>OU785226.1:47500-1493616 GCA_917051295.2 Erebia ligea
TTTAGCACAGTTATTTAGCGGACATGGCGGTTTCAAAAAGTACCTCCATAGGTTTAAATTGTCACCGGACCCGTACTGTGTATGTGACGACAGCACTGAGGAAACACTGGAGCACATTATATTGGAGTGTCCTCGCTTCGCGACTCTCAGACTGGATTGCATACACGGTATGGGACTGGATCTTACCAAGGAAAACTTGCCATTTGCGGTTAAGGACAAAGACTGCCGGCCGCTATTCCTAAAATATGCAACGTTAGCTGTTAGGAAAGCGGCTAGAGCCAATGGAGCTAGGGTGTCCTAATTTACCTGCGCACCCTGACCCCATACGCGGCGTGCAAAGTAGTTTAAAGCAGTTAATTAAGTACTTAGTATAAATAGTATTGGTAATAGGTTAGTTGGTGAATAGTTGGCAGGTTGGTTGGTTTGAGAGTCCAGTTTCCTGCCTTCGGTTCCTGGTCCCCGGTCTCCGGTCCCGGGCTTCATTGCTGAGTAATTTAGTAATTAGTAGTACTAGTGTAGGACCTTCTGTAATTTAGGTGTACAACAAAAAAAAAAAAAAAAAAAAAAAAAAAAAAAAAAAAAAAAAAAAAAAAAAAAAAAAAAAAAAAAAAAAAAAAACATTATATATATATGTGTGTGCATTGGTATATGTATATTAAATAAATAAAAAAAAAAAAAAAAAAAAAAAAAAAAAAAAGTGAAACATTTATATAGTTATTTAATAGTTTTACACCTAATTCATACGTAAAATAGTTTATACATAAATAGTTAACTTTATGCATAAGTTCAAAATGAAATGAAATGAAATGAAATGATGACTTATTTCATGTAGTTCACCCAAATAGTTCATAAATAAATATGGCGCGTAACTAATAGTTTGGAAATCACAGTAAATTTGTAATGCTGCAAAGTTGTTGCACAATAAATAGCAACAGTATGGTAGGACCGCTGGTGGTTTTAGTGGGTAGTCCGGTCCTGGCGTCCGGGAGTCCCACATATCCAGTCGGAAGTTGGGCCCTCATCTTATATGAGAGCCCAGCTTCCGACTGGAATGCGTAAATGCATTTCCACCAGCGGGATATAAAAAAAAAAAAAAAAAAAAAAACCTAACCTAACCTAACCTAACCTAACCTAACCTAACCTAACCTAACCTAACCTAACCTAACCTAACCTAACCTAACCTAACCTAACCTAACCTAACCTAACCTAACCTAACCTAACCTAACCTAACCTAACCTAACCTAACCTAACCTAACCTAACCTAACCTAACCTAACCTAACCTAACCTAACCTAACCTAACCTAACCTAACCTAACCTAACCTAACCTAACCTAACCTAACCTAACCTAACCTAACCTAACCTAACCTAACCTAACCTAACCTAACCTAACCTAACCTAACCTAACCTAACCTAACCTAACCTAACCTAACCTAACCTAACCTAACCTAACCTAACCTAACCTAACCTAACCTAACCTAACCTAACCTAACCTAACCTAACCTAACCTAACCTAACCTAACCTAACCTAACCTAACCTAACCTAACCTAACCTAACCTAACCTAACCTAACCTAACCTAACCTAACCTAACCTAACCTAACCTAACCTAACCTAACCTAACCTAACCTAACCTAACCTAATCTAACCTAACCTAACCTAACCTAACCTAACCTAACCTAACCTAACCTAACCTAACCTAACCTAACCTAACCTAACCTAACCTAACCTAACCTAACCTAACCTAACCTAACCTAACCTAACCTAACCTAACCTAACCTAACCTAACCTAACCTAACCTAACCTAACCTAACCTAACCTAACCTAACCTAACCTAACCTAACCTAACCTAACCTAACCTAACCTAACCTAACCTAACCTAACCTAACCTAACCTAACCTAACCTAACCTAACCTAACCTAACCTAACCTAACCTAACCTAACCTAACCTAACCTAACCTAACCTAACCTAACCTAACCTAACCTAACCTAACCTAACCTAACCTAACCTAACCTAACCTAACCTAACCTAACCTAACCTAACCTAACTCGCCCTAACCTAACTCGCCCTAACCTAACTCGCCCTAACCTAACTCGCCCTAACCTAACTCGCCCTAACCTAACTCGCCCTAACCTAACTCGCCCTAACCTAACTCGCCCTAACCTAACTCGCCCTAACCTAACTCGCCCTAACCTAACTCGCCCTAACCTAACTCGCCCTAACCTAACTCGCCCTAACCTAACTCGCCCTAACCTAACTCGCCCTAACCTAACTCGCCCTAACCTAACTCGCCCTAACCTAACTCGCCCTAACCTAACTCGCCCTAACCTAACTCGCCCTAACCTAACTCGCCCTAACCTAACTCGCCCTAACCTAACTCGCCCTAACCTAACTCGCCCTAACCTAACTCGCCCTAACCTAACTCGCCCTAACCTAACTCGCCCTAACCTAACCCGACCTAACCTAACCCGCCCTAACCTAACCCGCCCTAACCTAACTCGCCCTAACCTAACTCGCCCTAACCTAACTCGCCCTAACCTAACTCGCCCTAACCTAACTCGCCCTAACCTAACTCGCCCTAACCTAACTCGCCCTAACCTAACTCGCCCTAACCTAACTCGCCCTAACCTAACTCGCCCTAACCTAACTCGCCCTAACCTAACTCGCCCTAACCTAACTCGCCCTAACCTAACTCGCCCTAACCTAACTCGCCCTAACCTAACTCGCCCTAACCTAACTCGCCCTAACCTAACTCGCCCTAACCTAACTCGCCCTAACCTAACTCGCCCTAACCTAACTCGCCCTAACCTAACTCGCCCTAACCTAACTCGCCCTAACCTAACTCGCCCTAACCTAACTCGCCCTAACCTAACTCGCCCTAACCTAACTCGCCCTAACCTAACTCGCCCTAACCTAACTCGCCCTAACCTAACTCGCCCTAACCTAACTCGCCCTAACCTAACTCGCCCTAACCTAACTCGCCCTAACCTAACTCGCCCTAACCTAACTCGCCCTAACCTAACTCGCCCTAACCTAACTCGCCCTAACCTAACTCGCCCTAACCTAACTCGCCCTAACCTAACTCGCCCTAACCTAACTCGCCCTAACCTAACTCGCCCTAACCTAACTCGCCCTAACCTAACTCGCCCTAACCTAACTCGCCCTAACCTAACTCGCCCTAACCTAACTCGCCCTAACCTAACTCGCCCTAACCTAACTCGCCCTAACCTAACTCGCCCTAACCTAACTCGCCCTAACCTAACTCGCCCTAACCTAACTCGCCCTAACCTAACTCGCCCTAACCTAACTCGCCCTAACCTAACTCGCCCTAACCTAACTCGCCCTAACCTAACTCGCCCTAACCTAACTCGCCCTAACCTAACTCGCCCTAACCTAACTCGCCCTAACCTAACTCGCCCTAACCTAACTCGCCCTAACCTAACTCGCCCTAACCTAACTCGCCCTAACCTAACTCGCCCTAACCTAACTCGCCCTAACCTAACTCGCCCTAACCTAACTCGCCCTAACCTAACTCGCCCTAACCTAACTCGCCCTAACCTAACTCGCCCTAACCTAACTCGCCCTAACCTAACTCGCCCTAACCTAACTCGCCCTAACCTAACTCGCCCTAACCTAACTCGCCCTAACCTAACTCGCCCTAACCTAACTCGCCCTAACCTAACTCGCCCTAACCTAACTCGCCCTAACCTAACTCGCCCTAACCTAACTCGCCCTAACCTAACTCGCCCTAACCTAACTCGCCCTAACCTAACTCGCCCTAACCTAACTCGCCCTAACCTAACTCGCCCTAACCTAACTCGCCCTAACCTAACTCGCCCTAACCTAACTCGCCCTAACCTAACTCGCCCTAACCTAACTCGCCCTAACCTAACTCGCCCTAACCTAACTCGCCCTAACCTAACTCGCCCTAACCTAACGGTTATATTATGTGACCACGTTTACAAACTTAACTTTACCGTTTTCTCAGTATATTTTACATTAATTGAGTTACACGTTATATTGGTCAGTGATTTCTCATTAATTATTCGAGTTTTACAAATTTTTTTTTGTTTTTTGACATGTTTATCTTACCCGCTTTATTCTTTCCATTTATTTATGTTTTTAATCTGGCAGTTTTGGAGGTAGACTCATTTATGATAATACAGAAAAATATGTTTTTTCTTGAAATTAAATCTTGTTATAGTTTTTTTTTTATTAAAAAGGTAAATTTGATTTTTAGGGTTCCGTAGCCAAATGGCAAAAACGGAACCCTTATGGATTCGTCATGTCTGTCTGTCTGTCTGTCTGTCTGTCTGTCTGTCTGCCTGTATGTCACAGCAACTTTTTTTCCGAAACTATAAGAACTATACTGTTGAAACTGTTGATTTTCACACAAAAATTGGGGGTCCCCATACTAAGCACAGAAACTCAAAAAAAAATTTTTCATTAAACCCATATGTGTGGGGTATTTATGGATAGATCTTCAAAAATGATATTGAGATTTCTTAAATAATCTTTTTCCAAACTTCATAGTTTGCGCGAGAGACACTTCCAAAGTGGATGAAAGATATTGTGTGTTCCTCCCTCTGTAACTTCTAAACTGAGAATGATAAAACTAAGAAAAAAATATAATAAGATGTACATTACCATGCAAACTTCCGCCGAAAATTTGTTTGAACGAGATCTAGTAAGTAGTTTTTTTAATAATTTAAAACTTACTACAGGTTTGTACGGAACCCTCGGTGCGCGAGTCTGACTCGCACTTGGCCGGTTTTTTCCTCCTGCTAGACGCATGGTACTATTGAGCGACACGCTTTCGAAGACTGCTGATTATATATTTATTCATAGACTATGCTGCCGACCCGTACCGATTGGCTAAGTAGTTTCGGAGGATTAAAAAAATATAATAATAATAAAAAAAGTTGTTTTTTTAGTCTGACCTTCCTCGTTCAAAAAGTGTTCGATCTCAATGATTTATTATTATGTTACCTGCCGCTGATCTGTTCGGTAGTTTCGGAGATCTATGCAAAAAAGTCGAGCTTTAAAACGATTTTTCTAACGGCCTATTTTCAGGAAAATTCGGATTTTTAAGTACATTTGAAGCTTTCTTCCTGATGGCCTCATTTTTAACATCAGGACATAGAGTACTTTATTTGAAATGTTCCTGAGCGAATGAGGGGAACGCAGTGCTGTGTTGAGCCAGCTGTACTACCTGTTGTATTTTTATCGTTGAGTATGGGGTGTATGGGCGTCCGTCTGTCAGAGCCTTATAACTTCTGAATCTACTATCTAAATTTACCTACGCCCTAAAAGAAATAAAAAAATCGACGAGCACAGAAGCGGCAATTTTGGCATATTATTCTTATGCGAATGCTTGGCTGAGCTATGGTGTAGTATTGTGGGGAAACAGCACAAATGCACCAGAACTATTTATACTGCAAAAAAAATGCATAAGAATAATAAAAAACTTAAAGAATCGGGAAAGTTGTGTACCTCACTTTAAATCATTAAACATACTAACCCTGCCATGCATTTACATACTAGAATCGGCTAAATTTGTACGGAAACAACCGCAACACTTTAAAAAACTAGAGGACCTACCGCGACGTTACCAATTAAGACGATACGGGAGGGCGGTTTCCCCCATACAATCGTATTAGTCTGTTTTCTCCGTGAATAATTACAATAGAGAAAATATTTTTACACCATAAAATTTATACGAGTCCGTGCCATGTCCCTATGTTTTGCTTTTTACAATAAATTAATAATTTTAAGAATTTGGAACCTTCAAAAATTGCAAAAAATGGCCCAGTTTTCGCTTCATCATCAGATATCCCGTATATAAATTTGAAGAATATAATCAAAAAAAAAAAAACATACCGACATAGCCTGAGTCCTTCTTAAATTGTTCTTGAAAAAAAAATTAAAATCGGTTCTGTTTTGGAGGAGGAAACAGAAAAATACGAGAGTAAGAATTCGACTGTTTTTCATAGGTATTATCGGTCCATGTTGCAGTTGTCCCTATCGGGTGTTATGAAATTCTATTCGAGGAGCAGTGCGACGGCAATATAATTGTTCAATACCTATTCTCAAAGTTTCCCGTTCATCCCATATCCTCTTAAGACCCACGCGGAAAAATAATATGATGATTCCCAGCTCCAGCCTAAGCATCCACAGTACTGGTCCTAACCCGATGTGTGTAAAAATTTATAATAAAATCCCAGATCACATCAAATCCTTGGAGAATAATAACGCATTTGTCAATTCTTTAAAAAAATTCTTGATTGATAAAGTATATTACAAGCTAAATGATTTCCTTGAGGAGAAATAAGGCGGCCGTCTCTCTATTACCACTGATTTTGCTGTGCCCCACCGGGGTTCCAATATCATATATAAGAACTTTCTTGACATTATGTAAATAACTATAAGAATAAAATTATTGTATTGGAATGCAAATAAATTAAATGAAATGAAATGAATTAACACGTACGTTTTGAACGTAATTACTTCAAATTTAAATATAATATGTAAACCGATGGCCTCCCGCCGAATATGGCCTAAGAAAGTATAAAAAATCTTTATTTCACGGGGGCTCTCATAGAAGCGAATGCGAAGTAAAATATTTTTTATAGCGTTACATAGGGTTGCGGTATATCATTTTAAATATAATTAGGAATAGAGTCCAAAAATATATTTTTTTAAATTTTTTCCCTAAAATTAACGAAATGGGGGGCTTTAAAAGTGGAGATTTTCTAACGTCCAAAGTTGACCTCAGAACTCTCAATTTTCTGAAAGCCTGAGCCTGAAACTTGATTAATTATTTGAATTATATCCTGTACTTGAACAACAAATACTAAAATTAGATCATTAATATTAAAAGGAAACGAAATTATTTAATTTTTCATGAGCTTCAGTATTTTTAACAGAACTTCACAATGATGTCAATAGATGGCGCTCTGTAAACGTTTATTCGTTTGTGCCACGTTTGTGCTTACAAATAATAGCGAGGTCTCAGTTCGGGGCGAACCAGTAGTATCATACCTAGTTTGATTGATATTTGATAAGTAGGAACTTTAAACATTTCCTTTGAAACCTCGTAAATCCTAAATTATCATTTAAAAATGGTTTAAGGAACCTAGGTGTGATTTTAAAAGACCTATCTAATGATACCCCACTTGCCTATAGCCTATCGACTCTCATTTATTATTAGGCTTCTAGAAGGCGCCATTTTGTTTTTCTCAAATTCGGCTTCCACAGTGACACTCTAATGATATATTCGGCACAAACTGGTGCAAGAATCATCAAAATCGGTCCACGCGTTTAGGCTGTCCTGCAAGGAGCATACAAATATATTATATCTAGACTGATGAACACATAACCCCGTGCGTTCCGCAATCGGGTAAAAAAAAAAAAGTTAATCGTGTGTGAAGTCTGTCAGTCCGCACTTGGCGAGTGTGTCGGATTATGTCCTAGTCTTCATTCTGAGAAGAGATAATATCGTCGAGAGAACGTATTTTATCTCGTTGAATTTTTCAAAGGAATGAAGGGAGAAGGTATGATAATTATGTAATATTTCGTCGTAAATTAAAGACGATTTGTTTATTTCTAAGCGAGTTATAATTTTTTTTTTACATAGTGAATTTAATTATGAAGCATTCAAAACTATTGTTTTTGTTCAGGAATCTCCTATTTTGTTTGACGGAGCACAGCGTAGAATGTATACGAGGACTTCAGAATCTGAAAATAAAATTAACCATTCAATCATTGAGGCAACAGGATCGTATGATGTATTCGAGCAGCGCGGCGGCGTCCTCGGCGTGACCGCCTCGTCGGTCTAGCACCCGCTAGACCGACGAGGCGGTCACGCCGACTAGCATGTCGACTGCGGCCAACGAGATCCCGGGTTCGAGTCCCGGGCCGGAGTAGAAATTCTCAGCACTAGCCCGGAGTCAGGAAGTCGGTGATGCCCGCCCCGTGCCTCGGAGAGCACGTCAAGCCGATCGGTCCATGGCCGTCGAAGCCCGCCACCAACCCGCATCGGAGCAGCGCGGTGAGTGTGCGCTCTTCCCTCTCTCCTGTGAGAGTGGAGGCGTGTCAGCGGTACCTTGACGAAGGTGTCCAGCGACAGCGGCACGACGCGGCCGGCGCGCGGGCGCAGCGGGCGGCGCGCGCGCGTCATCAGCAGCAGCAGGCAGCGGCGGAAGCGCGGCGGCGTGCGCGCCCACGGCATGGCGTACACCGCGAACACGATGCGCGAGCTCTGCGCGGCGGCGGGGCGGCGAGCGGCGCGGGGGCGGCGCGGCGACGGGGGCGAACAAATATGTAGTAAACATTAAGTATTATGAGGGGATATGCATTGCAAACATAGAGTGCGGCCGTGTTGTGTATGCATTTGTTGTTGTGTAATAATAATTATAACTAATGACGAGCTAATGCCTGAGATTTCGTTCGCGTGGTTGAGGTTTTACCATCGAAACTGGTTATCAGATGCAAATCGCGTGAGACGTATTTTTGGTCATAGCTCCGAGGATTTTTAAAGATCGAGATGGAAATAATACCAAGAGTTGACGAATTCATCGAGACACGTGCGAGCGTCTGAATTTAGAAAATCGGCTCTTAACTTTTTTTTGCAATTTTGAAAAATGTAAAAAAGTCGTGTTTTTGTTTGTTTACTAAATTGTAAATATTTCAGAAAAACCCGACTTAAGGAAAAATTAAAACTAAGGTCCTAGGGCGTTAGTTTAGCTACAAAATTGCCATTTTTTTTGTAAATCGGTTAATAAATTGTGACCTGTAGGTGGTAGGTACCTTTAGACTTAGAATTGTAGAAAAACGTATCTGGAAAGCGAAAAATTTTGAACAAGAGGTTTTTATTTTTTTAAGAATCAACAAAAAACAAAAGCTGGAGTAATTATTGACCGATCGTCATGGTAACGTTATTTAAAGATGCCTTGTAATTAATGTAGTTGTGTAATTTTAGGGAAGTCTCAATAAAAATTTCTTATTATTTAACTTGTAATGTGTTATTCAAAATAAAACAACATTATTTTCGTAAATTTTTGTATTCATTTTCAATGCTTTGATTCCTGCGAAATATGTGAATTTTTTAGGTCACGCGCGAATTCTTTAATTTTCCAGGATAAAAAGTAGCATATGTGTTATTTTAGACTGTAATCTATCTCTATGCCAAATTTCATCCAGATCCGTTCAGCCGTTCTAGCGTGATTGAGTAACAAACATCCATCCATCCAAACTTTCGCATTTATAATATTAGTAAGTATAGATCTTTTGTCCGTAATTTTGATTGAATTTTTAATACAGTTGCGCAAAAAGTGGCGTATTGCAGGGACGTACTCGTATAGCGTTCGGGATGTGGGCTATTAAAAAGAAAAACCAACCATGAAGTTTTTACTAAAAAAATTCATAGAAGTTTTTATGATTCATGCAAATACGTATATTTCTAAAAAGAAGCTACTAATTTGTTTCAATATCAGATTTATTGATTTGATTGAATGAGTTTGGTTAGGTTTCATTTCATTTCATCTCATTAAATTTCATTTTCATTTCATATCAATAAAAAAATTCTACTGAAGACTTGGCTGTATGGGCATAGTTCCCTTTGCCTACCAGAATGGGTGAAGAAAAAAAAACTCTGCTTATATTCTAGGGTTGGCGCCATTTTTCAGAAATTTTCTTTGCGAGTTTAGTTGTTTGTTGCACAAAATGAGTAATTTCGACCCTAGTTTTTTTGAATTAACACCACCGGAACTCAGTATAATTGCACAAAATGCTTCGGAGAACATTTTACCGGAAAAGTCAAAAAGTCGCTACATATCTACATACGACGAATTTATTGCGTGGAGAGAAGAGAAAAAAGCAAATAGTTTTTCAGAAAATGTTATGTTGGCATACTTCTCCGAACTCTCAGCAAAATTAAAATTAACCTTCTACGTTATGGTCGAGGTTTTCGATGATAAAAAGTATGCTGAAAATAAGGAACAACGTGGATAATATAAGTGAATACCCAAAATTAAATGCTTTCTTAAAACGACAATCGGACGGTTTTACAAGTAAAAAGTCGAAAATATTAACATCGAATGAAGTGGAAAGGTTTTTGAACGAAGCTCCTGATGATCGTTATTTAGCCACAAAGGTAATTTATTAATAAGTACTTATATTTTTCTTTAGTATTCAGTTTACGAAATCGCAAAATACAGTCAATACATTATTTAAAAAAATATTAATCAAATCCCTTTTTTTTGTAGGTTGCTCTGATTTTTGGCGTTGTTGGAGCTTGCCGCATTAATTTAAGGTCCAGTCCGTCTCCTTCACATGTTGCAGAGAACGTTCGTCCATCTACCTTCGTTGATAATGATAATTCATCAGATCTAACTCCATCAACTAGCAAACGCCATTGCATGACAAATATACATGAAAAATCATACGAAACTAATAATAGTTTGCCTCAAACAGTAAATATGCAACCTAAAACTTCCCCAGTTAGTATAAAAAACTATACCAATTTCAATGTATATGTGAATTATAACTTTTATAAGAAATAAATGAAGTTAGTTGAGTTTATTGTGTTTTTATTATTTTATTAAATTGCTTCATTTTTTCGCAACTGTATTAAAAATAGTCGTTCAGTACACGTGCGGAACCGTCATTGCAACTTGTTCCGAGTGTCAACCCTCGCCTTCGGCTGCGCCTCGGCTCGGGTAGACATTTGTCGGAACTCATTGCAATGACAGCCTTTCCACACTTGTAATGAAATATACTATTACGAGTAGGAGGGTAAAGTGAAGTATGTAACATCACACGTCTTACCTCCTCCGTGAGCTCGTTCCCGTAGTAGCAGTACAGGAACAGCTCCGTGAGGATGCAGCTTATGAAGAGGAGCATGGACGCGAACTCGACGCTCAGAACATTGACCTGAAAGAATTAATAATACTATTTAAAATGCATTTGTTAAAACAATATTTAATTTAGTTAGGAAGTAAACTGCGACGCACGCTCACGAGCTGGTACGCGGCCATGCACAGGATCCAGCCTCCGATGCCGAACTGAATCAGTATTGCATTTCCGAATACGTCTTGGAACAACGCGACAGTTCTGCAAATCGGTCAAGACAATGTTATTAATGTTCGCTAGAATCGTGCAGCCTCCCGCTGCCGGCGTGCGGGCGCGCTGTGCTGCAGCCCCTCCCTGCGACAGAGCCGCACGCACCGGGTGACGCGCTGGTGGTGGTGGTAGCAGCGCACGAACAGCGTCATGAGCGCGGCCTCGTAGCGCGCGCCCGACTCCGCCGACAGCCGCGCCGCGCGCGCCGGCAGCGACTGCAGATCCATCCTGGAAACATACGTGTTCATGTCGACACTGCAATATAACTATATTACAGTTACTTCCCTTCATATTATTCGTATTAATAATAATACGGGTGTCCCTGGATAAAGTGCAACCCCGAAAGGGGGTAAAACTAGACCATAAATTATCGACAAAAAAAATAGAAAAAAAATTCTAAAAAAATTATTTTACTTTTTATTAGCGAATTAAGATTTTTATTTGTTATGTAGACTCTATGTAAGAAAAAAATCGATTTCTTCAAAATTAGTGGGTCGATTGCTATGAAATAAAAAAAAATATTGTGCCACATACTTGGCGGTAAAAATTAAATAACAATTAGCACGCAAAAAAGTAGCATCATGACATAAACTTTGCTTTTTATGAAAAAGAAACCCTTTTTTTATGGCTATTTTTTTCAATGATCTCTAAATTTCTCAGAAAAATGCCCCCAATACCAGAAGATTTTACGATTTATTATTATTTTCCATCATATTACCTTTCAAATAAAAAAAAAATCTTCGTTGTAACCCAAGAAACGAGCTGGCTACGAGTTTTTAAAAATGACGTCACCACTCGTCGTTTGTCGTTTGCCCACCCCAGTCCTTGCTACAACACAAAAAAAGGACGCGTCCCGGCATTGCGGCATTGGCGGTGGGGGCATTTTTCTGAGAAATTTAGAGATCATTGAAAAAAATAGTCATAAAAAAGGGTTTCTTTTTCATAAAAAGCAAAGTTTATGTCATGATGCTACTTTTTTGCGTGCTAATTGTTATTTAATCCTTACCGCCAAGTATGTGGCATATTATTTTTATTTATATCAAAGCAATCGACGCACTAATTTTGAAGAAATCGATTTTTTTCTTACATAGAGTCTACATAACAAATAAAAATCTTAATTCGCTAATAAAAAGTAAAATAATTTTTTTAGAATTTTTTTTCTATTTTTTTTGTCGATAATTTATGGTCTAGTTTCACCCCCTTTCGGGGTTGCACTTTATCCAGGGACACCCTGTATAGTGCAGTTAATGTAGACGTCGATTTTGTTAAAGCATAAGCTTGAATATTGAAGCGACATGAATTATTATGTATAGACTGTACTTCAAATGTAACCCTAGATTTGACTTTCAACCTTAATTGATCTCCCCTCAGACCGGAAACTGAACCTTTGACAGGTCCTTTTCAAAGTCCCAATAATTGAACTGCATACTCCGAAATGAATGACTACTTGACACCATTGGCTGCTCACCGTGATAGCCACTGCGTACCTCCGGCGCTCGATTAGACATAGTTAACCATAAGACTATATAATAATAAGGAAGTAAATAAGCTAAGGAAATGTGTACGCTAGACTTAAGTCCTTTGTTGGTCGACCAAATGATGTAATGTGCCCCTTATAATAATGTAGACTAAGAGAACAGTTCCGATTAGAGAGCTTGTGAGCAAAGAATTGTACTGGCATCTTTAATAGTAGATAAGCTTGTAGAAGCGACTGATGTTTCCGGGAGCACCGCTTACAAACGGTGTTTCTTTTGCACTGATTAGCCGGATGGTTATTAACAAAACAATTGATGCATATCCTGTTAATCTTTTATTATTATTTGAAATTAATAACTTAAATGCCGATTTTTGTCTCTAACTTCAAAAATACAGGACTTTCATAAAAACCTACAAGCCTCTTTTATGAGGTGAATCCTCATAGGGTGAGCGTGAGGCCTCGTAGGGGTGAATTTTCTCAAAACCGTATCTTAACTGAAGTTTTTACATATTGTAGTTCCTGATACATCGTGATTAGTAAGTGACTGAATATTTTGCATTATTAATTTAAAAAATGATACAATATAGATGCTAAAGGAATACAGGAGTTCCAATTGTCTAAGTTCACTCAAGCGATGTCTTGTTTCAGTAGCTGACCTCAGCACGGTGAGCTGCATCTTGCACTGCCACAGCACGGTGGCGAGGAACGCATCCGCGGTAGTGTTGGCGATGCCCACGAGCGTCGTCACGTAGAACGAGTACAGCAGCACCGCTGCGAACCTGCGCACAACGAGCACCAGTCAGCTCGCGCCACCGCCACCGGTGGGCGGCGGGGGACGAGCGACTCACGCGGGCAGCGGCTCCGTGCTGACGCCGGTCCACAGCGGGAAGCTGACGGGCAGGCCGCGCGCGCGCCGCAGCAGCGGGAACAGCAGCCACAGCGTGCACGTCAGCACCGCGCAGCCCGCATAGCACGCCAGCAGGCACCGCGCGCCACGCGCCACGCCGCGCTCCAGCGCCGCCGCGCGCCCCGCGCGCCGTGCAGCACCGTCGAAGCCGCGCGCCATGGCGTCAACGCGCTTGGAGTCACGCAGCAGCACCAGCTGCTTGGCGAGTGCGGTAACGTGGCATAGCAGCAGGAACATGACGCGCGCCAGCTCTCGGCGGTCAGGCGCGCGAGACGCCGCCGCCACTTCCTGCAGCAGGTAGGCGCTGGTGAGCGTCAACACGAGCGCGCGGTAGGCGGCGTGCGCGGCGCCCGGCGCGCGCATGTAGCCCGCACGCTGCAGCACGAGGACGTGCGGCGCCACGCAGTGCGATGGCGCGCTCTGCGGGCGAGGGACGACACTGAGTGACTGAGCGCACAATAGCACCGGCTGACTCTTTTGGTAGGTATTTAAATAATTACAAATTTTAAATGTTTTAACGTAACCTTGTATATTTATTAAAAAACCGGCCAAGTGCGAGTCGGACTCGCGCACCGAGGGTTCCGTACAAACCTGTAGTAAGTTTTAAATTATTAAAAAAAATTGCTTAAAAATTACGTTTGTTGTATGGGAGCCCCCCTTTAATATTTACTTTATTGATATTTAACTATTTATTTTGAAAGGTGTAACAAAATATATATTTTAGTACAGTGTAGTGAAAATAGATGGCGCCACTAGTTGTTTGACTCGCGCTATCGGGTTCTGTCGACCGTAATTTAAGTACCGGAGGTTCATATTGTTTTATCATCCTTCGGTTAGGCCAGTATAGGAGCAGACGGCTACCACAGACGGCTCTCCTATACCAAGCTACATACCTAGGCTCCCAAACGATAGCGGGACGACTTTCACAGACGGCCCTTCGTTTTCGGCTGCCGGTATTAGCGTACTCAACCCTAGTTAAGCTACAAAGTATTGTACCTACGAAAATAAACTCTATCTTCTTTGCTACACGACGTATTACTTCCGGCCCCGTCCCAGCTTCGTTACAACTGGCGCCCAACGTGGGGCCCAACTACCCGAGCTGCGTCATCCAAGCTGGCGAGTTCCGGTACGGACGGCAACGCGGAAACCCCTAGAGGCGGACCTACCCTGCGGACGAGACCCAGGAAGATAATCTCCCAGTCGTCGAGCAAGAAGAAAATGGCGTACAGCACTGCTATTGCGATGGCACCAGAGGACTTGGAGGAGGTTACCATGACACCGGTAGCAAACGCAGTCACTGACATAGGACCGGCTACAACAAGAGAGGCGAGCTACCCGATGGAGGGATCCCGCACGAACGAGTGCAGCCTGCCAAAAGCCAAGCGGCCTCGTGTAGGTTTCGATGGTACTCCGCCGGACTACACTGACTACCTGTATGCAGATGCAGTGAGAGCCATAAACGAAGCTCGAGTTGAACTCTCGCCTCTATCAGCGGCACTGTTTCCCGGGTACACAGGGGATGACATAGGCATTAGTTCCGTTAATCTGGAAGATAATATTGATCTTGGACCCGAGTTAAATGACAGTCAGAAGCAAGAATTCTTAAAGGTCCTAAATGGGGAACATGAGGTTATTCTGCCAAGCCGGAAGCCGACGAGTCTCACTGAACACTGCATTGATACAGGAAATCACACACCCATAGCAGTACCACCTTATAGATTGTCCCCGGCACGTCGGAAGGTCCTTGAGGCTGAAATAGCCAGGACGTTGCAGGACCAGATCATCGAACCCTCGTCGTCTCCGTGGTCAGCTCCTACGGTCATGGTTCCTAAGAAGGACGGATCCGTACGACTATGTGTAGATTACCGACGCCTTAATGCGATCACAACACCTGATGCTTACCCGATGCCAAGAATAGACGATCTACTAAGGGAAGCCAAGCCAACCCCTTTCATGACTACGCTTGATTTACGTGCAGGATATTGGCAGGTGAAAGTCCGCGAAGAAGACAAGGATAAGACGAGTTTTATAACGCCATTCGGCATTTACAGATTTAACCGAATGCCTTTTGGACTCCGCAACGCACCGGCGACATTCCAACGACTAATCGATCGGGTAAAGGTGCTAGTAGGGAGTGTTAGAATGCTGGCATATTTAGATGACCTCATCATCCTGTCTCCTACCTTTGAGGAGCATCTCGCGGATCTGAGAAGGGTTTTGAGAGTATTAAAGGAAAATCACTTGGCGGTGAACCTGAGTAAATGCCACTTCTGCTGTAAAAGCGTCAAGTACTTGGGACATTATATCACACCTCAAGGCCTTAAAGTGGATGCCGAGAAGGTGGCAGCAATTGCTGAACTGCAGAGGCCGAAAAACTTGAAACATTTGTTATCATTTGTCCAGACCTGCTCTTGGTATCGCCGGTTCATACCTAACTTTTCGGCAATTGGCGAACCTCTCACCAGGTTAACAAAGAAGAACGCTCAATGGAACTGGGGGGAGGCCCAAGAAGAAGCGTTCAACCAATTAAAGGCTAGCCTCACGACCGCTCCGGTTTTAGGTCAGGCTGATGAAACAAAGCCATATATAATCAAAACCGACGCGAGCAATTACGCGATAGGGGCAGTATTGGCAGGGGGAGCAAGAGGAAGAACATCCCATAGAATTTGCTAGCAGACTGTTAACCCCTGCTGAGAAGAACTATAGTACCACGGAGAGGGAGGCGCTCGCAGTTGTATGGGCACTAAATAAGTTCCGCGGGTATGTCGAAGGAGTACCGGTTACCGTGGTTACAGACCATCAAGCCCTCAGGTGGTTGTTGTCATTAAAAACCCCTACTGGTCGCTTGGCACGATGGGCCCTTATGTTACAGGCTTTTGATATTACGATTAAGTACACACCCGGGAAAACCAATGTTGTGGCCGACGCTTTGTCGCGACCCCCCTGCACCGATGAGAATAACGATACTTGTGGTGTATGCAGCGTTGTAGTAGAAATTCCACCACGCAGCCCAGCAGAAATCCGGCAAGAACAGCTCAAAGATAATCATATTGCCAGGATAGTTAAAGCGTTGGAAGCTGAAACCGGGGAGGATGCTGTATACTGGAGCAGTAAAGGCTACGTGTTGAATGTCGGTGTGCTGTACAAGTATGACCCCGATGGATCGGGAGAGGATGCTCAGCTTGTGGTACCAGAACACGAATGGAAAAACGTGGTAGAGGTCTACCATGATCAACCCACAGCAGGACATTATGGGATAGATAAAACCCACCAAAGGATATCGCGTAGATATTACTGGAAGGGAATGAGAAAGTTTGTCGAAGCCTATGTCCGTAATTGTATCACATGCCAACGCTATAAACCAACCAATCTGAAGCCAGCAGGCCTGTTACTGACTACGGTTTCCAACCAGCGTTTCGAGACACTATCCTTTGACTTGTTCGGGCCTTTACCGACTACGGCTACAGGCAAGAATTGGATCCTGATAGTGGAAGATATCGCTAGCGGTTGGGTAGAACTGTTTGCTTTGGAGAATGCCAGCGCAGAGGTATGCGCTACCATGCTAATTAACGAAATCTTCCTTCGTTACGGCATGCCAAGGCGGATCCACAGTGACAACGGTGTTCAATTTGTAAGTGCAGTCATGCAGAAGATGACCTACTGTTTGGGAGTGAAGCATACGTTCACCCCTGTCTATCATCCGGCTGCAAACCCTGTAGAGCGGAAAAACAGGGACTTGAAAACGCAATTAGCTATCTTGGTTCAGGATGATCATAGGAGCTGGGAGACCCGGAGATTTGGTACTTGCGAAAACACACGCAATCAGTAAAGCGGCAGAAGACATCAGTGCAAAATTCGCACCCCGTAGGGACGGGCCGTACGTCGTTAAAACCCGTCAGGAGGCCACATCTTACGTGCTGGCCAAAGTCGAAAACCCTGACACCCCTATGGGAACGTTTCACACGTCGGCGTTGACACCTTACACAGGGGACACCAATTGCCCCCCAGAGCCGATACAGCCATTGAGGAAAAGGAGACGACCGAGGAAGAATCCACCGGAACAAACCGGAAAACGCCGTGGTCGCCCCAAGAAACGTACTTAGTTGCGTACTGTTCTCCTTGTCGGGTCGCCTTCGGGAACAGAGGGGGAGTGTGTAACAAAATATATATTTTAGTACAGTGTAGTGAAAATAGATGGCGCCACTAGTTGTTTGACTCGCGCTATCGGGTTCTGTCGACCGTAATTTAAGTACCGGAGGTTCATATTGTTTTAGCATCCTTCGGTTAGGCCAGTATACGAGCAGACGGCTACCACAGACGGCTCTCCTATACCAAGCTACATACCTAGGCTCCCAAACGATAGCGGACGACTTTCACAGACGGCCCTTCGTTTTCGGCTGCCGGTATTAGCGTACTCAACCCTAGTTAAGCTACAAAGTATTGTACCTACGAAAATAAACTCTATCTTCTTTGCTACACGACGTATTACTTCCGGCCCCGTCCCAGCTTCGTTACAAAGGTAATATACAAGTTAATATTCTGTGAAAATTTGAACAGTCTACCTGTTACCGTTTTTAATATTGAGCAAAAAAATACGAAAAAAACACGTTTATTGTATGGGGACCCCCCTTAATATATATATTTTTTTAATTTTTAGTATTTGTTGTTATAGCGGCAACGGAAATACATCATTTGTGAAAATTTCAGCTTTCTAGCTATCACGGTTTATGAGATACAGCCTGGAGACAGACAGACAGACAGACAGACAGACAGACAGACAGACAGCGGAGTCTTAGTAATAGGGTCCCGTTTTTACCCTTTGGGTACGGAACCCTAAAAAAGGAATTAAAGATCCTTAAATACATTCCATTCTAATAATTTGTATTCAATGTTGAGATAAGTGTAAGGCCTTTTGGAGAGCGCGCCACTACACACGGTCCTCCGCCTTCCTCATCCCGCTACCTTTATAACGTCGTCGGTCCAGCGGGCTGGAGGTCGTCCCACACTGCGTTTACCGGTACGCGGACTCCACTCCAAAAGGCCTATGTCCAGCAGTGGACGAATGCACGCTGATGGATGGATGGATGGATGAATAAGTATTTTTCACAACCAATCGTTCAGACTGCTAAAATATCTATAATATCAAAAATGTTGTCATCGGCAGTAAAGGGTCTTAGTGCTCTAAACGGACTCAAGGCCTCGGTAGCCGGATGTCGGATGCGGGCTCAATTCCTGCCAAATTTGCAATTTTGGATATGACGTATTAAAATGAGTAATTATTTTACATGTTCTCGATGCGATGCCATGTGGAAGATGTGCGCGGTGGTGTGTCCCGCCGGTGACGCGCTACTGCGGGCGGGCGGGCCGGCGCGGACGGGTAATGACGGGGTAATGACGGGGTAATGACGGGGTGGTGACGGGGTAATGAGGGGTTGCGCCGCCGCCCCGCCCCTTCGGCCCGGTGCTTCATTACTCTATTAGTTAACATTATAATTACCGCGTGTCGTCGTGCAGCAGCTGACCTCAAGAATTTACTGTGAATAATTAACAAACGACATGACGAGCTAATTATACGGTCATATTATTATATTATCATCGTTCGTAGAATTCATAAACGATGATAATAATAATATGTAACGGAGGCATCTCAGCTCTGATGGGCAGTTCAGTCTACAGGTGGGCACACGTGGCGCGAGGCGAGGCGTTCAATCAGAATCACTGGACGTGAATAATACAAAGTATAAGACGTGATGGTTGTAATGAATTACGGTATCTTAAAACCAAAGCTACGAGGGTTCCAAACGCCTCGTCTGAGAAGAGCCCTCCACAATCTCAGCCGGGTTTGGGTTGCGTACCTACCTAAAAGGTAGGACAGCAACCCATAAGGTGCCCATATACCTGTCCGTCAGACTTTGAATATTTAGAATAGAATAGAATAGAATAGAATATGTTTTATTTGTTGAACCAACACATAGTAAACACAAAATACAAAAATTACTAAAAATTTACTTATAATAATTATAGTCTATAATGTGTCGTGCCAACAAAAGGGTCCTAACTCAGCTAAATGTTGTGGGTACAAAATGTAACCACAACGCTGATATTCTGTTAGGAACAAAACGAGGGAAGTTCGGGTGTTAGTGACTGCAATAATAATTTTAATAATTATTACAATATTATATAGAACTATGTTTTACTATCAGCTAAATACTTGAGGAATAGTATTAAATAATGCTTACCCTTACTATATTACTATAACAATAGGGGTTGAAATAATAAAGTGGGGTTACTAGATCAAATGGGATATCATAATATGAAAAGGTTTCATTTTCATATTTTAAAACTAGATGATTCCCGCGACTTCGTCTGCGTGGATTCAGATTTTTTGATTCCCGCGGGAACTCTTTAATTTTCCGGGATAAAAAGTAGCCTATGTCCTTCCCCGGGATACAATCTACCCCTGTACCAAATTTCATCAAAATCGGTTGAGCAGATGGGCCGTGAAAGCGTAGCAGACAGACAGACAGACAGACAGACAGACAGACGGACAGACAGACAGACACACTTTCGCATTTATAATATTAGTATGGATGTATTTTTTTAAGTTTCTTAGTTTTTGACTTATGGTCAAATAATATGTACAAAAACCTGTCAAAGGTGAGTCAGACTCGCGCTGAAAGGGTTCCGTATCACAATTAATTTTTTTTTAGTTAATAACAAAAAAGATGTGAAACCTTGATTCTGGCCAAACTTAGTAGCTTGATTTTTTTATAGCTCTTTACTTACTTGATTATTTGACTCAAACAAAAATTAGCACTTTAAGGCTAAATATTTCGGAAATAGATCTCTAAATCGAAAAGGGGTGTTCCACACCCACAATATTGTTGAACGACCTGTAAAATGATACCTCACACCATGGGATAGACGAGATAAAAATTTCATCCCTACTTTACGTGTAGGAGAGGTAGATACCGTTACTTCGCGTCTTAGTCCATGATAATGAAAGAACAAGAAGTTTAGTTCCACTAAACTGCCAGAATTAAACTTCCAGTTCTTTCACTATCGTAATTTTTTTTTCAAAAACTTATTTCTACCTATATTTATGCCAATTTACAACTTTCGACTCGTTGACTACGGAACTCAAAAAACGATAATCTAAATTTGCATCCAATATTGCTACAACGGTCAATACAAAAGACATCAAAATAATACAATGATTGTGTTAAATCAATCGGAAGCCTTTATTGTCACAGAGTGGCGGCGCTCAGTGCTTGTCGAGGCACTGGTCCCCGATGCGCGCCTGGCCCGATGGGCAGCCGGCCTTGAAGATCTCATACCGCCGCCAGCCCTCGCCGCCCTCGCCGCCGCCGCCCTCGCCGCCCTCGCCGCCGCCGCCCTCCTGCGCGCCGGAGCCTGCACACACACGCACATGTACCCAATCACCGCGCACGGACGCTCGGCTCGAGCAGACGGAGCCGAGTGACGGTGCAGTCTATGATGGTAGCGGGCTAACCTGTTATATTGAACTTTACCCCTAGTCGGTTTCTACACGGCATCGTACCGGAACGCTGAATCGCTTGGCGGTTCGTCTTTGCCGATAGGGTGGTAACTAACCACGGCTGAAGCCTCTTACCAGACCAGGCCAGAGAAAATTCAGACATTATAAATTCCCATATTATGGACCGTGCCAGGAATCGAACCCGGGCCGTCCCAAGTTTATACAACAGGCGCTTAACATGGCGCCCAGGAGGTGGTCAGAAAGCAACTGTTGAACTGTTGTGAATGCAAGGTTATTTTATTTGTGCATTTTGAATTACTATTTACCTACTAACAGTATGTTCTATTTCCTCCTCGTCCAATAGTGTCGGTGCAGTGTCTTTGTTATTTTTACTTACTGCTATTGTTACAATTTCAAGTTCTGAGAGTAATAATTAAAAATGATTATACTTGGAACGGAGTTCAATATTTTACTTCAAAGTAATTAAAACGCGCGCGGGTTTTCATAATTATCAAAGGTTTTTTTCGTAATACTCGGTCCTTTGAAAGCTGGCGGTATCAAAAGGCTGTATTTGAGGGCCATTTTAGATACGGACAAAAACTCTAAACGTCGCGTTACTATCGCCTGGAAACGGTTAACAGATCTCAGTTGCTGGCGAGTGGCGCCAAAAGAAGGTTCAGCAAAGAGAATAGCTTCTCTCTATCTTAGAAATCAGACTTCTTCGGGCGAATACTCGAACACCCAGCGAGTGTGACGTGAGACGGCACTCACCCGTCAGCAGCGCGCACAGCAGCGCGAACAGACAAAACCACTTGAACAACATGGCGACTGAGGGGAACTTGCTGCAAGTACTACAGAGCGAGACCCGAGTGGAATGGCGCTCGTGGAGCCGCGCCGCACATGTATACTCGCCAAGTGGTGATCACTAATCGATTTCAGCGAGCGATGTCGCGGGTCACGGCTCAGCGCAGAAATAATGCCACAATAACGTGCTCAATTTTACGAATGTTTTTATATTATGTTAGGGGAATTAGCTCCGCTACTCGATACCGAGTAGGCGCTGTTTCTTCTTCACTAAACTAAAACACACAATATAATAATTGTTGCCGTACTGCAACGTCACTTCACCAACGGGGCCCCAAAGGTATTGGGCATTTTTTCTCTGGGGATCATTTTCTCTTTACTTAGAAATCACTAAATAAGGGTCACTAAATAATTTTGTTATTTAGTTTATCCCGGAAAATTAAAGAGTTCCCGCGGGAACCAAAAGACCTCAATCCAAGCAGACGAAGTCGCTGGCATCAGCCAGTACCTAATAATAAATTATAAATGCGAATGTGAGTTAGTTCCGCTTTCACGGCCCATCTTTTAAACCGTGATTTGTGTTTTCAACCGTTTTTGATGAAATTCGGTACAGCCTTACGGGGATGGGTTGGGTCTAGGGGAAGGACGTAATTAGTTTTTTCGGGAAAAAAAGTAGCCTATGTGTTATTCCAGACTATAATCTATCTCTGTGCCAAATTTCATCCAGATTCGTTTAGTTGTTATGGCGTGATTGAGTAACAAATATAGATCCATCCATACATAAATTCTCCTATTATAGTATAAAAGTATCGTATATTATCGTCGACATGACACTAAAAATGTTTTAGTTATTCACTTTCCTCACAATAATAATAATACTGTACTCGAATCAATTATAAACGGTGCAGGCACTTGTGACCCGCGAGGGCGTGCCTGATGTCTGTACATACGAGTACGAGTAGAGGTGTGACATTGTAACTCAGTGCGTGCCTGTATACTGACAAGCTGCAGTCAGTTCCGCGGCGACTCTGTCGGGTCGGCGGAGTCGAGAGTAGCTCTGTGACGATGCTCAAGCTGTGTGTAGTGGCGGTGCTGGCGGCAGCGTGCCTGCGGGCCGGCCGGCCGTGCCGTGCCGCGCAGCCGCCGTCGCTGCTGCTGCCGCCGCCCTCACTGCTTCGGCCGCCGTCGCTGCTGCTGCGGTCACCCGCGCTGCTGCCGCCGCCCGCGCTGCTGCCTCCCTCCGCCCTGCCGCCGCCGCCCACGCTTCTTCGGCCGCCGTCGCTGCTGCTGCGGCCACCTGCGCTGCTGCCGCCGCCCTCACTGCTTCGGCCGCCGTTGCTGCTGCTGCGGTCACCCGCGCTGCTGCCTCCCTCCGCCCTGCCGCCGCCACCCGCGCTGCTTCGGCCGCAGTCGCTGCTGCTGCAGCCGCCGCCGCTGCTGCTGGCGCCGTACGTGCTGTCGCGCCGCGGCCGGTGGTGCCCGTTCGGCTACATCAAGGTGAGCTTCAGCTGCGTGTGCGCGCAGGAGGACGCGTGCGAGAGGGGACAGACCGCGCCGCCGGTCGACAAACACAAATAAATTCTCGTTAATGTGCTTATTATGAATCAAATGACATACGATTAAAAAATAAATAAATTATACGTTGTTAGTACACAGTACACACGCTTTTACTTTCAAATCGCTCGCTTCTACTCGACCCGCCCCGGCTGTACACCCACGGATGTATCTGCCTTATAAACTTCAGCATGTAGTATATTATAAGTAATATAAGGCACATACTGCCGTGGAGCACTAAGTATACAGAAAACGCTTTCTGATCGTTGGCTCTATCGTCAGATTGTTCTTCACCACTTGTACTCGTAGTGAGTGGAGCTCGTGTGAGGTGTACTCGTAGCCGCTGCGGGGAGCTCGCCGGTCGCATCGTCCGACCCCCGGCATCCAACGAGCTCCAACTGCTGCACTCCACCTCCGCGCTCATCATCATACAGCTCAACTGCACTCCACCTCCGCGCTCATCATCATACAGCTCAACTGCACTCCACATCCGCGCTCATCATCATACAGCTCAACTGCACTCCACCTCCGCGCTCATCATCATACAGCTCAACTGCACTCCACCTCCGCGCTCATCATCATACAGCTCAACTGCACTCCACCTCAGCGCTCATCATCATACAGCTCAACTGCACTCCACCTCCGCGCTCATCATCATACAGCTCAACTGCACTCCACCTCCGCGCTCATCATCATACAGCTCAACTGCACTCCACCTCCGCGCTCATCATCATACAGCTCAACTGCACTCCACCTCCGCGCTCATAATCATACAGCTCAACTGCAGTCCACCTCCGCGCTCATCATCATACAGCTCAACTGCACTCCACCTCCGCGCTCATCATCATACAGCTCAACTGCACTCCACCTCCGCGCTCATCATCATACAGCTCAACTGCACTCCACCTCCGCGCTCATCATCATACAGCTCAACTGCACTCCACCTCCGCGCTCATCATCATACAGCTCAACTGCACTCCACCTCCGCGCTCATCATCATACAGCTCAACGGAACCAGTTTATTGTATTTTCATTAGCTATTTAAATTGCAAAGTTTCTTCTATTTATCTTTTATATTGTTAGTACTCTATTCTACTCTACGATTTCACCAATCGGGCCTGGGAACCGATTTTTTTTTTTAAATATTATTAAATAGTTTGCTAGCAGATCTTACAAAGTAAAAATCTCTTTGAATAAAAAACATTTGAATTTTTTTTTACTTTATATTATAAATATTTTTATAAATGCGAAAGTGTGTCTTTCTGTCTGTCTGTCTGTGTGCTACGCTTTCACGGCCCATCTGTATAACCGATTTTGATGAAATTTGGTAAAGGGATAGGTTACATCCCGGGGACGGACATAGGCTAAGTACTTTTTATCCCGGAAAATTAAGGAGTTTCCCCGGGAATCAAAAAAACTTAAACAACGCGAACGAAGTCGCGGGCATCATCTAGTCACAAAATAAGAATGACTAAAATGTCGAGTGTACTCGTAGGTGCGTGCGCCGACCACTGGCGGCCGGACATGCATTTATGCATGCATATGTAAACTGTTTTTGTTTTTGTATTTCTTCTTCGGCGACCGCTGGCGCAGCGCTGAGCACCGTGGACTTACAAAGGGGAGGTTCCGGTTCGATTCCCGGCTGAGTCTATTTTGGACTTAATAATTCCAAACTTACTTAAATACATATCTGGGGATCGAGGCGTGATTCCCAGAGAGACGCAGGTTCAAATCCTACCGGTTCCGCTAATTTTTGATATATATTTAAGTAAGTTTTGAAAGTTTCATAGCACAATGCCGTGCCGTGCCGTGCTTGTGCACGTGCCGCCGAGCGCTCGCGTGTTGCGGCGCGGTGCTGTACACACTGGAAACCGATCGGGGGTAGGGGCACGTAGGGGTTCAATATAAGTGCCCTATATTGGATAGAAGCAGGCGTTACTTTGCGGAAGTCCATGCCATTGAAAAAACTACAAGTTTAATTCTCTATAATCCGCCACAGAAGGTAAATCTATGTGGTACAGTGCGTATCTGGAACTTGCAGCCCGCGATACTCTCCACACCACATACATCTTCCAAAATACCCTCAACGTACGTTTCAATCGTACATTGTAGAGTCAACATCTCCTGAAGATGCTCAGATATCGGAGCTCGCGGATGCTCCGATATTCGCTATAATCCGCCACCTTCTGTGGCGGATTATAGTGAACTAGACGATGCCCGCGACTTCGTCCGCGTGGTTTAAGTTTTTTGTATTCCCGCGGGAACTCCTAAATTTTCTATGATAAAAAGTAGCCTATGTCCTTCCCCAGGATACAAACTATCCCTACACCAAATTTCATTAAAATCTGTGGAACAGATGGGCCGTCAAAGCGTAACAGACAGACATACAGACAGACAGACGGACAGACACACTTACGCATTTATAATATTAGTATGGAAGTATGGATTAAACTTGTAGTTTTTTCAATAAGTGCCCTATCTCCGTCAGGTCCGCCCGCTACCGTCTGAGACGGGCTAACTGGTAGTGAAATAAAGTACGAGTCGCTTCACGCTTGCTACTCGTAAATCCATACTAATATTATAAATGCGAAAGTGTGTCTGTCTGTCTGTCTGTCTGTCTGTCTGTCTGCTACGCTTTCCCGGCCCATCTTTTCAACCGATTTTGCTGAAATTTGGTATAGAGGTAAGTTATATCCCGGGGAAGGACATAGGCTACTTTTTATCCCGGAAAATTAAGGAGTTCCCGCGGGAATCGAAAAAACTTAGTCCACGCAGACGAAGTCGCGGGAATCATCTAGTAGGTAATAACACAATATTAGGTAGGTACGAGTTTAATATAATCCGGTCGCTTGTATGATACTCCCTACATTAGTAGTTTGTGATATAAGGGCGATAAGTAGGTTTTTACATACGAGTTGACTAATGTCCGCCCGATGACGCCAGTCGAGGGCTGACCATCGTCACGAGTATGTGGAAACCTTAACGCCCGTGTATCACACAATATTTTTCAATACATTTGTGAGAAAACTTGAAATCAAAAGTCGAGTAGGTAGGAACTAGGTACTCACTAGAAAATGGCTTCTCACGCCCATACTTAGTCGAGATTTTCGGCGGCTATTAGATATACAAGCGCGACTTTTCTCACAGCTAAAATACCATAATGTTGATTTAATTTTATTATTACATATCACTTATATACCACTCATATTATTATTTAATAATTTATAAGAAAAACTCAATGAAACTTTTAAAAATAGCGCGCACAGATTCAAGATTCTAGTATTACCTACCTATATAGAGAGCGCGTTTTTGTAATTGCGTTTTTTTTAATTGGCTTCATGGCTCTAGGTTCTAGCTCTTAACTATCAGCCTGGACTATTCAGCCTTTACTTTTTTGATTAATAAAACTTAAAACAATTTTAATTAGTTAACTAAATTAAATACAATTTTTAATTTCATGAATTAATTTCATCAATCCACATCTAAATGTTATTATTTTTTAAGTTTTCTACATACAAAGTCAATATTATCATTATGAACCTTCTTTCAAGAAAACTTTTTATTAAGAAGTAAAGTGGCCTTACAAAAATTAAAAAAAAACTGCAAAAAAAATAGCACGAGGGCAGTAAATTCTGCAAAAAAAAGCACGAGGGCAGTAAATTTAACTTACAAGCCCTGTTTACTGCCTCTGTAAGTGCATTTTGCGAGCAAGTGTATTGAAAAATGATCTGAAGGTGGGAGGAAGCGCTCAGCGGATAATAACATAAAACCAATTGTAACCAGTTCCTAGCTCAGTAAAAGAAGATTTTAAAGCATACATAGTACATAGCTACCTATATTATGCATAATTAAAGGCTGCCTTCACGAGGTGAGCCCACCCGTGCGAAGCCGGGCGGTGAGCAGCTACAAACAAACACGAGGTGAGCCCACCCGTGCGAAGCCGGGCGGTGAGCAGCTACAAACAAACACGAGGTGAGCCCACCCGTGCGAAGCCGGGCGGTGAGCAGCTACAAACAAACACGAGGTGAGCCCACCCGTGCGAAGCCGGGCGGTGAGCAGCTACAAACAAACACGAGGTGAGCCCACCCGTGCGAAGCCGGGCGGTGAGCAGCTACAAACAAACACGAGGTGAGCCCACCCGTGCGAAGCCGGGCCGGGTGAGCAGCTACAAACAAACACGAGGTGAGCCCACCCGTGCGAAGCCGGGCCGGGTGAGCAGCTACAAACACGCAGACATATTCGTGGTCATTGGCTAGTCTCTTTATAATACTGTGGCGAAATGAAACATTAAAAAAATCAATACTTTGATTTCTTCGATTGGATCCGCTATAGTTCCGTAAATAATGCGGAAAACAGCATTTTATTAAAAAACGTTGAGATTAAATCGATTCGTTAGTGATACTTAATATTACAATACTAGCTGACGCCCGCGACTTCGTCCGTGTGCTTTAATTTTTTTAATTAACGCGGGAACTCCTTCATTTTCGGGACAAACAGTATGGATGGATGTTTGTTACTCAATCACGCCAATTTGGCACTGAGATAGATTAAATGCCCGAAAATTAAAGAGCCAGAGCGGGAACCAAAAAACCGTTGTCCACGCAGACGAAGTCGCGAGCATCAGTTATACGCGGAAAATTGTACTAAGTAGATTGAAACCACTGAAGTAAACATCATTGCTTGTAACAATATAATTTATATTACTGTCGTTCACAAAATATTAAAAAAAAACCATTTTGGATCAGGGAACTAATTGAGTCATTCAGGAAAATGAAGTTTTTCATGGAACTAGGAATCTGCTCATTAACAAGCGTCTCAATCCTATGTAGTTTTGGGTGAAAAATACTAAAATCAGTTGAGCGATAGTTGCGAGCAGCGGCGCTGCGCCACTGCCCACTGCGCGCACTGCCGGCCTCGAGCAGCGCTGGTTGTACATAAAACACAACGCGAGTACTTGAGCTGTAGTTTATTGGTTGAGTCACCAATTATTAGGGACCTCCAAGAGGTCTTTCGGCGATATGTCTGTTCAGGGGCCTTAGGGGGCTATTGCTGCTCCAGTCCGGCGCAGGAACCAGCTCCGTGGGTGGGCAGCAATTGGGCTAAGTACCAGAACCACTGGAGATTTAGTAATAATTATCTGCTTTTATAGGCATACTAGCTGATGCCCGTGACTTCGTCCGCGTGGTTAAACTTTTTTTTGATTCCCGCAGGAACTCCTTGATTTTCCGGGATGCCTATGTCACTCTTCAGGTCCTCAACTATACCCATGCCAAAAATCACGTCGGTCCGTTGCTCCGTTGCGGCATGATTGAAGGACAAACCAATAAACCAACAAACAAACACACTTTCGCATTTATATTGTTAGCATGATTGCTGTTAACACTTCATTGTTTGTCGTCGATCTCTAATAGTGGGTCAAAATGATACATGAATAGTCAGCAATATACGTGTTAGTAGCTGAAGACGTACCAGCACGCACGGCCGTACATCGCCGTCACATCAAATTATACAACTTTTAATTTTTATGAAAAGCAATAACAATTAAAACGTAGTCACGTATAGAACATTAATGGTAGAGAGTAATAATATAACAATTATATTATTGTAGCTGATAGCGCGGCGCATCTTCAGGTAGTCACGATTCACGATTCCGCTCATCGATCGCAGCAGATTACTCGCAGATGCCTGTATCATTGATGTTCCAGCATCCCTCGCTATATTACTGTACTCGTACAGTCCACAGTCCGTACTCCACAGCCACTAACACTCCACATCAACGATACCCACTAACTTATGTGGCCCGGTGGCCAAAATTGGTACCTACTAATTTTTATGCCTGATCAGTTTCTGTTATTTTATCATCATACTATTTACTAATATTATAAATGCGAAAGTGTGTTGGTCTGTTAGTTTGTCCTTCAATCACGCCGCAACGGAGTAGAGCGTTACTGTATCGCGGATTAGTGCGGGATACAAACAAACCAGGATATTGCTGGTAAGCGCAATCCTTATTTTCGTGAACGCTTTTGCGTGCCCTTATTTTTATCACCCACGTTATAGTATTTCATTATCTATTTTTGCTTCACAAAAATACTCTGTATGCATTTTTAATTTTAATTTACTACATGCAGTGATCAAATAAAAAAACATTTTCTTTCTTTCTTCCTTTTAAGATAAGCAGCGGCAAATTCAAACAGACTGATGACATTGTATAGTTATCTACTATACTTAGTCATCAGATACATATACTTAGTTAAATTATGAAGTGTAGTTTTCCGTATCGAGTTCCTACCTACTATCTAAAACTTATAAGTAATAAAACCACAATGGAAAACATCACATGTTTATTAAATAGAATAGGTTCAGTCGTAATGGAAACACTCGAAGATCGCTTAAAATCTGACAAAACAAGTATTATGTACACAATGTTATCACAAGTATAACTGAAGTTATCAGTAAGTGTTCGCTCGTCGAGTTCAGCGGCCGGCGCGCGCTGCGGCCGCGGGGACGCACCTGCAACACGGAGGCGCGTCAGACGCTGCGTGCGCGGCGTGCGGGCGGCGGGCGGCTCGCTTCGCGCGCACACACCGCGCTCGCGACGCGACGCGGACGGCGCGCAGCGGGAGGGTGGCTCGTGCGCTGCGGCGCTGTGCGGCCGCTCTTGGTTTAAGCGCAAAACGTACAGGACGAGGGCGCGGGCCGGGTCGGATGCGCGGCGGGTTGAATTCCTTGTATTTATAATTTATAAGGACGACATCACACAGAACGCGGGCGCGGGTCGAGCGCGTGGCGGGTGACGCTGTGTGCTGTCGTCCATATATACAAGGAATTCAAATTCAAATTCAAATTTTTTATTTGGCCAAATTGTGGGTAACAACAGTTGTTATCTTATAATTAGTGCCGTTCACAATTTACTGCTAGTAGCAGTGTGCAAAAATATTACAGTACAGTACAGCCTTAAATTACGTTATTTTTTTATCAATTATTTATAATATTTAACCAACATCCAATTCCCTTAAGTCCGACAATTTAAAATGTGTCAATATAATAATGTATGTTGAAATAAATCATTTTCATTTTTTTTTTGTTTTTCATTTTCAATGTCAATAGTAAATAAATTAGAAAAATTGGATTAATAAATTATTATGTAAGAGTAAATGTCAAAATTATGTCAAATCAAATAATAAGTAAATAATTCATACATCAGCTATGACACCTTTCAAAGAGCAACGGCGAAATTTTTATTGACCACATTTACTAAATCTTGATTGTACACAAGTAAGGTAAAGACGATAGTAATTTGCTTATTTTTTAAAATTTTATCAAGTATTCACCTTCATTAATTGAACCTAGGTAAAAAAATAAAATATTTAGGGAATCTTTTTTGATTATTTAGTTCCCGTTTCTCAGTTTAGTGTTACCATTTTATGTATAATCTACCTAGTAGCTAGAATAAATCTAAATTAGTAGATTATTTTGTATCGTTTTAAAAATTGAAATTATTTCGTTTAATCAATGTTTGCATAAATAGTAGTATTGCTCTTTTTTTTAGTGTATTTAAGTTAATTTTCTTGCATACATTATTTAATAATCTCTAACAGAATGGTAATAATTGAAAGAATATTATGGCAGCACTGATGCTGATTGTCTGTGGCTGTGCCTAATGTTTTACTGGTCTGTGGTTGTCATCTGTCTTTGTTTTTGTGGCTTTCTTCCGGTTGTCATTTTTAGAAGTGACATTACCCATAGAGATATATTACCTCTATGGACATTACCACAGAACCTACAAAACTTTAGAACGAAATATATTTTTTTTCTAGCCTCATAAAAAAAATTCTAGCTGCTGTGAGCTTCTTAATCGACGCTTAGAAAAATATATTTTTTTCACACGTGTACATAATTATTTTTTCTCAATAATATTGACGTATGGAAGTTCGCCGTTGCTCTTTACATACATTAAACATTATAGAAAATTAGTTATTAAAATGTTACAATTTATCCAGTTAAACAGTCATTAAGGTATTCACTCACACTATAGTACCTCTTCCTACTCAGAATGTCAAAAATTACTCGTTTAAACCTTATCAGTGGCAGATCCTTATGGCAATTTGGAAGTTTATTAAACAAAGCCACAACCATACAATGTGAATTCTTTGCGCATAGGGCCAGCCTTCTTGGTGGCAGCCAGAGTCTATTTTGTGGCCTACCTCTTCTGTTTGGACACTTTTCACTCAGTGTAGGGAACAGATTGGGATGCTTTTTTACGAAAAGCAATGCTTCATATATATAAAGACTTGGCAGTGGCAATATTTTATTTTTCCTAAAAAGTGGTTTGCAGCTGTCTAAAGGTTCGGCCCGCCGCGCACCCGACCCGGCCCGCGCCCGACCCGCGCCCGCGTCCTGTGTGTTGTGTGTCTTAATTATTCACTTAGGGGAGTTAGTTACTATTCTCACATATGGTAGTATTATTTCAATATTGTTGAAGCTTTGTTCAGAAATATAATCCTTATTTTAGAAAGGTCAAGATACGTTAGATTTATAATCTGACATTTTAAAATAATACTACTTTAAGCGATGGTAGTATGCTCCCAGTTCATCTTTAACTTCACGGGCTGCAACAAGCACGAGGAGCCACCCTCGCCGCCGACGCGGACGCCGCGCGTCTTTGCCGCGTGAAACAAACTGTCCCGTGTACCTACTGAGTACTTCATCTATCTATAGGGTACTACCGGCTACGTGGGATGGGAGCGTTTTTGCGAGTACATTACTATACCTAATCATAACTGAAAATTGATTCTACGGGTAGTTTGCGTTAAATGCATGAGTCCATTATTGGCTAAAGTTCAAAGTCCCAGCATGCAGCCGGCAGCGCGGAGGCGCGCTATGCATTCAGTCCCGCCATGCGCTTCATGCATCGCGCATCATCTTATTGTTATATAATATGAGCTCGCGAAATATAGTCGGCGCTACATCAGAAGCTGCAAGCCATGCTGGAGGCCGCGCTCGCGACTACGGGATACGCTACGCGCCACACTCACTAGCGCCCTCTCCGACTTAGAACCGATGGCTTCAGGAAACAAAAACATGTTCAATTATAACTCATTGCAGCACTGAAACCAACTATGACATTAAAACAGATATTAGCGAATTGGTCTAATCCTATTCCTATCAATAATTAATTTAGTATTCCATAGAGTTTACGCTTGGAAATCTAATTACATAATGTGCTTTATTGCGATTTAAGTGAGAGTTTTTCAGGGTTAATTGTGATGGTGGTTTCATTACTTTGGCTAATTGGTGACAGTAAAATATCATCGATGCAAACTTCACTACGCAGTGCTCTGCAGTAGTCGTCGCTTGATATCGTAACCGATCATTTCATTATAAATGTGGGTGACATAGAGTTTACAACGGATAATATAAACTCATCTGCTGCGGTCGAGGTAATGTTCGTAGTGTCGTGTGTCGCACTGACCTGGCGGCGGGCGGCGCGGCTCGCGCGTGTTCGCGGCGGCGCGCGCGCGCTCGCGGCGGCGGCTCGCGGCGCGCGTACGAGCCGTCCTCCGTGCTCGACTCCGCGCACGCCGCGCTCGCCGGCAGCGTGTCTGCAACGGTGCACGCTAGTCGTTAGTATTGCCGCACGAGCGCACGGCGACACTGTCGGGCGCGGCGCGAGGCGTACCGGCTCGGCGCGCGGCGGGCACGCGGTACAGCTCGGCGGCGCACGCGGCGCACGGCGAGCCGCTCGACTCCGAGTCGCTGTCGCGCGCGCTGCCGTAATCTGCGCCGGAACAAACACACGTGAAACACGACAGTGCGGTGGCTGAGCCGTCTGGGGTTTGTTGCTCCCTTGAAATGTGTACATAGGGACTATTTTAATTGTATACACGCACCTTCTTTTAAGAAGAAGTTTTAATCGATTGGGGCAACATTGATATTTATTTTTCTCAACATATTTTATTAATTTTAAGTAGAAGTTTAGGCTAAATTAATATTACTTATTGTTATAAATTAAACACTTTATCCTTTGTGGCAGAAGTAAATTTATTAATACCTTTTTAGTACTATAAGACACGTTAGCAAAATTATATCCGTTTTCTATCCAAAGAGATTTTACAGAGTCATAACGTCACAGACTTTAACTTACATACATAAAAATACCACAGACAATATACTACAATCTCCCCCGCCTTAACAATTTTAAGCTATAATATTGTAGAGAAAATTAGAATTTAGAATTTGTACATATTAAGCAAGAAAATAATTACTCCACCACCAACTTAATAACCATTACAAGACAATTTACTATAAAACTAATAAAGTTTATTTAAAACAAAACATTTATATTTCTATTACTTGATTGCCATGCCTTTTCCATTTAGACCCTTCCACATCTACCTCATAAGTAGTACCGGCAACCACTTTCCTTATAATTTTACCCCTTGACCATTTTTTTCCTTTTCTATAATCCCTAACCCTGACTTCATCCCCCTCTTCTAATTCTAACACTCTACCACCCCTTGCATGCTTCAATTGTTTTTCTTGTGATTCCACAAGATTTTGATAGATGGGGGAGGGCCTCAGCAGTGATAAACGGGCTCTCAGTTCTCTGCCCATCGTTAAGCGAGCTGGAGAAACTCCACTACTTTTACGAGGAGTGGTCCTATAATCGAACAAAAATATGCAGGCATAATTAGGTGATTTACCACTCTCAATTATCTTTGTCAGGTGAGTTTTAAATGTCTCTACAAACCTTTCTGCAGCCCCATTGGTTGCAGGGTAGTGAGGTGAAGTAAAACTATGCTTTACACCAGTTGATTTACAAAATTCCTGAAATTCCTGGCTTGTAAAAGAACTTCCATTGTCCGTCACCAGGTGGACCGGAAACCCATAACGGACATATATATCCTTAAATTTACTTATGGTTAAGCTTGAGCCTATATTTGCCATTTGAAAAGCCTCTGGCCATTTGGAATAACTGTCAACAATCACTGGCTCGACCTTAAGTTTACATTCCCTTAATTTTGACAGAACACTTTCTAAGGTTTGTATCATTACATTGTGTGGTTTACCACACATGTATATATTATCTATGAATACTATTACATTTGGAATATTTGAAAGTTTTTGTGACATTAGTCTTTGAAAAGAGCCGGGTCCCGTACTTACACCATAAGGCAAAAACTTATATTTAAAGGTTCCAATTTCAGTAACAATAACAGTTAGTTCTTGGGACGCTTCCTCAAGGGGTGCTTGTAAGTAAGCCTCTTTCAAGTCTAATTCACAAAAAAATTCAGCGCCTCTTAACTTATTGAATATATCCTCAACATGAGGTAAAGGAAATCGACCCACCTGTAATTGTGGGTTAAGGGTCACTTTATAGTCACCACACAAACGAACAGAACCATCCGGTTTTAATATGGAAACTACTGGTGTACCCCAGTCACTGTATTTCACAGGTTCAATTCGCCCATTTTCTAATAATCTTTTAATTTCAAGATTAATTTTATCTTTAAGTGCGAATGGGACCTGGCTAACAGGTAGACGTTTGGGTTGTGAATTTTCTTTTAATTTTAAGTTTATACATTCACCCTTGACGTTTCCCCACCCTGGGCTAAAAACATCAGAGAAGTTTTCTTTTATTACTTTTACAGGATCATAAATTTCATTAGAGTTTAATTGTAATGGCCACATGCCAAAAATATTAAGAACATCTCGCCCTAAAAGTCTGGGTCTATTGTTTTCAACCACAAATAAATTTACATTTTTTTTATTATTATTTAACATCATTTCAACATCTTTAATTATTCCTAGGGGTTGGGTTATAGTTTGATCATAATTTTTGAACTGAATGTTGGTATTTTGTATTTTTCTAGTCAGATTTAACATTTTTATATCTTTAAACAAAATAGTTGTTGCTTCAGACCCCGTATCCAATTCAAATTTTAAATTCAAACCATTTACACTACCATTTACTAAACAAGGAGGTATTTTATTTGTGGTTGAAGTACAACTATAAACATTATAATGGTCATCATTATCAGGGAATAAGTCTTTTGACTGCTCTATGTTCCCATTATCTTCGATTTCTTTAAGTGAGTCACACTCTAATAAGTTAATGTTACGATTTTCCATACACATCCGGAAAATATGCCCCCGCATTCCACACTCAGAGCAGAATTTATTCTTAAGTGTACATTCACTTTTAAGATGATTATTTTTTCCACAACAAAAGCACTTGGTTGACTTACCCGCTGGCATCGTTCTGGAGGATTCACTTTTTCTCTTAGAAAATGATTTCTCACCAATTTGAGTACCCTTCCTAATTTGAAACATGCTGCTGGTCTGCTCTTCCACTGTTGCTGGTTCCTTAACCTTTGAATGTAATAGAGCTGATTCTACGGTTCTGGCTAACACTATTAGTTCATCAAGACTTTGATTGCCGTTTTTCAACAGTTCAAACTTGATTAAGGCTGAGTATACACCGTCAATTAATTTCTCTTTAACTTGATCATCATAGTCCTTGAAAGAACACTTTTTTGCTAATTTCTTTAATCTTATAATGTACTCTTCTATCGTTTCATCGTGCTTTTGATTGCACTTCCTAAATTCTGCCCGGTCTAATGCCACTGAGGTGGATTTTGCATACCTGGACTCTAAAATGCCTAACAATTCTGCAAATGTTTTCTTTGTAGGTTTATCTGGCGAGCATTTGTGGTTAAGTGTGTCAAATACCTTGGGTGTCAATTTGGTAATTAATAATGCCACTTTCTTCTCTTCTGGAACTTCATTTAATGTAATTAAGGGGACTCAGGCCGGTACCTTCTTCATACAAACGAAAAAGCGTAATTACTACATTATTTGATATTGTACGCCCAAAACTAAGTTTTATTTCGATTTGTCTCGTCATTATCTAGGTTTATTGATACATAAAATATTGAAAAAAATATTGATTTTAAAGTTACGAGCCTCGAAAGATTCCAATTTTCACACTAAATTGATGACAACTTTGGGCGCAAATAAATAAGATTAGGAGTGTGAAAATTATAAAACAATTTATCAATAAACATAGTTTATTTATTCATTATTTGAAATAACTTTACTTAGTAAACATACATTTAGTAGTTTTTACAAACAAACGCTTTTCCCAAACGACTGTTCAATCCTTTTCGCGCGCTTGATTTCGGTAAAAACCATCTTGCCTCGCATCCGAACATTCGACACCTCCGGGTGGCGGGCGGGCGGGCGGGGGGAAGGGCCAACCAGAAAATCGGCCGCTCGCAGCCTATAGTACCTACTACGTAGCTAGTTAGCTACTAGCTATACTGCGAGCTACTTATTGCAACGTAATTAGAGTGCTATTCGTGTAATTCGTAATTATGTACCTACGTCGTGTGTGTGGTTTATATTTATAATTATTATTATTGTGAATAAGTGTTGTCAAATGCATATTGTTATTATTTTATTATTACACTAGCTGATGCCCGCGACTTCGTCCGCGTGTAATAAGTTTTTTTAATTCCCACGGGAATTTTCCGGGATAAAAAGTAGCCTATGTCACTCTCCAGGTCCTCAACTATACCCATGCCAAAAAACATGTCAATCCGTTGCTCCGTTGCGGCGTGATTGAAGGACAAACCAACAAACAAACACACTTTCGCATTTATAATATTAGTAAGTACCTATGATTGTTTCACTATTAGGGTTTATTTTGATCTAGATCACAGTTAGATCAGCTGAAATCGCAGTCAAGTCTCCAGGTCCTCAACTATAGTTGACGGACCTTGACGGACGTGGCTATATGCTATGCTATATGCTATGCTATATGCTATGCTATATGCTATGCTATATGCTATGCTATATGCTATGCTATATGCTATGCTATGCTATATGCTATGCTATATGCTATGCTATATGTTATGCTATATGCTATGCTATATGCTATGCTATATGCTATGCTATATGCTATGCTATATGATATGCTATGCTATATGCTATGCTATATGCTATGCTATATGCTATGCTATATGCTATGCTATATGCTATGCTATATGCTATGCTATATGCTATGCTATATGCTATGCTATATGCTATGCTATATGCTATGCTATATGCTATGCTATATGCTATGCTATATGCTATGCTATATGCTATGCTATATGCTATGCTATATGCTATGCTATATGCTTTGCTATATGCTATGCTATATGCTATGCCATATGTCATGCCATATGCCATGCCATATGCCATGCCATATGCCATGCCATATGCCATGCCATATGCCATGCCATATGCCATGCTATATACCATGCTATATGCCATGCTATATGGCACATAGTTCGAAGAGCTGATGGTCGTTGGGGTCCCAAGGTGCTGGAGTGGCGACCCCGAAACGGGAAGCGCAGTGTTGGCCATGTGTTGGCAGACCCCCACTAGGTGGACCGACGACATAAAACGAGTCGCAGGGAGGCGCTGGATTCAGGCGGCGCAAGAACGAGGCCTGTGGAAGTCCATGAAGACCTTTGTCCGTCTATCGATTGACAAAGAAGAATATTATACGAGTTGTTTACACGCTGAGGTATATAATAGTAGGTAATGTTGTACTAATAGTTGTTACGTTCCCTCAAATATGGTTGAGCGAAGCAATGGCTGGATCACGTGTCATGCTCGTGAACGGGTGCCACCGTCGGAAATGGGGCTGCCTCTGTCTGCCAGTCTTGGCGTGTATTGAGTGTTGTATGCTCGTAAAAAAAAAGCTTACTATACAATCGAAGATTACGTAAATGATAAAAAAAAAAGCGTGGATTTGATTCGCTCCAGCTATGCGTGGGACTGCAGTTACTTGTATCATTATGATGATTGTAAGTTTTGATGGAAAAGAGCAACCACCGAGTTTCTTGCTGGCTCTTCTCGGTAGGAATGGCATTCCGAACCAGCGGTAGATTCATATTATAACGATTCAAAAGCGCTTGTAAAAGCTTATTTGAATAAAAAACATTTGAATTTTGAATTTTGAATTTTTTTGAATAATATAGTAGGTATGTAGGTTACATTTTGTAGTTTTCATAAAAGGTAAGTAGGTACCTAATCATTATCATAAATCATTATACCTAATTATTATAATTCATCAGTGATAATATCAGATATCGCATCGGTCCAACTATAATAATAGGTATAATCTGTGAGCGTAACATCATCTTTATACCGGGGACTGCCGTGCGCGCGGTTGCACTCGCTATACTGCTCATCACTGAGTCTGTCTCTTTCTCACACAATGTTAGGTGAAACAGCAAATAGGTTACCCACGTGCGCCGGCAACTTCAGTCGCGCGTACTGAGCTGCCTTAAGCATTGTAGCTGGGTTTCAAATGTGTCAAAGTCACGGCCATCAAACGGCTCAATATTGTAGATATTATATAAAGACATCTTTGGAGGGTTTTGAAGCACTTTTGTATCGGATTTAGATTTACCAATCAGGAGTTTTACTTCCTCTAACTTAGAACCACTTTTGACAACCTCACGTAAGGTCTTACGAAGTTCCTCTATTGTTTCCACTTCAACCGTTACCCGTAAGTCTTTACACAGTAAAATTAACTCGTTTTTGGTTAGTTTTTGTAAGAAACTTGTTTTCTTTTCTAGGATTTCCTGATAAAAACTTGCGTCCATGGAGGTATGGCCTCGCCACGCCAGGTTATGTCCATTAAATTCTGTTGAGATGCTTGTTGTCTTATTTTTATATGCACGCACGAATCGTCGCCAATTTGTTATAAATTAAACACTTTATCCTTTGTGGCAGAAGTAAATTTATTAATACCTTTTTAGTACTATAAGACACGTTAGCAAAATTATATCCGTTTTCTATCCAAAGAGATTTTACAGAGTCATAACGTCACAGACTTTAACTTACATACATAAAAATACCACAGACAATATACTACACTTATAAGCCCATAGGCTAGATGGTAGTACACAATAAAGTTGCCATTATAATAGTGTAACGGGACTTTATGGTAAGAAAAAAAATCAGAAAAAAAAACATGTTTTATCTATATCTATTCTATATATTTTATAAAATTCAAAGTCCTGACTGACTGACTTATATATCAACGCACAGCCTAAGCCGCTGTGGCTAGAAACTTGAAATTTTGACAGTAGGTTCCTTTTGTGACGTAGGCGCTCACAAAGGAAGGATTTTCCAAAATTTCACCCTTAAGGGGGGTGAAATAGGGATTTAAAGTTTGTATGAAAGTCCGTCATTTCTCAAGTTATATCAACGAAACTTGGTATTTTGGCTTTCGGTAAAAAGTAAAGAAATACGTAATTCACAGTTTTTGGAAATTCCACCCCCAAAGGGGTAAATTGGGGTTGAAAGTTTGTATAAAGTCCTTCATTTCTCAAGTTATAGCCATGAAACTTAGCATTTGGGCTTTCAGTTAGATATGAAGAAGTAAGTATTTCACCATTTTTGAAATTTAAACCCCCAAAGGAATGGAATAGGGGATGAAAGTTTGTAAAAAAGTCCTTCATTTCTCAAGTTATATCAACGAACCTTGATATTTTGGCTATCGGTAAAAAATAAAGAAGTACGTGTGTCAAAATTTTTAAAAATTTCACCACCAAAGGGGTTAAATAGGGGTTGAAAATTTGAATGAAAGTCCGTCGTTTTTCAAGTTATCGCCCTGAAACTTGGTATTTGGGCTTCCGATTAAAATTTATGAAATACGTATTCCACAGTCTTGAAATTTCTATCCCCAAGGACGTTAAATAGAGAGTTAAATAGTAAATAATTAAATAGTTAAATAGTAAGTAATAGTTAAATAGAGAGAGAGAGAGAGAGAGAGAAACAGAGCAACGGATCGATGTGATTTTTTGCATGGGTAGGTATAGTTGAGGATCTGGAGAGTGACATAGGCTTCTTTTTATCCCGGAAATGAAGGAGTGCCTGTGGGAATTAAAAAAACTTATGCCACGCGAACGAAGTCGCGGGCGTCCTCTAGTTGTTTTATAATACCCAAGCGTTTATTTTTAAGACTGTGGGACTATGTTTTTTACATTTGTGGGATGATGTTCTTTGTGGTGATAAAATGATAAATATTATGAAAGTTTTAAGTGGACTGTATTTTCTTGACATAATATGATGATGATATGATGATAAATGATAATGATATTAAGGAATATCATTATCATCGCTATCGCCAGTTTTATGACCTAGCTAATAAATTGTATGGCAGCCGATAGCGTACGCCGTGTGCGGCTCACCGTTGGGGTGCGCGAGCAGCTGCGGGCGCGGCGGAAGCGCGTGCGGCGCGTGCGGCGCGTGCGGCGCGCGCGGGAACGAGCGCAGGTGCAGGGCGCACGAGCGCGCCGCTTCGCCCTCGCCCGCGCCCGCGCTCGACATGCTGAACGTGGCGTACGGGCTGATCTCGTGCAGCGAGCCTGAGGTCATATTCGAGGTTATCGCAATATTATCTCAACCGACTGTCACTATGCGTGGTGATCTGAACGAAAAGTTTTATTGTTAACAGTATGTGCTGACCGTCCGGCGGCGTGATCGCTTTCCCGTTGTGCGTGGGTTGCGCGACGTAGAGCGGCTGCGCGTGCGCGCCGCGCGGGCGGCTCGCTGCGCCGGTGGCGGCCTTGCGCGCGCGCGCCGCCAGCAGCGCCGCCACGCCCAGCAGCAGCGCGAGCGCCAGCGCGAGCAGCGCCGCCGCCGCGCCCGCGCCGCCACGCCACCACGCCGCTGCCGCGCCCTCCGCGCCCGCCGCGCCGTCCTCTGCGCTCATGCGCGCCTCGAGAGGGAGCTCCACCGGCTCACCTATCCGTTCTGAATGAAAAACAAAACACCTTTTCTTAAGCTTCACAATGAAATTAAGTTAAACTTGTATTAGATTAGGTACATTACCTAGGTATATATCTAGCTAATCTTGTAATATTGTTTGTGTTTTTGTTAGACATTTTATTGTTAAATATTCTGCCTATTGTTAAGTTTAACGCTATTTGTTAACTAACTGGTAACCCCGCACTTGCGAGATCAGATAAACGCATGCCGGCTTGCCAGTAATTGGGTGTACACTCAAAATTGTTTTCTATGTGTTTGTTATTTTTTATTGTGATTGTGTATTATCTGTTGGCAAACCAATAAAATAAAATGAAAATAAAACAATAGAGTAAAAATAAGTTCTTATTTCTAAACGTAAGTTGCAGTTACGTAAGAGCGTTACGTGTCGATATATGACGTCACGATACACAAAATACAAAAATCCAATGCAATTCAGAAACAATGCGTCGAGAACCTTCTCCTTTTAGGAAGCGAAGCCAGTTAAAAATGTAGCTACCTCCGTTCGCTGTGAGCGTTGCGGCGCGGTACAGCGCTGCCGTGTCGCCGGCGGGCGAGTGCGCCGACACGCGGATCTCGTACCACGTCCCGGGTTCCAAATCGGTTGCCTGTCGACAAAACATTTGAAGTAGAGAACCAATATTATCGATTTAACTTAGCAGGTTACAAGCTGAACCGGCAGGGAGCGGGCCATATTGTCTAAATCGCTGTCCGCTGGTGCATGAAACACCCCCTGGAATGGAGCCTGCGTAAGTTGACATGCGCAGTGTGCGCAGTGTGCAGTACCTCAGCGCTGTCGCCGGCCGCGGGCAGGTCGGCCCAGGCGCCGCCCGCGCGCCGCAGCGCCAGCGAGAAGCGCGCCACGGCGCAGCGGCCGCCCCACGCCAGCAGCGCCACGCGCAGAGCGGTGCTGTTGGCCCAGATGCACTCCTTGCCCGCCGGCGCCGCGGCCTCTGCGCACACGAACACCACCGCTCAATTCACAAACCAATACTGATTTATTAAATTATTTATTTTATTTATTGCTTTTAAAAATATGTGATAATCTAGGAAAGACGACAGAATTAGCCGAGGATCAGCGCGATACGAATGAGTATGTTCATTGTTTAGGTAGACTTCTGTCTACGCATCGACATTGAAAATAATTAACAATAATTATTGCACAAAATACAAAGAGTCTGGGATAAATGAAATGACGCAATTTAAAACCTGACAGTGAAGATACTGACTGTCGCCCCGGGTGCGAAGTGAGAGAGGGCGCGCGGGCGGCGAGGCGCCCACGGTGTTGTGCGCCGTGAGCGTCACGCGGTAGGGCGCGCCGCACGCCAGCCCGCGCAGAGTGGCGCCGCGCGCCGTGCCACCCGCGCGCCAGCGCCGCGCGCCCGCCGCCGCGCCCGCGTCCGTGCCCGCCCACCATGTCAGAGTATAACCTGCACCATGTATAACACAGTTTCGACAAACTTAAGTCAACCCTGTCGAATCTAGTAACTTGCGTGTAGTCGCAGGTTGACAGAAATATTATTATTGTAGTTATAATACTACAAAACCCTCACCGAGCAGCGGCTCACCCCCGTCGGCGGGCGGCTCCCAGGCGAGGCTGAGGTCGTGCGCGCCAGCACGCGCCAGGCGCAGCGCGGGCGCGGCGGGCGCGCGCAGCACGCGCAGCGCGTACGTGGCCGCGTCGCCGCCGTGCGCGTTGCGCGCCGCGCACGAGTAGTTGCCGTCCGCCTCCACCTCTGCGCCGCGAACACACGACCACAATCACCAACAGTTATAGTTCAGAATGGTTTCATTCTCATGCTAGTTTTTATCTAAACTTGGAAGACGAGTTATTGTCAATAGTGTGATACTAATGTTTCTTATTAAGGCGAAATAAAAACTTGTGTTGTTCTGAAAAGAGAGATTTATTTCAAAACCTTGCACACATACATTTATATTATGCATTACGTTTTTAAAGATCGAATTATATAAATATTTTACCTGAAAAGAGACATACGACAATTAACTCTATTATTTCACCGTTACCTTTCTAATCTTATTATTTTACATTAAAATATAAAAACTATTTTTCACAACATAATTATTCTAACGGATATTCCTTAACGACGGCCACTGACGACAGACTTCATTTTATTTGACGTATCCAACCTCTATGGTCCACAGAACAATAATACCCTATGGGCCTATAATATGTCTTCATAGACGTATTATAGGGTACGTATTATATTTACGTAAATTTACAAGGATACATATTTTATTTTATTTTATTTTATTGGTTTGCCAACAGATAATACACATATTTAAAAATAGAAATTACAATGCATAGAAAAAAAGAATTTGAGTGTACACCCAATTACTAGCAAACCGGCATGCATTTTAAAAGTGTGCAAGTGCGAGATTACCAGTTAACATAAAAATACAAATATGAAATTAAAAAAAAAATCACTGTGTAATTTAAAAAAAGTACTAAATATATAAACAAGAAAAATTACTAAGAAGCATACGAGTTTATAATGCTGTATCAATATACTGATGCAACATTTTTTTGTACTGCTGCAAGGAGAGCAAATGGGGATCTGTTATCATATTTTTTGCAGTTTTAAAAAGATTATTATAGATTAAATATTATGTTCGCGACATATTCTAATCAATACATTGTTTTCTCCTAAGTTTGTTCTGAATCCCCTTATAATATAAGGCTTGTACGTAGAAAATCGCGAATTTTTACGGGGCACAGAAAGATTTATTGTGTAAAATATTTGAGCAGTCAATTTCATAATTTAAAATTTTGCACAGAAATACCTGATTGAATACCCAGCGATGGTTTTCAAGTGACGTTATTTTAAACAAGTGCGAGTTGGACTCGCGCACCGAGGGTTCCGTACAAACCTGTAATAAGTTTTACGATTTATGACGTATTAAAAACAAGACGAAATGAACCGCAAAACTAACTTTGTTTGTAGAGGTTTATTGTTAATATCAAACAAACTATGCTAGTTAGAGCGATGGTTTTATTTTTCCTGTAAAATATACATAAGCTTCTATTGACCATAATTATTTCAGATTTTTCAATTGGTACTTCGGAGATAAGGGGGGGGGGGGGGAACGGTATTTTTTTCGATATTTTGCCCGATAAATCAAAAACTATTATGCATAAAAATAAATAAAAATCTGTTTTAGAATGAAGCCCTTTCATATGATATCCCACTCAGTATAGTTATTATACTTTGAAATTTCAAAACCCCGATTTTCCCCCTTTTTTAATTAAACTAAAAATAATTTTCGATTTTTTTTTTTATTTTAATGATGCTAGGCCACTATTATACACAACTATTCCAAATTTCATGTCGATAGCTTCAATAGTTACTGAAATAATCGACTGACAGACGGACGGACGGACGGACGGACGGACGGAGAAAGTCGCACCATAAGGGTTCCATTTTTACCATTTTGGTACGGAACCCTAAAAAGCTCAGTCTTTGCCTGTAAGAAGTTAATTCTGATGGACCGTCAAAAGAAAAAGGAATCGTTTTTGAACCCTTTCGATTCTTAGTATGGGGTCTTTATAGGATGGATTTCAAATGCTGGAGCCATATTCTAGTAAGCTGCGAATTAAGGCAGAATAAACCACTTTAAGGGCCAAACCCAACTTAAAAGATTTGCAGTTGCGCCAGATAAAACCTAATAGTTTATAGCGTTTACTGACTATTCCATCTATGTACATTGTTGAAGGATAGTTTTTTATCAATAATAATGCCTAGGTCTCTGATCTCATCAACTTCATCCTTATTATCCTTCATACTTTATTAAGAGTATATGAAGAGTATGTGAGTATATTTATGTAATTATAGAGAAAAGTAACTCACTGTGTATAACGAGGTCGCCGTCTTCGGTGACGGAGTGTTCGCGCGGCAGCGGCGCCCAGCGGCGCGCCACGGGCGGCGCGCCCAGCACGGCGCAGCGCAGGCGCACGCGCGCGCCCAGCACCGCGCCCACCGCGCGCCCCAGCGACCACACCCGAGCCGCCCCTGCACCGTGCGCATTAGCGAGGACGTCACACGAGCGCCACAACAAGTAATCGAACATTGGCCACGCTCTGAATACCGACAAATTACTATTTTGACATGGTTGTCAAATGGTGAGATACTAAAATATGGGCGAACTCACGGAGCGGCTGCGGCGCGGCGCTGACGGCGCGGCTGGCGGCGCCCTCGCCCGCGGCGGTGGCGGCGCGCACCCAGAACTCGTACACGGCGCGCTCGCGCAGCCCGCGCACCTCGTGCCACGCCTCGTCCGCGCCCGCGCCCGGCGCCACGCGCGTCGCCCACTCGCCGCCCGCCCTGCGGACAGACGCGACGGTCAGCCGTGCGGGTGGGGGGGGCGCGGCGCACGCGGGGCGAGCCCGTACTTGCCGAGTTCCCGGGAGTACAGCGTGTAGTGCGTGAGCGCGCCGCCGCGCCGCGCGGGCGCCGCCCACACCACGCGCACGGCGTCGCGCCCCGCCGCCAGCGCGCGCAGCGGATCCGGCGCGCCCGGCACTGCGACAGGGGGCAGGGTTCAGCCGGTGCGTCCACCCTCCCGCATCGAACGCTTACAGGTAAACCAACTCACAGTATGACACGCATAATATCAACATGATTTTGGACATAGCAAAATAAGAAAATGTCAGTGATCCCACTGTTAAAAAAATTTACAGTCATAGGGACTGCCGATTAAAGTGAAAATGAATATATAATAATTTTTTTTTCTAAAAAATGTTATGAAATGTGCACATTTCATACCCTGTAAATGAGTTCGAAAGTTAAACTTCCCGGCTTAGGCCAGTAAAGAATGTTTGAATTTGGAATCTTTCTTCCTGAATATCTTGTATCTTGTTATAATGTTATTTGGCCTAACTCTACCGTTAAATAGTTTACAGGAGACGGTCCGGATTTGTATGGAGCGTCGGTCCAGTCCTTTTACAAGTAGAGAAATGAAAGAAAAAAAAATACTAAACCAGTTTTGATCGTTCAAATCTGCGAATTCGTCGTAATTTCAGCGGTGTAATTATTTAATCTTTCCACGATAAGCAACACTAAACACGAGCGGGTAACAATGGCGGATTCATATTTTTTGACGTTTTCTGTCAAGTGTCAACACAACACCGGGAAAACCGTAGGGAAAAACACGTTATTTTGACAGTGACTGTCAGAAATGACATTTGATACATTTCGCGCCTACTGCCATCTCTATGGCTAAAGGTTGCCACCTTGGAAACGTATCGAAAACTTGAAATACATTTTATTTTATTTCTCGTTATTTACTTTAATATTCTAAATTATTATATTTTTAATACAATCTATGTATTTTCCTCTATTCATGGTAGAGTGTACAAAGAGTGGACCGAAGGTGAACCTTCTCCTTTGGAACTCTACCGTATTACGCGATCAGCACTCACGACCAAAAGATGTAGGGTGCTAATCTTTGTGGTTGATAAAAATGATAGATATAATGATAGTTAAAGTGGACTGTATTTACTGATATATGATATGATATGATGATAATGATAAATGATAATAGTATAAATTGATATTGATCAGGAGTACAATCCGCGCGGACGATCGAACCGTACTGAGTTTACCGCACTGTCCTCCTTAACGTGAGGCAGTTGCGTAAACTGCTGATTGATTACGCGGTGTTCAGTTTTTTTTTAATTTTTTTTTTATCCACTACAAGATAGCCCTTGACTGCGATCTCACCTGATGGTAAGTGATGATGCAGTCTAAGATTATAACGGGCTAACCTGTTAGGGGCATGGCAGTTATATTAAACCCATACCCCTATTCGGTTTCTACACGGCATCGTACCGGAACGCTAAATCGCTTAGCGGCATGTCGAGATCGAACCCGGGACCTCCGCACGTTAAGGCAACAGCGCTCAACACTGCGCCACGGAGGTCGTCAAAAACGCGGTTACACTTGCTACTATTACCTATTCTGTGGTTACACGCAGTGTCCCGAACGATATTTAAGACCTTTTGTCTTTGTAACAACGCGAGCATGTCAGTGTTCGCGAGCATGTCGGTCACGGGAATCCACAAGTGTACCTACGCCCTACCACAAAGTGGTGCTCACCGTCGTCCCGAGTGCGGCACAGCAGCGGCGGCGAGGCGGGCCCGGCGCCGCGCTCGCAGCGCGCGCGCACGCGCACCGAGTACTCCGTGGCGGCGCGCAGCGCGCCCAGCAGCGCCTCGCCGCCCGGCGCCGCGCGCGCCGCCTCCGCGCCCCACGCTGCGCACACAACACACGCGTCACCCCGCGTGCCCCGCACAGCGGCGCACTCACAGTCGGCGCGGTGCAGCGGCGCGTACAGCACGTCGTAGCCGCGCAGGGGCAGCGCGGCGGCGCGCGCGGGCGGCTGCCAGCGCACGCGCAGCGAGCGCGCCGACACCGCCTCGCACGACACCGACGTCGGCGGCTCCTCCGGCACTGTGGCCATACATTCCATTCATGCAGTCGCCAGTTATCGCGCAAGACGACAGTGTGGATAGTACAGACAGTTGTGTACGTACGTCCGTCGGAGGTGGCGGCGTAGGCGGTGTCGGAGGGCGGGCCGGAGCCGGCGCGGTTGAAGGCGCGCGCGGTCAGCGCGTAGCGCGCGAAGGGCCGCAGCCCGCCCAGCGTCAGCTCGGCGCTGCTCCCGCCGCGCGCCACCGCCGTGCCGCGCAGCGCCGCCGCCTCGCGCGGGCCGTCCGCCCAGTCCGCCCCGTCCGCGCCGCCCGCGCCGCCCGCGCCCTCCGCGCCGTCCGCCCCGTCCGCCCCGCCCGCCGCGCCCACCTCGCGCCACGACACCGCGTAGCCCAGCAGTTCCCCGTGCCAGCTGTCCTGCGCCGGCGACTGGTCGATACGTATTATTATAAACGCGCACATACTCATACACTCTATTGCGTTAGCTACAATCTTGACACTCTATTCCTGACTCATTTGTATGGAAGAAAAAAAGAAAAGTTCTACTCACCGACCAAGATACGAGAAGTTCTTCCGAGTTGACGGGTCTCACTCGAACGTTTTGAGGCGATCCCGACGGTGCTAAAATGAATAATGCTATCAGTGATGTAACAGACGGGACAGACGGGACAGACGGGACAGGCGGGCGGCGTGTGCTGACCTTCCTCGAGCGTGGTGAACAGCAGCGCGGGCGAGGGCGGCGAGGGCCCCACGTGGTTGGCGGCCACCAGCCGCAGCGAGTAGGCGGCGGCGGCGCGCAGCACGCGTACGCGCGCACACAGCGCGCGGAACCCCTCCGCGTCCACGCTGCTCCGGAGACGATCAAATACATCTATTTCATTTACGAAATTAATAATAATTTAAATACTTTGCGACTTACTACCTACTGCAACCATTTACTGGGTCTTTTATTATCACTGAGCGGTGATCTGAATCTGCTTCTTTCTGGACCCCAATATCATCAACGCCAATGTGGTCTGTGTGATGAATAAGACAAACTCAAAGTGGAGTGGCCCATAGAGACAGAATAGGAAGTTGTGGAAAAGTCGGAGGAAGGCCTTCGCCCACTCGTGGGACAGCACAGGCTAGACCAGATCAGACCTGTGACGATCCACCCTCTCATTCTTACTAAGAAAATGGTATAAAATATTTCCTAATCATAATCATAATCATTTATTGGCTGATTGAAGGTTAAATTTGGGAATTATTTATTTAAACCAGTCCAGTAGTTAATGATGTGTAATTTCATACTAAAAATAATAAACTTGAAAACTTAAATACTTTCTGTGTTAAAATTAATAATATAGGTACCTAGCTGTGGTACCTAGTTTTCTGATTATTTTTGACCATCGGAGGGTCTGTCCCGGGTGTGCCTCTGCCTTGAAATCTATTTACTGATGCATACTATACAGGTACTTGTACCTATGTAGGTACTTGTACCTGTGTAGGTAGTTGCATTATCCCGCTCCTTTTATAATATATTCATTATTGTTGTCTGGATCTGTGATCACTTTTCGTGATAAGACTGCACATTTTGTTTTCAGTACTTTTTAAGTGTTTACTTTATATCTTTATGTTTGTGTGGCAATAAATAATTTTTCAATACACTTGCTCGAAAAATGCACTTACAGAGGCAGTATACAGTGCTTGTAAGTTAAATTTACTGCCCTCGTGCTTTTTTTTTGCAGAATTTACTGCCCTCGTGCAGTAAATTTGCAGTTTTTTTTAATTTTTCTAAGACCACTTTATTTCTAAATAAAAAGTTTTCTCGCAAGAAGGTTCTTAATGATATTGACTTTGTATGTAGAAAACCTAAAAAATAATGACATTTAGATGTGAATTGATGAAATTAATTCATGAAATAAAAAATTGTCTTTAATGTAATTAATTAAAATTGTTTTAAGTTTTATAAATCAAAAAATTAAAGGCTGAATAGTCCAGGCTGGGAGTTAAGAGCTAGAACCTAGAGCCATGAAGCCAATTAAAAAAAAACGCAATTACAACAACGCGCCGTAGATACTAAATCTTTAATCTGTGCGCGCTATTTTTAAAAGTTTCATTGAGTTTTTCTTATAAATTATTAAATAATATGAGTGGTATAAGTGATGTGGAATAATAAAATTAAATCAACAATTAGGTATTTTAGATGAAAGAAAAAAGTCGCGCTATTAATAACCGCCAAAAATCTCGAAATAAGTACGGGCGTGAGAAACCATTTTCTAGTGAGTACCTTGTACCTACCTACTCGAGTTTTATTTTCAAGTTTTCTCACAAATGTATTGAAAAATATCGTGTGATACACGGGCGTTAAGGTTTTAACAAACTCGTGACGATGGTCAGCCCTCGACTGGCGTCATCGGGCTGACATTAGTCAACTCGTATGTAAAAACCTATTTACCGCCCTTATATCACAAACTACTATAACCATCTATCTAGTCTTTAATAAAATAAATAGTGGGAGTATACCAATCTAAGAATGTAATACCCACCTTTGGTGCAACGCTTACCCACAGAGGGACGGACCACTTTAAAAGTATGTGTGCAGAATAAGAAACGGTCGTACTCATCGCCGGCGCCGTCCTCCACGGTGAGGTTGTGCTGCGCGGGCGCGTCGTGCGCGTGCGGCGCGTGCGGCGCGTGCAGCGGCGTCAGCAGCGCGGCGTAGTGCGCGCCGGCGCCGCGCGCGCGCCAGCACACGCGCACCGCGCGCGGCGCCGCGCCCGCCAGCCGAAGCGCGCGCGGCGCGTCCGGCGCCTCTGCGCACCACACCACGCTCAACACTCGCATACAATACTAGTTCAATGCAACATTTGAAAAGCCAGCAGGTATTCGTTAAGCTCGATCTCAAATTGCCCTCTGAAGGAAACCAATCTCCGAGCTGGTCCGAGTTGAGGTGAAAAGTCCTGATGATTCATTAGATTTAGATTTCATAAGATTGTCTAGATTGCTTGTAATCTAACTATTTCGAAAACCTGAAAGCTGAAAGCTATAATCGTGTCGGGTGACACACCTTCCACGGTGAGCAGGAAGAGCGCGTCGGCACGGCCGTGCGCGTTGCGCGCGTGGCAGCGGTACTCGCCCGCGTCGCGCGCCTCCGCGCCGCGCAGCCGCAGCGCCGAGCGCAGCGCCGCGCCGCGCCGCTCCTCCGACACCGACCACCTGCAACACGCCGACTCTCACTCTCGCGCCCCACCTCGCCCGCGCGCACGTGCGAGACAGCACCTGTAGGAGTCGAGGTCCAGCTTGTTCCCCTGATGCGTCCAGTGCACGTGCAGCGGCGCGTCGCCGAGCGCGAGGCACGCCAGCGCCGCGCCGCCGCCGCGCAGCGCCGACACGTTGCGCGGCGCCGCGCCCTCCGCGCCGAAGTGTGCCGGCTCTGAGGGCGAGCGCGAGACCTCATCTCAGTTAATTTTAGTTTTTTGTTCATTAATTAATATTTTTTTTCCGTTATACTTTTATTTCGATTTTCTCCGGACTAAAGAGTAATTTAACTTTATATTGCAAGCTGTGGCAACTTCGTGGGTTTGCAATAGTTCATATAACTCTCGTTTTCTACTATATTTTTTATTGTTCATGTACTGTAACCTGTTGGGTGTCCTAAAATTAAATAAAATTAAATTTGCCAAAGCGCTCAGGCGCTCAGGCGAAGGGTTCACGAGGCGGTCGGTAGGTACCGTGCACGGTGACGTTGACGTGCTTGAGCAGCGGCGCGCCCACGCCGTTGTCGGCGCTGCAGCGGTAGCGGCCCTGCAGCGCGCGCGTGGCCGCCCGCGCCGCCAGCGCGCTGCGCGCCACGCCCGCGCCCGCCGCGCTCGTGCCGTCGCCCGCTTCCGCGCCCCACTCTGGACCCGGCGCCACCCATTGCTCGGAGTTTTCCAATCCATTTATGCCTTCACCTATTTAATTTTTTGGAAGAAAGAAAGACTTTAGTAAAAATACAAATACATGAGACGCTACGGACACGGCGGCGGCGCAGCTCACCGATGCGGCGCTGCCAGGCGACGGCGGGCGCGGGCTGGCCTCGCGCCGCGCACTGCAGCAGCAGCGGCGCGCCCAGCAGCACGGCCGCGTCCAGCGGCTCCGTCACCCACGCCGGCGCCACTGGGAACACACAGCGAGTGGTCATAAGCACTCGATCTAAGTACTTGTATATTTGACTGTGTGTGTGCGCGCACCTCTGACGCTGAGCGCGGCGGTGTAGTTGACGGCGGCGGCGCTGTTGGCGGCGCGGCACGTGTACGCGCCGCTGTGGCGCGCGCTCAGCTGCGGGAACATCAGCAGCGAGAACTCGCTCAGGCTCTTCTCCTCTATCTGCCGCCAAAACTACGTCTCAGTGATTCCACGCCCGATACTCACACTGACACGTCCATTAAATGACTGCAGCGGTACCTGTAAGCTCGGCGGAAGGGGAGCGCCATCTTTGAACCAGGAGAAGTACATGGGTTTGTCTCCTGAAGACACTCCGCACAGCACTTGCACAGAACTGCCTTCGGTCAGCTCCGATGAGAACATGAATGGAGAAATTTTTGGAGGATCTGCCGAAGAGTTGATGTATAAGGTTTTTACAAACCACGACCAGCAGGTCTCTTCATAAAATTCTTTTCATAAAATTATGTATTCCACACAGTCACAAAACAAGAGTTTGCCCCACTCTGTGGCCCCGCTGGCCCCGGGAAGAGAAAACCTCGTATTCGCAATACATACTTCGGTATAATATTACGAGTGATTTAGTAAGATCTCGGTCGGATGTCTCTCGTCTGTGACGAAGCCACAAATTAAATTGCAATTTTTTTAACCAATTTTTTATAGTATACATTTCTCTCTTTACCAATGGTTGTAGAATTTTGATGTAATAGAGCCATAAATTGGCCATCAAAACAAAAAAATACTCAGATCTATTGTATTGACTCCACGTAATACAGAGTGCACTAACTTCTAACTTGTATCTCTAGGTCGGCGGTAGCGGTGGGCGCGCCGGGCGCGGCCACGCTGCAGGCGTAGTGTCCCGCGTCGTGCGCCAGCGCGGGCGCCAGGCGCAGCGCGGCGCCCCTCGCCGCCACGCGGCCCGCGCCCGCCAGCGCCGCCGCCGCGCCGCGCCGCCGCCACGACACCGAGCTGCGGAGCACCGTGAACATCACACTCGAGGTATTGCAACATTGTGGCGCACTCGCGCGTGTTCACCGGCGCCACTGCGGACCGACTTTGCTCCTTATCTTATTCAATAAGACACGAGAAGCTAAGTTCTGCTGGATCGTTTTTGAAAACTCTAAAGGATGGCCCTGGTCGTATCTAACGATACGACCAGGGCCCTAACACGCTCTGAGATTGAAATCGTGTCTCGGCTTGCAACTTGTCAGTTTTAACAGCTGTTTTATGCAGTGCTGTGGCTGTTTAACGCCAAAAAACATTTGCATTTTGCTTTTGCGATTACTATATAATTATCGTAGAGGATATTATTTTCCATGCAAATATCGTATCGATTAGTAAAACAATAAAAGTGTATCGCTATAGGAATGATCGTACCAAATGCACCTGTATAGACCTGATCGGATATCCGGCGTAGGGGCAGTGCAGCGTGAGGTTCTCTCCCGCGACCGCGCGCACCGTGCTCATGGGCCGCACGGACGGCGGGCCTGCAACACGAGTGGAGTGCGTCAGAGGCGGCGGGCGGAGGTGTGGCGTCCGCGCCTCGCCGCCTCTGTATGCCTGCCGTCACGTCGCTTATAGACAATACTAGTATGGCGCGTGGCTGCGTAATGGACCGCTCGGTCCACTGTCTTCTTACTCGCTGTCATACTATCCTGGTTTACTGTCTACGTGTTCTGAACTGAACAACACACTGCTATGCTAGTGAGCACAGTGGAAGCGCCAGCACGCTAAGCGTCCGACGTAAAAGAAAATTCTTATAAAGGAAAAAACATAAAAAATATGGAAGAAGTGGCACCTCGCCCGCGACCGTCGCCTCTTGTGTGTATGCGTCTCATACAATCGAACGACTTCAGCAGAACTCATAAATACAGTTCATTATGTTCTGCGACACAAAAACCATGTCGGAAAGTTTACTTTTCCGTGTTTTATATAAATCAGTTCGTTGTAAGTGAGGTGATGAAAATTTGAATAAAAATAGCAACAAACTGTGTTATTTAATAGTAACGAGCGAGGAGAGGGGAGGTGAGGAGAGTAGAGGGGAGGTGGCAATGTATAAAACACGGACATCGGGCCGTGTTCGGGCATTATACCGTGCGTAACAAATGGTAAAATTTGCATCAATAACCATAATATTTTTATCGCAACACTTGACTAGCGAATATTATACTGAGATGTTTGACGAAGTGTTACATGCAGTCCAAATACACAGGACACAGTGCAGAAGACAGTAGGTGTGTGCGAGGACTAGTACAGTTCAACGCGACCACATTGAAAAGCAATGACACTTTACATCTTACATTATTACTAGATGACGCCCGCGGCGCGCGTGGATAGTCTTTTTCATTCCTGCGAACACTCCCTAATTTTCCGGGATAAAAGTAGCCTATATCTTTCCCCTGAATATAATCTCTGTACAAAATTTCATTAAAATAGATTGAAAAGATGGGCCGTGAAAGCGTAGCAGACAGACGGACACACTTTTGCATTTATAATATTATTAAGTAAAGAAGAGCTAGAAGTACGTGAAATACTTATAATATGCACCGTATATGTTGAGTCTTGCGGAGTGTTCGGCCGCGCCTAGCGCGTTGGCGGCGCGGCACGTGTAGCGGCCGCCGGCGCCCGCCGCCGCCGTCACGTTCAGCGTCGACACCACCTCGCCCTGCGTCGACGCCTCCTCGCTGATAGAGTACCTGACGATGTGCACGCTGAACAATATGAGCGATCACAGCACTTCGAGTTAGCTAGCAGCTACAACATACTATCAGAGACTCCCCTGACTGTGCTCGGATTGTAGTATTTACTACATCCTGCACTTGTCTTCAATAAAGCGTTGAGACCCCATTCACGTACTGATAAAACACCGCTCTTAATTACCTATTGTAATAGATTTCCGCGCGCCGATATACAAGTTGTGGTTTTAAAATCAGTCGTAGCTCAATCACAACTGTTATCGCATTTTGTCACCAAGTTACATTTTGCATGCTCAGGTAAAAAGTTTTTTGAGAAAAAGCTTCTATAGTGGATGTTCAAAGAAGTCTACTGTAGTTTGAGGTGTGGTACCTGTGTCGCGGCAGGTAGTGCTCTATGGGCTGTCCGTCCAGCAGCCAGGCGATGCGCGGCGGCGGCGCGGCGGCGGCCGCACAGCGCAGCGCCACGCCGCCGCCGCCGCGCAGCGCCTGCTCGATGAACGTGTACTGCAGCTCCGGCGGCGAGTCTGACACACACAACACACGACTCACTATCACCATAATAACCTGACGACGAATAACTGAGCACGAATTTGAGTCAAATTAACTTATCCGGTTCGAAGGACCAAAATGCAATAGTTAAAATATTTGAGATGTAGGTCTGTTTATTGAGTTCTGATAACTAAGGGAATAGAATGAGAGGCTCGCGCGATGGTCGCGACGGTGTACTGTGCCCCTGATGCTTGGACAGATGAAATGCATACTGAAATGTAGGTAAATGATGACAGTGCCAACTGTACGGTTTGGACAGGTACAGATATCCTCAAAGAATGAAAAGACCCACGAGACCATAGCGCACCACGCTGGTCATCACGGATTGGTAGCCTTTACACTCCTTTGAGATCACTGTGGAGAACTCTTAAGATTGTATCTTTACTCACAATGTTTCTTTCGCCATTGAAGTGAGTGATACTTAATTGTTTGTACAAATAACACAAAAGTGCCGCTTTCGAACCATGGACCCCAATACCCGATAAGTAGCCGAAGTCATCGCCGCTAGGCTGTCACCGCTGATCGCCGTGATCCACAACCAATTGGTAAGAACAGGGAGTGGTCTCGGCAAAGGGAACCCAGCAATGGCTCGGTATTTTTTTTTTTTTTTTTTGTGACGAGACGAGGTCATGGACTTCCAACATAACTTGCAATATAATAACACACCAAAATGACACAGTTCATCCAAGAAAGTAGAGATCGTGTCAATGTAGGTATTTTATATACCTATTTGAAAAATACTTATTTTAGGTACATAATAATCTTTTTTACTGAAAGAGTACAATATTACAGTTATTAATCGTTTTAATAATTAAATGAAAAGTATTCAATACATCAGCTGTAAGTAAATGCTATTTGTATTTTTGTGATCGGCACTTCAATATTCATTACTCATTGAAAGCTGGCGACTCAATTTATTCATTTCAATCAGGCTCCATTTGACAAATGGGCTTCTCGCACATTTGATTCCATCGATACGATACCTATAAATGAGCCATGTGTCGCAATAACTGCTCTCCGCTGAGTGACACAGGACCTACTCGTATTAGACTGCATTTTGGCCAAATCCCCGGTAGATATCCATAAACCGACTAACCAACCAGTCGTTTTCTCGATTAAAGGTATTTAATAAGGTGAGAGTTAGCCGTTTGTTGTTATTATTAAAGTGAACATAAATGTTGAAGTTAATAGAAAAAAACAAATCAAATAAACTTTTCCAAGTGATTTTCATTGACATAATAATTTTATGATAAAATGGAGAAGATTTAAGCAAGATGTTGCGCAGACTCGAAGCAAACGTTTTAGTCTATTGAATGGAGTACACGAGTCTACTCACACAGTAACAAACTGTAAGTAATGTATCACAGTGGAAGGGTTATCGGTCACAAGCCGTGTGCAATATATCTAAAGTATCGGATCGCGGGAAGGCCGGGCCGCCGGGCGGGCGCAGTCGATGTAGCTAGATGTACGAGTAGCTGTGGTGCGCTATTTGTTACGACGCGGCTCGACTCGAGAGGACTACTCGTACCTAACTCGCGTCTACAACTAATGGACAAGTAGTCAGAAGCTAAGTTACTGAAGCGGGTTGATAGTCACTTGAGTTTTTCATTTAATTTATTGGGTGTTTGTAACATATTTTCATTCTTTGTTTCAGTTTCTCAAATAAATCGATGTTCTTCTTCTTATTTTGTTTTATGACTTTTATTAGTTAAACATGACATTACTTTCATATTTAACTGATAGGCACACTCTGGCAATCAGTAACTAAGTAAAATACTCATTTATCTTGGAAAATCAAAGAGTATCTACGGGGTTCCAAAAACCTTAATACACGTGGACGAAGCCACCGGCGCGGCGTAATCTAGTTAAAAATAAAATTGGGTCACACCATAAATTATGTTTGTATTTCCCCGTTAGCGTATGATCTAATTTAAGTGAGAAAGGAAATAAAAAATCACAATTCGTCCAATTAAATACCGTCTTTGAATGTCTGCTGAAAGGCCGGGCTCGGGCAGGAGTGGGGTTCGATAATTGGGGTCGCCAGTGATTGACGCATGAGCATAATACTAGCTGCGAGATCTGCTAAACGCGCTTCGTGATTATAACACATTATAATCAGACCAATATTATCCAATCATGAAGGTTTTCCCAGAATTTATGTAACATCATTATTTTAATTATGAGTCTACATTACTTTGCCGATTCTTATAAGTGGCATGTTTCAGGTTCAATTTCCGGTAGCGGCCTAGTCTGGTAGAAGAATTGTGTTTTATTTTTATTTATTTTCAGTTGTTGTCTGTAGAATTACCTACCACACAAATACGTGCCGTCAAGTGGTTATGCGTTCTGGTACGATGCCGCGTAGAAATCGTATGTGACCAGGTCAAAATAAAGTGTGTTAAGTAAATATCGCATTCTAATTTTTTAAGAAAATAGTATGCTAGGAGTAGGTTCTATCGGCTGGGATTAGTACTGGCGACCTTTCGTATTACAGTCCGCTTCTTACCCGCTGAGCTCTTAAGCTGTCGAGTATATTTACTGGCAGTAAACCGTTGAGAGTGAGCTCCCGGACGACTGCCATGATATCTGAGCGTCCGGTGCGGGCGCCGACACCAACTGGCACACGAGCACGACATAGTGTTCTGTGCACCGAACGAGCGACACGAGTCACGACAGCTGCTCACTGCACAATACCAGGGGGTCTACTCTCTTTTTCTCAAACGAAACTTCGCAAACGAACGTAATTAGTCGGTTATTAGACCCACACAAAATCGTTCAATCCAATCGGTCACGAAAATTGTCCATTAATCCGTACTTCGTCTGCGTGTACGAAAACCAAATCGAGAGGAGCATAGAGATAATATTATGTAGAAGAGGAGTTAACGAAATTTCGTTCGATCGTTTGCGAAGTTTCGTTTTAGAGAAAGAGAGTAGACCCCCAGTACCTTATACGATTACTGACTCGCTAGTTTGTGTATCATACTTATTTTAAACAATGTTCATTGCTCATAGAAAGTAAACATCATGTGTTCGAAAGAAATGAATGAGCTATTTTTTTGAGTTCTTTTTTAAAGTGAGTTGGAAGGAAGGAATAATAGATATGCTTTTCGTCACTCGGGAGGTAATTTCGTTGAATATGGATTACACGCAACGTGATCGGACCCCGCGGTCGCTCAGCGTCAATCACTCCCGACCCCAATTAATGGAGCGCGCGACCCGAACCCGGCTCAGCCCCGGTTCAGCCCCGGCCCTGCAGCCGACAGCCGACCGACCCTTGCTTGATGAAATAAACGCACCTAATTGTTCGAATCGTGAGTGAGTTTCTATGTTTCCTTTGTCACCCTCACCCAAATGGTATTTTAAAATTAAAGAATTGATTTTGAAACCATCAAATAGCCCATTAGAGTTAGCTCAAAAATGTTTTTAAGCCCCAAAAAAAATTATAACTTTGTCAATAGGATCCTCTTATAAAATATCTTCAGCAGATGGTGGGTGGGTGGTGGGTGAAGCAAACAAGGTGTGACGAGCACAAGAAGCTCCATATTTCAGTTGCAGTCCTTCCTTTCCTTCGTTCAGAAAGTCGCGATAAATATTCTGTCTCGCCTCGCGTGTACAGGCAGTGTACAGGAGGTGTGTGAGTGTGGTGTGGTGTGGTGTGGTGTGGTGTGGTGTGGTGTGGTGTGGTGTGGTGTGGTGTGGTGTGGTGTGGTGTGGTGTTGCGCTCAGCTGGCAGCTTGTCCGGCTGTGCATTAGCGTCGCCGTACAAATAGCGACGCTGGAAGCTGCCACGCTGAGGAGATTTATGTCGCTCTTACTGCGCCACACAACTATTTACACTGTACTGAAGTGGAAGTGAATATTTTGTTGAATATGTGCAGCTGTTACTAAAGAACTAGAAATTTTATTTTTCAATGCAATCAATCCTTTTTGCTATTGGAAATGGTTATCAGATGCAAATCGCCTGAGACGTATTTTTGGCCATAGCTCCGAGGATTTTGGGAGGATCGAGATGGGAATAATATCAAGAGTTTTCGGATTTTTTGGGAAGTGTTTGTTTACTAAATTGTAAATATTTCGGGAGAAAACTGACTAAAGAAAAAATTTAAAAAAAGGGCCTAGGGTATTAGTTTAGCAACCAAATGGCGAAAAATTTCGAAAATCGCTGTAAAATTTGGAATTGTAGAAAAACGGGTAGGTATTTCCGTATATAAAAAGTGATGTAGCTTCTATGATTATTGACCAATCGTCGTGATAATGTTGTTCAAAGATGCGGATGCAGGCGATCAGTGCATTCGAGTTGGAATTTAGAAAATCGGGTAATACATTTTTGAAAAATTTTGAAGAATGAGATTTTTATTTTTTTAAGAATCGAGCGAGTGCTGAGGGGCAGACCTCCGAGGCGCACCTCCGCGGCGGCCTGCTCGCTGCGCGCGCCGCGCCGCGCCACGCACTGGTAGAGGCCGGCGCGCGCGCGCGTCACGCCGCGCAGCAGCAGCGCGGGCCCGGCGGCGCCCGGCAGCGCGGCGCCGTCGCGCAGCCAGCTCAGCGCCGCGTCGGGCGCGCTGCTGCTGCAGTTCAGCCGCACTGTGCTGCCCGCCTCCGCCACCTGCACGACCACCGCACTCTATTACTTCTCCAACCTATTTTGGATAATTGAGGCACTTTTGAACGCGCGAGACTCGTGCGCCACTAAACCGATGACCTCCCGGATATCGACGTAGGCGAGATTGGTATAGCCCTCGGACAGCTGAAGAACAGTGAAGCTCCGGGCGATGCCGGTGTTACTGCGGAGCTCGTACGCGCAGGAGGAAAGACAATTCTTACTACGATGAAAGACCTCTTTAATACCGTCATCAAAACTGGCACAACACCGGAAGAATGGAGCAGAAGCGTCACCGTTCTCTTTTTCAAAGAAGGAGATAAGAGTCTGCTTAAGGAACGACAGATCAATCTCACTTCTGAGCCATATTTATAAGGTTTTCTCGCGGGTCATTACGAATCGTCTCGCCTGAAGGCTAACGAATTTCAGCCTCCAGAGCAGGCTGGGTTTCGCATAGGCTACAGCTCCGTGGACGACATTCACACGCTACGGCAGATAATGCAGAAGACCCAGGAGTATTATCTGCCCCTCTGTCTAGCGTTTATGGACTACGAGAAAACCTTCGATTCCGTCGAAACCTGGGCTGTTCTGGATTCATTGCAGGATGCCGTCGACTGGCACTATATCCAAGTGTTGAGATGCTGATGCACGAGGCCGCCACTACGACAGTTCATGTTCAAGACCACCAAACGAATCCAATTCACATACGAAGAGGGGTAAGACATGGAGATTTTATGTCCCCAAAACTTTTCACTTGCGCTCTGGAAGACGTGTTTAAGGTTTTGGACTGGAAAAGTCGTGGTATAAATGTTAATGGCGAATACATCTCACACTTGCGTTTCGCAGACGATATAGTTATATAGTTATACTGGCGGAATCGCTGCAGGACCTCGAAGGAATACGTCGCACACTCCGGCGAGTACTCACCACGACCTGAGGCGCGACGCTGACGCTGAAGGGCTCGTGCACGTGCAGGCGCACCTGCGCGGTCGCGTCGCCGAGCACGCCGTCCGCCTTGCACAGCCACGCGCCCGCGTGCTCGCGCGCCGCGCGCGCCACGCACAGCGCCGCGCCGCCCGCCCACAGCCACAGCGCGCCGTCGCCGCCACCGCCAGCCGCCACCGGCTGCAGCCGCCCGCCGCGCTCGCGGTACCAGCTGCAACACGACGCGCGCTCACTGCCACTCAGCCTGGATCAGCTCTATCACACCTCAACTTATGCTACTTCTAAAGGACTATTAAAATGAAGTGTACGGGAGCAGGTGATATGGCTCGACCGTAACAATAGGATGATCATTCTCCGAGCGGGTGTTGTGCTCGGTGACCACTGGTCTGACCATTGATATTTGGAAGTCGTATATATAGCGTAATTCAAAGAAAACTTCGATATTGCGATTCAGGCTCTTCGTGTTCTTAGTTCGCTACTAGACTGCGAAGACCGCCACAGAAGTTATATTCATTGGATTGCAAAATATGAAACTGAGGAAGCCTTTTGAACGTGGAAGACGCGAAGTTGGCTACGCACGTGTACTGCGGCGGCGGATAGTCGGCGGAGACGCAGGGCAGGCACAGCGCGGCGCCGGCGCGCGCGCTCACCTCGCTCTCCGCCGCCAGCAGCCGCGGCGCGCCGCTCGGCGTGCTGGCTGGACACAGTTTTAGCTACATTTGAGTCGCACGTCACAACGCTAAATGAGAAATACTCGCATACTGAAGCAATAGATAAAGTAAATTATAAAAGACGAAAAAAAATGTATCTTACTAGTTCATTAAGATTAATTAAAGGATGATATTATGAGATTCTGTCTCAACCAATAGACTTGCTTTCATCGGCCGCCAGCTAATCGATGAGGGGAGGGTTGACCAACGCTGCGCTTTACGATGCGAACTCGTCGTTTGAGTACCGGGATATTGGTTGGAAATATTCCAATTGATCGCATTGTATCCGCACTACGGCGCTAACTCTGCGCTGTCGAGTGCGGCTATAGCCTGTTGAGACTCACGCAGCACGGCGAGCAGGGCGGGGCGCGAGCGCTTGGTGTTGGCGGTGAGGCGGTGGCGCGCCAGGCAGCTGTAGGCGCCCGCGTCCGCCGCCGCCGCGTCGCGCACCAGCAGCGCGTCGCCCGCCACCACGTAGCGCGCGTCTGCACAACACACACACACACACACACAGTCAGCACGCACGCGCTTACCGACACGTTTCATTATACTCCTTCTCTACTGAGCTTATCCGTGGGGGATATTTGGTTTCTCAACCGACGATACGACAGGTGATGGGATTCATTTTATTTTTTGCCACTTTTCACGTCTTGGGGACTTCTTTGTTAAAGCAGGAGACAACTCAGGAGGGCGATTCCGCAGAACTATTGCACGTATACCATCAGGGCCACTGCCTCAGCCTCTTTCCGCATCAATTCAATTCAATTCAATTTATTTATTTCAGATAACAAAAATCCATATTACAATTTTATGTCAATATTAATAGAAATTATATAATTATTAGTTTAAAAATCAAAATCAAAATTTAAATTACCAACGACACATTACATTGAATATCGCATCGCATCCGATCCGAATCCGCGAATTCTCGAGCCGAAGTGGCTGTACTACTGTTCGTATGAAGTCGCGCGCTACATCCGTTAACCGATATCTCCAGTCTGAGTTTTCTTAATCTGAATTGTTTCGGATCGGTGCAGTGCGTAAAGATCTTGCGTAAAAACTCACACTGAGGTTCCGAAGAGTTTTAAGGACTTCTCAAGATTAATAATAATGAGAATTTTTCTGAAAGACCATAATTAAAATAATTAATTAATTATATTTAACTATAATATAAAGCATCGGTCTTGTATACCTACACTTAATCATAATTATTGTATGTGTGTGTGGGAGGGATCATCGAGTCGAGGAGGTTTTAACGAGCCCGGCTCGAAACTATCAGCATCGCGGCGGGCGGCAAGAAATAGCTTTAATTAATATTAGTTCGTCGTGTATAGCGAGCCTCTGCTGGCCGAGCCTTAGAGCCGTGGAGTCGCGGTGATTACCCCTCTGCTCCGTACACTGGGGCGCTATGAAACACAACGCCGACGCCTTACTCCCCTCTCGTAAATTGTACACACTTGTGAAAGTTTAATGCTAAGAGCTTTCATTTTCGTCGGTGTTGCGCCGATATTAATTATTGCCAGAATTTATCGCTAATCCTCGAAGTTAATACGTATGAAATTCGCACAAAGCGCCTAAAATATGTACACGCTGAATTTTAATTAGCAACGCTGTAAAGCTTAAATAGCAATAAGGAGCATGTGGCTCGACGTCTGCGGCGCAGGTTTCTTTGCAATGAAAGTAGGTACACTGTGTTCGAAATAGGTACTGATATTGCCTTTGATAGCATACGGAGCTTAAATAAATCCTTGGATATATATCTCACCGAAAGCACAGAATACTAAATATTAGTTACTACGTGAGGTCTCTTTTTGACGGCAAATATTTTTGATTAGATTATAGTATAGTAAAAATAATTAAAGTTCAAATAATATTATTAATGATGTAGAATAGGCCGCGGTCGCCGGCTCAGTGCCCATTACCTCCGGTGAAAGTATCGCGCCGCGCTCGCCACCGCGTCAGCGACAATTTATGCGCGTCCATAACTCACCAGCCTTATTAAGCGAAAACCTGACTTATCGCCGACGCGTCGGTTCCCGCGTTTTAATTACTATAAAATTACTTTTTTTATCTCTCATTAAACGAACGTGGTTCGCCCCGAACTGAGACCTCGCAGTATCCTCAGCACAAACGAATAAACTTTTACAGAGCGCCATCTATTGACATCATTGTGAAGTTCTGTTAAAAATACTGAAGCTCATTAAAAATTAAATAATTTTTAATAAGGAAACGCCTTCTAATATTTATCTAATTTTAGTATTTGTTGTTCAAGTACAGGATATAATTCAAATAATTAATCAAGTTTCAGAAAATTGAGTTCTGAGGTCAACTTTGGACGTTAGAAAATCTCCACTTTGAAAGCCTCCCATTTCGTCAATTTTAGGGGAAAGATTAAAAAAAAATTTTTTGGACTCTATTCCTAATTATCTTTAAAATGATATACCACAACCATAAGTAACGCTATAAAAAATATTTTACTTCGCATTCGCCCCCCATGAGAGCCCCCCTGAAATAAAGATTTTTATAACTTTTTTTTTTTTTTTTTTAAACTTACAGCTATAACGCTTTTTAAGCCATATTCGGCTGGAGGCCATCGGTTTACAAGTAATTACGTTCAGTAATTCAGAAGCTATAAGGCTCTGACAGACGGACGGACGGACGGACGGACGGACAAGTGCAAATTCACTCAAGTAGACTCAGAGACCTTCGCTTCGCTCGGTCAATTATTGTATGCTAATTTCTATGAATTATTCCTAAACATGTTTTACATACAAATATTTATGTAAACACAATACAACAAAACATCTTTAACCCTTAGTTAGTCGCATGGGGTCAAAGCAGTTTCGCATTAAAAAATGAAGCACTTGCAGCTGCCCGAATTTCCCTGCGCCTCCGCTAGCTTCATAACCCACGTCGAAGTTTGTATTCCAGCAGCAACCAAGTCACGGGAGTGGAAGGATGCGTCGCTGCACTCTTGAGCGGTGACCCCGTGCGACTAATTAACAATTTACCAAAAAACCAATTGAAAGTACCAAAAATATGCACAAAATGCGCAAAGTTTGTGTGCAATGATCACTCTCAAATATACTGTCAACAGTGTAATAAAAGTGATTCGGATTCCTAAAAATATTCTAAAATTTTATTTTTGTTCTCAGTATAAGTAAGTACAAATTGTTAATTTTTGATAATTATTTTAATTTAGCTTGTTTTTGTTTAATTAGATATTTAATTCATATTATTCCTTTTAAATATAATAGAATTAATAAGGCACTTTAATAATAAACAAGTTTTATGTACTTATATATTTAATAAATAATAAAAAATATTCCTACAATTTGGGGTCACCAGTGACCCCATGCGAGCAGTTATGTAATTTTCGTCGTGCGAGTAATTAAGGGTTAAAAATAAGCCCAAGCAGCCGGCGGCCTGCGGGGCTCCAGAGAGAGCAACCTTCTCACGATCCCGCCGTCTCGCAATCATAATATGATACAAAATCGTCCAGTCAACACTCCCACAGGCGGCTATCTCGTGAGCACGGTCCAAGTCATTTAATATTTCTTCTCAAACATGCATGGAAATATTGTCATTATTTTGAAATAAAACCGGCCAAGTGCGAGTCGGACTCGCGCACCGAGGGTTCCGTACAAACCTGTAGTAAGTTTTACGATTTATGACGTATTAAAAATAATAAAACCGGCCAAGTGCGAGTCGGACTCGCGCACCGAGGGTTCCGTACAAACCTGTAGTAAGTTTTACGATTTATGACGTATTAAAAATAAAAATTACGTTTGTTGTATGGGAGTCCCCCTTTAATATTTACTTTATTGATATTTAATTATTTATTTTGAAAGGTAATATACAAGTTAATATTCTGTGAAAATTTGAACCGTCTACCTGTTACCGTTTTTAATATTGAGCAAAAAAATACGAAAAAAACACGTTTATTGTATGGGGACCCCCCTTAATATATATATTTTTTTAATTTTTAGTATTTGTTGTTATAGCGGCAACGGAAATACATCATTTGTGAAAATTTCAGCTTTCTAGCTATCACGGTTTATGAGATACAGCCTGGAGACAGACAGACAGACAGCCAGACAGCGGAGTCTTAGTAATAGGGTCCCGTTTTTACCCTTTGGGTACGGAACCCTAAAAATTACGTTTGTTGTATGGGAGCCCCCCTTTAATATTTACTTTATTGATATTTAATTATTTATTTTGAAAGGTAATGTACAAGTTAATATTCTGTGAAAATTTGAACCGTCTACCTGTTACCGTTTTTAATATTGAGCAAAAAAATACGAAAAAAACACGTTTATTGTATGGGGACCCCCCTTAATATATATATATTTTTTTAATTTTTACTATTTGTTGTTATAGCGGCAACGGAAATACATCATTTGTGAAAATTTCAGCTTTCTAGCTATCACGGTTTATGAGATACAGCCTGGAGACAGACAGACAGACAGCCAGACAGCGGAGTCTTAGTAATAGGGTTCCGTTTTTACCCTTTGGGTACGGAACCCTAAAAAGAACACGCGAAGTATCGAATTTTCGGACAAAGAAAATCATATCCATTGCAGGAGCGTTTTTTGAATTTGGAACATTACAACGCTCCTGCAATGTTGTATGAAAAGGCGTGCTGGGGTTATTAGATACTATTTGATCGGATCTCTTTTGTCATTCTTGGCATACCATAGTTTCTTTGCTTAGTACAAATTGCGTTTACGTGGCTGTATAGCCATAAATGCGTTTGCCTGTCGGCACAGATGAAATAAAAAAAATTGGCGGCAAAGCTAAAAATTCGTCTTGATTTGTTATTTACATACTTAATAAATATAAAGAACATGCCCCAGTTCAGTATGGAGGGTGGTTTTTTATTCTGAGTGTCAATGAACCAGAACCAAACTGCCATCACGTGCATCACGTGAACGAGAAAAAAATATAACATTAAACGCCATTTAAATAATAATTTTAGAAAACCCCGTTTTTTTAAAATTAATTTTGAAAAATATCGTTTGTAGTAAATATTTTTCGATGGATGGCAACACTAAAACTTGGGTTATGCGCATTTGTTGTGATTATTAATATTCCATTTCAATAGACTACCCATTTTGCACTACATAGTGCATACAACATTATAAGATTAATAAATATTAATTGATTATTTGAGTCATTCGTAAAATAATAATACATAATAGACAACAATAAATCACCATTAAAGTGTGTGTTCCGTTAAAAGCACTGCGAGCACTGGCAGTGCTCTTTACTGGGGGCTTCCAGTGCTCGCAGTGTATTTCGGAACGCACCCAAAATAGGATAAACAAAACTGACAGTGACATTTGACAATCACCCTATGACATAAGTGACCAGACAATCAAGTTTTTTTTTTTACTGTTTTCAGACAAAGATCTAAAAAAGCCACAAAATAAAAATATATTTTTCTCCAAATTGGGGTCCTTTAAAAATGTGTAAATTATTCTATAAGCCATATTTAAGGATCTCTATTCACGTGTATTAAAATCATCTTGGTTCATGTTCAAGGCCCAATATTGGACAAGTCCTTTAATAATAATTAAAATGGTTTCCAACGGTTCAGAGAGTGAAATGGAGATTGATTGTACTCCACCAGATTTAAGATAAGAAGCCAAATTGGCAATGGAAAACCTGCTTCCAGCGAAGTCAAAAAAAAAATACATGAAAGTATATGAAAATTTTATGATAATATAAAAAGTATGTTTTATTTCCCTGCATTCTTTTGAGAAAAGCACTATATATGCCTCGGCGGAAACGGCAATTGCCTGTCTCATATTAGTGAAGTCCTCGCCTACGGCTCGGATACTCGACCTCCAATTGCCTATTTCCCGGCCTTTGCAATAATGTACTATTATATAACAACGAGCACGATACCGTAATTGATTATCATCATCATCATGTTTTATAAGTTTTGGACGTCAATAAGTGTACAATGAACCTAAATTGAATAAATTAACATTGATTGATTGAATAAATACATAATTCTAAATTATGAGGTCTAGGTTGGAGCGCGGCGGGCGCGACGCGATAGCGCAGCGCCGCCACGCCGCCCGCCGCGACTGTCGCAGTGTCAGCGAGACGGTATAGCGGTTACCGGGGCTGGGCGCGTCCACGTGCAGCACGCGGTCGCCGCGGTAGAACAGCGCGGGCTCGGCGAGCGCGGCGGGCGCGACGCGACAGCGCAGCGCCGCCACGCCACCCGCCGCGACTGTCGCACCAGACAGCGACACCTCCCACTGCGCGTCCATAACTGCCGACGGAGTTATACTAATTACTTACTGCAATTTTACAATGTGCACTATGTCCGAGGGTAACCTCGACGGACACTGACAAAATAAATAAACCCGGCACAGCTTGTAGTATTGTTTTCGCTTCAAAATTATTTAAGTAAAACCTGTGCTTTGATAGGTAGATAGCGAACAACTGAAATAAAATACATGGCTAGCTAAATGTTTCACGCGGGCATTATATATCGATATACATAGTATAAATCGATAATGTTCACAACAACAATATAGTACGTCATACCGGGCTGCAGCAGTACGTCGCGCGACACGATCGCGCCGCGCGGGCTGGCGGCGCGGCAGCGCAGCGTGGTCGCGGCGGCGTCGCGCGACGGGAACAGCTCCAGCGTGCCGTTGTCGTGCACGCGCCTGCCGGCAGAGCACGCGTATGGCGGGTCAGAGCACGCGTATGGCGGGTCAGAGCACGCGTATGGCGGGTCAGAGCACGCGTATGCCGGGTCAGAGCACGCGTATGGCGGGGTCAGAGCACGCGTATGGCGGGTCAGAGCACGCGTATGGCGGGTCAGAGCACGCGTATGGCGGGTCAGAGCACGCGTATGGCGGGGTCAGAGCACGCGTATGGCGGGTCAGAGCACGCGTATGGCGGGTCAGAGCACGCGTATGGCGGGTCAGAGCACGCGTATGGCGGGTCAGAGCACGCGTATGGCGGGTTAGAGCACGCGTATGGCGGGTCAGAGCACGCGTATGGCGGGGTCAGAGCGACCGCGCACCGATCACGCCAATAGCAAACTTGCATCAAAGACATCTTCTTCGCATTCAGTTTTGCGTACGGGACGGGATAGTGTAGTAACTTTTGATTGACCGAGGGAGAGGGCTGGTTATCTTTAACACAGGTCTAAAAAATCTAGCTAGGATAGCCAAAGAAGTTCTTGATCTTGCAACATTATGTAAATTTTTAAGTAATAAACACAATAATAATTGTAAGATTCTAATTGGTTCAAAATCAATTACCACGTAAAATCGGGCCACTTGCACAAGCACATTTAAACTGATTTAGTTAAATTTAGTAATGCTGCCCCTTTTAGGCAAATGCATATTGTAGATTCCAAAAACGGACAACATTAAAATATTTAACTAAATCAATAAAAGTACATGTGCAAGGGGGTCTTATTGTCTAAATGATTGAAAATAAACGATTTATTCATTTTAAAAAATCTTTAAAAATTAAATGGAATTATTTATTCATGAATATTACAATGTTTTCGACTATAATTTAACGCTATTAAGACTCTCTCAAAAAATACGCTTTAAGATACAAGATCGTTATTCTCTGACTTAATCACGTAAATAAGCTCCGAGCTCTCTCCATCAGTTCGTTGACAAGGAAAGTATTGCATAAGTACCAAAGTACTTAATTTAAAAAAAAGCGTTTCGGCCTAATTAATGTTATTCTTCAATATCGAATGTGTCTCATCTCAGTCGTTGGTTCGGTATCTATATATACTTATAATAAAACTGTAACAGGTCCAATTCTGTACATTGAAGATATTTTGAAAATTTTTTTTGGAGGGCACTGTTTATTCGATACTGAAGCCAAATCTGTAATTTTTTTCTTTTTTGTCTGTCTGTCTGTCTGTCTGTCTGTCTGTCTGTCTGTCTGTCTGTCTGTCTGTCTGTCTGTATCTTGGCCGCGCATCACGCCGAAACTACCGAATGAATTCAAACGAAACTTGGCACGATTTGAGCCCATACTACGAGGTAGGATATAGGGTACTTTTTATCCCGAAATTCTACCCCCGAAGGCGTGAAATAGGGGTTGAAAGTTTGTATGAAAGTCCTTAATTTCTCAAGTTAGAGCCATGAAACTTGACATATGAGCTGCGGGTTGAAAATGAAGACATACGTGTTTCACAGTTTTTGAAAATTCGACCCCCAAAAGGGTGAAATAGGGGATGAAAGTTGGTATGAAAGTCCTTCGTTTCTCAAGATGTTTTACAAGTTATATCAACGAAACTTTTTATTTTGGCTTACGGTAAAAAATAAAGAAGTACGTGTGTCACAGTTTTTCAAAATTCCACCCCTAAGGGGGTGAAATAGGGGGTGAAAGTTTGTATGAAAGTCCGTCATTTCTCAAGTTATATCGATTAAACTTGGTATACAAGCTACCGGTTGAAAATGAAGAAATAAGTGTATCACAGTTTTTGTAAATTTTACCCCCGAAGGGGTGAAATAGGGGTTGAATGTTTGTATGAAAGTCCTTCATTTCTCAAGTTATATCCATGAAACTTGGTATATGAGCTGCGGGTTAAAAATGAAAACATACATGTTTCAGTTTTTCAAAATTCCACCCCCAAAGGGGTGAAATAGGGGTTGAAAGTTTGTATAAAAGTCCGTCATTTCTCAAGTTATTTCGATGAAACTTGATATATCCACGCGGACGAAGTCGCGGGCATCAGCTAGTTCTTTAATAAAAATGTCTCTCGTTATGGAATGAGTCGAGTCCGCGTTAATGGCGGCGCTTCGTCCGCGCGCTAATTACAACTTGTTACACCGCGACAGATTATTGCGGCTAATTATTCTCTGTGGTGTTCCTCCATTTCTTATAAAAATTGTTCTCATTTGTTCCGAGCTGAGAAATTGTTCTAATTTTTCCTAACATCCCGAGCTTCTTGTTCTTGGAGACATCTTAGAAGGTTTTCAACTGCCATACATTATGTTTCTTCCTGGAATATTTAGAAGTTTATCAAGTCTCGATGGCTCGCGCGGCTGTTGACTCATTTGTTGGAAATTTTATAAAATGAAATTTATTTATTTGTGAGATGATACAAGATGTTTATACTTAAAATTAGAACCGCATATATTCAGTCCGTTAACTCTGACGTACAAATTTCTTCGAGACACAATAATTCTAATTACTTAATTTGTTCGGACTCTGTCGTATTTACGTCGCAGATCTAATAGCGCCATCTACTCGTATTATTATAATAGTATGTTAGTCCAGCAGTGCGTGTGTGTTGTCGTGGACACTTGTACGAGCAGGTGTGAGTGAAGCCACAGTACCTGACGGCCGGTATGTCGTGGAGGGTGGTTCCGTCCTCGTGCAGCCAGGAGACGCGCGGCAGCGGGTCGCCGCGCGCGAGGCAGGGGACGCGCGCGCCCGCCGCCGCCGCGTAGCGCACCTCGGCCGGCGGCTCCAGCGCGAACGCCGGCCCGAGCCGCGCCGGCGTCTGTGCGCGCGCCGCTGAGCGAACAGAACGGCGATGAGAAGAGTGCACTAACACAAACGTCACCGGAGTTGGACTGGATTTACAGAGGAACCGGTCAAGTGCGACTCAGACTCGCTCACGAAGGGTTCCGTACCGCCACAGAATGTAAATTATATATGTTAATAACAAGAAAGATGTCAAAACAACACGTAATCAACTGTGAATAAATATGCAAAATATGCGGCAAAAACGGCCGTATCTTTTGATTGCGTTCACTTGGAAGCTTGATGTTTTGTGCAGCTGCAGTGGGTCGTATTTGATATTAATTTCAACTTGATATACCTCCACGCGTTCCTGAGACAAAGGTGGTTCACGGACAGACAGACAAACGGACAACGAAGTGATCCTATAAGGAATCCCTTTTTCCTCTTGAGGTACGGAACCCTAAAGACGAATCGTCTGAATGGATATTTTATTGTCTTACTCTATACACTACATATAATTGTGTTATTTCTACTAACAGTAAGAGTAGATAGTATCCGAGTATGTCGAGAACTTAGCTCTGTATCGAGTAGCAATAAAACACTTGCGTAACGTCTCTGTAATTGGATCATTATCTACTAAAATAAAAAATAAACTGCAGCTTTAACGGACGCTTACAGTTACTTTATAAACGTCTTATTCTAAAGGCAAAACTTTTCACCCGGGGACGGTAAAGAATTTCTCTTTGTATTTTTTAGCAAACCGACCGTAGCTCCTATCTGCGCACAATTCGCCCGCGCCTCGGGGCAGCGACACCCCATAATACAGTTGCGAACATTCTTTCCGCAAACAACGAGTAACTTTAAGCCACTTAAAAGTCTCGCAGCTAAAGTGGAGTCGGGAAGTGTTCGACCCGAAGCCCGCAGCGTGTAATTGAGCTGACTCTGTAATGTCGCCCGCTGTTCGGCGGAGTTACTGCATAAGCAGCTGCGTGCAGAAGCTCATATCAAGGGGTCGACTCAGAATCAGCGCTGATATGGTGCATCTACACCATATCAGCATTACGCTGAGTCGATACCCTTTTTGGGATTTTATTTTACACAGATTAGTGTTTATAGCATTTAGAGTTTAGTACATACTCGTATATAAGTTTATAGTAATATTGTTTAGCCCATAAGTTCTTTCTGTATCTTTTAATCAATTGTGTTTGTATTCTGTGTATTTTAAATCTCAAATAAAGATTTTATTTATTTATTTATTTATTTATAAATTATTTATTTATTTATAAATAAATAAATATACCAATGAAAATTATAAAAAGTAGGCGCCACTATTGTGTGGTCTCGTATGGTACAAAATCTATGGTTTATATCATTTCTGACCAAGTAGTAATACATCTATGTTTCTGACAGACCATTAATTCGTCTGTGGCCCAAAGTTGGCACTGTCAAATTATTATTATTCAATCTGTGTTCTTGATTTTGTACAAATAGAAAAAAAAACTAAACGAAACATGTAGGTTAATTTGCACTTATTCCTGTAAATTATGTAACTTGGACTAAACTAGTGATTCGCCCTGAACTGAGACCTCGCGGTATCACAGAGCGCCATCTATTGACATCATTGTGAAGTTCTGTTAAAAGTACTGAAGCTCATTAAAAATTAAATAATTTCGTTTCCTTATTAAATTTATCTAATTTTAGTATTTGTTGTTCAAGTACAGGATATAATTCAAATAATTGATCAAGTTTCAGGCTCAGCCTTTCAGAAAATTGAGAGTTCTGAGGTCAACTTTGGACGTTAGAAAATCTCCACTTTGAAGGCCCCCCATTCGTCAATTTTAGGGAAAAAAAATATTTTTGGACTCTATTCCTAATTATCTTTAAAATGATATACTGCAACCCTATGTAACGCTATAAAAATATTTTACTTCGCATTCGCTTCTAGATTTTTATAATTTTTTAAGCTATATTCCGCCATCGGTTTACATATTATTAGGGTTCCGTACCCAAAGGGTAAAAACGGGACCCTATTACTAAGACTCCGCTGTCTGTCTGTCTGTCTCCAGGCTGTATCTCATAAACCGTGATAGCTAGAAAGCTGAAATTTTCACAAATGATGTATTTCCGTTGCCGCTATAACAACAAATACTAAAAATTAAAAAAATATATATATATTAAGGGGGGTCCCCATACAATAAACGTGTTTTTTTCGTATTTTTTTGCTCAATATTAAAAACGGTAACAGGTAGACGGTTCAAATTTTCACAGAATATTAACTTGTATATTACCTTTCAAAATAAATAATTAAATATCAATAAAGTAAATATTAAAGGGGGGCTCCCATACAACAAACGTAATTTTTATTTTTAATACGTCATAAATCGTAAAACTTACTACAGGTTTGTACGGAACCCTCGGTGCGCGAGTCCGACTCGCACTTGGCCGGTTTTTATTTAAATTTGAAGTAATTACGTTCAGCAATTCAGAAGTTATAAGGCTCTGACAGACGGACGGACAAGTGCCAATTCAAGTAGACTCAGAGACCTTCGCTTCGCACGGTCAATAATTCTTTTTTAAATGATGAAAATGAGTGTCAGCGTGTTACCTGCGAGCGTGAGGGCGAGCGTGGTCACAAACAACGCGAGCATGGCGCCGGGGACGGGCGGCGCATCACTGCAGCTCCACCTGGCGGACAATACAGACACTATTCAAGTTTTACCTCCCACACGTGACACGCGTCCTGCACGCGCAGGCGACGACGTCACCCGCAGTGCGGACCCAACACTGGAGACGACACCAGACCTAGGGCGCGTAGCCTTCTAGGCAGGCCCTAGCCGACACACGGCTTTAAGACAATCACCGGGGTACAATGTTACTCCGCACCTCGCCCGGATAATGAGTCCAGGCTTCGAAGCCCGTACCCCCGCTTGGCCCTAACGGACCAACCGGAGAAGACCCCTGTTGCTTGCCAGACTGTTGAATGGCGAGGTATGGGTTACAAATTGTACCACGGACAATCACACGTTCAGGAAGATGCAATGCATAAACAAAATATAAAGAGTAAAGAAATTGCCTAACTTCACTTTGAATCCTGTGAGGCGCTTGGCTCGCTGGACACAAAGTCGGTTGGCTCCATACGATTTTGTCATTAAGAAATTCGTCAATAATTGTATAAAAGCCGGTTAAGCGAGCGTTCTTTCAAGATTTTTTTATTTTTTTACGGCAATTAGTCTGAAAGTTCTTTTGATCGTAACCAGAACCATATTATTATACTCAACCCCACTTACGCGGACAACTTTAAAATATAACAGTGAAATCAGACAAAAATTATGGAATTAGGATGTGCCTACGGTACATTATAGGTGACCTGCTGCTTCCATGCAAAAAAATCACTCAGATAGATAGGGTTTTAAAATCGTTATATAACACATTGAAGAATGAAGAATAATTACAGGAACTAAAACATCCTAATTTGTTTTATTATCTCAATAAAACTCAAAATGTAACGTTAGCGTTCGGCGCAACCGAGCGGGGAGCGTGAGGAGTAGGGTTAAATATTCAAGCGCGTTGAGCGGCGAATACAGACTCTTGAATATCATTTCCAGAATATTACATTTGCATATTAGAAGACACAAAGAAGACATTATTCGTAATAACGTTGCAATATTGAAATGAAATAAGCGGTGCTGAAGCCCAGAGCTAACAATTACTGGAGCCATACAGATAAACTTATGAAACAAACTACATTTACATAGCAACCACATTTGAGATGAGATTAAGGTACTTACATGAGACTATGCGAGCAATCGATCAAGTTTTCATTGCGCGCGAGAGAGAGGCTTTTATGTTAAGTTAGGTCAAGTCAAAATTGACTAATCCCGGAAAATTAAAAAGAGTTCCTACGATATTATTAGAAAACCAGAATCCTTGCGGATGAAATCGCGGCCATCGGCTAGTGTAAAACTAAGTACTTAAAATAAAATACCTATTATCCTGATTTATGATATTGTGATACCAGCTCACGCGCTCACGCGCTCGCTGCGCTGTCAGACGTGGCGCGCTCCTCGTCCGTAAAGCTTGATCGCTTCAAATGTGTGCCAGGCTTGGTATTTCCGATATTTAATGAATCAAGTAAGTTGCAAGTGTTAAAACTGATTATAATAATTATTTACTATTTATCGAAAATTTTGTTTTTCGATCCATTGATTTGGTATTGAAATGCCCTAGAAAATACAGAAATAAAGACCTATAATAATCAAAGTGGTCGCGCATGCTGGCTGGCAATCAATGTAATTAGAGCGCTCGTGGCAGTCTCGACATTTGACTCGTGCTGTTTCCTTTGTCTCATATCGAATCCGTTCCGATGCAGACGAAACCAATAGCAACACAAAGCTATATTCACGAGCAAAACAGGTCACAGCACAACAATGCGGGTAATTTCATTTAAATTGCTCAATTCGGAGTTGAGGCCGATACAGCGGCGAAGTTGACAATTTTCCCCGTTCCCGGGCGGGCGGCGCTGGCGGCAGCGGGTGGCTCTAAGTACGTTTTCAGCTGTAGTTTGTAGTTTTATATATTTCATTATCTTATTTCGGCAACATTAATTATTAGTATCGCTATTGAGTAGTATATTTTTCTACTATTACCATAAATTATCCAAATCGGTTCGGTAATCTCGGAGAAATAGGTGTAGGTACGTACTAAATATAATATTACTATATCTACAAAATATATCTAGCAGCGGAGATTGCAAATGAAATTTTCCTCAGACAATTGATAGAATTTTTGCAGAAAATACTTTCAGCAAAAACCAAGAAAAAAGACGACTTCGATTAAACCGAGATTTAGAAATCATAATATTATTATTTTGAAAGCAATAAAGCTTCACTCGACTTGCAAACGGGAGAAGCCGGGGGTCAAAAATAGTAACGTATTCCGAAAGTTTCAGTTTCATAAAAAAAAATAGTGTATCAAAGTTTTTAGAAAGCAAATTGGCTCAAAGTAACCAGCGTTGCGCAGATGTGTCGGAAGTTTCGCCTCGCGCCAACTTTCATACTATTCAGTTGATACACTTAACTTCACCGCCATATCGAGAGCTCGATATTACGTGCTTCAATAACGCGCTTATTATAATGTCTGACAATAGTATTATTGTAATTTATCTACTCCCATGCTATAAATCCTCTATAACAGGTTCTGAAACAGTTAGCTTATTGCCAACATTAAAACACCCATGCCCGTTTGCACTAAACTCAAGTTAGGCTTGTCCTAGTTAAGATACACCTAGGCTTAAGAACGGCCTAGCAAAAAAATTCGTTTGCACTGACAGTCTTGTCCTTGCTGTGTCGTAACTTAAGCATTGCCTAGTTAGGCATCTCTAGGAACGAATGGAATGAATGATTGTTTATGGTTTTTTTTAAAAAATATATCTTGCAAAGTAATGTAAACACTAGAATATTTTTTTACCTTATCTTGTCATAACCTCAGGCATGAGTTGAATAGAGACAAAAGCTAAAACATTGGTGTATTTTATTTTATTGGTTTATATATTGCACAGGTGACATTATGTACGTGGAGTTGAAGGTTATTTATTTTACGGGATTTTATAAATCAGCAATTAAAATGGAAAGACAAATAAATAAACGAAAAAGAACTGCCAATTTTACGGCAGAGGAGAAGTTGCGGTTTGTACGGTTGTTGTGCGAAGAGGGGCAGTGCATTATTTCCAAAGTAACAGCACACGATACTGCATCAAATAAAGAGAAAGAACAGGCTTGGGCAAAAATCACCCAAATTCACAATTCCAGTGGTGACATAATGAGAAAGAAGGAGAAAGAATCTAATAAATCTTGTGCCATTTTGCTTGTGATCAGTGTAGTGTTCTACCTAAATAACAATCACAATAACAATGTAGGTACTCTGTGGTTGTGATACCTATCAACCACAGAGTAGGTACATATCAACCGTGAGACCAATCAAAATGGTCCACAGACTACAAAAAATTCAACTTAAGTATCGCCTAACGCTTGGGCGCTTACTAATCGGGCTCATAAAGTTAGGCATCTCCTAAGTGGATTTAGGAATGGCCTAAGGTTAGTGCAAGCTTTTTAAACGCTAGGATAAGCCTAAACAAGTTGGGCAGGAAATTAGGCGATTCCTAAGTTTAGTGCAAACGGGCACCAATGTCCTAATAACCATTACATCATCCAAACGGGTGATGTAATATTGTTCTGAATTTCATTACAACACTCCTTTGTTTTTTTTTCGATCCCCTCTACGCAAAGGGTTTACTCAACAGACAGCCACATCTGCTCGATGCGTGGTATCTGTATGAATTACAAAAAAAGAACATCTATCCGAATTTCAAAAAAAGAACATTGTCATACACGCGCGTTTCACTACCAGAACGCCGCGCGCTGTAAAAAAATAGTAGGTTATTAGAATTTTCCCCGCCATTTTTCTTCGTTTTTTTTAATTGTTTTGTAATAGAGGATTTATAGCATGGGAGTAGATAAAAAAAGTTAATTACTACTACAATAAATAATTCTTTCATTAATACTTAGTTTATTCGTATATACTCAGTAATGGATGATAATATTAGGTTACTATGACTGGATGTTTTAATGTTAGCAGTAAGCTAACTATTTCAGAATCTGATAAAGAGGATTCATATTATGAGTGTAGATAAAGTCTTGTATGCAACTGTTGATAATTAGGTATTAAAACACTCATATGATACTATTATCACACTCCGCTTCGCGTCGTCTGATAAACCCACATTCGTGTTTTAATACCCCTTATTACACAACTGTTGCATAAATAACTAATACAGATTGCTCTGTTATATATAATGTAATGTGTGATGGTGTAATGAGTGTTACCCATCTTTTGCCTTTTGCGACAACGAGTTAGAGAATCCCTATAAATCTTCTTCTGAATCGGTGGTATATACTATATAATATAGTCAAAACAAGAGGTTTCATAAAAACACCTGAATGTGCAATGTGAAATAAACAAGTGCGAGTTTGACTTCATGTTTGACTAGCTAATGCCCGCGATTGAGGTTTTTCGGTTCCGGCGGGATCTCTTTAATTTTCCGAGATTAAAAGTAGCCTATCTGTTATTCCAGACTGTAATCTATCTCTATGCCAAATTTCATCCAAATCCGTTTAGCCGTTTTGCCGTGATTGAGTAACCATCCATCCATACATCCGTCCATCCAAACTTTCGCATTTATAATATTAGTATACTCGTAGATAAATCATGTAAAACTTTGTTAAAGATCAACTTTTATAATGTTATAATATGAAAGTTAGTAAGGTTTCTTTTTAGTTAAAAGATAGAGTTTAGCTGAAGACCTCTATTTACCGTGAGAGCGCACTTGTTCAAGCTAAGTACTCAAATTAATGCCGCTCAGGGCGGGGAGTGAAGCCTCGCGCACAGACAGCTGTTAACTTGATAGTTAAACTGATAGGTGTCCGATTAAAAACACCTCTAAATAATGTTAAGCCAAATCAACTTTATTATATTGTCTGTAGGTACTACATAACTATACTAATCTATATCTATACTAATATTATAAATGCGAAAGTTTGGATGGATGTACGGATGGATGTTTGTTTATCCCGTTCAGCCGTTGGAGCGTGATTGAGTTACAAACATCCATACATCCATACATCCATACATCCATACATCCATACATCCATACATCCATACAAACTTTCGCATTTATAATATTTATTTGATACGAAACTTGTCGTGAAATTGGGTAGGGGCTCGTGTAGAGTGCCGGAGTTATACTAAAGATAGTTTTTTTTTTTTTTTTTTTCTTTATTTATTTAGGGGCTTTTATATTTAAATACATGTCAGCCCCATTATAATCTAATACATAAAACTAAAAACAAAATGGGTATTTTACAAAAACTAAAGATAGTTATTATGTTAATGTGGTCTGGACGAAAGTGGGCGATGGTTCTTCGGGAGTATTATAATTCAATTGGGCCGGTTGAGTGCGCATCTGCCTTTGTTCCAAGTTCCGCCGACCAACTTCCATGTTACGCTCTCATCTCATCTCGCCACTTGCAACTGATGCTGCGATACTTTAGTAACTAATTTGCGTTCCCATCTCGTTACCCTAAGTTACATCTAATTTTGTAGTGAATCTTTATTTATAGTAGGGGAGCCCAAGAGGGGATTATTGGATTTACTCGAGCGTCGTGGAGACCTAATGGAATTTGAAGATTAGATGGTAGAAAGAAAAAAAGGTTATATGATGTATCCTTTCACCGGTGGGGGGAGCGTCTACAGGTTTTATTTTGCAAATCATCAGAAATTCGAAAGAAAATTTCTCGAGATAATCGTCAGAATAAGGGTCAGCACGTTTGGGACATGAAGCTGAACCGTCTGTATGATAATCAGACGCGCTCGAGTATTTAAAAACCGGCCAAGTGCGAGTCGGACTCGCGCACCGAGGGTTCCGTACAAACCTGTAGTAAGTTTTAAATTATTAAAAAAAAAACTACTTCCTAGATCTCGTTCAAACCAATTTTCGGTGGAAGTTTGCATGGTAATGTACATCATATATTTTTTTTAGTTTTATTATTCTCTTATTTTAGAAGTTACGGGGGGGGGGACCAACATTTTACCACTTTGGAAGTGTCTCTCGCGCAAACTATTCAGTTTAGAAAAAAATGATATTAGAAACCTCAATATCATTTTTGAAGACCTATCCATAGAAACCCCACACGTATGGATTTGATGAAAAAAAAATTTTTGAGTTTCAGTTCTAAGTATGGGGACCCCCAAAATTTATTGTTTTTTTTTCTATTTTTGTGTAAAAATCTTAATGCGGTTCACAGAATACATCTACTTACCAAGTTTCAACAGTATAGTTCTTATAGTTTCCGAAAAAAGTGGCTGTGACATACGGACGGACAGACAGACAGACAGACAGACAGACATGACGAATCTATAAGGGTTCCGTTTTTGCCAAATTTGGCTACGGAACCCTAAAAATGGCGATTTTTCTTTGCATTTTCAAAAAACCGCAGCGACTTAGCGTTACGTCAGAATCAGTCCTTTGAATAGGAGCTTCCTTTGGGTCCCCTTAACATCTCCTATGAAAATCTGACGCGCTCGATTTTTTTTTGTTTTTTTACAAATATTTTTACTTCCGTACGGCCAACCCCACCATGCAAACCGGCAGACAAACATACCATTCGATAACAGAGACACGTGGGGCGTATACGCTATCAATATCTGACGCGCTCGAGTAAATCCAAAAATAACCTCTTGGGCTCCCCTACTATTAATAGTACATATCTAATTAAGTGTTAATGTCATTTTCAGTACAACGGACGATATTCAAAAAATAAATTGTTACACTGTAACAGCTCATAAACTACTTTACATTTAAAACTCTCGTTCGCTCTTTGTTTAGAAAAAATACTAGAGCAGAGATAAAGTGCGCATACTTAACAATATATATTTTGATTTTTTGTTCATTGGCATTTTGAATTACTTTCATCCAACTTACTAAGAGTAATTAAAAATTTATTTCATACTTTTCAGTGCTTTTGAAGTCTGTTCACTTTTTTTAAAGGTTTTATATAATGTTTGGTGTTTTAATAGATGTCTCTGCCTTCTACTTTAAAATGACAAATTCACGGCTGCAAAAAAATCTACCATAGAAATGGTCAAATTTCCCTAGCCGGGAATCGAACTCGATCGATTTCCCTTCTCACTGCACAGGGCATACCGCGGCTGCGCCAGGGAGTTTTATTTTATACATTTTATTATTCACATACGAAATTGTTTGTAACAAAGTTCTAATATTTCATGATATTGTACTGGTATGGTGTGGTATGAAATGAAATAACTTGTATGAATTGAGTTAGCGTCGTAGCATCGCGGCTACGGGAGTTCGTAGCAACTTGGATATTATGTTATCAGTCGGTTATTATATTATATCGAACTGCGAACTTCTACATAATATTATTATTAACTAGATGATGCCCGCGACTTCGTTCGCGTGGATTGATGTTTATCATTCCCGCGGGAACTCTTCAATTTTCCGGGATAAAATGAAGCCTTTGTCCTTCCCCAGGATGTAAACTATCTCTGTACCAAATTTCATCAAAATCGGTTGAGTAATTAGGCCGTGAAAGCGTAGCAGACAGTTAGACATACTTTCGCATTTATAATATCAGTACCTATGGATTACAAAGGAAACAGATAAAAGATAAAATATTACGAATTAAGTACAGCAAACAATATTTAAGGTTCAAAATATTTAGTATCAAGAATCAAAACACGATACCGAGTGGTTTGAGAAGTTTCTGTTGTCAGAATCCATTATAATTTCGCAATTTCCATAATTTGTAAGGGATTTGTAAAATGGAATTGGTTTCCAATAACCCGCCACCAGCTACAGGCCGCTCCGCTCCGATGGAACAGAACCAATAATTCAGTGAAATGTCCGCCGTAACGAATGCCCGCGTCGCGTCGTATCGCTGACAAAGCATTTGTTTCACTCTATATTGTACGCGATGAACATAACATTTTTAACACAATTTAAGTGGTGATTTTATTGTAGATACTAGCTTATGCCCGCGACTTTGTCCGCGTGGGTTTAGGTTTGTGATTTCGGCGCGAAATCGTTAAGAGGATCGTCTAGTTGTAAATTTTCATACAAAAAGCGATAACGTTTTTCTTCCCGTAAATGTTGTCCAATTTTCATAATTTTTAGAAATGTTGCAGATACAATGAAGAACTATGCTCGTCCGTTTTAATTTTAAAGAAATACTGCTTATGTTAAAAGTTATTAGCGTCTAAATATCCATATTTTTGACCTAAAATCTTCCTCGAGTATTTTTTTTTTTTTAATTTAACTAAACTAAAATACTAAAAAAGTAAAACGTACGAGCCTAGATCAAGGTGTACTGAATCTAATGAGACCAAAATTGTCTAATTTCGTAAACGTTTGGGGGGTAAAAACGATATCACCCGAAACAATATTTCAAGAATAAAATGTAGGCATATGCCTACTGGACTTGCAACTCTCTCTATCGCACGATACGGAGAAGGCAGCGAAGCGTTGTGAAACAGATAGCATTATTGAAGATACCCACTCGCGTCGCGTTTCATCACTAGACGATCCTCTTAAGTTTCCGGGATAAAAAGTAGCCTTTGTCACTAGTCTCGGTCCTCAGATATACCCATGCTAATATTGACGTGCGATTAAGTTTTAGTACGTAAATAATATTTGTCTATCTATTGGCAAAACATAATAACATTATTGACACTTATTTGAGAAATTATTTAGGAGCTGATTTATATTTTTTAGTTAATCCCTTAAGCCCTAACTCTAGAACCCTAGTAACTCTTTAGTAAGAGTAGAAGTACATAGGAGTTACTTTCGACTAATGTATAATCATGTTAGTCACATTATAAAATAAAGTGCGATGCTTTTTAACTTTTGATGTAACAGAGAATAAATAGATTGATTTATTTTATCAAAAAAAGGTAAACGCAACAATAATATTTAATTGCGACCACTGACTATTTTATATCATCAGGTAATTTTCTCTTTGAATAGACGTGAATAAGTATTTAGTTATTTATATGTTGATACCAAAAATCTGATACGTTAGTCATAAAATGTGATTACTTCATAAAATTACTCTAAAAGTAGGATAAAATATTAGATAATAATAATTAGTCGTAACAAAAATTCCATTGTCTTCCACTTCCGAAACTTGCCGAAACAATTTTAACTTAAAATAAAATGTATTTACTTACCGAGATAAGGTTGTGAGACATTTTCTCAACATTAAACACAACCTCGTTCACACTTAACGTAATCACAAACACGAGAAGTTTTATTTCGTAACTTTAGCTCGAGCGCCCGGCTGTGGCCGCGTCCGCGCGTGTAGCGGTGCGTCCGTGTCAGCGCCCGCCTACGGACTGAGTCCGTCATCCGTAGCCCGTAGCCCGTAGCCCGTAGCCTGCTAGTTTGTAGCCGCTCTACGCGAGGGAAGCTACGCAGCTACGGTACCCAATCTGAAAGCTCGGATTGCTTTTGCACCTCTGAATCAATTTAACATTTCGTTGAGTCAGGTTTCCCGTACATACAAAGCTCTGATCCGTTCAGAGCAATGAAACAATTTTATTGATATTATAATTATGAGTCATAAGTCATAATATAATATAATTTTCTTAAACATGCTTGGAAATTTGAGCATTATTTTGACAACCTTCTTCGAGATAAATCGAAATTGCTGTACTGGCCAAATACATGCGAGCAGCGGCCGGCAAAAGTTGTATGAAAATCCATATCTGTCTTAGTTTAGCGGCCAAATAAATTACATAGTAAATTCATATCTGTCGTGTAATTTAAAAATGGAACGATCTTCTACTCCAAACCTTGCCAACCAAGGAGGTAACCTATCAAAGGTTTTATTTAAATTTTGAACTAGCTTACAAATAGAAAGCTGTTTATTGAAAAAAAAAACAAATGAACACTTTAACGCGGGAAAAATTATTGTTGTTCCTTGTTCGTCATTGATTTTGAAATGTATTTGATAAAATGAGTTCAAGTGAAGACAATTTGAGTGTGATGAACTTACTTTTTAAATAAAAAATTCTGTCTAGGTACTACTTAGTTTTAATTTCCGCGCATTATTTGAGAAAAGTACTGTACATGCCTTGGCCACAACTAGGCATTGATGGACTTACGTATGTGTGCCTCGGCTTCGCCTCGGCCCACATTTACACGTTCGTACTTCAATGCCTGTTTTGCTGGCCGCTGCAGTAATGTACTAATATTCAATTTAGGTAGGTAGACTACACTTATTGACGTCCAGTTATATAAAAATATGATGGTGATAATCAGTTACGGTATCTTAAAACTAAAGCTACGAGGGTTCCAAACGCGCCCTGGTCTGAGAAGAGCCCACTACAAACTCAGCCGGATTTTTTTTTTCATTATCACCATCTCACAAATCATCTTAACTAAGGAACTATCAGAGCCATTAGAGCAAATTATTGCCAATATAATTTTATTTATACAGTTAAGAAATTAAATATTTTATTTCATGTAAGCCAACTTGTGTCACTTGTGATAATATTATGTGAAGGACTCACCACCGGTTCGGAACAAAGATTCTACTGAGTAGTGCTGGCAAGAAACCCACCAGTAGTTTTTTTTGTATTTGTAATTGGTTATTGTTAATTGTACCTCATTTATAATAGTATTACAATTATTAGTTTCGATGATACTCTTTAAATGTTTATTGTTTTAAAAGAGCCTTTAGAGGCTAACACTATTAACATTTATCCTGAAGATAAATGAATTATTCATATTATTTTTTCGGATATGTTTTGTGTTACTGTTGCAAAATATTTGCATATAATTATTCATTGTACAAAGCATAGCCGGCTGGTTAAAAGTCTGCAGAATGAAAATTATTCAAGTAGGTCTTCAGCAGGACTTTCGACAGTCGCTTGTCCGCAGACTGGGCAGGAGGTGGTGGAGGTAAACTTTTGTAATTTAAATTTTTTGAAAGTTCAATCATTTGAATTTTTTCAAAACAGAGTCCATCTGTCTTAAATTTTATGTGTCGTCAAAGAGAATATAAGCTCCGGCTCTCCCTCTTTACTGGAACAGACGGATTTGGTCACATTTGAGCTGGTAATCGAACCTAGAGCTTCGTGCTTATAAAATACACCGCACGCCATTGCACTAGAATTTCTTTTGTTACTTTAGGAACTTGATAGAACATGGACCTTACTTTATAAAAGCTGAGAAGGTCTCAAATATCAGTGCTACAATAGATTCATTAAATTGTTTTCTTTCAATAAAACGCCTGAAGAATGGGTATCAAATGTCGAACAAAAGTGTTGTTCGAGCTAATCATCGCCGTCAGCAATTACTGCTGGAGGCAGTCTGTGGGGCCATGAGTAAAGCGGCCGCGGGATGCGGGGCGCGGGGGCGGGGGCGGGGGCGCGGGGGAGGCAGCGGGGTATAATGTACATTTAATAAAGCCCGCTTTGAGCAAACTCCGCGCTCCTAGATAAATTGCGAAGAGTCATTTAATATTCCATTTAGTGAGCTGATGTCAAACATTGTTTGACGTCCTTTGCCAGTGTTTCCAATAAGAGATATTATTCTCTGTCTCTCTGATAGATAAAGCTGTTAGGCTAGAAATGTGTGCGCGTATTATGACAAGTTGTGTAGCTTGAATTCAGCGTTCAAGCTGTGACTGCATATTATCGAATTTTACTTTCATTCCATACACAAGGTAGCTTGAGTCGACAAACTCTCTTGATTTTGCGTCTTGTCGTAGCGTCTTGCGAAGAAAAAATAAAAAATTTAAACATCCATATTGTTCACATGGGATAGCTTTAATCTTACGAACAGATCTCAGTCTTCCCTTAAGCCATTTTCTACTTATTGATACTTCCCAAATGCTACGAAGTTTAAGAAATTAGCATCTCTTGTGAATTTTAAAATCTTACTGAGATGCAAAGCACAAAAAAACAAGAATAGAAACTGTTGTTAGAACGGGACGCTTATCGTCTAAACGAGTCCGCCGCGGCGCCGACACAACAATTAAAACAAAACTTTGCGTAAGCGTTTCGTTGACACAAAGCACACACACACAGTTGAGCACACAAAGCTTTCGGCGATCCCGCTGCCGACACTCAGCGGTTCAACTTTCTGCATTTTGTGTGAACCTTTATCTATGTACCTACTTAGATGTCTACAATCTACACATTCTTTTAAATCTTTATTGAAAATTTTACAATAAGACTTATTATGAGCTAGTCTAATTAAACTTTATGATACAAGTAATAGCCGTGTGGAATCTACACACAAAAGTTTATACACACTTAATCGAGTTTTAAGATCGTACATGCTTATCTATGTTATCATATCATATCTATCTATATATATATATATCTTAGTTATCCTTGTTTATTTTTTAATTTTGTTAAAAGAAAGAATGTTATTGTTTACGTTGTGGTTCAAAATAAGCCCTTTTTTAATTAGTCATTAGTGAACGCGGCGCCCATAAAATTAACCCTCGAAGTTGCATTCAAATTTCAAATCCGTTAATTTGTGAATTAAAGTGATAGCTATCTACTCTGTGCCAAATAATCCACTTTACCCTTAAATAAATAAACTTATAAATCTAGAAATAATATTTCAAATAACTAAAATAAAGTAAAACTCTTTGCATAAAAGATATTGGAAACAATATCTCAAGCGCGATCACATCGGCATCGGGAGGACGCCATTCTTCGCGCGTTGTTGCAAACGTCCGAGGACCTGATGACTCGGCTAAAGCTTTCTTTAAATGGTGACAGCGGAAAAATTAAAACAGTTTTAAATTGAGAGGGATGAGGGTGCGCGGGCGGGCTGTAGAGGGGGGAGGGGTGGGTCGCGGAGGCGCCGGCCGCCGAGCGTGAAGATACCTTGATGAAAAGAAAATGAAACCTGCAGCGAGATGATGTAACGCGCCGCGGATAGAGTAATACTGCACAATGCTACCACGAATATTATTTTAGCCAACTTCAAAAAATACGCTCTGTTTTCCGGTATATTTTATCAATTAATATATCGCGTGTGCTATACATTATGAGCATGTTATATGTACTTACTCCATACTCCGAAGCGTTGAGATTTCAAATCCAAAGAGATGCAAGGACGAATCTTGCCGGTTCTGCAAACCTCATATTGGGTGGGTCGGATTGGATATCTGTTACACATTCATGCCACCATGGCTGAACTTATTTGACTGAAATTTGGAATGGGAGTACTTAGCTTATAATCCGAATTAATACATAATCGGAAAATTTAACGGTTCCGACGTGAATCAAAAATCCTAAAACCACGACGGACGAAGTCGCAGGTACGTTTTTTAATTTTTTTTTCCACTATGGGCTAACTTCCTTGACGGTACGTCTTTGCCGGTAGGATGGTAACCAGCTCCGCCCGAAGCCTCCACCAGACCAGACCAGAGAAAAATTAGAAATTATGTACTTATTCCCACGTTAAGACAACAGCGTTCAACACTGCACCGTGGAGGTCGTCAAAAATAAATGAAAAGCTCGTGTTTTCTGTGGAAAATTGGTCTGCGCGTCTCGCCGTCCGAGATTGAGGCGCACTGTGCTTCCCTCGCGGCGCACAGATTCATCCCGGAGCAAAAGAAATACATCCAGCATCCGACAACACTTCATTACGCCTCCACTCCTCGCAGGTCATCGCACCCGGCTCGCGCTTGCCCGCACTCGGGCTCCGCGGGGCTTCTTGATCGAGCTTTGTGCAGATGTCACTCACGGCACCAGGTGACGCCGCGCTGCGCTGCTCTTTCCGCTTGAAATAATTTCCGAGTTCAATTGGGTATTTGACAAGTAGTCAAATCAGCAACTTTTTTTCAAATGTCAAAACGAGTGCTTAGTATGGGATTTTGTATGAAATATTGAATAGTGACGTCAACAAAATTCAACGCACTTTTTTACTTTAATCGATAGTTTAAAATGGTTGTTCAACATAAAACAGCTAACAGGGGACGTGGATATTACGACTTTTAGGAGATCCTCTGTTCAATAATCACTAAAAAATAATTGTCAAATACCCAATTCAGGCGTTCGAGTTTGGTGTAAAAATCTTGCCTGGCGTCTGGTCTGTCAGATATAGACGTACATATTATTATTATCTAAAACGTCTATGTGTCAGTCAGTCCCAGTATCCTTTGGGGCTGGAATCTTGCGGCTGTACTCCTAGATGTGGTATGCAGGTCTTCTGCTACTTAGAACTAAGCTAAAAAGCATTTGCTGGAATTCAACTAGTTAGTTAAGCATAGTGAATCTGTCTCACGAATCTTAGATCATCGCTGTACATATACGTAAAACTTTTAAATCTATACTATTATCTAAAGTTTGGATGGATGTAGGGATGTTTGTTACTCAATCACGCTCCAACGGCTGAACGGATCTGAATGAAATTTGGCACAGAGATAGACCTAGATATAGAAATAGTCTGGAATAACACATAGGATCCCTTAGGAACCAAACACCTCAATCCACGCGGACGAATTCGCGGCTATCAGTTAGTATTTCATAAGCTTTTATCTTACACTAGCATGCTCTAACTCTAAATCACTTGCTCATATTTTTGCTTACAAAACAAGTACATTTTTGAATCCGTCATTCAAAGTTACATTAAGGAGCGCCAAGCATTTGAGCTCCGAATAACTTTATTATATTAGGAGCTCCAAACGTTTCAAATTTGTAAAGATTAATAAAAAACCGGCCAAGTGCGAGTCGGACTCGCGCACCGAGGGTTCCGTACAAACCTGTAGTAAGTTTTACGATTTATGACGTATTAAAAATAAAAATTACGTTTGTTGTATGGGAGCCCCCCTTTAATATTTACTTTATTGATATTTAATTATTTATTTTGAAAGGTAATATACAAGTTAATATTCTGTGAAAATTTGAACCGTCTACCTGTTACCGTTTTTAATATTGAGCAAAAAAATACGAAAAAAACACGTTTATTGTATGGGGACCCCCCTTAATATATATATTTTTTTAATTTTTAGTATTTGTTGTTAGAGCGGCAACGGAAATACATCATTTGTGAAAATTTCAGCTTTCTAGCTATCACGGTTTATGAGATACAGCCTGGAGACAGACAGACAGACAGACAGACGGACAGACAGACAGACAGACAGACAGACAGACAGACAGACAGACAGCGGAGTCTTAGTAATAGGGTCCCGTTTTTACCCTTTGGGTACGGAACCCTAAAAAGTAGCTGCTACGGGGCGCGGGGGCGGAGGGCGGAGTAAAAGCTGCTCGCAGTCAATAAGGAAATACTTAACTTCCGAGAAATGAATAAAAGTAAAGAATTTCCGGCGTTTTTATTAGGTTCAACCTCTGTTAATTATATTAGGTATTATGTAAACCATTGTGTATGAATATTGAATAGGTTTTTAAGAATATTATACAAATAGGATAATAATCATTTTATTGTATTGTTAAATTCTCAATAGAATAAAGTACAATATCACGACCTATCGTTTATCTTCTGACTTTTTAACATTATTTGGAGATTGGTACGAGTACACGACAAGTCGACTGCCCATCGTCTTGGCCGCAGTACACTCGTGAGGTATTCGACCCTCGCTAGCTCATGCACATGTTTTTACCTAATTTTGAGTAAAAAGTAACGTTTATTTCAAATGCATTTTCGCTCTTTCAGGGGTCAAGTTCAGACGAACTGTACATACTGGTAAAAACAGACGTTGTTACCAGTATGAACAGTTCAACACTTGTTACACTACTAGTAGTGATCACTAATTCGGAGCCATAGGATATGGACAGATAGACAAACTTCTTCATTTGACGACATATCCTTGGGAACGCCGGGCGTTCAGAGCTGTACCTCTGTAGCCGGTTTGTCGGCAGCGCGCAGGCGAGCCGCTTCAGGCACTAAGTCTATTCGCACCTCATCCAACTCGTCGGGTCGTTCACTCGCTGGAACGTGTAACGCGGCTCTTTAGTGTCGCTTTTTCCGGCGACCGCTTTGTTTGCTAATGGATGAGGTGTCGGGGCGGGCGGGGTGATTTAGATCGCACGATACGACACGATTTTAACTTTCTGTATCCACATGCTGTGTCCACAACTCACGGAGTCCGGTGTTGTACACAGCTACGTATGCGTAAATACATACATGTGTGGGCGAGTGTCCCTAGGTTTAACAATTTCAATACTGTAAGTTTTTTACCGTACATATTAAATTCAATATACTTTTTTCTTCAATAATGCTGCATGAACTAATCGTACTTGTTAAGAACTTCTTTCATTTCGTCTTGTCAAACAAGTATAAAATAAACTTTGAACTGGTCATAATGCTGATAACCAGATAGATATTTATTTGTTTAGTAAGATTTCAATTTTAATTTTTTATACTAAAATATTTTTTGCAGAATTATTGTCACGTTTGGTGCAAATTAAAGGGCTCGAGACTAAAGTAATTATTATTATTAGGTATGCTATACAACTATGGATAAGAAGGCTGAGAGTCACTCAATGGGCGATGGAGAGGCCTATGTTAGGAGTAGGTATCCCTACGCTTTTTTTTATCCACTTCAAGTTAGCCCTTGACTGCGATCTCACCTGATGGTAAGTGACGATGCAGTCTAAGATGGTAGCGGGCTAACCTGTTAGGGGTATGACAGTTATATTAAACCCATACCCCTATTCGGTTTCTACACGGCATCGTACCGGAACGCTAAATCGCTTGGCGGCACGTCTTTGCCGGTAGGGTGGTAACTAGCCACGGCCGAAGCCTCCCACCAGGCCAGACCAGGGAAAATTCAGAAATTATAAATTTCCAAACCCTGCCGGGGATCGAACCCGGGACCTCCGCACGTTAAGGCAACAGCGCTCAACACTGCGCCACGGAGGTCGTCAAAAGTAAACAATTAATAAGAAATGAGGAAATCCGTTGGAGTACTAGAGTCACCGATAGAGTTCGACGAGTTGCGAAGCTGAAATGGCCACGGGCGGGGGCACATAGTTTAAAGAGCCGGTGTATGTTGGGGTCCCAAAGTGCTGGGAGGGGAATCCCACGCTGGAAAGCGCAGCATTGGCAGAGAGTCCACTAGGTGAACGGACGACATCGAGCGAGTCGCAGGGAGCCGCTGGATCCATTGGGTGCAAGACCGTGGCTTGTGGAAGACCCTCCAAGAGACTTATAGCCAACCGTGGACGTCTATAGGTTGACGATGTTGACGACAATGCAAAACATTTATTTATCACAATGATACTATAATATTATTATTTTAATTGGTTGTTGATTTTGATATCGCATCGCATACTGCGAATCTTATTTTAAGATAAAAGTACACACAACACACAACACAGCTACTCAACGCTCGCTGAGTGTATTTAGAGATTGTATGTGTTGATGAAATTACGCGCCTTTCACGCTCCCGGGAAAAACTACTCAATACCAAATATATTATGTACGAGGCTTTTATTCCGTTATACGTTTATAAGTGCTCAGCTTTCAGAAAATAGATTATTCATGCTGCACTCGAACATCTAATATACGATAACCACATACCAATTCAATATTTTATTTTATTGTGAACACCAGCACTTAATTTAAATAGCGTTAACAGTTGTGGACGTGGTTACGTGTTTGTAATATCGAGTTGACAATATTCAGACATGTAAGAATAATGAACCTACACTCGCGGCCAGGGCCTCCATTGAAATAATTGAAATAATTGTTCCAGCGGCTAATTATAATAATAAATATAATTAAGTAATTTCCAATATTTGTGAGATGGTGATAATAATAAAAATAAAAAAAACCCGGCTGAGTTTGTTGTGGGCTCCTGTCAGACCAGGGCGCGATTGGAAACCTTCGTAGCTTTAGTCTTAAGATACCGTTGTTAATTATCACCATCAACTCTTATTCTTTGTAAACATGACGTTCAGAAGGTGTACTTTGTAGGTACCAATTTTGAATAAAGATGATTTGAGTTTGAGTTTGAGTTTTGATAACCAAATTTGAAATATTTTAAACAATTTAAAATATTATAAATAAAGTTAATTTGAGAATGTAGATTGAGATGTCAGAGATCAGGGTCTCGATAGAGCGGAAAGGGGGGCCAGGAACTCATGTTCTACTAAGCTCTAGTTGGTAGGTGTAAGTAGGCAAGTTTGCACTCAGTTTACCTATACTCGTTGGTATTATTTTATAGACAGATAGATAGATAATTAGTTGGTAGACACAAGAAACTACTAAAAAGAAAACCCATTTTATCTGCCACCGGATATTTAAAGCATATATTCGTATATGGAATATATGCTTTAAATATCCGGTTATGAAAAGGGAAAATTCAGTATTCAGTATAAAATTATATTAAATCATAAAATTCCGCTCGAGTGGTGTTGTGTAGTGCGACGGGACGCCGCGAGCCTGGGAGCGTGTGAGCTGTAGCGCGACACGAGCGGGTAACATCTCGCGCTCGCACCGCGTCTGCAGCACAGTCGCTGCAACTATTCACACACAAGTTGCCGCGCGCAGGGAGAGCAACAGACCTTTTACACGTTTTAATGTAAAGCCTACACTCCTGAACAGGTTGCTAACATTGTGAAGTTACACTGAATAGACGGCGTTGCAGCTATTCATATTAAACTTTAAGTTTCGTGTGTATAGTTGTTATTCTGTTTCAAATATAAAGACAATTGGAGTTTTTTTTTCATAAAATCGTATTCTATCGAGATGCTATTTAGAAATTAGAATGGGTGGGTGAGAGTGGAATTCTTACCAAGGGTAAGTAGTGTAGGCTCCATTTCTGGTCAGGAAAGATTTTAATTTTCTATTAGGTACCTTTTAATTGATGATTAAACGAACTTACCTGTAAGTGAAGTTCTATCCCAATTATATGAGTACGTTTCATTCGAAGATATTTAAAACACAAAGGTAGTAGATTCATTGTACTGGCAATCCGCACTTTTTCCATGTTAGGGTATTTTAAAAAAACTCCCCACTAACGATGCTCTCCGTACCGACTCCTGTCACGACATGTCTCATTATTTAGAGTAGATACCTATTACAAAATTTTCGTAATATGGGCTCTGGGACGGGAGGGACCTTATAATATCTTCGAATGAAACGTACTCATATAATTGGGATAGAACTTCACTTACAGGTAAGTTCGTTTAATCATCAATTATATTTCGTACGTTTCATTCTTCAGATAATTAAATCACAAAGGTAGATGTTTAGAGATGAAAATTTGTAATTAGGGATATGAATTGAATAGTATTATATCAATTACATACTTATTGTTCTAATATAAAACTAGGAATCATTCCGTATATTGGATTAGCAAACAAATTATTATTTTATTATTAATTATTTGTTAACCATCATTGAAAAATACAATCATTTTGATAATTATTATTTATAATAATATATTATAATATGGATGTAATGAAAATCAAGTATAATTTGGATACTCTTCATTAACCTCTGGTTATGCAAAACAATCGTTCCTCGTTCGCCTAGGAAGGTTATAAAATTTAGCCAGCGCCCGTGACGATTGCGACCAACCAACGGTCTTCTTGATGACGTCAAGCGAGCTGCAAGACGCACAGCTCGTGTACCGTGTTGGTGGCGACGTGTCGGGTGCACGCGCCGAACTTAGACACTTCCACGCCGCTATGTGGGTTGTGGCAGCACCTATCGGCTCGTGGTTTGTGTGCAGGTATAATAGATTAAACGCTATCAGGAGGTCTTTAAACGAATTTGGCAGATGGTGTTTTTAAGCTGTTGCTATACATTTTACATTACTATTTACACTATCGTTGAACTGTATCGTGTTGACTGGTACCTACAGTCTGCAGATGCTTTAATGATAATATCGAAGAATAAAATACTGTTTCCGTTTGTATATTAATATTTCGATAGGTATTAATATTTCTGTACATAAGACTAACAAAATAAAACTTTTCTGAAATTCTTTTCTAAAGATAATTAACTCTGTATCAGAGCATTGAGCGATGTGTTGTATAACACCACAGTATAACACTATCTGATAATCCTATGTAGATACTTTTGGATGTTTGGCCTTAATTTATATAATATTTCCTTTAACGACAACCTTTTAATCTGTATGCTTACAAACTCATCTGCACCAGGTAAACTACATACGCTAAACTGCACCTATAACAAATTATTAGAAATTATAAGACTGCATGTACAATATAAGATTGATATGAATCTCTATCATTGTTAAGGCAGTAATGCCACCATTTGAGTTCCAAAGAGGCCATAAAGGTACAGGTTAGGTACTCCTCATTTTATGAACGCGTTCGATACGTTGCATCCAGGTTTAAAAAATCTTCAAATTCTTTAAATTATTGTGAGTTCCTTGAGAAAAATCATAATATTATATTATTTTTGGAATGTATAACTATTAAATCTGATGTAAGCATTTTTTGTTATAGAGGGAACCAAGGCTGTTAAGGCCACTATTATATTATTATCTTTTCTAAACATTCACATATTAGAAGATTAGTGGAACAGCACAAAATAAGATGCTATTTCATGAAATTGGGGTTGATCTTTAAATTAATTACGTTTTAATTACGTTTGGCATTGACGTGTTATGCTAATAAAACGATAACTGGCCTAACTTGTCTATAATCTTATTGACAGATAATTTAATATAATTTATCAGGCTATTTTATTTCTACATCTGTGTTAAATTTCTCATTCTTCATCAGCTTCTTAAATTTCTTTACTTTTAATATAAGAAGCAGTGAACCATAATATTATATTTTACAACCATTGCCGAATTTCTGACGTCAAATCATTGGGCATTGAATGCCACTCCTTCGATTTATCTATCTTACCTAAGCTTAATTCTTCTTAGTACTAATAATTATTACTTTAATAATAACCAGTGTTATAGATGTATATGATTATAAAATATAGATGTATGTGATGAAATATTTTATATGTATGTAAGGTTTATTATTTCGATAGTTGTCAATTTGACTTATTTCATGACTCTTTATCCAATTTGACCTGGGTGTACATTGAAAATATTATTAAGTTAATACTGTTTGTCAATATATCTCATGAGACAAGGAGTGTAACTACGTCGATATACTTAATTTAATTAACTAATGTTAAAGATTAGTCAATATCCGTTTGTTGACGTATATTGACACACCGAGGTGGGAGTGATAACAACTTTTATAAAACGAGAACGTTTTGGATCTCATGATTCATTCGATGGACGACAGTAGACGTATTCAGAGATTAAGACGTAATCTTGCCAATTGCTGTATTATTCAATGAAGTGTTAAATTTGTGATAAGGAAGTGATGAATATATTGATTTCGCGCAAGATTCGAGTATTATTTCACGGAAATCTCCCTCCGAGCCTTTAGCTCAGAAGCGGGATACCGGGAAGATAGTACAGTTATCATCCCGTTGAAGGACTACGCCCAAAGGAAAAAAAGGTGATGTACAATTTTTTTTTTATTTATGATTTTCTTATTTCTCGGCATTAATGTTTTCTTTTGTTTAAATTTATTTATTTTTGGGTATAAGTGAAGCCAGTGATGTGTTTATAAAATATGTTTTTTTTCTCTCTTCCGAGTTGAATACGCAGGTAATAAAGTTCTAGTAATGACAAGATACTTATTTACGTTTGTGGTTTCATGCCCGTAAATTGTTTAATTAAAGGAAACCTGAATCGTGAGGTATAAGCACTACCTCGATAAAGCCTAGAGTAAACGTTAATTATTTATTTTATTCAAATTTATTCATTGTTTTTAAAGAAAGTTAAAAGTACCCTTAAAACCTTGTAAACTTGTCTGGGGGCCGCACATTTCTCTAAAAACTAGTACATGGATACAAGTATTTTAAGGACGTAATTCAGGTATAAAGTACCAGTAACACAGCAACGAAAAAATAAGTAGAAGTGGGCGAAACAAGTGAACAAAAGTAATTCAGAGATGAACGAGCAATTTCATAATAGCATCATACATAATAAATTTAAATTGTGGGGTAGTTTGCGGAGTCCTGGCGCCATGCGTTTAAACTTTGGGGGTTCGAGATACGGGATAGTTGGATTTGGATATTAAGGAACGTGTACTTTTGTATTATATTTATTTTTCAGCTGGGTATCGAGGCAGCGCCCAGGTCGAGCAGAAGTGAATCTACTGAGGAGCCGCGTGAGAGGCTGAAATGGAGGTTAACGAGGTGCTGAAGGGTCTGCTAATGCAGGTTGGGTTTCAAGTGGTACAGCCTTGTGAGTTCAAAAAAAATGGTTGAATGGTTGATTGGTCTACACGGGCTAATACTTGCCGTAAGTACTTTTTGTTTCCTTTTTATTATTATACGAAGATTTTGCTTTGGTTAGATTTTAGTTAGACTCTCAAGCCGCGTGAGGCCCGGTCGACCAGTGGAGGTGGTCTGAGCTGTCGTGTCGTGCTGTATTGGTGGGAAGGCTTGACGCTGAACAATGTAATGGCGGAATTTATTCATTAATTTTTGAGAGCGCGTTCAAAAGGATTGCAAGGAGAAGCCCTAGACAATTTTTGCTTAAAATGTGGTACCTAGGCGTGGCAAGGCTTTAGTTTTCTTTGAAACAAAATTAAAACTGATTTTTGTGGGTCATACACGTTAGGATTATAACCACAGAATAGGTTTATAACTAAGGATTTGAATTAGATATTTCATTTTCCCAAGTGTTTGATTTTCTTGTTTGGTTAAGCCAACAATCTAAAATAGTAACCAGAGGTATTTCTTTTTGGATAGAAGATTCTATTGAGAACACCTAACAACTGAGATAGATTATTGTAAAAGCTAGTGTATCACATTGATCCCAATAATTATTGTAGCCTTCGTCTTGAACCCTCCCTTGTTTGTTTGAGTCGCCTTTGAAGCTGGTCAAAATGGTTGCAAATACCAGTAATAGTCTAGAGAACCCTTTGAACCCGTGTTTCTTTTAATCGCATTTACGGGTGGTCGAAATGATCGCAAAATCCTAGTGGTAGGCGAAAATAAGAAAGCTATTTAAGACCTGTGATTTAAACAATTCATAATATTGATAACCTGAGGTCACAATTTGTGACATTCTCCCTCTAAATCGCAATTGTAGGTTGTCATATTATTGTTGAGACGATTAATCGCGACTATGATCGCAAAAGGGACTATGAAGAGTTTTGTTATTTCCATAATATTAATATGATTTCATTTTATTGGTTTCAAGTTTGTATTGGCTTTAGAACTTTACGTTTGTTTCTGTAGTCTACGGTTCTACGTCCTTAAATAATAATTAACTTTGGTCGTTTAAGGGAAATCACTTGGTGTGTCCCAACATTTACTTTGGAAATTGGATGTTGTTTTTGACCCTTAGGTGTAGTTGTGAGTGTAATGTTGAAAATACGCGTTGAAAAGAGAACGCCCTTTGGAAGTTCTTTTGAGAAAAAAAAAAAGAACGAATAATAAAACTTGGTATTTTTTAAATAAATTTAGTCATAAAAGGGGTGACGATATAATTACAAGTGATCTTGTGACCTCGTTCCACATGTTTCAGAAATTAGTTACAATTCGGTTTATTATCTCAAGTCGAGTAACTGGGGGTGTGTTCGTGACGAAATAGGTATTACAAAGCGTCAAACCGTTGACATTGTGGCATCTTTCGACTATATAATAGAGGACCGAATAAAAGGGAGTTTCCTAATAGTTCACATTATATTATAACAGCTGTAAAGCTATTACCGTTTAGGCACTGCGTGCGCTGCACAATACCTAATGTTGAGTGGAAAGGTAATTTGATTAGAATTTGGTTAAAAATAAGAATATTAGATTGAAGCCGTTAAAATGCTACGGTTGATATTATAAACGGTGTTACATTATGATTTCATATGTATATATATGGTATCAACTTTGTGGCAATTTTTTTGAGTGTAGTCTTGAACTCTTTACCTGATAGTGGTGGTGATATAGTGATTTCAAAAAGGTCGAGACGTCGGCTTAGTTCTTTTTACATGTACGAGACCGCGAATTGCTGTTTCGGCCGAGAGTTGTATTGCGTTTCTGGAAAGCTTTTGTATGTTTTATTCGCTAGATGGGAAATGGTTAAAGTGTCCCTACTTGAGTATCGGAGGTCTGGAAGGGGCTGATGTAATTTTTACGTATTTTATTTATTTATATAATGATGCCATCTCCGAGCAAATGAGAGAAGGCGATGTACGGGAGGAGATGATGATGATGATGATGAAGGAAATAAAAATCTTTTATACACATAGCAGAATAATTGTTTTAATAAAAAAATTATTTATATCAATATTTTTGAATTATTATTCAAATATACTCGGTTTCTGGTACCTCTTGGAGGTGAAGATAGGCGGTTTTGGATGGCTGATTGGGTCTCCCTTGTGTTTTACTCTGATTGAGTTTCTTTTCTCATTTAAAATTTGGAAAAATATATACGATAGTACCTGGTTGAATTTCGATTTTGTTGTTGTGAGTGAAACAATGGCGGACTTCCAAACGAATGTTGAGGTTTTCTCCTCACGTCTACTGATGAAAGGATGTTTAAAATATTAAGGATAAAGAATATTATCAGTTTTGTCTTAAGGATTGCTATTTACAGGAAGTCGGAAGTAAAGATATTCCAGTTCAAAGTTTTTGAGGTTGATATTTTTGACACCAAGACGGTCGGGCAGTGGTCAGTATTTGGAATATTTGGCGGGTTTGCCTGACAAATAAATGTCTTGTGCATAGATGTGAGAAACCTTGTGGATTATTCTCTACTGAGTTTACGTTATTATGAATTACCGGGTGTACGTTGGAGGGCCGTATGTGACTCCTGATCTCTGAAATTATTGTTTGGCACAAAACACAAGAAGTCAAGGTGAAGTGAAAAAAAGGGGTACTTAAGACATTATCGATCGATTCACTATCTATGGGTCGGGATTCAGGAAGATAGATAATCTTTCAATTGATCAATTGAGTTTTCAATAAATAGTGGTTTTGTTTCCAGACTTAGGTAAGAGGTCCATACGTGTCAGGTTTATGGTTAAATGATTGGTGTTTGGATCGTAATGTGATTTGGTGGTCGCGACAGCGATTGGGCCCGGGAATTAATGTATTGGATCAAGGTCTTCGCGTTGCAGCATACCTATTACTCCCGTGGTTTAGATGAGAGTATAAAAATATTGAGGGGGGGATTAACAGGAAATTATCTTATCTAAATCTGTAGTTGTTGTCGTTGTGGTCCGCGCCGGTATTCTTGACTGGAACGAACGGAGCGAGGACAGGTCTCATTAGGACTGTGGCTAACAAACAGGATTTAAAGGCAATCATTTGAACTTGTGTATATTTTAATTTTATTTGTTGTTACGATTTCTTAGCATCATTTTAATTGGGATACTTATTTTCGATGGGAAAGGAACTTTGTTTCTACTGGATTAAAACCTAACGGAAATATAATAAATAGGAATAATCCAATTTTTTAATATAAACGCAATTCGAAAAAAATTCAAAAGCGAAAAAAAAAAAAAAAAAAATTAAGCAGTTATCATTATGTGATGGGTTAATAAAGGTACAAATGACTTGAACATTGGTAATGAGTTGTGTGGTATCATATAATAAGCAGTACTGGAAAGTTTCAGAGAAAGAAGCAACGGAAGACGATGAGTTGACCCCAGGTGAGAAAGAGGCTGACTTAGGGAGAGAGGATCTGACTAGAGGAGGCAAACTCGAGGTAAGAGAAGGTTTGAGTTAAGGAAGGTTACCCTAAGTACGCGTGCGCGCGTTTCTGCTTTGACATACCTCCGCGCAATCATGTGACCCCTTATTTAAATAATCATCGATTGCTAAAAATGAGATCGCGAAGGAAACTGCACCTCGCAGGCCTACTTTTCGGTGTTATTAAATTTGGTAAACCTTTGTACCTTCTAAATAAGCTTAACTGGGTGGGTGATGAGGAATCCGATCGCCTCAGAAGCTGTCGCAATCGACTTCGGATTCCATTTCATCGCACCGCTGCTTTTAGAGGTTCATTCACGTACTCCGCCACTAAATGCTGGAACAATATACCCCCTCCAATTAGAAAATTAAAAAATATTTTTACATTTAAAATAAATTTAAAAAAATACCTTTTAGAGAAACAGGTTGAATTTCAGGATCTGGTGGCGGAATTTTCATTTCTGTAGGGTTACAATTCTTATTATACATATATAGGTTTAATTAAATATGTTTATTTTTATTTTTTATTAATTTCAATTAATCATTATTATTTATTTTTATTATTATATGTGAATTTAACAGAAAGTATCAGACTATTATAATGAATTATATTTATTTTGTTTTCTTCTACTCAATTAAAATCTATATAAGATATATATACATATATATATAAAATATATATATCGTAGTATATAGTTAAGTATGTGTTGGTATAAGTGCAATAGACTGTAATTAGTGGTTTAGTGCTAGTTTTATTATTTATAATTATGGATCCGTGGCGTCGCCTGCAACAAGGTTCCGGCTGAAAATCAGCGCTGCATGGTTTTTATATTGCCTTTGTGCATATTCGAATCATGCAGCATTATGCTGAGTTGGGGCCTTTTTTCAGGTTGTGCCACACATGACTCCTGTTGTCCCGGCGCTTGTGTCACCTTGGTAGTTTAGCACATTGCTGTTGGTGGTGGTGATGGAGGCGCCGGGGTAGCATACCTTTAAGGTAAGGGCATGTGTGGCAGAATTGGAAAATAAATGCTTTTTCTTTCTTTCTTTCTTTCTTTCTTTCAAAGTGTAGAGGGTCTAATGGAAGATTAAATCCTAGGTGGAAAGGATCTAATCTAAGGAAGGTTACCCTAAGTGTAGAGGGTCTAATGGAAGATTAAATCCTAGGTGGAAAGGATCTAATCTAAGGAAGGTTACCCTAAGTGTAGAGGGTCTAATGGAAGATTAAATCCTAGGTGTAAAGGGTCTAATCTAAGGAAGGTAAAATCCTAGGTGGAAAGGAATGGAGGGTTAATAAGGAAGGTTGAAGCGCTGGATAAACGGTCTATACGAACGAAGGGAATCCAAAGGTGGAGGAGGTGTGTGGCAGAGAATCGGAGATGCGTGCGTGGTAATTTTCCTTTGTTCTCGTTTCTTCTTACGCTTGGATCCGGAATAATAGGAGTGAAATATGGTGTTGTGAGTATTGTAACTAAATGCAAAGTGCTTTACTGGAAGAATCATGTGTCGCAGTCGGAGTTCAGGTTGTTAACTTAAATTTAGTCTTGAAGCAATATGGATTAATTTATATCTTTTAAGTTTTAGGGTTATTGATATATGTATTATGATTTTGGGTTATTGATATAATATATATTTTATTTTTGGGTTATTGATTATGGGAGGCAGATAACACCGTGACAGATGACTATGAAAATTGAAGGTGAATGGTGTTGCGTCCAGGAAACTCTACGTAAAGGGCCTTATGGAAAGAAAGTCCGAAGTAAAGGAGTGATTTTCAATGCTAGCACGCTACGTGGGCAATTGATTTGAACCCGCAATTATAGAATAAAGAGAGGTTATACTAATGGGTTCAGTAGGGTGGTGTGTCCAATCCAAGGTAGAAATGACGCATACAAGAGGACTAAGATTATTAATAGTATCGTATATGCGCACTCGTATAGCTTCCTTCTGGGAGCGATTGCGACAAACAAAAATAGGTCATTCTTGGGGTGATCGGTGAGGACATGTCTAATGATATAATCAAGCATTGGCGCTCTGTCCGCCGAGACGCGGGTAAGAAATGGGGAGTAGTTTTGGGAAATGGGTTGGGCTATTTATTTGATTTGCTATTTTTATTTTTATGTTTATTCTTATTTGTTTTTTATTTTATTATTTATACTATTGTAACATTGGATTTTTATCTGAAATAAAAAGCTTATAAATATTGTTATTAAGTGAGATTAGGTCAAGCTTCAAAACGCGAGGGGACTCGCTTATGATAGGATGGCCGAGCTGTAAGGTTTATTATTTCGATAGTTGTCAATTTGACTTATTTCATGACTCTTTATCCAATTTGACCTGGGTGTACATTGAAAATATTATTAAGTTAATACTGTTTGTCAATATATCTCATGAGACAAGGAGTGTAACTACGTCGATATACTTAATTTAATTAACTAATGTTAAAGATTAGTCAATATCCGTTTGTTGACGTATATTGACACACCGAGGTGGGAGTGATAACAACTTTTATAAAACGAGAACGTTTTGGATCTCATGATTCATTCGATGGACGACAGTAGACATATTCAGAGATTAAGACGTAATCTTGCCAATTGCTGTATTATTCAATGAAGTGTTAAATTTGTGATAAGGATGTGATGAATATATTGATTTCGCGCAAGATTCGAGTATTATTTCACGGAAATCTCCCTCCGAGCCTTTATGTATATGTATAAAATACCACCATCAGGTCTAAGTTAGTATGAAATTAAAACTCAGTAATTGATTTCATTTTACAGTTATTCATTTATCACAAAATGTACCCGAGCCAGACCCAGACGCGTCTGTAAAAAGCTCTAGTTGAAACTTATTAGTTTATTACTTAATGACGAACCTTCAAGATCCAATAGAATTAAAAACGAAAGCCGAAATTTACCTCCATATGATTTATACTTAAATGTATCTTGAATGTATGAGGTAGGTATTTCTGACCATCGAGATATTTGATTTTGGTATAAACTCAACGGTACAAGTCCAACCTTCCAACTTCGTAACTATTTTTAAAATTGTAATAATATTATGTACTTCTCTTTTTTTTTTTTTTTTTTTCATGAAGGAAGGATGAATGCATATCACATAATATTCACCGTAAGTTGCTCCGAGAAAAAGATGGTACCGCCGCCGTGCCGTGTCGATATAGTTTTAATTTGCTCGACTTGGCCGCGCCGGCACCCGCGCGGGATTCACGCTAATGCTATAATAATAATAATGTAAAACCTGAACTTGGGTTGTTGCAAAGATAGTAAAAAGTTATTTTCAAATTTTTTTTACAACACTGCAGCAGTTTGACGTAAATATTCTCGGTTACGTTACGTAAACCTTCAGTACAAAGTACAACTATTACGAACAATATCGTTGTATGTACAACGATAAATATAAGATATATATAAAATACTATATATTAACATAAGTAGATATCTATGTTATAATTTTTGTGAAAGTTCTCGGAGCCCATAATAAGCCGTAAAGGCATTGGTATAAATTCATTAAGTTAAATTTTCACCATAAGTAAGTACTTATCTAATTACTATTTCGAAATTTTCTTTGAGATGGGTTAATCGATATCAATAAATAAATTAGACTTCTTTAAATATAGCGTAGACATAAAGCCGCTATAAAGTATTGATTTGCAAGCTGCCATATAATTCTTAACACCTGTAATGATCTTGAGTAACGAATTTATATTTTAATGATTGCGAATGCAAATTTAATATAAATCTTTGAGTCATCATTAGATTTTGAGTCTTAGATTGATTAGAATATTCTAGAAATCAATTGATCTAGCTGTTGCTCAAACTCACAAATCAAGTTAAATGTAATATTAAATGGTCGATGTTAATGAAAGCTGTATTGACGGTAGGTACATAAAGTTGATAACTTTAAATGGTATATCACCTCATGGTGATTAGGATTTATAAATCCAATCCGAGACTTCATATCTAGCGGACACTCAGCCAAATTTTTTTGCTTTATTAAAATATTGTATGTAACGACCAGCATTTAGATTGTAGGTACCTTAATCTCTCGCTGTGTATATGCAAGATACTTGCTCTGGCTGGAGGTCGCGTGGTCGTCTCCGCTGGCCGCCGATGTACGCCGTCGCTGCTCGCGGATGTCCTCTTCGCCCCCCCCCCCCTGCTCCCCGAGGCGAGACGAGGAGGGCCTGTCTCGTTTCCCAAATATAATATAGTCCGCGTTGTCGAAGTACCAGCTATGTGGAGGTCGCCCTAGGACGGGATTTCCGATTTGCAATCCGTGACGGTCAATAGTCTTCGAAGCTTTTATAATATTTGAGAGTTTTTCTCCGAAAAGCGTCTCTTCTCTTTGGAGATCTTTTAGCAGTGGCATAAACGATTCACTAAGACCGGGAGCTAGGAGTTTTATGCTCACATGATTTTCAGTGTAATGTAGGAACCAGTCCGGATCCTACAGGGATTAGAAAGTATCTTGGTAGTCTGAACTTTGTCATCTCCCAAGGAGGCAGGGTTTTGTGGTGGTGTTGGTTTTGTTTTTAACAAATTGATCCAATGTTGTTGTAAGGTGTGGCGAATATCTACGCCGCCAACCGTCACCCAGCGCTGAAAGTCCTGGACGTCATCACGAAATTTCACCGGAAGAGAAAAACTGTATCATATTGGTATAACCCTGTGTGGTTTCGTCGTCTAAAATGATAATTTTAACGTTTCTAATCCAACAAACTTTAACGTTTTGTTTTGAACCCTCGTGTTAACCCGCAGTCAACCTCCAGGCTATTTTAAACATCATGCTATACCTTCGTGATATCCTCAACGTGATACCCTCCAGGCTAGCTTAGAGATGCTATTGATTCTCATATGTATCCTTTTATAAGTTGATATAAGTATAAAGAAGTACCCGCAGTCAACCTCCAGACTTATTTCCAGCATCATGCTATACCTTCGTGATAACCTCCAGGCTAGCTTAGAGATGCTATTGATTCACATATTTATCCTTTTTAAAAGTTGATATATAAAAGAGTACCCGTTCAAGTCCATTTGTAGGTTATTTGATTGAATTCCGTACACAAATAAAATATATTCATGTAAACTTACCCTGAGTTTCTTCAGATTCCTTCGAAGATGAATATGATTTCGTCGTTCTAACTTTTATTTTTCTACTTTACCGAAATTCCTACCGAACCAGTGGTAGATTCACTTAATGATTCAAAAACACTTGTAAAAGTTTGTTTGAATAGAAAACATTTGAATTTGAATTTTACTTTAAGCGATACGTTTAGGTATATACCTACTCAATAAGTAATTATTCCAATTGAATTTCTAATATTGATAAGTTAGTGCTCGTTGCCGCGCACAATAAAAGAATGAGACATGTCGTGACAGGAGTCGGTACGGAGAGCATCGTTAGTGGGGAGTTTTTTTTAAATACCCTAACATGAAAAAAGTGCGGATTGCCAGTACAATGAATCTACTACCTTTGTGTTTTAATTATCTGAAGAATGAAACGTACGAAATATAATTTTCTTTTTGAGTGCAAGATAGCATGAGGTAGCTGGTTCTGGTTTTGGATAGACAACTGTGTGCTATAAAACCAAACTTATTATGTGATTTAGACCCACTCGCACTTGAAGAATTGATTTAGTTATTTTTTTAATGCTGTCTCTCTTCGGCAACCGCAATATAATCTTGCCAAAAAAAATTGTACTAACTTAATTAACAATCATGCCAAAAGGAAATCGCGCGGAACCGTTCGAATGTCACCCATTGCTGGACATAGATGCCTCTTTCGAACTACTTTCGACAACGACATGCCGTGGTCTGACGCCAACTTCCTGCAACTGGTTCGATGTCGTGGGTCCACCGAGTCCACTATTTGTTGCGTGGATGCCATTCCTGCACTTTCTTAGGATATCTGATATAGAGTGCATCGTCATAATAGAGATGATGACAACTCAATCAAATCAGCAACTCTTTATCAAACTTAAATAGTATGGAAGTTGCATACAACTTGACAGTTGTGACGTCATCAAATTTCAACGCACTTTTTTAATCTATATTTTTAAAATGGTTATCATGCTTAAAACTAACCGACGATGTGAATTTTAGGTGTTTTGGAAGACCCTCTATTTGATAATCAGTTAGAAATAATTTATTTTTGATATAGGCATCATCCCTATTCTTTTTGTACAAAACTTTCAAGGCTTTTCATAGCAAAAAGAAGTGACATTACAAAACCAAGTTTACGAGTTAATTTTATTCTGTAAGATGGCAGTAAATAGCCTGAGGTTGTATAGACGCTATATAACGGTGAGCAGCGCAACCTCTATACAGCTGCAGGCGGCTGGCGGCGCGCCAACTGCTTACACCGGGTTTCAACATAATAACAATCCAGCCTGAATTGCTGAATTTACTTTCGTTCACATAACTAATGCAATAACTCGAAATACCTACTAAAGGAGAATTCACTAGGTTAATTTTAGAACAACTCTTAGGCTTAAATTATAACAATATTATTAACTAGCTAATGCCCGTGACTTAGTGCACGTGGATTGAGGTTTTTTGGTTAGCGTGGAAACTTATTAATTTTTCGGGATAAAAAGTAATCTCTGTGTTATTGCAGACTATAATCTATCTCTGTGCTAAATTTCATGCAGATCCGTTCAGCCGTTCTCGCGTGATTGAGCAACAAACATCCATCCAAACTTTCGCATTTATATTATTAGTATAGAGTATAGATATATTGCTTAAAACTTTTAATTATCATAGAGTATACCTCTATAGTGTAAGCATAATTCCAGAAGTGAGTAAATAATTTAATTACTTTTAAAACATATTTGTACTCTCTTTAAAACTTGCACGAATAAATGGTTAAACGTGTAGCGGTTTCACGAGAGATTTGATGTAAACAGTTAATTATAAAAAACTTGGATAAACATAAAGAAAATATTCATTTGTTCCGGCCACGATTGCTATCGTTTAGCTCTAACTCAAATTTCGATCTAAACACAAATGTATTCAATAATCACTGAGTCTGCAAGGAGCGGACTAACTGTCAATCGTCAAAATACTCAGTATTTATGTGAATAATAATACCAATATGGCGTTCCTGACTACGAATTGATCGAATCGAAATACATCGAATGATACCTTCATGAATAAATAAATTAACAATCTTTTATCTTTTCTGAAAATTAAATTTAATTTTAAACGTAAAGCTGACAATAGATAAGGTGTGGTAAAGCTCATAGAACGCGCCTGGGATACGGCATCCACCGCCGCGGTCGTGTTTCAATTTTGAATTGAATACGTTGCAATTTTAATCTGAATACGAAAAGTTATATTTTATCTTTTCGTGTAGTGAATGAATAGTGAATGTGCGACCAGCCCCCAGCCCTCAGTCCGCCGGCGCATGGACGCGCCGCTGTGCGGTTATCGCGAAGTGAACACAATGAACTATTTAGTTGGGGAACTGCCGCGTCGCGTCGGAAGACGCCCGCCGACGCGACGCGGGAACTATATTGAAACTATACTTTTACCCCCGGCGTCACTCACGTTAGGTTCAATTTTCATACAAATTTCAAAGCCCTATTTTTCTCCCCTAGGGGTTGAGTTTTCAAAAATCCTTCTTTAATGCATGCCTACGTCTTAATAGCTGGTTGGTCATAATATTATTATAATTTAGTCAGCAATGTTTGCAACGCAAAATTAAAAGAAAAACATGTTTTTAAACAAGTTATTTAAATGTTCTTAATAAACCATAATAAATAAGGTACAAAACTTATTTATTATGGTTTGTTAGGGTCTGGAAAAAGAGACTCCGAAAAGGCAAAAAGACACTCCACATCTTAGTAATGCAATAACGGAAGGTGGCAGCAAATCTCCTCGCTGAGCCCACAGCGGCGGAGTCGCGGCGCGTGGAGCAGGGAAATGGGGAAACTAGTGGATTTATTGAGATAACTCGGCGCTGAGAGCCGTTTGATCTCACCGCGACGCCGCCGATGGATTCTCTTCTCTAAGTTTTCCAATATCCACTTATTGTGATCATACCTTTTTTCGTGCGCTGAAACAATAATGACTATAAATTGCATCGATTGTTATTTATTGCCTAAAACCTTTCACAAGCACTGATACTAACTTACTTAGTTTCTGATCAGAAATCCTGATGCGAAATGTAAAATCTGAATAAAGTTACTCAAAATCTTATATCAATTTCTAGTTTACGTTGATTATTATAATTATAATTGTACGCCTATAAATTGATTATATTGTGTACGAAAATTTTATGTTTAATGTGTAACATGCAATACATAAATACTGATATTCATATTATACGTGCAATTCAAGAGTCCAGTAACTTAAGCCCACGAAACATTGTCGAGGTCTTATATCTTAGAAAGCCAAGTTGTAGGAGTCAAAAAACGCCGACCAGTTTGGGGTTAATTGAGTTCTCTTTGTTACGTGCTGTCCGATACCCCCCGCACCCCCGCACCCCCGCACTAGCAACCCCCTGCCAATACCAACGTCCAATATCAAGCGTTAACGCGTCAACGGGCACTTCCTCTGCTCGGCTCGATTCCTAGCTTGTAGGTCTGCCAGCCTTTAGCTAATAAACCCTTACTTCTCCCGACTCATTAAATTAGTTTGCCAGTTACTGTGACTGCGTAAAGTTTATGTGAAACAGTTGGTCGACTACTTAAGGAACACAAAACAAATCAAAATATTCTCACGTTAAGTTTTAATTTGGCCCCAAAACTATAGCTTGAAAGCAATTAATTAAACTTAATGTTACCCACCATTTTGGATATTAATGATTTCGCATCAACTCTGCCAGGACCTTTCTGGGAACCTTTGCATTCGACGACGTTTTCACTCAGCAAAATTTTTTTTTTGTCGGTAGGTATTAAATAGTAGATTGTATTATAAGGGAGCAAAATAATATTTTTACGGCGAGGGCGCTTTTTTGAATCCAGAACGAAGTGAGGGATTCTAGAGTAGAATCCTGAGCGTAGCGAGGGATTCTTTAGTAGAATCCTGAACGTAGCGAGGGATTCAAAGTACGTCGCCCGAGCCAAAAATATATTTGCGCCCGAATGATACACTCTACTTTTCATCACCCTGTATGAGAAAATTTGGTTCTCGCGGGAACTCTTTAATTTCCCGGGATAAAAAGCATATGTGCTATTTCCAGACTATAATCTTTTTTTTTTTTTAAAATCTATATCTGTGCCAAATTTTATCTAGATCCGTTCAGCCGTTCGGGCGTAATTGAGTAACACACATCCATACCACCATACATCCACACATCCATCCAAACTTTCGCCTTTATAATAATATTTATTTAATTATAATTTTTTTTTTTTTTTTTTTTTTTTTTTTTTTTTTTTTTTTTTTTTTTTTTTAATATGTTTATCCATATAGCCCTTTCGTTAGTTAAAATTCAGAAATTATAAATTCCTAAATTGACCCTGCCGGGGATCGAACCCTGGACCTCCGCACGTTAAGACGGCAGCGCTCAACACTGCGCCACGGAGGTCGTCAATTTGCGTTGGCGCTGAACACTAAGATGTTCCAAATTCAATAAGTGCGCGGCAAAGATAATTGCGGCGCACTTACGAGTATAAAGAGGATTAAAAACTCATTACTGCCCGCTAAAAGTTTCTTATAGAAAACACCACCTTTGGGCGCACATAAAGGCGAACCAAGTCGTCCTTTTCGAATACATGGGATGAAATAGTAGATTGTATTATAAGGGAGCAAAATAATATTTTTACGGCGAGGGCGCTTTTTTGAATCCAGAACGAAGTGAGGGATTCTAGAGTAGAATCCTGAGCGTAGCGAGGGATTCTTTAGTAGAATCCTGAACGAAGCGAGGGATTCAAAGTACGTCGCCCGAGCCAAAAATATATTTGCGCCCGAATGATACACTCTACTTTTCATCACCCTGTATGAGAAAATTTGGCGGGAACTCTTTAATTTCCCGGGATAAAAAGCATAATATGTGCTATTTCCAGACTATAATCTTTTTTTTTTTTTTTTTTGAAATCTATCTCTGTGCCAAATTTTATCCAGATCCGTTCAGCCGTTCGGGCGTAATTGAGTAACACTCATCCATACCACCATACATCCACACATCCATCCAAACTTTCGCCTTTATAATAATATTTATTTAATTATAATTTTTTTTTTTTTTTTTTTTTTTTTTTTTTTTTTAATATATATATCCATAGCCCTTTCGTTAGTTAAAATTCAGAAATTATAAATTCCTAAATTGACCCTGCCGGAAATCGAACCCTGGACCTCCGCACGTTAAGACAGCAGCGCTCAACACTGCGCCACGGAGGTCGTCAATTTGCGTTGGCGCTGAACACTAAGATGTTCCAAATTCAATAAGTGCGCGGCAAAGATAATTGCGGCGCACTTACGAGTATAAAGAGGATTAAAAACTCATTCCTGCCCGCTAAAAGTTTCTTATAGAAAACACCACCTTTGGGCGCACATAAAGGCGAACCAAGTCGTCCTTTTCGAATACATGGGATGAAAAATATATTTCATCATCATCATTTGAAACCTGAAACCAGCGTCGGTCATCTACAGAGCACGAGTCTCCTCTCACAATCAGAACAGTTTGCCACAGTCCACCACGCTGACCCAGTGTGTACTGGCACATTTGTGGCTTCACACATGAAGAACCACATTATGAAGAGCTCTCGGGCAGGCAGGTTTCCTCACGACTTTTCCTGCACCGTTATACTCGTAGCTGCTGCAAACCATATTTGATTGGTTAAAACGCACATAACTTAGAATAGTTAGAAGTGTGTGCCCGAGGATCGAACCCCCCTCCACCTGAACCAGGCCGCACGTCAACACCTAACACCGCTCTACAAACACATATTATGTAATCAAATAAATATAAATATTATAAATGCGAAAGTTTGGATAGATGTATGGATGTGTGGATGTATGGATGTATGGGTGTATGGATGTTTGTTACTCAATCACGCTCCAACGGCTGAACGGTTCTGGATTAAATTTGGCACAGAGATAGATTATAGTCTGGAATAGCACATAGGCTTTTTTATCCTGGAAAATTAAAGAGTTCCCGCGGGAACCGGAAAACCTAAATCCACGCGGACGAAGTCGCGGGCATCAGCTAGTATTTCAGATTTCAGATTCATTTATTTGTGAATACAGTTGAACATAGATGTTAGTTTTACAGAAGGTATCATGTATTCTACCACAGTGTGGTGTACAAATATATTAACTTATAACATTATAAACTCGTTGAGAAAAGGACTGGTTTCGCGTGCCACACTCTCATTTCATTTTTGATGATATAAAGGACAAGTAATTTGATCTAACGGGCTGTAGCCGGCTCGCAATCAAATAAAACCCAAAAGCTATCTCGGGGAGTAACAACGATGTAATTACGTCGCGGCGGCGCGCGGCGCGGCGGCGGTCCGACGCTCCGAGCCCACTGTATTGTTTTTACGGCGCGCTCTATTTGATGACGCCATTTCACGGACCGGGATCACGGTAATTAGTTTCTGCTAATTGAAAGCACAATAATATTGAAATAGGGTGAAACGTAGCTTGTTTTATGTCGGTTTTCACCGACAATCCCTTAATTAAGGGATAACCTGGTCTCTGGTCTCTGGTCCGTGGGGTATGGCCTGATGGGAGGCTTCGGCTGGGGTTAATTACCACCCTACCAGAAAAGACGTTTCCCCAAGCTATAACTGCCATGCCCCTAACAGGATAGCCCGCTACCATCTTAGACTTCATCATCGCTTATCATCAGGTGAGATTGACGTCAAGGGCTAATTTTTAGTGGATTAAAAAAAACCCAAGCCCAATAAGGTAACAATTGGCAACGTGAAAACTGACACCTATTGGTCGCATGTGCATGTCGCATTGCGCATGTCGCATTGCTTATTTATTACCTTAGAAACATAACAAGGAGCTGTTTTTCACTGATGCTGTCTTATTGCCCGAGCTTGTACGATTCTGCATTTGATATCAATGCTGTAATCAATTCGTTCATTGAAAATTGAACCTAAATGGGGATGAAAATACTCGTATAAATCCTAATTCATGCCTCCTTTCATCCAAATACATAACGGCATGATCACTGGTTATTACAATATGCTAATTATGAATATATCCTCATTATTTTGTGTATAAGTCTCGTCCTCACTGCGGAAGTAAGAGACTGGTGGAAGCAGTGCGTCTCCCGATGATGAAATGAGCCGGGATCGATATGCGCCTCTTATTGTTGTGTGTACACCCCGGTGTTGGCTGCGGTGGCCACGCATCTAGCGTTACAGTGTAGGACGAATCCTTGCATTACTCTACACACTTTTGACGTATAGGCTTTGTTAGCGAGAAATTTATACGAATTTCCTAATTAATTTAATTAAAAATGGAGCAGCATTTAAACACTGAAATATTTAGCTTCCCAACTAAGATCGCTGGCGTATCAAATTCGTCATACATGAGATACATGCACGATAAAACTTTAAAGTGTAGGCAAATAAACAACAAATAAATAACAATTTCAATTTTAAAGTAGCGTATACTGAAGAAACACTCCTCATTTCAAGGTTAAAAGCTTTCTCTAAACAGGACCTGAGTCGATCTTATGAAATCGTAAATAAATACGAGGGGAAGCAATCCCTGGGTGTGTAACTAAAGGAAATCAGATACCAGATATTATACAACAATTTCAGTTCAGTTCGGGTTGAACCTTTGAGCTGGGTCTTAATAAAGTGGGACTATCCCAAATATGTGTCGGAATTGGTCCCCTCACCGGCTGGCAGGCTCTCGACGCGTGGAGCAGTCCGGACTCCGGATCGCTCAATTATTGTAATTGGCAATCGTTCTGCTAAATAAATTCCTTTTCTACAGTTCCCTCCTTCCCTCCCTCCCTCCCTCCCTCCCTTCTGTGTACTCCTTCTGTTCTGTATCAGTGGCCGTTATTTGACGGTCGAGTGTCGGATTGGCGTTTGCAAGTCAGACTGGAGCTTCAATGTTCAAGTTGTCTACGAGAGCTAGTGAAGGATTACGTAAATACACTGTTCTCTTTGTTTTCGTATGTTTTGAAGTATTCACAGTCAAAGTCAAAGTATATTTTTATTCAAAACTGGTACCTACACAGTACACTTTTTGAACTTATTGTATCAATAAGGTTTCGTGAGTGGCTTTTATAAGTAGGTTTTTATATTTTTCTTTAGTCTTACTCACAGTCCACTAAAATAATACTATTATTAGTCCAATTATTGTAATGTTAATGTAGTACCGATGATGATAATGAAGTACAATAATTGTCTAAGTATTCATTCAGTCAATAAGACTGCAATTCAACTCGACCGGAAATAGATCAGAAGCGCTCTCTTCCGCTTCCGCTGGCGCTGGGTGTTTTTATTCTTTATTTTACTCGTTTAAAAAGTTCAAATTCTGTAAGAGTATAAATCGATTCTTTCTCATATCTAGAGCTTTCATTAATCCGAAGCCGCTACTTTAATAAAAGCAAAACATATAATATATCAATCAGGGTGTTTCGAGAGCTAATGTCGTGTCAGACAATGAGGTCGAGAGGGCTTCGGAAGAGGGTCGGGAACTGCGAGGGAGCGGAGAGGCCTTGCTGCTACGCTCGAGTGTCAGCCGCCAACCTCCAGCGATGTGAGCGGGCTAATACCCGGAAAATAGCACTAACCCCAGGACAAGACTATGTTAAATTTTTATTTTAACCCAATTGCAAGAAAGCGTATTGTAAAAAAGCCATTTCGTTTTATTTCTTTGGTTTCATCCGGCTCAGGCAGTCCACTAGACAGAACAACGTGAAGTTAACTATATAGCCGACTATCTTACTTATATTACAACTGTACTATTACCTATTCAAAATTCAAAAGTTTTTTATTCAAATAGACTCTTTACAAGTGCTTATGAATAGTCGAATGAATCTACCACTGGTTCGGAATGCCGTTCGTACCGAGAAGAACCAGCAAGAAACTCGGCGGTTGCTCCTTTGAAAATAATAATTTCTATTCTGTGTTATCACAAATGTGAGTTTGGATCTTTGCATGTTTGTAAGTTTGGATGTTTGTTACTTCTTTACACCACAATGAGTAGACCGAGTTTGGTTGAAATTTGGAATAAAGATAGCTTCATATCTTTGATTAGCACGCAGGCTACACTAAAGGCGGAAAATAAAGTTCCCGCGGAAATCAAATAACGTAAATCCATGCGGACAAAGTTGCGGGCATCATCTAGTACTCAATAATGTTTTCCATAAATATACTTACTGAAAATGATACGTTACTTACTGAAATAAACACGTTTGCCTATTGCCAAATAACTTGAAAATTTTTTTTTTTTTGAAATAAAAACCATTGATCAGCTTTCAGCTCAAGTCAGCCCATCTATTATAAAACTTTGCATTCCAAAATGAGGGAATAACGAGAAATCTGAGGTCTCAATTTCTTTAGGATAAGAATTTTCTTTTAAACTCCACTCTACTTGTATGTCGCTTCAAATTTATGATCTTACTTTTAATGGTTTTAGTTTTCCTTATAGAATAGACTATCGGTTAAGAAAGTAAAGCAAGATTGAGCAATATTTCATAATTTAAATAAAAGTTTATTTTTAAGTGTCATATTTGATGTTAACAAAGACTAAATTTTTTTGTAGATTTATAACTTACTAGAAGGTGCCCGTGGCTTCGTTCGCGTAGATTTAGGCTTTTGAAAAATCTTGTGAGGACTCTTCCTATCTCTGAAATTTGGTACAAAGATAGTAAGACTGTTAAGTGGACAAGCACGATATTTTCGTCAGGTGCGTTTTCCAATGTGCCGGCAATGGCTTCTAACATCGTATTACTGTTCTACATTACGACGTAATTGATTTGTATTGTAATCGCGGCCTACGATAAGACGTTATCGGCAATACATACATCACGGAGGGATTAGTGCTGCGGAGCTCGATATATTACGTCGATTGAAGTTAGTGCCAAGCTCGTAGCGAGCGGTGTACGTAGGTATATTATATTACCTAGCTGGTGTCCGTGACTTCATCCGCGTGAATTGAGATTGTTCGGTTCCCGCAGGAACTCATTAATTGTTCGGGATAAAAGTAGCGTGTTATTCCAGACTATAATTTATCTCTTTGCCAAATTTCATCCAGATTCGTTCAGTTCTGGCACGATTTAGTAACAATCATCCATCCATCAAGACAAAAACTAATCTCACAGCCAGTTTGGAATCTATTTTGTCGTATTTTTTAATTCGTCGATGATTGTACTGACCAAACCGTTGATAAAACCCGTTTATAAAGTTATAACAAGCATAATTATGAACACTTAGTTTAGCGCCAGTCGCCTCTCTCCGAGCGCGATCAAACGCTTCGCGCGACTGATCTCGCAGACTCCAATAAATACCGAAAGGCGCGGAGTAGGTATAAGTATCGCTCGGATAACTTTTCCCATTTCAGGGCTTTCAAAACGCTTGTCGCTTGACTGACTTTACTCCATAATTAGGTGAAAATTTATTGTATACTAGCTGATAGCCGCGACTTTGTTCGCCTGAATTTAGGGGTTTTAAAGATCATGTTGTATAATAATCACAAAATCATTTTTAAGGGGCGATGGATACGCTAGTAAAAACTTCATATGCAAATCCCAAGTTTTTGGAAACTGTATGTTAATACGTCAGTCAGTCTATTTTAGCCTGCAATATGTATAGAAGCTAAAAAGCGATAACAGCTTAGCGGTAACGACTTCAGCTTCCTGTTCGAAGGGTCCGGGGTTTGATCCTCAGGCACGCACTATTGGAGTTATACTACCTTAGGGTTTTTTTTTTTTAATTTATAATGTCTTCCAGAATGTCTGGAGACTGCTGCACACCTCCGACCGGATCGGAGACCTTTTTATTACTACTTACTACCTTAGGGTTTAAAGCAATACTTAAACATCGATTGTGAGGAAACCTGCGTTCCTGAAAGTTCTCCACAATGTCTTCAAAATGTGAGCCGTGGCTAGGAAGGGCTTACCCTTCCTAGATGTATGGAAGTTTGGACGAATAAATTAATCGCGAAACGAAGTAGGTAACTATTTCGCGTTGCTGACAAGAACGAACTTAAAATAAAATAAATAAAATGAACGCACGAAACGCGAACCCTAATAAATAATTGAGAGCATGCAAGGATGAAGAAGGAACTTGATTGGCTAGAGAGCAGGTAAAGTGATTCCTGGCGTTTTATTCAATGCGTCCGGACAGGGGACGAGACAAAGGCAAGATTAAATAAATAGACACGTCCACTGCGGCGGTGCGCGCTGCGTGTATCAGTAGACAATGGCCCGGACCCGGACCCGGCTCAGGAGACGTGTTTTGTGTCTGCGGTACACCGGGACGGAGTGTTCTTATACGAGGTCACACATAATAATAACTAGATGATGCCCGCGACTTCGTCCGCGTGGAATAAGGTTTTTGATATCTTAGTTATCTGGGTTAAAAAGTAGCCTATGTTACTTTGCACCTCAACTCAACTAGGTATACCCCTGCAAACACTTACGTCGATCTGTTGCTCTGTAGCGGCATGATTGAAGGACAAATCAACAAACTAACATACTTCCCTATTTATGATATTAGTATGTTGTTTTAGTAAGACTCGATAAATTATAAGTACAGTACTACTAAACAAATCTATTTCTACTTTGTAACTTGTAACTTGTAACTTAACAAGAAATAAAACTTTGCTAGCAATAAAACTTACAAATTGTAATAAACGCGCGAACAATGGCCATGTATTACAATAATAATATGATTTGCTGAACAAAGCCAGTAAAAATGAGTGAGTGCACGTTCCCCGCTTGTTTACATTGCTGGCTCGCCTGTAACCGGTTTATTGCTTGTTTATACCGACCCTAGTGGATATTAAACCAATCATATTTATTATTACCCTTAAATATGGATGACGACCTCCGTGGCGCAGATGTGTAGCGCTGTTGTCTTAACGTTCGGAGGTCCCGGGTTCGATCCCCGGCAGGGTTTGAAAATTTATAATTTCTGAATTTCCCTGGTCTGGCCTGGTGGGAGGCTTCAGCCGTGGCTAGTTACCACCCTACCGGCAAAGACGTGCCGCCAAGCGATTTAGCGTTCCGGCACGATGCCGTGTAGAAACCGAATAGGGGTATGGGTTTGATATAACTGCCATGCCCCTAACAGGTTAGCCCGCTACCATCTTAGACTGCATCACGTGAGATCACTTACCATCAGGTGAGATCGCTGTCAAGCGCTAACTTGTAGTGGATAAAAAAATAAAAAAATGTATTGTTACCCAATAACATGATGACTATAGCTTATACCCGGGACTTTGGCCGCGTTCATTTTGATTTTTAAAAATTCCGTAAAAACTCTTTGATATTTACATTACATTCACACAGCTCCACTAGTCCCGAGTCTGAAGTGTCCGATAGAACCGATACGGGGATGGGGTTCACAAGCTCTCTGCAATAGGCGATCTTAAAAATTATTCAATAACGTAGTAGTATAGAGCCCCTTGCGTATGATGATGGGCAGGAACTATCAATGGGTAATAGAAAGACTTGAACATTCACTCGTGAAGTAAACATAAGTACTTACATATTTCTTCAGTCATCACTTGAAACTTATGTGGTCAAATGCAGATGACGCTCGCTAAAAACTGTATGGTGTTTGTATGTGATTGTTGAAAAATATTATTAATTAAAACCAAACTTGCACACTTAAGATTTTATTTTATAATTAGATATTTTAACAAAATGTATGGCTGCTGCCTGTCAGAGAGTTGAGAAAAAAAAGGGAAGAGGCCGGAGTGACATTTGACAGATTGATTTAATTTTTTCAAGCGCTGCGTTCAGAAACACAACATTGTTTATGCTTTTTTATTATTGTTTGAATTTAATTTTAATATTAAACATTCTGGCCTCTTTTTACAACTGAAGCTATATACTAGTTTTACATGCTATGTATAATATTTAAATTTTACAATATTTTAAGTTTAACTTAAGTACTAATTGTTACTGTTACATGGCAAAAGAATAAGCTTATGTATAGGTCTTACAAATTCACCTTTTGAAGTTTTTACTATAACAGATCTAACTAAGTTATCTCTAGAGTTCTTATTTACTTTTATAATTTTTGCTAAAGGCCAACAAGCAGGTGGGGTTGATTCGTCTCTCAATATAACTATATCACCAATATTCAAATTTGACTTTGCAATTAACCACTTGCTTCTTGGTTGAAGTTCTGATAAATAATTATTATAAAACTGATTCCAAAACTTTTGTTTTATTTGTGTTATTTTTTCATATAAACATAATCTATTTTCTACTTTTTCAGTTACATTAGGTTCTGGAAGATCTGTAATTGCAGAGCCTATTAAAAAATGTGCAGGGGTTAAACATGAAATTTCATTATCTGGTACATCAGATAAAGAACAAAGGGGTCTAGAGTTAAGAATCCCTTCTATTTGCACTAATACAGTATATAAATATTCATAAGTTAATCTTATATTACATAAATATCTTTTTAACAAGGACTTAACGGACTTAATTCCTGCTTCGTACAGCCCTCCCATGTGGCTTGCCAACGGAATAGTGAACTTCCATTGAATAGAATTCGTGCTGCAATAGTCAATGATACTGCTATACGAAACATCATCTTTAAACATTTTATATAACTCTTTTAATTCATTATTTGAGCCTTTAAAGTTAGATGCGTTGTCCGAGTATAAAAAGTTACAAAAACCTTTGCGATATATTAATCTTTTCAATGCACAAATGAATGCTTGTGAGGTCAATTCTGATACAAGTTCAAGATGTATGGCTTTTGTAGATAAACAAATGAACAAACAAATATATCCCTTTACATATCTACAGTTACGTCCCATTTGATTACGGATATAAATTGCACCGCTGAAATCTACACCAACATGTGTGAATGGACGTGTTAAAGTGACTCTAGGGTGAGGTAGGCTAGCCATTTGTTGCTCACAGGCTCGAGCTCTATATCTGACACAACGAGTGCATCTGTGAATGACTTTCTTAACTTCATTGCGTCCATTGATAGGCCAGTACCTCATTCTTATGTTTGATAGAGTACTTTGTATACCTGAATGTAGCAAGCGCATATGATATTGTTGTATGATAAGTGTAGTTACATGATCTTTTTGAGGTAATATTATAGGATGTGCATGATTGAATGGTATGTTAGAATTGTGTATTCTACCTCCTATGCGAATTAAATTATTTGAATCCAAGAACGGATTAAGTTTCCTTAAGGGACTTGACTTGAATGTGTATAAATTGTATGAAGGAATGTGAGTGATATTAATGTCCGATGAGTTTTGTGACTGTAAGTTTTGAGACTTAATACCTTTTAATTCTTGAAATTCTTTTGTAAATGTTTTCTGTTGTACAGTTTGAAGGATGAATGTGTGAGATTGATGTAACTCTGATGTTGTAAGATGTGAACTGATTTTATCTTTATTTTTTAAGTTATGTACAAACCTTCGTACATAAGCAATCACTCTTGTTAATTTATTAAAATTAGAGAATTTTGTGAAATATTCATGAAAATCTGAGTTTGATTGTGAACTTTGGACTGTGTGTGAAGTGGTAATTTCAGCTTGTATCTCTGAGTAACTAGTTTCAGATGGTAGTGTGCTTGGCCACGAATTAGGATCATCTTCTATCAACCATTGTGGGCCATTCCACCAGAGAAAGCATTTATATAAGTTTTGTGGTGAGATACCTCGTGTGAGTAAATCTGCAGGATTACTTTTAGTGTTTATGTAATTCCAATTTTTTGCATTTGTTAGTTCTATAATTTCCATTAGTCTGTGTGTTATGTAAGTATGAAGTTTTCTGTATGGTGATTTTATCCAATGTAATACAATTTGTGAATCTGTAAATAAGTAGATTTTATTTATTTTAAATTTATTATTGAAAGCATTATGAACTTTATCTACTAATTTAGCAAGTAACAATGCACCATTGAGTTCTAGTCTGGGTAAAGATTGAACTTTTATAGGTGAGACTCTTGTCTTGGCTAAGACCAATGTGCATGTGGGTTTCCTATTTGGGTATGTGGCTCTAAAATATATGCAGGCTCCATATGCTTTTTGTGAAGCATCACAGAATCCTACTAATGAGATTTCTAAAGGAATATCTGAAAAATAATATCTTTGGATTTTGAGATCTTTGAGACTGGACAGATTTTGATAAAACTCTAACCATAATGTATATAAGGTTTGTGGTAATACTGCATCCCATTCTAGTTTTTCTTTCCAAATATCTTGCATAAGAATTTTAGCTTTTATTATAACTGGTGCTAATATGCCAGTGGGATCATAAATTTGAGCTATAACAGACAAGATATTTCTTTTTGTGGGTTCAAATGTCTTGCAATCTGGAATAGATATGCTTAATGAATCTGTAAGTGTTAACCATTTAATACCTAAAGTTTTTATAACCTCATTAGCTGAAAAATCATAGCTATTTGCACTATCAGTCTGTTCTGAAGTGGCTGTATTGTTTGTGAGTGTATTTTGTAATTGTTGAGTGATTTGTATGTTATTTGTACACCATTTGTGTAGCTTAAAGTTTCCTATGTCTAATAATTGAACTAGCTGGTTGCACAGGTGAAGAACTTGTGCAATACTGTCTCCTCCCGACAAGAAATCATCCATGTAGCACTCTGATTCTATAATTTTTGCAGCATCGGGGTACATGTGAGAATATTGCTGAGCTAAATGTTTAAGAGTACGGCATGCTAGATAAGGAGCACATTTTGTACCGTATGTGACTGTTTTGAGTTGTATACACTTAAGAGGATCTGTTTTAGAGTCTCTCCAGAGTATTCTGAGTAGAGGTCTATGTTCTTCCTTAACCAATATTGATCTAAACATTTTGATAATGTCACAAGTAAAAGCATATTTATACATTCTGAAACGTAGAATGATATCTAGAATATCGTTGTATATGTTGGGACCTTCATAGAGAATGTCATTCAACGAGACACCAGTGGAAGTAGGACTACTTGCATTGACAACTGTTCTGAGTTTTGTTGAACGGCTTTCTGGTCTCAGTACACCTAGATGTGGTAAATAGCAATGTAACTTATCATGTTGTTGTTGGAAATTTGGAATAAATTCAGCATGACCTAGCTGTATGAACTCATGTATAAATGATTTGTATTGTGTATACAGTTGAGGATCTTTTTGAAATCTAGATTCTAGAAATAAAAGTTTTCTATAAGCTATGCTAAATGATTCACCTAGTTCATGAATTCTATCTTTTTGAATAGGTAATTCAACTGAAAAATGACCTGACTTTTCCTGAACTGTTGTATCTAAGAAAAGCTGTTCACAGAACTTTTGTTCAGGTGTGTATATTTCATTAGGTTTTATTTCTTCTTGATGCCAAAATTGGACCAAGAGATCATCTGTGGTTGGTGAGTTAGCTAAGTGTAAGTTAATATGCAGTGAATGATTTGTGTGTAGGTCTGTTGTATTCTGTACATATTTACCTGAAATTATCCAACCAAATACAGAATCGATGAGTTGAGGCTTTTGTGGACCTAAATTAATTCTATTAGGTAATAATAGTGAGTAAAATAATTGAGCACCTATAAGTATATCAATATCTTGTGGTATGTAAAATGTAGGATCAGCTAATTGAGTCCTTTGTTTTTTAGGAATTTTCCATGTATGGGTATTTTCAATGTAATTGTGTGGAAGGGGTACTGTTATCTTATCCATCACAATGAAGTTAAGATTGTCACTGTAGTTTGACACTCTTGAAGCTATGTTTGTGTTTATACAGAATTGGGTTTGTTTACCTGTATTTCCAATGCCTTGTATAATATTGCTACTGTAGATAAATTTACTTTTCAATAGAGCTGCAAGTCTATGAGTAACTATGTTTATTTCACTTCCCGAGTCGAGTAAAGCACGAGCTAAGTGCCAATTCCCATTAGCATCTTGTATTCTTATGAGAGCTGTAGAAAGTAAAATTTTATTAGTATTAGTATTCGATATACATGATGTAGATGGACAGATAGAGTCATCTTTTGAGTGTGAATGTTGTGTTTTAGAATGAGCAATGTGTGTGTTTGAGTTTTGTAAATGATTTAAGTTTTGTAATGTATTTTCAGTGCTGTGTGACTTTATAGCGTTGTTTGTTTCGATATTATTGGACTGTAAGTTATGTATGTTGGCTTCTGTTGAAGTCTGTGTGCGAGGAGATGTATGGTTGGCTTCTGTTGAAGTCTGTGTGCGAGGAATTGTATGTATATCCAAGCGTGTGTGTATGTTTTGTGTATTATCTTCTGTTGAAGGGTGTGAGCTATATGTAGCTTGTGGTATGCTAGAATACTGTGGTGTGTATGTAGGAATGTTAGTATTTGTTAACAGGTTAGTATGGTTTTGTATGGATGTGTTGTATTTTTGTGTATCGTGTGCAAGGTTAGCAGAATTAGTTATATTTACCTTCCGTGGGGGGTTAGTAGTGTGTATTAGGCTGCTGTGATTCTTATTGCAATATTTGCAAGTACTTTTGGAGCACTTGTGGTTGCGACTGTACGGCTGTAAACAATTGTAGCATAAATAATTGGACTTTATATAGTTTATTCGTTTATCTACTGACATTTCTAAAAAATTAGGACATTTATTCAAAGTATGATTAGCTTGACACATTATACAATTATTAATTTCAGTAGTAGAATTAGTAACGGTATGAGAAACTTTACTTGTAGGCTTTGCATTTGTATCTGAATTCATTAACTCAAATGCTGTGGCTCTTAATTTAAGGAAATCTGAAAGTTCTTTCATAGTAGGAATAGAAGTTTCTTTTCTGTTGAGTTCCCAGGCTGCCCTAAGAGAATTATCAAACTTCTGGGTTATAATGTAAACTAAGAGTGTATCCCAGTGATCCACGGGTTGATTTAAAGATGCTAAGGAGTCTAAACTTTGTTGCAAAACTGTTAAAAATTGTTTTAAATTTGATTTATTAACTGTAGGACAACTCATAAATTGTTTGATGTGAAAATTAGTCACTATGGTTTTGTTCTCGTACCTATTCCTTAGGATTTCCATCGCTTTATTGTAGTTTTCATTAGTTATCAACAATGAACTAATCAAGCCAGCTGCGTCTCCTTTTAATGCAGACTTGAGGTATTGTAGCCTTTGTAGCGCAGATGCATTTGTTGTGTCCATTGCAGATTCAAATAAGTTGATAAACGAAGGCCATTCCTGTAGATCTCCTTTGAAAAGTGGTAATTCTAATTTCGGTAGCCGGACCTGTACTGCATGTGTGCCCATTGAGGTTGAATTTCTTGAATTTGATTTTGTTATTAAGCGGGAAACTGCTGCTTTTGTAGCATAGTATTTGGCTTCTATTGCCACCCTTTCTGCCTCGTGATGAGGAAGTTGTTGTTGGTCATCTTCGTCCAAGTCAATTTGAGTTTGGATGACATCTAACCTATTCATAAGTGAGGTTAGGTCCTCGTTGCGTGACGAAATTTCGCTGACGTCTAATTGTTCTTCATGCTCCGCCGTGGTAATGAAATCAATTAACCGTAGTAATTTTCCTTTTGTCACATTCCTTAGTGTGAGAAGTTCGGGCATAGTCATTTCGGCAATTCGCGTTACCGCGTGGCTGTGTTCCTCCATGTTGTACAGTTGTAACTTACTTAATTCAACGCGTAATCCGGTTCGAAGGACCACTAATTTTATGTATGTGATTGTTGAAAAATATTATTAATTAAAACCAAACTTGCACACTTTATGATTTTATTTTATAATTAGATATTTTAACAAAATGTATGGCTGCTGCCTGTCAGAGAGTTGAGAAAAAAAAGGGAAGAGGCCGGAGTGACATTTGACAGATTGATTTAATTTTTTCAAGCGCTGCGTTCAGAAACACAACATTGTTTATGCTTTTTTATTATTGTTTGAATTTAATTTTAATATTAAACAGTGTTTAACCTTATAAAAATATAGCAAGGCGGGGCAATAATAGCAGGGCGGGCTGGGCGGGCGGGAGAAGTGGATAAATAACGGGATTAATTATGAAAAGCCTTCGCATCACAGCTACACTGGATTCGTTAATGTACTGCCTTTTATTTGTTTTTCCGCTTTATATTTTGCCAGAAAATAAAATTATTTGATTCGGCTGCTCTAAAATGGCATTACTCTGTGCGACGCGACGCGCGGCCAACAGTGAGGCAGGTTTCCAAAAAAAGTACCTATTTTTAAAACTTTACAAGTTTATTATTTGAATAAGATGATTCTCTTAATGACAAAGTGAATGGGAGAAATTGGCTTCGCATTCGGCATCCCACAAGTCAGTGTAATGCTCGTTGCGAGTAGGTACTCGTACATTACGTACCATGTATTGTGTATTAGCTACATAGTAACATTCTTTTTTCTTTTTAAAAAAGAGTAACTGCTGAGTTCCTTGCCGGTTTTTCTAATGGTCCGTGAGACGGATATTTTTTCAGGCTATTTTTAAAAATAGCCTGGTCAGGATTTTGTTAGGCAAGCTATTTCTGGCGTATTTATCTATTATTAAATAAAAATAAAAAATAATATATTTCATCTGGTTAACAGATCGGTGAAGGTGACTCGTGGTGTATCTCTTAGAGACTTATAAATAATAAATAAATAAAATTTTTATTTCAAGTATCAATTGACTCATTATTTGTTAGTAATACAAAAACTTATTTTCTATGTTAGTAGTTACTTAACCTAAAATACTTATTATAAAATTAGGTAGTCATCGCTGTGCCATTCCGCTAGAAATAGCACAGCAATGACTCACATATATACAGTCCAGTCTACTGGCAATTAACTTCAAGATGCTGTTGGTACTGGCCCGCACTCTGCGCACCAGGGCACCGCATCTTTTGCGCATAGTCGCATAAAAACAGTCAACTTGTGCCCCGGCGAACATCCCTGATGCGCTACAGTAACGGGGCAGCCCCATCAGCACCCTGAACGCGTTATTGTACTGGACGCGGAGAGCGTTGTAGGATTTTTGTGTATATTTGGCCCACAGGTTGCACGTGTAAAACGATGTGCAATAAGCTTTAAATAAGGTGATTTTAACGTTGCTTGAACAACGCACAAACCTGCGAGCCAGCATATTGGCTCTCACTGACAACGCCCTCCGCTCCCTCTCGATATCAGCATCATCTTTGAGGTCGGGAGTTAACATATGCCCAAGGTACTTCACTTGAAACACCCAACCACCCACTTAGACCAATCTCTTAGAGACTTAGACCATAAGTAGAATCTGCTTCCGAACCGGTGGTAGAATCATGACATTTCATAAGTGACACAATTTGTCCTACGTGAAATAAATAACATAATTTTTTCATGTCATTTCATTTACAACACGAGTTTTTATAGTAAGACTCCCAAGACGCAAGTACATGCAGAATGATAATCAAATCAAATAAATATTATAAATGCGAAAGTTTGGATGGATGGATGTATGTATGGATGTATGTTTGTTACTCAATCACGCTCCAACGGATGAACGGATCTGGATGAAATTTGGCACAGAGATAGATTATAGTCTGGAATAGCACATAGGCTACTTTTTATCCCGGAAAATTAAAGAGTTCCCGCGGGAACCGAAAAACCTCAATCCACGCGGACGAAGTCGCGGGCATCAGCTAGTAAATATTATAAATGCGAAAGTTTGGATGGATGTATGGATGTTTGTTACTCAATCACGCTCCAACGGCTAAACGAATCTGGATGAAATTTGGCACAGAGATAGATTATAGTCTGGAATAGCACATAAGCTACTTTTTATCCCGGAAAATTAAAGAGTTCCCGCGGGAACCGTAAAACCTCCATCCACGCGTACGAAGTCGCGGGCATCAGCTAGTATTAAGTATAATATCCTTGAATGTTATGAAAGTTGACAAAGCAGTGTGCCGCCCAGGGTTTCATGAAGGTATTGTAGTAGTAACTGAATGTAATACCGCAGTGTGTAGTATCAGCGCAGGATCAGGCGGGGATCAGAACGCAAATATCGGATAGTTGTGTCCATTCTGCCGTTAAATTAGTCTGTTGCGGCGGGTCTCCACTGTCTGCACGGGGACTTTCCCGGACCGTATATAAATAGACGGAAATATGAGTGTCGATATAATTGCTTAATAAAAAATGCAATATGTTATGCATTATGCTGCAATATATACGCTGAAGCTGCTGCGGCTATTCTTGCAATGCAATAATCTGTAGACGAGTCTCAGAACGAAAGCTTGGATGCATCTTGACAGTTTTTCCCATGGGTTAGGCGTGAATAGAGTATCTAGGTCCAAGTCTTATCTTTTAGATACCAAAATTGATAAAATAAATCCTAATATCTAAGTCTATCCGTCCTAGCAGCTTATATAAATTCTGCAACACGTAGACAATACTTTCACCTAGACATCAGTAAAATACGACCTTTGATTGTCGGGAAATCATGTCGGTATTATCAAACTTACACCAGAGAATAGGTAATAGTATAGCTGTAATAATATCCCTGATGTGAAGTGATATCGTACTGAAACGGTTACGAGCAAGGCTTAATTGGGGGGAGGTGGGATTAATTCTGTGATCAGACTTGCTGGAAGTAGTGATACAGAAGAAGATGGAGCGCGCTTCTCTAGAAGATACCCATTCACTCTTGTAATAAAACGCGCATAGCTGACTCAATACTGATTTATTATTTTTCAGTACCCACACTATGAACATATTTTACATTCTTAATATACCACAACTCTTGATTTGAAGATATCAATATTATAAGTGGATGGAAAAACAGAAGCCGGAAGGGCGTTCCATATCCTAGCGCTTCGAATTAGCGACGGGAAAGCAAGTTGCTTCGTATACGCGTCCATTAGATTTCACATATCTCCGTGTAAAAAGGCTAGTCGGACGCAGTGGGCACACGCCGCTAGCACCAACCTCAACACAGGGGCGCCGTCCGCCGCAGAGCTCGTTAACCGGAATACCTGGCGGAAAGACCCTCGTAAAATTTACCGATACCTCCCTGTCTAATTTGGCCTCAGGTAGTACGTATTATGTAACTAAGGTGACTTGTAGCCAGTTCACATTATTCCAGTAGTATTCCAACCTATTCACCTATTCGATTCCTATTCCAAAAGAGATTCGTACTAAAGTTAGAAAGATGATGAATGATTCCAACCGATAACAGTTGGGGGGTGGATGGGGAAAGAAGAAGACGGTGTATTGGTGACGCACTCTCAATAAGGCTTCAGTAGCTTTAGACTGGATAGATCAAATTGGATTGAAACCCAATGCTGTATCGTAACAGAGTTCCATTTACAGAAGATTAATATTTGGTGGAGCCTAAATCACTGTCCACGGTGTCACCACTCAAAGAAACCCCTTTAATAATCAATATACGAATATATATTATATATACGATTAATAATATACGAATAATAATATGTGAAGTTTACTGAATCTAAGGAGCAAATTCAACAGTCTATTTTTAATCCAGTGCGACTATTTTTATGCCTTTAAATCTAGAGTCATACGATGTACATAATCATAATGCCTTAATAAGAGCTATGATAAAATAACTAGTGGTTCGCCCCGAACTGAGACCTCGCGGTTTCACAGAGCGCCATCTATTGACATCAGTGTGAAGTTCTGTTAAAAATAACATCATCATTAAAAATTAAATAATTTCGTTTCCTTATAATATTTATCTAATTTTAGTATTTGTTGTTCAAGTACAGAATATAATTCAAATAATTGATCAAGTTTCAGGCTTGAGAGTTCAGAAAATTGAGAGTTCTGAGGTCAACTTTGGACGTTAGAAAATCGCCACTTTGAAAGCCCCCCATTTCGTCAATTTTAGGGGAAAAATTAAAAAAAAAATATTTTTGGACTCTATTCCTAATTATCTTTAAAATGATATACCGCAACCCTATGTAACGCTATGAAAAATATTTTACTTCGCATTCGCTTCTATGAGAGCCCCCCTGAAATAAAGATTTTTATAACTTTTTAAGCCATATTCGGCGGGAGGCCATCGGTTTACATATTATATTTAAATTTGAAGTAATTACGTTCAGCAATTCAGAAGTTATAAGGCTCTGACAGACGGACGGACGGACGGACGGACGGACGGACGGACGGACAAGTGCCAATTCGCCCAAGTAGACTCAGAGACCTTCGCTTCGCTCGGTCAATAAATACGAGAATGTAGAGAAAGGAAATACCGTTTCTGTCTAGCACTGTAAACAGCGTACTGGATCTAGCAACTGGAATGATATAAACCGGCCGCAAAGTACCTAATATCTCTATTTTAATTGTATGCCGTGTGAATGTTAGGATAGGGGTTAATTTTCTTCTGTTAATTACTTTAGTTTAATCATTCGTTGGAGTGGTAATTTGCCAAAATTTCTGTGGAAATGTGAGAAAATACAACTTTTCATTTGTTTACACGGCATTAGGAATTACATTCCGAACCAGTGGTAGATTCACTCGACGATTCAGAAGCACTTTAAAAAGTTTATTTGAATTTAAAAATATTGAAGTTTGAAGTTTTTGATGGATAATGAAAAGGCTCTTTACCACTGTACGGTGCATTATAATGTCCTTCTGACCGAATTTCGGCCACGGCGGCCAGTCTCCAGAGAGATTGGCCATCTGCGCGGGAGATATTATAAAGCACAAGTGTGTGCGCAAACACAGGTGCACTCTCTGTTCCTTTACTCTCATAGCCTGATGGGACGGAAAATCCGACACGACCGGAGAGAGATCAGGCGCAGGACCGACGGCTTAACGTGCTCTCCGAGGCACGGGGGTGAAACACCGCCAACTTCCTAACTCCGTGCTAGTACTGAGAAGTTTTCTTGACAGAAAAACCCAATACTTGTCATGGCCCAACCCGGGATTCGAACCCGCGACCTCGTCGGCCGCAGTTGAACAAGAACACTAGACCAACGAGGCATTACCACTCTTTCGTAATGCCACAAAGTTGTAGTAAATGGTATTGTATACTTGATCTTGGGACGATATTATCATTGATCGTCTTTGGCTCGTTCGTTATTACGTGTACTACACGTTTCTGTGTTTCATAGTCATGAAATGTATGTAATCGTGAAACATGAACCTAGATAATTGATGTAGAACAAGTGTGTTTATTCCAGCCAGCGCTCGGGGCTCGTCCTAGAGTAGTGAAAATAAAACAAGGCATGGAACAATGGCCGCCTGCTCTTGATCCTCTAATTTCCGTTTCCTCTCTCCTCCTGCGAGAGTCACTTGACCTCTTTGTTCGCGTCATGTGGCATTAGCTCTCGAAAAATCCCTTGTTATTTGAGATGAGCTCTTAATAAAGCCTTCTTTACGAGCCTGTATACGAGCTTTATACAATTTTAAAGACATTTGGTGTCTAGTTTTAGGTGCTTTGTGAAATGACTAATTCTTATGTAATGGAATTTACGGTACATATTTATGTTTTTAAATGTCGATAGCAAACTTTGTTTTCGCTGGATAAACGTTTCCTACATCCATTTCCCGGTAGTTAAGCTTTGTGTCAAATTTCGCTGAAACCGTTTGAACTGAGACTCAAAAAGTAATAAGCAATCAAACAACCCTTTTGAATAATTTTAATTCCTAGATGATGCCGTAACTCCGTCTTATTTAGGTTTTACAAATCCCGAGAAAAATAAAAATCTCTCTTATTTTCCGGAATGAGAAGCACTGTCACTCTCCAGAATTTCAACTATACCCATCTCGCGGATCTATTGTTAATTTTAAGGGCGAACCAACAAACAAGTTCATTTTCGCCTTTAAAATATTAGTATTGTTGTGAATATCTATTCACACGTCACACGTATTTATTACCACACGTATCCATTTTATTTTATTATTTTATTTGGGCCATAAAACTGTTAAAAATCATGTAATATAGCCTAATTATAAGTTATAATGGGGCTTAGGTAAAAAGCATGAGATTGAACCTTCTTGATACGACCACAACATTTGTCTCAAAGTATGTATGTATATTCTATATTGTACACCACAAAAACACAAAAGAAACAAGAACAAACAAGAAAGTACTGGAATAAAAGAAACAAAATACTTAATATATCAAAGAAGATTTAATCAAATTATTAATATTTAATTATTATTGGTTTAATTATTCAAGCGGGCATGATTTATATAGTAATTAGGTGGCTAGCTAGCTTTTCTATTGTATTGTTTTCAATAAATGTTAAAAAATATATATATATATCCTCCATATAACGAAGGTAGTAAGAGCGGTCATTTGTCCTGCAGTCAGAGAGCGGTCAGCGGACGGACTGACGGCGCAGAGGCGGGGCTTTGGGTCAGGCTGCCCGAGCCCGGTCATTTAGACGGTGCTGCCCAAATTACCAACAATATGGCTCAACCTTATTGTGAGACTAGCTGTATGTTACTAACTAGTAACATACTGCTACTAACATATAGCGTAATTGGTGACATTAGGTACGAGATTCCGCGAGAAATGACGCTGATTTAGAAACCACTAGAATACTTTGATACTTGTATAAATGACTGCTATTATATAGAATCATAATATTATCAGTCATTTTTTACCATAATAAAAACATAATAATGTCCTCCCGACTGAATTTCTGAGCACGGCATGTCACGGCGCGGCGGGAGAGCCATCTGCATCAAGTGATAATAACAGCTATATTGCAAAAGTGTGCGTTCATACACAGGTGAAGCTCAATACCTAGCAATTAAAGCAAGGCAATAATCTTTATGTGAGAAATGGAGGGCTTTACGTGTAATCCGTGGCACTTAAGTTTTTAAGCCTAAATATTAAGATAATAGGTTCACCATTGAATTATGTATTAGCAACTGTCTAGCATTAAACATTGTAATTGTTGATATTTAAGTAAAAAAAATACTTTTTAATCTATATGGAAAGATAAATAAAGTTTTCCAAGAATTCAATTTATCAAATAAATTCTAAATCGTTTCCTAGCTAATAATATGTACCCAGAGTGGGTATTGACAAGCGCGTCGCGTCCACATCAGTCCTTAATGTTGACTTTCGTGTTTTAGAATAATTATAATCCTTATTTCAGGAACGCTAAGTACGTGACATCAATCTGTAATTTAGAGTAATATTGCATAAGCATTGCTTTAAGTAATATTGCATAAGCATTGCTTTAAGCGTTGGCGGTATGACCCTTATAGGTAATTCGCTCGTCACAAAGAGAAACTTGATTAACTCCGAGCCGCTGCTGTTATTCGATTATACGGTGACTCGTCTGATTCCAAAATCCTTGGAATATGAGTAAGGTATAATACAGGTAATATCAGCCGTTATATAATCCGAAAATTATGTCTAGTTACTGTATAACTATTTGTAATAAAGGCTAAGCCAAAAGCTTTCTCATCCTTGTCACTAACGATAGGAACGCAGATTACACTCAGTTAACTTTTAAGTCAAAAGCTGAAATAAGCAGAGGTTCCCCTTATTGAGGCAAGGAATAAGTCTGGTTTTTGAATATTACAGAAAATCTATGATCCCAGCAGTTGGAATTTATTTAACTGACAGTAGGTACAGTAAATACAACTAATGTAGCAGAATTTAGTTAGTCTAATTCGTTTTATCCAACGTTACGTATCTTGAATCTCTAATTATTCGGAGAGAGACACTTGTATAGCTATCTAGTATTTACGTGACTATTAATTGCTGTCTGGCGCTGTATCTGTGGAACCCTTTGAAGATAAGCTCGTGACCCAAATATTTATCTTGAACGGGTTCGAGTATTTATATAGGGTTAACGATGATTAAACTAGCGATGAAACTAGAATAGGTTTAAACGCTTGCAGAAATCATAATAGTTTGAATATTGGGTTGGAATATCTCCATTACGTCAGAAGTATACCTATCGTTCAAAGATATTCAAGAATCGTCATCCTGGAAAAGGACATTTATGTGATACTTTTAATTCCGTTAATCTTTAATGAAATATTATGTAAATCTCTCCTTTTATGAAATTTGATTCTCAAAACAAAACAGGCTAGATTCTAGAACATTAAAAACGTGAATATTATCTTCAAAAATACGTGTTCAATGGAGGACATTTTAAATTATAGCCCCAATAAGGCCCACGCCTGACCTTACGTGATCCAAAAACCCAATACGAGTACATTCAGGCTGTAATGAGCTCTATTTGTTGTGTGATAAGGGTTGGGGTTGTGTGGCGACGGTTGTCTATTTCACGTGCGAGTGGAGCGAGGAGCGTGAGCGGTCAGAGCCGGCGGACTGTGAAAGCGGATAGCGCGCGTGTGATATCGCAAATGTGGGGCGCGGTGCCAGTGGCGGCGGGTATTACAGCATACTTAATTAATTAAAAATATAAATTTTCTATCCTTATTTTTTGATTTTATGCAATAACCATACACGTCTCAAAATGCAGTCTGATCTCAGTGAATATGCAATCTTAGGCGCAAGGCCCACATATTGAGTGAGGCGGAGGATCGCGGAGGATCGCCGCGCGTCGTGTCACAGGTATCACTTCAGATACTTAATTATGTCTTGTCTGATAGCCACTTTCATCTTCACTCGCTGCGGTCTATTTGCGTATGAGCTAACTCGGAAGAGGTACGGTAGTTTAATTAAACTCATACCTATGATCGGTTTCCATGTGGCACGCGGAACGAACACACAAAAACAGACGATTTATATATTTATTAGAAATTCTACTTATATTAGAGTTCAAGCCCAGGATCTCCGACTTATAAGATAACTATATTCACAATGGAGGTAGTCAAAAGCCCTCGGGAACCAAGATTCCTTACTATAAGTGGATAATAAATAATAATGCTATAAATTTTTCGGCAAGATGTAACCAAGAAGTCATCTAAATTAGAAGCCGTGTTTGCGGTGAATACTTGTAAAATAAAAAATAAATAAAAGCTATAATGATAGCAGTTTTCGTCAGCTCGTGACTTGCACTACGCACCCTAAAGTCGTAGCTGCAGAGGCGATCGCTGCGGCTCCGGAGTGGACGCCGCCCGCCCCGCTTCCCGCCCCGCTGTCCGCCCGCTCCCCGCCCCGCTGTCCGCCCGCCGATGGACGCCGAAATATTACCTCCGTGGATAGATTTATTGCCAACACGAGCGTCACCTCAGACCCTCTCCGCTTCGCCGCGAAAGATTACTTTCCTGGAGGGTGGCCGGATGTATAAACCTTTTCTTGGGAATTCTTTGATTGGGACAATGTATTTTCATTGGAAATTTTCATTTATTAAGGTTTGTTTTATAAAGTAAACAAAAGATTTCTTCAGAATTATTTTGTCGTTATCGTCTCAGCCACTGGACGTCTTCTGCTGGTTGACGGTTTCTGCAAGATTTACTATTATATAAATTGGTCTTCTGCTGCTATTGTCTAACTGCGCCCTGTAACTTCCTCGAGATCGTTAGTCCGTATGTACGGAGATCTCGCTTCTTCATAAATATTGACATTGGGAATATTTTGAATCCCAGTCTTTGTTTGATATTAAAAATATTGAATTAACCAAAGCAATGTTGGAGCCTGAGACCGCACCCTCGCATTTATTAATTTAAAAAGGTCGACTATCTGCGCTCGTGGAAATATAAAGTTTGCTTTGCATCACGGTCACATCTTTGGTTGAACCAAAATTTGGATTTAATATAAAAGAGAGAAAATCCGAAATTAAAAACATCCAGTGTTTCCAAGAATGTAATTAGTTACATTCTTGGAACACACATTACATTCTTGCATTATCACTTACCATCCGGTGAGATCGCAGTCAAGGACAAACATATTGTCATTTCAGTAACTAAATATTATATATACTACTTCTTAGCATTCTGATGCGGATCCCCGAACAGGTCAAAATCAAAAATAAAAAACAAATACTTTTTATTCAAGTGGACTTTTAACAAGTGCTTTTGAATAGTCGAGTGAATCTACCACTGGATCTGGATTCTGTTGCTAACGAGAAAAACCAGCACGAAACTCGGTGGTTGCTCTTTTGAAAGGTCCTTGGTCCTTCTAATAGGACCTTTTGAAAACAGTAATGAATTTAAGCAACTAGGTCAGAGTCAACACGTCTGCAGCCCGCGCGGCGCGAGCGGACAGTGCGCGGATATCGTAAATATGTAGAGGTATAGTAATATTATGTACAGTTCCACTCGGAGGCGATAACTTATGTGCAATAACGCGAGCGCTGACAGATGCGCTTTTATTTGGCTCGAAACTGCGTTATTTATATTGCAACATTAAAATGTGGATGGATTGACGCGCGCGATATATATGTAGGTACTAGATGGGCCCTTTCATAGAAAAAAGTTGGGCATCCGACTTGTAGGGCATGCCCCTCTCCTGTATAAGCCTGTCCTTGTCCCCGCCATAGCGCTGTCCCGCTTTTCAGACTAGATGGCGTTAGTAAAATAAGTCCACATTCTTTGTTCGACAGGGCCCGTCTATGTATATAGAGGTCGTTGGACAGGCGTTAATTATCCTACAAAAATAAGGAGTTTTCACGGGAGCTAGAAAAACTTAATCTACGCAGACGAAGTCGCAGGCATCAGCTTGTATAACATAATTAAAGCCCATAAGTTTAATTTAAGGTAGTATAAGCATTGCGTACCACATAACATGATATACTTATTAATTGAAATTTCACTTGTACCAGTCGCTGTTAAGCAAAGTTATAGAAGCACAATAATTAAAGAATTTTCAAAAAATCCTTATTAAATTAGCAGAACGGAATAGAATAAAATAAAGCAGTTAGAACGTTGCACTCGTGTACAGACTCGTTCGTGCTCCTTTTATTTGCTTCCCATTCATTCACTCATTCATTCACCAGTGCAGCGTCTGGCACTCTTACACTTTTTATTAAATATAATCAAATCCACAGTTTTTTCTATGTACGTAGTCACTTCAATGCAACTCTGATGAGGTGGCCATACTAATATTTTATGTAAAATTAAAATCCACCACCCAAAAGTTTTTGTATGACATATTATTATCCAGTTAATTTCATCATAATAATTAATAGAATATTTTGATTAAGATTTAGTGGTAAGCCCGATTTATAGATAGACCAGTTGCACATATTGCCGCCACCTGCTTCTAGCACAAGCTTTAGTTTTAGTTGGAGGGATTATAGGTAGGTAATGTCTAAGAATATGCTAGAATTTTGTTTAACAAATAACAATAAACACAATATCTGGAGCAGTCCTAATAAAGTATAGGTATAGAGCATGCAGCGAGGACCCCCTACTCCGCAGCTTGGGGTCGTGAGGCCGGTCAAAATGCGTCGCTCGCGAGTTTCCTTTATTCCTCCCGCTCCTCTTTTATTCCTCCCGCCCCTCCTTTATTTCTGCTCGCTCCTTCCCAGCTCCCACTCACCTCTGAACTCGCTCACTTGCAAATGTATGAAGTGTATCACGCTGCCTGCTTATTTATTTAATACTGGGACCAAATATTTTTAAATCACACGCATGCATAATTTCAAAATGTTAAGACGGTTAATTAGATTTTTTTTACTGAAAACTATTCATAATATTATTCAAAAAATAGGTTGAGTTTTTACCCAAATACCTACAGCTAGGAGTCCCCTAACTCTGTTAGAAGTAGGGTACACTACACGTTGCACGTTAAAAAATACAACCCTTAAAACGTTCGTAGCGTTAAGGAAGTTCTCTAAGTGTGTGCGTACTGGTAAGGTTCAGTGTTAGTCAAACAGAGAAGTGTTCCCGGGAGGCGTATACGTGTCTTTATATCGTCACTACTCACTAGATGATGCTCGCGAATTCGTTCGCGTTGTTTAGGTTTTCTTTAATTCCTGCGGGAACTCCTTAATTTGCCTACACTCTCCAGGTCCTCAACTACATCTATGCAAAACATCATGTCGTTCCGTTGCTCTGTTGCGGCGCGATTGAAGGACAAACCAATATACCAACAAATAAACACTATCGCATTTATAATAGTCATAAATCATAAATATTTATTCAATTTAGGTAGAAACACTACACTTATTGACGTCCAGTTACATAAAAATATGATGGTGAAAATCTGTTACGGTATCTTATAACTAAAGCTACGAGGGTTCCAAACGCGCCCTGGTCTGAGAAGAGCCCACAACAAACTCAGCTGCAGGGATTTTTTTTTCAGCTTTTCAAGCTATTCCAGCTTCTAATATTAAAGTGGTTTAGTTATATTACACAGTATTTCACTCGAGGTACATACAATATAGTGTAAAAATGTTCCGCTCGTGTCGTTCAATCTCCATTCATCACCGGCAGCCGGCACTGCAGTCTGTAGCACTCAAATTAACTCCTGTGCACTACTAAAGAGAAAATGAATGAAGAAAATTAATTTCATTTGTAACTGATCAGTTTATTATTTACTAGCTGATGCTCGCGACTTCGTCCGCGTGGATTGAGGTCTTTAATTTTCTGGGATAAAAAGTATGTTTTATTCCAAACTATAATCTATCTCTGTGCCAAATTTCATACAGATACATTTAGCCTTTCTGGCGTGATTGAGTAACGAACATCCAAACTTTCACATTTAATCATAATAATACCATTATGTATTTTATGATATTACTAGCTGATAGTATAGATAGGAAAGTGAGGTTTATACCTACTAGGTACGTAGGTCTTTTTATTTTAATACTAACTTTCACTGTATTTTAAATGCGAAAGTATGTCTGTCTGGTACATATCATGGACGATTTATGGTGCCAAACATTAATGATTTAGATACAGTCTGAGCGCGTCCATCAGTGTAATTAATTCTAATTCATTCCGTGTTAATTTGCATCACGAGTGTCAATGGACGCAATGACTGCTCGTTAGGCGATTTTTTCGAGAACCTAACTAAAAATCACATGACATTGCTCCAGGGTTTGCTTGCATACAGATGAAAGGTTTTTACCAGTTTTAGGTATGGCTGAATAATGATGAGTTTGCTTTGAATCAGTGCAGCGATTGATTATGAGGTGATGTCAGGAGTCAGGAGCAACGCGTCACCATCTTGTCGTTACAAACTGATCTGATTTGCAGTCAATTTCAAACAAAGTTGCGTAGAAGCAACCGGCTTCGCATCCAGCATCCGTGGTTGTCAGGTAATTAAAGTCGCTTACTTAACTTATTGTTGTGGGTGCACACACACATACACACAAGCGCAACAAAAAAAGTATCGTACTTCTTTGTCGCGGACGTTTTGTAATTGTTTTTTAATAAGTCGTGTCGTGCTGCCAGTGTATATTTTTTTCTCTTAAACTATAGAATCAAGCCGATACAGTCAGGTTGTCAGCTAATAGAAGACAATGCTAGTTCCGTGCGGGGGCGGGCAGAGCCGGGCGCTCATGGTAGTGGTAAGTGACTACTGACTGCAGTGTAACGAACGCTGCAGGCATTATTTCCAGTGGATTGGATTCCTGCTCCCTTGCTACTGCCACAGTTTAGCTATTATACAGTCAGTTTATAAATTGTATGGCACTCTTCTTACTGTCGAAACTGAATCCAAATAAATAATACTCTGAAATAATACAAGTAACAATATCTGCCATTATTATCATAAACAAATTTTTAAATTAAATCAATCTAAGTCCTTAAGTCTAAGTTATTTCTAAGTTATGTGTGGCAATAAAGAATTTATTTATCTATCTGTCTAAGTCCGTGTCAGCGCAACCTAAGATACCTACTTTATACACAAACTAGCTGATGCCCTCGATTTCGTCCGCGTGGATTGAGGATTTTGATTCCCGCGGGAACTCCTTAATTTTCTGGTTTAAAAAGTAGCATATGTGCTAGTCCAGACATAATCGTAGTATAATCTATCTGTGTGCCAAATTTCATCCAGATCCGTTCAACCGTTTTGGCGTGACTGAGTAATAAACATCCATCCATTCATCCATTAAAACTTTCGCATTTATAATATTAGTAGAGATACACAATGTACACAAAGCAAGTCAGTGGGCACAAAGCAAGCTGATGATAATTTAACGGTAGAAGTCGGCAGAATTTCATTTATTTCACTCAGTATTGAAACAGTCGTTCTGGTGAGCAAGCACGATCGTAACACACACTCGTGTGTTACGATCTTAAGGCCGTCTTAATATAGCTGAAAGCATCAAGGACTACATTTCACTGTACTTATACGTACGGTTGCGGCTAGTTGTCATTACCATACTATTCTACTAGTACTGAAGTTAATACGTCGCTACTAATTATATTTTAATTATCTTTTATATTTGACTAAATAATATAAGCGCTGTGTGATAGGCAGGTTAGCGCGGCCAGGGCTTATATTTTGAGGCCCTTAGTTCCTGAACTGTACGGTGGCTAAACAGCGCTCGAGCTGTGAAGCCATTTTAATACCCCCGTCCGTCCCCGGCGCGGTGTGTTTGCGGGAGACAGTGCATTCAATCTCACCACTCATGATCGAGTATCGAGGAGCGATCTACCCTCTACCGGGGGGAGGCTGGCCAAGACACTAGCTGTAGGTGGGTTTGCATTTTATACCTCCGTTTTTACTGATAAGTATTCTTGGTCTTATAATATTATGAGAACAATATTTTATTTGGAATGCTCATCATCATCATCAGATAATAGTCTAGGCAATAAAACTAGTGGACCCCAACAATAATTCCTCAGGCGACGAAACTTTACAGTATGATAAAGTATCATGAGTTAAACGTATATTATAAATATCCAATAAAAAATCAGAAAGGAAGTAAGGTTTTTTATGCTTTACCTAATTGTTAAAGCAGGAAGATACATTATCGAGTAAACGCAGTTTAGGCTTGATAATAAAATCGGTTAAAATATCGATGTTCTGCACGATTAAATATTTTGATATTTCGGTTTTGAGTGTAATTACTACTAAACTTACTGTTATTTTAAAAAGAAATCGAGAAAATATTCAGTCATAAATATTACGTTTTAGGTATAAATACTTAACTTCCGCATGGGTTTTTTTGGATATTTTTGTATAAGTTTTGGTTCATGCCATACTACAACCCTGCCAAGTTTCAACAACTGAGGATTTAATGCGGGGGTCTCCATACAACGAACCGCCCCGTTTCCTAGACTTTAAGGCAACACTTTTTTTCCTGGATTTGTAAGATATTTTTCGTTTCCAGCTAATCCGTAGTCTAGTGTCCATAATAATCTTTCGTCATACTTGATGCGTCAACATTGTTACATATTTGAAACTATGTCACATGTTATGGATACAAACGTTTTGTGTAGCAGTGACAATTTATACCACTGCCGTGTCGGCCAGACTCATACTGCACGCAACACACAAAACTATGGCCAGAGCCCTACGCTATCCACGCTTTAGTCGTTGTCAACAGATAGACGTCTATTACTGGACCCAGGTTACTTGTAGGGACTTACAGACGCCGGTTTCCGATAGTTGATTGACCGGCGCCGAATTTGCACCGTCTGGATGCAACAGCTCGCCCTAGGTATACAATACAAACACAGCCCTCTCCAGCCTGCGCCTTGGACCGCGCGACGCCGTAGATGGAGTTAGCCGAGTCGAGCCTGGCGCGCACGATAAGTAATATCGCAACTTGTCTAGTTAGCCGCGAGCATGTTCATACCGCTAACCTACCTACTCGTACCTACGTCATGTGCATATGCAGTATAACAGCTAATCTACATCGTTATGAATAAGCAATTTATATTAGTAAAATAAAAATTCGCGCCGAATTGAGAACCCTCCTCCTTTTTTGGAAGTCGGTTAAAAAATATTAAAAAATCGACTCGTTATAATTCACAGTTGATGATGTTTACAGAAATCCGTGAGGTTTTTAAGATCAATTCCCATGAAAGGAACTAATTTTGTACAAGTGTACAATGTCGCAGGTACACAATAGTATGCGTTTTTTAACATTTGTATGCTAGCTCTTGGCTGCAATCAGACTTGCAATTGATGCTACTATGTTTAGTTCATAATTTTATTCCAGTAGGTTTATTACATAATTGCATTACAAAAAGACGTACATATTCCTTATCTTTATTTAAAAATGCGTAATTATTATAAATAGCTTAATGGAAATCCTTTGGACCCATCGCGTTATAACCAGGACGCTATCATCCCGACTTAGCAATCACAAAACAGCATCGAACACTCCACTCTGCGGCCAAAACAAATATATTTATCACACAGATCAAACTAACTGAATAAATGGCTGGCACTATTGCGGGATAACTCCTATAGGGTTTTCTGTGAGAAATGGATACAATCATACAATTTTGTTATTTCATTGGTTTTTATTGAGTCTTCTTCGCGGCTGTATTCGTTTTATTCTAAGGTCCGGTTGCATGATAAACGATTAAAGTTACTTTACGGTTACGGTTAAACTTTGATTAACAATAACAACAGTTGGTTCCAAAATTCAGGTTTTGTTAACTTTGAAACTCACTAGTGGAAGAATAAACATAATTAATCAACTTTATACTAACGTTTGATGTAACTGTTAGAAGATAGATATAAGATATTATGAAATATTGAAGGAATTGACATGAACTAGTCTATGTTTAAAAATTCCGATGAGACGAGACTGATATAATATTCACGTCGCGGACATAATCTTATCCATTTCATCACAAGAATATTTAATGGAATGAATAATTAGTAAGGCATTAATAATAATCATAAGCTCAAGTGGAATTATTAACGTTTGTAGACGTTTAATTCATTAACGTTAACGGTAAGCTTATACAAGTAAAGAAAAGAAAATCTTTTCTATAAAATTTCAAAAGAAAATTCTACTACTTACATAAAAGACTCATTTTATTTTCTAAAGCGAAGGCTAGCTGCTTTACTTTAGCCTGTTACTATGATACCAGACAGAAAAGTTCAATAAAACTGCCTAAACTAGTTTTTCACTAAAACAATTTTTGTGAATATACTACATTCGGTATTTACCTACACAATACAACCATGCAATTTAATCAAACATCAGACTAGTTTTTTTTGTGCATATTTTATATTTCCATGTCCACCATATTATCAAAATTATCTCTAGAGTGTAGACCATCGAAATTTGACAAACTATCTATCTAAAATCTAAATCGATCCATATAAAATGATCAGTCTTTACCAAATGATTTATCAACACACAGCCTAACTATTAGGGCTTAGGACAGCCTAAGCCCCACTTAGGGCCTTACTGCGGTAAGAAACTTTGAAGCAATTTTACCCCTAAGGGTGTTAATTAGGGAATATTACATGAAATAGTATTTATTTTATTAATTATTTATTTGGGTTTCCGGTTGTGTGTCAAGCACCAAGACCGCAAAGAAGTCTTAAGCCGTCTGTCGTCGGGTGATACACTTATCTTGTCGAATGTTACTGAGAATGTAGAACAATACAACTGTTTGACCCCAGGGGAATGTGGATACAACGGCTAATATACTACATAGGCGTTATATACATTGGAAACATCGCCTTTATTAGACATCAATAAGGCACAATTTCTTTTGTGTTGTTTTAACCTGATCCAGTTCAAATTGAGAGTTGTAATGCCACAGTGGAGGATAAAGTTTGTGATATGCTTAAGCCGCAGGTACTAACGGTATGGAGGGTCGGGGAAATAATAGAGTAGTATTTTAGGCTGTGACGTCGAGCTTACGACTTGTACCCAGGATATTGAAATGTCAGCCGGGAAAGTATTAGCTTTGCAATTTATGGTTATTTTAAGAGTGTAGTCTATTTTTATTATTGCTCCTAGATATTATTTTGTTCGACGATTCCGGTGCCAGAACTTTACTGTATTAAGGTTTTAGATACGCTTTAATTCATATTATTGCAAAGCAGAACACTGTAATGTTTAGTTTCGAATAATAATTGTTGTATTAAATTATATTATACAGCGAAAAGCTTGGTAAGATGTAGTTTAAAGATCCGTGTCCGTGCCATAATCTTGATAATGGAAGTATGTACTGAAAAGAGCGACCGTCGAGGTTGTTACTGGCTCTTCTCTTCACAATGTTATACCAATTATTGATATGTACTCCAGGTACCTAATAAGAACCTTCCTACCCAGTGGTAGATTCACTTGAAGATTCGAAAGCAATTATTGCACGCATTTTGTAAATAAAGCTATTCTATTCTTGTGTCAATCTTCTTTGTGTATAGTCTAGACTCAATATTAATAGGAAAACAACAAATAATTTATGATCGTTTAAATAATATACATTTCGGTGTCGAACAAAATATATCCTCCTGGGAATCAGCTATAAGGCTCTTGTGCGGTCGAAGCTAGATATAGTATCATGATGAAGTTAGATTAGATACGATAGCGCGATCGGGCGGGGTGCGGGGGGTGGTGCGAGGGGAGGGGTCAAATTAAAGTTTAGAGTCACGTGCGACCCCCGCGTCCACACGGCTTCCTTGCTCGATTACTTTAATATTATTATAATAATGGAAAAATAGGTTGTGTCTGTTGAGAATTGAGACCGATCTCCCTGGCGGAGCAGTGCGCTAAGCTGAATGCAACCAAACGATTGTCTTCCGTTAACCGATACACGTGACTCTCCGCCGCGTTCTGCCCCTCGATTGTGGAAAGGAAAGGAAATCGTAATCGTAATCGTTTGTCAAATATATTATTCGACCTATTTAAAAGGAGCACGTAGATGCTCGCACGTCGAAAAGCATGATTGAACTCCTTAAACAGTTCGAGCTATACGTTTTAAGCTGTCAAATGATTACGATTTGCTTATACAATAGGCCCTGGGCTGATTACAGTCGAATAGTTATATGCATACCTAAATTTAAAAAAATATCAGGTCGTTCGAGTAAACAAGTAATAGGTAACGAGAGCGAAGAACGTATGCTGCGCTAAGTTAATAAGTCAGCTAAGTGAGTTGGCGCCCCGCGGCGATGGCACCGGTAGCCGGGCATACGAGAGCGTAGACCCGGGTGTATAGCACAGACCCGGGTAAACATGAGCAAGTATCGCCGGAGAGAAATTTGCACCTAATTGACAAGGTTTAGATCGTAAGGTAGGTAGTTAGGTATGAAAGTAATTAGGTCGCGAAACCTTGCAGGCTGCCAGGTTTGAACAATTTTGAAGTTGTACAGACTGAATAACATTTCGATGAACACCATGGCTGTGTGTCTTATAAGTGCGAGATTTTGGGTTCGATCCCCGGCAGTATCAAAAATGGGAATTACAGAAAATACAGTTAAGAATTTTCTTTGATCTGGTCTAGTGGAAGGCTTCGGCCGTGGCTAGTTACCACACAGCAGGCAAAGACGTGGTGCCAAGACAAGACTTCGGTGAGCGGAAGTTTTTGTTTCAGAATAAACAAGTTTACCCTGAACGGGTTTAACCAGTAATGATCGAGCTACAAGCTCATATTTTCTGTTATACTACTCTAGGTAGCTCTAGCTCATAGTGTATGCTCTGAACGAGTGCAGGGAGCTGGCAGAGGGTACCCAGCGGCTACTATAAACTGCTTGTTTGCGCTTAGCACACTAACTAATGAACAAGAAGTTTCCACGAGGAAAAAATACTTGAAATTTAATTTAGCTATAAAGCAGCGCTTCTTTGCTCTATTACTCGGCTTGCGGTGGCTTTAGTAATAAACTGGCTGAGTTATGGCTCTTAAACGAGCTTGTGAACACTTTATTGCGGATATTTTAAGACTCTACTGGGTTTTAGACATTTTGAAGGCATATTCGTGGATTTATTGGTGTGAAATTTCAGTATTTAATATTGTTAATTTATAGTTGTTTTTGGTGGTCATTTATTAAATTCTACAGATTTAGGCGGTGTAAGCGAATTTATATAATACAAGCTGGTATTTATAATAGTGTACTTATGAGCGGCGATACTTCAGTGTACTATTTCAGTTGTTCCAGGTACACGCACTAAAGAGATTAGTGCGTGTTACATCAATACGTGCTTTAAGTTGAAACCTGCACACCTGAAGATTTCCCACACCTATTGGTCGCATGTTGTGTGCAATCTGCACTTGACCAGGCATAATGTAATAATATCAATAATATCAGGTACCTACCAATTTTGTAAGGCATGGAACTGCACGCAAAGAAGTTAGGCACAAGAACAGTTCACAATAATTATTGAAAACAGTGTAAAGGGTGCCGCCACATTGGAAGCGGCAGTTTTTTGCTAGAATTATATTTAAAAAAAAATACCTGCACTTGGCCAGTGGCCTTCTGATTTCGAGACACGACCCGTGCTCGGTGGACCCAATACGTTGCGACGATTATGAGATGTATATAATTAGACTTAAAACAGTAAGTTTACTGACTTTTATACAGCGTTATTCTAATTTACATAACCCATTGAAACCCCATGCCTATAGCTAGGTCTAGCTGATGGCATTACTTTATTTTATTTTGTGTCGATGCCGCTCTAGCCACAAAGCTGCAGTCGGGGTGAGAGGCCAGACTTGAAACACTCGAAAATGATTCCGTTACTGTTGCGCTAAGTGTTTGTGCTGTAACGCGCGATGGGGGGATGGAAGGAGGGGGGGAGGGGGTGATGGTCTATAAAGAGATAACAATCACGGTGAGTGGTCCCCGCGAGTCGTCCGCACTCCGCTACATCGCGAGAGTGTACATCGGGTGAAACAATGCCAGTTCACTTACAATGATGTACCGGAATTGAGCTTTGCAATTTCAGCAGATCGCTTGTAATTCTTTCGTTTTGGTTTTGTTGCAAGTTGCGTTCCTCAGTGGATTAAATATTATATTCACTGTGTGAAAATCTTTGTCAACATTGTAATAACTAAGATTGTACCTATATACAGAGCGTTATTCATATCACCCATACTACGTTGTATTATGAATGGGAAAGTTTCTGTCTGCTTTCACGGTCCTAATTTTTACAAAATTTGGTGTAGAGATTTTTTCCCAAAAAGAGATCCCATTTATCAAAAATCTTAATTCACAAAGTCGCGGGAAAAGTCTGGTATTCAATATTTCTTTGATTAGTTTCAAATCACAAGCTTTCTCGGTAAGTAAGTTTTACCACACTTTCTAATATTATTGACCGAGCGAAGCGAAAGTCTTCTTGAGTGAATTCGTACTTGTCAGTCCGTCCATCCGTCTGTCAGAGCCTTATAACTTCTGAATTACTGAACGTAATTACTTCAAATTTAAATATAATATTATGTAAACCGATGGCCTCCAGCCGAATATGGCTTAAGAAGTTATAAAAATCTTTATTTCAGGGGGGCTCTCATAGAAGCGAATGCGAAGTAAAATATTTTTTATAGCGTTAGGTACATAAGGTTGCGGTATATCATTATAAAGATAATTAGGAATAGAGTCCAAAAATATTTTTTTTATTTTTCCCCTTAAATGCAACGTAAATTACAGCTGCATCTGTAACGCTGTAATTGTCCATTGTAGTTTACAATTTGCATCCCTTTGTGTCTCAGTATATATACGGCGGTTTGTTTTGCTCTGGAATGTAAATAAATAGCCCGAACGATCCCGGTGCCAGGCGATACAATTGATAGTTCTAGAGACTGCCGCACAATGGACGATTTGTACAGTTACCTAACTTACCTGTGAACGTGAAATAAAACTATTCAACTTGACACATAGTTAAACACTATTAAAAGTTAGATAAAATATTTGCTCGCTTCGAAAAGTGTAATGGGTCACCAGATGATAGAGCTCATTGTGATAGAGATGTGTTATTCCCAAAAACCATACGACGCGCGCTACGACGCGACGCGACGCGACGCTTGCCTTCAAGTGAATAGCCATCTTCCAGGCAAGCACGCTCCGACCTACACCTCATCATTGCTTTCTTGCATGATTGTCGTCAAGCGCAAGCCTATTCTGAAATAAATAAAAAACCGGCCAAGTGCGAGTCGGACTCGCGCACCGAGGGTTCCGTACAAACCTGTAGTAAGTTTTACGATTTATGACGTATTAAAAATAATAAAAATTACGTTTGTTGTATGGGAGCCCCCCTTTAATATTTACTTTATTGATATTTAATTATTTATTTTGAAAGGTAATATACAAGTTAATATTCTGTGAAAATTTGAACCGTCTACCTGTTACCGTTTTTAATATTGAGCAAAAAAATACGAAAAAAACACGTTTATTGTATGGGGACCCCCCTTAATATATATATTTTTTTAATTTTTAGTATTTGTTGTTATAGCGGCAACGGAAATACATCATTTGTGAAAATTTCAGCTTTCTAGCTATCACGGTTTATGAGATACAGCCTGGAGACAGACAGACAGACAGACAGACAGACAGACAGACAGACAGACAGACAGACAGACAGACAGACAGACAGACAGACAGACAGACAGACAGACAGACAGACAGACAGACAGACAGACAGCGGAGTCTTAGTAATAGGGTCCCGTTTTTACCCTTTGGGTACGGAACCCTAAAAAGGACATGTAATTTTTATTCCAATTTTCCCTACTTATGTAAATTTAAAGCTAAATACGCAAAAATTAAACTTTTATCTCTCAGCATTTGTCATAAACATGATCGTGGGAAATTCTATGTAACGCAATCTCTAAACTGATATCTCTAAATCTATAAGTGATATCGTAGGGAGTAATAAGCAAAGGATAGCAATATAAATAGAGCTGTCATTTTAGTTTACTCCAGAGATGGTGTACAACAGAATTGGCTTCATTGTACCAGTTTAACAATCGGAGGTTGTTCACCATTTTTTATAGTAAAATTTAATAAGCAATTGCTTTTAAAAACAAAAAGGGAAATTGCTCTTTTAAAAGATAAAACTCATTCCAATCTCCGAATGCTGTACAAACGGCGAGAGTGGATTTATGCCGGGCCGTCCCCGGGGACAGGGCTTAAGCCGCGCTCACACGTGTCGAGATGTTCAACAAACAACTTGTCCCCCGGAGTATGTAGGTACAGCACTTAACGAGTGTGCACTTTGCTTCATAATGAAAAATGAAAAACGTTTATTTACCATACTTAAAACAACTTTGACAATATTTTTCGTCCGATGGTACTTACACTAGGTAATCCTGTATCGTGGTTACCTATTTCGCATTAAACATGAAACAGTACTTAATTGTCGCTCGGAAGTCTTATGTAGGTAATAACATTATTAAGAGTTTTTTTTTTGTTGCATTTCTTTTAAACATTATTTTTAAGATAAGTAAATAAATATTAATTTTTCGAGTTTATTGACTTTTGGTAAATTTTATGTAACGTAGCTCATATTTTATTATTTACTACCCTTGGACGAATTATTGCTACCTTACAAAAGTTTGAACCCTAAGCTTAAATTGTAGGCACAATCAAATTAGTAAATATAATTTTAGCTAATGTAATATTTATACGCAACAATAATAAATATGTAATGATAAAATAGATATTGCACTCATATAATATTCATAATTCCATCCGTGACGCATTCAAAGCTACGGGCATAATAATTATAAGCGAGCGACACGCATTACCTACATTATATCATGCAAAGCGTATTAAAATTTTGTTGCGTAAATCTCTCATCTAGATCCCTTATAATTATTTATACACATTTAAATAATTAATATGGGTAACAATAAAATCCGTCCAGCATAATGATGTCCAGTATGAAACGCATCCCATTGCGTTTAATAGTTACGTCAATCGTACCACTTTGTGAGATTAGTTCACAATAGCTAACCCTAACAGGTTAGCCCGCTACTGTACTATCTTAGACTGCATCATCACTTACCAGGTGAGATCGCAGTCAAGGGCTAACTTGTAGAGGATAAAAAAAAAACCGGCCAAGTGCGAGTCGGACTCGCGCACCGAGGGTTCCGTACAAACCTGACGTATTAAAAATAAAAATTACGTTTGTTGTATGGGAGCCCCCCTTTAATATTTACTTTATTGATATTTAATTATTTATTTTGAAAGGTAATATACAAGTTAATATTCTGTGAAAATTTGAACCGTCTACCTGTTACCGTTTTTAATATTGAGCAAAAAAATACGAAAAAAACACGTTTATTGTATGGGGACCCCCCTTAATATATATTTTTTTTTAATTTTTAGTATTTGTTGTTATAGCGGCAACGGAAATACATCATTTGTGAAAATTTCAGCTTTCTAGCTATCACGGTTTATGAGATACAGCCTGGAGACAGACAGACAGACAGACAGACAGACAGACAGACAGACAGACAGACAGACAGACAGACAGACAGACAGACAGACAGACAGACAGACAGACAGCGGAGTCTTAGTAATAGGGTCCCGTTTTTACCCTTTGGGTACGGAACCCTAAAAAGGTCACATCTTTTTTTTGATGATATAACAACAGTTACGAGTAGGTACTACTTAATTAGAGCCTGTTTTATATTAAACTCCTGTTCAGAATGCAAGTTAATCAATTGTGGTGTAATTACATTAACATGGTCCCCTCAGTCCCCTCTTTGGCGCAGTGCCAGGGCCGCCATCCCGGGCTCACACCGCCGGGACTATCTCGGGACATTCCGGGACATTTTCGGACATTTGCCTTGTATTACGCAATCCAACTGAACTTAAATCAGCCCTATCGCTTGCCCTGTTTTTATAAATACGATGTTTAATGTAAAAATTTAAATTCAAATAGACTTTTACAAGAGCAGACAATGGTTTGCATTTTATTTAGCTACCAGAGGTTTACAGATTAGATTTTTTAAAATTTCGTGGAAACTCTTTAATTTTCTAAAAGCCGGGCCGTACAAACATTCCGACATTCCGGTCGGTGAAGGATATATCCTACCAGGAATGCATGCCCGGAATCTTTGTACCACATTTTTGGTCAAAATCGTTTGAATAGCTGATGGGTCGTGAGCCCGTACCTAGTTGACACTTTCGCATTTATATTACTACTAGTGGGACAACGTATTCTCGCGGTTTTTCTATTGATTCGTTGTAAGTAAAAGCCAGCCCGCGCTGATTGTGCTCGCCTGCAGGATCGAGAACTACTCGTAATGACGATGACAACTAATTGAAGACCCAATTGAGTTTGTTGTAGCTATCGGACCACAGCACGTGCTATGGTACGTGGAATGGTACGCGGAATGGTACGTGGAATGGTACGCGGAATGGTACGTGGAATGATACCTGGAATGGTACGCGGAATGGTACGTGGAATGGTACGCGGAATGGTACGTGGAATGATACCTGGAATGGTACGCGGAATGGTACGTGGAATGGTACGCGGAATGGTACGTGGAATGGTACGTGGAATGGTACGCGGAATGGTACGTGGAATGGTGCATCGAAGTAAGATTATTGTCAGACTCGTAACAATTCATTTTCACGTTACGCTTTGACAGTTTTAATTGTCATTTTGCATGAAATAAAGTTACAACCAAACAACTGAGGTTTAATTGCATTAATTAACAAAGACTAAAAATTATATGCATTTATTTCCGTATTTAAAATACACAGAACGATTAAATGCGCTTTCATTCACATCGAAGCTTTAGGGTAAATAAGGAAATAGATGAAGTGGTCGAGGTGATATATGGCGGTAGTGCTAGTGTGCGGTGGATGAGGTCAGGTGGATCGGCGATAGGAATGTGCGGGCAAAGATCGAAATATTTATTAGAAACTAGCCGATCCCCGTGACTTCGTCCTCGTGAATTGAGGTTTTTATGTTCTCGCGAGAAGTCTGTGATTTTCTGGGATAGCCTTTATGTTATTCCAAACTATTCTTTATCACTGTGCCAAACTTCATCCAGATCCGTTCAGCCGTTCTGACGTAATTGAGTATCAAACATCCATCCATCCAAACTTTCGCATCATATCATACTATACTAATGTTATAAATGCGAAAGTGTGTTTTTTTTGTTGGTTTATTGGTTTGTTGGTTTGTCCTTCAATCACACCACAACGGAGCAATGGATCGACATGTTTTTTGGCGTGGTTACGGACCTGGAGAGTGACATAGGCTATTTTTTATCTCGAAAAATTAAGGAGTTCCCGCGAGAATCAAAAAACTTACGCTACGCAAACGAAGTCGCGGGCATCAGCTAGTTTATAATATTAGAAAGAATAGATTCTTCTATCTATCGGAGAGTACCTACGTACTCTCCGATGCACCGGATACACCCCAGCCACTAACTCCCCAACCCGGCCCCGGCCAATTGAGGAAAAAGGTTACCCAAATAAGTATACAAGTTGTTTGAAATGTAATTAATTAGGGAGGTGAAGGTCGTTTGCGGCCGGCATTGAGCCGGGCCATGAATCCCGCGCGTCGGGCCACGAGGCGGGCTGATGCGCGGGCAAGGACAAAACGCTCCATCCCCGGGATCAATTGACTGGATGTATTGCGGGACGGGGGTCAATGACTTTATTAGATGCCCGCAGCTGGTGCCCGGGACTCTATCGACGTATTATATTTTGTGTTTAAACATTTTCCGTGGTGTTGGAAAATATTATGAGGTACCAGATGATGCCCGCGACTTCGTCCGCCTGGATTAAGGTTTTTTGATTCCTGCGGGAACTCCTTAATATTCCGGGATAAAAAGTAGTCTATGTCCTTCCACGGGATATAACCTACCTCTATACCAAATTTCAGCAAAATCGGTTGAACATATGGGCCGGGAAAGCGTAGCAAACAGACAGACAGACAGACAGACACACTTTCGCATTTATAATATTAGTATAGATAGATATACAAAAAACAGGTTAGTGATTAGTCAGTCTATGTAGGTAGGTTAATTCCACTATACCAACGAGCCTGTATATTATGTATACTGATATGAAACTATCCTCCCAGAAAACATATTGGAGATCTCAACAAGTTCAAAGTTTTTGTAAAACGTAAACTAATTGAAAAGTCCTATTACAGTGTAAAGGATTATTTGAATGATAGGAAGACATGGGTATTAGTTGTTCCAGCGGCTAATTATGTAATTGTTATAATTATATTTCCGATATTTGTGAGATGGTGATAAAAAAACCCGGCTGAGTTTGTTGTGGGCTCTTCTCAGACCAGGGCGCGTTTGCAACCCTCGTATCTTTAATTATCACCATCACGTCTTATACTTTGTAAGCATGACGTTCAGAAGGTGTACTTTGTAGGTAGGTAGTACCTATTTTGAATAAATATGTTTTGACTTTGACTTTACTAAAACTAATTAAAAAATGTAAACGAAACCAGCAGAGTGTGAAAGAAGTAATGAATGAATGTACCAACGTAATAATATGTAGTTTGGAAGCAGCGAGAAATTACAGAGTTTAATTAAGTGACACACAGACAGCGCGGCGGCTTAATTTCGGCTTAATTTAAATTGCGCCGGCTCCGGGCTCACCGGCACCCGGGCGACACACACACACACACACACACACACACACACACACACACACACACACACACACAATATGTAGAGACGTGGGATCTTCCTGGCTTTAACGAAACTTCATTTATTTTATAGAGCAAGATCCTGCGACGATCAGACCTACGTTATTTTATTATAGCTAAAAGTTTTTCTATGTATGTCTCTAATAGAGATATAAACGATCCCCGACTATGAAGTTTGGATCGCGGTTGCTTTGGGAGGTATCAGGTTGAACAGGTGGAATCTTAAATTATAAAACAACAGGGTGTCCGACAGGGGTCTGCAATCGTACTAGGTGTCTGACAATGGACAACGTGGTTTGTAATATTATTCCAAAGAAAAATATAAAAAAACGAAGCTTAATGCTTTAACGAATTTGAGGTTCCGCCTTTTCTTACGAATACTCAGTAATGAGGAGTTGGAGCCAAATATTTTATGGGAATTTCGACGCTTATTTGTCCCAAAATGTTTATAGAAAACAATACGCTCCAATACGAGAACCTTCTTTTTGAAGTAAATTAATTAAAATTTTATGTATGACTAGCTAATGCCCGCGACTTCGTCCGCGTGGATTGAGGATGTTCGGTTCCCGCCGGAACTTCTTAATTTTACGGAATAAAAACCTATGTGTTATTCCAGACTATAATCTATTTGTGTGCCAAATTTCATACAGATCCGTTCGGCCGGTCTGGCGTGATTTAGTAACAAACATCCATCCATCCATCCAAACTTTCGCATTAATAATATTAAAGTATAGACTTGACTGAAAAAACTTATCAGAACTCATTAAGATTATTATCAGAACTTTATGTCTAAACAGACGACGTTCACGACTTCTTAAGGATAAAAGGAATCTATGTTCGGGAAACAGTACTAGTACTACAGAGCAATAAGCCAACTAGTATAAATATAGTGGTATAGTAGTAGATCTATGATAAATATGGTACAAAATTATGTCACAATCGGTAAGACGGGTCTTGAAAAGGTAAACAGACAGACCGTCACACTTTCAAAATAATAATAAGTAGTATGGATTGTTATCATGTTTATCTCACCCTACTGACCTACATCACTCTCCTGACCCATCTCAAAATCTCACCCCTTATACGATCTGTCAATAGCCTTCCTGTCGAATAGAAACTGTAGTAGAGGCAATACGGGGGAAACATTCCACCGCGCTACCGAGGAACGTGTATTGATTCCATCGATATAGTTTAATTAGAGGGAGCGGTTGCCGAGGGGGGGGGCTGGTAGGGGGTGGGGGGTGAGACCCGCTGACCCGGAAACGATGCGGCTCGGCCGGATATTAGCTCCTCTCCGGACGCGCCAGGTGGCGGGCAGGTGCCATTATTTGCGTTCAGCTTTCTCTTCGCAACAAAAGATACTCCTCTTACAATCGTTGATAGATTTCTAATTAAGTTTCAAATTGGTTTTTTTTATTGTTCATAGTTTTCGGTGATAGCCTAGTGGTTAAGACATCCACTCTCCTATACGGGCAGTTGGGGGTTCAATCCCTGGGCACGCACCTCTAACGTTTCAGGTTTATGTTTCATTTCATTTCATTTATTAAATCGTTTGACTGTTTCATAGTTGAAGATCTTAAAATAATTTTACATAGTAGGAACAGTCTACCTCTAACAGGCATACGATACAACATTATGCTTAAATTTAACATAAAGTCAATTATTTATAACATTTGATTCAGACATTTTATAATAATTGGTACGGATTATTAATTAGTAAAAACAGTAAATGGTTATAATTATGTGTCAAAATTGTTTGAGCAAGTTATGTTTAAATGTGCGTTGTAAGAAAATAAATATCACTTGCTTTAATGGCGAAGGAAAAGATGGTAAGGAACTCTGAATGCCCGAGAGTTTTTCATAATGTCAACGTAGTCACCGAGGCAAAAAGGAAATTAAAAAGCCTCTAGATGGAAGTGTCCTCTAGGAGGGGCGCCAGCTATCCAATTACTCACTCGGGACAACGTTGCTTGCCTGGAACAATTGACTGCTGTGCACTGACGATACGAAGATACATGCCCCTTATAGCTGAGGGATTTTAGTTTTAATCATTATTATACTCTAGCTACAATACCATGACAACTATTGACTGAAGGTGATAGAAAACTTTGCGTGGATATATTATCACTCAGTAGTACAAAGTCTCGACGCAGCAACTTTGCCAATATACTCGTAGATATACTTTGTTCGGAGAGTAACGACGCCTTCGCAGCTAAATTACTGAATTGCTTTTGTTGAACTTTGTCGCACTTTCCTTGAAATGGGAGAACGGGCATACATTCAATAGTTTAGAGCGAAACGTACTAAAGATCAAGCAGGACAAACATTGTGCAAAACATCCGAGTCAAAGAGGAGCAACGTTTTGTCCTGTCATGCTAGTGCGTGCGGTTCCATATTAAAGCGTGTTCCACGGGCTTTTTGTCTGCCAGAATTTTTTCGTGTTTGCCTTGTGATGTATGTGTGTATGGGTGATGGTTCAATATAACGAAGATTTATTGATCTTACATAATTGGCTAGTTCATCCATCCATCATCTGACAAGCTGTCTGTCGGTTTTATAAGCATTTTTACACTTCATATTCTAAAGGCATTTTTGTCCACTCTCTATTCTTGAGTCGCCATTCCAATGAGATCTGCAGAAGATTTAATTTCCGGTGCGGGGTCGCCATTCCAAAACCATCTTTGCTCTTTATAATATGAGCATCTAAACAAAGTAATCGATTATAAATATTAATAATATAACCTAATTTTGAACTTAATATATTTATCTATCTTTATTCCTTTATGGCTGTTTCTAAATGTTAATTGTTGTAGATGATATCATTTCTACAATAAATATTAAAAACGATCCGGCGACCATGAAATATACCCAAATTGTATTCAGAGCAATTAAGCGAGCCCCATTTATCTGTGATGCTATCACCTGAATGAATGGCTTGGAAACGACGAACTTCGACGATAAACGCAGGACTTTTACCTTCTGATAATAAAGAGTTAACTGTGGACCGAATAATCATCGGCTACAAATTGCAATAATAATTGCAAAATAATGGCCGTGAAAATGTAACAGACAGACTGACGGACACGCCTTCGCATTAAATAATATTAAGATGCATGAATTTAAGCATTATTAAAAAGAAATAAACTTGTGATTTTAAATATGATAAACACCAATAGAAACGAATCTCCATGATGAAAACAAATGAAATATCTATACTTATAATAAAACTGTAACAGGTCCAATTCTGTACATTGAAGATATTTTGAAAATTTTTTTTGGAGGGCACTCATTATTCGATACTGAAGCCAAATCTGCAAGTTTTTTCATTTTTGTCTGTCTGTCTGTCTGTCTGTCTGTCTGTCTGTCTGTCTGTATCTTGGCCGCGCATCACGCCGAAACTACTGAATGAATTCAAACGAAACTTGGCACGATTTGAGCCCATACTACGAGGTAGGACATGGGATACTTTTTGTCCCGAAATTCTACCCCCGAAGGGGTGAAATACGGGGTTGAAAGTTTGTATGAAAGTCCTTAATTTCTCAAGTTATAGCCATGAAACTTGCTATATGAGCTGCGGGTTGAAAATGGAGACATACATGTTTCACAGTTTTTGATAATTCGACCACCAAAAGGGTGAAATAGGGGATGAAAGTTGGTATGAAAGTCCTTCGTTTCTCAAGATGTTTTACAAGTTATATCAACGAAACTTTTTATTTTGGCTCACGGTAAAAAATAAAGAATTACGTGTGTCACAGTTTTTCAAAATTCCACCCCTAAGGGGGTGAAATAGGGGTTGAAAGTTTGTATGAAAGTCCTTCATTTCTCAAGTTATAGCCATGAAACTTGGTATATGAGCTGCGGGTTAAAAATGAAGACATACGTGTTTCACAGTTTTCAAAATTTCAGCCTCAAAGGGGTGAAATAGGGGTGGAAAGTTTTTATAAAAGTCCGTCATTTCTCAAGTTATTTCGATGAAACTTGGTATATCCACGCGGACGAAGTCGCGGGCATCAGCTAGTAAATAATATACACAGAAAAGAAAGCTGCTAATAAAAGAAATACAAGTAATACAATACAAAACATGGGCATTGTGATAGCGAGCGCAGCCAGCCATACCTACCTACCTACGACGAGTAATCTCTCATTTGTCGTTTAATTCATTCTCCTTGGCAGATTGTTATTCCGAGCTTAGAGTTGTTCACTGGTTTTTTCCGTTTAAAATGAAAACAAGGCTGATTAGTGTCAATCTTCTAAAGTACTAAGTTATTCAGATTCTTTTTTTTCTTTTTTTTTATCCATTACAAGTTAGCCCTTGACTGCGATCTCACCTGATAGTAAGTGATGATGCAGTCTAAGATGGTAGCGGGCTAACCTGTTAGGGGCATGGCGGTTATATTAAACTCATACCCCCTATTCTTCACTTGTTTCCTGGTTAGTAATAATTCATTTATTCATTCACTAGCTAACGCCCGCGACTTCATTCGCGTGGTTTAAGTTTATCTAATTCGAGCGCGAAGTTCTCAAGGTTTTATTATAATCAGGTTAATTAAGTATTACCATAGCGTTGGATGTTTAAAATGGGTTTGAGATAAAGACGGTTTGAAACAAGTTATTGCACCCGGGAAGCCTACCCTTCTATGTTTTCAGTTGATAACTGTCGATAGGATTGTATTTTCGAAATAATTAGCCTGACTTACGCCTAATATCAGTTTATAGCCAGATCAAGCCGAAGTTAACTGCACAACTTTACTTATTTGTACTAAATTCTTCCATATTCTGTAGTTGTGCATAACTTTTATGTGTAACTTATTGGCTACTAGCTGATGCCCGCGACTTCGTCCGCGTGGTTTAAGATTTTTGTTATTCCCGCGGGAACTCCTTAATTTTCCGGGATAAAAAGTAGCCTTTGTCACTCTCCAAGTCCTTCACTATACCCTTGCGAAAAATCATGTCGATCCGTTGCTCCGTTGCCGTGTGATTGAAGGACAAACCAACAAACTCACTTTCTTACATACTTTCTTCAACAAAATCCATACTAATATTATAAATGCGAAAGTGTGTCTGTCTGTCTGTCCGTCTGTCTGTCTGTCTGTCTGTCTGGGATGCTTTCACGGCTCAGCTGTCCAACCGATTTTGATGAAATTTGGTACAGGGATACGCTGTATCCCGGGGAAGGACATAGGCTACTTTTTATCCCGGAAAATTAAAGAGTTCCCGCGAAAATCAAAAAATCCTAATCCAAGCGGACAAAGTCGCGGGAATCATCTAGAAATATCATCATATAAATGGGAAAGTGTGTTTGTTTGTCCTTCAATCACGCCGCAACGAAGCAACGGATCGACATGATTTTTGGCATGGGTATATTGGAGGACCTGGAGAGTGACATATGCTACTTTTTATCCCGGAAAATTAAGTAGTTTCCGCGGTAATAAAAAAAACTTATACCACGCGGACGAAGTCGCGGGCATCAGCTAGTTTGGCACTGATAATATTAATATGATTGTTGTCGAATTATAGATATGGTAATGTACCGTGTTCGAGCATACAATAATCAACTGATTATCTGGAGCGGGTCCAAACCACGTCGTGACGTAACTCAGAGCACTGATAACGATGTGACTGCCTGTTTGATTTGCCGCTCCGCTCCGCTCCGCTCCACTCCGCTCCGCTCCACTCCGCGAGCGTAGGGTATAGTCGATGCGGTAATAAATAATTATCAGTTAATCACTGATAGTAATTGACTAGATCGGATTACCAAGTAAGCAAATCCTGATTTCCCTGTTTCGTGCCCTGATTTAGTTCAATTTTGTAATGCTGCAGTCCCTTTTGGCAAATGCATATTGTAGTTGCCAAAAAGGGACAGCATTAAAATATACAACTAAATCAATTTAAGAGTCCTTGTGCAAGTGGCCCTGACGTCGGTCTCGGTTATTATCATAAACACCTGATTGTAAAGGCGGAAACACACTACAAACATTTTGGCTGTCAAAATTTTTAAAATGACGTTAGAAGTCCGCTTGCTCATTTTTATATTTTTTTTATTTTTTTTTTATATAATATATTATTTTTAATATTATATAAATCTGCGCAGTACAAAACGTATTTATCACGCGACGGACGAGGACGGACGATGTCCTATTCGTAGTGTGTTTTCACCCTAGCCGTCCAATTAAATGTTATTCCGTCATGATATGTACATGAGTCGAGTTCTGAGAGTCCTGCGCATTGTCATCCCACAACAACACAACCGATCAACGATTATGACTGTTATCTGGCTTTTGCCCACAACACACAACACAACACTTTTGGGTTGAATTTTCCAAAATCCTTTCTTAGCGGATGTCTACGTCATAATAGCTACGTATCTGCATGCCAAATTTCAGTCCAATTCATCCAGCAGTTTGAGCTGTACGTTAATAGATCAGTCAGTCGCCTTTTTCTTTTATATATTTAGATAATTGAAGAGGCGTGACGCGGTGCGGAGAAATACATCAAAATAAACTTTATAATTGACCTTCCGTGATACTACATTCAGCGAATAACACTCCACATTGTTTTGCTCTGGTTAATTTAGAGAGGTAATAATATCTGAACCAACAAATGTACAACTAAACAAACAAATTGCCCCGGGTACGGCGACCGCAGCGCAGTGCGGCGTCGCGTTTAATGTTTCGGCCTTATTTGCGCGTTTGCATCAAACATGCAAACAAACATACAGAATAACAGCCTCGGTCGGGTGGATTACCTTCACCGTAGACACGGAAATAAGGTAAGGATAGAAATGGTAACTAGTTTGAAACATCCCTAGCGCAGTGTTGAGCGCTGTATAACTGTCATGCCCCTAACAGGTTAGCCCGCTACCATCTTAATACTGCATCATCACTTACCATCAGGTGTGATCCCAGTCAAGGGCTAACTTGTAGTGGAATAAATAAAAATACGAGGAAGAAGAAATTGTGTATACTCCTATAGAAATTGTGTACAACAAAATTAGTCACAGTCATCTATTAGGCTATGTTCGCACTGCGAGAAACATTCGCGCGAATTTTAATAGCAAGTGCGTAACACATCCATATGACTTCTAGTGTTTCATGTTCCTGCGGTGTCATGTTAAAATAACATAGTCCGTAGTTTTCAGGAAGTTAATTTGAATGTTTGAGCGTCTGGCGCGCGCTGATTGCGCGATGCGTCCACCGCACACCGCGCGCTGACGAGCTCCACCGCCCGCAGCCACCTCACATCTGCAGCTGCCGGCCGCTCACAAACACTAATTAGCTTGTTGATACCACTGTACCTTGTACACTGTACACTAAATAGGTATCACCGTTTGTATAATACATAATAAACTCGACTAATTGTACGACGAAAAGCACACCAGCAGTGCCGAAACGCGGTATCCTTTTGATTAAAACACAATTTATTACGTTTTTTTTTGTACTTTTTAGAACGAAGTTCGTTAGTACCCTAGCCGGCAAAAAACGTCCGCAACGAAAATACGTGGAGTAAGATTTTTATGTATAGTTTAATTAATGTTCGCAATACAGTGTTATATATTTTTATGAATCATTGTGAATAAAATAAAAAGTAGTTTTTGATTTTTATCGATTAAAAAATTATAAAAAAATAATTATATGTACTTACTTGAATAATTATTCCTTTTTACCTCGACTAGAACTTGAAATTAATGTTTATGTAATAAAAGAACTTCGTTCCTATCTGGTGTACCACGACACCACACTTTTTTTTTGAATGGAAACGTCTTCTTTAGAATGGCTGTGATTTGAAAATTCCATGAAACGAAAAAGCCACACTAACATGAGCCACATATTCATAATAGGATTTAGTCTGCGAGAGAATGAGGATAGAATACAAGTTATATTTGTCTCATTATCTCGTAGGCTGAAGTTTTACTTCTGCCGTGTGTGAATTGCACACCCACAGTACTTAGTAGTCGGAGGCGAACAAGTAGCCTTAATTCAAAGAAACCGCTACTGCAAGGTTTTAGCTTGTATCCAGTTAGTTTATACGAGTCTTTGTAACTTATTTTCATTAATTATTTATTTGAATCGTATCGGGAATCAAAAGCCTCCAGCCCTGACACGTGTGACGTCACGAGCGGCGGTTTAATCAGCGAGTGGCGCGACCGCGACCCACAGCGCGCTCGACAAATGGCGGCAAACAGAATTAATTAGCGCATCCATTCCGAATTACTGTTTCATTTATTAACCGACTTCCAAAAAAGGAGGAGGTTCTCAATTCGGCGCGCATGTGTTTTTTTTAAATGTATGTCGGTGCATATCTCCGTGGTTTCTCAACCGATTTGAAAATATTTTTTTTCATTTTAGAGGAAGCTCGCTAGGTGGTCCCATAAAAAATTCTGACTCCAAATCCTCAATCCTGATGCTGTAGGTGTACTGTACTACATGAAATCCTCAAAACTATGGAGTTAGGAAATTTTGATGGTGAATTCATATAGTAGGTATCAAGTCACGTGTATACGGTTCAACTCTGAGTCCCAACTCCTCAACCCTGATGCTGCAGGGTACAGAACTCCTGAAAAATAGCGATTTAGGATTTCTTATGTTGAATTCATATTGTAGGTGTCAAGCAACGACTTCATACTTAAGCTCAAGTCCCAACTCCTCAACTCTGATGCTGCAGGGTACTGCACTCCTAAGCCGTGGGGATTTAGAGTAGGCACACTAAAAAGTTAAAAATAAAAATTCTTTCCAAAAAACCGACTTCCAAAGCCACTGTAAAGCAAAAAATAATTTTGATTTCTACACACTATGTTGAAGTCGGGCGAGCCTGACGCGTCAACTTTGCCTATTTTTGTTATACTCGCCCGACTTCAACATAGTGTGTAGAAATCAAAATTATTTTTTGCTTTACAGTGGCTTTGGAAGTCGGTTTTTTGGAAAGAATTTTATTGTACACATTACTATTTAAATACGTGGCATATTATAGCGTTTAATAACCAATTGGGTACCTATTTGACAATTAGTCAAATCAGCAACTTTTTTTCAAACTAGCTGATGCCAGCGACTTCGTCCGCGTGGTTTTAGTTTTTTCGATTCCAGCGGGGACTCCTTAATTTTCCGGGATGTAGGGGGGATTTCTATGTCAGTCTCCAAGTCCTCAAATTATTATGTCCATGCCAAAAATCACGTCGATCCGTTGCTCCGTTGCGGCGTGATTGAAGGACAAACCAACAAACAAACACACTTTCGCATTTATAATATTAGTATGAAATGAAATTTATTTATTTTAAATGAAATTTATTTATTTTCTGTACACTGTAACAAAAATTTTAGTATGATTCTGAAATGTGACGTCATTAAAGTGCGACGCACTTTTTACCTTAATCGATTGTTTAAAATGGTTATTCAACATAAAACTATCAGGGGACGTGGATATTATGACTTTGAGATATCCTCTATTCACTAAAAATAATTTATTCAAAGTAGTCAAATACCCAATTAATTAAGTAAGCTCAAGTAGACTCAGTGGGCAATAGAGAGAGCTTTAGTTGGATTAGAGGGCTAGAACGTTATGTGTGACAAAACCGAGCGAGTCACAGGGAACCGCTCAATAGAGACGGCGCAGCGCAGGACCGCGGTTTATAGAAGTCCCTTGAAAATCATACTATAAGTAGGACACAAACTTGTGTCACTTTTTAATTTATAAAAATTTGGTATAGACTCGACAAGAGACCTATGTCCAGTAGTGTCAGCTCTAGCGCTAGCGTGATAGCTACACTTGTACCCTGGGTGGTACTAAATGCAATCTAAGGTGTAACCCGCATAATGTATGAAAATTATATAATATTATGTATGTGTGTAAGCATCATATTATTATAGAACACGAGCTTTTGCCCGCGACTTCATCCGCGTGAACTATACAAATTTCAAACCCCTATTTTACCCCTTTAGGATTTAAATTTTCAAAAATCCTTTCTTAGCGGGTGCCTGCGTTATACAAGCTGTCTGTATGCCAAATTTCAGCCTAATTCTTTCAATAGTTAGAGCTGTGCGTTTTTTTATATATTTAGATTATTACTTAGTTTAGTTACATGCATAACTCGAGCGAATCCGGAACGGGTCAGCAATAAGTTACAAGAGAATTATGAAACATCTCGAAGCTTTGCGAAGTTCCATCCAAGACAAACAGTGGCCCAATTGTATTGGATACCAATAACCATAAGCAATCGCAGACGCCATTACAATAGCTCATAGCCGGAAGAATGTCAATAACTGGCACAATAGCAGCTAGTTACGGCTCTTCAGATAGTTTAGCTTCACTTCACGGAGCTGAGCTTCGGGCCACGTATTATTTGCGATAGACACGATAAAGTGAAATCGTTATAAGTTTAGAGATCGCTTTGGCAACTTTTTGTTCCGGTGTCAACTTTTTATCTAGAGCAACACTAGCGAGCTAACAAATCTAATTCACATTAGTTAGCTTATTCATATTTGCTTTACTTGTATTGAAAAACATAATATAAAGGAATAAATAATTAATACTATTTTTTTCGACATTTCAAGCATATTTTAAAAGATAATGTTTTAAGCGATCTTTCTGAACTACAAGTATTTTATCGGTTTATTAAAAATACAGATTGTGTTTGGTATCATAATTTGAAAGCGTTAAATTCTGGAGTTGATCAGGAAAGATCAGGCGTAGCATAAAACTAGGGTTCCCTAGCATATATACCGTCACATAGCTATATTATTATAGTTATTTAAATAAATTATATTATTATAGCAGCCGCAATGTAGTACCGAGTGCCGTCACTGTCAACTTTGCCAACGCAATATTACTCAAAATGACAGTTGGGTGTCACCTTGACGTTCATTAAATTAAGGCTGTGTTCCGTTATAGACTGCGAGCACTGTTCAGTGCTCTTACTGTGGAGAAATTCGTTCCGTTATAACTGACAATAAACTGCTGCAGTATCCTAGGGAAATATATGACGTCATTAATCGATGCCATCTTTGTAATGTGAACACTGGCGTTTTCGAGGTAAGGTGCTCTCAGTGTTTGTCTCAGTGCTGACAGCGTTCCGTTTTAAGCAGTACCCAGTATACCTAACTATAAAGGAACGGCTTCGCAGTGTACTAAAGTGACGTCACACCTTACAGTGCTCGCAGTGTATTTCGGAACACAGCCTAAGATTATAATAATAATTGTAAAACACGAATATAGAAAGTCAATGATAATGAAACAATGGGGCTGATTCTGTAGTGCACAATCTCTAAACTAAACTAAAATTAGAGCATTACAAATATTGCTAACCCTTTCATAATACTCCCTACGGAAAGGGACAGAACTAGATTTAAAGTTGCCATTTTAGTTTAGTTTAGAGATTGTGTTACACAGAATCAGCCCCATTATGGCTTTAAGCGTTGACGGTATGGCCCCTGTATTTAATATTCAAACGTGTATAAACTGTCCAATAGCAGCTCTACGGTAATCAAATCTCTTGTGAACTAATACAGATAGTGGCAAGTGTCTGGAGTCGCGCCAGCCCGCGGGTCGTCCTGGGGGGAGGGGAAGGGGGAGCAGGTGGTGGGGGGGGGGGATACAGGAGATATTAGCTCTGCTGTCGCTGCCGGGGAACGCTGGCTTCCCCCGAGCCAGGCGGCCTGAGCGATCTCACGACGATTAATTGTTTTTCCCGCGAGGGATCCTCTGGAGCACTCAGATGTTGCACATTTTTCCTTGACTCGCTGCTGTTGCTGACGACTTCAGCTGCGCGGTTTTCTTACTTTTATCGGTCTTTATAATAGTAGTGTATATTCTTTAGGGAATTCATAACCCAGTTAATAAACATGTTTAATAATCTACATTAGAATCGCAAAATAGCGTTGAGTAATGGTATTTCTTTACTGAGTAGATCAAAACTTGACTTACCTACCAATACCTATCTGTCGTCGCAATCAACGCTACGCTTGAAACAGCTGGATGCAAATTTTGCATACTGTGTTTTATCACTAAACCTAAACTAATGACGAGTTCCTTTCCAGAATGTGATGGGTTTGAGCTAAAGTCCACCACGCTAGCCGAGTGCGAATTGTTAGAATTCCATCACCTTTGAGAACATGAACTGTCGGGCATGCAGGCTTACTCACTATATTATTTTCCTTCCCCGTGTGCAAGTGATATTTAATAATTACGCACATAGATAATTATGACGTATCTCAGAAAAAAATTGAAATGCGTGGTCGAGGATTGAAGGCCCGACCATTTCAACAGAAAGTCAAACATTTTAAAAACTACTTATGTTATCACCGCTTTACAACGATTATATTAATACCTATAGATAAATCTAAATCTGAAATGCTAAAGTTTTCTAACAAAAGATTTTAAAATAACTTATCTTAATTCTCGATATTTAATAACTTATAGATCAGAATATCAATAATATCCAGTAGCGACTGGCGTTCATAAATTCTACTCTATTTTCTTTCCTCTCCGCATAGACTGTTTTCATATTAGCCTGAAATTGATCTAGATGGAACAAATTGCGATTAAGTGTTACAAAATATAAATGTTTTTTTTTTCGACCGATATTTTGATTAAATTTGGTATAGAGAGCGGTTAGTTCTTAGGAAAGGACATTTATAATCCTGGAAAATTAATGGACTGCCTCGTTGGTCTAGTGGTTGACATGTTCGACTGCGGCCGACGAGGACCCGGGTTCGAGTCCCGGGTCGGGCCATAACAAGTATAGGGTTTTTCTGACTAGAAATTCTCAGTACTAGCTCGGAGTTAGGAAGTTGGCGGTGTTTCACCCTCGTGCCTCGGAGAGCACGTAAAGCCGTCGGTCCCGGTTATTATCACTAACATGGTAATAGTCGTTAAAGCTCGCGAACCCGCATTGGAGCAGCGTGGTGGGTCTAAGCTCTAATTCCCTCTCTCCTATGAGAGTGGAGGCCTGTGCCCAGCGGTGGGACGTTAATGGGCTGTAGTGGTGGTGGTGGTGGTGGTGTGAAAATTAATAATTTTCCGCGGGAATCAAAAAACCTTAATCCGTGCGGACGAAATGGCAGGCATCATTTAGTTAAGTGATATATCATTGTAATCAATACAATCGCTCGTCAGCCGCTCTCTCGTAGCTCTCAATTAGCTCGGCGACACATTGCAGCTTCACTTGAAGCCGGACTGATTGGCGCGAGTTAAAATAATGAGCTGCGTCATCAATCAGCTGCTCGGCGACAACTCGGAACGCGCATCTGTCCGGATCACAGGGAAATATAGCCGCTATCACCGTGAAATACGAAATGTTTTAGCTTGATTGATTCCTTGTTATTTGGACGTCGAAAGTGTAAAAGGATCGCAACAAGGATTTAAAGCGAAAGGCAGCAAAAGTTTAAAATGAGAATTTTAATATTTTTTAACATTAAGAAAAATAACTTCGTTCTGATATAAAGAGAATAATACCTACTTACTTACTTATAAATGATAGTATAAATTACGATGTAGCGTTAGTAATTAGATGGGATTTTCCTCCCTGATTTGTCCCTATCTTGTGTAACTGAAGTCAGTTTAGTAGGTAGTTACTTATTACATAATACACCCTAATGTACTCGTACATAAGGATAAACACCCACGGGTTACTGTAGCCTGAGTACATTTACTCATTTATTTATTCATTTATTTATTTAGTTACTGTAGCATGAGTGATTGCTTTTTAAAGCAATTGGGAATCGAGTCGGCCCCTCAAAACCTAAAGTGATATTGGCGACACGGCGGCGCTAGTGTTGAGACGAGTAACAGTAGGCGTCGATATAAGTTAACCCTTTAATGCGATCTAACTTGATGTTAAGTGATGATGCGGTCTAAGGTGGTAGCGGGCTAACCTGTTAGGGGTATGGCAGTTACATTAAACCCATACCCCTAATCAGTTTCTTCACGGCATCGATCGGAACGCTTATTCGCTTGGCGGTACGTTCTTACTGGTAGGGTGGTAAGTAGCCACGACCGAAGCCTCCGACCGAACCATACCAGAGAAAATTCAGAAACTATGAATTGCTAACTCCCCTGTTCCTAGGAATAGATTTTTCTGTGGCTACACTTTTTAGCAACAAACTAGAAGTTCAGACGCTAATTTTTGAGAAAATAAGTAATGATCCGATAACGAAGCCTGTTTAGAGATGCTACGCGAGCGTATCGCGTTCTCGATTGGATCGCGGTGGGTGGCGCGCGTGGCGGCGGGCGGCCGGGGGTTGGTTCCGCAATCACGCGGGTAATTAGCGCGCGCACGTGAGTGGCGTGCCATTGTTGTTGAGACACTACAGTGTAGCTGTACCACAGCATAGGTAATAGTACAGTAGTACCACGGCGCTGAGAACGTGGTGTAGCAATACGGCGATGGCAGTTACGGAACGTAGCACTACCAGGCGTATCGCAGACAGACGTTGGCTCGATCTTTGTCTGCCCATTCTTGTGTCTGTTACCTATTTACAGCCTATCTGATTTTTATTTTATTACTAAGATAGAAAGTATATACCTACCTTACTTTTATCCTTAAAATTAAAATTTCCCTCGGAATTATTAAAAACCTTCTACTGTTAGACTGACATTGACAGATTACATCATTGGTCTGGCTACCTCTACAGCACTCTTGACAGTGAGAGCGTGATTAGACGCGCTTGGCGGCAGATCCGGGCGTAATGTAAAAATGGCCACTGTGTGTGTATTATAAAATAAGGAATAAAGAATATTAAGTGCATAACCAGTGTTTGCATTAATTAATACTACGCAGGGCAATGAGGAACTTTCCAGCCTACGTTCCTTTAAATCATCATAGGTGGCGCTTTTATACACACTATATAAGACATGTATATGAGAGTGCAAATGAGGTGGTATAGTACCTCTATGCTCTTTGCTCGGATTTTTACGAAGAAAACTAAGGCCAGTCACTCACTTTTTTGTTTTGCAGTTTTTCGTGTTTGCATCGAATAAATATTTGAAATATTTTTTCTCATCTCTGAAGCACATTTTGATGAGATAAAGTGATGAAGTCCATCCGCAGCCACTCGAAAAGTCAATAAAAAATATTCTTTATACATATTGGCCGCATGATTGTTATCTTCATGTTCTGCTATAGAACAGCCCCCGATTATGTAAGAATGGCCGATCAAATCGTAAAAGTGCGGCGTCAAAGTAAAATAAACCATAACAGCATTAAATTAGAGCTCAATTTCGTGTATCTATCAGTGTGTTACGTGAATTCATCTTGAGTTTTTTTTATTTTTTATTTTATTCAGGGTATTATTAATTTAATTTTAGACACTTAATATTTAAGCATTCCCTGTTTTGATTTGATTGGTTATACGGGTAGTAGTGAAGGCTTAGTATAATAAACACTAATTAAAGTTGGTTTTTTTTAGGCAAATTTATTTATTAAGATGATTATATATTTTATACTTCTACCATACCTTTACTACTGTTTTAATCATACTTTTGCGGGTCTAAAGTCAGTCTTCATGCCCTAGGGCCGTAATCTAGTCGATCGATCGCCCAACTAGTTGACCAACCCCATACTGTAAATATGCACAACAGAGTCTAGGCTCCAGACTGGTCGACCAAACGACCGTACCATTTGACATAAAAGTTTTTAAACCAAGGAGTATGTATACCTGCATAAACACTGGCAGCATGAAAAGCAAAAAGTTTGAATATCAAAGCAGCGGCGCAACATCGAACGAACGTGAACATTCACTTTTAATTTGTCTTTTCTTTTTATTATTTACTAGACCTATGTATCCTACTTACTATGATTTGCAATAAATATCTAACCGTTACAGTTTGTTTTACTGTTATGGTAGAAGTATAAAGTAGAGTATACACCACCGGGATAAAGCAGTTTTTTTCTTGGGCGCTTGAATCCCTCACTGCACTCAGGACTCAATCTTAATTCCCTCCCTTTGGTCGGGAATTAACTTATAACACCCTCGCTGCGCTCGGGAGTTAAATTAGGAGTCCTTCGTTACGTTCAGGATTCAATGTAGCGCCCGTGACATAAAACAGTGCTTTATCCCCTTGGTGTATAATCTACTATTTTGTTTTTGATTTTAAATATTTTATTTATTTACTTGTACTAAGAGTAGCTTGTAATATACAGTGACGGTCCGTGACGTCTCGGCCCCTCCTGAAAATCAGCGTTGCGGTATGTCCGGTGGGTACATACCTACCTTTCATGCTGTGGCACAGGCTGAGGAGGTGGCCCATTGACCACATTTACTTGTTAAGTATGTACACAGTGCATAGGTACTGCATTTAATTAATTTGTTCTACTACTGATTAATTTTGTGTAAACTGTTGGTCAATAAAAAAATATTTATTTATTTATTTATTTATCCATTCTCATACGTTTAGGGTATCGTGTAAACTGTAAACCGATGACCTCCAGCCGAATATGGCTTATCAAATAAATATTATAAATGCGAAAGTTTGGATGGATGTATGGATGTGTGGATGTATGGATGTTTGTTACTCAATCACACTCCAACGGCTGAACAGGTCTGGATGACATTTGGCACAGAGATAGATTATAGCCTGGAATAACATATAGGCTACTTTTTATCCTGGAAAATCCTGGAAAATTAAGGAGTTCTCGCGGGAACCGAAAAACCTCGATCCACGCGGACGAAGTCACGGGCATCAGCTAGTAAAGTTATAAAAATCTTTATTTCATAGAAGCAAATGCGAAGTAAAATATTTTTTATAGCGTTACATAGGTTTGCGGTTTATCATTTTAAAGATAATTAGGAATAGAGTCCAAAAATATATTTTTTTAATTTTTTTTCCTAAAATTGACGAAAATTGGGGGCTTTCAAAGTAGAGATTTTCTAACGTCCAAAGTTGACCTCAGAACTCTCAATTTTCTGAAAGCCTGAGACTGAAACTTGATCAAATATTTGAATCCGGTACTTGAACAACAAATACTAAAATTAGATTAATATTATAAGGAAACGAAATTATTTAATTTTTAATGAGCTTCAGTATTTTTAACAGAACTTTACAATGATGTGAATAGATGGCGCTCTGTAAAAGTTTATGGATACCGCGAGGTCTCAGTTCGGGGCGGACCACTAGTATTAGTCGTCTTCAATATGCAGGAGAATCGGTGTCCAAATATCGTAGCCAAGTCTTCAATCCGCAGGAGAATCGGTGTTCAAATGTCGTAGCCAGGTCTTCAATATGCAGGAGAATCGGTATCCAAATGTTATAGCCAGGTCTTCATATACAGTGGTAATCGGAGTCCAAATTCGCGCAGTTCGATATAAATCAGAAAGATATAAATTTAATTCGACGAAATCACACAACCGTATCGCAAAACGAAATAGTGAGTGCCTGGCCTAAAATTTCATAAATTGACATGAGTAGTTTTCTTCGTGAAAAATCCGAGCAAAGGGCGTCAGGCCGTAGAGCATTAGATTAAGGTACATACCGCCTCATTTGCACTCTCATATTTATATAGTGTGCATAAAAGCGCCACCTATGATGTTTTAAAGGAACGTAGGCTGGAAAGTTCCTCATTCAAGAGTTCAGATTAAGGTCTAAGGTAGTAATTTAGATTTAATATAAGTACTATACATAATTTATCATAGCTAAACGAACAATGGTTTAATATGATATGCGTGTAACACACCTGTCTAGTAGTCAAAGCATTTAAATATGAGGTTCCTGCTTATCAATAGTAGCTTTAAAAGTTCAAATACTTGCATTAGTTTTAAACGAGCCATCAGCCACTTCCGAGTGTCTCGATGAAAGCCTATGTAATTAAAAATCAAACACTCATATGCATAAAAGGAGAGCTGATAGCATAAAATATGGCTTACTAAGAATAATAGAAAAGGTTTAACTCTCAGGTCCCCTACCTCTAGAGTAAAACTGTGCTAGTTAAACAAAGATACTATATTGCAGACCAGTGAAGGCTGAGGCTGAGGGCGATGTGCGGTGTGCGTATTGTAGAGATACGCACACCGCACAATTTTATTGAGGAAGGCTCATGTAAATATTTTTAACATTATTAGTCGTCTAAACTGTATGATAGTTAACCGGTGGTCGTATTGCGGGTATACATGGCGCGCCTCTCGGTGACTGATGAGCTCTGAGCGCTCGCAACACCGCGACTAATGCGTCGTGGCCACAGTTACAGCGGACTGAGCGTTTGAAGCGTATTTCAATAATATATCAATCATAGGAATATAATATTCTTGTGATGAAATTTGGTATAGAGGTAGATTGTATCCCGGAGAAGGACATAGGCTACTTTTTATCCCAGAAAATTAAGGAGTTCCCGCGGGAATAAAAAAAACTTTATCCACGCGGATGAAGTCATATCATCTAGTAATAATTATTATAAATGTGACAGTGTGTCTTTCTGTCTGTCTGTCTGTCTGCTACGCTCGTCCAGCCCATCCTTTGTCTTTCAACCGATTGCATGCCGGGGAAGGACATGGCCTATATTTATCTTCATCTGCCCCATAAAACCTTCCCTTTCGTTCCCTATCACGTCCAATTATCGGGAGATAGGCTTCATTTAGTCCTCCGGGGAATATAGACTTTCAATAGTTATGGTCATCTGCTTGGACCGAAACAATGCAGCTTATATTATAAGAAGATGTAATATTATAAAGAAATTGTATAATTTCAACAATTCGGAGCAAGTGATAAGTATCACATTGTTGCTCACCGCATTGCTTCATCGTGGCGTTATTTTTAGTGCTGTCTTAAATACTGCTACTCGGTCTGTCCTGTCTTTAATTCTTTATTTTGTTTCCGCTGCGACTCTGGCTGTACATTCGCGTGTGCAGATCAAGTTGTTACTTGTTAGTGCGTGGAGTGGAGTGGAGTGGAGCGGAGTGGAGCGGAGTCGGGTCGAGGAGCCGTGTGATCGGAAACCTAATGAATAGGGAACTGCGATAAGGCTTCGATGGCTCGTTACGGCGACGCTTCACTGGATCACTTAAGCAGGATGCACACACTGATACATGCTCGACGAGCATGATTAATTTGTAGCATGAAAATAGACACGCTTGATAATATGGTTTCCATTCATTTTAATATTATTTGAACTAATTAATGTTAAGCTGCATGTTGTAAAGTGTAAACAGTAAAAAATGGAAACGGGGAGGAAATATTTTTTTTAAATTAAATATTCCTTGTTTTAACGGTAAAGGAAAAAATCGGGAGGAAACGTTCGTTAATGTTCCCAAAGATGTGTAAAGTCCGCCATTACGTACTTCTTATAATATTTCTGAGTTATATAATATGTGCGTTATTGAAGCAATTAGGGGACTGTCCACTTTGTATGGGGCTTTCGGCTTGGAGTGGACAGTCACTGAGAATAATAATTTTATATTAAGTTAGTAGCACTAACAAGTAGGAATAAGAAAAATAATAAAGTTTTGTGTCCAGGTGTTACATATTTTGTTTTTTGTGGATGATTATAAGAAGGTTTCTGAAATAAAAAATCATTGTTTTTGTTATTTTTGTTTTATTATTCTGATTCATAAGTTAACAGAATGTTATCTAAAAACTGGGCAGGTAGATTTATAGAGTCTTGGTACCTTGCCCAGCTCAAAAACCAAATAATTGTCATGAAATGGGCACATCGACCTGTCCGTCGACTCACCATGCAGTTGCAACAATATTGTTTTATAGCTTCTCTGCCTGACCTATTGTTTTCATATCAGTGAAATTCGGGGGTTCCGTGTTCAGTCCGAGGTCAATATTAGGGCTTCGATCAGTACCGGTAGGATTGCCAAGGTATACGCAAATAGCGTCATCGTTGTGTATAGAAAAACGGGAAAAAACAAAAATGATAACAAGTAATATTCACTTTTCAATAACTCCTGGACCATCACCAACATTAAACACCACAATTCGAAATACCTACGAATGCGAAATCATTTATTTTGTCAAAATGACAAGTCCAAAGAGCAAGAGTCTATAGTTTAGGGTTGCCAAAAAATCATTTTCAAGAAAAAGGTAATTAATCGATTAAATCGATAATCGAAGTTAATACAATAATTAACTCTTTGTTTTTTATTTATTCAATAACAATTTACCTAATATAGTTTATATTTCACCATAGTTAAATGTTCTTTTACTAAAAGCACTTTTGTAGGTAACTTTTTCTTTTTTATTCGATTTAAAAATGTTTTTATAAATAATCGATTAAAAATTAATCGATTTAAAAATATTTTTAAATCGATTATTTGCTAATAATTATTATTTGTTTAAGACTGGCAACATGGCGTAATCAAATCACCAACCGGAAATAAATAATTAATGAATTAAAATACTTAATAAAGTTTTTATCAGTTTATATTGATACAACTGAAAACAACAAATAAACATGATTTAATTTATCAAAATTTTTGGTTTAATTGTTTTTTTGTATGTATTCTGTTCATGCCAAGCCGAAAATGGACAGTTCCCTTTCACTCGCAGACGGTGAAGGAAGAATCTTAAATAAACATGCAAATCCGAGAATTTTTCATTCCATTGCCAATTCTATTGCCATTCCTATTCATTGCCATTCCATTGCCAAGTCGGGCAGCGTGGTTGACTTTGGCCAAACCCTTCTCATTCTAAGAGGAGGGATTGACAATGGCATCCTTAGAACTACATCACTGAACTTGAAGCGACTAATTGAGTACTCAACATAACGAGTCCATTACAGGGCTAGTGGGTAATCATTATATCATAGTGGTCGAGCCGCAGCTAAAAGCTCTGTTCCGGCGAAAGTAAATAAAAGCGTAGAGTCCGCCGCCCGCCCTGCGCCCCGCCGCCCTCCGCCCGCCCTCGCTATCTGTGCGCGGGTCACTGGGCAGCATCGCGGAGATATCTCGACTTCTGTAACGTTTTATCAGCAATTTATTATAGTCCTAGTAGGTATCAATTCCAAACCGGTGGTAGATTCTTGCGACTTATCATAAGTCATCAGTATCATTTCATTATTTTCATTTTCAATTTTTAATCTTATTTTACCTGAGAAGTAAGTTTTTTTTATTCCCACGGGAACTCCTTAATTTTCCGGGATTAAAAGTAACCTATGTCACTCTCTAGGTCCTCAAATATATACCCATGCCAAAAGTCCTTCAATCCGTTGCTCCGTTGCGGCGTGATTGAAGGACAAACCAACAGACCAACAAACAAACACACTTTCGCATTTATAATATTATATTATAATTTTAGTATGTTATGATTCTGTGATACTAGACCCCGTGCCGCTCCCAGCTCCTAGTGTAAGAGAAATGCACCCGAAGTATATGTATACAAAATATTATATAAGTCTAGCAAATACAAACAAATTAACTCTGAGCCATCTGTAAGAACGTCTTGATTAAACTCGGAACAAGTAAGAAAGATGTTGGTGGCACAGTGGACCCCCGGGGGCCACCGGTGAGGGTCAAACTAATACAAATACCTACGAGCGGGGGTTATGTGGCCAATCTTACTGCCCACTTATTAACCAAACGCGTTTCTCTCTAATTCCTTTACTGTACTTTGTTTTCTAAAGAACTTGATGGAATAACACTTATTATTATTTGACGTATGGCATATGGCAGGCATTTTGTTGATTTAACCAATAGTAAGCTAGTCTTATATTATGAAGGAGGAGATTGCGTACCGGATAGAACAATATAGGAGAACGTTGAGCCCGTAGATCGATGACACAATATTATGCTAAATGGAAATTGCAAATTTGGAATGTTATTATTGATTATGCCATTTTGTCCAGTAAAATACGGTAGATTTCTATTGATTACTATTAGTTTCGTCTCGGTAGGAATGTTATTCCGAACCAGTGGTAGATTCACTCGATGATTCAAAAGTACTTGTAAAAGTTTATTTGAATAAAAACATTTGAATTTGAATTGATTTGAGCAGGGCAGAAAACACGCACGCTGTAAGGGCGTTCCAAACTTTAGCGCTTCATTGAAACGTGGAGCAAAGACCGTTTGCGAGTGGATTGGATGCCGACTACTATATATTACGCAGATTTATGCATTCGTCATGAAGATAATAATAATTCATCGGATAAAGAGATACAAAGAGAGAGGCCTGGTGGGAGCCTTCGGCCGTGGCTAGTTACCACCCTACCGGCAAAAACGTGCCGCCAAGCGATTTAGCGTTCCGGTACGATGCCGTGTAGAAACCGAATTATACTTCGCATCTCTCCCGAAGATGATTACAGTTTACATGCAGCAGTACGCCAGATTATGCTGTCCTAATCACACTTTTAGAGTTATTTTTCCAATATAATATATTTTTTTTTTTTTTTTTTTTATTAGTCGCTTTTTGACTTCAGACTACGTCCCACCACTATAATTTCTCCCCGCCATATTGAATCCTGTCTAGTGTCATTACGTATTTTTGTGTTGTCCGAGTCACACGTCGCCCAAAAACGAAAATTAAAATTAAAATAAAATTAGAAGTAAAATGGGCAAAAGAAAACGTGACATAGTTGAAAGAGTGTTAAAAAAATTAGCTAAAAGAAGGAGGAGAATCAAGTCATCATCATCTTCGTCATCCAACGATTCATCCGACCATGAATGCCATGATAATTCATTGTCACGCGAAAATCATGAAGACCAAGAAATAACGAGTGAGGGGAAAATACAAGGTAAGTGCTTAATTCTAAAATATTTCCCTTACTTTCTTACATGAAGAAATTAGAAATTTAAACCCATTCATCATTTTACCCAGTGACAGCTTTTTATCTGCTTACCCTCTTTTTTAAAAAAAAAAAAAAAAAAAACACATAAACGTGGTTGGTTGAAAATAAGTTTTTCTGTATTATTGACTATGTTTTATCATAATATTATATCCCGACGTATATCGTGTGTGGAAATTACTATCCCGGCATATATTGTGTGTGGATAAAATTATACCTACCTACCCAGTTTAACTAGGTCCTCCGACGCATAGCGTGTGTGAGATTTCCCTGTAAGATCAAAAATTAACTAACTACTTACATAAAGGTACGGTTTTACAGACGAGATTCCATCTGAGACATTGATAGAAGAACAGATCACTGACGAGAATGACGAATTAGATCCGGAGATTTTACAGCTATTGGGCTCAGACCCAACGCAAGACAAACCTTTCGGAGAAAACATACACAAAGATTTGGCCACACGATGGAAACATATTTTGACTAACGGATTGCTTAAAGAAGAAAAGATCGATCTTCTAAAAAAATATTTACCTGCTGAAAATTGTGCATATATGAAAGCACCCATTCTAAATCCCCAAACAAAATCGGCATTATCGGAGATTAACGTCAAGAGGGATTTATATAGCGAACAAAAACAAAATCAAATATCAAGCTGTCTCTCAGCAATCGGCAAAGCACTTGGCTTGAGTCTGAAACATAAAGATACTGTTCCTCAAGAAATTAGAAAAGTGCTGAGTGACGCAGGGCGGTTGCTATGCGACACCCATTACAGAGAATCTCTCTCGAGGCGATATGCTATCGTTAATTGCATTAGCAAACAAAAGAGAGATATATTAAAAAATACGAAAATAGATACCCATTTGTTTGGCTCTAATCTATCTGAGCACCTAAAATCATCAAAGGCTATTTCAACCTCCGCTTCAGAGTTGAAACCTAACCAGTACCGGTCACAGGCGAATACCTCGACTCGAAACCCGGGAGCTTTAAACGCACGGGGGGCACCGCGGGCACCAGCCGCCGAGACGCGAGTGTACCCGGGTCAGTATCGGCAACAGCCGCCGCCGCCGCCGCCTCGAGCGTCAGCACAAGCGCCGCGCAATCAGCGCCGAGCGCCAGCTCCGACGACGAATCACCGCTCGAGGTCGTACGCACAACCGCGACGCCGCTAGCTGCCTCGTCACAGGTACATAACACAGATATGTATTTACCTATCGCTGGCAGACTCCAGTATTTTTTTCACGAGTGGCTTAATATTACCAATGATAAAACTATCTTGTCTTGGATTAAAGGTTATAAAATTCCCTTTACTAGTGCTCCATGTCAAATGGATGTCAAAAGTAGGTCATATTCTCCCAAAGAAATAGACATAATAGATGAGTGCATTACAGAATTATTAGAATCAAATTACATATCGACTTGTATTCCGTCCGAAAAACAATTCATATCACCAATCTTTGCAGTTCCTAAGCCTAACGGAAAATATCGTTTTATTTTGAATTTAAAAAAAAATTAAATAAATTTATTCGTGTCAATCACTTCAAAATGGAAGACCATCGTACCGCATTAAAATTAATTGATAAAGATTGTTTCATGGCCACCTTAGACCTAAAAGATGCATACTTTTTAGTACCAGTTGCTGAAAGTGATAGAATATATCTTCGGTTTAAATGGAACAATAAATTTTTTGAATTTAACGTTTTACCGTTTGGACTTTGCACTGCGCCATATGTTTATACAAAATTATTAAAACCGGTCCTTCACTATTTACGTTCATCAGGATATTTATCAGTAAATTTTCTTGACGATTTCTTGTGCATCGGAAGTTCGTTTAACAGCTGTTTAGATAATGTAGAAACAACCAAGAATTTACTTTTAAAATTAGGTTTTTTAATCAACGATGAAAAAAGTCAAATTTACCCACAAAAAAGATGCTTATTCCTGGGTTTTATCTTTGATTCGTCTAAAATGTGCTTAACTTTACCAGAAAATAAGAAAAAACGTATAAAGTTATTTACAATCGAATTACTAAATACAAAAAGATGTACGATCAGGAAATTAGCTAGTTATGTTGGTTTGTTGACGTCGGCGTGCCCAGCTGTCGACTACGGATGGGTCTATACGAAAATGTTCGAAAGAGAAAAATTCTTGGCACTCAACTATTCCGAAAACTACAATAAATATATGAACTTATCGATACATTTAAAAAATGATTTCATATGGTGGAGGGATCACATTGATTCCGCAAGGTATTCATTTCAATATGAAGAATATTCACTAGTAGTGTACAGTGACGCATCGCGTTCGGGCTGGGGTGCAGCTTGTAACGACGAGACAGCTCGCGGCCACTGGGATCATTTGCAACTAGCGTTGCACATAAATACTCTCGAACTACTTGCAGCCTTTTATAGCCTCAAAGTTTTTGCGTCACGACTTACAAATTGCAATATCTTATTACGAATAGACAATACTACAGCTATCGCCTATATAAATAAAATGGGCGGAATACAATTCACACATCTAAATAAAATTGCACGTGACATATGGCAATGGTGCGAAAATCGAAATTTACATATTTTTGCGTCATACATCCAATCAAAAATGAACGTAGTCGCAGATTTTGAATCTCGTCAAAAGTTCAATACAGACACTGAATGGGAACTAGCTGATTACGCGTATCGTCAGATAAAAGATTATTTCGGCATACCTGAATTTGATTTATTTGCCAGTAATCAAAATAACAAATGTCAGAGATACGCTTCATGGAAATTAGACCCCAATTCTGAAATCGTTGATGCATTTACGTTCAAATGGAAAACCATATTTTTCTATGCCTTTCCACCGTTTAGCCTTATTTCTAAAGTTTTACACAAAATTAAATGTGATAAAGCAGAGGGCGTTGTTGTACTTCCATACTGGCCCACTCAACCCTGGTATCCGATATGGACCAACCTGCTGGTTTCCGAAATATTATATTTTCAGCCTGATAAAAACCTACTAATCTGTCCTTCCAGGGAGCATCATCCTCTCCATCCGGATCTGACCCTGATGGCAGGGAAATTATCAGGCAGTCGCTCCTGAGACGCGGAGTCCCCAACGCGTCACTCGACATAGTAATGGCCTCTTTCTCTAATAGTACTATAAATCAATATAATTTATCTTTAAAGTCATGGTGGAAATTTTGCAAGAACAAAGGTTATAATTATTGTGATTCAAATAATACTCAGCTGATTGAATTTTTGACAGAAAAATTTAATTCAGGTGCTGGTTATAGTACATTAAATACCTATCGTTCTGCACTATCTACTCTATTAGGCCAGGAAATTACATGTCATGACACCGTAAAAAGGTTTTTTAAAGGCGTTTACCGTAAAAAACCCCCAGCGCCGAAATATGATACAACTTGGGACCCAAATTTAGTTTTAAATTATCTACGTACCTATTACCCCAATGATCTGATCTCACTAAAAGACCTTTCTCAAAAAACTATAACACTTTTGGCATTAGCATCTGCACAAAGAATGCAGACGCTTAGTCTTATAAAAGTTCAAAATATTTCATTGGAATCCGATAAAATTCAAATTAAAATAGATAATCTCGTAAAAACATCAAGGCCAAATGTTTTTCAACCAATCATTGTTTTACCATATATTCAAGAAAACCCTAAAATTTGTCCAGCCTTGTGTCTCAAAAATTATTTGGAAAGGACTAATTCATTACGTGCTCAAGGTGATTTTTTGTTCATAAGTTATCAAAAACCACACAAACATGTAGGGTCCCAGACCTTATCTCATTGGGTTAAGTCCATCCTAGAAAAAAGTGGCATAGACATATCATTTTTCGGTGCGCACAGCACGCGACACGCGTCAACATCAGCTGCTCACAGAGCAGGTGTTAATCTCGAAATTATCCGAAAAACAGCAGGCTGGTCTGAATCTTCAAATGTATTTCTAAAATATTACAATAAAGAAGTATTAAAACCAGGTCAAATTGAATTTGTAGACACATTATTTCGAAACAGTATCATTAATTAATTAATCTACCTAATTGTATTACTTAATTTTATTAATATGTTTATGTACCTAACGTTGATTTCTGTTTGATCACAAAATATTATGTAAAATATGTTTATTAAAATTTTCTTTTTCCCAGTTATATATAAAGTTCATTTATTTTCATATATAACTATTGTATACAATAATTCATAACGATCAGGTAATAGATAATGATGATCGTGTTGTAATATTGTTGTATTTTTTCGATGCTCTAAACATCTGCATGTAAACTGTAATCATCTTCGGGAGAGATGCGAAGTATAATTAAGAATCAAACGAACTTACCTTGTGATGTTTGATATCTAATTATACGAGCGTCTTGACCGAAGATGATTACAAACCCACCCACCCTGTGTTTTTGTAAAAATCCCAAGACCTATCGAAAAAATAAGGCTCTAAAAAATGACACTAGACAGGATTCAATATGGCGGGGAGAAATTATAGTGGTGGGACGTAGTCTGAAGTCAAAAAGCGACTAATAAAAAAAAAAAAAAAAAAAATATATTATATTGGAAAAATAACTCTAAAAGTGTGATTAGGACAGCATAATCTGGCGTACTGCTGCATGTAAACTGTAATCATCTTCGGTCAAGACGCTCGTATAATTAGATATCAAACATCACAAGGTAAGTTCGTTTGATTCTTAATAGGGGTATGGGTTTAATATAACTGCCATGCCCGTAACAGGTTAGCCCGCTACCATCTTAGACTGCATCATCGCTTACCATCAGGTGAGATCGCAGTCAAGGGCTAACTTGTAGTGGATGAAAAAAAACTCAAAGAAAATACCTATATGGGGAGACATTACTCGGGAAGAATCAGCTAATAATAGCAATGGAGACAATTATCAAGCCGTTGCACGAACAAATATACAAATATGAGCCTTGTGTGAAACAGTCAGAATACGAGCGGAACAATCGGAGGCGAGCAAATACTGTGGAGGTATTTATATTGTATATTATTGCGCACAATCGCACCATGGAATTGTATTTGCGCGCCTCCTGCGAATATTAGAAGTAGCGGGTACATTGAGAAGTTCAAACAATATATTGTGTGCTTGCGTGTAATTTGGAGGAGGGTACGGGGTTTTAATAAAAAAAAGAAATAATAAAATGTTCTAACTTTCTGTACTTAATGTGTTCTGAAATGTAATAAGAACGGTATGAGCATGAAGATCATGAAAGGTCAATACAAATATTGTATTCATTTATTCATGAATGTTATGAAGTTCAAATGAAAGACCTTGGGGTGGCTTCGTCCTCGCCGTCGTTGTCAACCTATACAGTATACACGTCTACGACAATGACATAGGGTTCTTGCAGGGACTTTTACAAGCGTCTTCTCTTGTGTCCAGCGGCTTCCTGCAACTTGCAATGTTTAAGTAATTATATCTCGCAATAAAAAAAAAGTTAAGCTTATTGCTTTTTCGTCTTGGAGTCTCCGTGAAGCGCCTTCTCTTCCACCTGAAGATCAAAATGTGCACCTAAGAAATTACGAGTTAAACTGAAATTTACTGAAACACACTTCTAATTCAACACAGGAGACAAGCAGTTCATAAAATCCACATCACAGTCGGCAACCGGTAGACGTCCACTGCTGGGCATAGGTCTCTTGTCCAGCTCGTTGGTCTTATACCTACCGCTTGACATAATATTGTTTAAAAAGATACGCGCCGAATTGAGACCCTCCTCCTCTTTTGGAAGTCGTTTAAAAATTGCGTAGTTGTTTCAGTAATAAATACCTACAAACTTCAAGGTCGAGTATAGGTAGAGTATAGAGGCGATATTGAAATACTTGTCATTTGGACACTGCGGTCGGAATAGCTGGCGGTCTTTACGACTGGACGGTCGCAAATGTCCGAACTACGGTTAAGGTAATAAAACGCGGCCACGAAACAGGCGGCAGACTTTCATAAGCTTGTAGGTAAGGTGCAAAAGGTGCTTCATCTCTCGTCTGCTAATTGAGTAACACTGAAGTTGAGTGGAAAGGATGCTTAGACAAGAAAACATTTTTATTATCCACTACAAGTTAGCCCTTGATTGCGATCTCACCTGATGGTAAGTGATGATGCAGTCTAATAGTATGCGTTTTGGCATTGCTGTAAGCGTACCGAGGATATTATTTAATAAATCAATAAATCAATAAATCAATAAATAAGATGGTAGCGGGCTAACCTGTTAGGGGCATGGCAGTTATATTAAACCCATACCCCTATTCGGTTTCTACACGGCATCGTACCGGAACGCTAAATCGCGTGCCGGTAGGGTGGTAACTAGCCCCGGCCGAAACCTCCCATCAGGCCAGACCAAAGTAAATTTAAAAATTATAAATTCCGAATGTGACCCTGCCGGGGATCGAACCCGGGACCTCCCACGTGTAAGATAAGGTGCACAAGTAATAAAAATGTTCAGCCTCATTTACTTCATCTCTCGTCTCCTAATTTAGACTGAAGTTGAGTGGAAAGGATGTAAGACACGAAAATATAAACCAAAATAAATGGTTCATTGTAAATTGATCTCTGAGCAAAGTCTGATTTCCCGCTAGTAAATGTCGATCTTCGGCTACAAACAACGCCGCAGGACTAATGACTTCATCCTTTCAGAGACGACATTAGGGCATTACGTACGAGTCGAAATAATAGCGCCGAGAGCGAGCCAACGATAGTAACCACACATGGCTGTGTACTTTCCATTAACAGGAATTAATGTACGCGTGTGTAATGCGTGTACACATTACACACAAGCGCGAGTGTTATGTACGCAGTATCGCCTCGATAGATGTACCAACCTGTACTTGTTACCTACGTGTCGGCGGCCGACATGTTTGAATCAGATAAGTAATCATACTTAATACTAATATTATAAATGCGAAAGTGTATTTGTTTGTCCTTCAATTACGCCGCAATGAAGCAACGGAACAACGTGATTTTTGACATGGGTATAGTTGAGGACCTGGAGAGTGATATAGGCTATTTTTTATGACAGAAAATTGAGTATTATAGTTCCCTTGGGAATTAAAAAACTTAATCCAGGCGGGCGAAGTCGTGGGCATCATTTAGTATTATTATATAATCAACAACAGTAAAGTAGAGTAATATATACGTAGCGTTATAACTAGACAAAGTTCACTGATAAACTGCTTAACCTATGTCGAATAAAGTAAATACTAGAGCCTACATTAATTTAAAGATGGCCGGCACGCAGAGGTTAGGTCCGAGCTTAGAAATATTATCTCAGTTAAGAATAGGTAAACTATCAGTTGCACTATGTAATAATAAAAAAGAGTAGGTACATACAGACAGCACTTACCTTTTCCTGAAAATAAGAAAATTAATTAAATTGAACGATGAGGCATTCAGATGTCCTCTTCGTCAATGTGCGCCGCCGACTTATTGGAACGTAAGATGAAAATGGAAATTGACTCGTCTGTAGATACTTAGATAATAATGTGCGGGGAGGTCGGGGAGAACTGAATCCAGCGGATTTATGGATACATTTCCGGCCGAGCTCACTCTCGAGGAAATTGTTCGGGCTGAGGGGAAATTGTTAGCTTAATTTACAGGTCACTTTCTTTGATAAGCGATCACAATTTAGGAGCTGTACTAACAGTATATCAGGCAGAGTGAGGTGCGAAAGCACTGGGCTTGTGGTATTCCACGATATTTCATGGAACCCTAATTAGTCAGTGTTATTGTGCCCATTTATTTTTACTCTTACGAAATTGCTATACAAACATAGGTTTTTGTTTGCACACATCAGGTAAAAACTTAAAGTTTGTAAATCGTTGAGTCAGATTTACGTTGGTGAGCTTTGGACCACAGAATTGGAAATGCACTGTAATGGATGCAAAATCTTCTGCATGCTCTTTCATATTGCGCTAGTGATGAAAGGTTGATTGCCGAAACAATCACATGGCACCATAGACACCTTCGCCGTCGTGCCGTACCGTTACATATACTGGCAACTCCATGCCGATTGAAAAGTATAGATTTTTCATGTTATGCCAACTGTAAAATGAAATTAGACTTCAGTAGTGAATTTACTGACTCGCAAGATTTCACTGTAAAACGCTTAGAAAATGCAGTAAATTTTCCGCTCGGTATTTGAAACGTGAAGCAAATTTAGTACGCTTCAAAACGCCCGTAAAAGATGTTACCAGACAGCGCGGCGGGGGTTGCGGGGTGCGGGGCGAGAGGGGGTGGAGACGGAAGAGGTAATGAAATAAGGTCAAGACGAGCACAAAGGAAATTGCCAGCCTTTGTCCCGAATTACTGAGGCGCCGTGGAGGAGGCTTGACGCGAGAGGCGCGCGCCCGCTGCCTGCTGCATGTGCACTGACGGCTGACGCTGCTGTATTGAGGGAGGAATCCTTCTGCTTTGACGACAAATTACAATTAATAAGGAGCTTTGAGACCGGCCCGGAGTTAGGAAGTTGGCAGTGTTCTACCCCCGTGCCTCGAAGAGCACGTTAAGCCGTCGGTGTTTATTATCACTAACATGATAATAGTCGTTAAAGCCCGCCAACCCACATTGGAGCAGCATGGTGGGTCTAAGCTCTAATTCCCTCTCTCCTATGAGAGTGGAGTCCTGTGCCCAGCAGTGGGACATTAATGGGCTGTTGTGGTGGTGGTGGTGGTTTGAGACCGGCTATAACGGTCTTGTATGTAATTTAATTTAGAACATCTAACAGGTTACAAATACACTAACAGGAAAAATATAGCCAGATATTAATAGAGTATGCATTAGGGTAAACAAACATATAAGTTGTCACGGCCTACAACGCTAATTGTAAAACTAAATAAAGGAAGAAAAGACACAAAATTAAAATAATCCATACTAATATTATAAATACGAAAGTGTGTCTGTCTGTCTGCTACGATCAAGGCCCTTCTGTCCAACCGATTTTGATGAAATTTGGTAAAGGGGAAGAACATAAGCTTATAAGCAAAATTAGCAAGCTGCAGCAGACAGCTAACTGGATCTAATGCCGATGGGATATAATGTTTTTACCTACTATAAAATAATTATAATTATAATTTTGCAGACTATTCGTTAGAATAAACGTCGTGCAAACTGATGCGTAATTTAGTCGACTTATATTCCAAATGCGCTTTGAATGCGAACCGAATTGAGATCCTCCTCCTTTTTAAGTCGGTCGTAAATAATTCCAGTCATTAAATTGGTCATAACTCGCAAGTGCATTCATTACATTTGATAAACGGTCGTTCTGTCATGGAATGGCACACAATATTCTATTGATTGGCTTATACTAGCTCATGCACGTGACTTCGCTCAAGTTCAGATCGGTTTTCATACAAAGAAATCCTTATTTTACCCCCTGAGAGGTTAAATTTTGAAAAATATTTTCTTAGCGATTGCCTCCGTCATAAAGAGCAATCCAAATTCGTCAGCCCCATCCGTCAAGTGGTTCCTGCCGTGCGTTGGTGGATCGGTCACACAGTCACCTTTACCTTAATTCAGTTTTCTCAAACATGCTTGGAAATTTGAGCATTATTTTGACAACCTTCTTCGAGATAAATCGAAATTGCTGTACTGGCCAAATACATGCGAGCAGCGCGGCGGCCGGCAAAAGTAGTATGAAAATCCATCAATCCATTTCTGTCGTGGTTTAGCGGCCAAATAAATTACATAGTTAATTCATAACTGTCGTGTAATTTAAAAATGGAACGATCTTTTACTCCGAAACATGGCAACCAAGGAGATAACTTATCAAAGGTTTTATTTAAATTTCGAACTAGCTTGCAAATAGAAAGCTGTTTATTGAAAAACAAATTAACGCGGGAAAAAATATTGTTCGTTGTTCATCATTGATTTTGAAATGTATTTGACAAAATGAGTTCAAGTGAAGACAATGAGTGTGATGAACTTACTTTTTATATAAAAAGTTCTGTCTAGGTAGGTACTACTTAGTTTTAATTTCCGCGCATTATTTGAGAAAAATACTATACAAGCCTTGGCCACAACTAGGCATTGATGGACTTACGTACGAGTATGTGTGCCTCGGCTTCGCCTCAGCCCACACTTACATGTTCGTCCTTCAATGCCTGTTTTGCTGGCCGCTGCAGTAATGTACTATTATATTATTATTAACCTTTTGTTCTTGTTATTTCCCTTCTGTGCAATATTAAATTCGATTGTGACTTTGTCTGCCTGTTACTATTCACGGTCATTTGCATATTTTTCTGAGCAATTTTTTTTCAAATTCTTAAAGAGTTCTATGTTATATTTTTTCTGTGCACCTCTCTATTAAATAAAGGTAGGTACTTACACTAAGTTTTCGTGTTAACCAACCAACATTTTACCGGTTTTTGTTCGCTATATTTCAGGTTTTCCTGTTCCACGCGAGGCGTTTAAGTTCTACCCTTTGTAATTAGATTTCATCCACAGCTGCAAACCTAAAATACTGCATGTTATACGTAAAATGGCTTGAAAAATAGTAAAGTAGATGCGCGTAAAACCATTTTCATTTGTTTTGTTTGTTATGTCATTCTTCTTTTAATTCTACTACTAACTCAAAGATAGATAGATGAATACTATAATGCACACATGAAAGAATACAAAGTAAAGTTAGCTAAACACTAGAGTAGGTATGCAAAGGCGGCCTTAACGCTTACCGAGCAATCTCTAACAGGCAACCTTTGGTGAGAAGATTGAACAAGACGTGTAGGTGTGGAACAAGATGACAGGAACTAGTCACAACCGAAGCCACGAAGTTGCTTAAACTATCATCTATATATATAAAATTCAAAGTCCTGACTGACTGACTTATATATCAACGCACAGCCAAAACCGCTGGTCTTAGAGACATGCAATTTGGGTTGAAAGTTTGTATGAAAGTCCGTCATTTTTCAAGTTATATCCATGAAACTTAGTATTTGAGCTATCGGTTCAAAATGAAGAAATACGTGTATCGCCATTTTTGAAAATTCTACCCCCATAGGGCTGAAACAGGGGTTGAAAGTTTATAGGAAAGTCCGTCATTTTTCAAGCTGTAGCCATGAAACTTGGTGTTTGGGATTTCGGTCTGAAATGAAAAAATGCGTGATTCACAGTTTTTGAAAATTCTATCCACAAGGACGTCAAATATAGAGAGTTTATCCTTCAATCACGCCGAAATAGAGCAACGGATCAACGTGATTTTTGCATGGGTATACTTAGTTGAGGACTTGGATAGTGACATAGGCTTATTTTTATCTCGGAAAATTAAGGAGTGCCTGTGGGAATTAAAAACGTATGCGAACGAAGTCGCGGGCGTGCGCTAGTGATTTTATATTGCAGGTAACGCGCTCGATACAAAAAATATTATGATTATCAGTTTATGGATAGTCCAAAAAGGCTCAAAAATGATCAAAATAACATGATAATATTAGCTTGAAGCTATGCCGCAGCAATGGCTGCCACATTACGTACAAAGCGGGGAATTTTCATACAACAGTGCAATTCAAATTCCGCGTGTGGTGGTGGCGCCATTCAATACAGGTATTCGGCCAATTTGAAACATTCCAAATTATTGCTGTTACTTGCCAAATGTTTACGATAAACTAGCTTTTACCCGCAGCTTCGCTCACGTTAAGTTCGATTTTCATACAAATTTCAAACCCCTATTTTACACCTTTCGGGGTTGAATTTTAAAAATCCTTTCTTAGCGGATGCCTACGTCATAAATGTTATCTGTATGCCAAATTTTGGCCAGATACGTTCAGTGGATTGAGCTGTGCATTGACAGATCAGTCAGTGGTGGTGGTGGGAGGCTTCGGCCGTGGCTAGTTACCACCCTGCCAGCAAAGACGTGCCGCCAAGCGATTTAGCGTTCCGGTACGATGTCGTGTAGAAACCGAATAGGGATATGGGTTTAATACAACTGCCATGCCCCTAACAGGTTAGCCCGCTACCATCTTAGACTGCATCATCACTTACCATCAGGTGAGATCGCAGTCAAGGGCTAAATTGTAGTGGATAAAAAAAAAAAAGTCAGTCACCTTTTCCTTTTATATGTTGATTTTTTATTTGCATTATTTTGCAGTACACAGATTCAGCATAGAGGCAAGTGCGCTAAACAATCGGTGTTTATAAAACTCTTCCTCCTATTCAGTTTCTATGCACCATTATACCAAAACGCTAATCTGTAATAGTTGATATTTTAAAATAATACCTACATTTATATTTTCTTCAAAATGCGCACGTCTACGTCTGCGTTTATTAATTAGCGTTTTAAAAATCTCGTGTGAACTATAAAAGAAGCCTATGTACGTAGCCTTCTATCAAAGTACATCCATACAAAATATCACGTCGATCTGTTGCTCTTTTGCGGCATGATTCAAGAACAAATCAAACAGTTTCGCATTGATAATTTAAGTAGAAAGTATTATAAATGTACCCGAGAGTACATCAACTGTCACCGGGTTGGTTGGGGGTTTCCAAAGAAAACTACTTCTTGATTCTCGAAGGCCCACTTTATTCTTCTTGTAGTAGGTACCGCTGTGGCTGTAGCTGGCGAACTGTGTCGAACCACAAAATCGCTCGGTATTTATACAAAATAAGTCCTAAGAATGTAGGCCCTCTGATTGGCTGTCGGAATTTAACCAATCAGAGCGCTCATTAACATCCAATCAGGATAGAGGGGGTGAAGGCGCGGGCGGTGCGGCTAGCGCGGGTGTGAAGGGCGCGGGGAGCGCGGCCTGCGGGGTATGTGCGCGGGGAGCGCGGTTATCTCTATCCCTCTCTATCCTGATACTACTCTAACAACGTTTATTACATAATCTAAACTATTCACAAAATATATTTCCTATCTATTTACTTACTATTACAGATTATTACGTCACTATACTATAACTATTTTACTTAGTCCGAACACTATATTATTTCACTATAGGTAACTGTTTGAGTTGTCAATAAACTTATTTCACTATAATATTCTGTCCCGCACATCTCTCCCGCCGTGCGACTATGTCGCATCTTCTGTCGGTGCGGGCACGTTGTCTGTCAGGGGCAGCACCACCAGTTTTCTTACGGGCCGTCGCAGCACTCCTCCCTTGGTCTTGATGTCCACCGCGCGTACGACGTCGTCAGGTCCCGGGTACGTCGCGATGACCCTGCCTCGGATCCACACGTTGCGTGGCAGGTTGGCGTCGACCACTTGCACCAGATCGTCTTCTTTGATGGCTGGCCCTCGTCCTCGCGGCTCCCGCCGGTGTTGAAGTTCGGGAAGGTACTCCTTCACCCAGCGCGTCCAAAAAACGTCGGCCAGCCTCTGTGCCGCTCGCCAACTTGACCTGGAGACAGTGTCTTGTTCATTGAAGGTACCCGGCTGTGGTACCCGACCTGGACCGCCCAACAAGAAGTAGTTCGGCGTTAATGCTTCCAAGTCGTCGGCGCTGACTGAGACGTGTGTCAGCGGCCGACTGTTCACGGTGTACTCCACCTCAGCTAGCAGAGTGGAGAGAACCTCTTCTGTGGGATGTCGCTCGTGGAGAGTGGCTGCCAGCGCCGTTTTCACGGAGCGGACCATGCGTTCCCAGGCCCCGCCCATGAAAGGAGCTCCTGGTGGTATGTATCGCCAGGAGATTGTCTTCTTTGCTGCTTCTTCTGATGTGGCACTGTCCATCGCTTGTCGAAGTTCTCTGTGTGCTGCTTTTAGATTTGTTCCGTTGTCCGACCAAATTTCAGTCGGACAGCCTCGGCGAGCCATCATCCTCCGTAGCGCCATTACCGCCGAGTCGGCGCTGAGCGAGCCAGCGATTTCCAGGTGTATGGCCCTCATAGTCAGGCATGTGAATACGGCCACGTATCTTTTCTGTCGCGTCCGCCCGACGGTCACTGAGAGCGGCCCAAAGTAGTCCACTCCGGTGAAGGTGAACGGTCGCTTATGGTGTGCTAAGCGACATGCTGGCAGGTCCCCGGTCCTGGGGTACGGTGGTGTTTGCGTCTTCATCCTGCAGAACAGGCAGCTCCGAATTAGTGTCCTCGTGACGGGACGCACCCGTAGCACCCAGTGCTGCTGCCTGCATTCGTTTACCGTGGCTTCGACACCGGCGTGATGCAGCTGTTGATGGACGGCCTTTATCCAGAGCTTGACTGTTGGATGATCACCGTCTAGTACCAAAGGGCTCTTGAAGTTTTCTGATACATCTGCTGTTGCTTGAATGCGACTTCTAAGCCTGACTGCATCGTTGATGTGTTCGATGCTGAGCTGGTACAGACGGCTCTCTTTGCTGAGTGGCTTGCCCTTCTTCAGGTCTTCTATTTCCGTTGTGAAGGAGTCTTCTTGAGAGGAACACATCAGGAGCTCTTCCGCTCTTCTGAGATGTTCGGCCGAGACTGGGAGGAACTTCTTGCTGGATGACGACGGTTTCTGGACTGTCTGTTGCTTATTCGTCACGGGCTTGTTTGTTCTTCGCCAGTTCGGGTCCTTTTCTTTGTTCTTCTGGGTTCTTCTGTAGTTGACTCTTTGTTTCGCGGTTCTGCAGAGCGGGATGAATTGTAGAACCCGCGCTGTCGTGTATCTGAGTCTGTCCCAACTGGAGAAGCGAGAGACCTCTGGAAGCGCTTCCGAAAGTTTCGGTTTCTGTTTATCTACAACGTGGTTTATCTTTTCTTCGCCGGTGGGTTCTTCCTTTTCAACTGTAGAGACTTCGGCAGGCCATTGATCTTCTGTTTCGTAGAGGAAGTCGGGTCCCTTGTACCAGCGATGGTCCTTGTCGAAAGCCACCGGAACATCTCGTGTCGCGTCATCTGCAACGTTCAATTTTGTAGGAACCCATCGCCATTCGGATACTGTAGAGGCTTCTTCAATTGCGGCCAGGCGATGCGCCACGTAGGGTTTGTACGAACGGGATCCTGTCCGTATCCAGGCGAGCGTAGTCTTGCTATCGGTCCAAAATACTTTGCAGTCAGGCTTCTTTTCGTGTTCTTCAATAACTGTTTCCGCGAGTCTAGTTCCCATGACTGCTGCTTGTAGCTCCAACCTCGGGATGGACGTCAACTTCAGCGGCGTAACCTTCGCTTTGGCCATGATGAGAGATAGGCCTACTTCTCCGTTCGGTGCCACTGCTCTCCAGAAGAGGACTGCTGAGTAAGCTGCTTCACTGGCGTCGGTAAACACGTGCAGCTGCAAGGATGCGGCGTCACTGTAGTGGAGATACCGCCTTGGGATCGTGACGTTGCTGAGATTCTTCAGATGAGTCATCCAATCTTGCCATTGTTCAGCCAGGTCTTGATCGAGTTCGTCGTCCCATGACGTACCTCTTCGCCATACTTCTTGCAGCAGCTGTTTCGCCCGTATGGTTACAGGCGATGCGAAGCCAAGTGGGTCAAATAGTGACATGACTATTCGCAGTGCTTCTCTCTTCGTTGGTGTTTTCCCATTTGTCGCCGTCGGTGCGATTCGCGCTAAGTTGAGGTTGAAGGTGAGCTCGTCTGTGTTGAGCTTCCAGATCACGCCCAGTACTCGTTCTGTTTTCTCTTCTGATTCATAGAGTTCCAGGTCTTCTGCTTGGTCGATTTCACCCAGCGCTTCTAGTAGAGGTGCTGAATTCGACTTCCACTGTTTCAGTTCGAACTGGGCATGCGAGTGCACTTCACGCACGCCCCTCGTAATGCGGATTGCGTCTTCTAAACTTCTGAAGCTGTCTAGGTAGTCATCAACGTAGTGCTTCTGTACGATGGCAGCTGCGGCCTCAGGATGCGTATCTTCATGCTGTTTTGCGTTCAGGTCCTTTATGTAGATTGCTGTCGACGGAGAGCTTGACGCACCGAAGATCAACGATGTCATTCTGTATTCTGCGGGTGGTTGACCATCTCGTCGTTCCCCGCGCCACAGATATCGGAGTGCGTCCCTGTCTTCGGATCGTAGCTTAACTTGCATGAACATTTCCTTGATATCTGCGGTGACTGCAATCTCGTGTTGCCGGAACCTCATAACGACGCCCGGTAGAGACTGTAGAAGATCAGGTCCTTTGAGTAGCATGTCGTTGAGAGCTACTCCCTTCGTCTTGGCTGCAGCATCGTGTACCACTCGTAGCTTGTCGGGCTTCATTGGGTTGATGACTGCGAAATGTGGCAGGTACCACGTCTTTCCTGTAGTCTTCTGTTTCGGAGCGAGTTCAGCATATCCTTTTGAGATGAGAGCTTCCATCTGTTCGGTGTACTTCAGCTTCAGCTTGGGGTCTCGGTCGATCTTCTTTTCGATGTTGAAGAGTCGTTTCATAGAGTTGTCGTAGTTGTCAGGAAACGTGACATCTTCTTTGCGCCAGAGTAGACCAGTCTCGAATCTTCCTTCTTCTGTTTTTGTGGTGGTTTTCTCGAGGATGCGTAAGGCTCGTTCCTCGGGATCCGTCTTCGGCTTCTTAGGTTGTATGCAAAGTGCGTCCATCTCGAAGTACTGTTTGACGAGGCTGTCCAAGTTATCTTCGGTTTCTTCTGTGACATGGGATACGAAGTCGATGCTGCGTCCGACGTTGCGACTCTCTGTACCATGCAGCACCCACCCCAGTGGTGTGAGAGAGGCTATTGGTTGATTTCTGTCTCCTCTTCTCACTTCTGTAGTCAGCAGAAGATGCCAATTGTCTTGACCGATCAGCACTCGTGGCTTCACATTTGCATATATGAGGTAATCCCGGATGTCTGCCAGGTGTTTGCATCCATCCACCATTTCTGTTGAGACTCGTTGCGACGATACTTGCAGGTTCTTCACTGTGCGCGCTTGTACTTGCTCTTCATGATGGTTGAGACCTCTCAACCTGATGTTTACTCTTCTGGAGGCTGATTCTGAAGTCTTCATATCGTTGATGGTTTCTATCTTTAGCGGATCGACGGGTCCTGTTGCTCCGACGTGTTCGGCCACACCGTCGTCGACCAATGTTACTGTTGATCCGTCGTCCAGCAATGCGAAGGTGTTGATCGTTCCTTTGGGACCTTCAACTTGTATTGGTATAATTTTCAAGTAGGACTGCTTCTTCTTAATAGTCCACGTGGAATTAATTACTTCTGTAGCTTCCTTGTCTTCTTTCTGCTCTGTCGCCTTGGTGTAGTGCAGCATCTTGTTGTGATAATTCTTGCAGCTGTCGACACCGCACACCTTGGCTCTGCAGCTATGTGTTCTGTTTCTGTAGCGAAGACACCGGAAGCATAGGCGTTTGGACTTTGCTGTATCCCATCTTCCATTTGAATCCAAACTCTTGAACTGTTCACAGTCCACGGAACTATGTCCTTCTTCGTCACACACCGGGCACCTGGGTGTGTACGTCTTCTCTGTAACGTTGTGGATCTTCTGTGGTCTTTTCTGTTGAGTGGTTGCTGAATGTGACGCCACCTGTTCAGGTAGCGCGTACGGTCCGCATAGCTCCGCTTCTCTCTTGAGGAATTTCTCCATCTTCACTAGATCTGGATCCTCCTTTGGCTGCGTTGCTGTGAAGTCGTAATATCTGTAGCGCAGCGTAGGTGTGAGCTTGTCCACGACGGTCTTCGAAACTTCAGGGTTGTACATGTAGTTCATGCAGCTGAGAGTCTTCAATGTTGCCACTACGTTGGAGACCTTCGTCGCAAATATGCAGATGTCACGCGCTGAATCAGTGAGGCGCGGCAGTGCTCGAAGCGTTTCCATTTCCATCATAGCGATCGATTCTGGTCTTCCAAATCTTGATTCCAGGGCCTTCATGATTTCTGTAGGATGTGCACTGGTGATGAGTAGCCCCTCTACTGCTTCTTTTGCTCTTCCCTTGAGGTTTCTTCGTAGGCGATTTGTATTTTCTATCGCGGTGAACATGCTTTCTGTTTCAAAGAAAGCGGCGCGGAACGGTAGCCACTCTTGATGTGATCCACCAAAATAGGGCAGCTCGATGAACTTGGGACGTTGAGCTGCTTTGACTGCGAGTGTGATGGCGGTAGCTAGCCTTGATATTTCTGTTTGCTCTCCCGCCGGTGTTGGAATCTGAGACTTCTGAGAAGGGTGTTCCTCTGGTTGCTTCTGTTGCCCCGCGTTGTTGACCACCGGGTCTTCTATAGGGTAGTGCGGTGCCTCGGTGATCGCCAACAGGGGGGCTGGCGGTTGATTGTTGAACCAGTTGTTCATATGTTCGTTGACTGCTTGGTTGGGCTGGACGGGAACACCATCTTCTGGTAATTCTTCAATTAATTCATCTTCTGTGTCTTCAGCTTCTAGGGCGGCGATGCGTGCGGCAGCTAACTCGACCTGAAGTCGCAGTAATTCTTCCTTAGCTTTCGCTATTCTGTGAGCTTTGGCTTTGCTGTAGGTTGATCCACCCCCTCCCCCCCTCTTGCTAGGGGGGCGGAGGTCCTGTGGTAGCTTCAGCTCTTGTGGGTTGACAGTTCTCCTCGTCTTGACTGTTGAAGTTTCTGTGTCCTGGCTACGCCCCTGTACTGTAGCTGTTGCCTCCTTCGCTGAGGGGGGCTTCATCTGTGTCGCGTCGGCTGGCAGCGTCGGCGTGATAGAGGGCGTGGTCGAGGCAGCGGCGACGGCCGAAACTTTCGTTTTCGCTGTTGCAACGGATGGCACTGTAGAGGGCGCTGACGTCGCGGAGGTATCTGTAGTCTGTTCTGTGGTCTCCGTGGTGCCAGTTCCCGTGGCTGTAGAGGTTGTGCTGGTTTCCGTGCTTGTTTCGGTCGTGGTTGGTGAGGTGGTAGCGGTACCCTCCGACGTGGTCGGAGTCTGGTCGGCGGATGTCTTGCGGCTCTTGACTTCTTGACGTGTGACTGGCATTTTTGCTGGGTTCAGTTTTCACGGCGAGGTCCCGGAGCTGTCCCGGAGCTGTCCCGGAGTTGTCCCGGAGTTGTCTCGAAGCTGTCCCGGAGTTTTCCGAAGCTGTCCCGGAGTTTCCCGAAGCTGTCCCGGAGTTTCCCGAAGCTGTCCCGGAGTTTCCCGAAGCTGTCCCGGAGTTTCCCGAAGCTGTCCCGGAGTTTCCCGAAGCTGTCCCGGAGTTTCCCGAAGCTGTCCCGGAGTTTCCCGAAGCTGTCCCGGAGTTTCCCGAAGCTGTCCCGGAGTTTCCCGTAGCTGTCCCGGAGTTTCCCGAAGCTGTCCCGGAGTTTCCCGTAGCTGTCCCGGAGTTTCCCGAAGCTGTCCCGGAGTTTCCCGAAGCTGTCCCGGAGTTTCCCGAAGCTGTCCCGGAGTTTCCCGAAGCTACGAAGAATTTCCCGGAGTTTCCCGAAGCTACGAAGAATTTCCCGAAGAGCCACGAAGAATTTTCCGAAGAGTCACGAAGAATTTTCCAGCCGAATTTTCTTCAGAATTTCCCAACTGATCCGGCTCGAAGGACCATTCAATGTACCCGAGAGTACATCAACTGTCACCGGGTTGGTTGGGGGTTTCCAAAGAAAACTACTTCTTGATTCTCGAAGGCCCACTTTATTCTTCTTGTAGTAGGTACCGCTGTGGCTGTAGCTGGCGAACTGTGTCGAACCACAAAATCGCTCGGTATTTATACAAAATCAGTCCTAAGAATGTAGGCCCTCTGATTGGCTGTCGGAATTTAACCAATCAGAGCGCTCATTAACATCCAATCAGGATAGAGGGGGTGAAGGCGCGGGCGGTGCGGCTAGCGCGGGTGTGAAGGGCGCGGGGAGCGCGGCCTGCGGGGTGTGTGCGCGGGGAGCGCGGTTATCTCTATCCCTCTCTATCCTGATACTACTCTAACAACGTTTATTACATAATCTAAACTATTCACAAAATATATTTCCTATCTATTTACTTACTATTACAGATTATTACGTCACTATACTATAACTATTTTACTTAGTCCGAACACTATATTATTTCACTATAGGTAACTGTTTGAGTTGTCAATAAACTTATTTCACTATAATATTCTGTCCCGCACAATAAAAGTGGGATAGGATAACATTGTTCCGAAATCTTGGACGAATTGAACACGCCCAAGCCCAAAATCAAAAAATCCTTACAAATATTTTTGCTAGTTATATTTTAACATGGGAACAAAGATAAAATAGCTAGATAAAATCTATTTTTGCTTAAATTCTCAACGGAAATTAATCCAGAGATGGTTTTAAAAGCGATGTAATAAAGCGATTCGCAGAGAAACTCATTACGCAAGCGATCGAGTAACTATTGAACGGCTGGAAACAAAAACGTTCAATTTAACTATTGTACAGATCGATACGCATTGGCGACATTCCACATTTAACTCCAATAACGGTCGTTAATCATTTCTTTTTAATTTCCACCGGAACTCCTTCATTTTCCGGGATGAAAAGTAGGTTGAATGTCACTCTCCAGGTCCTCAACTACGCCCATGCAAAAAATCGTGTCGATCCGTTGCTCTGTTGCAGTGTGATTGAAGGACAAACCAACAAAACAACACACTTTCGCATTTATAATATTTAGTAATCTGTAAGAAATTTTGGAATTAGCGTTTAGAATCTTGTACATAGCGAGGAAATTGGGAAGTTTAAATTAATAATATAGCTATATACCTTCTATTACTAAATTTGGGTTTCTTTGTATATCTAGCAACCTCGGTTTCCTGAATTTGTTCTCCCTCTGAGAGCAAATTCTATCCGAAATTCATTTCCTTTCCTTCTTACAACTTCTTTTTTTGTCACAGGTTTCTAGATATTCCGGGATACTTGGATTACCAGGTGACAGTATGAAGTATGATTGAGCTGAAAGATATTGAACTAGTTTAAAACAACAAAGTTTTCATGCAGCATTATACAAATAGGATGTACAACAAGAACCTAGTCAGAGATCCCGTATTACAAGATGTAGGTGTATTGTTTGAGGCTGCAACGCTCCTCGCTGGGGGAAGATTAAATGAAGGCTCTGCGGCGCTGGGGCTTAGTATGTCCGACACGATACCGATACGATTTATATCACGTTTCGACGAAAGCTAGCAGCCCAAGCACAATCAAGGCTGTACGGCTCTTTCTCTCTTGCAGCTTTTGTAACGCTTTGTTGATCAAAAGACGGTGTACTGGTTAGGTTTCTTTTATTTTTTAAATACACCTATAGGCCAGCGCTTGGCTGCAATCAGACTTACTTGCAAGAGGTGATGCAGGCCGTAGTAGTGTGGGCAGCAGCCCACACTACTACGGCAGCAGCAGCATACTTTATAGCAGTATACTTTAGAGAGAGACAAGCACTTTCTTCTGGTATTATCTCAATCCACCGCTTTAAAGGTAACTATGAGTAGAAGCGGATATTCTATAGATACTGTGAATTATTATCACGCACGAGTGCGATAAGCAAGTTTTTGAATCGTGAGGCACAGAGCAAAAAGAGTAATGAGGATTACGCTGATCTTATTCTTTGAGAAAGTGTATTATGTAAATTAATATTATAAATGCGACTTCCACGACCCATTCAACCGATTTTGATGAAATTTGATATAAGGAAAGTTGTATCCCGGGGAAGAATATTGATTATTTTTTATTCCGGAAAATTAAGGATTTCTCGCGGGAATCAAACACCTAATCCACGCGGACGAAGTCGCGGGCATCATCGCGGGAAGAAGATAAAACTCGTGTCGTTGTCGTCCCAGGTCCCGCCTAGTGTCAGGCCGACGACGACGGCAGTGTGACAACGGTGAGGTCGCAGCAATAGCGGGGTTGCGGCGTAATTCGATTCAGCGATGCGGCGCGTGACGGGCGCTCAGCGCTGAGCTCGCAAATAATAGCCCCCGGGAGCTCCTCACCTCTATTGTCACTCTGACTATTATTTGGCATATTAGATTCAGATGGAAATTAACACAATCATCAAATTAATTCCCGCCACGGCTTCATACATCCACGCAGGAATTGGGTTAGCATATGAGATTCATATTGAAATGTAGGTACATAATCATTATATCAAACTAGATGATTCCCGTCGCGTTTTCATCTGCGTGTATTCGGGTTTATAGAAATTGCGTGTAAACTCTTTTATTTTCCAGGATGTAAGTCGTCCCTTTGCATAGCCTATCTTGTGAACATACTGAGCAAGGGCACACGGCACGGCGGCGGGTTAAATTACGTTGCTGTCTTTGACAAGCCTATTTTTTTTACTAACTCCGACCTCCGTGGCGCAGTGTGTAGCGCTGTTGTCTTAACGTGCGGAGGTCCCGGGTTCGACCCCCGGCAGGGTCAATTTGGGAATTTATAATTTCTGAATTTTCCCTGGTCTGGCTTGGTGGGAGGCTTCGGCCGTGGCTAGTTACCAACCTACCGGCAAAGACGTGCCGCCAAGCGATTTAGCGTTCCGGTACGATGCCGTGTAGAAACCGAATAGGGGTATGGGTTTAAAATAACTGCCATGCTTCTAACAGGTTAGCCCGCCACCATTTTAGACTGCATCATCACTTACCATCAGATGAGATCACAGTCAAGGACTAACTTGTAGTGGATAAAAAATTAAAAAATAAATAACTGCCTAGTTGGTCTAGTGGTTATATGTTCAGCTGCGGCCGACGAGGTCCCCGGGTTCGAGTTCCGGGTCGAGCCACAACAAGTATTGGGTTCTTCTGACAAGAAATTCTCAGTACAAGCCCGGAATAAGGAAGTTGGCGGTGTTTCACCCTCGTGCCTCGGAGAGCACGTAAAGCCACCTGATCTCTCTCCGGTCGTGTCAGATTTTCCCTCCCATCGGGCTAAAAACAGAGAGTGTGTGTTTGCACACTCACTTGTGCACTATTATATCTCCCGCGCAGATGGCTAATCTCTCTGGTGATAGGCCGCCGTGACCGGGAGGCTATTATCATCATTATTATAATAACTTTTTCATTGCAGAGTCAGACATTCCATCTCATTTTAATTGATTAATAAATAAATTCTAAGCCTTCAGACAGGCTGGCAAGCTGTAAGGATAGGCAACACAGCAGTTTCCTTTGTTACACGTTTCCTTCCGCTGACTTCTTTTGCGCCGCCGGGCCCACAAAGCTTCAAAGCTCTACATACGGACCCGACGTATATGTTCCAACCTATTTCTTCTTTCGCAAGCTAGTAAAGATGGAAATCAGTTATTCACTCTTAATGATTGGATCTGTAGATCAGCATTCAACGCACCAGATCTTAGTCTTCAGTCACTTTGAAATTTTGGACGGGAATTAATCTCGAAGCTCATCGAACGCTGTCCAGCCGACGCAGCAGATTATTTGCTATGTGGATGTAATGGACAGCGCAAGGTTTCTGCGCCGTTTACAATAAGATGATGAGTATTCAACCTCAAACTTTGTCAACTCTCACGACTTTTACCTTCCCACAGTTTGTTTTAAGTCAAGTTATCTGTTTTTGAAGTGAACATTTCTTTAGCCGCGTTGAGCACTTTTTGGTAGGGGGTAAACTTGTGGATTCGCGTCACCGACATGCTCGCGAACAGCGACATGCTCGCGAACACCGATATGCTCGCGTTGTTACGAAGACAAAAGGTCTTAAATATAAAAATACTACAGTCGTAATTTTGAAAAAAAATATTTAAAAAAAAATCGAATTTAAATATTATTAGTTTTCACTTCTATCGGCAGTCCCTATGACTGCCAATTTTTTTTTTCGAATTTGCCAACTTGATTCCATTTTCGACGGCTACATAAATTCATTTGACTAGAAAACTGATTTGGAAAAGCATTTAAAGGCTTATCTGTCCGTGTCAGTTCTATCAGTATAGTTGGAGGAGTTGGATTATTAAGTTAGCCGCGTCTGTAGAGGCATTAAATTCACGCCTTTGCATAATACATTTTTCCTTTTGAAACTCTTATACAGTTTATCTTTCAGTTAACTTTTTGTCAGCGGTTAACTGCAGTAGTTATACAGGGAATATGATGGTTTAAAATATTAAGCGCCTTGATTAAATTTTACTTTGCGTTTGTTTGAGTCATGCTTTGGAGTGAACAAAAAAGAAAATGTAAAGAGTATCAAGCGATTCAGCTCGGGTTTACATCACAAAGTCTGTTTAATTAAAAGCAGGTTGTTTTTTTTTCTATGCAAATTGCAATATTCAAGCGTCCGGTATTTTTTTTGGTTGCGACAGTTTTTTTTCTTTTCCCACTCAGCAACATGGCAATCTTGTTTTTTTAACAGCTTTTAGCAAAGGATCAATGAATGTAATCCAAGTTTTAACTGGGTATGTTTTTCTAGCGCAGTATTCGTTAACTTTTTCAACTTTTAAGACGTGCTTTTAAAAGTCTGATTTTCATTCAAATGTTTCGTGGATTCTTTGGAAAAAAATAAGGGGTATAATAATAACTGCCGTACATTTCAGGCTCGCCTACTACCAATTCAGACCGTATCATCATCGTCACAGAGGGTTCAATAACCTTAGCCCATCGCTGATCTATATCAAACACACAAATACACTAACCAAGTGTGGTTTGGTAAATCTCACACACCCTTGACAACCATATTAAACTCAGCGTGCATGTTTCTTCATGTATTTTGACCGAGCGAAGCGAAGGTCTCTAAGTCTACTTGGGTGAAATGGCACTTGTCCGTCCGTCCGTCCGTCCGTCTGTCTGTCAGAGCCTTATAACTTCTGAATTGCTGCACGCAATTACTTCAAATTTAAATATAATAATATGTAAACCGATGGCCTCCCGCCGAATATGGCTTAAAAAGTTATAAAAATCTTTATTTCAGGGGGGCTCTCATAGAAGCGAATGCGAAGTAAAATATTTTTTATAGCGTTACATAGGGTTGCGGTTTATCATTTTAAAGATAATTAGGAATAGAGTCCAAAAATATTTTTTTTTTAATTTTTTCCCTAAAATTGACGAAATGGGGGGCTTCCAAGTGGCGATTTTCTAACGTCCAAAGTTGACCTCAGAACTCTCAAAGGCTGAGCCTGAAACTTATCAATTACTTGAATTATATCCTGTAAATCCTGATCCTCTTTTTAAGGAAAGTCAATGAGATGTCAATGAAAAAATTTTGCTCGCTTCAAAATTATTATTTATAAATATTGGGCTCGGTATTTTGGATTATTATTGGCATCAAATTGGCGCTTATTCGCGAAATACCCCGTGGTATTATTTTCACGGTTCCTCGATATGCGATATTAACAGTTGTTTTTGTTTCAGAGCGAGGCGTTGCCACGCGGTGTCGCGGTTTCCAGGGGCCTCAGCGGGCAGTCGCCTGCTCTGCAGGCCTCCTGGTTGCCGTTGCCGGGGCTTCGCGCGCTTATAGACGCTATTGTGTAGTGTTTTAGTTTTTTCTTTCTTTTTTTGTGTTGTGAAGTATGATCCCCAGTGCTTCTCAAGTTGAGTACATAGAATGCCCACACTGTAGTGATGGCAGGCTGTTTAAAGGTCGTAAAGGCCTTAACATCCATATCGCACGATGTCACGGACCACCAGCAAGGCCTTTAACTTGCCCAAATTTAATGTGTGATCAAACGCAAACAGGAAGTCAAAACCAGGTACCCTTCGAAATTTTATTATCCAAATATAGTCAAAATATTCCTTTAATAAAACGCATTCCGCGAGGGGCAAGAATATCATTGGCTAGATCCTTATCACATACAATCCAAAATGTCTTATCAAATTCACTTCTGGCTTGGCAAAATCTTTTTTTGTTTTCATATAAACATTTTTCAGTAGATAAATCAGAAAGCGGGTCGTTATGTTCAAAATTAAAAAAAAATTGTTCGGTTGATCGCGTTTTCCAAATTCCTGACTGCTCATTTCGAACGCAAAATTACAATTTAAAAAAAATTGTGGAAAACAAGGTTATGGATGGGGATCTTAAAAACGCAGCCCGCATTTTGTTTTCTAATGATACGCTGGCTCCATTCAATGATGAAACGCTAGAAGCCTTACGTGACAAGCATCCTTTACCAAATCCCGACTCTTTGCTTCCAGACCCACCTTCAAACGTTTCATTTTTACAGATAAAGGATGAAGAAACTTACGCTGCGATAATGTCATTCTGCAGTGGCTCTGCTGGTGGCATGGACGGCATAACTCCACAACATCTGAAGGATCTTGTGGGAGTTACTGCTGGGGACGCCGGCAGGGCGCTTCTGAGTGACATTACCAGACTTTGTAATTTGATGTTATCTGGCGAGGTAAATTCATCCTTTTTGCCACTCCTTTACGGTGCGAGGCTCTGTGCTTTTAATAAAAAGGACGGTGGGATCCGGCCCATCGCTGTTGGCTGCACTTTTCGCCGTTTGGCATCAAAATTAGCGTGTAGACACATAGTTTCGACCCTAAAGGATAAATTCCAACCTATTCAAGTTGGATTTGGCAGTAAAGGTGGTTGTGAGGCAGCAGTGCATTCGGCTCGTACTTTCTTATCGAATGGCGAGGTTGAGGTACTGCTGAAAGTAGACGTAAAGAATGCTTTCAATTCATTGGACAGGGCAACTCTGCTTAACGAAGTTTCAACACAGCTTCCCGAAATTTACCCATATGTTTGGCAATGTTACAGCTCTGCTTCCAAATTATTTTTTGGAGATGGCGATATTAAGTCCTCTGTAGGTGTTCAGCAAGGGGACCCCTTAGGTCCAGCCCTGTTCAGCTTAGGGATCCATAACCATATCTCAAATTTAACATCTAAATTTAACATATGGTATCTTGACGATGGAACCATTGGAGGCAACGTGGGTGACGTTCTAAAAGATCTTAACAGCGTTAAGCAACAATTTAGCAAAATTGGTTTAGAACTAAATTTTTCCAAATGTGAACTGTTTTTCACAGAAAAACTATCGCAAGATAGAATATTATCGGCCTCAGAATTATTTAACGGAATTGCCCCTAATATTAAGATTCTTGATAAACATTCACTTTGTCTTCTTGGTGCTCCTCTTTTTAACGAAGCCATACAACCAATCTTGGACAAAAAAATCAGAACATTTTCGGCACATTCTGACAAATTGGGCGCTCTAAATTCTCACATTGCATTTTCGATCCTAAAATATTGCCTTTTTGTACCTAAATTAATTTACATTCTCCGTGCGAGCCCAATTTGGAAATTTCCTGGACTACTCGATATTATGGATGCCACCTTAAGAGATACGCTAGAAAAAATTCTAAATTTATGTTTTGATGATCAGTCCTGGAATCAAGCTACTTTACCGGTCAAGTATGGTGGCATCGGCGTGAGAAAAATTTCCAGTGTTGCTCTTCCGGCTTTTCTGTCCTCTGTGCATAGTATAAAAGAGCTCAGTTCTCAAATTCTTAATTCTAATTCAGTTTCATTGACCTATGCCACAGAGGCCCTAGAGAGTTGGAAGGTCAGGTGTCCCAATGACGACATCCCGAAGGAATGTTTCACACAAAAACTTTGGGATGTGCCGTTGGTTCGGCTGACACATACAAATTTGGTTCAAAATCTTACAAGTGAAAGAGATCGAGCAAGGCTTCTAGCCTTATCTGAAAAAGAATCCGGGTATTGGCTTCATGCCTTGCCATCCAAAAATCTAGGCACGCTTTTAGATAACGAAAGTTTTCGTGTGGCTCTAGGTCTCAGATTGGGAACACCCCTGTGCTATGAGCACAGATGTCCGTGTGGAAAAGAGGTCGATAAATTTGGAATTCACGGACTCTCTTGCCAAAGGAGCGCTGGTAGGCTTTTTCGGCATGGCTCTCTCAATGATACGATCAAAAGGGCTCTTGCCACCATAGATATTCCTGCGCTCATTGAGCCGGCAGGGATTAGTCGGGATGATGGCAAGAGACCTGATGGATTGACGCTGGTTCCCTGGGAACGGGGACGGGCGCTAATGTGGGACGCAACATGCGTAGACACATTGGCCCCGTGTCATATTAGGGAGACAGCATCAAGGCCGGGAGCCGCAGCAGAAAAGGCTGAAACCGGCAAACGGCGGAAGTATGCCTCTCTCATAGAGAGTTACATATTTGTTCCGTTTGCCGTGGAGACCCTGGGGCCGTGGAGTCTTAGTGCCAAAAATTTTTTGCGAGCTATTTCACCGCGGTTGGTTGCCTCATCTGGTGACAGAAGGGCTGGCTCATTTTTTGCGCAAAGGATCAGCCTGGCTGTCCAGCGCGGAAATGCAGCCAGTATTCTCGCCACCATTCCACGCGGGCATGATTTATATAGTAATTAGGTTAGGCTAGCTAGCTTTAATTTCTATTGTTTTGTTTCCTGTAAATGAACAACAAATACTAAAATTAGATAAATATTATAAGGAAACGAAATTATTTAATTTTTAATGTGCTTCAGTGTTATTAACAGAACTTCACAATTATGTCAATAGATGGCGCTCTGTACAAGTTTATGGATACCGCGAGGTCTCAGTTCGGGGCGAACCACTAGTATTGCTTAAAAGCAAGTTTTAATTAATTACTTATACGTTTGTGTGCCACGGATTTGAACCCCGGATCTCTGAAGCAGGAGGCCTAAGTTATCAAAGCTATCACCGTTTTCGCCGCAAGGGTCTATATGAATAAAAAAAGCAAACTTAACTTTAAAGTTAAAGCGAGACAAATTATACCACTTAGTGGTACTTAATGGAATTCTTGATGCAATCGGCAGTACACCAAACTTACACAGAACTTTGCCCAAAAAGGTTATCCGAGGAGATGCTCAGGCGCCAGGCATCCAACTTCCTCTAACTCAGTAACTCGCGGACTCGCAACAAGATCCCAACACAGTTAAGTATTTGTTCTTGTTCTGTTTTCACGTAATGTTTGGTTTTGTGTTGTTACCGTGAGACAACCTGGCTTGCTCTGGTTACTTACTCAGTTTAGTGATTGTTGTTGTGTTTTTTGCCTTCCATTAAATAATATAGATGGCTTTTTCTCTATTGTATCACAATATATTTAATTTTCCGATCACCCGCGTGGCGCTGGCGGGGGTCCCTTTATTAAACATCATAGTAATATCTAAGATATTTACCAAACATTACGTAAACTAAAAGATTGTACTTACTAAGTTTATGATTGTGCCAAACTTGCTTTGCAAGGTACAGTAATTATCTAAGAAGTAATGGTTTTGTTTAAATGAGAAACAATTATAATATTATTGTTACTGCGTAGGTATCTATTCCATTCGTAACTATTCTGTTTCTAAATAGAATAGTCTGCTATAGTCATGCTACCATCTATTCTGTCTATAAATGAATAGAAATGATAAACAAAGTGTGAGCATAAAGGATCAAAATACGGGAGCAAGACAATAAAGTAGACGCGGGCGTAGCCAGAAATATATTTTGGGGTGGGCTTGAAACTGTAAAACAGGATTTTTGAGAAAAACATTTGAATGATTTCATTTCATAGACTATGACCGCGTGGATTTCGGGTTTTGTACATTCTGTCGAAATTCTTTAATTTTCCGGAATAAAACTCAAAGTCATATTTTTTTATTCAAATAAACTTATTAAAAATACTTTTGCATCTTTGAATGTATCTACAACTGGTTCGGAATGACATTCCTACCTAGAAGAACCAGCAAGAATCTCGGTATAAGAAAAAAATTGTATAAATGTCCGTCGTTATAGTCAGTTAAGCAGATGGGACGCGAAAACGTAGCGGTCAGACAGACAGACAGGCGGACAGATAGACAGACAAAATTCTAATGTTTTTTATTTAAATGAGATTCGCATTCATAATAGTTAGTATGGATTTGGTTTCAGGCTTTGCTGTGGGCTATATTCGAGCAGAACCCACCTCTATCTACACCTAGCTCTGTACATGTAAAGAACTGGGGGCCTGGGTACTGGGGGCCTGGGTACTGGGTGCTGGGTGTTAGGTGCTGGATGCCGGGTGGCGCATAAAAGAGAAATTACAAGACGCGGCTGTTGTCGGGAATCACTGAGATGTGGTTATTGTTCCGGAGCCGACGGCTACCTTTGAAATGTGCGTGTATTTTAGAACGCTACGATGCGATGCCGGGACGGGGTTGTTTTGTTAAGGCTTTGATTAATTAGAAACAGATGGCGGTATTCATGGCAGCCGGGGCGGAAAAGCCGTCGTCAGTGTACGTCTGATTGTATCGGTTGAAGCTTCGATGAACAGAGCAAATTATAGGTAATTTAATTAATAATGCTGAAAGCAACGCTTGCTTGCTTTCCTGTATACAAGCAGGAGGGTGGGCAGTTTGTAGCGCATACTGTACGATTAGCAAATTATAACAATTTAGGCAAAATAAAACATATTTAGAAAAAAAGAGCTTCTCATCCACGTCTAGCCGAAGCCCTTGGATGTAAAAAGCTGAAATTCAACACAGAGATTCCTTCTCTATTGCGGTAGATTCTAAAACTCCCTTCTATATTATTTAATTAAATACCTATAATAAAATAGCAATAAACTCCTATTAGGTATACGATAATAGCTTTTGAGACAAAAATGAATATGTACTTTCAAAAATATGTTCCTACTAACTGATGCCCGCGACTTCGTCCTCGTGGAATATGTTTTTTTGAATTCCCGCGGGAACTCCTCAATTTTCCGGGATTAAAAGAAGCCTTTGTCACTCTCCAGGTCCTCAACTATTCCCATGCCAAAAATCAGGTCGGTCAGTTGCTCCGTTGCAGCGTGATTGAAGGACAAACCAACAAACAAACACCCTTTCACATTTATAATATTAGTATGATGATTTAAATTTAAGTTAAGGGCAATTTAAAAGAATACAAAAGGTAGGTATTAAATTTAATAGATACATCGGAGGTTACATTATATTTTATTAATTGTTACAACACAATGTATAATGACACAATAATGACAAGGTCGGTAAACACTTGTTTATTACCGACTACAACAGTACCTAACTATTCAGTCGTGTTTCGTAATTTCTAGAACAAGCATAGTCTCCGTGAACTGCGTCTAACAATAACACACTGACAATAGACCCTTTGTTCCAAATGAAACACAATACCTATTTGATCTTATTAGTGTAATTATAGGCTTTTATTATATTACTTAGTTATAGGTTTATTACTTAACTAAGTAATTTGTTTTTTAATCTTTATTTATTAAAGAGGGTTTGTTCAATATTGAACACGCCACCCTCATAGGAACATAATATTATGTTTTATGCATCTCGTACAGAACTCTGGCCTCCTCTGATAAGGGGAAAGCCAGGACACTGTTACATACAGACAAATCCCGCAAATCAATAAAACCTAGTCTTAAAATGAAATCTTTATTAGGTCCCTACTCTATGGATAAATTGAATATTCCTTTTATTTTGTAAAGCGTAAATACACATAAATTAAACATACCTATTGTTTTGTATGGTACTAGTAAATAGTAATAGTCCAAAACCAAACCTTTGTTATAATATTAAAGACTGTATCTAAACTAACATTTCAAAAGCTCATAATATAGGATAGTATGAGCTTTTGAAATGTACACATACATTAATAATATAACTAATGATTTAAACATTATTTGCAGTTTAACGACTTAAGTAATTAATAATATAATTTATGATAATAGGTACACGATTAGGAAGAAACCGTTGAAAAAATTCCTCTCTTACAAAGTTATAATGAACGCTAGTACTCGTACCTACCGAACTGGAAGCGTCCCATTACGTTCGAGTAAGTACAGCTACAGTGTATTGTGTAAAACATCTAGTTTTCCGCCGGGCGAGAGATTCCGACGCGCATTAGCTTAAATGAAGGCACTGCGGGAATTAAATGCCAGTTTCATACTCATCCGACACGAGTACGATATGGAATTATTTAAAAAGTCGTTTATAATTTTGTTTTAATATAATTGTTAGTTAGTTTGTCATTAGTTGTTCATAAAAATACTGTAAAATATAGCTTTATACAATATCTTTAATACTAAGTACACGAAGCAACTTATCGTCGTACGTAGGTATATTAGCATTTCGCACGTATAGTTTGGACTTCGATATTAGGGCTCTGTTTTAAAACTAAAATTATTCTTGAAAAGACCTTACATTATACATATACCTATTACTATAAATTGCAGCAAAGCGAACGTTCAAAGGAGAGTAAATTAAAGGATTAATTCCCCGTTGACTGTTGTCGTGTCGCGTCACGAGTCAGATATTTCTGAGCAGCTCTGAGAGCAGATAACACGCAGAAGCGCAGCGCAGCGTAATTGAAACTGTAATCGTGTCGCTGTCGTCGCGTCACGAGCGAAGCGCAGCACAGGGATCGCTCTGACAGCAGAAGCGCACAGAAGCGCGGCGCAGCGTCAGGAGTGAGGAGTAATTGAATTTGCCGCTTCGCCGCGTGACGGCTGAAGTGGCAAGCTCACTACACTCGCAAGTTGTAGCCGCGTGGGAACACGAACTATTTACTAAATTCTTGTACCGTTTCCGCACGAGTCAGTATAGATAGCTGCCCCCCGATTGTGTAAGGAAATCGTTATCGGAATCGTTTGTCAAACGGATAATTCGACCTGTTTGAGGAGTTCATACACGCCAGCACGTCCAATAGCATGAATGAGCTCCTTAAACTGTTCGAGTAATACGTTTTACGCTCTCAAATGATTACGATTTGCCCGAGGATCGAACCTGTAGACTATCACCGCTTTTTGCATGACGATATTGTCTGATATTTATCATATAACAAAAATTATATTATAATATAGATCCTTCCTACAAAGTGTCCTTGCGTGTGCGAGCCCGGTTTCCTTCAAGCGTGAATCTATAACTAAAACTAAGTACGTAAATTAAGCTATATATAAATCTTTCCAAAACAACACAGCCTTACAAACTACAAATAGCCCTTTGCCCATTGAAGCAAGCGAGGTGTGAAATCTCCCGGCTTCGTGCTAAGCCCGGCTAATCCCCCGGCGCGCCTCGCGGCTGTATTACTCCTCAGGTGCACGCGCAAAGCCTATCCGACGACACGAAGGAAACAATCCGACGCTAATTCAACCCTTATTTTACTAGGAGGATCTTTTTCTGCGATGTATTTTATGAACGTAAAGTTTATTTGAAGTTAGTTGAAACCGTTAACATAGCAGGTATAGCCTCCTGCCGCAGTGGTAAGCAAAACGTCTCAAGTTTGATTCCCGGCAGGCGTGATCCATTCTTATTATTATAATTGCGAAAGTGTGTCTGTTCATCTGTCTGCTACGTTTGTCAAATTGGGTTCAAATTAGTCGAAATTTGGTACAGAGATAGCTAACATTCCGGAAAATAAATTAAAATATATATTCCACGGGTTCTTTCAAACACCCAAATCCACGCGGATGAAGTAGCGGGCATCATCTAGTCTAAGTGTTTACAAATTAGTGCAATGGAATTAACCTAGTAATACTTATTACTTTTCCAGTATTGCCGTAGATCGTTGCTTACCAGGTGAGATCACAGACAAAGTGCATGTACTTATTTACAATCCATTACCCTCCTTCTGTTACAGTCGGGTAAAACAGGCTACAAATGGGGCCTCCTACAATATTTCACTTGTCACATTACGTCATTCCGACGTTTTCAAATAATTCTGTACAAGGCGTATTGTACAAGATCTCCAATAAAAGCCTCATACCTCTCATTGTAAAGCTCGTCACACATATCCAGCGGGATGGTAGCGGTGCAAAGCGTCCGCGTGTCTTGAAACTTCTAGATGCAGAAAAGCCTCCAATGGGTACATATTACCTCAAAGCATTCGGAAAGGGCCTCCCAATCCGAAAATTATTACCATTTTAAAACCTGTTCATTTCGCTGTTTTCTTAACGTGCGGAGGTCCTGGGTTCGATTCCCGGCAGGGTCAATTTGGGAAATTATAATTTCTGAATTTTCCCTGGTCTGGCCTGGTGGGAGGCTTCGGCCGTGGCTAGTTACCACCCTACCGGCAAAGACGTGCCTCCAAGCGATTAAGCGTTCCGGTACGATGCCGTGTAGAAACCGAATAGGGGTATGGGTTTAATACAACTGCCATGCCCCTAACAGGTTAGCCCGCTACCATCTTAGATTGCATCATCACATACCATCAGGTGAGATCGCAGTCAAGGGCTAACTTGTAGTGGGTAAAAAAACCTATCTAATCCGAGTCTCCTCGAAGAGTTTAAGCCATAGTTTAAGCACGCTGGCCAAATGTGGATAACTTCACACACCTCTGGGGATATTTTGGAGAACTCTTAGGCATGCAGGTTATCTCAAACTCAAACTAATTTTTTTTATATTCAAATAGACTTCTACTCAGAAGAACCAGCAAGAAACTTGGTGGTAGCTTTTTATATGTATGAGCCGTTATTAAAATAAGATTTGTATTTGAATACGTCCAGTTGTGATACTGCAGTCGCCGTCACGCCGTGCGTCTGTTAACGCCTTGTCTTCCGCTGAGTGGGCGGCGACGCTGGAGTGTGGCTGGCTCCTTTCAGATACAAATTTGCTCGCTCATCGAGCGCCGAGTTTCCACCTGAAGGGGTTTGCCGATAGATTCGCGCTGGCAGATAACTGTCTTACTTTACAGACACGAAATGGAAAGTTTGACATGTTGTATTTTGTACGAGAATGTAAATGAAGGAACTAGAAATTTAATTTGCTAGAATCCGCAACAGTAGGCAAATATATGTGGTACAGTGTATCTTGCACTTGCAGCTTATCTTGCACTTGCAGTTTATCTTGCACTTGCAGTTTATCTTGCACTTGCAGCTTGCAATATTCACCACACCACATAAATCTTCCAAATTATTCTCAACGTATACGTTTCACTCCGACACCGGAGCATCATCAGGAGATGTTGACTCGACAATGCACGATCTGATCGTGCATTGTCACTGAGGATACACTGTACCACATATATTTGCCTACTGTTGCGGATTATAGCAAATTAAATTTCTAATTCCTTCATAATCATGGACTTCCGCAAAGTAACGCCTGCTTCTATCCAATGTACGAGAACCAATGTATTTTTAGGTTAAACGATTAAAATATTGAAGCTGTGGTCAATGTAATGTTATAGAATGGTTGTGGAGCTAGTTGTGGAGAATATTGACATTATATTATCCATACTTCCATACTAATATTATAAATGCGAAAGTGTGTCTGTCTGTCTGTCTGTCTGTCTGTCTGCTACGCTTTCCCGGCCCATCTTTTCAACCGATTTTGCTGAAATTTGGTATAGAGGTAGGTTATATCCCGGGAAAGGACATAGGCTACTTTTTATCCCGGAAAATTAAAAGAGTTCCCGCGGGAATCACAAAAGCTTAATCCACGCGGACGAAGTCGCGGGAATCATCTAGTAATCAACTAATCAGATGCAATCAAACATTTTCAAAGGTTGAAAATCTCTGTAAAAGTAGCTGGCTTCTACCAAATAGCCACTCACCAATGTCTAGTCTTACCACAGGTCTTACTAATAAAGGCTCGAATCACAGGCGAGTGAACATCGAGTACTCGTCAGGTACTTATCTTGAAATGAAATCCACTCTTCAATCAGGTCCTGGCTGTTGAGGAGTTACTAGTGCCAACTCAAGTGGCTATTGAGTTAAACTATTCAGACTCTTTACACGCTTAATTGGCGAGAAAGCGTACCTACCTTATTAAAACCCCACGCGTCTTCGTTCGAGTTATAATTATCTATACTAGTGATAATATTACCTATAGATGCGAAGACGTGTGTCTGTCTATCTGCTACGCTTTCAATGCCCATTAGTCCAACCGATTTTGACGTCATGGGCATCATCTAGTAAGGATTATTAAGAGAATGATATTGGCTACTTTTTATTGCAGAAAATTAAAGAGATTTTAAAAAACAAAACCTGAATCCACGTGTAAATCTAGTTGAATGAATGTTGACAACACACACAAAACATTTTTGTGTGACGAAAAAAAGTATACGCGCACACTTTTATGCCTATAAAGCTGCAGAGACTACTGCGACAGGTCGAAACGTGTCTCTCATACATCGCGGGCGTCTCACGCAGACTTTTTGTGTCCTGTTCATAGTGTGTTTTCATCCTAACAGCCATGGCCTCTGAAACGCTTTCCTTTAATGCGTAGTTCATAATACCTTTTCTTTTCAAATGAAACAGATCCCTCGGTGTTTCTTTTCGCACCCCCTCCCCCTTTCACCCCCTCAATTACTTTAGCAACACAATGGCTCCCGAGAGCAGTAAAAAGGAATTTGTAAAATATCCATTTAGATTAGGTATAGGTAGGTATTCCTGGAAACTGCTTTTGCATTGCGGAATTAACATTATTGTTTGTTGAGTCACATGGATTCAAATTACTAAAATTAGGCATGATGGTACTATTCGATACTGGATGAGATTAGAATAAAAGCCATTTCAAAATTAATATTATTTCCCATCTCACTACACGTAGAAGAATGTAGTAAAACTTAAGTCTGATGGAATGATGATTAGAATGATGGAAGTGCCGTTGAGCTTCGGCCGTGGAAAATATTGTGAATTTGAAGTACCTACCTATCTACCTACTTAGTACGACGTATAACGTTGACGACATTGATCAGTATTGCCACCAACTACCTAGCCCATGCAATGAGGGAAAATATTTTGATTTGTATTGCTTATGAATGGGTTACTCGTTAAGACTATCGTCTAGTGACGAAACGCGACGCGAGTAGGTATTTTCAATAATGCTATCTGTTTCACAACGCTTCGCTGCCTTCTCCGTATCGTGCGATAGAGAGAGTTGCAAGTCCAGTAGGCAATAGGCATTTGCCTACATTTTATTCTTGAAATATTGTTTCGGGTGATAACGTTTTGACCCCCCCAAACGTTTACGAAATTAGACAATTTTGGTCTCATTAGATTCAGTACACCTTAATCTAGGCTCGTACGTTTTATTTTTTTAGTATTTTAGTTTAGTTAAATTTAAAAAAATTAAAATACTCGAGGAAGTTTTTAGGTCAAAAATATGGATATTTAGACGCTAATAACTTTTAACATAAGCAATATTTCTTTAAAATTAAAACGTACGAGCATAGTTCTTCATTGTATCTGCAACATTTCTAAAAATTATGAAAATTTTACAACATTTACGACAAGAAAAACGTTACCGCTTTTTGTATGAAAATTTACAACTAGACGATCCTCTTAATATTATCTACTCGTACTGTGCGTTAGCCACTACCTTGGACTGAATGTGCCAACATTATTTTTGTTTAAAAATAATACCTACCTCAGCAGTTCACTTTACGACAAAAGTTACTTTTATTAAAATATTAAAAATTATGTTATTATACAATCATTTATCTCATTAAACCGATTGCCATCTTTGGATTCCACCCGGTACCAACTCACAAAACAATATTATACGATGAGCGCCATCTGTCCATCCAACCTGCAACTCGCAAGCTTCACCCGTGTCCAGAGGGTTCCCTCTCCGTTTATACACTGTAGTCTGTGGGGTTCCCGTTCCGTCAGGGGTTCGTATCCCCGCGCAATTATTTTCACTCAGAGTGTGAACTCCATTTTCTCTCTTTTTTATGACCTATTTTAGAGATTTAATGATAGATGGCGCTCTTTCATGGAAATATATTTTACTAGATGATGCCCGCGACTTCGTCCGCGTGGATGAAGGTTTTTTGATTCCCGCGGGAACTTCTTAATTTTCCGGGATAAAGATGCCTATGTCCTTCCCCGGGATATAATCTACCTCTATACCAAATTTCAGCAAAATCGGTTGAAAAGATGGGCCGGGAAAGCGTAGCAGACAGACAGACAGACAGACACACTCGCATTTATAATATTAGTATGGATTAGTATCCATGGCAAAAACATACTGACCTAAAAGGACATTAGTCTTTCGAGAAAACACACTTCGGATCACAGAAAAAAGAATCTGCTTGTTACTAATCTTTTGTTCTGTGCTTCGGATACACGTCTCGACTGGCAGGTGAGCAGTCCGCGTCACTGGGCGCGCACACTAGTGCGACGGGACTGAACCTCCTAACCACTCGAAGCGAACGTTTCGGTCAATAGTTTTGTCCTGCCTTGTGTATTTTCCCCTACAAGTCAGAAGCTATGAAAATATTCTATAGGTATTTCTTCCGCTCCGATGCTACAAATAATTTTATTATTGAGTTTGTGAAACGTCCCGTATAACTCGACTGGCGGCAGCGACAAATATTTACCGAGACCGCCGACGCGCTGAGAAGCATTCTTAGGTTACATTTTATAGGTGTTTGAGTAAGACCCTGGAAGTCAACTGTTGAGAATAAATTGCATTCGCATATCTCATGAAAGTAGATTATGAGCTAACTAGATGATGCCCGCGACTTCGTCCGCGTGGATTATTTTTTTTTAATTCCCGCGGGAACTACAATAATCAACAATAAATTACTTTTCCGGGATAAAAAGTAGCCTATGTCCTTCCCCGGGATGCCACCTATCCCTGTACCAAATTTCATCAAAATCGGTTGAAAAGATGGTCCGGGAAAGCGTAGCAGACAGACAGACAGACAGACGGACAGACACACTTTCGCATTTAGTATGGAAGTATGGATATGGATATGGATATTGTGAGCTTCAGAATATTTCAGTAGGTTCACGCAGTTCTCGACCATTTTATTGATTCAAAAATTAATAAAGAGTTTTTCTCACTAACTTTTTAGTAAAATAATAATTTTAAATTGTATTCGCTGGGGCGCACCGGCTAGGTAGCGAAAAGTTTATTAATATAAAACGACTCTAGTCGATTAATAATAAATTTCAATTAAACGCGGACGCGCGACAAAGACAAACGACTCCCCGTCGAGCGCCGACAAACTATTGAGTTCTGGGAAATCGCTCGAACACTGACCAGCAAGCTTCTGAAATTATTTCGCCTGTGAAACTGGGGGCATACTACAGCTATGTTTTAATATGAAAAAAAGTGCCTTGAAATTTGATGACGTCACAACTATGTATTTCATACAAACTTCCATACTGGAAGCGCGTTTTTAAGTCTGATAAAGAGTTGCTGATTTGTTCGAGTTGTCATGATCCCTATTGCATCTGTAGGGCGATTGTGTAATTCCTGCATCAATCATTGTTACAGTATCAATTGTTGTGATTGGCTGAATTTATGGTATTCTTGCTGCGTCAATGGATTTTGTCCAATCGGAGGTGATTGCGATAGTTACACGGTAGCTGTCATTTTTAGCCGATTGCCGCAGGTCTTGGCTTGTGACATGAATATCTTAGCCGTGAGGCTGGTGCTATGAAAAATGATTTAGAGTACACGAGTACAATTTCGTTCCGGATGGTACGATATTGCTACTAGCTGTACGATAAGGGTGCGGAAAATCCAAAACACGACTCTACCGCATATAACATAAAAAATTACATAGATCTTTCCCTCATAGCACATTGAACTTTTATACTTTAGCTTTTATGTCTACACCTGAATCATGCAGTATCTAAAAGTATAAAGATGAAGCAATACTGTCGATGGTATTCCAGAGCTTACCACATGCCCCATCTCATGCCCACCACTGAGCACAGGTCTCCTCACAGAGTTAACTAATTAACTTTGTAATATTTTATATTACAAAGTTAAATAAACAAAAGTAAATAAGTAAGTAAGTAAAGTAAATAAGTTATAAAGTTAAAATATTCCAAATTTATTTAACTATTGAACTAGAGTTCAATAGTTAAATAAATTAGGCTAAGTATGTATGTAACAAATAACGGCAAAAGGAAAATAAAGCTATTTTATTTTTTATTTTATTATATCTAAGAAATGCCACATCCCTGATGAAATCCTCAAAGATTTAAGAAAATATAAACATTACTTTTATTTGGCAAACTTTTGACAATTGAATAAAGTTCGCACAATGAACTTGGAAACAAACCTGATAGCAGCCAAGTTGGTCCCAAGTTAAGCGCTTAAAAAACTTGATGTCCCCGAGAAGCCAGAGAAAGCATAAAACTTTGCGCGAGTTTAATCTGCGCCGACTTGCTTATCTCTTAAGTTCTGGAGGAAAATAATTAACAGACAATAAGTTGTCTCAAGTGGTTCCATTTAGGATTTATTTATTATAGCTGTTGCCCGCGACTTCGTCCGCGTGGAATAAGTTTTTTTTAATTCCCACGGGAACTCCTCAATTTTCCAGGATAAAAAGTAGCCTATGTCACTCTCCAGGTCCTCAACTATACCCATGCAAAAAATTGCGTCGATCCGTTGCTCCGTTGCAGCGTGACCGACTCGTGGTCTGGTCCAACTGGACCAGTGGATTTATTGGAATATGCGAATGATTCCAGCTGGATTCCAGTGGATCAGTTGGTCGGAAAGGGCTCGTTAGTCACTGTCCCGCGACCACCGCGTCCGACGCGCTCTCACTGAAATTTATCATTAATCGATAGGCGCTGTTGCAGCTGAATGGATTTCATTTAGTTTATACTCGACTACGGTAAAGCTGGCATATAATTTTAACAGTTATATACGTTGATTTGTCTGCCATACCCCTAACAGGTTAGCCCGCTGCCATCTTAGACTGCATCGTCACTTACCATCAGGTGAGATCGCAGTCAAGGGCTAACTTGTAGTGGAATAAAAAATAATAAAAATCACATACCTACAATATGAATGCTGGGCATATTCCCTTAACAAGCATCTGTACAGAAATCGGTAGGTCTAGGTCCAGCATCTCCCAGGCAGCGATTAGATTGAGAAGGTCCATGGACCAAGTGGGTGGTCTTGAGGCTGACAGAAGGCGTCCGGGCCACAACATTTGATTACGCAGAGATACTTAGAGCAAGACACTTTTCATAGCCCTTTGAGTTGTACAGTGATTTTACGCTAGAATAAAAGGTGTACAGACGATCAGGTTATAGTTAGTGTAAGTATAGTACAGTATCTTGCAAGGAAATATTGCAGGCAAGAAAGTTCAGGGTCGCCTAAGACGAAATGGTTTGAAGATTTATCAGGGGATGGACAGGAAATAGTACAAACGTCTTTAGATTGAGAAGATTTATGCGGCATGACTACCGAACTTCATTTTGAAGAAGGCACACGGTGCTAATGAGGATACTTGCCTGCCTTGTCTCAAATAACGTTTATTTTGAATGAATGAATGAATATTTTATTTCCAAGACTACAGAGGTATTTTATTGACCGAGCGAAGCGAAGGTCTCTGAGTCTACTTGGGTGAATTGGCACTTGTCCGTCCGTCCGTCTGTCAGAGCCTTATAACTTCTGAATTACTGAACGTAATTACTTCAAATTTAAATATACTGTGTAAACCGATGGCCTCCCGCCGAATATGGCTTAAAAAGTTATAAAAATCTTTATTTCAGGGGGGCTCTCATAGAAGGGGGGCTTTCAAAGTGGCGATTTTCTGACGTCCAAAGATGACCTCAGAACTCCCAATTTTCTGAAAGGCTGAGCCTGAAACTTGATTAATTATTTGAATTATATCCTGTACTTGAACAACAAATACAAAAATTAGATAAATATTATAAGGAAACGAAGTTATTTAATTTTTAATGAGCTTACGTATTTTGAACAAACTTCACAATGTTGTCAATAGATGGCGCTCTGTACAAACTTATTCGTTTGTGCTTAAAAAGAAAAGGCTGAGCCTGAAACTTGATCACTTATTTGAATTATATCCTGTACTTGAACAACAAATACTAAAATTAGATAAATATTCTAAGGGAACGAAATTATTTAATTTTTAATGAGCTTCACTATTTTTAATACAACTTCACATAGATGGCGCTCTGTAAGTTTATGGATACCGCGAGGTCTCAGTTCGGGGCGAACCACTAGTGTAATTCAAGTCAAGTATCACGAGCTCAGCTCTTAACAGACTTAGCAAGTTGAAGCCTATATAATTACATTAGCATCAAACACATCGACTTGAAGGGTTAACTCACTTACGGGTTACTTACACGGGGTCATTGGATTATAACTAGGTTTATTTTAAACGACGTGAACTTTGCATTGTTTCGTGTCAGTAAAGGTTAGAATAGGGACGATGAGAACTCAATCAAATCAGCAACTCTTTATCAAACTTAAGAACGCACTTCTAGTATGGAAGTCGTATGAAATTCACAATTGTGACGTCATCAAATTTCAACGCACCTTTTTTTCTTTAATCTATATTTTAAAATGGTTATCAAACTTGGCACTTGACCAGTTTGGTGGACTATATATCAACTCATATACCTAATTCGGAGAGGTGACTCGCGCTCAGCAGTGAGCCGCCAAAGGGTTGAAATGATGAGGACTACGATTGCTCTTAGTCAAAAGCGGGCTCTACATGCTCTGAGATGATCATAATCTGTAAGAGTAAGAAATAAACGATGCTAATGATAAAGCTATGTTAAAATGATCTAAGTACATGTGCAATGGGAACCTAGTTACCAGTGGTAGGTCTATGGCGTACTTCGGAGCGACGCTGACAAAGGCTCAGAAGAACTGGAACCCAACTCGCTGGCAACTCGGACGAAAGATTTTACAAGGCAATTTGAATTTGGAACGAAGTAATATTTGGATGCCTAGTGACTGTTATATGTGGTCGACTGTTCCGACTCGACAGAGGATCCTCTGTCCTCACCATTTTTAGGGTTCCGTAGCCAAATGGCAAAAACCGGAACCCTTATCGATTCGTCATGTCTGTCTGTCTGTCGTATGTCACAGCCACTTTTTTCCGAAACTATAAGAACTATACTGTTGAAACTTGGTAACAACTATTCTGTGAACCGCATTAAGATTTTCACACTAAAATAATATCATTTTTTTCTTAAACTGAATAGTTTGCGCGGGAGACACTTCCAACGTGGTAAAAGTGTGCCCCCCCTTTAACTTCTAAAATAAGAGAATGATAAAACTAAAAAAAATATATGATGTACATTACCATGCAAACTTTCACCGAATATTGGTTCGAACGAGATCTAGTAAGTAGTTTTTTTTTAATAATTTAAAACTTACTACAGTTTTGTACGGAACCCTCGGTGCGCGAGTCCGACACGCACTTGGCCGGTTTTTTCTATTTGACCAGATCAAGCAGTTCCATCTATTTACGTAGTTCTTATAAGTTCTTCCTTTGTGATTTTATGTGTGTTTTTGTTTATGTGTGAATTATTATGTGTGACCATCAACTGGCCTCTTATACCACCATCAAAACTAGGAAAATATATCGGTGACGACAACCGTCCTTACCTATAGGTCAGCCGGCATCGAGCGGCGATCAAAGGGCGGTCCAGTAAAGTAATTACCGCAACTCAGCGTCGCGTCGCCAGCGGACCCCTTTGCCAGCTAATTTAGTTTACTGGTGCTCTAGTGTTTAATTGCAACTGAACATTTTGCTACGTACGTATATAATGATATTTTAAAGTTCAAACTCAAACTCAAAATATATATTTATTCAAAATAGGTACCTACACAGAACACCTTCTGAACGTCATGCTGACTAAGTATAAGACGTGATGGTGATAATTAAAGATACGAGGGTTCCAAACGCGCCTTGGTCTGAGAAGAGCCCACAACAAACTCAGCCGGGTTTTTTTTACTATCACCATCTCACAAATATCGGAAATTACTTAATGAGATTTATAAATATTACAGTTATATAATCAGGTGCTGGAACAATTCATACCCATGCCTTCTCAAAAGTTGAAACCACAAATTGGTAATATCAAGTCAAGTTTTCGAGATCGTGGAGTAAACTTGTGGTTTGTTTATTAACAACAACATTGAATATTCAAAAGCTTTCTATCATTAGTTTAAATAGCAACTGAAATAAGAAGAAATTGTATTTTACACTAATAGTGGTTAGTGGCTTCTAGAATGTACGTCAGTGTAATTGCAGCGACGCTTTCTCGCCGTGTTTTCATCGACAAAGTGATGTAAAAGCCGCGAAAGAGATTTGTCGTATTGATTGTGCTCGGGCTTCTAGCATGTCCAGAGTATGAAAGGAAGAATATAATATAATAATATGAAGATTGTAAATCCAAGGGAGGCGTCTAGTCATTCTTAGTATCTTTCAAACACATTGATAAATGTCAACTCAAGACTCAACCACCGGTCCGGACAGCTGATGATTCTACTGAAAAGAGCCGGCGAGAAATTAAGCAGTTGCTCTTTTCAACAGTAAAATGTTATACTTTGTAAATTATATACAATGCTTATGTTACGTAACAAGTATTGCACTGACTTGTGGGTTGCTGGATGCGAAACCGGTTGCTTCCATGCAACTTTGTCATTGAGAAAATCATCAATCGTATAATAATCTCGAGGTATATATATATTGTAAGGGAAGGCGGCCATTTTCATCGTGCCACCTGGTGGCGCCACCTTTACCCGTTCTGCTCTCGAGCCTTTATAGCCAAGCGAGCGCTAGCGTCGGGTCTCTTTCTACGCTTCGTCGTCGCGTCGATAACACCTCTCTGAGTAGTGTCCTAATAATTATCGTTTGTTAGATATTTGTTCAATTATTTGTTACTTTGTTTGGAATAATACTTTCCTTTTGTGATGAATGTGTTTCTTTTTATTAAAATTAGTAAGAATCCGCTTATATCAGAAGTGGGATTAGGCTCCATTGCCTAGTCCTAGCTCTGGTCATAGCAAAAGTAATTTTTGAAGTTAGTTTGCCATTTCAATTACCACTCTTGCTTATAACCCTGGCCAGCTGTTCCACCTCTCAAAATAGAGGCAGGAACAGGCATGGACCTAATACGGATGCAATAGGCATCCAGAATCAGCTAACGCCATCCTACCGCGACACAACGCGTTAGACAATATCAGCTAGCAGGCAGCTTGCGCCGAGGTACCGTCATCGTCGTTGCGCGCTGGATCGGCGCCCGATGTCGATCGACCTTCAATTCCGACACTAGCGAGGTGAGACCGTCCACGTCATGGTTGCCGGTGCCACCTGAGTCCGTGGCGAGTGCTTTTACGTCACAGAGCGCTTTATTGGGGCCCTACAGGCATTAATTAAGGTATGATCCATCCATTATTACATTTCAAAGTGTACCCTAGTTTGCATGATATCGATTCTTGATGGGAGTTGATAAAGCTCGCGATATTATCAAATAGGACGACAATAATAATCGTTGTCCAGACTCGCGAACTGTTCTGAGGGCGGTACGCGTAGTATTTGAACGATTGAGTCACTAATGACCGCCCCTTGTCAAAATTTAAAGTCGAAGTTAAAACCCCTTTACGCAGAAAGAATCGATGTTGCAAAAATGTGGTTTGATGTAATTCGGATAGCTATTCCACGAATCTATTCTAAATACGCTAGACGCTCCATTCTGCGACTAAACATCCTTAAAAAGTTAAACGATAAACAGCAGCTGACAATAATAGATCTTGTACAACTTGTGTCGATTTATGCAAAACCTATATCGTTTAAACGTTTCAATGAAGTCCTTTCGAATCTGTAATACTTATTAGGAGGGTAATCGTTACACACGAAAGGTAGTTTCAGGCAACAATAAAACTGCAAGTGAAGTGGTTTGCACGTTAAAATATGTAGCTCACAGTATTTCCCGGTTTTGTACAAAATACCTTATATGAGATCCTATGTTTTAGTACTCTAGTAAAGTGGGTAGCTAGTTGCACTTGTATTTTTGTTAAAAACACCGTGTTGAACGATTGTCAATGTTTCATAAAAATACCGATCGTGAAACTGCAATAACCTAAATGTTAACTTGTCGTAACCTGCAAGGCGCTCTCATAAAAACAACCCTACTACCCTCTTGTCATACAAGGTGTAAAATTGTAAATACCGACGTATTGATAGTCAGTGAATTACGCGTATTGTTTATCAGCGAATCAGTTCTAAAACACTTTTGATGTTCGCGATTAATTGATTGTTAATGTGTTTTGTGTGCTTTTGTTGTTACACTGTTTCAGTACGACATGGACCGGCTGTCTCAGTCTAGCGGGACGCCATAGTCGTCCTTACGTGACAGGCGCAGGTTGCGATCGTGGTGACGATCACTGAGCCGCGTCGTCGCGGTGCCCGTGGGCACGCCTCTGCGCCGGCTCCAGGCTGCAGCTGGCATGTACCTAGCGTGCTGGTGCTATGATGCCGCCGTTGGGATATGAAACGCTGGTGAGATCTATCCTTAACTTATTCCTAATGTCAATTACGTGCACCCTCACTACATAAACATGCAGTCGTTGAAAAGTTGAAGTGTGTTGTTTTGCAATTTTGGATCACATAGAAATAATTTGCCAAGAAAGATAGCTGTACACATAACTGTGTTCCCGCGCTATTGTCTTTGTTGAAACCTACAACAAAAGTTATTTATAACTGTGATTAGTTACAATCCTCATGTAAATCATCAATTGCATCTGATTAGCTTATGTTTTCCAAATGATTTTGTCATATTACGAAATCGGTTAAGCCCAGCTAAATCAGTGACTTTATACGCATTGTAGTCTGGAGGATGTTTTGTTTTGAAATAGCACTAAGATCGTGATGATTATAAGATTTCGCTATCTACCTTACAAGTTAATAGTTCTCTGGTTCTTGATAAAAAAATAATGTCACATAGAACAGGTATCCGATATGTGAGCTTTGTGTTTCCATGTGATTCAACGCATTAGTGCGTTCGCAAAAAAAGTATTTAAGTGGATTGAATCAGGAGTTTGAGAATACCTGATAGTACTGAAAACGTCCTTCACTATCCCTGTGTATTGTTGAAGTTTCGGCTATATAATTATTCTGGTTGTTTGTTTACATACATCTGACTTACTATTACTGACTGGTACGATTTTATACCGATCTCATTAGAATTATTTAAGTCAGATAGGCCGAACTATTAAGTTTTAATACAGTCTGCAATTTACGTAAAGCATTACCTACTTTGAGTTAGCAGGTTAGTTTTCTTAATGTTACATACCTACCTGTGGTTACGTAATTTCGGTGGCAAGACAATTATTGCATTCCAATTTAATTAGAGAAGTGTTGTTCTTCTACCCTCCTGGATAGAAAGTTTATTTTAATTTGAACTTTGGTCAAGTATTGGCTAAATTGATTATGGGTCCAACTACCTACATACGTACGTGACAGAACTTTATCTTTTTGCTTGTTGTGATTTTACATACGAGACTTTAATTGACAACGGTTGTTTCGTGTCGTATTTATTACTTGAGTCGTTAATGCATTGGGCATAGTTGGGCTCGGACACTTGATATGGAACCGTTGATGTTTTGAATAAAGTTCAATGACAGATTTGGCTTGTAAAGTTTTATGATCATCAGGCGAATGTGAACACTCATTCAATGACACAACTATGTAAACGTTTTGTATACGTGAGTAAAACTGCGAGTTGTAAGTTGGGGTTTTGTAATGAAGTAACCCGTACCCCTTGCCTTAGTACCTAGACAACAAAAAGTGGCTTAGGGCTTGTGTATCATTTGATAGCAGGTGCCTTTGTTAATTATTTAATTACCCGTCCCGTTGAGGGAGTAATAAATTCAAATACGTGTTGATCACAGTTTTTGTGCTACAAAATAATAGTTTGCTGAATGTGACGACTGACTACCGACGTACTTAGTTAACGTGTTACAACTCTGATTTATTTATCTTTGAGTCAACAGTTTCAGTTTTTAGTTTTTACACTTTTAACTGTACCCTGACTACTGTGTTATCATAATCGAATGTTCATTGTTAAACGATTCTTTATTGAGGACTCTACTATCTATTGGTGCGCTCTGTCAGCGCTACTTACTGTCCATTTGCTACTTTACCAGCGCTACGGTATTTTTGTGCTCTGCGATCTCTACTATCTATTGGTGCTCTACGAGCTCTACTATCTATTGGTGCTCTACCAGCGATACTAACTGTCCATTGCTACTCTACCAGCGCTACGGTCTTTTTGTGCTCTATGAGCTCTTCTGTCTATTGGTACTCTACCAGCGCTACTGTTTCTAGGAGCTTTACCAGCTTTTCTGACTCTAGGAGCTCTATTGGCTTTGGGTGTATGGTATCGAGTGTGATTTTCTTCCACGACTGCTATCTCTCTTTTTGGAACCGTTAATCGTGCGCTGCGTATTTGAGTGCGCATTGACTTCAATGTTAGTGAACAAGTATAAAGTTGATGCATGCTTGTGTGTAGTGACTTCACCTAGCTTGCAAGTACGCGTATTAAGCGACCGCTGGGTCACGCGAACTTGGTGCCTCTGTCCCTTAGTTATTCTCCAGTGGGTTATGCGAACTTGGTGCCTCTGTCCCTTAGTTATTCTCCAGTGGGTTATGCGAACTTGGTGCCTCTGTCCCTTAGTTATTCTCCACTGGGTTATGCGAACTTGGTGCCTCTGTCCCTTAGTTATTCTCCACTGGGTTATGCGAACTTGGTGCCTCTGTCCCTTAGTTATTCTCCACTGGGTTATGCGAACTTGGTGCCTCTGTCCCTTAGTTATTCTCCACTGGGTTATGCGAACTTGGTGCCTCTGTCCCTTAGTTATTCTCCAGTGAGTTATGCGAACTTGGTGCCTCTGTCCCTTAGTTATTCTCCACTGGGTTATGCGAACTTGGTGCCTCTGTCCCTTAGTTATTCTCCACTGGGTTATGCGAACTTGGTGCCTCTGTCCCTTAGTTATTCTCCACTGGGTTATGCGAACTTGGTGCCTCTGTCCCTTAGTTATTCTCCACTGGGTTATGCGAACTTGGTGCCTCTGTCCCTTAGTTATTCTCCACTGGGTTATGCGAACTTGGTGCCTCTGTCCCTTAGTTATTCTCCAGTGAGTTATGCGAACTTGGTGCCTCTGTCCCTTAGTTATTCTCCACTGGGTTACGCGAACTTTGTGCCTATGTCCCGTAGTTATGTTCCAGTGGGTTACGCGAACTTTGTGCCTATGTCCCGTAGTTATGTTCCAGTGGGTTACGCGAACTTTGTGCCTATGTCCCGTAGTTATGTTCCAGTGGGTTACGCGAACTTGGTGCCTCTGTCCTGTAGTTATGTTCCAGTGGGTTATGCGAACTTGGTGCCTCTGTCCTGTAGTTATGTTCCAGTGGGTTATGTGAACTTGGTGCCTCTGTCCCGTAGTTATGTTCCAGTGGGTTACGCGAACTTCGTGCCTCTGTCCCGTAGTTACTGTGTTGAGCTGATGCTCTACATCGCTAATGCATATTGTGCGTTGAGCTGTAAGCTCCGCTATTTTGAATGTTAAAAGGATGTGTTTTATTAACTTTGTTGTTTTTCGTGTGTTTTAGCCGCAGACTCCTCGAAGCTGCAGCGACAGCAGTGACATGTGGTCGGGACGACCACGTGTCAGGAGAGGCCGTGTAAGGGAAGGCGGCCATTTTCATCGTGCCACCTGGTGGCGCCACCTTTACCCGTTCTGCTCTCGAGCCTTTATAGCCAAGCGAGCGCTAGCGTCGGGTCTCTTTCTACGCTTCGTCGTCGCGTCGATAACACCTCTCTGAGTAGTGTCCTAATAATTATCGTTTGTTAGATATTTGTTCAATTATTTGTTACTTTGTTTGGAATAATACTTTCCTTTTGTGATGAATGTGTTTCTTTTTATTAAAATTAGTAAGAATCCGCTTATAATATGCAATGGCAAATCCAGAAACTCTTTTGGTACCACTTTATAAAAGCGTACACTAGACCCCACAAATGATTTCTGCACCTTGCGTACACGATACGACGCTTTTACAAGCTTATGGCGGTTACGGCTAGTACATCGATTGTGAGTGTCACTAATACCTACTATATAATGTAGAGCTGCCGATGCACTGTAGCGGTATATGTAGGTACATAGCTGCAGTTATAGGTAGGCACTACATAGCTGCAGTTACGTCATAGTGTCATCGATCCACTCGGACCAATTATTCACGCATGATCCTGTGTGCTCGCCGCGGCGACCGGGATGACCGGGAACAAGGGATGGGATAATATTATACAGATATTGTGACGATTCGTACCTCTCAGTCAAAATATATATATTTATAACAATATTAGAGAATAAAATATAGTATATATAGTGGAGGAGCGATCTCGGTCCATGCTAGAAGGATTTCCGACAAACTGACTGGTCGCCGAACAAGCGACGGCGATGCGATGCTGTGGTAGCTTGTGTATGTGATGGTGCACAGCGGTGCTGTGGTGTATGCTTGATGCGTGCAGTATGTGTCACGATGTCCACCGTCGTTCTCGGGCTGATGCTGAGCAAAGTGGATTCGCTGTTCGTGTAATGGTGCGTGCAGTATGTGTCACGATGTCCGTCGCTCGTTCGAACGCATAATGTCGTTGGAGGCTTCCAACAATATTTGATCCGCCTATGGTGGATTTATATACATATTTTAATACAACATACTTACACGTATATTACCTACATATAATCATCGCTGGTTGAGTTGGGGCTGCGGAATGTACGTTATATCGCTTCGGCGATGCCTCAGCACGGCTGGTTCTGTCTTGATGTCTACCTAGTTGGACGTTTGGATGGGATTGGTTAGTTGTTGAACCAGAGAGCTTGCTCTCTGTGCGCAATGTACTTCAAGTGCATTACTATGTTCTGCAGTATACCCGACTCTGCCATGCGATCTGCTTATAGATGATTACTTATGCTTACATTATGTAAACCCGTAACTATCGTTACATTCGAACGACAACTAACCATGGTTGATAGGACGCTGTTTGTTATTACCGAAGGTTGGATCACACGTGAGATACCGAATATCTAGCTATGTTTTCCGCTACGCCTGACTCAGCCTCGACACTTTCATAGTTGCATGGATTCACAACCTGTGCTACTATACTATTTACGGTTCCATAGATTCACAACCTATGTTACTTGTAAATGCATAGATTCACGACCTATGCTGCGTCACATTGACTCACAACCTATGTAACGTACAAACGACGTCCTACTACCCATGGTGGTTTCCGCGTTGTATAACTAATTTAAAGTATGCTTGCATACGTCGCGCTATTTCCCCAAATGGTGACCTAGTGGTTTAAGGGGGGGAGGCTGCTGCCTTTTGGTATACCTATGAGACTATTAGTCGATGACTAGTGCCTCTTGGGATACCAAGAGAGGGACGAAGCCTATCATTGGTGAGCGGGGTGGAGCTACCAATCACCATTTACTTTACATTAAATCAATACTTGAAAGCGTTTATAAATTATTTAAAACTTGAACACGTTACTATTACATCTAGATCGGTATTTAAGCAAGTCGTTGGGATGGTTGAACTCGGGGCTTCCGAAACTCTAAAAGATCTTGGTTTATTATGGACGCAACATTATGAGGGTCTTACTGCTGGATGATTCACGTGCCATTTTAAAGAGATATTGAATTTTATAGGTAGAGTAAGGTATAGATTCTTAGGGACCACGTCAGGCTAGTTACAATATGCAAGACTATAGGTACTCGTACATACCGTATGACATGTATTTAAATACTAATGGTTATGATAAACTTTGGATAGGACAGGACGAGACGTGAGCGTGAAATATCGTCACGCACTTTATATGGGGCTGCGCAGAGCTGCGCGACACGATGAAACGCGGTGCCAATACTATGCGGGCTAGGTATTCTTGCGGTTTAGTCTCTGTATGTAGCAAACATTTTGTTTTTTGGGATAAAAAAAGCTTGAAATCCTAATGTATGTGCAAGTGCACACATAGCTCCAAAGGTTTGTAATAAAAGTTAATATTATCACGTCCGACATGCATCACGGTCACCATAATGTAGGATAGGTTCCACGTATCATACTTAACATAAAAATGTACCTAAAATATCCATACACAGACAAGCAAAATGCAATAATTATGCTATATCAAATATTATAGTTGATATCCCTAACGATTTCAGCCGAACGTGTAATATTGGATTCAAATCACTAATCTGTTTTACGATTCAATGAATTTCGAATTTTGGTAATAGTAGTTAAAGTTTATTAAAATATCGTAGATTATACATATTATTTAATACTGGATGATGGCCGCGACTTCGTTCGCGTGGAATTAGGTTTTGAAATATCCCCGGGAACTCTTTAATTTATAAGATAAAAAGTAGCGTTTGTACTGCTGTTCGGAATGCAAATTGTATTTCAAGTATAACAGCAATGAAAACTACTGGAAATAATAACTATTTTATACCGTTGTTTAACTTGTCAACTTGAAATCAAAGCTCCAAAGGTTCCTTTGGCGCTCTTATAAAACGAAAAAAATTGGCTGACTGAGGATAGAAGTGAAAACAAATTAAAATATAAACCTTAAATCTAAGGCATTAAAGTTAAATTACGAATGTAGTATATTTTATTAATATTTAAGACCTTTTGACTTCGTAACAACGCGAGCTCGGTGTTCGCGAGCATGTCGGTGACGGTAACGCGAATCCACAAGTTTACCCCCTACCAAAAAGTGCTCAACGCGGCTAAAGAAGTGTTCACTTCAAAAACCCCTGCGACTGCCATAGGATAAACCTCGATCAGCAATAGCCAGAATCTATTTACTAGAGTCTACACTTGGACAAAGGAGCTGTAAAAGTTCCAATCTATCAACCGAATCAAGCACAATGAAACAAGTAAGCAGTAACAGGCGTTTGACAATTATTAGTGGCGCGTGAAATTGCCGATGCTTGTGCTTAATGCAGGCATTCCACTCCGCGGAGCATTATGCAGATTGGAGCTTCACAGTTCACACGCAGTACTACCCACTGCCCAGGCTGACCCCACGTGACCCGGTCACGCCTTCATCACTGTTAACGAAATAAAACAAATAAACGATTTCATCAGCGGAACAATTTATTGGCTTTTTTATTTGGCTTAATTTGAGCTTGCTAGATTAAATTTTTGTTCGATCGGAATTGCTTTTAAAGGCTTTTTATCCGATTAAATCTATACATATAGGTATTATAAATGCGAAAGTGTGTCTGTCTGTCTGTCTGTCTGTCAGTCTGCTACGCTTTAACGACCCATATTTTGGATGAAATTTGGTATAAGATAACATCCCGGGGAAGGATATAGGCTACTTTTTATCCCGGAATATTAAAGAGTTCCCACGGGAATTTGAAAAACCTCAATCCACGTGGACGAAGTCGCAGGCATCATCTAGTATTTTACAGTTATGTTTTTGTTTATTAAATTTATATTGTTAACGAGTAATTTCATACAATAATAAAGCAATCGAATACAAAATGAAGTAGCAATATAATAATGGCGAAAGATTTTGTTAATTCATTGTAACTGGCACCACCGCTTAGCTCGTTGGTTCATTCGTTTGTTAATATGTATTCGATTACGCTATACCGGTTTATTACAATTGGCTATATTAGATTTGTATTGAACATTATTATAATACGATTCGGTTTAGCTGTGGCCCATATTATTTTATAGTTCTACTGAATTAATGTTGTACCTAAGTTAGACTTTACTAAGTATGCTATCTACTACCCGTGCAAAATTACGGTGAGTCAACAAAACTAGCCGCTCTGGCTTCGCACGGGTCAGTGGTAGGATGGTAGCAATATAGTCGGTCTCCGTTGAGATTCCGTTCTGAGTTCTGACGACCTCCCTCGCGCAGTGTTGAGCGCTGTTGTTCCAACGTCTCCCACATTAAAACAACAGTCCATGGGGTCAATTTGGGAATTCATAATTTCTTAATTTTCTCTGGTCTGGCCTGGTGGGAGGCTTCGGCCGTGGCTAGTTACCGGCAAACCATTGAGCATTCCGTTACGATGCCGTGTAGAAACCGACTAGGTATAGGTTTAATATATAACTACCATACCTCTAACTGCCTCATAACTGCCTCGTTGGTCTAGTGGTTAGCACGTTCGACTGCGGCCGACGAGGTCCCGGGTTCGAGTCCCGGGTCGGGTTACAATAAGTACCTACTGGGTTTTTCTGACAAGAAATTCTCAGTACTACCCCGGAGTTAGGAAGTTGTCGGTGTTGCACCCTCGTGCCTCGAAGAGCACGTTAAGGCATCGGTCCTGCGCCTGATCTCTCTCCGGTCGTGTCGGATTTTCCGTCCCATCTGACTTTGAGAGTAAAGGAACAGAGAGTGCACCTGTGTTTGCGCACACACTTGTGCACTATAATATCTCCCGCGCAGATGGCTACTCTCTCGGGAGATTGGCCGCCTCACCGTTGACTTTTATAATTCGATCAGGAAGACGTCACAAGAATAACTTGGCGTCACTTGTACGAGTAGTTTTACTAATATTCTGCGAATCAGAATATTCACTGTTCCTGTAATTTTAAAAACTGAAAATAGATACAGCCAAATAAACAAAATATAGGATAGATAGATATAGCCATTACAAACGTGCTGTAGCAAGCAATGATTGGGATGCGAGTATTTACTGAATTTTTAGACAGACAAAAATCCATTTTTCATCATCCTGTGTCGGGCGTTCGATTAAAATTTTACAAATTCGTTATTCCCCAAAGCCAATTTAAATTACTTAACGCAAACATCAGACTATATTATAGTATCCATGCAAAAAAACACGTCGATCCGGTAAGGTACCTACTATTTTGCGGCGCTAATTAATAAAATCCATACTAATATGTATTTTAAATACGAAAGTGTTTCTGTCTGTCAGTCTGCTATTCTTTAATGACCTTTTTAACTTTTTTTTTAATTTTTTCCTTTTAACAGATTTTGATGAAATTTGCTATAGGGATAGGTTATAATATGTACTCATTTCAACATAAAGATGCAACTACTCAATAAATTGATGTATGTACTCATTGATTTGGATAAAAGGTCCATTGAAAATGTAAGTAGGTTAGAGTAGGAAATAATATTATAACAATAGCAAGTAAGGTTTCTTTGTTAATTTTTTTAGTTAGTAGGTAAAGAGTAGATACTAAGACACCGTAAAATAAAGACGTCTTCACCAACAGTCTACATCATTTTAAAACGAACCAAAAGCCACATTACTTCAGTATCCCTAGGAAGGACATAGGCTTTTTATCCCGGAAAATCAAGGAATTCCCGCGGGATTCAAAAAACTTAAACCACGCGGACGAATTCGCGGTCATCATCTACCTAGTCTAGTAATTTAACGCATTAGTCGCAAGTCTGCGCTGGTGTTCAAACAACGCGAGCGAGCGATCGATGGCACCACATCGCCACGCAGATACGTGCAGGGTTTTAACATAACGGCGGACAACCTTGCCGTCCGTCAGCCACCGGACCACTGTGTGCTTGTCATCTGATATCTCTGTGGAAATTCCTATTAAATTACTAATCATTTTTTATTCCCCGCTCACAAAGGTATAAAATATCCTTTTGCAAATGCAATATAAAAATTTCTGTTCATTTTAATAAAACTAAGTCGAGCCTTTGACTTTCGGTCGACTACTTAGTTGTTGTAATTAAAATCTAGTCTTGCAGAAACGCCGGGTTTTCCTTTTAAACTGGACTTAATATTAGTGTAGTAGATGTACGAGTATGGATGTAGTCAGTACTTTAGTACAAGTAGATGTAAACGTTGTTAAAAATATAAAATTTTAAAGTTAAAGTTAAAGTTAAAGGGTTTAAATATTATTTACGCGCTGACTTCTCGCTACAAAGACTTTCAGACTCGTCGTCACACGTTTATCTTTAATCTAATTTACGAGTTAAAGTCACAAGCTGAGAGCGATTTTTTCAAATGTTGCCTGTTCACACATTTTATTTAATTTGCTTAAAGTTTTCGAAGAAAAGATGCGAAGAATTTTTTTTTTTTTTTAAATATATAGGCTAGCGCTTGGCTGCAACCAGACTTGCTTGCAAGTGGTGAAGCAGCCTAAGGTGGAGCGCGCTTGCCTAGAAGATGCCTATTCACTCTTGATTTGAAGGTACCTATATTAAAAGAGGAGGGTAAAACGGAAGATTCGTATTTACGTAATGCGATTTTTCGAAAACGGAAGTTTAGAGTGTTCACATTGTAAGAACTCGCACTATTCGTAGCGTCATCCAAAGGTCAGTTGCACCATACAAAGTTATCGTTTTAGTAAACCAGTAAGCCAGAAGAGAGTATTCTGTAACTCACCCCACACACACCACACGAGCACACGGCTCGCCCGAGGCGGCCGCAATTAAATAGTCCCCGAATTTCCCGAGGCGGCGGCGACAGAGGGCGCTGTGACGCGGCCGGTGGCTGTGAGCTGAGCATTCATATATGGAGGCACACACGATACAGCCACGGGCTCGTCTTTCATTTGTCGTTGATACTATTGTTTACACTCTTTGAAATCGTCTAGACTGAGACAGATCTGTCCATATTGTATCTCTGATAGAGCTTCGATCCGACCACATACGAGCTTAATCAAAGTGCTTGAATCTATTCTAATTTATTCAAATTTGGAATGCTATTTGAATTCCAAACGGTAAACTTCCGGTAAAATTTAAAAAAAAAAAAGAAGAAGGAGAAGAAGATGATAAAGAAAAAGGGAAAGGTTTACAGCTTCGCTTCCGTATTTTTAACAGAACTTCACAATGATGTCAATAGATGGCGCTCTGTACAAGCTTATGAATACCGCGAGGTCTCAGTTCGGTGCGAACCACTAGTTAATATATTTCAAAGCAATTTATCATTTTAGTTTTTATCAAAAGATAACTGCAATGTTTCACAGATTTATCTACGAGAAATACCTATCAGTAGCGATGTACATCCCTCCATATTCAGAGAAAGCATAACCAAAATTACAGAAAGGAATAATTCCAATAGTCAAGTGTGCCATTGTAAATTATTGGAAACCACTTTCCAAGTCGCCGCTTTCAAGACAGTTGTTCAAATGTCGGTATTCACGATACGATGAGAGCTTCGTATAAATGCCTATCTACACTTATAGGATTCAAGCACGTATCGTGTAAACGACAAGGCTTATAATCGGTTGGCAAGTTGGTAAGATCAGTTTATGTTAACGCATGTTGCGAAGGTTAAATTAATTCCAGAACATGTTGCAAGACGTGCCGTACGCTTAAAGGCACTTTAAATTTGCATCGATTATAACTTACGAAGGTATTGGCTAAATTCGATAAAGCATACTCATTACAAGACCGACCGTTGTGACGATTCGTACCTCTTAGTCAAAATATATATATTTAAAACAATATTAAAGAATAAAATATAGTATAATAGTGGAGGAGCGATCTCGGTCCATGCTAGAAAGATTTCCGACAAACGGACTGGTCGCCGAACAAGCGACGGCGATGCGATTGTATGCTGTGGTAGCTTGTGTATGTGATGGTGCACAGCGGTGCTGTGGTGTATGCGCTTGATGCGTGCAGTATGTGTCACGATGTCCACCGTCGTTCTCGGGCTGATGCTGAGCAAAGTGGATTCGCTGTTCGTGTAATGATGCGTGCAGTATGTGTCACGATGTCCGTCGCTCGTTCGAACGCATAATGTCGTTGGAGGCTTCCAACGATATTTGATCCGCCTATGGTGGATTTATATACATATTTTAATACTACATACTTACACGTATATTACCTACATATAATCATCGCTGGTTGAGTTTGGGGCTGCGGAATGTAAGTTATATATCGCTTCGGCGATACCTCGGCACGGCTGGTTCTGTCTTGATGTCTACCTAGTTGGACGTTTGGATGGGATTGGTTTGTTGTTGAACCAGAGAGCTTGCTCTCTGTGCGCAATGTACTTCGTGTGCATTACTATGTTCTCCAGTACACCTGACTCTGCCATGCGATTACTTATGCTTACATTATGTAAACCCGTAACTATCGTTACATTCGAACGATGACTAACCATGGTTGATAGGACGCTGTTTATTATTACCGAAGGTTGGATCACACGTGAGATACCGGATATCTAACTATGTTTTGCACTACGCCTGACTCAGCCTCGACACTTATTCATAGTTGCATGGATTCACAACCTGTGCTACTATACTATTTACGGTTCCATAGATTCACAACCTATGTTACTTGTAAATGCATAGATTCACGACCTATGCTGCGTCACATTGGCTCACAACCTATGTAACGTACGAACGACGTCCTACTACCCATGGTGGTTTCCGCGTTGTATTTAACTAAATTAAAGTATGCTTGCATACGTCGCGCTATTTCCCCAAATGGTGGCCTAGTGGTTTAAGGAGGGGAGGCTGCTGCCTTTTGGTATACTTATGAGACCTATTAGTCGATGACTAATGCCGCATGGGATACCAAGAGAGGGCCGAAGCCTATCATTGGTGAGCGGGGTGGAGCTACCAATCACCATTTACTTTACATTAAATCAATACTTGAAAGCGTTTATAAATTATTTAAAACTTGAACACGTCACTATAGATCTGTATATAAGCAAGTCGTTGGGATGGTTGAACTCGAAGCTTCCGAAACTCTAAAAGATCTTGGTTTATTATGGACGCAACATTATGAGGGTCTTACTGCTGGATGATTCACGTGCCATTTTAAAGAGATATTGAATTTTATAGGTAGAGTAAGGTATAGATTCTTAGGGACCCCGTCAGGTTTGTTACAATATGGTGCCGTGACCAGGATAGTCACAACTACTCGTACAATGGGTCCCGGTGTTAAGATAGGTAGGTCAAAGTAGGCGAAAGCCTACAATATGTTGTCCGTGAAATGGAAAGAGTCAGAGGAAGCTTTCGGGTTCGAGTAGACCTAGCGACTTGTTGATAGGATGAATGTATGGAAGGTGGTAGAAGCAACAAGATAGAGTAACGTCTTATGGACATGGGGTTGTGGTAACTAGTTGTGAGGTGTTACAAGTAAACAGTTTTAAGATTTGAGGAAAATGTAAGATGGAGTGATGTAAGTAGAGCAAAGCGAGGAGTTGTTGGCCTGAGGATCAGACGAACGAAGACAGGTCTCGAGTGTAATATGCGACCCACGAATGCCTTAAACAAAAAGGGAAAATTTATAAAGCAATCGTTAGACTTGTCGCATTGTATGGTTCAGAATGTTGGGCGGTTAAAGGGACGGATGAAAGAAAAGTACATGTGACCGAAATGCGAATGTAAAATATGGATGGATTGTGTGAAAGAACATATTATGCGTATAAAAGAGGTGAGTGATAGGTTGACGAATAACAGAAGTGAGTGTAAGAGGAAAACATGTTGTGCCGATCCTACGAGTATATAGCGTGGGACAAGAGTTGAACTCGATGACAAAGTCATTATTATGTCATAAAATCATATCATCAGGGGGTTGCCGATGATCGTCTAGTGGGTAGGACACTACGTAAGTGATATGGTTATGTAATATGTGTTTAGGGAGATGGTCATGGTATTAGAGGTAGGAGGAATGCTCAACGTGAGATCAGGTTAAGGGAAGTGTTGTGAATGTGTTGAGTTTGGTAACGAAAGCTGTATTAACGTCATAAAAATTTATCACATCGGGGGGTTGCCGATCTTAGGGCTTTATATATAGATATAAATAAGTAAGTTTAGAGAAAAACAAATGGGAAATCAGTAAGGAATACAGATTTTAGGTTTTGTTTTACTTAATGCTATTATGTGTGAATGGGAGAAGGTGAATGGAAAGAAGTGTGAGAATGGATGGATAGGGCAGGTAGGAGCGATGCTGCAGTAGCTATTGATGTGATATAGATATGAGTAATCGACGAAAATTGACAGGTTATGGGTTAAATACGTGGGTAGAAGGAAGCTTAGGGAACAAAGTAGTCATAACAGTTCTAGGTTATAAAAGTAAAGATGTAGCAATAGATTAGAGCGGTAATAAAACCGTAGACGCGGGGGGGTTGCGACGTTGGTACTCATAACATTTACAATTAGTTCTTTAGTTTAGTAAATTCTGTTCTGCGTGCTGCATAGAATTACAACTATTTGCACGCATCACAGAATTTAGGGGGTTGAATGTGACGATTCGTACCTCTTAGTCAAAATATATATATTTAAAACAATATTAAAGAATAAAATATAGTATAATAGTGGAGGAGCGATCTCGGTCCATGCTAGAAAGATTTCCGACAAACGGACTGGTCGCCGAACAAGCGACGGCGATGCGATTGTATGCTGTGGTAGCTTGTGTATGTGATGGTGCACAGCGGTGCTGTGGTGTATGCGCTTGATGCGTGCAGTATGTGTCACGATGTCCACCGTCGTTCTCGGGCTGATGCTGAGCAAAGTGGATTCGCTGTTCGTGTAATGATGCGTGCAGTATGTGTCACGATGTCCGTCGCTCGTTCGAACGCATAATGTCGTTGGAGGCTTCCAACGATATTTGATCCGCCTATGGTGGATTTATATACATATTTTAATACTACATACTTACACGTATATTACCTACATATAATCATCGCTGGTTGAGTTTGGGGCTGCGGAATGTAAGTTATATCGCTTCGGCGATACCTCGGCACGGCTGGTTCTGTCTTGATGTCTACCTAGTTGGACGTTTGGATGGGATTGGTTTGTTGTTGAACCAGAGAGCTTGCTCTCTGTGCGCAATGTACTTCGTGTGCATTACTATGTTCTCCAGTACACCTGACTCTGCCATGCGATTACTTATGCTTACATTATGTAAACCCGTAACTATCGTTACATTCGAACGATGACTAACCATGGTTGATAGGACGCTGTTTATTATTACCGAAGGTTGGATCACACGTGAGATACCGGATATCTAACTATGTTTTGCACTACGCCTGACTCAGCCTCGACACTTATTCATAGTTGCATGGATTCACAACCTGTGCTACTATACTATTTACGGTTCCATAGATTCACAACCTATGTTACTTGTAAATGCATAGATTCACGACCTATGCTGCGTCACATTGGCTCACAACCTATGTAACGTACGAACGACGTCCTACTACCCATGGTGGTTTCCGCGTTGTATTTAACTAAATTAAAGTATGCTTGCATACGTCGCGCTATTTCCCCAAATGGTGGCCTAGTGGTTTAAGGAGGGGAGGCTGCTGCCTTTTGGTATACTTATGAGACCTATTAGTCGATGACTAATGCCGCATGGGATACCAAGAGAGGGCCGAAGCCTATCATTGGTGAGCGGGGTGGAGCTACCAATCACCATTTACTTTACATTAAATCAATACTTGAAAGCGTTTATAAATTATTTAAAACTTGAACACGTCACTATAGATCTGTATATAAGCAAGTCGTTGGGATGGTTGAACTCGAAGCTTCCGAAACTCTAAAAGATCTTGGTTTATTATGGACGCAACATTATGAGGGTCTTACTGCTGGATGATTCACGTGCCATTTTAAAGAGATATTGAATTTTATAGGTAGAGTAAGGTATAGATTCTTAGGGACCCCGTCAGGTTTGTTACACCGTTAATACTCATCGTCCTGGAAATGCTGACAACATCGATATATAATATGTAGGTACAACTTACAAGGTGGGCACTTTCATAGAAAAAAATTGGGCGTCCGACCTTTGGAGCGCGCTCCACACCTGTATAAGCCTGTCCTTGTCCCCGCCATAGCGCTGTCCCGCTTTTCAGACTAGATGGCGTTAGTAAAATACGTCCACATTTTTTGTTTGACAGGGCCCGTCTATGTAAATTGAGGTCGATGGTTTCAAAGCACATCTCTGTTGCGAGGCTGTGTCTATTGCATAGGTAGGTAACTAGGTACAGTACGGCAAACTTATCTGACCCGGTGGTCGTAATTGGAACTAATTTTTTTATTCAATTAATCTATACTAGACAATTATTAGATATTATAAATGGGAAAGTGTGGCTGTATGTCTGTCTGCTACGCTTTCGCGGTCCATCGATATAGGTTGCATCCCGGGGAGGGACAACTTTTTCATCCCGGAAAATCAAAGAGTGCCTACCGGATGTTTCGTAAACTTAAATCCACGCAGACGAAGTCGTGAGCATCGTAATATATAGTTTTTTTTAAACGCGATACCTCACGTTTAACTACGGTAATATTATGATAAGTATTGTTCAAAAAGTGCTAAACGAATAAGAAACAAACTCCTGCTATACTGAACGGGTGTACAGTATAAAGAGTCGCGCGATCGACGGCAAATTGAATTGTCGGACGTGTGTCCTCCCCCCCCCCCCCCCTCTCCCTCCCCCCTTTTCTCCCTCACACATACACCCCGCGGAGTCACTGTATCATATCACGTGCGAAACAAACACTATGTCGTTGTATTTGATATCATATCAACTAACTTTCGAACAGATGCTGTACTTATTGTTTTTAATTAGGTACCTGCCTAGTTGTTCTGGCGGTTAGCATAGTCGACTGCAGATCCCAAGGTGCTGGGTTCGATTCCCGGTCGGGCATAAAAACTGTTGGGTATTGGGTTTTACAGTGCCCCCGTGCCTCGGAGATCACGTTATTACCACCAACATGATAATAGTCGTCACAGCTCGCCAACCCGCATTGGAGCAGGGTGGTGGGTCTAAGCTTTAATTCCCTCTCTCCTATGAGAGTGGAGGCCTGTGCCCAGCAGTGGGACGTTAATGGGCTGTAGTGGTAGTGGTAATATTTGATATCATATCAACTAACTTTCATCAGAACAACATCAGATGATGTACCTATTGTTGAAGTAAAAACTTGTTTACACTTTTTAGTAGGGGGTAAACTTGTGAATTCGCGTAACCGTCACCGACATGCTCGCTCCGACATACTCGCGAACAGCGACATGCTCGCGTTGTTACGAAGTCAAAAGGTCTTATAAATATACTGCATTCATAAAATTTAAACTTTAATGCCTTAGTTTTAAGGTTTAAATTTTAATTATTTTTTTTAAACTATATATTCGTTTTCACGTCTATCTTTTTTTTTATTAGGTTACACTGCACTGCGAACCCACGATGTCTGAAGGTAATGCTTTCCTGTGTTCACACATTGAGGAAGTACGCAGAAAAAGACAGACAGTTTATTGCAACTCTTGGTCATTGTGATCATCAAAATAATGATTTTCGCTAAGTATAGTCTGTGCCCAGATTTCATATTCTTAAATATCGTAGGGGAGGCTTCAAACATGTTTTTAAAAGCTAAATTTTGTAGAGAAAAGCATGTGTAAAGCATGCATTTCTGATGTTTTTAACGCTCGGTATTATTATAATAGCCAAGTGCATTTCAAACTGTTCGCACAAGGTTCCGTACCCTATAGAATTTTTAATTTTCCGAACGAAAAGGTAAAAACAATAGGTCCTTCCATCTGACAGATACATTTTATTCAGAAATGACTACAAAGCTGAAAATAATTGACCTAGCGAAGTGAAGGTCTCTGAGTCTACTTGAGTGAATTGGCACTTGTCCGTCCGTCCGTCCATCCGTCCGTCCGTCTGTCCGTCCGTCTGTCAGAGCCTTATAACTTCTGAATTACTGAACGTAATTACTTCAAATTTAAATATTATAATAGATGTAAACCGATGGCCTCCCGCCGAATATGGCTTAAAAAGTTATAAAAATCTTTATTTCAGGGGGGCTCTCATAGAAGCTAATGCGAAGTAAAATATTTTTTATAGCGTTACATAGGGTTGCGGTATATCATTTTAAAGATAATTAGGAATTGAGTCCAAAAATATTTTTTTTTAATTTCCCCCCTAAATTGACAAAAGCCCCCCATGCTTTCAAAGTGGAGATATCCTAATTTCTAACGTCCAAAGTTGACCTCAGAACTCTCTATTTTCTGAAAGGCTGAGCCTGAAACTTGATCAATTATTTGAATTATATCCTGTACTTGAACAACAAATACTAAAATTAGATAAATATTATAAGGAAACGAAATTATTTAATTTTTAATGAGCCTCAGTACTTTTAACAGAACTTCACAATGATGTCAATAGATGGCGCTCTGTGATACCGCGAGGTCTCAGTTCGGGGCGAACCACTAGTATAGATTCAGAATTACAGAAACTTGTTTAGTAAATCTTTGTAAGTATAACAATAACGCGTTTATTTAAAGTTTGATTAAAAACAACTACGCCTACATTAATTAATTATTTAGTTGCCTTTTCGCACAATTCTCTAATAGTCAGCTATAATAATAATTATATTACTGACTAGATGATGCTCGCTACTTCGTCCGCGTCGATTAAGTTTTTTCAATTCCTGCGGGAACCCCTTAATTTTCCGGGAAAGTGGCCTATCTCCTTCCCCAGGATACAAACTATCCCTGTACCTTGGTAGAACAGGTGGGCCGTGAAAGCGTAGCGCACAGACAGACAGACAGACAGACACACTTTCGCATTTATAATATTAGTATGGATTATTAAAGGTACGAGTATGACATTTCAATCGTTGAATAACTTTTAGCTATAACGTATACTTTTTAAATGATTTTTGACACTATCAAATTTCTATACCTACCTTCAAAATTATTGTTATTTTGAGATACCTTTATCCCCGAATTAAATATAATAATAACTAACATGGGCGTCAAGATTTGCTTTTGACATTTTGATTTTTATTGGTGCTATCTATTGAATTATTGTTATTCAAATAAACTTGGAAAATATAACATCCTTTTAATAAACCATTCTGCATCCAAATCGCAATAAAGCAGATTAAATTAAATTAAGCGTGTATTTAAATCGTTACAGCCGAAAAACAAATCACAATATTTTGGTGTGTTGTGTATACCTAGTTGTAAATTAATTTAAAACAAAATAATTTGTGAAGTACAGGATTTTGCTGTTTATAAAGTTTATACCGTTACGTGCGGCGCCCTAAAACAAATCGTTCCAAGGCCTCGCTCCGCAGAGCGGTTTTGCATCGAAATGTTTTTAATCTCTCGAATTGCACTTAAAATCCAATCCCATCAAGCGATTAAAGTATTGTAATGCACTTTAAACGAGTCGCGTCGCGTTCGTTTGATGTATGTGATTAAATCGCCGGCTTTCCAAAACATAGTTATGAAAACGCCGCGAATTTTTATCAAAAAAACCTGCGTATTTTGTGTTTGTATTAATTTCACACTTTTAGAGGTGTTCCCGAATTTCTAAAACTATATTATAAAAGCTCGAAACCTGATTTACCTACCTATATCGTAGTATGAAATTTATATATATTTTTTATTGTTTGCTGACGCTTTTTTAATCATTTTCTTCTGTAAAGCTGTTAACGGCATGGGTCCGGCTGACTATGACAATGCAAACACCACGTACTCGTATCATGATGTTAAAATTTGAGTCTTACCTACTATCTTTTTCCCGCGAATCTTTCCAGGTTGATATCCTGATAGAATTCATAAGAATCCTTTCTTATAGAGTGTTCGTGTTATACAGTAGATAATTAATCTATATTCTATGCACAAAATCTCAAGTTTCTAGACCCAAGGGTTAGACTTGAACGTTGACAGCGCCGTATGTCAGTTTTTTTCAGATTTTCCGGAATAAAATTACCCTTTTACTTGTGCATTGCTGATGTAACCTAGATCTGTGCTTTATCATAATTTACACAAAATTTTACCGCTCAACCGGAGCGGTTATAACCGGAGCCTTTTCACAAAGACACTCTTACTTTCGCATATTTTATTATATCAGTATAAAGCAATTTGCCCAAAACACGTCGGAATCTAATTCCAATAAGCTATGTCTAACAATCGATAGTCCGGTGAATCCGGTCTAATCATAACCGGATCTCCTTGGTCCGGTGTCCGGGCGCGGGTAACCCGGTCCGGCGTGATTGCGCCGCGACATGACGCCTGTGGATTATGTCCGCCTCTTGGACGAGTCCGCCTTGATATTCAAACTACACCGCTCCGGGTAAAGCGGCAGTGCGAGCGAGTAAAATTGATTTTTTAATTTTTTATTGCGATACAGGCTTCCTCTTGACGACAAGCACGCTTAGTGCAAAGCAATGATCAGGTCTAGGTCGGAACACGCTTGCCTTGAAGATGTCTAAATAATATTTTCATAAGCAATCTTCTATATATATTAAATTCAAAGTCCTGACTGACTGAGTGACTGAGTGACTGACTGACTTATATATCAACGCACAGCCTAAACCGCTGGTTCTAGAGACATGCAATTTGGAGAGTGTGTTCTTTGTGAAGACTAAGTATCAACTAAGAAAGGGTTTTTCGAAATTCCACCCCCAAAGGGGTAAAATAGGGGTTGAAAGTTTGTATGAAAGTCCGTCGTTTTTCAAGTTGTAGCCATTAAAGTTGGTATTTGGGCTTTTGGCTTGAAATAAAGAAATACGTGTTTCGCCATTTTTTAAAATTCTACCCCCAAAGGGTTGAAATAGGGTAGGGTATTAATAACAAGATATTTTTCAAGTTAAATCTACGAAACTTGGTATTTTGGCTTTTGGTAAAAATACAGAAGGATGTGCGTCACATTTTAAAAAATTCCACCCTCAATAGGGTTAAATAGGGGTTGAAAGTTTGTATGAAAGTCCGTCGTTTTTCAAGCTGCTATAGCCATGAAACTTGGTATTTGGGCTTCCGCTAATGATGAAATACGGATTTTAAAGTTTTTTAAATGTCTATCCCCAAGGACATCAAATAGAGAGTTCGTCCTTCAATCACGCCGCAACAGAGCAACGGATCGACGTGATTTCTTGCATGGGTATAGTTGGGTACTTGGAGAGTAACACAGGCTTCTTTTTAGCCCGAAAATTAAGGTGTGCCTATAAGAATTAAAAAACTTAAGCCACGCGAACGAAGTCGCGGGCGTCCTAGTGTAGTGTAGTCAACAATAAATTACTTTCTAAAGCCCTTTCTTTTACAAACTTTGAAAAACTCAAGTGAAGGCAAGCTTAACATTTTAGCACTTTACTTACGTATTTTAACTTATCCCAATGATACATTTTAGGTTACTTTAATAAAATTATATTTAAAGCACAGCGTAGAGAATAAAAGCGTATACAATAAAAACTGAACTGACTCTCTCACTCAATGACTGATTCATTGATAAGTAAATGCTGTACAGATGTTTGCTCTATACTGTGTGTTGGATTTTCCGAAATTCTCACGGAAGCGAATCCGTGGTTGTTTACTAGTATAAGTTTAATTACTGTTTCTAGATCCAAGAAACCCTAGCGTACTTACCGCACATTTTACAAAATAGAGATTATTCTTTACTATCGTTTTATCAGTGCCACCACATATTGCAACAAGTAGATTAGTAACCAGTAGCACTGGTAGTTTTTTGTCTCAGAAAGTCTTAACATGACACTCAAGGACAAGAAAGACAAGAAAACCATGACAGCATGCTGTCACTGTCGCCCCGCCCGCACGACACACTTCAATGAATATTCAGTTGCTCTCATCCTACGTCGTGGCATAAACAACGCGCCGGCTCCTGCACTACAAAGATAAACAAATTTCATGCCAGAGACTCCTTGGATCTACATTTAAGATTCATTCCAGACACCTAGAAATGAGCTAAGACTCTATTCAAATGTTGAATCGAAGCAGGCGTTACTTTGCGGAAGTCCATGATAATGAATGAACTAGAAGTTTAATTTGCTATAATCCGCAACAGCAGACAAATCTATGTGGCATAGTGCGTGTCCTTCACCAATAGCATGCGAACACCCACCACCCAGCAATTCATTCATTCAGCAGGTGGGTGTTCGCATGCTATTGGTGAAAGACACGCACTGTGCCACATAGATTTGTCTGATGTGGCAGATTAAACTTCTATTTCATTCTATTCAAATGATCGAGCTGAGTTTAGTTGTCGAGACGGTGAGACCGCGGCGTTCGGAAGTCATAGGTACGAGAGACGCTATGGACGTGTGTCGTCGACATCAATTGATGAGGACGATGAATTTAAAAAAAAATTCACATTATCGATATCAATTACTTCCATTATTCTATATCTATATATATAAAATTCAAAGTCCTGACTGACTGACTGACTTATATATCAACGCACAGCCTAAACCGCTGTGGCTAGAAACTTGAAATTTTGACAGTAGGTTCCTTTTGTGACGTAGGCGCTCACTTAGGAAGGATTTTTCAAAATTCCACCCTTAAGGGGGTGAAATAGGGGTTGAGAGTTTGTATGAAAGTCCGTCATTTCTCAAGTTATATCCATGAAACTTGGTATATAAGCTACCGGTTAAAAATTAAGAAATTCGTGCTTCACCTTTTTTTGAAAATACTACTCCCAAAGGGGTAAAATAGGGGTTAAAAGTTTGTATGAAAGTCCTTCATTTCTCAATTTATAGCCATGAAACTCAGCATTTGGGCAGAAGTACGTATTTCACCATTTTTGAAAATTCGACCTCCAAAAGGGTGAAATATGGGATGAAAGATTCTATGAAAGTCCTTCATTTCTCAAGATATTTTACAATTTATAGTAACGAAACTTGGTTTCAGTAAAAAATAAAGATGTGTATCACAGTTTTTCAAAATTCCAACCCCAAACGGGTAAAAAAGGGGTTGAAAGTTGGTATGAAAGTCATTCATTTTTAGGGTTCCGTACCAAAATGGTAAAAATGGAACCCTTATGGTGCGACTTTCTCCGTCTGTCTGTCTGTCTGTCTGTCTGTCCGTCCGTCACACTCGATTATTTCAGTAACTACCGAAGCTATCGACATGAAATTTGGAATAGTTGTGTATATTAGTGGCCCAAAGACACTGGAATTAAAAAAAATTGGAAATTATTTTTGTTCTTATTTAAAAAGGGGGGAAAATCGGAGGGTTGAAATTTAAAAGTGAGATAACTGTACTGTGTGGGGTATCATATGAAAGGGTTTACTTTGTACATTCTAAAACAGATTTTTAATTATTTTTAGTCATGATAGTTTTTGATTTATCGGGGAAAAAGTCAAAAAAAATACCGTTCCCCCCCCCTTATCTCCGGAGTTTATCAATCGAAAAATCTGAAATAATTATGGTCAATAGGAATTTATGTATATTTTACAGGAAAACTATAGCCAATGCTCTAACTAGCATAGTTTTTTTGATATTAACAGAAAACCTCTACAAACAAAGTTAGTTTTGCGGTTCATTAAATTCATTAATCGTAAAACTTGCTACAGGTTTGTACGGAACCCTCGGTGCGCGAGTCCGACTCGCACTTTGCCGGTTTTTTCAAGTTAAAGCCATGAAACTTGGTATTTGAGTTTTCCGTTAAATATAAAGAAGTATCTACGTGTTTCGCCATTTTTGAAAATTCGACCCCCAAGGACGTTATATAGAGAGTTTGTCCTTCAATCACGCCGCAAAAGAGCAACGGGTCAACGTGATTTTTTGCATGAATATAGTTGAGAAACTGGAGAGTGACATAGACTACTTTTTATCTTTTTTATAGCGGAAAATTAAGGAGCTCCTGTGGGGAAAAAAACTTAAACCACGCGGACGAAGTCGCGGGCATTAGCTAGTAATATTATAGATGTGAAAGTGTGTCTGTCTGCTACGCTTTTACGGCCCACCTATTCAACTGATTTTGATAAAATTTGGTACAGTAATAGGTTATATCCCGGGGAAGGACATAGGCTTTATATCCCAAAAAATTAAGGAGTTCCCGCGGGAATCGAAAACAGTTGGTCTACGCGGACGAAGTCGCGGGAATCATCTAGTAATGTAATAAAATAAAGTAGTTTAAAATATAAATGTAGAGTCGAAAACGTAGTCATAATTCCTCATTAAAGTATAAGCAGCAGCAATATATCAGGGCGGGCGGAATTTCATCAGCGAGCAACATTCCGCTGCGGCTGGAGCAAGCTGCTCGCGCCGCGACGCGCCGAGCAGGGAGCTCCAGTTACTGTACAGTTTAGATGTTTGACCTGACCTTAATGTAACAATAATGTTTTTAGTTACAATTTGGCGCAGTGTGTAGCGCTGTTGTCTTAACGTGCGGAGGTACAGGGTTCGATCCCCGGCAGGGTCAATTTGGGAATTTATAATTTCTGAATTTGCCCTGGTCTGGCCTGGTGGGCTTCGGCCGTGGCTTGTTACCAACCTAACGGCAAAGACGTGCCGACAAGCGATTTAGCGTTCCGGTACGATGCCGTATAGAAACTGAATAGGGGTATGGGTTTAATATAACTGCCATGCCCTAACAGGTTAGCCCGCTACCACCTACCATCTTAGACTGCATCATCACTTACCATCAAGTGAGACCGCAGTCAAGGGCTTTGTAGTGGATAAAGAAAATATTGATGTCTATACAAACACCCTTTAAGTCACAATATACCAATTTAAATTACTACAACAGAAGATGAGATCAGAAGGTTTTGGGAGACATTTTAATACAACCTAAAATCACTTCTGTCAACACTGTATTAGATCTACAGGTCAAGTGAGTGAAAACTTAAATAAAATACAGTTTAAATTTAGCACACGAAACTCTACGAATCATACGATCAAATGTAAATCGAAATACTTTCGTGCACAAAAGACGCCTCAGAACTGAAATAAGCAGTGACGCGAATAAACTCAACTTCATTGTACAAGTGTAGAGAAGTTTAAATATAGAAATCCCCGCAGTTCGGTATCACGGCCGAGCAGGCGCTGTCGACGGCTGATAAAAACTACGACCTAACTTTATACGTAGATCAACTAAACGAGAGTAGAGTTTCCAAACAAAGTCATGCGATGTTTGTACCTAACATGCACGTGGCTCAGGGAGACAAATGTATTTTATTATAATTTTTAGTTTTTCTGTCATATTAATAGTTCCTATTATTTTGGCTATAGGCAATCATACTAATATTATAAATGCGAAAGTGTGTTTGTTTGTTGGTTTATTGGTTTGTTGGTTTGTTGTTTTGTCCTTCAATCACGCCGCAACAGAGCAACGGATCGACGTGATTTTTGGCATGGGTGTAGTTGAGGGCCTGTAGAGTGACAGCTACTTTTTATCCCGGAAAATTAAAGAGTTCCCGCGGGAATAACAAAAAACTTAAACCACGCGGACGAAGACGCGGGCATCATAATTCATAATTCATAATTCATAATTTTTATTTTGCCAAATTGTGGGTAAAACAGTTGTTATCTTATAATTAGTGCCGTTCACAATTTACTGCTAGTCGCAGTGTGCAAAAATATACATGTATTGCCTTAAATTACGTTATTTTTATCAATTATTAATAATGTTTAAACAACATCCAATTCCCTTAAGTCCAAAAATTTAAAATGTGTCAATATAATAATGTATGTTGAAATAAATCATTTTCATTCATTTTTCAATTTTCAATTTTTAAATTTTCAATGTCAATTAGTAAATAAAATAGAAAAAGATTAATAAATTATGTACGAGTAGGTAAATGTCAAAATTATGTCAAATCAAATAAATAATAAGTAAATAATTCATACATCAGCTATGACACCTTTTAAATTTACATACATTAAACTTTATAGAAAATTAGTTATTAAAATGTTACAATTTATCCAGTTAAGCTGTCATTAAGGTATTCACTCACACTATAGTAACTCTTCCTACTCAGAATGTCAAAAATTTCTCGTTTAAACCTTATCAGTGGCAGATCCTTATGGCAATTTGGAAGTTTATTAAACAAAGCCACAGCCATACAATGTGAATTCTTTGCGCATAGGGCCAGCCTTCTTGGTGGCACCCAGAGTCTATTTTGTGGCCTACCTCTTCTGTTTGGACACTTTTCACTCAGTGTAGGGAATAGATTGGGATGCTTTTTTACGAAAAGCAATGCTTCATATATATAAAGACTTGGCAGTGGCAATATTTTATTTTTCCTAAAAAGTGGTTTGCAGCTGTCTAAAGGTTCAGCCCGGAAAATAGACCTCATGCAAGCCTTTTGCTTAATAAACACCTTTATCGCATCAGTTGAGTTTCCCCACAAAACCAAGCCATAACGTAAAATTGACGAAACATAGCCGTGATAAGCTAGTAAGGCAGTTTTTATATTTGAAACGTGTGTAAGTCTCTTTAGAACGTATATAAATCGGTCTATTTTTTGGCATAGAATTTCAACGTGAGACTTCCAATTGCAATATTTATCTAAGGTTATTCCAAGAAAAGATATTGTTTCTGTTTCTTTTATGGTACACGAATCATATACTACGTTTAAATCGCTTGGATTAGATTTATAGGTTTGAAATTGCATGTAGTGTGTTTTAGTCATGTTTATACTAAGATTATTTTCATTTAACCAATTGATAACTGATATGAGCGATTCATTTACTTCTTTCTCAAGCGTTTGCTTATCTTTAGATTTAATAATTATCGTTGTATCATCGGCGTATAAGATACATTTATGGGTAATGACGTTTGGAAGATCATTGATATAAAGTAGGAAAAGTAGAGGACCAAGGACGCTTCCTTGGGGCACTCCGCTAGCCTATCAACAATTATTAATACAACAAATACATATAAATTATTATTACATAGCAATTATTAATACCCATCGCTAGCAAGAGATACTAAGCCATCGGCATTAAGGCTGACGATCCATGACTGTAAAGACGCTTATAAACTAATAATGATAGCGCTTTCTTATACAGAACTAGCTATCAGCCCGCGACTTCGTCCGCGTGGAACGAGGTTTTTCGGTTCCCGCGGGAACTCTTTGATTTTCCGGGATAAAAGCCTATGTGCTACTCCAGACTATAATCTATCTCTGTGCCAAATTTAATCCAGATCCGTTTAGCCGTTGGAGCGTGATTGAGTAACATCCATCCAAACTTTCGCATTTATAATATTTATTTGATTACAATAGAAAACTATCCATCACTACCACTTATCAGCACATTTTGCACTCTCCCATTATAACATCTTTACCTATATACTGACCAAATGGTCCGGTTAAGTAATAGAATTTTCTGTACTTACGCTAAATGGCCGCGTTGTTTTCTCCTACTCATGGCAAGCGATACTAATAAAGTCAATATGAGAAGTAGAATTTGCCACATCTGCGTAGTATTGTGATAATCATTTATTCTATGAGCTCGCACGGGGCAACTCCGGTGCTCCCCCGAGCCGGCGGCTGGGCTCGTATTTGTCGGCTTTGTCTGCGCCGTCGTCGGATAAACGGCGATTATGGCTTTATTAGCTGTCCCGAGACGAATTTTTACTCCACAACTTGTACCAACTAACTTTTCCCCATCTCTGCATAATAATTTACAAGCATAAAGGTAAAATATGTATGGAGTCGGATGCTATCATTAGGAGACGCGATATCAACACTATCAATTCGACCACTTGTTGGAGCTTCGTAACGTTTCTTTAATATTTTTACGAAAACTCGTAAACTAAATATTCGTTCTCATCGTAAAGGGATCGGCGTAAGGTCATTTCATGCGTGTGCTCTTTTGTCTCAGGGGTTCAGACTGAGGCTTTTTTGACAAAAAATTAAAAATAATCATCCCGGGTAGGTTCAATAAAAGTTACCGTGGGTTTCTGACTAGGAAATCTCTGTAGTAGCCCGGAATTGGGAAGTAGGCGGTGTCACAGCCCCAAGCCGCGGAGAACAATGTCAAATCGTCTATCTTGTGCCTGATCTCTCTCCGGCCCTGTTGTATTGCCGTCCCATCAATACCTATAAAAGATTTGTCCTGAGTGACTGATAGAAAACCTATAGCCCAAAGGGCTGAACATAGAAATTAGAAATTTTGAGAAAATATTCCTTGAGCACCCAGAGGAGGCTAAGGAGAAGAAATTTTCGAAATTCCCCCCCCAAGGAGGTTAAATAGGCAGTTCAAGTCATGAAACTTGGTATTTGTTCTTTCGGTGAAAAAAAATTTTATTTTTTTCAGTTTTTTGAAATTTCTTTTTTAAGAACCTAATTCTACGCGGACGAAGTCTCGGGCAAACGCTAGTCTGACTATAAAAGCATACTGAGTGCACCTGCACTCATACTTACTCCCTCTAATATCTGCTGCTTGCTTGGCTGGTCTGCGATGGTATTGACCATTGTTGCCGAAATTGGGTCAAGATAAGGACGTACACGAAGTGAGGACAAGCTTTAGTTTACTTTTCGAAATATTGTGTCAAAAGCTCACTTTCCCTCCGGCAGGGCTAACATTGAACTTTGCGTTGAGTCGACCGTTACAGTTCAAGGGTCGAGGTTATATTATTTACTTGATAAAGAATATTAAAATGGGTTTCCGAGCCACGGCAAATATTTCCTTTCCTTTCTTTATTAAGGCTGAACTTCAAAAAGTTTTATCGTACATACAATAAAGCAAAACGAACAATGTTTTAAAAGAGCGATTAATTTCATTTCTGGGGCTTTTTAAGCGACATAGTGTGGCCTATTCTGTATAACACAATCTCTAAAATAAACTAAAATCACAGCTTTAAATTTAGTTCTGTCCCTTTCCGCAGGGAGTATTTTGAAAGAGTTAGCAATATTTTTAATGCTGTCATTTTAGTTTAGAGATTGTGCACTACAGAATCAGCCCCATTATTTACTGTAAAATATTAGCGAATCGTTCTTGATCATACTAATATTATAAATGCAAAAGTGTTTGTTTGTTGGTTTCTTGGTTTGTCCTTCAATCACGCCACAGCAGCGCAACGGATTGTCGTGATTTTTTGCATACGTATAGTTGAGGACTTGAAGAGTGACAATAACTACTTTTTATCCCGGAAAATTAAGTAGTTCCCGTGGGAATAAAAAACTTATTCCATGCGGATGAAGTCACGGGCATCAGCTAGTTTAAAATAATTTCATCAAATAAATATTATAAATGTTTGGATGGATGTATGGATGTATGGATGTTTGTTACTCAATCACGCCCCAACGGCTGAACGGATCTGGATGAAATTCGGCACAGAGATAGATTATAGTCTGGAATAACACATAGGCTACTTTTTATCCTGGAAAATTAAGGAGTTCCCGCGGGAACTGAAAAACCTTGATCCACGCGGACGAAGTCGCGGGCATCAGCTAGTCAAATAAATATTATAAATGCGAAAGTTTGGATGGATGTATGGATGTATGGATGCATGGATGTTTGTTACTCAATCACGCTCCAACGGCTGAACGGATCTGGATGAAATTTGGCACAGAGATAGATTATAGTCTGGAATAGCACATAGGCTACTTTTTATCCCGGAAAATTAAAGAGTTGCCGCGGGAACCGAAAAACCTCAATCCACGCGGACGAAGTCGCGGGCATCAGCTAGTTAATAATAAAAATAAACTCGTCGTAGATGTCCACAGCTGGGAATAGTTCTCTTGTAGGGTCTCCCATTCGCCGCGACACGCGACACCCAATGCTTCTTTATATTAAAAAAATATGATCGAGAAGTATAATTTATGAGCAATTTATTATTCAAATCTGATTGTAGCATTATAGTAACTGCGTAAATGTAGGTTTCGTAGGGACCATTCGTCTTCATTCTAGCTGTCGGTGAATTGGTCCCAGAGTTATATTTTAGGCTCAAATAATGTCTCAGGAACAAAGGTATTAATGGATGATAATATTATTATATGGCATACCATTTGTGGGTAGAGAGTTCTCTAATACGTGTGTAATCGTACAGATTATGAGCTTTACTCATTTTATGATCGTGAGTTTGAATAAAATATTTTGGTTTGTTTTTACTCGCTGATGCCCGCGACTTCGTCCGCGTAGATTAAGTTGTTTTTTATTCCCATGAGAACTCCTAATTTTCCAGGATGAAAAGCGAAATATATCACTCTCCAGGTCCTCAAATATGCCCATGCCAAAAATCACGTCGATCCGTTGCTCCGTGAAGGACAAACCAACAAACAAACACACTTTCGCATTTATAACTAGATTTAGCCCTATAGCCAAGTTATATTAAACCGTCTTGATAAAAATAAGAGCAATGTAAGAGACTACTAAGATTGGCCATGCCACAGTAGCAAAAATTAGGCGACCTAGACACAAACTACAAAGATCGGTCGCAAGCGCAATGTACAGTGGGTCGTTTTCGTGTAAGCATCGCAAGCGGTGGCGATGTCGCCAGTATTGACTACACAATTGCAACTGCCTCTGAAAACAACTATGTTTAACTGTCCTACGTAAAAATGGAACCATGTCATTTCATATGTTTTTACCAGTGAGTTTTTACCGCTGTGGTGTGGTTTTGGTTTTGGTACAGCTGAAGAGACCCTTATTGTTTATTGTTTATTGTTTATTGTTTATATGGTACACAAAACAGGAAATAACTACAACATTTCAGGTAAGTATAAAATGATAGGATCGGTTCTAAGTTATAACCCAAAACATGTGCACACAGCATGACTTATACACAAAATATATAACATACTTAAGTAGAAAAGAATAGTGAATGAATGAAGATGGAATGAAACAGATATCTAAGTGTATGAAGTTACAAATACAAATCAGAGAGATTATGCATAGAATTTATAAAATTGATTAGCAAAATATGAACAACAATGATTGATAATTTAAAGACAACATTTAAATACATTACAAATATTATTTAATACAATTAGAAATGTGTTTTTTGAATGTATTTATTTTATTATTGAAAATGTCAATGTTAACATTGCGATCATTTTTGGCAAGATCGTTGTAAAGGCGACACATGCGAACGATGGGATTGTAATAAGAAGTATTGTTCATGTAGACATTAAGGGCGAAGGGTCTCGGTTTTCTTATTCTGTAATTAATATTTATATTTATCAATGAGAGTAAGGTAGGAGAGTCTATTTCAGAATGGATGATCTTGTGTAAGTATAACAGATGGAAGTATTTACGACGATATTCTAGAGTTTTCATTCCAAAATGTTCCAGTCTATCATGGTAAGTTGTATTTCTGTGGCCATAGTTAAAACGAAATGACAAAATTATTATATTATTATACGCCGTTGTTTTGCAATTATTATGTGCGCTTAAACAATTTAACATACAATTTACAAACTAAATAGGTACTAAAACATTCCATATTTAGTAGATTTATATTCCAAAGTTAGTAGATTTTCTGGATAGAGTGGAATAAAAAATGTATTCCATCAAAAAATAAACGATAATTTATTCGAGTTTAAACGAAAATCGTTCCAAGAAATTTGATGCGAAAGTTATTAGACCATCCAAAAATGAAGAGTGAAGTCTATCATTTTACCAGAGTTTGTAACATTTCGCAGCTTATTTACGAGTAAGTTGAATGGCGGCAATTTCGATACTCGATATTCGAGACCGACGCTACAATGTTAAGAAGCTGAAATGTATTCTACCTTGATTTTATTCCGTACTTCATCAAAATGTTAATTTTAAGGATCTTAATTTTTCAACCGTCCCTCATAAATTATGTGAGAATAGTTTATCATTTAGGTAGGAATGGCATTCCGAACCAGTGGTAGATTCACTCGACGATTCAAAAGCACTTGTAATAAGTTTATTTTTATTGTTGTAGTAAGCCGCTGAACGGATTTTGATAAAATGTTTTGATAAAAGGTTTTACATTCTGAATCAACAGAAAAATGGAGGTAAAATAACGGGTAACTGCTCGTTTTATAAAAGAGCCACACCACACTACGGACCGGGCTGGACAAAATGCCCGCGCAAAACGTTGACGTTTTGTCCTGTCGCTTGGTGTGTGCGCATGTCTAGTGAGTGACGTGCTTTTTTCACCAGACAAAAAGTTTTGTCTGTAGTGTGTTGTTGTCCTAAAAGCGTAAACACTTTAAATCTTAATAGAGCGACATTAAGCAGTCGTGACAAGTTTATAAAAGTATTAAATTTGCCAAAATTTCGCGCTACGAACGTAATTTTGATCTACGTGACTACTCTTCATACGTTTTTGTATTAAAAACAATATTTGCACAATTCGTTGGAACAAAGGCCGGTTAATCTGCGCGGAACACGGTCTCACATTCAATTATGTCCGAAACAAGCGGATGCATAATGAGAAATATACATATAAAACAATAAATTTGTGGATATAGAAAACCAGTATGACGATGAACATACTGTGTCGTTGGAGTATGTGCCGTGTTTGCTCTATGACTCGTAGCAGCTCCCGCCATTCGTAATCGGTTTGTGGTAGCGCGTGGTCGTGCTACGCGCTACGCCGTAGCCCGTAGCGCTACGTAGTCGGAAAAGTTTAATAGTTTGTGTGAGTGCAGTGGAATGTTACTATTTTAAACTGAGTGAAGGTTCAGAGTTGACCTTTCTATCGTAAGTATTTGAAATATTAACTAACAAGTAACTATACTAGAAAAGTATGAACTCTAGAAAAATAGTTTCAATGAAAAGTTTTACATTAATTATTAATTATTTTCCTAAATTTTTAATAAACGATATTGAGGACTCTCCATTACAATTAATATTTTAGGCTTTAACAGTAAAATAAGATTTGGCTTTAAAAATACAAAAAAAAACTTTCCAATGGCCACCAGAAACACCAAAGTATCTTTTAACCAAATAAAACAATGATTACTATTAAGTTCATGGAATATTTTTATACTTATAAAAATCACTTTAATAAAATAATACACTCATTCGGAATAGTCTTATTTAATACTAGTTGATGCCCGCGACTTAAGTGGTGGTTAACACGTGGTTTAAGTTTTTTTGATTCCTGCGGGAACTCCTTAATTTTCCGGGATAAAAAGTAGCCTATGTCACTCTCCAGGTCCTCAACTATACCTATGCCACAAATCACGTTGATCCGTTGCTCCGTTGTGGCGTGATTGAAGGACAAACCAACAAACCAACAAACCAACAAACAAACACACTTTCGCATTTATAATATTAGTATGATGCAAATAATCGGATACAAAAATTATATTAACAGTCCGTAAACCCGTAAACCGACATTTTAAGAACTTTTGATGAGCTTTGTGCATGAGATATTAGTATCATAACAAAAATAAAAATTAAAACATTAAAGATTAATCCCTCCTTAGTAGACTGTTGCAAATAAAAATTTAATTTTATTGAAATATAATAGTGAAATTCTCATTCTTGCAGAATACGTTTACCATTTTTGCACTTTTGGGTGACACTTTTCACCCATATAAATCCACGAAAAATTATAATAAATGACTTATAAAAAATACTAATATGATAAACACGCTCTTAAAATTGGACTGTTGCAATTTGTTTTTATACGTTCTATACAAAATTAGTTAATAAAAAAATCAAATCAATGTGCACGATTTATCAAAATTTACGCGTCACAATAACCTGTATTTCTTAAAAGTTTGACGAAATTACTGATAAAATAAAATTTACCATGAATGTTTAGTATTTATATAACACAAATTGTGTAAAAATAAAGTTCTATAAAATACCTATATGACCAAAAAATATTATCAAAGTCTGATCAAATTCACGTGTAAAATGGTACTGCAGATCGTACGACCGCACGTACGTACGAACTTGACTACGCAAAGTATCAAAGTATCTTTACTGGCCTATGTCGTCTATGTATGAGTGCAGCCTAACGGTCTACTGTGCGGTATACCTACAGATTCCAAAATTGACCGATGGCGAGTATACGGCCTCTTAATATTATAAATGCGAAAGTGTGTTTGTTTGTTGATTTATTGGTTTGTCCTTCGATCACGCCGCAACGGAGCAACGGATCGACGTGATTTTTAGCATGAGCATAGTTGACGACCTGGGGAGTGACATAGATAATTATTTTTATACCGGAAAATTGAGTAGTTCCCGCGGGAATAAAAAAAAAAAACTTAAACCACGCGGACGAAGTCACGGGCGTCAGCTAGTTAAACTAATATTAATATGCTAAATACGCAGAAAAGAACTAGTTTAAGTAATATTACGCCGTATCCGTTTATCCTTCTTATCGTAATTACGCCATCGGCGTTCAATACCACTCGAGAGGTATTTCGGCGACAATTAATGTTGTTTAATTATGGAATTAATTAAGCCCAGCATCTTTATGTTCTGTCAGCCTACGACAGGGGCGGCCGGTTAAATTATATACGAGGAGATAAATGGAATTGTTTTCCAAGTTATTGCGGGAATTACTTATTGACTAACTTCCTTTGAAGTGCTTGTATTAATATCAGCTAATGCGATTTCGTACAGTATGAATCCATACTAATATTATAAATGCGAAAGTGTGCCTGTCTGTCGTTCTATTCTTTCTCACGGGATTTCTCACGAACCTATATCCACGTGGACAAAGTCGTGGCAAACGTGTATATAAATGGCAATGTTATCGGTTCCATTTTCTTAAACAATTCAATATGATAATCAAAAATAAGTCTGATATGTATATTTGTAAGTGTAGCTTGATAACATGCATTTGGTGTATAGGACTCACTTTTTGGATGTAAAAAATATTAGGACTCTTATTTGAAATTATTATTGACTAGCTGATTCCCGCGACTTCGTCCGCGTGGTCTGAGTTTTTTTGATTCCCGCGCGAACTCCTTAATTTTCCGGGATAAAAAGTAGCCTATGTGTTATTCCAGACTATAATCTATCTCTGTGCCAAATTTCATCCAGATCCGTTCAGCCGTTGGGGCGTGATTGAGTAACAAACATCCATCCATACATCCATACATCCATCCAAACTTTCGCATTTATAATATTTATTTGATATATTTGATGCCAAGTTTGTGAAAGAATACGTAGTTACATACAAAATTTATAAAAGTACAGATCAAGTTAATGAAAAATACGCCCAACCAGAGCTGATCAGCTATTTTTAGCGTTTCGATGTCCGTTAGCTTATCCTGTGATTGTTCATCTGATAATTAAACTGAATAATTTGTTAAAACAAAACAAATAACAACTCGTTCACCAATTACTTAGCATTTGTTTTCCGAATTCTATTAATAACAACAGCAATTAATTATCCGTTGTTATGTTATTCCATAAGTAGTATTTCAAAAGCTGGTTTAATTTACGCAAATCCATAAGAAATATCTGAACACAACATTTGAATAAAATTTTATTAATTTAAAACTACAAAAGCATGCTTGAATGAGTAGCGCAAGTTTCTAAAGAAGTTTCAACTTGTACACTTCATATTATACGTGGGCCATTGAGGAGATTATATGACTACCATGATAATATTATACGACTGTATTAATCATTATTATTACTTGTATTGTATAGCAGACTTAGCTAAGTGGTTAAGATATTCGGCCTTCTATTCGAATGGTCGGAGAGTTTGATTCCCGGGCACTCCAAACTTTTCAGAGCTATGTGCGTTTAAAGAAATTAATATCACTTGTTTTAACGGCGATAAAGAACACCGAGATTTAGTTAATATATCCTCAAAGGTGGGTGAAGTCTTTTTTTTTATCTACTACAAGTTAACCCTGATGGTAAGTGATGATGCAGTCTAAGATGGCAGCGGGCTAACCTGTTAGGGGCATGGCAGTTATATTAAACCCATACCCATATTTAGTTTCTACACGGTATCGTACCGGAAAGCTAAATCGCTTGGCGGCACGTCTTTTCCGGTAGGGTGGTAACTAGCCACGGCCGAAGCCGCCCACCAGGCCAGACCAGGGAAAATTCATAAATATAAATTTCCAAACCCAGCAGGGGGTCGAACCCGGACCTCCGCATGTTAAGGCAACAGCGCTCAACACTGCGCCACGGAGTTCGTCAAAACCACGGCCAAACCCTTCTCATCTGAGAAGACTCTAGTAGTCAGCGATGGGTTGAAATGATGATGGTGGTATTAATTTTGTCATCAAGATTGGACAGGTTTTAATCGATAAGAGACAGGATTACGACGTGGATATGAGAAGACGACGTAAATTTTAAGAGAAGCGAAGAAGCTAAAACGTGTGATAAATAATATTCCGTATTTATTTCACAAAAGATAAAAGAAAGGGAATCGTATGTGCGTACGTGGCGCGGATCCTTGGCCAGGTTTTTAATAACGAATTGCTGCGTATACAAAACACTTGGTAGATAGTTCGCCAAGAAGGAGAATGGGCTGAACAACAAAAGCCTGCAAAGAATTCCAAGTAATACAGGAGGGTTTTGTTTGCGATGTCCAGACAGACGACTGTATGTAGTGTGTAGAGGTATATTTTGCTTTGTGTGTTTTTTTTATTTAAATACTGTTCTATACACGGAAATCATTTAGATCCCTTGTTATTTGGAAAGATATTTAAGTAGAGATTATTGAGTTCTGTGGTGTAAGTACAGTTTGTAATTTGCTTTACTATAATAGCGTTCATGCGTTCTACCTAAATTGCTATCGTTATCGAATAAGGCACAAGTTTACGTACATATTAGCATAGTAGGTACATAGATTTTTATGTACGTTGATTTAAATATATATTCAAATTGATATTTTTTCTCCAGGACCATGCTTTTAAACATTGAAAAAAGGATAAACGGATGGATTGGCTAGAAACTTGAAAATTTGAATGTAAATATTCAATATTCACTAAAAGTTAAAAAAAAATAAAGGATATTTAGCATAATATTATTGTAATACTCTATTTGCTTTGAAATAAAACAATTTCAAATCGCAGCTAAATCTAAAAACCGGCCAAGTGCGAGTCGGACTCGCGCACCGAGGGTTCCGTACAAACCTGTAGTAAGTTTTACGATTTATGACTTATTAAAAAAAATTGCTTAAAAATTACGTTTGTTGTATGGGAGCCCCCCTTTAATATTTACTTTATTGATATTTAATTATTTATTTTGAAAGGTAATATACAAGTTAATATTCTGTGAAAATTTGAACCGTCTACCTGTTACCGTTTTTAATATTGAGCAAAAAAATACAAAAAAACACGTTTATTGTATGGGGACCCCCCTTAATATATATATTTTTTTAATTTTTAGTATTTGTTGTTATAGCGGCAACGGAAATACATCATTTGTGAAAATTTCAGCTTTCTAGCTATCACGGTTTATGAGATACAGCCTGGAGACAGACAGACAGACAGACAGACAGACAGACAGGGTCCCAGGGACAGTTTTTAGGGTCCCGTTTTTACCCTTTGGGTACGGAACCCTAAAAATCAACAAGCTCCAAACAATAATAGACACAAACAAGGCATTGAATTTTGAACTCTGTTTTAAACAGTACACAATTTAAATTACTTTTGACGGGATGTTGAAGAGGAATTTATTGGAACTTTGGTATTTGCAGAGCATGGCGCTTGCCGGAAGCGTGGCCTTCCTCCTGTTGCTAGCCGGTGAGTACTCTTTGTTACACTGTGGCCTTTCCGAGGCACTTTTCTCACACTGTGTCGTTATACACTATTGTTAAAAACTGTATAGTGAACGGGTTTCTTTAGTTTTAAACAGCCTATTAAATGAGACTTAAGCGTTAAATAAACACGTCTCTACTCGTTTACAGCCGCCGCGAATAAGTTGCGATGTTTCAACAGTTGGTCGGATTGCAACTTTGCCAATTGTCGGCATCAATGTAAAGTTGTTACTTACTTGTATTGGATTAGACTTTACTTGTCTTACTGTTTAGAAAGTACTTAGTGTTTGAATTATATTTAATCTATTTAACGTAACCATTATTGCTAAATGTATCAAAACTAATATTATAAAGTTTGCATGTGTGTGTATGTTTGTTACTCTTTCACGCAAAAACTACTGGACGGATTTGGCTGAAATTTGGAATGGAGTTTGATTATACCCTGGATAAACACAAAGGCTTTTTTGGATCCCGGAAAATTAACGAGTTTCCGCGGCATCGTCCAGTTTATGATAATTTGAAGTGTATGGGAACTTAAAAAATAGATCGATTTTAGTTCGTTTGGATTTAGGTTACGAGTAACTTTTTAGGTTCAAGATTATCTTTCAGTCATTCGAAATGAATCAATTAAATTTTTACACATGGGAATTAAACTGTATTTTATCTCAAAAGATTCTGAGTTTGTTGCCCATGATCTTTAGCTGTTGATGAACATCATATCATACTAATATTATTAATGCGAAAGTGTGTTTGTTAGTTGGTTTATTTGTTGGTTGGTTTGTCGTTCAATCACGCTGCAACGGACCAACGGATCGACGTGATTTTTGGCATGGGTATAGTTGACGACCTGGAGAGTGACATAATATGCTACTTTTTATCCCGGAAAATTAAAGAGTTCCCGCGGGAATCAAAAAATCTTAAAATCCAAGCGGACGAAGTCGCGAGCATCATCCAGTTAAATATATTTTTCCTCTGCGTTACTTACTAAGTTTCTCATTAGTGGAATGAAGAACACAGCAGCAACAGCCCGAGCACAATCGATGGGATATCACTTTCGTACGGCCTTACAATGCTTTGTCGATGCAAAAACTGCGAACAGGTTTGTCGCACCGATTGTGCTTGGACTGCAAACCACAGATGCAAACCGTACTGATATACCTAGCATTGATATTATAAATCATTACAATTCTTTTTCGATGTGATATAATAACATCGCAGTTCACTAGAATTTAGTGTATCTTAGTAGGTTACTAGGAAACACTAAGTTCTAGTGAATGCACAGCTAAACTCATTATTTCATTCGGTAGCGAGAAAAAGTTTAAAAAGAAGTGTTACAAAAGATTAAGAAACAAATCATAATTTTCTTGGCTTAATGGACCAGGAAGCCTTTAAAGTCATCGAAACACAAAAACTCTGGAATTAAAAATTGCATGTATATTATGCAAAGTAACTAAAATAAGTTTGTTTTAAGCAAATAATTAAACATTAAAAGGCGTACCGTGAGAACTCACAAAAACGTATAGTTTTTTACTTCACTGAACTATTAACAAAGTGAACTTCGCTCCCATTAAGCTTCAAGTCCTTTCCCGGGATGTTACCGGGTTGAATGTATGGGCCGTGAAAGCGTAGCAGACTGATAGACAGACAGACACACTTTCGCATTTATAATAATATTAACTAGAGAGTATGGATTTTATAGGAGTATGGATTTTATATAATTTTATTTAGAACAATTTTAGTTAGCTACGTATGAACATGTATTTATGTAAATTGGTGCAATTGTCCCGGGCTGACCCATAAATCGGGATAGATGAATTTGTTGCCGTATGCATTGTACGTAGTTTAATCGATAGCTCGATACCGCGCGCCCATCGACACTGACACCAGAGATAAAATTTTATCGACGTTAAAACTTTAAACTGAATCAATATACATTTCTAGCTTTGTCGTACACTGCCAGTGGGAGGGCAAGGAAGGGTGCTAATGCGACCAACCAATAAGTCAACTGTCGGTAAGCTCTCACTGGGGTCTCGCCATCTATCGACGCGGAATCGGCCAAAAAAAAGCTATATAGGTATGTACTATGTTATATGGCATTAATATAATATACCTATAAAAGAGTGAAAAATACTATAAAGTTAGAGAATAGGCGCTGGGACACAAACTTCTAATGATCAATTCAGTTTTATAACTCGTTGAGCCTCAAAGCTTCTAGTTAGAAGAAGGCGATGAAAACCCAGATTATAATACTCCAAAATGGTTTATTTAAGAATAACATTAATTGTCTTATATTAACCTTAACAAAAAAATGTTGAATACTTCTTAATCTTGACGTAACGCCTTCCCTGTACGAACAACCTGGCCGGCATAAAATTAAGACGCGTCCAACGCTTGTAATAGTACATTGTTACCCTAGGGATGAAAGTAACTTATTTAGTCCCGAGACGGGGTTTGGCGCCCGAGCGTAGCGAGGGGGCCTATAGTTCGAGGGACTAAATAAGTCTTTCATCCCGAGGTAAACACTGTGCTTTTCATTACGAATATAAGGAAAGTCAAAATAAAAAGTCTATGAATCAGTTGTCTTTACTTTATGAATAAAGTCTATCTTTCTTCTTGTCTATGGATGCACTCGGGTATAAAAAAAAAAAAAAAGTCGTGTTTCATTTGAACTACAATAAAAATTCAGTTGAAAACGATTCTCCCTAGGGCTGAAAAGTATTACTTTCAACCCGCTTCTCAGGCAACGTCAAACCTACTTTCCGTGTATGAGTAATGAAAAAGTTTTTTTCATCATACCTATTCGAAAAACGCATATTGCCTTCAGAGGATAGCGGGAGCAAAGTGTAACTTGTAGGCCCATGGGACTTTTCATTTCTCTCTTCTGATTGGTCCGAAGTCACGTCATCAATTTGTTGATCGAATATACGACTTTGCATTTCTCTGTTCTGATTGGTCCGAAGTCAAGTGATCAATTTGTTGATCGGATATACGTCTTTACATTTTATTTAAACTTTAAATATACGTCTAAATAATGTCTATACAATTACATAGAAGGTTGATAGGAGTATCTTCTGATTGGTGCTTAAACGTATAGGTAATGCCCATACATACCTAGTAGGTTGATACTCCTAGCTTTTTCTCATACGTAATGATGAAAAATAGTGTGTGTCACTCGGGGCCAAATTTTTTGTTCTCGGGCGGCGTATATTGAATTCCTCGCTACGTTCAGGATTCTACTTTAGAACCCCTCGCTACGCTCGGGATTCTACTATAGAATCCTTCACTTCGCTCTGAATTCAAAATAGCGCCCTCGGGGAACAAAAATTTTCTTTGGCCCCATGTAACACAAATAACTATTTTGGTAAGGCTTAATGTTATATTTTCATCGTTGACGCAATTACTCCCGCGTACTCATTGTTATGTCCCTATTAAAAGCATCATATCCATAAATACAGTCTCATTGAAATTAAAAAATATAATAAAGGCTCGGAGGGAGATTTCCTTGAAATAATACTCGAATCTTGCGCGAAATCAATATATTCATCACTTCCTTAACACAAATTTAACACTTCATTGAATAATACAGCAATTGGCAACATTACGTCTTAATCTCTGAATACGTCTACTGTCGTCCATCGAATCAATCATGAGATCCAAAACGTTCTCGTTTTATAAAAGTTGTTATCACTCCCACCTCAGTATGTCAATATACGTCAACAAACGGATATTGACTAATCTTTAACATTAGTTAATTAAATTAAGTATATCGACGTAGTTACACTCCTTGTCTCATGAGATATACAAACAGTATTAACTTAATAATATTTTCAATGTACACCCAGGTCAAATTGGATAAAGAGTCATGAAATAAGTCAAATTGACAACTATCGAAATAATAAACCTTACAGCTCGGCCATCCTATCATAAGCGAGTCCCCTCGCGTTTTGAAGCTTGACCTAATCTCACTTAATAACAATATTTATAAGCTCTTTATTTCAGATAAAAATCCAATGTTACAATAGTATAAATAATAAAATAAAAAACAAATAAGAATAAACATAAAAATAAAAATAGCAAATCAAATAAATAGCCCAACCCATTTCCCAAAACTACTCCCCATTTCTTACCCGCGTCTCGGCGGACAGAGCGCCAATGCTTGATTATATCATTAGACATGTCCTCACCGATCACCCCAAGAATGACCTATTACGAGTGCGCATATACGATACTATTAATAATCTTAGTCCTCTTGTATGCGTCATTTCTACCTTGGATTGGACACACCGCCCTACTGAACCCATTAGTATAACCTCTCTTTATTCTATAATTGCGGGTTCAAATCAATTGCCCACGTAGCGTGCTAGCATTGAAAATCACTCCTTTACTTCGGACTTTCTTTCCATAAGGCCCTTTACGTAGAGTTTCCTGGACGCAACACCACTCACCTTCAATTTTCATAGTCATCTGTCACGGTGTTATCTGCCTCCCATAATCAATAACCCAAAAATATAATATATATTATATCAATAACCCAAAATCATAATACATATATCAATAACCCTAAAACATAAAAGATATAAATTAATCCATATTGCTTCAAGACTAAATTTAAGTTAACAACCTGAACTCCGACTGCGACACATGATTCTTCCAGTAAAGCACTTTGCATTTAGTTACAATACTCACAACATCATATTTCACTCCTATTATTCCGGATCCAAGCGTAAGAAGAAACGAGAACAAAGGAAAAACTTACCACGCACGCATCTCTGATTCTCTGCCACACACCTCCTCCACCTTTGGATTCCCTTCGTTCGTTTAGACCGTTTATCCAGCGCTTCAACCTTCCTTATTAACCCTCCATTCCTTTCCATCTAGGATTTTACCTTCCTTAGATCAGACCCTTTACACCTAGGATTTAATCTTCCATTAGACCCTCTACACTTAGGGTAACCTTCCTTAGATTAGATCCTTTCCACCTAGGACTTAATCTTCCATTAGACCCTCTACACTTAGGGTAACCTTCCTTAGATTAGATCCTTTCCACCTAGGATTTAATCTTCCATTAGACCCTCTACACTTAGGGTAACCTTCCTTAACTCAAACCTTCTCTTACCTCGAGTTTGCCTCCTCTAGTCAGATCCTCTCTCCCTAAGTCAGCCTCTTTCTCACCTGGGGTCAACTCATCGTCTTCCGTTGCTTCTTTCTCTGAAACTTTCCAGTACTGCTTATTATATGATACCACACAACTCATTACCAATGTTCAAGTCATTTGTACCTGTATTAACCCATCACATAATGATAACTGCTTACTTTTTTTCGCCTACCACTAGGATTTTGCGATCATTTCGACCACCCGTAAATGCGATTAAAAGAAACACGGGTTCAAAGGGTTCTCTAGACTATTACTGGTATTTGCAACCATTTTGACCAGCTTCAAAGGCGACTCAAACAAACAAGGGAGGGTTCAAGACGAAGGCTACAATAATTATTGGGATCAATGTGATACACTAGCTTTTACAATAATCTATCTCAGTTGTTAGGTGTTTTCAATAGAATCTTCTATCCAAAAAGAAATACCTCTGGTTACTATTTTAGATTGTTGGCTTAACCAAACAAGAAAATCAAACACTTGGGAAAATGAAATATCTAATTCAAATCCTTAGTTATAAACCTATTCTGTGGTTATAATCCTAACGTGTATGACCCACAAAAATCAGTTTTAATTTTGTTTCAAAGAAAACTAAAGCCTTGCCACGCCTAGGTACCACATTTTAAGCAAAAACTGTCTAGGGCTTCTCCTTGCAATCCTTTTGAATGCGCTCTCAAAAATTAATGAATAAATTCCGCCATTACATTGTTCAGCGTCAAGCCTTCCCACCAATACAGCACGACACGACAGCTCAGACCAACTCCACTGGTCGACCGGGCCTCACGCGGCTTGAGAGTCTAACTAAAATCTAACCAAAGCAAAATCTTCGTATAATAATAAAAAGGAAACAAAAAGTACTTACGGCAAGTATTAGCCCCTGTAGACCAATCAACCATTCAACCATTTTTTTTGAACTCACAAGGCTGTACCACTTGGAACCCAACCTGCATTAGCAGACCCTTCAGCACCTCGTTAACCTCCATTTCAGCCTCTCACGCGGCTCCTCAGTGGATTCACTTCTGCTCGACCTGGGCGCTGCCTCGATACCCAGCTGAAAAATAAATATAATACAAAAGTACACGTTCCTTAATATCCAAATCCAACTATCCCGTATCTCGAACCCCCAAAGTTTAAACGCATGCCGCCAGGACTCCGCAAACTACCCCACAATTTCAATTTATTATGTAAGATGCTATTATGAAATTGCTCGTTCATCTCTGAATTACTTTTGTTCACTTGTTTCGCCCACTTCTACTTATTTTTTCGTTGCTGTGTTACTGGTACTTTATACCTGAATTACGTCCTTAAAATACTTGTATCCATGTACTAGTTTTTAGAGAAATGTGCGGCCCCCAGAGAAGTTTACAAGGTTTTAAGGGTACTTTTAACTTTCTTTAAAAACAATGAATAAATTTGAATAAAATAAATAATTAACGTTTACTCTAGGCTTTATCGAGGTAGTGCTTATACCTCACGATTCAGGTTTCCTTTATTTAAACAATTTACGGGCATGAAACCACAAACGTAAATAAGTATCTTGTCATTACCTACTAGAACTTTATCACCTGTGTATTCAACTCGGAAGAGAGAAAAAAAACATATTTTATAAACACATCACTGGCTTCACTTATACCCAAAAATAAATAAATTTAAACAAAAGAAAACATTAATGCCGAGAAATAAGAAAATCATAAATAAAAAAAAATTGTACATCACCTTTTTTTCCTTTGGGCGTAGTCCTTCAACGGGATGATAACTGTACTATCTTCCCGGTATCCCGCTTCTGAGCTAAAGGCTCGGAGGGAGATTTCCTTGAAATAATACTCGAATCTTGCGCGAAATCAATATATTCATCACTTCCTTATCACAAATTTAACACTTCATTGAATAATACAGCAATTGGCAACATTACGTCTTAATCTCTGAATACGTCTACTGTCGTCCATCGAATCAATCATGAGATCCAAAACGTTCTCGTTTTATAAAAGTTGTTATCACTCCCACCTCAGTATGTCAATATACGTCAACAAACGGATATTGACTAATCTTTAACATTAGTTAATTAAATTAAGTATATCGACGTAGTTACACTCCTTGTCTCATGAGATATATTGACAAACAGTATTAACTTAATAATATTTTCAATGTACACCCAGGTCAAATTGGATAAAGAGTCATGAAATAAGTCAAATTGACAACTATCGAAATAATAAACCTTACAATAATATATTATAAGTGTGGATTGCGTTCGAGTTTGAATCTCCGTCAGTAAAATATCATTTCCCGGGTACTCCAATATCGCATATAAATCAACATATCATTCGACGCAGACATCAAAGGTCCGCGGTTTCATCAATGTTCCCCCCCTCCCCCCATTCCGCCTCAACATTCTACCCCACACACATCGACTATTATAACACGGTCTCTCTATTTAATCATCTGTAGAATTACTATTACAGAGTCCGCAGGTCGCGCCGCGCTGGTCGGATCCAGGTGGCGTTGCCCCACTTTTTAATTACATGCATCATGCCGCGAGTGCAATTTTAAAAAGGATTTCGAGGATTTTTAGCGAAAATAGCGCACGTACGCTCTTTGTTTCGTTACGGATATTAAAGCGGATGATCAATGGGCGAGGCGCAAAACACCGTCGCTAGATATGGACGTGCATTTTACACGGTTTTTTACACGTTATTTAATATTTTTTTACACGTTCCTCGTTTAGTATTTAGCGCGATGGGTATGATATATAGCTGTGTGCGGTGTAAAGTGTAAAGAGTAAGCGGATTAACTTTAAATCTATTTCATTATACAAGTTTCACTATTCCTATTTATCGATCACACCTCATAGCTTTATTATATGGCCATCGTAAAACTCCTATATTTAGTATATTTGATTTAATCCGGTGTCGTACCGACTGACTAACAAACTGTAATATTGATCGTTGAATTTTGATCTGAAGTACCAAGTCAATAGTACTGTAGCCTACCAGGTCTCTGTATGGTCAAGTGGCGATGCGGGATGTCGGCCCTATAGTGATTGAAAGCCACCGAAGCGTCAAACGAAGCGGCCGGCGAAGAGCTTTCATAATATTACCGGGTATTTGCTACTCGATACACCGACATGCAGGTTGGAAATTACCTACAAAGTAAACCTTCTGAACGTCATGCTTACAAAGTATAAGACGTGATGATGATAATTAACTACGGCATCTTAAAACTAAAGCTACGAGGGTTCCAAACGCGCCCTGGTCTGAGAAGAGCCCACAACAAACTCAGCCGGGTTAAAATCTCGCAGCACTCATTCCTGTATATCAATACAGAGGTATGTCATCTGTAATGTTTTATGTATCAATGTATCAATGTATTCGGGCCCGAGTGCCGCCGGACTCGGCGACCGTCGCGTCGTGTCGTAAAGAGCAAATTCAATCTCGCGGCAAATATTTACTCGCTCCGGTTACCGGTCGCTGCCGACAGCTAATGATATATTACGCGGAACGGATACCGGGAGCACTGTAGCGTGACTGCCTCGCGGGCCTAGTGGTTAGCATGGTCGACTGCCGATGACGTAGTCTTGGGATCGATTCCAAAAATAGCTATAGAGTGTTTCGGTTAAAAAACTCAGTTTATACTGAGTTTTCTTTTGTAATGCGAAAGTTTGGATGGATAGATGTATGAATGTTTGTTACTTGTCACGCCAGAACGGCAGAACGAATCTGAATGAAATTTGGCACAGATATAGATTAACACAGGCTACTTTTTATTCCGGAAAATTAAAGAGTTCCCGTGGGATCCAAAAAACCTCAATCCATGCAGATAAAGTCGCGGGCATCAGCTAGTTCTTAAATAAATTGTTGTACACTGTATAATCATACGAAGAAAAAAGCATTGAGAACGCGCTGAATTGAGAATTTCCCCCTTTTTGCAATTCGATTAAAAATTACTTTGGAAATTAATTAATTTTGCTATTGATCGGACAAAAGAAAAAGCAGCACATTCGCGTCGTCGTATTTCATTGTGACACCAAAAATACCTATCGCTTTCCCGTATCCTTTTCTCTTTATATCGTTTCCGACACGTGTATCGAGTGTGGCATTTATCATAGCGCGCCCCTAGGATTAGTGCGAGATTTCACTTCTCACCAGCGTTGATAAAATTCGAGCATTGACACTCAATAACTGGAGAGCAAAATGAACTTTAGAGACCTTGACTTTAATAAATGAATTAATTAAGTCGCAAATTTAGAAGTACCTACTGATTTAAATTACATAAAATGTTGGTTTTGAGCACTAGCTGTCGCCTGTAGATGAAGAGACGAACTTGAAATTTAAAACAACTATCAATTTACTATCTATATACTAATATTACAAATGCGAAAGTTTTGATGGATGGATGGATGTTTGTAACTCAATCACGCCAGAACGGCTGAACGAATCTGAATAAAATTTAGCACAGAGATAGAATATAGTCTGGAATAACACATAGGCTTCATTTTATCCCGGAAAATTAAACATTTTCCGCGCGATCCAAAAACCTCTATCTACCCGGACGAAGTCGCGAGCGTCAGCTGGTTAACTGTAATGCTTAGGACGAAAGCGATGAACTCTGGCTTCCTATATTGAATGTATTTGAGATTCTAATCCGAAGCACGCAACGCTAACTTTTCAAACCCATGCTCAGCGGTGTGTCGATGATGTGTCGAGAATGAGATAATCAATTTCGATCAGCGTTGGTGAGATAAATAAAATCTTATACTAAACCTAAACCTGCTGTAGTGCGAGGCGGTATCGCAAATATTTTGCCACGTGATTCAATTTGCTGTACACGGCGATCTTCAGGGACTTTACGACCGCCGTGCCGTCAACGGAATATAACTTGACATTGTATTGAGGACAATAAAATTGATTTTGCTTCTTTGTTTCTACTCAGGGGCCTACTGCCACAACGCTTAAAGACATATTGTTTTGTGTCTTTGAATTATAAACCTTATTTTAGGAATATCAAGGCACGTGAAAGCATGATATTTTAAGTAATATTGCATTAGTATTGGCACTATGGCTCCAGGTACATGCAATGGTGTCGACTGTGGACTATAAGTTCCATCAGCTCATAACAATCGATTGTGCTCTTTCACACCACGCGTTTGGAACCCCTTCTTGGCTGATTAACGTTTAAGTTGGCTTCAAATTATCACTATTTTACATTGATACTTTATTTTGAGAAATTTTATTTGATTAGATTTGTGCTGGGCCCGAATCCTTCGTGCAGTGACGCGAAAGCGGTGTGATTCGATTTGCCTTTCGCAGCTCGTATATCGCGCGCGCGGCGCGGCGGCGCACCTTGTTCTTGACGCAGTGTTGAGCGCTGAGGTCTCGGGTTCGATCCCCGGAAGGTTCAATTTTGTAAAATTTAGCGTTCCAGCAATGTTTTTCCAGATGTTGTGTGGAAACCGATTAACGGTATGAGTTTAATGTAATTGCCATATATACCCCTAACAAGTTAGCCCGCTACCATCTTAGACTGCATCATCACTTACAACCAGATGAGATCTTTTAGTGGCTAAAAAAAGGCGCTCGACGTGCCGTACACGGAACCCAAACTTGTGGGTCGATGCTTTGTATGCTTGACCACCCCATGGTATAGGACCGAGATAAGTAATTGCCTCGAATATGTAGTGGATGATAGCATAAGCTATGATTGAGAGGTCAACATTGTATTGTAAACTTTTTTAGTGTTTTGTTCAGTTTTAGTGCTTTGTTTATTATATTACTAGATGATGGCCGCGACTTCGTCCGCATTTTTTTTGATTCCCGCGGGAACCCCTTATTTTCCGGGATAAGACAACAGCGCGGGAATACCTATGTCCTTCCCCGGGATATAACCTACCTCTATACTAAATTTCAGCAAAATCGGTTGAAAAGATGGGCCGGGAAAGCGTAGCAGACAGACAGACAGACACACTTTCGCATTTATAATATTAGTATGGATTTATTTGTACTGTACTATTTTGTACCCCAACAAGAGGCCAAACGAGGACCAGGTGTTTGTCTGTTGGTTTGTCCATCGCAACAGAGCAACCTATCGAAGTGTTTTTATGCATGAGTATAGTTGAGGACCTGGAAGGTGACTAAGGCTAATTTTTATCCCAGAAAATTAAGGAGTTTCTGTGGGTATAAAAGAAGACTTATTCCACGCGGACGAAGTCACGGGCATCAGCTAGTATGATAAATTTTGTTAGTAGTTTACTTAATTATTTGCTCTCCTAGGTAGTTAGTTGAATTAGCGTCTAGTATAGACACTAGCTCAGGTCGTCGACAGGTAAAGTCGTAAAGCTGCACGTGCCTATGCAAATGCGGCGAAGCCTTCGTTTGAGGCGGGCCGGGGTCAACGACCGGGCCTGCACTGAGATCCAATTACACCCCGGAATTGGCTCCGGCTTGTGAGATACCTGTTATTTTATATTCATGTCTAGTTGTACCTAGTAGCACCAGTGAAGTATACTTGTAGTTTTGATGACCTCCCTGGCGCAAATGAGCGCTGTTGTTTTATTTTGGGAGGTCCCGGGTTCTTATTCCAGCAGGGTCAATTTGGGAATTTATAATTTCTGAATTTTCTCTGATCTGGTCTGAGGCTTCGGCCGTGGCTACTTACCACCCTACCGGCAAAGACGTGCCGCCAAGCGATTTAGCATTCCGGTACGATGCCGTGTTGAAACCGACTAGGGGTATGGGTTTAATATAACTGCAGTACCCCTAACAGATTAGTCCGCTACCATCTTATAGACTGCATCATCACTTACCATCAGGCACGATCGTAATCAAGGGCTAACTTGTAGTGGAGTTTAAAAAAACATACGTATTGAAAAGAACCGATATTCGAAAGCCCTAGTAGATGAGCATTATCGACTGAAATAATAGGAAGATCTTCTTCCGAGCCGGTGTTGTGCTCAGGGATCCAGCTGGTCTAACCGTCCGTCGCGTTGGAAGTTCTATAATATTTAGTGCAAGCCGAAAGAACTTCGTAGAAGAAGAAAGAAATAATAATGTAATAATTAATAATATAAATAATAATTAATAATAATAATATGTCCTCCCGACCGAATTTCGGCCACGGCGGTCAATCTCCAGAGAGAATTTTGGCCACGCAGATGCAGATGGCCAGATGTCTCATCTCCAGAGAGATTAGACATCTGCGCGGAAGATATTATAGTGCACAAGTGTGTGAGCAAACACAGGTGCACTCTCTGTTCCTTTACTCTTATAGCCTGATGGGACGGAAAATCCGATACGACCGGAGAGAGATCAGGTGCAAGACCGACGGGGGTAAACACCGCCAACTTCCTAACTTCGGGCCAGTATTGAGAATTTCTTGTAAGAAAAAACTCAATACTCGTTACGGCCCGACCCGCGACTCGAACCCGAGACCTCGTCGGCCGCAGTCGAACATGCTAACCACTAAACCAACGAGGCAGTTGGTATGTCGAGCTTACGTCGTACATCTAATTAGCTCCATCTATATTGCCATACTAGCTGATGCCCGCGACTTCGTCCGCGTGGATTGAGGTTTTTCGGTTCCCGCAGGAACTCTTTAATTTTCCGGGATAAAAAGTAGCGTATGTGCTACTCCAGACTATAATCTATCTCTGTGCCAAATTTCATCCAGATCCGTTCAGTCGTTGGAGCGTGATTGAGTAACAAACATCCATACATCCATACATCCAGACATCCATACATCCATACATCCATCCAAACTTTCGCATTTATAATATTTATTTGATTATGTGTTCCTTCAGAATGCCCTGCCCTAGGGAAGCGCGTTCGTAAATTAAGGAGTTCTTGCGGGAATTAAAAAAGCTTAAACCACGCGGCCGGAGTCGCGGGCATCAGCTAGGTGCTAATATTATTTTATACGGGTAACAATAGGCAACTTATATGACCCCAGTTCCGATTATCCGTTAAGAAGCTTGTCTTCGGTAAGCTAGTGCATCTTATTATGTGTTTCGATCAGCCAGTGTTTACTTGTTTATTATGGTAATACCGTGTGTCCGTGTATATTGGAAACGTGCTCCAGCGTGGCTGTGGGGTGTGAGGTGCGGGACGGGGAGGGGGAGGGAGGGGGGGGAGGGGACGTAATCGCCTTTATAGCCGCCATCAAAAGCGGGACGAACGGTACCGCTTACTGCAATTAGATAAAGCTTTAAGCCTATCAAGCCCTTCCACCTCCCGGCCGAAATATGAAGCAATAGTTTCCAATACAAGGTATTAGATGCGTGTGGATGTGGATGCCCGATTTCTGATTCCGGGCAGGTATTTGTGTACCTTTAACAGGTTAGCCCGCTATCATATTAGACTGCATCATTTACCATCAAAAATCATTTTTTTTATTCAAGTAGACTTTTAACAAGTGCTTTTGAATAGTCGAGTCAGGACATCAGGTGAGGTCGCAGTCAAGGGTTAAATTGTAGTGAACAAAAAAAATTGGCAGTCATAGGGACTGTCGATAGAAGTGAAAACGAATATTTAAAATACAAGTAATTAAAAAAAAATATATAAACCTTAAAACTAAGGCATTAAAGTTGACCTTGTCTTAAGATTTTGTCTTCGTAACAACGCCAGCATGTTGGTGTTCTTTAAGCAATTTTGTACTTTTTTAGAAAGGCCTTAAAGGAATTGTATCCAGGGCCGTAAAATAAATTAAAAAAAAAAAAAAGTTGGTGTTCGCGAGCATGTCGGTGTTCGCGAGCATGTCGGTGTTCGCAAGCATGTCGGTGATGCGAATCCACAAGTTTACCCCATACCAAAAAGTGCTCAACGCGGCGGTAAAGAAGTTTTCACTTCTGTTTTCACACTGTGTTAAACAGCATCTGTTAAGTCGAGGGTATTATAGTATAGATGATTTTCTCGATGACAAAGTTGCATGGAAGCAACCGGCTTCGCATCACAAGTCAGTGTAATACCTACTTGTAACGTAGCGTATGCATTTTATATTAAGTATGTATATACAAATTGTTACATTTTTCTGATTTTGAAAAGAGCAACTGCTGAGTTTCTTGCCGGTTCTTCTCAGTAGAATCAGCTTTCCGAACCGGTGGTAGATTCTTACGACTTATCATAAGTGACACTAGTGGTCCTACATGAAATAAATCATTTTCATTTTCACTTCAAAAACTGTCTAAGACCTACGAGCAGGTATATCCCGCAGTGCACGCGTCTATTAAGCTGATGACGAAGACGACGGTTGAGGTACAACCATACACAAGCTAATTATATCATTATGTGATCACGCCAAGTGTGAAGTCTCGAGTCCTCTGAAGTGAGGATTAATTACAGATAAGCCGTACGTGCCGCCATTACGTGCATGAGGATTTGCTCTACTCTGCGAGAGAGAGAGAGCTCGAACTACGAATTATAACATTATGCATTATTCATGTGTATTCGTTGGAGTTGATATTACAATATTTAAAGAGATTTGGTCTGAAAAAAGATGTGAGGGATGGATGACAAAAATGTTTCACGACACCTCACGACGTTTTGAGAAAGTACTTGGTACTAAAAATATTTGGTACTGTGCTTCGCTGCAACAAATGTTTTTGACGATGTGGCACTACGTAGTCGGTATGTGCCTGACTAGAAGAAGATACCTATATATTTTCTTCAATAAGGAAGCATAATGAGGCAAGCTAACACATTCCGTCGGATGTAATTATACCGTTCTTAAGCTATGTTAAGTTGCTCTTATGTTTAGCATCCTAGCCGAGCCGGTCTGTCCTGAGACGCTGTCGTCTGCCATGGTTAGTTATAAAATCCTGTCCAGAATCCAGACCCTAGGGTGAGTACGTCTTACTAGCTACACTAGTTTTGGCCCGCAGCTTCGCTCACATGAAATTAAATTTTCATACAAATTTCAAACATCCTTAGGGCTTGAATTTTTATTCTTAGCGGATGCCTACGTCATATTATTAGCTATGCGTATATGCGTATGCCAAATTTCTGCTCGATCCGTCCAGTGGTTTGAGCTGTGCGCTGATAGATCAGTCAGTCACCTTTTTCTTTTATATATTAAGAACAAATTAGAGATCAATCGAGCAGTTTTGTGTCATTAAATGCCTTATCGGAATTCCGTCGGTCTACAAAATGCAATATGGCGGCGGCAAAGCCTGCAGCGCTCAGCAGCGCCGTCAGAGAGCGGCCCTCTGTCGCCGTCATCCTGATTTGATTGCGATCTGCGACGGTGCTCATTAATACTCCACTGTGATATCCGCTTTGCATTCCCTCTTCAAACTAAATTACTATAAAACAAAGTGTGTGTGTGCAGTTCATACACGGCAGAAATGAAACTTCAGAAAAGTAGCCTACGAGAGAATGAGACAATATAACTTATATTCTATCCTCATTCTCTCGCATGCCTCTTTTTAGTGTCGCTTTTTCGTTTCATCGAATTTTCAAATACAACAACGATTCTAAAGAAATTTTACTTCAAAAAATAATATGTATTTAATCGTTACTTTTAAATGACCTTATTGATAAACGTCCATTTCTGGGTAATTTTAAACGCTGATAATGATAAAGATAAAGTCTCTTTCTGTCTTTATTATTTTGACATTCAAAAAAAAAACATGAGTGTTAAACCACAAAACAGCTGTTTAAAGGGCTAAACACACACGAGACGGGAGCGGGTCGGGCGCAGGCCGGAACGGGTGTACGGCGGGCGTTATTTCTTGTGCAAAATGTTATTTTTAAAGTACTAAATTTATAAGCAATTTAATATGTAATACTGGTTACGCTGTGATATAACTGGCTGCCACTCACTGCGCCTCGATCCTCTGCATTCGTCATAGATTGGCGCAGACCGCTTGGTCTGCACCAATCTACGACGAATACTAACTTCAATATTAAAGTCTAAATCTAAGGGCTACCTTTGATTTAGACTTTAAAATGTCACTAACTTATGTTTCGTCGACAAACCGCCGTGTTCAGAATACACTGGCTGGTGTGAAGTAGGGGAATATTCACGAGCTCGCTGGCAGAAGTCGTACGCGACACGCGACGCGCACATTACGATACATAATAGATGCGGCGACGTGACAGATGCCCGACCCGCGGCCCGCACGTGTAGCGTGGCCTTTATTGCTCGCTGGGAAACACTGAAAACGCGAACATGTCGTCAAAATTTAACATTCATGCTTATTTTGATTGTGTTTTGCATTAATTGTTTAGATGTCCAGTTCTCTGAACCATTTGAAGTCACACGGAATCACCATCAGTTTTTTCCCCGCAAATAGTATCCGTATTATTATATTCATATTCATAATATTAATTAATACCAAAGCATTCCAATTTTACAATTACTCTTATAAGTAGTTACTTAATGTCAGTAGATATTATTATAGTTTATATTATTAATCATTGATTAGTAGAGGGACGGCTGCCTTATTTATCTTCATAAAAGTCATTTATTTTGGAATAGGCTTTATGAAGTAGAAATGAGTGAGTTACCAAACGCTATATTACTACATAAACATAATATGAGGCTATTCCACATAAGAAATTACTATAATAAGCAGATTTCTGGCTATTCGAGTCAAACTCAAAGCATACAAAAATTAAATCTGATACAATGTACTGCATCATCATTTACCTACTATAAGGTGAAATCGCTGTCAAGGGCTAACTTATAGTACAATTTTAAAAAAATACCTATTATTTACGCCGAGAGCTCAATACTTCCATATTGTGATTTGTGACCAAAAAGGCGTTACTCTGAGCCCCGACGAACGTCAAAGGCCACGTAATATCATTATTATCAGCTTGTTCCTGACTGAGCCGTTAATGTGCGGAATCTCTTCCACAGTAATGTTAGATTGAAAGTTAAATACAATTTATGTATGGTATCCCTGTTATGGTTTTGTAGAGTGGCAACACTGATCTGGGTACTCGAGGATTATCATATAAGATGGCGTAACGCTATTGACGTGTGTCTGTGTAAATAATTGCTAATTAAAGTATTAAAATGGATAAACCGTGTTTGGATTTAATAGTAATAATATTGTCTTATCCCGGACGACCCTGTCCGCCACACGTCCCGGGATCCCGGGACAAATCCCGACGTTACTTTATTATCAACTCAATGTTGAGCTGGCTTAATGGATGTGAAAATTGGAATTATGCGTGGAGTTTTGAGCTTCCAAATATTTTTCAGTGCATTTCTTGAAAAGTTTGAGCAAGATTCACAATAATTATAAAGTAAAACTATCTCGTCCAGATACTATATAATTAATTAGCCGGCAAACGGTTAAGTTTTGAAGCAACGAGAAAACTTAATTACTTTTGCTAAACAATATTTGACTATTATTATTTAGCAAGAGAATATTATTGTTGTTAACAGCACAGGACTCTGGGATGTGCACCTTGCTTGTACTTTTGGACTTTTCTCGGGCTTTTGATAGCATCAACATTGCCCTTTTACTATCAAAGCTATCTTATTATGGATTCAGCAGTGACGCAGTCAAATGGTTTGATAGTTATTTGTCCAATCGGACTCAGTCTGTTGAAATAGTTCATGAGGATGGGAAGAGGTATAGCTCAGCGACAGCTCTAGTGCCCAGGGGTGTTCCGCAGGGCTCGGTCCTGGGACCCTTGCTTTTTATATTGTATATCGCTGATGTAACACAGCAAATTATAAATTGTCGATACCACCTATATGCTGATGACCTACAACTATATATTTCATTTAAACCACAGGAATTCCAAGCTGCTGTTAATCTCATTAACGAAGATCTTAATCGGATTGCAGAATGGTCGGATCGTAATTGTTTAGTACTTAATCCAACAAAATCTAAATATATTTTGTTTGGAACCAAAAATCTTTTAAGTAAAATCAATATGCAAGGCAGTGATATAAGTATAGGTGACAATACCTTAGAGCGAGTATTTCTGGTGCGAAATTTGGGTTTGCTCATGGACTCTGGCTTGAGGTTTGAAGAGCATGTAGCGGAGAAGGTTCGCAATTGCTTCTACAGGCTGAAGATACTGTACAAAGTTAGATGCTATCTTTCTCTGGAGCTGCGTATCCAGTTAGTGGAAGCCTTGGTTCTTTCAAAGCTAAATTATATGGATGTTGTGTATGGGCCGCGGTTACTATGCAGGACAAAACGCCTAATTCAACGCGTGCAGAACGCGTGCGCGCGTTTCTGCTTTGACATACCTCCGCGCAATCATGTGACCCCTTATTTAAATAATCATTGATTGCTAAAAATGAGATCGCGAAGGAAACTGCACCTCGCAGGCCTACTTTTCGGTGTTATTAAATTTGGTAAGCCTTTGTACCTTCTAAATAAGCTTAACTGGGTGGGTGATGAGGAATCCGATCGCCTCAGAAGCTGTCGCAATCGACTTCGGATTCCATTTCATCGCACCGCTGCTTTTAGAGGTTCATTCACGTACTCCGCCACTAAATGCTGGAACAATATACCCCCTCCAATTAGAAAATTAAAAAATATTTTTACATTTAAAATAAATTTAAAAAAATACCTTTTAGAGAAACAGGTTGAATTTCAGGATCTGGTGGCGGAATTTTTCATTTCTGTAGGGTTACAATTCTTATTATACATATATAGGTTTAATTAAATATGTTTATTTTTATTTTTTATTAATTTCAATTAATCATTATTATTTATTTTTATTATTATATGTGAATTTAACAGAAAGTATCAGACTATTATAATGAATTATATTTATTTTGTTTTCTTCTACTCAATTAAAATCTATATAAGATAAGTATATATACATATATATATAAAATATATATATCTTAGTATATAGTTAAGTATGTGTTGGTATAAGTGCAATAGACTGTAATTAGTGGTTTAGTGCTAGTTTTATTATTTATAATTATGGATCCGTGGCGTCGCCTGCAACAAGGTTCCGGCTGAAAATCAGCGCTGCATGGTTTTTATATTGCCTTTGTGCATATTCGAATCATGCAGCATTATGCTGAGTTGGGGCCTTTTTTCAGGTTGTGCCACACATGACTCCTGTTGTCCCGGCGCTTGTGTCACCTTGGTAGTTTAGCACATTGCTGTTGGTGGTGGTGATGGAGGCGCCGGGGTAGCATACCTTTAAGGTAAGGGCATGTGTGGCAGAATTGGAAAATAAATGCTTTTTCTTTCTTTCTTTCTTTTCTTTCTTATATTTTAAACTCTACCACCACGGTTCAGAATGAAAATCTGTTGTGAAGATACCCAAATAATTTCATACACTTATTTATCACGTTATATCTTGTACAACTAAACGCAAACCTTGATTTTTATAAATATTTATCATGCTAGATGAAGCCCGTGGCTTTTCCCGCGTGGATTTAGGTTTTTAAAAAATACTAGGTTTTGTTCGCGACTTTGCTCACATTAGGTTCCCTTGGAGGTTGATTTTTAAAAAAAACTTTCTTTAGCGGAACGGCATAATGTAGCTCTCTGTATGCGTCTAGCGGTTTGAGCTTTGCGTTGATAGATCAGTCAGTCAATCAGTCAGCTTTCCTTTTATATAATATTATATACTAGCTGATGCCCGCGTCTTGGTCCGCGTGGATTGAGGTTTTTTAGTTCCCTCGGGAACTCTTTAATTTTCCGTGAAAAAAAATAGCCTATAATTATTCCAGACTATAATCTGTGCTATAATCTATCTCTGTGCCAAATTTCATCGTGATCCGTTCAGCCGTTCTGGCGTGATTGAATAACAAACATCCATCCATCCAAACTTTCGCATTTATACCTAATATTAGTATACATAGTATAGATTCACCATTTTAACACCTTGAGACCCAAAACGATTATGTGATCCGAAATTATGTAAGATTTCTATTTATACTCAATCCTCACATCGTTATCCTGGTATAAAGGCGATTTTTCATTAGCTATCGGTGGGTGTCCGCGCGTCGGGATCACTGCGCTATTTATTGCCTCATCCCGTCCCCTATCCCCTATCCCGATATGTCGAACACGCCCCGGACCTTGAATAAATTCACATTCCTTTTTCCTATACCCTTCTATTTTAACTCACTTTTAATTAACATCTAAGTTAAACTCTACATTGATCCAATTTATCATATAATTGAACACCATTAAGTGATCAAACGAATTGATTTTCTATTATGGAATCCGAAAATTCTTTCTTTGTCTCGTTCCAGAGAGAATCTAAATGAAAACCTCAATCTATATATTATTATATAAAATTGTAAAACACAAAATTGTGTGTACTTAGGATATATTATCTCGTCGTGATTTATGTTAAAGTTTTGCAATTTTGAGTATACATTTTATAGCTAAAGCAACTCTGAAAAAAGTGTAAAAAATTCAAAGAAATTCGTCATCATCATCTCAGCCCTTCGCAAGCCCACTACTGAGCACGGGGCTCCTTTAAAAAGAAGAAGGGGTAAGGCCATAGACCAACACGCTGGCCTTAGACTTCACGCACCGTTGAGTACATTATGCAAGTTTGATCTTTATGTTTTCCTTTAGCAAACTTAAACGTCTTCAACGAAATAGCATCTAATAATTAAACATACAATGATGTTACGAATTATAACAATAATACTAACGCGAAGCACTAAAGCGGGTTGTCCCGGGGGACGCGTCAACGTTCCACTCGCTGGGATAACACTCGCCGGGTAATGTTCACGGTGCGGGCGAATTCCTCGGATTATCTCCTGACATAACCTACTTTCTGGAATCTTCCTCAGTGCTCTCGAATGCCCCGAATATTCGAGAACTATGCCCAAATTGAAAGCAATTAGTTGAACATGGTGATGTTTCAAATTGACAGACAATTGAGCGTCCTTTAACCTGTGTGCCTAGTGGGAGATTTCCGTCACTTTCGATCGCGACTACGTTAACTACAATTTGTATGGAATTGTCAAGGACTTGGCAGCTGGCGCTCTGGCGCTAATAAAACTTCCACTCGACCCGCTGAGTATTAAACGCAAGGAAAGACAGATGCATCCAGATTATCGCAAACGTATAATCCTAATTTTCATTTTTGGTGATATTTTTAGTATCAAAGAACAGTGAGATTTAGCATATTTAAAACTTAAGATTTTTTTGTTAAGTACTTAATTTTTTTTAAATGCACATTATAATAAAAATATTTTATTCAAATTCAGATTTTGATACATCTAATAAATGCAAACACTAGACGAAAAAGTCTTTCAGACCACCAACCACAATTGTGAAGTACGAAACGTACAAAGTTATAGGATAAAGGTAAGACCTAGCAGATTGTTTGCAAAACTGTGAAATCTATTGTTATTCATGCCCAAACGACCGGTTATGGTGAACGTGTCTAGGCATATTAAAACCTGCTCTATTTCACTGTTTACACGGCCATGGCAATTTTTGTATCAACTCAATTTTACCACGGAAATTAACTTGGGAAATTTCAAAGCCCTTCCATATTTTTTTTTCAAGACGGTCTATACGTACATGTTATTCATATTATGATTCTGTTATCTTTTCCAAAAAAAATATGGTATTTTGTGGGGTTTGATAAATCAGTTAAAGGCTTATTAGACAAGGCGCGTTGTAATTTTAGTTTTATGTAGACGAATATTGTGGCATGGTGGCGATCCACCTCATGTTGCCTATATTTCTATATTTGCTCTATATTTTTTAGATTTTTATCACAAAAGTAATTAATAAAATATGATAACTGTACCTATTTGTCAGATTTACAAAATTCTGTATTGAATCCAGAACGCAACTCAAGCCAGTATAATTTTGTTTATCAATGTGCAATGCACTTCCATTTTCGACTTCTACGGGCGTTGCAAACAATTTGCTCCAATTATAAAAAGAATTTTCGTTCAGAAAAATACAAAGTTTATAAGAGTGCTTTTATTTTGGACTACCTGACCTCAGTTTCTTTCGAGTGGAACTTTTGATAAGCCTATTCTATTTGATAAATACAAGCTGCATAAAATTCTTCAACTATTTGAAACCAGCGGATCGTAGGCTAAAAATATAATATGATATAATATTATTATATAATAGGTTTACTAACAATCACTTACAATTAATGACTAAAAATAAAAATCATCATATAAATACAAACTAAGGGAAGTGACTACTTAGGTCAGTCCCTCAATATATCCTTTAATATGATAAAAAATGTGAAAGTTTCACACGAAACAATGTCATCAGTAGGATGTAGGTAAATATCCTCTGTTGGGAAGAGTTCTTTGTAGTGTAGCAACAGAGTAGACAATACTGCGAAGATTGCTACATACCCAGAATACCAACTAGCCGCGAAAGTTGTATCACGTAAAGTTATTTGTAATCTCATTTTAATTCACCTTATTCCCCGTGAATTTTCATATCAAATATGAAGATTAGCTTATAACTTTAAATAAAATCCCAGCCAAACAACATTTTTGGTATCCAAAGTAGCTTTTCTACATGCTAATATCAAAACTACGAATACATTTGCCAACTGATGCAAAAGAGAGAATATTAATGGGTTAAAACTTCGCCCGCAGGTCATATTATGGCTTCACACAATTCTAAGCCAAACATCCCGACCATGCGGCCGAAATAAAAATTCTTGCATTCGTCGACCAACATTCCTACCGCCCAACCTGAAGGCGCAGATTAAAATAACAAAGTAGAAGCTTGGATAGAAGCAGGCGTTACTTTGCGGAAGTCCATGACAAAAAAAAAACTAGAAGTTTAATTCGCTATAATCCGCTACAGAATATACCTAGATTTACCTTCTGTAGCGGATTATAGATGATCAAACGAACTTCCTGAAGTGAAGTTCGATCATTATTATATGAGTCGCTTCATTCGAAGATATGATTTATTTACTAGGTAGTTCCTTTATTGTACAGCAACAATCGCACGATTTTTAGAGATGTTTTATTTTAGTATAATGACAAAATTCTCCCACTTAAGCCATCCCCACTTGTTTACCCATTCAATATTTCTTCGTCATTCTTTTTAGAGATATATACCTAATGTTATTGCAAAAATAGGTATGTTTCGGGTTGGGTGGGTTGGGAATTTATATATCTTCGAATGAAGCGACTCATATAATAATGATCGAACTTCACTTCAGGAAGTTCGTTTGATCATCTATTATATTTCGTCGCTTCATTCTTCAGATATGATTTATTTACTAGGTAGATGTTTAGAGATACAGAAAATATCTATTTTTGCAAGAACTGTTTCCACATTGAATATATAATAATTATTGTTATCAATAATTTTATTTATTCTTTCCAATCTCTTATTTGAGTCGTAATGTTTTAAACAGCTTTATGCTTAAGGTTGGAATCATGTGCGGATTTCTTGAGATTCTCATCTACGTATAGTTAAGATGAGTCTAAGATTTTTCTTAAGTATTCATTTTACTTTAGGAATACAATGTTGCGCTTTTTACATCAGCTGCTGAGTAACAAGCTTACAGATTTGATGCAAGCAAATGAAACCAATAATTATTAATGTTAATGCTGCAAGATTTATGATCTAATCAAAAGTATATTAGCCGGGACAGTACTTGGTTTTATTTACACACTACAGACGTCCAATGGGACGTTTGAACGTGTGGAAACCTACCCAGAAGGGGGGAGAAAATTTTTATTTATCAAAACGCGGCGGGAAAAGAACGGGTTATTCTGGTCCTGTTGTAGAGGTCTACTACAGGCATATAGTTTAATAAAATTATTAATAATGGTACCATTTTAAGATGTTTGTCAAAAGATTATGCCATAATCAATATTATGGAATACTACAAATTCCTATTTGTGTATAAGTTCCCGCAGAATATAAATGAAAAATTATGAATATACCTCGGTCGATATTGTGATAGACTACTAGGTAGTACTAATGTCGACTTGGATGTGTAAGTCGGTCGGTTTGGGCTTTAAACCTCACTGACGGTAGAAGCTTTAAATTAAGTTAGATAGGGAGGCTACTATACTTTTTTAACAATGGACAACCTAGTTGTTCATGTCGCTAAAACATGTGTCATCAGTCATTATAAATTATTTAATATACATAAGTATTTTTGAATGAATGCGTTAAATCATTTCCCTCCGTCAATAAGTAAGGTAGACGCGCTGACGGCGTGGATCTATACTCTTTACTCTTTTTACAAAAAACCAAGTAGTTTAATTTTGCATTAAGCAAGTTATTATGGAGTATGTTGTTAAGGCGGAATAAATTGTATGTTTTCCACGAGTGATAACGATGTACGTATTATGATAACGACAGTTTTATGACGGTTTTTCAAAGATTATTTCCAATATATGGACGATGCATAGATACTAAAGTTAGGATCCCGCTTCGGGCAACATGAACTATGCATTATCCCGAGTTTGCAGAAATGCTTGCCTGCTAGCCCACGAAACATCTTTTAAAAGACAATAATACGATAGAAATTTTACATTGTTACATCATACGAAATTTACTTCCGGTCGTAAAAATACTCGCCGTTTAACCGACTTCCAAAACGGAAAAGGTTCTCAATTTGGTTTTTGTTTTTCTGCCGTCTTCTAAGTATAATCAACCATTATTACACGTCACCGGATGTATGATATATGCTTCCAGGGCATGATCGAGATATGAACTTGAGATTTGAGCCCAAGAGCATGTGGGTAGGAAAAACGTAAAACTGGTGGGTAATTTTTGCAATTTTACCACACATTTTCGTTGCAAATTTTCTTTGCACACCACTATGAGGCAAGATACTAGCAGCTTTTATTTTCGTTTTCTGTATCTACAGTATTCGTAAATAAATTGAATTTATATAACGCTAAAGTACCTAGATAACTGATAAAAAAGATATAATCATTATCTCAAACCTTTTGTTACCTCTCTGACGATGTATGTACGTTTGATACTGAGAGGTTTTATATTGTGAACAGTTACATCTGGAAATTTTGAACCTGAGATCTTGACTTTTTCATACACTGAATGATTTACATTTCTTTCAGGTCTATTAATTTATTATATTTTACACCAAATTTTGGATCATTTCCTGTCACTTCTTTCTCCGAGTACCCCGAGGAGCTCTGGATCGAGCTCTGGACAAACTTAGAGCATCTATTAAACCTTCGTGTTAACTTTCGGCTAACCGCCAGGTTTTTTGGTTACAGAATATTATCATATGAAACATACAAGGCGTAACTTCTAGCATCAGCTGTTAAACCTTCGTGATAACTCTCGGTTAACCGCCAGGTTGTTCGGCAATACAACATTATCTTATGAAACGTACAAAACGAAACTTTTAGTAGGTATTTATTGAACCTTCGTGTTAACTCTCGGTTAACCACCAGGTTGTTCGCCTACACCACCTTGTTGTATGGAACGTACAAGACGAAACTTTTAGCGTGTATTTAAACCCTCGTGTTAACTCTCGGTTAACCGCCAGGTTGTTCTATTACGTAATATTACCGTCTGAAAATGTAGGCATGAGACTAAAGTTTTAGTCTCTATTAAACCTTCGGGTTAACACTCGGTGAACCGCCAGGTTGTACAGTTACACAATGATTTGTGATTTCTAGAGAAAAATGTAATCGTAGCGGTAGATATGTTTTTCTTACACAGGTATAATGAAAAGTAAGGTCACCGTTTTAACTCTTGGTCAACCCCCAGGCGTTTGTACGTTCGAATAAGCCGGTTTTCGGGAGTCTGATGAAGATTCTATAATAATCCTTCGACTATTACGTTTCTGTTGTTTGCGTTTTTGTTTCGGCATTTCACTTAAATATTCACTTTTAAAAGTTTTAACAAACAGTGCACGTGCGTTTGCTACCTGCACGACTTCCCTCTTGTTCAGAGAATGGTGAATTCGTCTTGTGCATGGGGCTCAACCTCGTTTGTATCTCTGAAGAATACAATAAGTGAGCGGACGAATATGGAGGTAGTATGTATGTACGCATTTTGCGTTAATATTGTCTCGCGGACAATAGCTTCCAGTTAATGTGTTTATCTAGTCAAGGTGACACATTCACTGCATGAGTGTCATAAGAATATGACTCATAATTAGCTCGCAGCTAATTATGATCTCGCAATTGACTCGCAGTCAATCCCGAGTTAAAAACACTTTTATAGCTTCCAGTTAATGTGCATATCTAGTCAAGGTGACACATATTCACTGCATGTGTGTCATAAGAATATGACTCATAATTAGCTCGCAGCTAATTATGAACTCGCAATTGACTCGCAGTCAATCCAGAGTTAAAAACACTTTTATAGCTTCCAGTTAATGTGCATATCTAGTCAAGGTGAAACATATTCACTGCATGAGTGTCATAAGAATATGACTCATAATTAGCTCGCAGCTAATTATGATCTCGCAATTGACTCGCAGTCAATCCCGAGTTAAAAACACTTTTATAGCTTCCAGTTAATGTGCATATCTAGTCAAGGTGACACATATTCACTGCATGAGTGTCATAAGAATATGACTCATAATCAGCTCACAGCTAATTATGATCTCGCAATTGACTCGCAGTCAATCCCGAGTTAAAAACACTTTTTTAGCTTGCAGTTAATGTACATAACATATTCACTGCATGAGTGTCATAAGAATATGACTCATAATTGGCTCGCAGCCAATTATGATCTCGCAATTGACTCGCAGTCAATCCCGAGTTAAAAGCACTTTTTAACACTTAGTAATAGAATTTTCGACTAACCTGCAAAGTTCTCGTCATCAGACGAGTCTAACGGGCGCCAATATTTCTCCTTATCCTGCTATCGCTAGGAGTGTCTAGCTGGAAGGTTTGATTTCCGTCGTGTTACTTCGCTAGTAACCTTCCAGTGGATTAGCGTACTTTAACACGTACTTCGTGTGAGTACTAAGTAACTATAATTACTTAGGCGAGCCATGCTGAAGGGCTTAACCTTCTTCATGGTGCCTCTTGGGCAACCCGCCGTATGGACTTTTAGAATAATTAAACGGTGCATAAAATAATAATTTCTTAAGCGCCTTTTATGCTGAAAGGTTTACTCTCCTTCGTTGTTACCTCTCGGGTAACCCCCAGGAAAACCTTAAGTGTAATTTGACACTGCATGAAAATACAATTCTCAGGTGCGTCATGCTGAAAGGTTTATTCTCCTTTGTTGATACCTCTCGGGTAACCCGTCGGAAAACCTTTAGTGTAATTTGACCCTGCATGAAAATATAATTCCTCAGGCGCGTCATGCTGAAAAGGTTTATTCTCCTTTGTTGATACCTCTCGGGTATAACCCCTCGAAAAAACTTAAGTGTAATTTAACACTGCATGAAAATATAATTCCTCAGGCGCGTCATGCTGAGCTGAAAGGTTTATTCTCCTTTGTTGATACCTGTCGGGTAGCCCCTCGGAAAACCTTTAGTGTAATTTAACACTGCATGAAAAATTAATATAAGAATAATTTCTTAAGCCTGTCATGCATGAAATAAATTGCTGAAAATGAAAGATTAAAGACTCACCGTTTTCCTGTAAACAGCAGCGGTTGTTTCTTTTTCAATATTTTTTATTTAGATAAAAAATAATATTAACTATGTTGAAAGTGGGGACGTCCGATCGTTGCTACGCACGATAAAAGAATGACGAAGAAATATTGAATGGGTAAACAAGTGGGGATGGCTTAAGTGGGAGAATTTTGTCATTATACTAAAATAAAACATCTCTAAAAATCGTGCGATTGTTGCTGTACAATAAAGGAACTACCTAGTAAATAAATCATATCTGAAGAATGAAGCGACGAAATATAATAGCGAATTAAACTTCTAGTTTTTTCATAGACGAAGCTCTTACGAGCTAAAAGGCTTTGATGACTTAAGTGTCGTTGATAGGTGCTGTTTTTAAAAAAAATCTAAATAGGCACTTTTATTAAGCTAAATTGTGACAAAACTGAAATAAATACAGTGTATTTCGGGTATAACGACGATGAAGGGACCACTCTATTTTCGTCGTTATATCCGGAAGTTGTTACAGGCAATGGTAAAGATATACAGACACGTACACATGTATAGTTTATATTCATTTATTATTGAAAATATTTGCACACATTAACTGGTACATTTAAAAAAATGTGTAATAATAGTTTGTTTCAATTTACCTCCGAAACGTACGTGCTTCCCTACCTACTTAGCTGATATCTATAAACAAAAGGTAAAGGTCTCCCATTGAATTATTATGTATAATTCCTCAAAGAGGTCTCCACACTTGCTGACCATCTGTGTGGATGTAAACAAAAGATACGAAATGTTTGTGAAAGAAAGAAATCTTTTGTGTCTTTGGCGGCCGACTCCGGTCGCAATATCTGCATGGGATTTCTAGGAATTTGTTACAAATGATTCATTAAAAACAGTCTCTACACTCGAACTCGGCGTTACATCCAAAGTCGCTATAGCCACATGAATTTTGTACTAAAGTATGCTTTAAATTCAAGGGACTTTAGATTTAACGTCGCTATAGGTAAATGGTCGCTACAACCAAGGTCGTAATAAATGAAATCCACTGATGTTAAACGCTAAGACATTTTTATGTGCATTACGTTAAGATTTGATTTATGGTAATTAATGGTTATATTTTGGTTATTTTTGTTGGAAAAGTACACTTTGGCCATTGATATTTACAGAATGTTTATGAAACACGCCTGGAGAGACATTACAGTCGCCAATTCGTCTCCCCAGGCTACAAAAAGTACCTTAAAATTAAAAAAAATAAAACAAAATAAAATAAAAACAAAAGAAAGTAACATGCTAGAAAAACTCAAATAAAAAATTCATTTAAAACACTAATACCTATTACTTACTTTATAACATTTTAATACTGTCACATCACGTCGTATTGAGTCACGTAGTCACGTTTGTCGCTGACGTAGGGAATTTTTTTATTTAGAAATTTGCTTCTCTAGACCTAGGACAACAGTTTCACAGTCTGTCCTTATCCTGTAGTCGCGCGGTAGGTCAACAAAACACAGGCTTGCCCTAATTTCCACGCGCACACATTCTTCGTATGCATCGGTTTTTATTTGCTTATCTCGTGAATCCGCTCTTTGTGTCCGAGCTCTGCTGTTTGCGAGCACTCTCAAATGCTGACTACAAAACTATTACGACGTGCCTTGCATTCCAAAATTCCGAAAGTAGATAAAAAAAATCATATTTTCAAATTTTTGTCTGAATTTCGATTGGGTTGGGAAAATAATGTTTCAGTAAGAAGTGTTATTGCATCACTTTTTGGTAAAGGAAAAACTTTTCGAAAAGAGGTTTTCACGCCTATACCTACGATGAAAAGTCGTTAAGCATAGCTTATTGAAAGCTTTTATGTATTAATTCAATTCAATTCATGTATTTAAAACATGTAGGACATACAGGTGTCTCTTATGTTACGTCATGTTTTGACTCTACCACTGGTTCGGAAAGAAGATTCTGCTGAGAAGAGCATAGTCATAGTCATAGTCATAAATATTTATTCAATTTAGGTAGATACACTACACTTATTGACGTCCAGTTACATAAAAATATGATGGTGATGATCTGTTACGGTAACTAAAACTACGAGGGTTCCAAACGCGTCGGTCTGAGAAGAGCCCACAACAAACTCAGCTAGGTTTTTTTTTTCGTTATCACCATCTCACAAATCATCTTAACTAAGAAACTATCAGAGTCATTAGAACAAATTATTTCCAAGCTTCCTTGTCATTTAAGTAATCCTTCACATGGTCATAGGATTTTTCAACCGGCAAGAAACTCAGCAGTTGCTCTTTTTTTTGTTTTTTTAAACAATATATTACATTACGTAGGTAAGTATGTAAATAAAATAAAATAGTTTAAGCTGTTATTATACTGTCCTGTGGGGAGCTTGTCCCAGAGCCGGTTGCTTCTATACAACTTTGATAAGCTCTAATTTACCTGTGGGTGGTAACCCAAGGCTGCCAAATCCAGTATAAGCACGTGCCAATGTTAGCATAATAATTGTTTCAAATCAATATTAATATCACAGTGGTCGGACAATGGTCAGCGGGGTCGCTGGCCGGTAACATGGTTGTGGGTTGTGGCGGACACATTTGGGTCATTTCTGTTGATCTGCATTTCCCAGAGCGAGTCAGTAAATCGATCTTATTCGAAACTAGATGATGCCCGCGACTTCGTCCGCGTGGATTAAGGTTTTTGATTCCTGCGGGAACTCTTGATTTTTCCTTCATAAAAAGTAGCTTATGATACAACCTATCACTATACCAAATTTAATCCATATCGGTTGAACGGATGAGCCGTGAATGCGTAGCAGACAGACAGACACACTTTCGCATCCATATCCATACTAATATTATAAATGCGAAAGTGTTTCTGTCTGTCTGTCTGTCTGTCTGCTACGCTTTCCTGGCCTATCTTTTTAACCGATTTTGCTGAAATTTGGTATAGGGGTAGGTTATATACCGGGGAAGGACATAAGCTACTTTTTATCCCGGAAAATTAAGGAGTTCCCGCGGGAATCAAAAAACCTTAAGCCACGCGGACGAAGTCGCGGGCATCATCTAGTTTATAATATTAGTATGGATTGTTTATCTTTGTAAATATATAGGTATCGAAAGGAAAGTAGAGAAAGTATTAGCTTAATTAATGATCTTCCTGACAGAGGTGTGCGCTGCGATCTTACAACTAGGTCTTAGGTTCGATTCCTATGCACGTTTCACACGGGAATTGAACCATTGAAGGCACCGCCCACTCTACCTAACGAACAAAATGCTTTATCATAGTTACTGCTTCAACGAAAGCGTACTTATCCCACATTCCAGATTTATACAACAACAGCGGCGGCCATTTGTACGCGGTCGGTTATAAAGCGCGGGGATATTTTAATCCCCGCGTACTGACGGCGCTGTAACGCCATAAAAGCAATTAGTGACAATGGTACGTAGGTAATGGCCTTAACGCGCCAACGTGCTGGCTCCGTGCCAGAGGGCAGGGGGGGGGGAGGGGCGGGGGTGGCGATGATTTGTCAATGATTTTATTCACTGACCTACTGAACAATTAGTAGGTACTTTTTTTTGTCCACTACAAGTTAGCCCTTGACTGCGATCTCACCTGATGGTAAGTGATGATACAGTCTAAGATGGTAGCGGGCCTCCCTGTTAGGGGCATGGCAGTTATATTAAACCCATACCCCTAATCGGTTTCTACACGGCATCGTACCGGAACGCTAAATCGCTTGGCTTCTTTATCGGTAGGGTGGTAACTAGCCACGGACGAAGCCTCCCACTAGGCCAGACCAGGGAAAATTCAGAAATTATAAATTTCCAAACCCTGCCAGGGATCGAACCCGGGACCTCCGCATATTAAGGCAACAGCGCTCAACACTGCGCCACGGAGGTCGTCAAACGGTACCTATACGTCAAAGTGTACCTATACGGAGTTTTGTGAGTTTTGTTGTGGTTTGATGGGTGAATAGTTGGCATACTCTTGTCAACGCGTACGACACGTGGTACGATACAGCTATAGGGTCCGCCTCCACACCATCTCTCAGGAACAAGCGCACTTTCCTAATGAACCTTAGTTTCTAAATATGTAATAGATAATCAATAAAATTGAAGTTAAATATGCTATAATCGCCAAAGTAGACAAATCTATGTGGTACAGCGTGTAGATTGCGATACTCACCGCCCAGTAAACCAGTAAATGCACGATTTACAATTTTGCATTGTCGAGTTAATATCTCCTGAAGATGGCTCCGGTGTCGGAGTGAAACGTACGTTGAGAATAATTTGGAAGATTTGTGTGGTGTGGTGTTGTGCCGGTGCGAATTGCTGCCTTACTGGGCTATGAATATCGCAAGCCATTCTTTCATTATCATGGACTTCCGCAAAATAACCGATTGCTCGTATATGTGCAAAGTATAATGAAATATCTAAAGTTATACCTGGCATTGACATTTTCCACAATTCATATGGAGCATTTAAAAAAAAACTCACCGATCACCTATCGGTGAGTCCTATAGATTAGTAATAATTTATTTTATATAACTTTCACTTAATTTAATATTTCCTTGATGTTTGCATGCGCTAATTTTGTAAACGCTGTGTACACTTTTAACCGATGTACATATCAGTGAATGTGTCACTTTTTTAATGTTATAATTTGTGTGTTAAATATGTATATTGTAAGTGAACCTATTAAAGTAAATAAAATAAAAAATAACGCCTGTAAAAGATATCAATATTATAGTCAACCCAAACGCAAACCAAACTTTTTCCACCAAACAGCGTCACATAGGTATTGGTAGAATTTTCATTTGTCCCGAAAACTGCCGATCACTGCCGAGTCCGATAGAGCTTTTATTAAATTTTTTCAATTCCAATTTCTGGTCTGGCGGCATTATTTGACTATTATAACTCTTGATAAAGGACTACAAAACCTAGGTATATAATATTATGCATTTTTTCACAACATTGAGGTATGCGCACGGCTCCCTGTAAAGTTTCAAAATACCACGTTTTTTGCAGACAATGTTTGAATCTCCTTACAACGTGTAATATTATTTTGTAGACCCAAGAGAAACCTTCTTAAACGGTCAATACAAAATTAAAGTACCTATAGGTTCCAATAATATTAGGACAGAATACAAAAAAGGGCAGTTAAAAGATCGAGAGATGGCAAATGCTGATATTTCCCATTCAATCTAGATATACCTTAATACCTACTCCTGGAAAAGCTGAGTATAATTTCTGCAAATATTGTGCTATTAATACATTCTTTAATTTTAATATTCTCGAGATGCATGTTCCCAAGTATATATATTATGCGACATTCTGACGAATTTAATATTTTGTTTTGTATAATAATATTTCCGCGGCGCAATATCGTCTTCGTCGCACAATGAGTTTAATCTCACTTTATTACGGACTGGCTCAGGAGCGAGGTTTCATTAATACGGGATCACTGCTGCGGCCTACAGGCTACATTACACTCGCCATCTATCTTAGTGCCTTTATCTATATCTAAGAAAGTATATATAACCACGTAGTTCAACGGTTGATGAACAAACTAAGCTCAATGTTCAAATACTATCCATTTTTATTTCTTTGACGACGACCTCCGTGGCGCAGTGTTTAACGCTGTTGTCTTAACGTGCGGAGATCCCGGGTTCAATCCCCGGCAAGGTCAATTTGGGAATTTATTATTTCTGAATTTTCCCTGGTCTGCCTGGTGGGAGGCTTCGGCCGTGGCTAGTTACCACCCTACCGGCAATAGACGTGCCGCCAAGCGATTTAGCGTTCCGGTACGACGCTGTGTAGAAATCGAATAGGGGTATGGGTTTAATATAACTGCCATGCCCCTAACAGGTTAGCCCGCTAACATCTTAGACTTCCATCAGGTGAGATCGCAGTCAAGGGCTAACTTGTAGTGGATGACAACCCCGGTGCGAACGACGCGTGTTTTAAGTTAAACGTGTGTATCTGTCTGTGGCATTGTATAACATTCAAACAAATTAACCGATTTTGATCTAGTTTTGCTTGTTTAAAAGGTGAAAAGCTAGATATAATTCCAGAAAATCTTTTCAGCTGTTTTAAAAAAATCAGCTCTTTTGTAATTATTAATTAAAGTTGGTTTCAATGTGTCCGGCTTTCTTGAATTATTAATTCGCATGAATGTATAGCAAGTTAAACGTACGTCCGTAAACATTTGCAGCACCAGAAGAATCGCTGGAAGAAGTTTTAGAATAAGTAATGCCGACCCCACGTGACTCCTAAAAGTTGTAATATTAACATAAAAATCATACTTACTAAACACAATATGCTTTGTACATTCACAGTAATCTCCAGGTTGCCGCGTCTCTGTCGTTGTACATTGTTACCTCTAAAACAGATAAAATACTGCACTGAATGTACCAAACAAAAGAAGCTCCGAAATCCTCCGTACAGCAGCTCGCGTCGCCGAGAGAGTGTTATTTGATAAAGGCGACGATCCCCAGTCATTAACGGCGACAGATCGTAAGAAGCTTAGCGCGGGGCCACGTTCGCCGTTTCCACCGACTGCCGGATTTCATGACCTCAATCCCACTGCAACTTAGTAGAGAGCTTAGCACACTTTTATTTCACGTACCAAATGCAGGAACTTGAATTCTAGCTGACAACTGGTTTGCTGTCCTATTAATTATATTTTAGTATTTTTATTTGTATAATTGTTTATGTATTCCTAGCTGATGCCCGCGAGGATCGAGGTTTTTCGGTACCCGCAGGAACTCTTTAATTTGCCAGGATTTAATTTGACTATAATCTATCTCTGTGCCAAATTTCATCTAGATCCGTTCAGACGTTGGGGCGTGATTGAGTAACAAACATCCATACATCCATACATCCATCCAAATTTTCGCATTTATAATGTTTATTTGATTTGATTAGAATGTATATCGTATAGTTTATGTAGTATATTATACCTATGTATTAATGTTGTTGCGCTATCCTGCTTCATTGCTTTTGTTTCTATAATTAAAGGTTGTCTGGAGGAGATCACTTTTAGTGATAAGACCGCCTTTGCACACTTGTTATTTCTTTTTGCTTGTTAACTTTTTTTATTTCTTTTTAATGTTTTGTGTGGCTTTAAAACATTTATCTACACTAATGTTATAACATTCTACTTATGTTTCCAATACTTGACTTATAATTACTACTGTTATAGCGCAGATAACAAAACACTCAATTTAAGCAATTTCACATGATGGTATAATATCCACATCGATATCGTAAAATCTCATTATAACATCAATAAAACGCGACCAATTAACCTGGCGAGCCTTATGTCAAAATCCTCATACAAGTCGTATAAAATTTTGATATTAGGCTGGCTTTTGAAAACAGTTGGGTTATACGTGAAAACTTCGTCGAAACTACTAAACTTACATACACAAAACTCTTTGGTAAGATCTTGTGCCAATTAAATAAAAAACGAACAGCGCGCGCTCGCTCCTGATTGGCCCTGCGCGCGCAGCTGCGCTCTCATTGGTTAGATTTTAATGGCGGCAAGTTCACTGTGACAATACACGTACGCGATAAACTATTGTCAGCTTTTACTCTTGTTGTTTGATAAATTGCATTAGTGAAGATAAAGTAGTGTATGCAACTGCATATAACACGGGTATTAAAACACTCGTTACTATTATGAAACTCGCTGCGCTCGTTTCATAAACTCACACTCGTGTTTTAATACCCTTCATTATATGACAGTTGCATAAACTACTATTATCTATCTATCTAATAAGTGCTTCATTTTTCGAGTTAAAGCTATGAAAATTAATTAGCATTTGGGTTTTCGAGTTACAATTATAAAGTACTAGCTGATGCCCACGACTTCATCCTCGTGGAATGAGTTAAGTATAAAAGACACTTCAGTGAAAGCCACAAAACAGACAAAGAATAAATATATTTTAAGTATAAACAAAAAGCATAAAGCCTCGAGTGAGTGACATCCAGCGTCATACATTCATACAATCCATACAAGTGATACGGCCAGGCGATGCGTGAATGTTTTAACAAGCGCGAAACGTACGGAGCGCGGGCTCGGGCGCCGGGAATTCCATTTTCATATTCACGATATCTCTGACAACAACATGAATATCCAATAACAATCGTTTTGTGCGGACGTTTTTTCAATAGAACTTTGAGAATTGTATTGTATGGTGTAGGGCTGTAGGCAAACCATCGGCAAATGCAAATTTTAGGACATAGGACAGGTATTGTGACGGTATTAACAACCTCACAGATCAAGTAAAGGTTTTTGTTCCTTTTTTTGTCTGAAAATCATTTATTTGAAATGAAATGCCCCCCGATTACGTAAGAATTGTCGATCAAACGTTAAAGATTTTCGTCAAAGTAAAATAAACCATGACAGCGTTGAATTAGAGCTCAATTTCGTCTGCCCATTCTTATACGTTTAGGGTATCGTACATACCTAAACGTATAAGAATGGGCAGAAGAAATTGAGCTGTAATTCAATGCACTTATGGGTTATTTTACTTTATGAAAATCTTTAACGTTTGATCGGCCATTCTTACATGATTGGGGCCATGATTTATTTATTTCACGCAGGACAACTTGTGTCACTTATGAAACGTTAAGACTCTACCACCGGTTCGGAAATCTACTGAGAAGACCCGGCAAGAAACTCAGCAGTTGCGCTTTTCTAAAAAAGAAAAGGTTACAACACGTAGACAATACAACACATAAGTTACAAATATTACCTACACTGACTTGTGTGACTATTGTCATGCTACGTCCGAATCCATACTAATATTATAAATGTGAAAGTATGTCCGTCTGTCTGCTACGTTTCCATTGGATTTTTCAGAAAGTTAAACCCAGACAGGCATAGTCACGGGCATCGTTCTAGTAAACAAAAGAGTTTGATACTTTATGGCGATTATCTGAATATAATTTTATAATTTTTTTTATTACAGTGCTTCACACACGAGGAAAGTTTCTAAACTTACTTAAATATACATGTCAAAAATTTCGGAACCGGCAGGATTTGAACCTGCGTCTCTCTGGGAATCGCGCCCTGAGCGCCTTGACCACTCGGCCACGGTTCACTTACCTGCCAGTGACGAAATTTAAGACATGCATCTTTAATCCAGTCTTTTTACGCGACTGTCTATGCCATCCAGTAGCGATATTAATGTATCGAAACTACTTTCAGAGGCCCATATTCGATGGAACTCTTTGAACTAGGAATGACACATTTTGCGTTTTTTCAAGGCGCTCAGGGCGCGATTCCCAGAGAGACGCAGGTTCAAATCCTGCCGGTTCCGAAATTTTTGACATGTATATTTAAGTAAGTTTAGAAATTATCTGAATACATTGTGGCGGTCTTCGCAGTCCGCACATAATCCAATAGATGGCACTGCTAGTAGCGCACGAAGAACACGAAGAGCTCAACTCACGATTACGAAATTTTCTCTAACTTACGCTATATAAACGACCTCCAAAGATGAACGGTCGGCCCAGTGGTACCCGAGCACAACACCCGCTCGGAGGATGATCATCCTTTGTTACGGTCGAGCCATATCACCTGCTCCCGTCCAACATGAAAAATAACTTAAATTAAGATGAAAATATATTACGAGTAGGTTTAATAATACATTCCGATATCTAATGCGAGGTTTAGTTGTGAACTGTAAAGAGACTGTTGATTTTCTAAGGGGAGAACTTAGGTTTTTTATTTTTTTATCCACTACAAGTTAGCCCTTGTCTGAGATCTCACCTGATGGTAAGTGATGATGCCGTCTAAGATGGTAGAGGGTTAACCTGTTAGGGGCATGGTAGTTATATTAAACCCATACCCCTTCTTGTAGGTTGTAGAAACCTACACGGCATCGTACCGGAACGCTAAATCGCTTGACGGCATGTCTTTGCCGGTAGGGTGGTAACTAGCCACTGCCGAAGCCTCCCACCAGGCCAGACCAGTGAAAATTCAGAAATAATAAATTCCAAATTGTCCCTGCCGGGGATCGAACCCGGGACCTCCGCACGTTAAGGCAACAGCGCTCAACACTGCGCCACGGAGGTCGGCAAAACTTAACTGTATTATTCTGTTTATAACGATTCCCCAGAGTATTTAGATTGGTATTCGGTACCAAATAGCACTAAATCAACAAAACCTAGTTCTACACAATCAATACAATTCCGACACATAATCTCTGTATCGGCGGCGCGGCGCTCGGCGGCCATTAGTCCTGGTCGCAGCGCCGCAAACTGACAGTCGGTCCCGATCAATCGGATTGCGTTTACTATTCATGCAGCGGCCGAGGCTAGCCGTGACTGATCGTCTCTGCTTATTGTGCTGAAGAAAAACATCTAGAGGGCAACTCTTTTTTTATCCACTACAAGTTAGCCCTTGACTGCGATCTCACCTGCCTGCTCGAGGGTTCTAAAAGGTGTGTGAAGCCGGCAAATACGCACGGCCACGTGCGTATTTGCCTATGCTTGGTGGACTATGGCCAAAACCTAACTCATTCTGAGAGATTAATTCGTTCTCAGTAGTGAGATGATGATGATAGACTGTTCTATTGTCTGATCGTAAAACTTCTCTCAGAGCTTCTCAATGGAAGTCTTAGCTCAGACGTTCAGGTACTGGAGAGTTGGGTTCACTCAGGCTATAGTAAATTGAGCGTACAGTCTTAACATTCAAATGTGTCGTTTCCATTCACTTCTTTTATCATCTAAACAAGTAACAACTGAAAACAACTCCTTAAACAATGTTAAGAGACTTTGTAGTTGAAGGATGGTGTGCTACACGTAAAAGTCACGAGTGAAAACTAGAACTGCAAACACATACGTGTGTTATGAATATTTGAAATGTTAAATTGTAAAGTGCATCGTCTGCCCGGCATGACATAAGTAGTTGTGCATTACAGCCACAAAGAGCTCTGTGGCGCGGCGTTCTGACTGATGATGCTCCCCGACTGTTCCTACTACTACACGAATAACTAAAAAGTTACAAGACTAGCTGTCATAATGTACAAACTCATAATTCATAGTCACAAACTGACAAAAGATAACTCGTTTTTGCTCTTGGTATCTCCCGCGTGACACTCGTGTAAGGTACTACTCTTTGGGTTGTAACGGGCCAAGCTTGAATTAATTTAAACTGTTTTCATGTCAGAGAATGTTAATATATGTCCTGATACAGAAAATTTATCATTAAGTTCGCAATCTGTTTATTTTTTTTGGTTTATGATATTTAAAGACTTTGGCAAAAAATATGCGTGCCTAAGTACTTAGTATTTTGTGCAAGTCACAAATTATTTATTAATAAGAACTTCATTGTTTTCAATATTAATTTATGAATAGAATAACTAGGTATCGATGATTTGAAATGCTCTTCCAGTTCCCTCACAGAAGAACCAGCAGCTTTTAGCTCATCTTTTCTCACAGAATTTTGTCTGGAATTCTCATTTATCAAATTGTCAAACTATACATTTCCTGTTTAAGGTGAACTAGTGTCTTCGTTGGCTGACAACTCGCACCACTCTAATGGTTCTTGGATCCACTTTTAACACGGGGGATGTCAGTGCTCTGCACTCAACTGCTCGCCGAATTAATGACGCAGTCCGGAAAACCATTATTGATGTAGTTGGAGCTGCTCAAACTGGCACTGAGGAGAGAGTATTAAACTAAAATAATTAGATAATTTTCTTAAAATCTTATATTATCTCTAATGAATACATTTTTATTAATATCAGTATGACAGTTTTCATTTGATTCGCTTTAACATTACCAATTCTGTGGTATAAACGTCCTATAGTTTAATGTTTTGTCGCAAACTAAATGCCTCGATGATAATTGTCTAATAATGAACAATATTATGTTCACTGAGTTCACAAAACATGTTCAAAAAATAATAATGGGTTTTTCCACCAGTAAATTCTCGCTGGGTTCTAGTTTAAGATTAATTCATCATCATCATAATTTTAAACCGTTTCCTTGTTTTCCTTGACCGCAAGTGATATTTAATTTCTTAAAACGAACATAACTGAGACGTTACAGATGCATGCCAGGGGATCGAACCCGCGACCCCTATAATAGGAGTTTGTTTATCTATACCTAATTATATCACTAGATATAAATTGTTGTAACGCAACAATCATATTAAATAGGTAACCCAGCAGAGTACTCTTCTTCCTTCACATACAGAGAGAAGCTCGTGTCACGTCGGCCGCGGCTGCGAGGCGTCCGCCATTACTCAGTGTCAGGGGCGCCTCTCGCGTCGCTATTCATACGCCCGTATCCTTATCACACGAATATATTTCATGCATTGTAGCCTTCCGGTTCATTTGTTATGTTGTATGAATTCATGGAAAAATTGTTTTCTGATATTTTGTAGTAGTGTAGTGTTCTCACGGCGGAAACACCCTAGGGACAGAATCCTAGTGGACAGGATAACAAGTCCGCGCGAAACGTCGTTATTGTAGGGGAAAGACGTTTTGTCGCATCGCGCTAGTCAGTGTAGCTCCATTTAAAAGTGAGTGAAGCGGACTTTTAATCCACAATAAACAGTTTTTGTCAGATTTTAGGTCAGATCATTCACTCCGCAGGTCAGATTTGCAAACGAAACCAAAAACAATTTATAAATTAGTAATTAACGCGGCAATGAGCTCTGATGGTGGCGAGACTATGCGTCATTAAAATAAATTTTAAATCATTACAAGACATTTAAAAAAACTTTAATCCGCCATATTGAATTTAGTGTGACGTATTTTTATTTTTCGTATTCTTCTCAGCAAACCCTTTTAATTGATACCCAGATACCAAATAAGTAACTACCCTGCCTTGGCCTCCGCTACTATCTTTGAGAGTCCACCATATTGGATTTAGAATGACGTCACTTAGCTAACAATACTGTCATCCAAATTACACTAAACGTGTATGCAATATTTGAGCTCAATCGGTTGGAGATAATTGTAACCTAAACAAACCCACAAACATTGCAACAACAGCAACAACAAGAGCACTAGGGGCTTGTAAAAATGCCACACATTTCTCATTGACCGAGCCAGTCATCAAACAGAGGATCTCAAACCTCACTGCATACCGCTGTAAGTACTGTACCAGAGAGAATATCTAGATATTTGCATATGAGGCGTCCCATGATTATAATTAACAGATCCGCTTCAAAGGGTGTGAATTCTCTCAACCAATATAAGTCTCCCTTATTAAACCCCGCACGTCACCTGCCCGGCGCACGCCCGGGGTACGCCCGTGGCACGTCCTGCTAATTTAATTGCGGCAAAACTAAATACGGCGCCAATTAACAAAGACCCATCGCGGCATGACGCGTTATATACGAACTTAATTAAGCGTTAATAAGCGCTGAGAACTTGGGAATTTAGTATTATAGCCTCGTTTTTTAAATACTTCGAAAAAATAGGTTCTCGGTTTATCTAAGAGATGTGACCTACAATCCATCATTCTAACGATTAGGTTCCCCGAGAGATAATATATAAACGCACTTTTTGACTTTGATAAAGAGTTACTCATTTGACTAGTTGTCATACCCAAGGATGTTGCGTCAATTCCAAAGGAGACCGCCAAAAGTCCATACATGTCTGGGCTAAATACACAATAATACGTTACAGCAATGATTCTTGTGTTATTAAATCGATAAATATATCAATCACATTTTAGCGTCTCAAAGATTTTTTTCAAAATTCAATGGGGATTAGGAGAAAATACATATTTTTGGTTAACTTAGGTTAGGTTAGGTTAGATATGAAGTTTTGTGTTTTATCAAGATAAAACGGTAAAAATGACAAGTTTTTTCCACAGAAATGTATTGAGGACCAAAATAATGATCTCCAATGAACTGGTAGGGTCATTAAAAATGTGATTGTGATAAAAAACTTCTTTAACACGCAGAGGTCGTTCGCAACAGCAGGGGTTATCCAAGTCCTTACAACACAGCCAAAGTCGTCAAAAAAAGAGCGAAAATAATGGAAACACATCCGTAAGCGCATGACTCCATGAGTACGAAAGTCGAAAAACAAATGCCAGCAAAGATTCAAAGAGTATAGTAAAAATGTCATGTAATGACAGTCTAGGTTAGGGATTAGGTACGCATGACAATCTGAAATCGATTTATCAAAGAATCGACTTCTTGACCAAAAAATGAGCTTTTTAATCGATATAGATAATAATGAATCGATCGAGTGCATCGATATTTAGTCCTAGATAATCGAGATTCTTGCCTACTTAATACTTAGATGAAAAATTAATTTTTATTATTATTATTAGCAATAGAATTAACATTTTAATTAAAAAAACATTTTATTTATCATATCGAATAGATTTCGATTCAAATCGATTTATGTATCGATTTTTTTCGGAAAGAATCGTCATCCCTAACTAACATAGACTATGACATAGAGTATAGAGTGGTAAAGACATAGCATAAGACAGTAAAACGTGACCATTGTGGTTTTTAAGGGTTATTTATTAAATAAGTTTTTAGCACAAGAAAATTGTTAATATTTAATCTGATATTTAATCAGAAAAAAATCTACAATTTTTTGGTGTTTATGGGGTGTCTGTAACGATTTAGCCCAATTTTGTCGATCTCCTTTAATTATTTCTTACTGTTTATTGAACAGAGGGTCTTCCAAAAGACCTAAAATTCACATCCTCGGTTACTTACCAAACCATTACCAAACGGAGAAATTATCCATTACAAGAAAACGTGCGCAGCGTTGTCTGCGTTGATAAAGGTTTTTTTATTTCCCACGGGAATTGTAACTCTCCGGAATAAAAAGTAGTCCATGTTCTTTCCCGGGGTGCAAATTATCTCTATACCAAATTGTGTCGAAAACACATGGGACGTGACAGCAGACAGACAGACATTATCGAAATTATATTATTAGTATAGATTCAAGTCTGCCTTAGGCACGGTGTACCTACCTGTACAGAAGTAGCTACCATATTATACTTCCATAATCCCAGTAAACACGAAAAAATATAACAAAGAGGTAATTTATAATAGTCAATTGCGCTCGGCCGACCACACAACTGCAAATCCCATAGCAATAACTCGCTGTACTGAACCTCCCTCCCTCCCCCCTTTAAGCCCATCCCCGGAGGTAACGCGTCATTCAATAACATGCATTATTTATTTAAAACAACACTTTAATCTTCCCATAACTTGGCCGTGGGGTTCTCGAAGAAATACTGAATAAAACGATGAAAACATTTTGTTAAATTATCTTGGGAGGCTTGGTTTTTTTATAATGTAGAATTGTAGACGATCGGTGAGGACGAATTTTTTGAATGTCAACGCAAATAAAGCCCTGGCGAGCTAGTATGTCCGTGCGATGCGAATCGGTATACTACTTACAGTAATGTTATCATTCTGTGGTTATGCTGAGACTACTACCATCTACTACTGAGTTGTTAGAAACAAATTATTACTAAGTATGTAATATTATATTTCGTCGCTTCATTCTTCAGATATAATTTATTTACTAAGTAGTTCCTTTATTGTGTAGCAACAATCGCACTATTTTTAGAGATTTTAGTATAATGACAAAATTCTCCCACTTAAGCCATCCCCACCTGTTTACCCATTCAATATTTCTTCGTCATTCTTTTATCGTGCGTAGCAACGATCGGACGTTACCACTTTCAACATAGTTAATATTATTTTATATCTAAATAAAAAATATTGAAAAAGAAACAGCTGCGGCTTACAGGAAAACGGTGAGTCTTTAATCTTTCATTTTCAGCAATTTATTTCATGCCTGACAGGCTTAAGAAATTATTCTTATATTAATTTTTCATGCAGTGTTAAATTACACTAAAGGTTTTCCGAGAAGTTACCCGAGAGGTATCAACAAAGGAGAATAAACCTTTCAGCATGACGCGCCTGAGGAATTATATTTTCATGCAGTGTTAAATTACACTAAGGGTTTTCCGAGGGGTTATACCCGAGAGGTATCAACAAAGGAGAATAAACCTTTCAGCATGACGCGCCTGAGGAATTATGTTTTCATTCAGTGTTAAATTACACTAAAGGTTTTCCGAGGGGTTACCCGAGAGGTATCAACAAAGGAGAATAAACCATTCAGCATGACACGCCTGAGGAATTATATTTTCATGCAGTGTCAAATTACACTAAAGGTTTTCCTTGGGGTTACCCGAGAGGTAACAACGAAGGAGAGTAAACCTTTCAGCATAAAACGCGCTTAAGAAATTATTATTTTATGCAGCGTTTAATTATTCTAAAAGTCCATCCGGCGGGTTGCCCAAGAGGCACCATGAAGAAGGTTAATAAGCCCTCCAGCATGGCTCGCCTAATTAATTATAGTTACTTAGTAATTACACGAAGTACGTGTTAAAGTACGCTAATCCACTGGGAGGTTACTAACGAAGTAACACGACGGAAATCAAACACTCCTAGCGATAACAGGATAAGGAAAAATATTGGCGCCCGTTAGACTCGTCTGATGACGAGAACTTTGCAGGTTAGTCGAAAATTCTATGACTAAGTGTTAAAAAGTGTTTTTAACTCGGGATTGACTGCGAGTCAATTGCGAGATCATAATTGGCTGCGAGGCAATTATGAGTCATATTCTTATGACACTCATGCAGTGAATATGTGTCACTTTGACTAGATATGCACATTAACTACAAGCTAAAAAAAAAAAAGTGTTTTTAACTCGGGATTGACTGCGAGTCAATTGCGAGATCATAATTGGCTGCGAGGCAATTATGAGTCATATTCTTATGACACTCATGCAGTGAATATGTGTCACCTTGACTGGATATGCACATTAACTACAAGCTAAAAAAGTGTTTTTAACTCGGGATTGACTGCGAGTCAATTGCGAGATCATAATTGGCTGCGAGGCAATTATGAGTCATATTCTTATGAAACTCATGCAGTGAATATGTGTCACCTTGACTAGATATGCACATTAACTGCAAGCTAAAAAAGTGTCTGTAACTCGGGATTGACTGCGAGTCAATTGCGAGATCATAATTAGCTGCGAGCTAATTATGAGTCATATTCTTAGGACACTCATACATGAATATGTGTCACCTTGACTAGATATGCACATTAACTACAAGCTAAAAAAGTGTTTTCAACTCGGGATTGACTGCGAGTCAATTGCGAGATCATAATTGGCTGCGAGGCAATTATGAGTCATATTCTTATGACACTCCTGCAGTGAATTTGTGTCACCTTGACTAGATATGCACATTAACCGCAAGCTATTGTCCGCGAGACAATATTAACGCAAAATGCGTACATACATACTACCTCCATATTCGTCCGCTCACTTATTGTATTATTTAGAGATACAAACGAGGTTGAGCCCCATGCACAAGACGAATTCACCATTCTCTGAACAAGGGGGAAGTCGTGGAGGGTCAAAGAGGACCAAGTATATCAGATTCGTCACTAAGGACCGGCTTAGCAAGCCTAACACAAATTGATTTCGTTTCGTTTACAAATACTCGAGAAGTATCCGGAACACAGGTAAATTAATTATTTAAGTACCTACTTATAAAGAAGGTTACTTTTTACTCTAATTATATTTTTTTTTCGTGCGAGGTAGCAAACGCACGCGCACTGTTTGTTAAAAAGTGAATATTTAAGTGAAATGCCGAAACGAAAACGCGAAGAACAGAAACGTAAATTCAACCTACCCTCTCATAAAAATAATATTTCACTAACATAATATTGCATTAAAATACAGCTAAATTCTATCGCTTTCAAAGCAGAAAACCTGCTTATTCGAACGTACAAACGCCTGGTGGTTGACCAAGAGTTAAAACGATGGCAGTCTACCTTACTTTTTATTATACCTGTGAAAGAAAAACATATCTACGGTTACATTTTTCTCTAGAAATCACAAGGCATTGTATAACTAAACAACCTGGCGGTTCACGGAGTGTTAACACGAAAGTTTAATAGAGACTAAAACTTTAGTCTCGTACCTACATTTTCAGACGGTAATATTATGTAACAGAACAACCTAGCGGTTAACCGAGAGTTCAAACGAGGGTTTAAATACACGCTAAAAGCTTCGTCTTGTACGTTCCATACAACAATGTGGTGTAGGCGAACAACCTGGTGGTTAACCGAGAGTTAACACGAAGGTTCAATAAATACCTACTAAAAGTTTCGTTTTGTACGTTTCATAAGATAATGTTGGATCGCCGAACAACCTGACGGTTAACCGAGAGTTATCACGAAGGTTTAACAGATGCTAGAAGTTACGCCTTGTATGTTTCATACGATAATATTCTGTAACCGAAAAACCTGGCGGTTAACCGAGGGTTAACACGAAGATTTAATAAATGCTCTTAGTTGGTCCAGAGCTCGATCCAGAGCTCCTCGGGGTACTCGGAGAAAGTATAATAAATGAATAGACCTGAAAGAAACTTAAACCTTTCAGTAAATGATATAGTCAAGATCTCAGGTTCAAAATTTCCAGACGTAATTGTTCACAATAGAAAACCTCTCAGTATCAAACGTACATACACCGTCAGAGAGGTAACAAAAAGGTCTGAGATGATGAATATATCCTTTTTATCAGTTATCTAGGTACTTTAGCGTTATATAAATTCAATTTATTTACGAATACTGTAGATACAGAAAACGAAAAAAAAAAAAATGCTGCTAGTATCTTGCCTCATAGTGATGTGCAAAGAAAATTTGCAACGAAAATGTGTGGTAAAATTGCAAAAATTACCCACAAGTTTTACGTTTTTCCTACCCACACGCTCTTGGGCTCAAATCTTTCTTTTTTATCTCGATCGTGCCCTGGAAGCATATATCATACATCTGGTGACGTGTAATAATGGTTGATTATACTTAGAAGACGGCAGAAAAACAAAAACCAAATTGAGAACCTTTTCCGTTTTGGAAGTCGGTTAAACGGCGAGTATTTTTACGACCGGAAGTAGACTTCGTATGATGTACCTAACAATGTAAAAATTTTATCGTATTATCGTTCTTTAAAAGATTTTTCGTGGGCTAGCGAGCAAGCATTTCTGCAAACTCGGAATAATGCATAGTTCATGTTGCCCGAAGCGGGATCCTAACTTTAGTATCTATGCGTCGTCCATATTATATTGGAAACACTCTTTGAAAAACAGTCATAAAACTGTTGTTATTATAATACGTACATCGTTATCACTCGTGGAAAACATACAATTTACTCCGCCTTAACAACATACTCCATAAAAACTTGCTTAATGCAAAATTAAACTACTTGGTTTTTTGTAAAAAGAGGATAGATCCACGCTGTCAGCGCGTCTACATTAAAAATTTACGGAGGAAAATGATTTAACGCATTCATTCAAAAATACTTATGTATATTTAATAATTCATAATGACTGATGACACATGTTTTAGCGACATGAACAACTAGGTTGTCCATTGTTATAAAAGTATAGTAGCCTCCTTATCTAACTTAATTTAAAGCTACTAACGTCAGTGGGGCTTAAAGCCCAAACCGACCGACTTACACCTACAAGTCGACATTAGTACTACCTAGTAGTCTATCACAACATCGACCGAGGTATATTCATCATTTTTCATTTATATTCTGCGGGAAACTTATACACAGATAGGAATTTGTCGTATTCCAAAATCTTGATTATGGCATAATCTTTTGACAAACATCTTAAAATGGTACCATTATTAATAATTTTATTAAATTATGTGCCTGTAGTAGACCTCTACAACAGGACCAGAATAACCCGTTCTTTTCCCGTCGCGTTTTATATTATTTTATTATGAAAATTTTCTCCCCCCTTTCTGGGTAGTTTTCCACACGTTTAAACGTCCCATCGGACGTCTGTTGTGTGTAAATAAAACCAAGTACTGTCCCGGCTAATATACTTTTGATTAAATCTTGCAGCATTAACATCAATTAATTATTGATTTCATTTGCTTACATCCAATCTGTAAGCTTTTTACTCAGCAGCTGATGTAAAAAGCGCAACATTGTATTTCTAAAGTAAAATGAATACTTAAGAAAAATATTAGACTCATCTTAACTATACGTAGATGAGAATCTCAAGAAATCCGCACATGATTCCAACCTTAAGCATAAAGCTGCTTAAAACATTACGACTCAAATAAGAGATTGGGAAGAATAAATAAAATTATTGACAACAATAATTAGTATCTATTCAACGGGGATACAGTTCTTGCAAAAATATATATTTTCTGTATCTCTAAACATCTACTTAGTAAATAAATTATATCTGAAGAATGAAGCGACGAAATATAATAGATGATCAAACGAACTTCCTGAAGTGAAGTTCGATCATTATTATATGAGTCGCTTCATTCGAAGATATATAAATTCCCAACCCACCCAACCCGAAACATATTTTTGCAATAACATTATGTATATATCTCTAAAAAGAATGACGAAGAAATATTGAATGGGTAAACAGGTGGGGATGGCTTAAGTGGGAGAATTTTGTCATTATACTAAAATCTCTAAAAATAGTGCGATTGTTGCTACACAATAAAGGAACTACTTAGTAAATAAATTATATCTTCGAATGAAGCGACTCATATAATAATGATCGAACTTCACTTCAGGAAGTTCGTTTGATCATCTATTATAAGCAATGATTATAACTTTTAAGATAAAAGAAAATCGTAATTTACTATGGTAAAAAATCCTAAAATTAGTATACTAAAACTAGCTGATGCCCGCGACTTCGTCCGCGTGGATTGAGGTTTTTCGGTTCCCGCGGGAACTCTTTAATTTTCCGGGATAAAAAGTAGCCTATGTGCTATTCCAGACCATAATCTATCTCTGTGCCAAATTTCATCCAGATCCGTTCAGCCGTTGGAGCGTGATTGAGTAACAAACATCCATCCATACATCCATACATGATTCTTTTTTTATGACAGTAAATTACGATTGTCTTTTTTCTTTTTTAATTTTACCACTCATAATTATTTTTTTCAAACAACTGGGAATTTAGGATATTATATAAAATGAAAAACCGTAAATTACACGTCCAGTAAAATTTTAGCAGTTTTATCACAATATAGTAAATCTTGGCAAATACTCCCCAATTAGTCGATTTATTAATAATTATAACAATTTGACCCACCTTGACATTGACATTTTTCATGACACTCTAACTAGCTTTAAGAAGAAACTTTATTCGTTGAAATGAAACTGTAACTTTATGGATGCAATGTTTTTCTTGTTTATTTAATTTGCCGACTCAATTTTTAATTTAATGGTATTGTATAGTAGGATCTAACTTAATTGTAATTATTTTATTTTATTAATCTAATTTAAATTAATTGTATAATATTAATTATTATGTATTCAAGTTTAACTTTAATTATGTGAATCTATTAGCTTGTAGATATTCTTTGCTTTTGTATTTAAATATTTAAAAAAAAAAAAAAAAAATGTTGACCGGATTATCTATAATAATGCTGTATTTGCCTATAATTAAGTGTTGTGATAGAACGAGACATGACTGTATTATTTTATTATTATTAATTGTTTGAACAATACTTGTTGGCATTTCAATAAAAAAAAATAAAAATAAAAAATAAAAAAAAAATAGTATAATAATTTACCATACTTGAGTATAAACGTCAACAGGCCTTGGAAGTCGTTTTAAATAAAGGTTACCGTGCAATTTCGGCTCGCAATTTAATTAGCTACTTCCAAAGTTTAGATTGGGTCCCTTATCACTCGCGAATCAACTCAAAAACAAAAGGGCCAAATACGTATTTCGCTTTGTCGGGACTCAAATCCAATTCAACTTGTCTGTGCATCGTTGTTCTTAGAGCTGCTTTCACATTGGTCAAAGCTATTCTTTACCCCGAAAACCACTTTTTGACATCGGGGTCCTAATTTTGGTTGATTTACTCCATGGCTCGGGCGCATCTGAATTTATTTAGACAATAATTGTTTTTGTTTACAAATTTTCATTATTAAAATCATGTTTTCATGAAGATCTGATGATAAGGAGACGGCGGGCGGAACTCCTCTGCATATAATATCACATCATTACTAGCTTTTGCCAAGTTCAATTTTCATGAAAATATTTCACCTCTATTTTACCCCTTAAGTGTTGAATTTTTAAAAATCCTTTCTTAGCGGTTGTCTACGTCATAATAGCTATTTGCATTCCTAAATTTCAGCCCGATTCGTCCAGTAGTTTGAGCTGTGCGTTGATAAGAGTACATCAGTCAGTCAGTCACCTCTTCCTTTTATATTATTTAGAAAAGAAGACACTCATCTCTGTAGCTATGATATGCTACGTGCATGTGAACAGAACCTTACAGCAAAGTTCGGAACTTCATAATCAGATCAGCGGCGGCAAGATTAGTCCGTGTTTATAATTTTAATTAGTTGATAAACTCCCGCCACTTCACTAGGACTGGACTGGCGGCCTCTGTGCACTTAGTGGAGCATTTAAACCGATGGATTAGTCATTTTTACACGTTTAATAGTTATAAAAAATATTATAAACGCGAAAGTTTGGATGGATGGTATGGATGTTTGTTACTCAATCACGCTCCAAGGGCTGAACGGATCTGGATGAAATTTGGCACAGAGATAGATTATAGTCTGGAATAACACTTATGCTACTTTTTATCCCGAAAAACTAAGGAGTTTTCGCGGGAACCAAAAAACCTCAATCCACGCAGACGAAGTCGCGGGCATGGCAAGAGTTGAAATACTCTTTCAAGTCGTGTGCGGAAGGACCCTGGGAGTTAACTGTACTAATAAATTAACGATACCGCGATATCAGTATGTCATTATCATCGCCTCAACCAAAAATAGATTGGAGAGCTGCTGTTCCAATATTATTCCGAAGGTGATAACTGATAGCTGACAGACAGGACAGCGTTTCCAAAGCGCACTGGATACCAGCTTTAGTTTGCAAGTGCATATATTAACTGACATAGAATAAAATCATACTAATACATAATATTATGCTTTATTATTTATGTAATTATAATTGCTAACACAGGATAAGTCTGGTACTAACCTATATGGACCCATGTAGTCTAAATAATAAATGATTCATTCATTCATTTAAACAATCACAGCACTCTGATATAGTAAAGGTATAGTTACATAAGGCGTGGTCTCTGACTGTACGAAAATTAGAGTTCCTATACACATATTTGGCTAGACATAATCTGATGGTACAAATACAATATAGTCATGTACCTGATGTTTGATAAAATCGTTCAGCTATGAGCGGCAAAAGGGGAAACAATAGTAAGATATTGTAAATCGTAGCGTCTACGATGGGCAGGATGTAGAGAGGATGTTACCAAGCAGAGGAGTTAAAGTGATGACACAATGAATACCACAGCAGAAACGATCCAAAGGAAGACCTTAAAAAAGATGGATCCATTGTGTAGAGGAAGACCTGCAGAAGCTTGGAAAGCTCCCTTCATGGAAGAAGGAGGCCAAGGACAGAGCCAGGTGGAGAGAAATTGTGGAGGAGGCCAAGACCCACAAAGGGTTGTAGCGCCGGAGGAAGTAAGTAAAGTAAGTAAATATGAGCGGCAAAAGGGGTCAAATATACGAGCTGAAATTCTGGATGGCCGTATTGAATGGGCAAACTAAACAACGCGATATAAAAATGAGACGAAATTTAATAAGATGCTTTCACTTGTGCCGAGAATTTGGATCAAATATTTAGTGTTTAATTGCGATTCGTCGCCATTGTCTCCCCTCACACAGGGCGGGCGTTAGGACTGCCAACACAACAGAAATGCCTCGAAGTACCTTTTATACCTTGCGATATTTATGTCGTATCATCGTTAGAAATAATTCTTTGAAGCAACAATTATTTTCTCGGTGCAAAAAACAATTATTATCAAGGTATTTACGAACTAATTACATAGTAAAAGCGTTCAAAGGAAAGGAAAACATCGTAGCACTAGGGTCCTGCCCTACGGTAGCGTCGAACGGAATGTCGCGAGTCGATACGACGCGACAGTATCAAACAGTAGCTGACCTTTCACGTGGCTTACGTTCTTGCGTCACGTAGATAAAATTACCATTTTCTATGGAGTCATATCACATCGCGTTGCTTCATCGCTTACATAGCGTAATGGACTTGGATCGGCTGACCTACGTAAAATACGCCAGTGATAAGCCTCATAATGTAGTTCGGACGCGATCAATCAATCAATCGTTTATTTGCAAGAAACATTATACAATTAAGATGGCAAACTAATTGTTGTTTGTTTGTTTGTTTGTTGTTGTGTTGTTACGATGTCCGTATGTTGCAATTTCAAGATGTTACATACTATTAGAATAACTAAACAATCTTAAAACAAACAACTTTAACTAAAGGATTATTCAGAATTTTCAGTCAGTCATAACAAAATATCTTAAATGAATAAGAGTTCTGTCATACCATAGCAATGTTCTGAACAGGCTTAAAGTCTTGAGCCTTGCCTCACGGCACACTGTCAAAGCTAATCCGTTCCAGTGAGGATAATAAATTACATTCATATCTCCTCATTTACATAAATTCTGTGTACCTGAGTATCTGTCAACTTGTAATCACAAAGTAGCTTTATTAACTATTAGCTATACTCATATTATAAATGAAAAGTTGGTTTGTTTGTCCTTCAATCACACCGCAACAGAGCAACAGATGGACCAGGAGAGTGGACTACTTTTCAACCTGGGAAAATTAAGGAGTTCCCGTGGTTCACGTGGACGAAGTCGCAGGCATCAGCTAGTCTATGGATAAAAGTACAGAATCCTTTGGTAAATGAATTAAGAATTATTTACCAAAACATTAATCAAAAATTGGGCTAACGCTTTGTTAGCTTTCGTGTTTTCGTCTTTAATAAGATCACAGAGTGAAATATAAAAGACAATAATATGCTACTGCCACTGTACTGAGTAAGACTTTAGGACTATTATGAAACATGATAAAACACCGTAAATGGAAGCCGATTTACAATATTTTACGTACTTATCTTGTTTCATCTTGCTAAGTGCCATTAAATTCCACAACAATATTAGGTATTATGATCGCATAATATAAATTACGTTTTGATGTCTCGAAAGCGGCCGAATTTAATTTCACCTCGATTTCCCTTTCGAGACGACAGCACTCATCAAAAGTGCTCTACTTTTATAAATAATTTAGCTTTCAGCAATTCACTTCTCATTTCGTGTTACTTAATGAAATTGGAAAATCCCAGTATTATTTTATTTTTGCCTTTATCTTCTCACGATAAAGATTCATGAGCGAAATAGAAGAAAGAAGAAGAAGCAAGAAATAAATCTTTGTTCGGGGATATAACTTTACAAGTACAAGAAATAACGACCTTATACAGAAAAAAAATCGCGAAATGAGACTTGATCCCCAAAATAATTATTCTTTCATGTTAAAATAACAAGCCCTGTGGGGTCGATGGACACCCTGTATCCCCATAACCCCGAACGCACTTACTTTTTTTTAATTGCAGAATAGGCTTGCGTTAGCAATGATGAGGTCTAGGTTGAAGCGCGCTTGCCTAGAAGATGCCTATTCACTCTTGCTTTGAAGATACTTGAGTTTTACGTGGCAGAAAATACGTACGCTGGAAGGGCATTCCACACCTTAGCGGTTCGCATCAGAAACATAGTAAACGTAACTTTTGCTATTCTATCTATTTCAGTGAGTGGGATTCGAACTTGAGACATCTTGCCTACGAGTAACGACGCGGCTTTTTTCCCGCTGAGCTACGGAGTTCTATTTAACATTTTCAAAAAGTTCAACACTAAGCTAACATAACATATCGGTACCTACCTACCCTTTCTATTGATACTAGAGGGAAACAGACAGGGTTAATAACTCTATTTTGTCACGTTCGATTTTTTTCAGGCCCTCGCGTTTTATAGTCACGTAAAAAACTGTCTAAAAATAGAAAGATTTCAAATAAACAGTGTTCTGTCTCATAATGGGCAATTTTAACACAAAGGCTACTTAAAAGCTGAATACATCCGCTGAGTCAGCCCGAGCTCCCCCGCGGTCGGCATTATGCAGATAGAGTGCAGTAAATCAAACAAGGGATTAAACTTATGATTTCATCATGGATTTGCATGAAATTTATTATTGGGTACCTAATTTGAAAAATGGTTTTTACGCAGCCTTAAAAATAGCCTTACGTTCAAGGCAAAGGCACAAATTAGACGTAGGTTATAAAATTGGAAAGAGAATCTGATGTTTTTACTAAAATTCCTTTGAGCTTTCAGTTAGTAAGTGAGCACCAGATCTTTTAAAGAGTTTTTATGACTTTTTCGACTGTAAAATTTCTGCGTAATAACGAATCGGTCTAATCCCGAATCTGCCTAATCGCGAGTCTGGCCAATACCGAGTAAAGGAGACCTATCATACCACAAAACCAAATTTCAAACATTTATAAATTCTCAAAAGCCGGCAAAGTATTGACGAATCCTCTGGTGATGGTCCTCTGGCCCCGCTTGCTCGTTTGCTCGCTATATTACATAAAAATAATATATCAAAGTACAGATCAAACCGCTGAGTATCGAAATTAAAGTTGTTTTGAAACGAAGCTCTCTATATAACTTTTATATAAGTTACCGCGGTAGATCCATTGAGCGTGATGGACGATGAAAGAATTGATAAATTAATATTAAACTAACCAAAACATATGTGCTATTTCCAGACTATAATCTATCTCTGTGCCAAATTTTATCCAGATCCGTTCAGCCGTTCGGGCGTAATTGAGTAACAAACATCCATACATCCAATAATAATAATATATATAATATATGCCGTGTGGCAACGGCAGAGAAGAATATTGCCACCCCTTTCTATCCCGTGGGTGTATCGTAAGAGGCGACTGAGGGATCCGGGGAACTGCTTACCATCCAAGTTCCCCGAAAGCTGGTTAGCTGGCCATCGAAACAGCCTCCTCGGGGACCTGAGTGGACCCCGAGTGATGTAACTACCACTCACCCCACCCCCCCTTTTTTATGATGATGGAACCGAATACTGAGAATGCGCACATAGGGTCGCTGCCTGGGGGGCGCCAGGGCGCGTCTGGGGCTGGCGCTGGACGTGACAGCATGCGGGCCGCCAGCCACATCAGTCGGCCGCCACTACCATCGGGCCGGCCGACAATTCCATCATCCCCACCAGAGGGCTTGGCACCGACGGGGTCCACTAGGGCCCCATCTTCGGCGCCCGCCGCTGGTGGTGTACGCCGCATGAGATGGACTTCTCTCATGAACGAGAATATCATGCGTGCGTACTACAGGGCGACAGGAGGGGAAACCGGACGGACTGGCTACCGAGCGGCAATGTACCGCGAGTTCCTGCTGCTTGAGCCGACCTTAAATGTCACGGAACAAAACCTGGCAGATCGAGCTCGGTATATTCAGCGTTCGAACATCTTTAACGCTGCCGAGCTCGAACGATTACGACGTGAGGCTGTTCCTGAAGTGACAACCCCAGCCATAGAGCAAATAGTCTCTGCGGCGGCGCCTGCCCGCGAGGAGACTGCTGCAACTATCTCGCAAGATTTGCCTGTGGAGGGGGACGCTGAGGAAACTGTCTCCCTAGATATAGAGCGGATGGGAAGGATTCTAGAAGAGGCGATTTCTGAGACTCGGAGCGCTCCTCTAGAGAATCGTCCGCGGCTCTCCCGCCTCACGCTGAATGTAGCGACGCGGGATGTCATTGAGGCCATCAACCAAATGCGGCCTCAATACCTAGCCAGCAGCACTGGCTTGGATGATACGGCTTCTATTCTCTTCGGTGCGGCTTTAGCCGTGCATCGATTTATCGGAGCCAAGACCCCGGGTCCGGGACGCGCTGCTGTTGCAAGGCGCAGTGCAGAACCGGCCTTGAAGAGGAGAATAGAACGCCGTATCAACCTTGCCAGATGCCTCATTGGCAGACTGCAAAGCTTCAGGTCGGGCAATACCAGGCCAAGGATTGTGCGCTCCGTTAGAATTGCCTTCAATGGGCTTGGGGTTAGGTTGGATCAGCCCGACATAACCCAAAAGCTAACGGAGCGCATCGACGACCTGAAGCAGAAAATCGCTGCATGGGGGAACCGCATACGACGATACTCGGAAAGGGTCGAGCGCTTTCAGCAAAATCGTCTCTTCTCGAGTGATCAGAAAAGGTTCTACAAAAGATTGGAGTGTCCAGCAGTCTGTTCTGCCTCTCGACGGCCGAGCCCGGCAGACCTCGTCGCTTTCTGGCGGAGTGTGTGGTCGCGAGAGGTTGAGCATGAAGAGGGCCCTTGGATTGCGGCGGTAGAGGAAGCATGTGCCGTAATTGAGCCGATGAACCCGGTAGCCATCTCTACGGAGGATGTAGTTGATGCAGTAAAGCGGGCCCCGAACTGGAAAAGTCCGGGTCCCGACGGGCTGCATCACTACTGGCTTAAGGGTTTCTCGGTTTGTCATGCGACCTTGGCTCGACAATTCCAAGAATCTCTCGAGCAGAAGACGCTCCCGAACCTTTTCGCTACTGGGATCACTCACCTAGCTCCAAAGTCCACGGATGCCGCTGATCCGGCAAAGTACCGCCCCATTACGTGTCTTACGACCATCTATAAGACACTAACATCCGTTCTGAGCCTTAAGATATCTCGTCATGTAGACGAAAATAACATCATGTCTGGGGCTCAGAACGGATGTCGGGGGGGTAGCCGTGGTACTAAGGAGCTCCTTCTCATCGACTCCGTTGCGGGGCAATTGGTCAGACGCAACCGTCGGAACTTCTCCGCTGCCTGGATTGATTATAAAAAGGCATTCGACTCGGTGCCCCATTCATGGCTCTTGAGGGTCCTTGAACTGTACAAAGTCGATAGTACAGTTCGAGACTTCCTCAGGGAATGCATGGGTCAATGGAGTACGATCCTTTATCTCCACGGTGAGCGGTTGGCGGCTGCCGATGACCGGATAAGGATACGGCGAGGGATCTTCCAGGGTGACTGTCTGAGCCCACTTTGGTTTTGCTTATCTCTGAACCCACTCAGCTCACTACTGGAGAGTTCGGGGACGGGCTTTCAGTTTCGGAGGGGAGGGACAAGAGTACCTCACCTTTTCTACATGGATGACCTCAAACTACTGGCACCCAATGCTACCCGCCTGCAAGAATTGCTGAATATCACCACTGAATTCAGTAATTCTATCAGGATGGAGCTTGGGCTGGACAAGTGTGCGGTCATGCATGTGGTGAGGGGGCAGGTTACTCACTCGGCTGAGGTTAGTCTCGAGCCGTCAAGCATTAGGACCCTCTCCGAAGCTGAATCATACCGGTATCTGGGTATGTCGCAATCGATAGGAGTGAATGAGGCGGACATGAAACAGTCCGTTTGCGAGGCCTTTTTTGGCCGTCTGACAAAAATCTGTAAAAGCTTTTTGTCAGGCGCCAATAAGGTGCGAGCTTATAACGGCTGGGTTATGCCCGTTCTCATGTACACCTTCGGCGTGCTCAGATGGACTCAGACCGAACTTGACGCCCTGGATAGAAAAGTCCGCACGACTATGACTCTCTATCGCATGCATCACCCAAAATCGTCTGTGATGAGATTGTATATCCCCCGGAAATGTGGTGGTCGAGGCGTATTAAACGTCAAGACCATGCATAACCGGGAGATAGCCAATCTCAGAACATACTTCGAGACGAAGAGGGAGTCACCCATGCATAGAGAGGTCATAGAATGTGATAAAGGACTCACTCCCCTATCCTTAGCCAAAATCGAGTGGCAGGCGCCGGTGGTACTTGGCACCTCTGACCGGGAGACCGTATGGAAGGAGAAGGAGTTGCACGGACGCTTTTTTAAAGCTCTTAATGAGCCACACGTCGATAAAAAAGCGTCCGTGCAATGGCTGCGCTTCGGTGACCTCTTTGGGGAAACCGAAGGGTTTGTCTGTGCAATACAGGATCAGGTAGTTAAGACGCGGAACTACCGAAAGTACATTCTGAAGGATGGCACTCACGACATCTGTCGAGCCTGTCGCCATCCCGGTGAGTCACTCAGACATGTGCTTTCGGGATGTTCGGCGCTTGCTAACACTGAGTATCTGCATAGACACAACCAAGCGGCCAAAATCCTTCACCAGGAGATTGCTCTGAAGTACGGTCTCCTGGATGAGAGGCTGCCGTACTACAAGTACACACCGGTGCCTGTACTCGAGCGTGACGGAATCCGGCTCTATTGGGACCGGTCCATCATCACGGACAGGACTATTCTAGCGAATAAGCCTGACATCGTGCTGTTGGACCGGGCACAGTCGCGGGTGTTTTTGGTGGACATCACCATTCCATATGACGAGAACCTTGTGAGAGCTGAGACGGAGAAAAAACGAAAGTATCTCGATCTGGCTCACGAGGTTTCCGCCATGTGGCATGTGGGGTCCACTGAAACCATCCCAATCGTTATATCTGCGAATGGGTTAATCCCAGTCAGCCTCGCTCACCATCTGAGGCGACTGGGGTTCCGTGGCAGTTCGCTCGCAGCCAGGATGCAGAAGGCGGTGTTGCTAGACTCGGCTAGGATAGTCCGCCGGTTTCTCAACCTGTCCCCCTGACCCCCGGCCGTCTGGTCTCCCCTGCCGGGGTGTAATCCTCCGCCCGCTGCAACTATTTATTTGTGTATTTATGTGTGTAAGTTTATTTGTTTCTATTTATATACGTAAGTTTATTATAACTCTCTTGGTCATATATGTATTTATTTTGTATGCGGGCGTGAGAGTAAGATATATATCGATAATAATATACACTCTACTATTTCTACATACTACTTAGTTCTAACGTCAGATATTTTGAAGATTTAATACAAGAACTTTATGAATTTTTGGCATAGTATTACTATATTATAGACGACTTCCTAACACCTTTATTGTGCTCTAAAACGAAATCGCTTTAAACCACAATAAAGGGGTATAAGATTACTCTCTCGTAATGATTCTGAGCAGGCTGTAGTTCCCAGAACAAGTCTATTGCGAAACCACTTTAATTTGAATAGTTAAAGTGAGAACTAGCAAGCGAGCAGGTAAAGTTTGAGCTTACCTATGAGTACTTGTTCCTGGAAGACAACATTATGGAAATGCGCGATAAATCAGTGTCGGCTGACAAGGTGACTGGAGTGACTAATTCACTGGAAAATACCACTTAGTATTACCTATTCAGCAGTAAAGTAACGGAAAAGTCATTATGAAATGATGGATCTATTCTTCTAGAAAAATAAACTCAAACTCATTTTTTTTAATAAAATAATTAAAGTGCTTTTGAATCGTCGAGTGAATCTACTACTGGTTCAAAATGCCATTGCTACCGAGAAGAACTCACGAGAAACTCGGTGGTTGCTCTTTTGAAAAAACTCATTTACAATAATTACATCAATGTGTACGTTAAAAGTAGTCCAACAAACTTATCTGAAAGCGTCGCTAGTACCTATATAATATGAAAAAAAAACTAAACAGGCATAAAAATTTGTTCCAATTTTGGAATACCAAAAGTAACAATGTTCTCATAGGTGTGCGAAGCTGCCAACCCGCACTCGTCCACCGTGGTGGGCTATAGCCGACCGTTAGAAGGGGTTGAGACTTTATAAACATGTACAGTAGGTACCGTTTAATAGGAGAGCGACGACCCCCTGGGGTATGTTGTCATGGGACTCAGAGCGTGAAATTCTTACTATTTTGCGGTATTTAGTCATTGGTCCGATAAAATTAAATAATAATAATAAATACCTGAGTACTTGTATTATATTAATTGCGCTAACCGAAAGCCCAAGATAAGCTCCGTTCACATTACCATGGCGCCCAAATACCGGCGCTATTGCCTCTCTGAATAAATTGAAAGATACTTCATACAATATTTATAAATGTGAAAGTATGTTTGTTTGTTGGTTTGTCCTTCAATCACGCCGCAACAGAGCAACGGATCGACGTTATTTTTTGCATGGGTAGGTATAGTTAAGGACTTGGAGAGTGATTGGAGGCTAGTGCACGTCGTGCATTGCCAAGTCAAGATTTCCTGAAGATGCTCCGGTATCGGAGTGAAACGTACGTTGAGAATAATTTGAAAGATTTCTGTGTTGTGGTGAATATCGCGGGCTATATAATAATATAATATCCTCCCGACCGAATTTCGGCCACAGCGGCCAATCTCCAGAGAGATTAGCCATCTGCGCGGGAGATATTATAGTGCACAAGTGTGTGCGCATACACAGGTGCACTCTCTGTTCCTTTACTCTCATAGCCCGATGGGACGGAAAATCCGACACGACCGGAGAGAGATCAGGCGCAGGACCGACGGCTTAACGTGCTCTCCGAGGCACGGGGGTGAAACACCGCCAACTTCCTAACTCCGGGCTAGTACTGAGAATTTCTTGTCAGAAAAACCCAATACTTATTATGGCCCGACCCGGGACCTCGTCGGCCGCAGTCGAACATACTAACCACTAGACCAACGAGGCAGTATCGCGGGCTATATAAGTTCGGGATACGTACTGTACCACATAGATTTACCTCACAGAACATAACCTCTTATTATATGTTCTGTGGATTTACCTATTGTCGCGGATTATAGCGAATTAAACTTCTAGTTCCTCCCTTATTAGATTACCCGCTGCCACCTTAAACCGCATCATCAATTACCACTGGTTGTGGTCGCAGTCAATGGCTAACTTTGGTAAAAATTAAAAAGTAATACGAAGCCAAGTGCGAGTCAGACACGCTCACCAAGGGTTCTGTAGCTTGTGTGATAACTACGTTTCTTTAGAAGTGTATTATGTACTATTTTGGTATGGTACCCTAAAAGGGGTAGGTATATCAATATCTCTCTCCAGCGCGGCGTGGCGGATTGACAGCCATGGTGTCACACACAGATATAATCCACTAGCTGATGCCCGCGACTTCGTACGCGTGGATTTAGGTTTTTTGGTTCCCGCGGGAACTCTTTAATTTTCCGGGATAAAAAGTAGCCTATGTGTTATTCCAGACCATAATCTATCTCTGTGCCAAATTTCATCCAGATCCGATCAGCCGTTGGGGCGTGATTGAGTAACTAACATCCACAGATCCATACATCCATCCAAACTTACGCATAAATTAATATATATATATATTTATATATATATAGCTGCTCGTGCTGACTGACTGACTCATTGATCACCTCTCCTGTAAAATTTTGTATGAAAATTTTTTTTTTCACTCATCGTTTCGAATACAAGACAAAAATTCATTCGGAGGAAAAATACGGAGAGAGCTGATGATTGAGGATTTCGAAGACGGATGAAGAGCACCAGCCAGGGTATCGAAGATAGGTGGGGGGTGCTCGACCAAATGTCACTCGAAACTTCATCCAATTGACAGTGAGGTGAAAAAAAATTCAAAATGGCGGATTTAAGATGGCCGCCATACAAACTTCGTCGGTGTCTATCTCGGAGAGTATAAACGATGGAAGAGTGGTTTCTTGGCAAAAGATGATCAGGACATGAAGGTCTACTTGATGAACAGGAAAAAAATTCAAGATGGCAGAATTTATTTTTCCATAGAAAAGGGTATTGAAGATAGGTGGGGGGTGCTCGAACAAATGTCACTCGATACTTCATCCAATTGACAGTGAGATGAAAAAAAAATTCAAAATGGCGGATTCAAAATTTGTTTTAATGGAAGAATTCTCATTTTGACGAATAGTTCGGAGAAAAAAATATGGAGAGAGATGATGATCGAAGGTTCGGATGATGTGTGAGGAGCACGGTCAGGGTTTTAAAGATAGGTAGAGGCTGCTCAAACAAAAAATACTCGAAAAAAAAATCCAAAATGGCGGATTCAAGATGGCGGCTATCTCAGACAGTATTTAAAAGATGGAAGAGTGGTTTTTGGGTAGAAAATTATCAGGGCCTGAAAGTCTACTTGATGAGCAGAAATGCATGATTTTGATATGGTTTTTTTATGGAAGAATATTTTTTGTTCTCTAGGGAAGAATTATTGTCAGCTTGCCATTAGGAAAGCCAAGTTGCCAAACCCTGCCGGGGATCGACCCCGGGACCTCCGCACGTTAATTCAACAGCGCTCAACAATGCGCCACGGAGGTCGTCAAACACGTAGACAGTAAACACCAGGATAGTAGGACAGCGAGTAAGTAGACAGTGGATCACAGTGGACCACGTGGTCCACTACGCGGTCCGCTAGCGGGCCGCGCACCCACGCGCCATACTTGTTAATATATATATAGCTGCTCGTGCTGATTCACTGATTGATCACCTCTCCTGTAAAATTTTGTATGAACATTTTTTTTTTCACTCATCGTTTCGTATAGAAGACAAAAATTCATTAAGAGGAAAAATACAGAGAGAGCTGATGATTGAGGATTTCGAAGACGGATGAAGAGCACCAGCCAGGGTATCGGAGATAGGTGGGGGGTGCTCGACCAAATGTCACTCGAAACTTCATCCAATTGACAGTTAGCTGAAAAAAATTTCAAAATGGCGGATTTAAGATGGCCGCCATACAAATTTCGACGGTGTCTATCTCGGAGAGTATAAAAGATGGAAGAGTGGTTTCTTGGCAAAAGATGATCACGACGGTAGGGTCTACTTGATGAACAGGAAAAAAATTCAAGATGGCGGAATTTATTTTTCCATAGAAAAGGGTATTGAAGCTAGGTGGGGGGTGCTCGACCAAATGTCACTCGAAACTTCATCCAATTGACAGTGAGCTGAAAAAAAATTCAAAATGGTGGATTTAAGATGGCCGCCATACAAATTTCGTTGATGTCTATCACGGAGAGTATAAAAGATGGAAGAGTGGTTTCGCGGCAAAAGATGATCGGGACATGAAGGTCTACTTGATGAACAGGAAAACAATTCAAGATCGCGGAATTTATTTTTCCATAGTTAATGTATGGCGAATATTGAAGAGGCTACAAGTGTAGAACTATGCAAGACTACGGTTTCTTTTCAAGATTTGTTTTTATGGAACAATTCTCATTTTGACGAGTGGTTCGGAGGAAAAATATGGAGAGAGATGATGATCGAAGCTTCAGATGATGGGTGAAGAGCACGGTCAGGGTATTAAAGATAGGTACCTACTCAGGGGTTGCTCAAACAAAAAGGGAGGGGCGGGGGGTTGGTGGTCTTTGTTTTATGTTTTTCCTTTATGAGAATTTTCTTTTACGTCGGACGCTTGGCTGCGCTGGCGCTGGCGCTTCCACTGTGCTCACTAGCATAGCAGTGTGTTGTTCAGATCAGAACACGTAGACAGTAAACCAGCTGCCCGATTATGTAAGAATTGTCGATCAAATCGTAAAAGTTCGGCGTCAAAGTAAAATAAACCATAACAGCATTGAATTAGAGCTCAATTTCGTGTTTCGAAATTGAGCTCTAATTTAATGCTGTTATGGTTTATTTTACTTTGACGCCGAACTTTGACGATTTGACCGGCCATTCTTACATAATCGGGGGGCAGGATAGTAGGACAGCGAGTAAGTAGACAGTGGACCACGCAGTCCACTACGCGGTCCGCTGTAGCGGGCCGCGCAACCACGCGCCATACTAGTTAATATATATATAGCTGCTCGTGCTGATTGACTGATTGATCACCTCTCCTGTAAAATTTTGTATGAACATTTTTTTTTTCACTCATCGTTTCGTATAGAAGACAAAAATTCATCCGGAGGAAAAATACGGAGAGAGCTGATGATTGAGGATTTCGAAGACGGATGAAGAGCACCAGCCAGGGTATCGAAGATAGGTGGGGGGTGCTCGACCAAATGTCACTCGAAACTTCATCCAATTGACAGTGAGCTGAAAAAAAATTCAAAATGGCGGATTTAAGATGGCCGCCATAGAAATTTCGTCGGTGTCTATCTCGGAGAGTATAAAAGATGGAAGAGTGGCTTCTTGGCAAAAGATGATCAGGACATAAGGGTCTACCTGATGAAGAGGAAAAAAATTCAAGATGGCGGAATTTTTTTTTCATAGAAAAGGGTATTGAAGATAGGTGGGGGGTGCTCGAACAAATGTCACTAGAAACTTCATCCAATTGACAGTGAGCTGAAAAAAATTTTCTAAATGGCGGATTTAAGATGGCCGCCATACAAATTTCATCGGTGTCTATCTCGGAGAGTATAAAAGATGGAAGAGTGGTTTCTTGGCAAAAGATGATCAGAACATGCAGGTCTACTTGATGAACAGGAAAAAAATTCAAGATGGCGGAATTTATTTTCCATAGAAAATGTATGGCGAATATTGAAGAGGCTACAAGTGTAGAACTATGCAAGACTACGGTTCCTTTTCAAGATTTGTTTTTATGGAAGAAATCTCATTTTGACGAATGGTTCGGAGAAAAAAATATGGAGAGAGATGATGATCGAAGGTTCGGATGATGGGTGAGGAGCACGCGGTCAGGGTGTTAAAGATAGGTACCTACTTAGGGGCTGCTCAAACAAAAAGGGAGGGGCGGGGGGTTGGTGGTCTTTGTTTTATGTTTTTCCTTTATGAGAATTTTCTTTTACGTCGGACGCTTGGCGTGCTGGCGCTTCCACTGTACTCACTAACATAGCAGTGTGTTGTTCAGATCAGAACACGTAGACAGTAAACCAGCTGCCCGTTTATGTAAGAATTTTCGATCAAATCGTAATAGTACCATAACAGCATTAAATTAGAGCTCAATTTCGAAACACGAAATTGAGCTCTAATTCAATGCTGTTATGGTTTATTTTACATTGACGCCGAACTTTGACGATTTGATCGGCAATTCTTACATAATCGGGGGGCAGGATAGTAGGACAGCGAGTAAGTAGACAGTGGACCACGCGGTCCAGTACGCGGTCCGCTAGCGGGCCGCGCAGCCACGCGCCATACTAGTTATACTATATATAGCTCGATTACCACTCACTCACTGACTCACTCATTGACATAATTGTTCTCCTAGAAAGAGACGGAAAACGATATAATGATGTAGGGGAGATGTGTTCGGGTGCGGGATTCGAGTAGGGAAAAATTATGACATTTTGGAAAAACAAGATGGCGGCCGACGTGATTCTCGCAACTCTTTTGTTTTCCAACCGATTTTGTTACAACTCGCAATTATTGAAGAAATTAGGAAACGATCAATAGAAAAAGTGGAAAAAATTGGAAAAACAAGATGGCGGCCGAGCTGTAGTGTTTTCAAATTTTTGATTTTTCGACCCCGAACCGCGGCACCACAGATCCGAAACGGCGTGGTCGAGCATTATAATTTTTTCTTTTTTCGACTACAATTATCCTGTATTTTGACAGAATGGGTGTGGTTTTTAAAAATTCAAGATGGCGGCTGTCGCGGCGACCTTTTTGTTTGAGGTACGAAAAAACGCAATTTTAAAATTCAAATTTCTCACAGTTCGCAACGTCGGAGCGTTTTGACTTCTATCGGGCGATTGTGTGTACGGTCTCGAGGTATGGATTGGGGAAAAAAAATTACCCCATTTCTCGGGAAAATTTCAATATTTACCCCAAAAATAAAAAAGTCGAAATACGGACTTTTTGCAAAATTTGAGTACGAGCAACCACGTGTTGCACTTGTGCGAATGACATTTGGGTATTTTTGTCGCCGAGGTCTGGCAACACTGGAATTTATCAAAGTAAAAGTGATTTTCGACATGGTCTTTTTTCAGGGGCGATCATTTCGGCTGGGTGCGAGCGAGATGAAAAATTTAAACGTCATCAGGAGCGGTATATCCTGTAGTTTACGGGAAAATTATGAAACTATGTAAAATGTGTCTGTGCAACGAGGTGGCGGCCATTTTGTATTCTTTTTGTGTTTTTGAAAATTTCGAACACGTTTTTGAAGCAGTTGGCAACATTTGGGAAAGTTGACATGTATAAGTCGATTGTGTAACTCGACCAGCGGTATCGAGATATCTAAACAGTGTTGCCACATTTGGGGTAGTTTTCGAGATTTTCCCAAAAATGTTCTCCTGTAAAATTTTGTATGACAATTTTTTTTTTCACTGATGGCTTCGTATACACGTCAGAAAATTAAACTTGAACAAAAATATGGAGACAGCTGATGATTGAGGATTTCGGAGACGGGTAAAGAGCACGGCCGAGGTATTGAAGATAGGTGGGGGGTGCTCGACCAAATGTCATTCGAAACTTCATCCAAAAGACAATGAGCTGAAAAAAAATTCAAAATGGCGGATTTAAAATGGCCGCCATACAAATTTATTTAGTGTCCATCTCAGAAAGTATAAAAGATGAAAGAGTGGTTTCTCGGCCAAAGATGATCAGGACGAGAAGATCTATTTAGCGGAAAGAAAAAAAATTCAAGATGGTGGAATATTTTTTTTCATACCAAATTATATGGCGATTAGGAATCATTGACATAATTTATTGTTCTCCTAGAAAGAGACAGAAAACGATACAATGATGTAAAGGAGATGTGTTCGGGTATGGGATTCGAGTAGGGAAAAATTATGACATTTCGGAAAAACAAGATGGCGGCCGACGTGATTCTTGCAACTCTTTTGTTTTACAACCGATTTCGTTGCAACTCGCAATTATTAAAGAAATTAGTAAACGATCAATAGAAAAAGTGGAAAAAATTGGAAAAACAAGATGGCAGCCGAGCTGCAGTGTTTTCAAATTTTGGATTTTTCGACCCTGAACCGTTGCGCCACAGATCCGAAACGGCGTTGACTAGCATGCTAATTTTTTCTTTTTTTGCCTACAATTATCCTGTATTTTGACAGAATGGGAGTGGTTTTTAAAAATTCAAGATTTCGGCTGTCGCGGCCGCCGTTCGGCTTGAGGTACGAAAAAACGTAATTTTAAAATTTAAATTTCTCACAGTTGGCACCGTCGGAGCGTTTCGACTTCTACGGGGCGATTGTGTGTACAGACTCGAGGTATGGACTGGGGGAAAAAAATTACCCCATTTCTCGGGAAATTTTCATGATATACCCCAAAAATAAAAAAATCGAAAAATGTATTTTTTGCAAAATTCGATAACAAGCAACCACGTGTCCTATTTGTACGAATGACATTTGGTTATTTTCGTCGCCGAGGTCTGGCAACACTGGAATTTATCAAAGTAAAAGTGATTTTCGACATGGTCTTTTTTCAGGGGCGATCATTTCGGCTGGGTGCGAGCGAGACAAAAAATTGAAACGCCATCAGGAGCGGTATATCCTGTAGTTCACGGGAAAATTATAAAACTATGTAAAATGTTTTTGTGAAACGAGGTGGCGGCCATTTTGTATTCTTTTTGTGTTTTTCAAAATTTCGATCACGTTTTTGAGGCAGTTGGCAACATTTGGTAAAGTTGACATGTATGGATCGATTGTGTAACTCGACCGGCAGTATCGAGATATCTAAACAGTGTTGCCACATTTGGGGTAGTTTTCGAGATTATTCCCAAAAATGCCCTCCTGTAAAATTTTGTATGAAAAATTTTTTTTTCACTGATGGCTTCGTATACACTTGAGAAAATTAAACTTGAACAAAAATATGGAGACAGCTGATGATTGAGGATTTCGGAGACGGGTAAAGAGCACGGCCAAGGTATTGAAGATAGGTGGGGGGTGCTCTTACAAATGTCATTCGAAACTTCATCCAAAAGACAATGAGCTGAAATAAAATTTAAAATGGCGGATTTAAGATGGCTCCCATACAAATTTATTTGTTGTCTATCTCAGAAAGTATAAAAGATGGAAGAGTGGTTTCTTGGCAAAAGATAATCAAGACCTGAAGGTCTACTTGATAAACAGGAAAAAATTCAAGATGGCGGAATTTATTTTTTCATAGAAAATCTATTATGGCGAATATTGAAGAGACTACAAGACGTGTAGAACAGCTATGCAAGATTTTGATAGGGTTCCGTTTTACCCATGCCCAGGGCTCCCTGGACAAAACAGGACAAAACAGGAAACTGATGCCAAAGTTTTAAAAAATCAGCGCCATTTTGAAATTCTATGTTAATTGACCGATTTCGTTCGAAATCTATATTTAGGGCTCCTTGGGATTACAAAACAGAAAACTGATGCCAAAGTTTAAAAAAATCAGCGCCATTTTGAAATTATTTGTTAATTGACCGATTTCTTTCAAAATCGATATTTAGTACTCCCTGGGATCACATAACAGGAAACTGATACCAAAGTTTAAAAAAATCAGCGCCATGTTGAAATTCTTTGTTAATTGACCGATTTCGTTCAAAATCTATATTTAGGGCTCCTTGGGATTACAAAACAGAAAACTGATGCCAAAGTTTAAAAAAAATCAGCGCCTTTTTAAATTATTTGTTAATTGACCGATTTCGTTCAAAATCGATATTTAGGGCTCCCTGGGATCACAAAACAGGAAACTGATACCAGTTTTAAATAATCAGCGCCATTTTGAAATTCTTTGTTAATTGACCGATTTCGTTCAAAATCGATATTTAGGACTCCCTGGGATCACAAAACAGGAAACTGATACCAAAGTTTAAAAAAATCAGCGCCATGTTGAAATTCTTTGTTAATTGACCGATTTCGTTCAAAATCTATATTTAGGGCTCCTTGGGATTACAAAACAGAAAACTGATGCCAAAGTTTAAAAAATCAGCGCCATTTTGAAATTATTTGTTAATTGACCGATTTCGTTCAAAATCGATATTTAGTACTCCCTGGGATCACAAAACAGGAAACTGATACGATAGTTTTAAAAAATCAGCGCCATTTTGAAATTCTTTGTTATTGACCGATTTCGTTCAAAATCGATATTTAGGGCTCCCTGGGATCACAAAACAGGAAACTGATACCAGTTTTAAATAATCAGCGCCATTTTGAAATTCTTTGTTAATTGACCGATTTCGTTCAAAATCGATATTTAGGACTCCCTGGGATCACAAAACAGGAAACTGATAACAAAGTTTAAAAAATCAGCGCCATGTTGAAATTCTTTGTTAATTGACCGATTTCGTTCAAAATCTATATTTAGGGCTCCTTGGGATTACAAAACAGAAAACTGATGCCAAAGTTTAAAAAAATCAGCGCCATTTTGAAATTATTTGTTAATTGACCGATTTCGTTCAAAATCGATATTTAGGGCTCCCTGGGATCACAAAACAGGAAACTGATACCAGTTTTAAATAATCAGCGCCATTTTGAAATTCTTTGTTAATTGACCGATTTCGTTCAAAATAGATATTTAGGACTCCCTGGGGTTACAAAACAGGAAACTGTTACCAAAATTTAAAAAAATCCGCGCCATGTTGAAATTATTTGTTAATTGACCGATTTCGTTCAAAATCGATATTTAGTACTCCCTGGGATCACAAAACAGGAAACTGATACCAAAGTTTTAAAAAATCAGCGCCAATCTGAAATTCTTTGTTAATTGACCGATTTCGTTCAAAATCGATATTAGGGTTCCCTGGGATTACAAAACAGGAAAGTGATACTAAAGTTTTAAAAAATCAGCGCCATTTTTAAAATCTTTCTACTTAAAGGTGAATTGTGTATCTAAGTAAATAAATTCGGTTTAATTAATACAATAAAGACGTCAAGTCTGTACTACTTAGTACTAACGTCTAACCACATCTCGTGAGCTGCTTTAGCAGCTCGCGCACAGAGCGAAACACTAGTTAATATATATATAGCTGCTCGTGCTGACTGACTGACTGATTGATCACCTCTCCTGTAAAATTTTGTATGAAAATTTTTTTTTTCACTCATCGTTTCGTATAGAAGACAAAAATTCATTAAGAGGAAAAATACAGAGAGAGCTGATGATTGAGGATTTCGAAGACGGATGAAGAGCACCAGCCAGGGTATCGAAGATAGGTGGGGGGTGATCGACCAAATGTCACTCGAAACTTCATCCGATTGACAGTGAGCTGAAAAAAATTTCAAAATGGCGGATTTAAGATGGCCGCCATACAAATTTCGACGGTGTCTATCTCGGAGAGTATAAAAGATGGAAGAGTGGTTTCTTGGCACAAGATGATCAGAACATGAGGGTCTACTTGATGAACAGGAAAAAAATTCAAGATGGCAGAATTTATTTTTCCATAGAAAAGGGTATTGAAGATAGGTGGGGGGTGCTCGACCAAATGTCACTCGAAACTTCATCCAATTGAAAGTGAGCTGAAAAAAATTTCAAAATGGCGGATTTAAGATGGCCGCCATACAAATTTCGTCGGTGTCTATCACGGAGAGTATAAAAGATGGAAGAGTGATTTCTTGGCAAAAGATGATCGGGACATGAAGATCTACTTGATGAACAGGAAAAAAATTCAAGATGGCGGAATTTATTTTACCATAGAAAATGTATGGCGAACATTGAAGAGGCTACAAGTGTAGAACTATGCAAGACTACGGTTCCTTTTCAAGATTTGTTTTTATGGAAGAATTCTCATTTTGACAAATGGTTCGGAGAAAAAATATGGAGAGAAATGATGATCGAAGATTCGGATGATGGGTGAGGAGCACGGTCAGGGTATTAAAGATAGGTACCTACTTAGGGGCTGCTCAAACAAAAAGGGAGGGGCGGGGAGATGGTGGTCTTTGTTTTATGTTTTTCCTTTATGAGAATTTTCTTTTACGTCGGACGCTTGGCGTGCTGGCGCTTCACTGTGCTCACTAGCTAGCAGTGTGTTGTTCAGATCAGAACACGTAGACATTAAACCAGCTGCCCGATTATGTAAGAATTGTCGATCAAATCGTAAAAGTTCGGCGTCAAAGTAAAATAAACCATAACAGCATTGAATTAGAGCTCAATTTCGTGTTTCGAAATTGAGCTCTAATTTAATGCTGTTATGGTTTATTTTACTTTGACGCCGAACTTTGACGATTTGATCGGCCATTCTTACATAATCGGGGGGCAGGATAGTAGGACAGCGAGTAAGTAGACAGTGGACCACGCGGTCCACTACGCGGTCCGCTTTAGCGGGCCGCGCAGCCACGCGCTATACTAGTTTATAATATATATTTGATCTGTGCAGCTGTCACATATTATATGATATGCAGTCACGATATATGACATGGCGGCGTCAGTCATTAGGTGTTTCCGGCTTCTAATTGCGTTCCGTTCACCCCCACCCCCTATTTCCCCCCCCATCTCCCTCCGCTCTCCGCTGCACCATCTGCATAGTTTGAAGTATCGTGTTGAGCTAAATTGATTGCGGTCGCGTACTCGAGTACTCATGTATAGATCAATTAATATTGGACATATATTTGCCGTATCTAAAATCATCTAAAAATCAATCTAAAGGCTTTTGCACTTTACCTCCTTATGAATAGATTTTCATATACGAGTATAAGTCCGGGATATGTAAATTTATGGGAAGTAAAATCAAACTTTCTCCGTTACGTTATTTACTACGTTTCCATGGTAACTACGTTTCCATGGTAACACTTGTTTATGTTTCCATGGTAACTCTTTTCGTTCGTAATGAGTAAACTCCAGTCGAGCGTCAGAGCTGACACACACAATATATATTTTTTAGGGTTCCGTAGCCAAATGGCAAAAAATGGAATGGAAAATGGATTCGTCATATCTGTCAGTCTGTCCGTCCGTATGTCACATCCACTTTTTTCCGAAACTATAAGAACTATACTGTTGAAACTTGGTAAGTAGATGTATTCTGTGAACCGCATTAAGATTTTCACACAAAAATAGAAAAAAACAATAAATTTTGGGGATCCCCATACTTAGAACTGGAAATCGAAAATTTTTTTTTTCATCAAACCCATACGTGTGGGGTATCTATGGATAGGTCTTTAAAAATGATATTGAGGTTTCTAATATCATTTTTTTCTGAACTGGATAGTTTGCGCGAGAGACACTTCCAAAGTGGTAAAATGTGTGTCCTCCCCCCTGTAACTTCTAAAATAAGAGAATGATAAAACTAAAAAAAAAATATGATGTACATTACCATGCAAACTTCCACCGAAAATTGGTCTGAACGAGATCTACACTGAAAAAAAAAATTAGTAAAACTAATTGCTTTTTCGGTAATATACATTGCTTTGGCCAGTAAAAATGGAGCCTATTGTCCAAACAAGTTCAAGTAACCGAAAGAAAAACAGTTGAGTTATAACAGTAGATTTTACCGGTTGACTATTCTTACTGTTTGTAAGACAGTAAGTAAGAAAGTAATACTTAGTATGAACTGTTTGTTTCAGTAAACTTTAAAGTTCAAACAATTAAAATAGCTGTTTAGCTCCTAACTATATTCTAAAAAAACTGTTCTGAAGCAGTAAAATTAACTGCTACAATATCAGTAAAGCTCTGAAAACGGCAATACTTAAAAAGAACCGTTTGCTTCAGTAAACATTAATGTACAAACAATTGAAACAACTGATTAGCTTCTTACTGTTTTTTGCCCATTTCGACGAACTGTCAGTAACCAATTACTTTTACAAAAAATCAGTATTTTTAACCGAATTAAATTTTACTGTGCCAAAACAGTAAAAAGTTTCGTGCTATTTTTTTCAGTGTAGTAAGTAGTTTTTCTTTCATACTTAATTTAAAACTTACTACTGGTTTGTACGGATCCCTCGGTGCGCGAGTCCGACTCGCACTTGGCCGGTTTTTTAATTCAGGGTAAATATTAACCATTGCATCTATTCTCACCTACACCTGCGAGATCACGTGAATGCCGATGCAGTTTAAAATGGAATTGAGCTAAGCTGAACAAGGTGTAGCATTTATTATTAAACTCATACCCGTAAAATTTGGGGGTTTGAGTTTAATAATCTGGGGAGATGAATGATCTCTGAGCGGTATCGGTAAAATTATACAAAATCATGAGTAAGAATATAATTACTCAAATTACCCCAACTGATGAACGAACCCTGTATGGCTAGCATGCGCACTACGAGTAAAATTATGTCTACCCGTTATCTCTCTCTGTCTACCGAAGCTAACATGGTTACTTGTCTCGTTACGTCAAAAGTAGAGTTAAAAGTAATATTTCTTATCTGTGGTATTTTTCTCTACGAACCTTTACATGTCGACTATTTTTTTTTGTAATATACCGCATTTTGTGCATGTTGTGGTAAATGAAAAATTTGCCGGCAACGACAACATTTCTCTATCTCGTCGCGAGATAATCTCGTGCGCATGCTAAGCACACTGGACTCTCGCTTGCTTTACTAAGCCCACCGATTATTATTATTATTAAACTCTTTATTTGCACCACACAAGAAAATACAAAAACAATGACAAAGGACAAATAATGAAAAAGGACAGGTACAAAAGGCGGCCTTATCGCTAAATAGCGATTTCTTCCAGGCAACCTTAAGATTAGGAAAACGCTAGGAAAATAGAAAGCAGGTGGCTCAAAATTATGCTACATAACAATATATAAACACCAATACACACAAATACATACACATACTATAATACATACATATACTACACATAATATAATACATAAATATTATACTCAAACTTAAATATATATATATCTATACTTATAATAAAACTGTAACAGGTCCAATTCTGTACATTGAAGATATTTTGAAAATTTTTTTTGGAGGGCACTCACTATTCGATACTGAAGCCAAATCTGTAATTTTTTTCATTTTTGTCTGTCTGTCTGTCTGTCTGTCTGCGACCGATGCGTCAAAAAGGTCTTCAAAATCGGTCAGCCATCTGTGGTATTTATTAAAACGGGTTGCGCGACGTCGGAACTCACTTTTGTTTATTAAAAAGTAGGTCAGAGTTTATTTAAATTGACCTCTTCTTGGCAATTCCAGTGGTGCTCTTTAAAAAAACGTTAATAAACATTTAATTTGTTCTCAACTAAAAAGTGTAAAAGTGTGATTTTATTACTCCTATTATTATATTTAAAGGCTTTATATTTAAAGTGACGCTAAATGACGCTATCACATCGTCTGATTGAGTAGGAACGCAAACTCAAATCTGAGATATTATTGATTACTATGCTACGTCTTAATTAGGAAAGTAGATCCACGTTGCTTAGCAGAATCCATAGGTTAGCAACGTGTCACATCTCTGGTGGAAACGTTACCTACCGCGTGAAAGATACCATGAATACCACCAGTCGAGAAACAATAGCTTAGTAGTTAAGATTTCGGTGGGTCCAGGCTTCACATCCCGGTACGCACCTCTATATTATTAAGTGTATAATAAAATTATAGTAACCGAAGAATCTGCTTTCCTAATCAGGACGCAGCATATAAAAGTTTTCCTAGACTAGATGATGCCCGCGACTTCGTCCGCGTGGATAAAGGTCCTTACGGTAGGATCGGTCGTCACGTGACGCTATCAGTTCTAATTTACATTTTGAAGTAATATCTTTAAATATATATTCATAGTAAGTCATAACTCCGATATAAAGCAATAGTAAAAAAGCCGTAAAGCTCGGGATAGCTCGGGACGGCGTTATGCAGATGCAAAGCAGTAAATCAACGTCGGCGGCCAGTTCACCGCGAGCGAGCTAATAACTTACTGAAGTCTGAAGTCATAATATTATTTAAGTTGAACAAAAAAGCTTGACGGCGCGCGCGTCAACGACATGTTATTATAGTCTGTGATCAAGAGTGTCGCTGGCTGTCGAGGCAGCCATCTTGTTGGCAGTTAGAATATGAAAAAGGACCAGCGCACCATGTCTGCGACGAATCGCTATCTTAAATTGTAATCTAAGTTGTTAAAAGTTAAATTTAAGTTGAGTTAAAGACAAAGGACTGTTAATTAATTATTAGAAGATTTATTTTGTGGTGACAACATTATTTAGAGGATTATTATAATTTTTGTTCAAAAGAAAATCAATTAGATTGACCACAAACACAAGCCAGCCAAGATGAATTCTGATGAAGGCCCTCCTGCGCCAATAAGCTTTTAATTGACATTCATAATATTAAAATAGCTGATAGAAGACGGAAGAGCTCACGCAATATAAACCTACGTGGTTTTTCGCAGTGCTACTGCCAAAACTATATCAATTTTTATTTGATAAAGTCTAGCTGATTCCCGCGACTTTGTTCGCATATGCGAAAATTAAAGAGTTCCCGCAAGAACCGAAAAACCTCAATCCACGCGCACGAAGTCGCGGGCATCAGCTAGTATTGTCACAATCTATATGTTGGTATACAGTTAAAATCTGTCAAATCATCTCACCTGTCGTCCTGTACCCTTACTCTGAGATTGATCGAATTTAAAATACGGTCTCACTAAGTGAGGTGAATCACATTTGAGTCAAACTAAAATGGACCCAAAAACTCTTGATTTAAAGCCACAAATTCAGTGCAACCGATTCAAATTTCGAAACGTATCGTTTGGAGCGCTAGCTGTGAATGCATACACGAAATTGAGCTCTTAATTAAGAAGATTAAGATTAATTTTAGTTTGATGCATATGTAATTCACCTCACTTAGTAAGACCGTATTTTAAATTCGATCAATCTCAGAGTAAGGGCACTTGAGGAGTCAACTATGCAAAAAAGGTAAAATATTCCAGTGCCATCCACGCAGGTTACTGAGTACTGCAACACGTCGTAAAATGACTTGTATCGGAATTGCTAATGCGCATACAATGTTGGAGGCTCGAAGCACTTACTAAGTTGATGGAGATGCATTTAATGTGCCTCTGGCTTCAAGGTACGATACCTACCTACTTTAAATATAATAGTCTAGTGAATTAATGATTTAATTTATGACTATCTGTGACTTATAGGTAACTTTTAGTATTTTACGGGAGCAGGTGATATGGCTCGACCGTAACAATAGGATGATCATCCTCCGAGCGGGTGTTGTGCTCGGGGACCACTGGTCCGACCATTGATCTTTGGAATTAGTACTATAATAGGTGTAGCGTAGAGAAAAGTTCTTAATCGCGATTTAGGCTCTTCATGTTCTTCGTGCGCTGCTAGTAGTGCCATCTACTAGATGATGCCCGCGACTTCATCCGCGTCGATTTTAAGATTTTTTAATTCCCGCGGGAACTCTTTAATTTTCCGGGATAAAAAGTAAGTAAGCCTATGTCCTTCCCTGGGTTACAACCTACACCTGTAACAAATTTCATCAAAATCGGTTGAAAAGATAAGCCTTGAAAGCGTAGCAGACAGACAGACGGACACACTTTCGCATTTATAATATTAGTATGGATATGGATTTTGACTTTTTGCTGCCATTGTTTTTCACGTACAAAAGATTCGTGAGCTTTTAATAAATTAACAACTTAGACGAATGGGCATTAACAGGTGTTTCCAAATAACATGGATAATTTACTTCATTTTTAATTAATTACCAAAATAATTACTTTGCAAGTCTCACGAACTCATCTTTACTTATAAATCCTCCGGGGACATTACATTATGGAAGTGCGATGTTGCCTGATTGCTAAAATTTTATTTGAAAACACCCTGAGAAAGTCGTAAAAAAGCAGCGAAAACTCATTAATCTTTTAAAATGACTTGCTTTGAAGTTATCAGGCTGTTACTTCGAAGCTCGACTCGCTGTCCAAGTCTTTTTTTTTTATCCACTACAAGTTAGCCCTTGACTGCGATCTCACCTGATGGTAAGTGATAATGCAGTCTAAGATGGTAGCGGGCTAACCTGTTAGGGGCATGGCAGTTGTATTAAAAACATTCCCCTATTCGGTTTCTACACGGCATCAAGTCAAACGTTTTTGTAAGTAAGTTTTTTTTTTGTATATTCTTAACCGAATGACACCTGTGAACCTGGAATCTTGCCAAATTGAGGTCAACTCAAGGGAACCCTGGCCTGGTTGGATGAATAAAAGTGAATTTCGACAATTACAAAAGCTGTGATATTTCGCGAGTGGTTCTATGAATAGCCGCGGGGAGAGCGTTTGGTTATGGAAATAAAAACTGACGATTATCCCATCGTAGGTGCTTGGAAGCTGTATTCAGTGGAGATCGTTGGGTTTAATTACTTTAACGCTCAACCATTTTGTGAGCGCGTGGTATAACACTTCATGTTTAATGTTTATGTAACTAACTTTTTTAGTAAGCGTAAAGAAATCATAAAAATTCGCTTTTAGTCAGGCTATTTTTGCAATAAACAAAAACCTCTTACTGACAAGACAGGACAAAACGTTCGTGTGTAACGTCCATGCAGCGGACTATTTGTCCGCCAGATATACCTATTACTTACGTAGTTTGTTTTCGCCCTAACATTGTACTTATTTCTGTTTTCTCGAAAATAATAATAATTGTCTATGTGCGATTCTCATGAATGCAATATCTCTGTATGTACCAAGTTCAGTTTTGCCATGTTTATAGACACAAGCAAGAAAATACCCACATTTAATTTAGTTTTTGTACCTATACTATTTGATGTCCGCAAACCAAACTTGAGCCCGTCTGTACGACGTTACGTCTTACGCTAAAACCGGCTGAAAAAAGAAAATGTCGAATTTTTTACTTAAAAGAATCTCATAAACTTAGCATAATTGTTTGTATCCATAAAATATTTCCCGAAGCTGAAGTTCCACAATTAAACCCATCTGAAGTGGGAAGCAGGTAAGTGCGCCGCCGCAGAAGCCTCCGTCAAACAAGGCCATATTAAATCGGACCGCGATAGTTCCAAATTGCAAACAATTTACCGCGCGATGATACTTCAGCGTGCGAGCGTGTACAGACGTACACTCGCCACAGGTAGGTAGAAAGTTTTTCAACAAACATAATTTTATGCAACTCTAATATTAAGACACCCTTTTATAGGTTGTAAATGATGCGTCCAGCTCAAAAACTACTCGCGTAATATACTTTTAAAATATTTAAGATCCATTGACCCAAATAATAAACTAACTAACTATAAAATAAATTTTAAACAAATCCCTAAATGCCTACTAACAGAAATAAATATAGGTACATATAATAGGTTTTTTTCAAAACATTTAAAATTGAGACTACAAGAGTTTTAATCTACTAACACAGAACAGGTAATAGTCGTAAACGCTACTAATCAAAACTTTGATTCAAAAAGGTAAACCATAAAAATAGCTTCCGTTTAAAAATAATCCAATATACACAATATGTAATATGAAACTGCATCCGTGATTTTCTTGTTTCCTTAAAGCTCAGATTTACTGTTTAGTCGCTCAAATAAAAAATTTGAAGTTACTAAAAACATTATTCAAATATTCTTATTAAATTGTTCAATTTCTTTGAATAAAAAAAATATTAAATTAAACTTTTACGAATGCTTTTGAATCTTCAACTGGACTCTCACTCTGTATAATATGCATTTTCTTAAACGTAATTTTGCCACTGACATCTGATACCGACTGTACAGTACAGGCAGGCGGAAAGCAATTAGACGAACGAAACACGTAATGACTGACGCCGCCGTCGCCGCATATCGCACACGTGGCAATAAAACATGCACGCCATTATAACCACTACGATACAGGTATGTAGATCTACAATCGCTCGTATGTTTAAGAGGTTCTTTACCCCCATGTGTGGAGGGGCGGGTTGCGTGCTCGAGTGTATGGACGCTGGATGACATCGGAGAGGAATATGGGGGTAAGGCTCAAAGCTTATTGCTGCATCGCCGGTCGAGGACTATCGAGAAATGTGTTGAAGTTGTCTGTGGCGCTGACTGTATTTATATTTCTTTCACACGCGATCTCATTTTAAAGTAAGATAAACTTAAATGAAATATAAAAAGTAATCCAAAAAATAAAAGTTATCCATACTAATATTATAAATGCGAAAGTGTGTCTGTCTGCTACGCTTACACGGCTCATCCGTTCAACCGATTTTGATGAAATTTGGTCTCTATATTATGTAGAATATCATACTGAATATTATATCGAAAAACTAGGGACCCCACCGTATATTTATTATCCGTAGAAAACTTCAACCATTATATTTTAACCGAATGAGGGGTCATGGCACTCAGTAATGAGAAAAAAACTCAGAGAGAACCAATGTCAAATTAATTTCGTCGTTACCTCACCATTGTAAACGTACGTTCAGAAAATAGCAAGAAATTTTAAACCTCTCTTAAAACCCACTATTACAGGTCCTTTGTCCTTGGCGAATACATTAAAAGCATTCGGTACAAGCCGGGACAAGTCGCGAACGTTCGCGGAACCCGCCCGGGTTAACGAGGGTTCCGCACGACAAAGACCACTTGTGACATATCCCGCATGCCTACGTTTGAGTGCATGTAATTGTTGCCCCCAAACCGAATGCCCGGAGCATTCGCGATAATGCCGCATGTCTCTATGTGTTGCGGAGGTCTTCTTTGACGTGAATGTTATATTTATTCGCTACAATAAATAGGCAGGGAGATCTGTTTATAGCCGTTATTATCATGTACCATTCGACAATGAATGAACATTTTATAATAATTATACTAGCTGATGCCCGCGACTGGAATAAGTTTTTTTTTAAATTCCCCAGGGAACTCCTTAATTTTCCTTAACCTATGTCACTCTCCAGGTCCTCGACTATACCCGTGCAGAAGTTCACGTCGATCGGTTGCTCTGTTAAAGTGTGATTGAAGGACAAACCAATAAACCAACAAACAAACACACTTGCGCATTTAAATATGAGATTAAGTATTATATTGAAATTGAATCTCAAGGCAGGAAATACTTTTTTTTAAAGTATAATATTACTGTAAATTATCCAATAAATTGGATTTCAGTTAGAGCAAACAGTTAAACAAACGGAAGAAAATTTTTTAGGGGTTAAAATATCCATTACAACCAGACCCCATCTATTATCCCCACTCGATATAACATGCCGTCTCTATACCCTACATTTTAACAATATGTGGGGAATAATAAAACACATCGTCTTGCTTGGAAACCGATTTCATTTCTGAGGTGAACACAAAACGCCGATTCGGGGATCCTTCTACCGCGGACCCGGACTTTTTTATTGTTTCATAAATACACCATAATATATGGTCCGCCTTTCAGTCGGGATATAGGCCGAGAAATGGACGTAGAGCTATTTATAAAATGATTCTTTGTTGGAGCTCTATTAACTGTTTAAAACTACTTTTTTTTGGATATAACATCTGCCACATCGATTTTGTTAGCGTAAAATGTAGCCTATGTCACCTAGACCATGTTAACAAATCGATTGACTTCTCATTCATGAAAATCGGCTCAGTAGTTTAGGCGCTACAGTGGAACATACATACAAACATAGACTGCTAAATTTATAACCCTTCTTTTTAGTTGAGCTGTAGTTGGGTAATTATTAATCATTAGACTTGAGAAACGCGTAGAGATGCGCTACGCACGGTGCACAGTTTAATAGAGTGTAATAGCCGCGGCGTAAGTTGAACTCTGCGCAGAAACACATTTCGGTAGCGGTATGAAGTGCGCCGCGCGTTACCATACCCCACGCTCCCCGCGCATGCTTCGCTCGGCCCTGTAGTACAATGTACCTGTGCAGACGACCGCCATTTTGGGTCAACTTACGGGACGCGATTTATATCGCGTCCCGTAAGTTACGTATAAACGTTACTTAAAGTTTTGTGCGATTGGTTTGCCTGTTCTTAGATTTAATTTTACAATTTTTTGTTTATGTCATAACTTTTTCTTTTCATTTCATTGTAGTTTGGATCTACGAGAATAGCGCTTGGACAACATCTCTTTTCCTTCACAATTATTTCATTATTCAGTGAGCAAAGCGTACAGAAATGCAATCCATATGAATTTAGCACGTTGTTTTTATTCCCGAGGCATAATAAAGGTCGCCGAGCTTACAAGTAATGGAAGGTTAAGACAAACGGTTTTAATATCGCCGGCTCGTTCCGCGGCGATGCTGAATGAAATATTTTATAATGTTTATAATGCTTACGGCGGCTATAACCGGCCTTCGCGTTTAATTAAACCTGCATTTTGAATATTACATTCGATTTTGTAATAAAGAGGAAATATTCTACGGTGTGTTGTTTATGATATTTCAAAATGTTATTTTTAGAGCGGGAAATGTTTTTAATAAGTTAGTATTTTTTTTAAAAACACACTCATAATATACCTGCAGTATACAAATTAAAAAAAGAAGTAGGAAAACTAAAAATATACGTGCAAAGGCGTTCTTATTGCTACTATGCAATCTCTTAAAGATAACCTTTGGTGAACGGGTTAATAAACAACCGGAGTAACCGGATCCATACTAATATTATAAATGCAAAAGTGTGTCTGTCTGTCTGCTACACTTTCGCACGGTAACACAGCTAACAAAAAAATATGATAGGCACCAAACATTTATTACTTACTAGCTGATGCCCGCGACTTCGTCCGCGTGGATTGAGGTTTTTCGGTTCCCGCGGGAACTCTTTAATTTTCCGGGATAAAAAGTAGCCTATGTGCTATTCCAGACTATAATCTATCTCTGTGCCAAATTTCATCCAGATCCGTTCATCCGTTGGAGCGTGATTGAGTAACAAACATACATCCATACATCCATCCATCCAAACTTTCGCATTTATAATATTTATTTGATTTGACTAGCTGATGCCCGCGACTACGTCCGCGTGGTTTAAGTTTTTTGTTATTCCCGCGGGAACTCCTTAATGCCTTAACGCCTATGTCATGTTATTATTAAAGCGTAGCACACAGATAAACGGACAAACACACTTTCGCATTTGTAATAATATTAGTATGGATATTAGTATGAATGCCTTAAATTATAATATTGTATTCAAGGTTGCTCACCTCAGCTCAGTCAGCCTGTCCTCCTGGTGTTTATATACAAAGCACTACTAAACCCCACAAAGCCCGCCGTCGGCTCAGGCGCTCTGTTCTCACATCAAGCGGTAATGAATTCACGCCTTTATTGCGGTTGGGGGCACTAACTCCACCTACGCGGCGTTTAATTAAGTGAATACTAAACGTTAAATGCCTCCCTAAGTAAGCGCTCGGGAGATCAGTTTTAGGGTCCCGAGGCGGAATGATCAACACGCCCGAGATAACGCCGTGACGATAATCCAAGTACTGCCTCGTTGGTCTAGTGGTTTGCATGTTCGACTGCGGCCGACGAGGTCCCGGGTTCGAGTCCCGGGTCGGGCCATACATTGTGTATTGGGTTTTTTTGACTAGAAATTCTCAGTACTAGCCCGGAGTTAGGAAGTTGGCGGTGTTTCACCCCCGTGCCTCGGAGAGCATGTTAAGCCGTCGGTCCCGGTTATTATCACTAACATGATAATAGTCGTTAAACCCCGTCAACCCGCATTGGAGCAGCGTGGTGGGTCTAAGCTCTAATTCCCTATCTCCTAAGAGAGTGGAGGCGTGTGCCCAGCAGTGGGACGTTAATGGGCTGTAGTGGATAATTCAAGGCCCGCTTGCAGAAAACGGGTTATACTTTTAACCCAGAGTTAGCTGCTACTTTGACAGAATTCGTATAAAACTTCTGTCAACATTTCAAATTCATTCCTGTGTTAAACTTAGGTATTAGGATAAAAGATGTCGAACGAATCGCGGCAAGACAAGAAATGTTAGTCTGGCGGAAAAAAGTTAGAGTCACACAGTAATTTGGAGCGCGACAGGAGAAGACATTGCGGCCGGCCTTGATAGTCTGTCATAGGCTAATTTATAATGAAAAGAATAGGTAATACACACTGCACAAAGTTTCATCAAAATCAATTGATTATAATCCGAGAATTTTACGTGCGTACAATCTAGTAGTAAATTATTAACCAAACTAATATTACAAAATGCGAAAGTGTGTCTGTCTGCTACTCTTTCACGGTCTATCTTTTCAACAGATTTTGATGGCATTTTGTACACGAATAGTTTGTATCCCGAAAAGGCAAAGGCTACTTACTTTTTATGCCAGAAAATTTAAAAAAAAAATCACAAATTAATAAAATTAAAAAAGTTACCGCGGGAGTCAAAAAACCTTAATCCGCGCGCATCATATATTATTTATAATCTGTTTCTTGGGTATAATACAATTATAATATTGGTACGAGTAAAACTTAGTGTTTGATACGAGAGTAGGGTGGAATTGGAGCCCGCATCAGAGAACAAAACTTTTAATTACTCATAGAGCATCGAGTGTGGTTTCGATCCGTAATTTACGATTTTAATTACTTTAGATGAACTTGTAATTATTCACCCGGCGGGGGAAGGTATATAGATATAGTAGTCTATGTTTTATGTACAGTAATTTGTTTTCCACGTAAATGAGGCGACGTACTTATTTTGAATGAAAAAGATACATATAGTAACAATTTCAATATAGATATTATTGTATTGATCAATTTTTTTATCTACTACAAGTTAGCCCTTGACTGCAATCTTACCTGATGGAAAGTGGTGAAGCAGTCTAAAATGGTAGCGGGCTAACCTGATACCCCTAATCGGTTTCTACACGGCATCTTACCGGAACGCTAAAACGCTTGGCGGCACGTCTTCGTCGGCAATAAACTAACACTTACACTTACAGTGGGCATTAGTTGACGAACTTGTAACAACATCAAAAATGAGAATAGTTTCTACCTAATTCTGAAATGAAGGATTTTAATAATAATAATTTAGGTAGTAGATATTTGGTTAGAAGATAGTGGACTCTTCGAATATTTTTAATGCGTACTCCGTTCTAAAATTGCCGGAAGGATCGCTTATTAAAGCGATAAGGCCACGTTTAGCGCTCACATTATTGTTTTTGTAGTATCTCACTGATGGTGTACAATAAAGTGTGGGCTCTTGCCAGACCAGGGCGCGATTGGAACCCTCGTAGCTTTTGTTTTAAGATACCGTGGTTAATTATCACCATCACGTCTTATACTTTGTAAACGTGACGTTCAGAAGGTGTACTGTGTACTGCTGTGCTGTGTGTGCGGGCTGTGTTGTGTGTGCGGGCTGTGCCATGCGTGACACGGTTTCATCCCTACGCCTCAACGTTGCTGTTTAGATTTTAGATCTTGTTCAGATCGTTGAGGAGCAGGGCTGATCTACCTCTGTAGGTAGGTAGGTATACTTGTAATGTACCTATGGCACAATTTGAAAATAAATGCTTTTTCTTTCTTTCTTTCTTTACTGTGTACTGTGTACCAATCATACTAATATTATAAATGCAAAAGTGTTTGTTTGTTGTTTTCCTTCAATCACGCCGCAACGGAGCAACGGATTGACTTGATTTTTGGCATGGGTATAGTTGAGGACCTGCCCCCCGATCATGTAAGAATGTCCGATCAAACGTTAAAGATCGTCGTCAAAGTAAATAAACCATGCTCAATTTCGTCTACCCATTCTTATACGTTTAGGTATGTACGATACTCTAACGTATAAGAATGGATACACGAAATTGAGCTTTGGTGGTTGGTTTGTTTTACTTTGACGAAAATCTTTAACGTTTGATCGGCCATTCTTACATGATTGGGGGGCAGGAGAGTGACATAGGCTACTTTTTATCCCGGAAAATTAAGGAGTTCCCAAGGGAATAAATAACACTATGCCACGCGGACAAAGCCGCGGGCATCAGCTTGTTTTGAATAAATATACTTTGAGTTTGCGTTTTAGTTTGAGTATTTAATGTTCTATAGCTAACACAAAGGGAGCTTATTATAACAATAAGTTTAAGAGGAACAATACGGCAAGTCTTGTGACGCCGGCGGATGCGCTGCGCACCAGACAGTGTCGGGAGAAGGAAAACACTATCAGAGATATAGCTAACTCTACCGTGACTCCATCATAGTACATCAAATAAATATTATAAATGCGAAAGTTTGGATGGATGGATGTATGTATGTATGGATGTATGTTTGTTACTCAATCACGCTCCAACGGATGAACGGATCTGGATGAAATTTGGCACACAGATAGATTATAGTCTGGAATAGCACATAGGCTACTTTTTATCCCGGAAAATTAAAGAGTTCCCGCGGGAACCGAAAAACCTCAATCCACGCGGACGAAGTCGCGGGCATCAGCTAGTAGTACATATTATATGCATAGTGTTTTATATAGGTAGGTACTTACTTACTTACTTAGTAAAAAGGAACGACCTACCAACCTTTCTAACGATTATTTATCTAATATTAGTGATAATAACAAGGACCGACGGCTTAACGTGCTCTCCGAGGCACTGAAGAAATGAACTATCAAATTCGGTCACCCATCCAGTTACCGATTTGGGTCAACGTTGCCAATCGACTGATATGCGTTGTTCCAACTCAACTCCAACTCGTCCAACTCGTCCCTCTAAAAAAATACCTGCTCGAACCAAAATATTTTTTATTTCGATCTCAATATTTTATCTGATCGTCAACGTAAATTGGTGCCGTAATCCTTGCATTAGGCGAAACGCTGACAATGATTTTATCTCGGAACACTTGCGCTCTCTCACGCCTGTCTCTACGAAGTGCTGCCAAATCCTTGCTAATCCGTGTAATAGGTTTATCTCCGCTTCTATCTCATTAGGAATCTGTTTATATTCAGGATTGTAATTGGTATTGATCAGAGAGACAGAGAGAGTTAAATTGCTGAGGTCTATAGATTCATATACTAAGCGTAAAATCTCGCTACTGAGTTTTTGGTCATCTGCAAATTAATTTTACGCTGACTACTTTCCCATCGTGTTACACTGTATTGCTAAACAATAAGTTTTTATTAGGTGCATAATTAATTGGTTTTCACTTTCATTTTATAAATTAAAAAGAAAAAACAGCAACCGCCAAGCTTCTTGCGGGCTCTTCACAGTAAGAATGACATTCCGAACCAGTGCTAGATTCACTCGACGATTCAAAAGCACTTGTGTAAGAGTATTTTAATAAAAAAAGATACGCGCCAAATTGAGAACCTCCTCTTTTTTGGAAGTCGGTTAAGAACCATTTGAATATTGAAATTTACTTATGCCTGGGCCAATAAATATAATTTACTAGCTTTTGCCCGCAGCTTCACTCACGTCGCTTTTTGATACAAATTTCAAACCCCTTCATCTTCATCTTCATCTTCATTTTCCTGGGATTTTTTATCCGCACTTGGGCGCAGTCGTCCGCTGTGCGTGAAACCACTGGTGCGACTCCCCTCTGGATCACTCCAGCCAGCCGAGCTCACTCCAGAATCCAAGCAGGCCACCCAGGTCGGCGAGGACATCCGGTAGTGTTGCTGGGGAGCCAATGTAGGCTTCTCGTTGGGTGGAAACACCGCTGCACTCGAGCAGCACGTGTTTTGGTGTCTCGTCGCTCTCCATGCAGGCTCTGCATAGAGGGCTGTCGGTGATACCTAGAATAAATAGGTGTTTGTTCAGAGGGCAGTGTCCTGTTATCATACCTACAACTATCCTGGCTTTGGCTCGGTTGAGTTGCAGAAGTTTTTTAGTTAGTAGTTTATTTGGGCTGGGTATCGCCTCTTTTGTTTGTCTGCAGTCTGTAGTGTTTGCCCATAGTTCGGCATGTGTACTTACGGTTTGTTTCCTTATCCAGGTTTTGTATTCACTGAAGGGTATTGGGACGATCGGATCGGGTCCCGCTACCTTCAGGTTTGATGCTCGTCGTGCTAGCTCGTCAGCTGCATCGTTTCCTATGTTCTCACTGTGGCCTTTTATCCAGCTCAGTGATACTTGGTTCGAGTCGGTCAGAGTCTGTAGTGCATTGTGACAGTCAAGTACGAGCCTAGAGGTAGTCGTGTTTTTTGCTAGGGCTCTCAACACTGCTTGACTATCACTGTTAATGTTAATATGAAAGTTTGTTACCTGTCTGTTGATCAAAGCCATGGCTGCTACAGTGATGCCGACGCACTCTGCTTGAAAAACAGAGTTATTCTTACCGAGAACGTGGGCTATGTTTATGTTTAGTTCGGGACAGTATACTCCTGCGCCGGTTCCCTTGTTGGTTTTTGATCCATCTGTGTACACATCTATTGTGTCTATGGTGGGTGCTTGGGTCGTGTTCTCTGCGATGTTTACTTTGTACCTTTTCTCAATTATGTGTTCTTTCTGTGTTTTATCGCATATCCACTCTAAGTGTGGACATTTTGTGTGTTCACTCGACAATATCCGGGTGTGTGTTGCGTTCATGTTTTTCCATAGCCCATAGGTCTTTATCCTAAGTGCTGCAATGGTAGCCTCTTCTTTTATCTGAAGATGTAAAGGTGGTATTCCTAGCATCACCTCTAGGGCCCTTGATGGGGTTGTACTCATGCAGCTTGTGATCGCTAGGCAAGCTTGTCTTTGAAAGCTCTGTAGCTCATGTTGTGTTGTCGTCTGTTTTGTCCTGGGCCACCATACTAGTGACGCATACGTTAATGAGCTCCTTACTACCATTAAATATAGCCACAGCATTATCTTTGGTTTCAGGCCCCAAGTTTTCCCAATCATGCGTTTGCATTGATTTAGGATTATTGTTGACTTTTCTATTTTTGTTTGTATATGTCTCTTCCAGTTAAGTTTGCTATCTAGAGTTACCCCTAGATATTTCACTTCTGGTGATAGTGATAAGCTTATGCCAAAGAGTGTTGGCATTTTTGGGATGTCAGGTTTCCTTTTGTTTGTAAACAGAACTAATTCAGTCTTTTTAGGATTTACTGTTAGTTCATTGTCTTTGCACCATTTCTCTATAAGTTTTAGTGCGTCTTGCATTATTGCACTGAGTGTATTTTCATGTTTTCCACTTATCAGGATTGTTATGTCGTCCGCGTATCCTATGGTTAAGAATCCGCTTTTGTTCATTTTTGTTATGAGGTCATCTACGACCAGGTTCCAAAGTATTGGGGATAGTACTCCACCTTGTGGGCACCCTTTGGCTACTATTCCTTTAGTTGTACCGTTTATGTCAAGCTGTATTGCCCTTTTCTCAAGTAGGACGCTTATCCACTTACGTAGTGTACTCGACACATTGTATCTGTGTAGAGCATCATCAATGCTTCTGAATGTAGTTTTGTCGAAGGCACCTTCGATGTCTATGAAGGCTCCTAGTGTTGACAGTTGGTTGTTTAGGCCATGCTCTATCTTACCTATCACATGGTGAAGGGCTGTCTCTGTTGATTTACCAGTGCTGTACGCATGCTGGTTTTTGTGTAACGGTAGGTTCCTTAGCGCTCCGTCTCTGAGAAAGCGGTCTCCGAGTCTTTCCAGCGTTTTCAGTAGGAAGGATGTTAGGCTAATTGGTCTAAATGCTTTTGGTTGCGTGTAGTCGTTCTTGCCTGGTTTTGGCAGGAACACTACTTTAACCTCCCTCCATGAGAGCGGTATGTATCTAAAGGCTAGGCAGGCTTGAAAAATCTGTACTAGCCATGGTGTTATTTCTGAAGCCCCCCATTGCAGGAGAGCCGGGAATATTTTGTCTGTTCCTGCTGATTTGAAGGGGTGGAAAGTATCTATTGCCCACTGAACCTTCTCTTGTGTAACTATTTTGTTTGCTATTTCCCAGTCCGCTTCCGATGGTATCACCTGCAGGTCATCTGACCAGTCGGGTGTATCTACTATCTTGCAGCCTGGAAAGTGTGTTTGTATGAGTGTTTCACTTACTTCTTTGTCATCTTTGGTGTAGGTGCCATCGGTTTTCTTTAGGGTACCGAGTGTACGGTTGTTGTCGTTTGCTAGAATTTTACGAATTCTAGTCGCCGTATCATATGATTCTATATTCGTGCAGTATCGTTGCCACGACTTGTTCTCTTTGCTCCTCACGAGCTTACTGTATTGTGATTGTGCTTCCTGGAAGTTATCCCAGTCTATAGGCTGTCTGGTGTTTTTTGCTCTGTTGAATAGGTGCCTTAACCTTTGTCTTTTCTTTTCCAGGCCTAGGTCCCACCAACTGTTTTTTGGTTCTTGCTTTGTCTTTCTGGTTTTCAGAGGGCAGGCTAGTTCGTAGCATGTCCTTATGTTTTCAGTTATCTTTGTAACGTTTTTGTCGATCTCTGACACATTTTGGATTCTGGTTGTGTTCCTTTGTCCCATGTGTCTTGTTATTAGCGTTTTGTACTGTTTTCTATTTGTTTTCCTTGGATTTCTCCGAGGTATTTCCGGTGTCTTGGTCAGATCAATTTCGAAGCATATTCTACAGTGATCCGACAGTGATGGTTCGTTACTTACATGCCAGTTTTTTACATGATCTATTATGTTGTTTGATGCTAGGGTTAAATCAATTATCGTCTGATATCTGCTGGACACGAAAGTCGGTTTTGTGCCTTTGTTAGCTATGTCGAGGTTAGTTGTTAGTAAGTATGAGGCTAGAAGCTCACCTCGTCGGTTGGTTTTTGTGCTACCCCACAAGATGTGGTGCGCGTTTGTGTCTGCTGAAATGATCAGGTCCGTCTTTTGTTCTTCACAGTGGTTGATTAGGTCCATAACTTCTTTTGTTGGAATGTGGCCTTCAATGGGTAGATACAGTGATGCCAAGACTAGAGGTCTGGGCGTTGTCCCATTGTCTTGTTTTATTCCGTTTGGTATTCTCACTGCTGTTAGATCTCTGTAACAGTAATGTGTAAGTAATGTTGCCGCAATGCAGCGTGGTATGTATATGCATGTTCGGGGCGGCTCTTGCATACTGTGGTAGAAAACCTTACCTTCGCAGTTGCCGAGGCCGCATACGCTGTTTGCCCGAACCCACGGCTCTTGGATTAGGGCTATGGTCTCGGCCTCAACCTCCAGCTGCTTCCTTAGGGTGGCCGTCGCAAGATGTTTGTGCTGGAGGTTGGTTTGCACAATTTTGATGTGCTTGAATGTTAGTAGTTGGTATTGTAGGCGTTAGTTGTCGTTGTCGTTGTTGGCCATAGGGGCCCATGTGTCTAGGAGTTCCTGTAGAGTCGTGTCAACCATGTCGATCGTGTCGGTCCCCGCCTCCTCAGCCCATTCGTTTGGGAGGGGAGTTGGCGGTGACTCTGACGACTCTGTCAGCACCGCGTTGATATTTTCAAGCACGGTGCTGACAGATGGTTCCGGGGTGTTATCGGGTTGCCTGTCCGTCTGTGTGTTACTATCCTCAGTTGTCATGTCAGTGTCCATTTCAGTATGCACTCCTGGCTCGAGGGGGTCCAGCGGGGGTACATCGCTTACTCCTTCTTTAGTGAAGAAGCGGATGTAGATTGACCCCGTGGAGTAGGCCACTTTTCTCCCTCGTGCCAGGATGTCTGCAATTTGCTCCTTGGGTATTCCTAGTACTAGGAATACCCCAGGAGTGTTGCTGTCCACTCTTTTGTATGTGTACAGGGTCCATGTTGATACCTTGTACCAGGGGTTTTGACCGGCCATGATTCTATGGAGTCTGCCGATTTCTTTCTTATACCCTGGTACGAAGAGTGCCGATCTAACCCGTACAGGTATGTCGGACTGCTTCATCAACATGAGCCCCGTCCCCTCTCGTGGTGGCCTGAGTCTTGGTACGACTTCCTGCAACCACAAAAGGGCTTCGTCATTGTAGCACCATAGCTTTAGCACCCCCTCACTTAGGAAAGCTTTTCCTTCGAAAGCGGGCGCATAAGGTACGGTGCCTGGTGCTGAGGGTTTGAGGCAAGCGTCAAAGATCTCTTCCTCTATCTGCTCTTGGACGCTGTCTGCCTCTTGTTTCGTCATGTCAGCACGTGGTGACAATGTTACAGCCACACTAAGGTGTGGTTTTGTAGCGCGGGCGTATGAGCCCGTGTGTTCGGTCCTCCGCCTTTTGTATTCCCCTCTGGGAGAGATTGTGTCGTCGAGCCTATCTCGCTTTTGGCTTGACTGGCTCGACGACGGGGCGGGAGTTCCTGACCCCCCGCCAGCCTCACCACTGCTCCGCACTCGCCAGTACGTATTGGTCCGGCGTGCGACAGGGTGTGGCCGACGTTGGGTCAGGGTGTTGTCACTGTTGGTTTGGTGTACGTCTTGGGTGACGGGTGGTAGGCCACGGCCCGCACCCGGCTGGTCTGCGTCCACTTGTCCTTTGCCCTGGCTCGAGGCGACTGTCTCGGCGAGCGGGCGGCGGCCCTGTTGGGGCGGCCGCCCACCTCCGCTCTGACTGTGCGAGCCTGTTGCCTGGGGTTCGGCATCCGTGGTCACAGACTGTCCGGGTGCTGGCGTTGGCCGACCTCCGCTCCTACCCGATGGGTGGGGGTTTGTCTGTCTGTTCGTTCGTCTTTTTTTCTTCTTTTTCCCTGCGACCACCTGCGTCCAGGGATTTTGATCCACAGGTGTGGATAAGGGGGGGGTTTCGGTGGTCTGGGGGGAGGGGGGCGGTATGTCTGAGTCCATTGTTCGAGTCCTGTCCGTAATGTTCTTTTCTGATCCGTCAGTCCGTTTATCGTTTGCCTGGGGTCTTTCATGAGTGGAGATTTCCGTCGATGTCCGTGTTGAGTCTGCCAAAAGTTGTCGGGGGTGCAGAGCACCAGGCGACTGAGTGCCCATCCCAGAATACGTTGGGCGGCCTGTAGCTCGTCCTCCGGTCGTTGCCGTTCCCGGAGGGCGAGCCACAGCAAGGGATTCTCCAGCCCTGGTGGGGCTGGTACCCTTCTGGGGTCGTATTTGCTTAGTCGTCTTGTCCATATCGTTTTAAGTTGTGTGTTGATTTTGAACTGTGTATGGGACGGTTGTCCAGAGCGCGCTCCGGCTCTCCGCGAGGCTCTTCCCAGTGCTAGGGCTAGACGGATCCCTCCCTCCCCCGCCCCGTTCCAAGCCTCGCCGAGAGCCGAGGCGCGCCTGGATTTCCGTCTGTATGTATCTGTCATGTGTAAGTGCATGCGAGTGATGGGGACGAAGAGGGTAAAAGTTTTGGATGGGGGGATCAAGGAATGGGGTTATAAGGGATCCCGACCAGCGTTGGGTGTGTCACTGGTCGGACCTCTTGTCCGGGGCCCGTAGGCTCCTGTCCGGTCTTAGCCCTGCGGAGGCCTGGCCAAAACTGGACAGATCCGGCAATCCGCAACCCGCCGACCCGTCCGGTAGCATGAGGGATGCTTCGAAAAACAAAGTGCATTGGTGTTGCAGGGCCACATGGTGAGGCGCCTGCACCACCAATACAATTGCATCGCCGGATTCAAACCCCTTTTATACCCCCTTAGGGATTGAATTGTCAAAAATTCTTCTAAACCGATGCCTACGTTACATCAGCTCTTTGTATGCCAAATTTCAGCCCGATCCGTTTAGTGGAACCTTTTATTAGATTACACGATACCCTCGACTAAGTAGTACGTAGTAGGTAGTAAATGTGAGGTATCTGAATAAACCCACAATAAACTCCGATAAATGAGTTTAATTTCACATAATATTAGACTGCAACTCCATAACAAAAATTATTATAATAGGATTTGAAATTGCCAATAAACTAAAACCTCAACAACAGTTCCTTATGGTCGCCATTTTGTGCAAGTATTTGTATAAATTAGATAAGATGGCGGCCCACGCTGGCTGCAGACCAAATGTGGCTGAATAGATTAAATTCAAATGGCCTGTCAGACGCACGGTCCACAGGCAAGCTTGTGTTACTAGTTACACGGAACTGATGTTTTTTTAAGAAACAGTTAATATTGTGCAAAAATTCATTGAAAACAATTATTAAGGTTTGAAAGTTATTGATAAACCTATATTTTAATGCTATTGTACTGTTTCTTTTCATAAAATGAATAAACAAAAATGAATTAAATAAAAATGAATCAAACACTGCAACAAAATATCATTAAAGTGCTCAAAAACCTGGGAGTCATACTACTTTAGGAGATTGGGATGTGGTACCAGTTACTGAATTTCATTATTCATAGAACAAGATGCAGAGATACACTCTGAGAGACCGAACAACACGGTTTAGTAACCGGCTACGGACGTCGGACTGCGGTAACCTACGGCGATCAGCGATGTTCGACTGCTGACTAGTCGTCAGGAGTCACGTTGCACTATGCATGTGTCCCTACACTACCATTGCTTATAACCATATCATTTTAATATTGTTCACGTTCGTGTTTTAGAATTATAATCCTTATTTTAGGGTATATTCCTGATAATCCTGGTAGGTGTGACGGATCCGATAGTAGCTATAATCTTGCGAAATTGTGTTTGCCCCACTGTTTTCCCCTAATCCACAGATTATTTGAGTCTATCTATCTATACTTGCAATAAAACTGTAGACGATTAATTTTTTGATAGAAGATTTATTATCGGTACCAAAACAAGGCCAAAACATTTAATTTTATTTTTGTCTGTCTGTCTGACTATTCTTGCATCATGCTGAAACTGAAATGGATTTAAATGCAACTTGGAATGCTTTTGTATTAATGTATGTGATGTTTAGTATGCGACTAGCTGATGCCCGCGACCTCGCCCACGTGGTTAAATTTTTTTTTATATCCACGGGAACTCCTTAATTTTCCGGGATGAAAAGTAACTCATGTCACTCTCCAGGTTCTCAACTTCACTCATGCCAAAAATCACGTCGATCCAATGCTCCGTTGCGGCGTGATTGAAGGACAAACCAACAAACAAACACACTTTCGGATTTATAAATTAGTATGATGACCTATATGATGTCTCGAGAAAGAAGAAATAAATTCTAGCTTGAATCATAATAATATTTGCAGGGTAAGCAATTCATAGATTCCTATGTATCCCGTTAATATACGAGGGGGATATGTGCGCACTAACGAACGCTCGCATCGTCAGGTCATTAGAACTCCCGGCTCCTACCTCATTAGAAATGCGTTTTTATATTAATATTATATTATGGTGTCACCGAGGCTCAGGATCTGTATTCTATACGTGCAGACTACGGCATATCATTATAACACACGATATTTTGTATTATTACCAGCGAACTCGTGTGAATCTTTTGGGGAGTGAATGCCGTCGCCCATGGAATTTTGTCAGAATATCCGCCAATGCGTTGACGATTTTTATGAAATGTATTAAATCCGGACCTCGATTACTTACTATTTTTATAACTTACTGAAAATCTCAGATGTTCCCTTTTTTAATCAATGTATTAAAATCTAATAATATTAGGTGTTAGCTCGTAATCGTAAAATTAATCGAAAGTTCTTAGGATTTTTAAATTAAATAATATATTTCTAATTATTAAAATAATTACGGACCGTTTAATTTCCTAAATAGCCGTTAACGAGGCATTTCTTGATAAAAAAAAGTTAGAAGTTTTCTTGCTTTTTTACTGACAAATATATTTATATTATAACTAGTTGATGCCCGCTACTTTGTTCGCGTGGATTGAACTTTTTCAGTTCTCTTTAATTTTCCGGGATAAAAAGTAGACAAGGTATGTGATATTCCAGACTATAATCTATCTCTGTGCCAAATTTCAACCAGATCAGTTCTGCCGTTCTGGCGCAATTGAGTAACAAACATCCATCCATCCAAACTTTCGCATTTATAATATTAGTATAGATAGTATAAGGGTATGAGCTGATATTGACTTTGAAACCCATTTCAGCTAAACGGTCACAGAGTCGGTACAGCCAAATGCGAGCCGGACATGTCCTGCCAGTAGGCAGAAAGCCATCTGGGATTTTTTATTCCCCCGAAGAAAAATAAAAGCTATACAGTGACGCTAATGTTCACTTAAGCCGAGCTCTTTGCAGTCCATTGCACAGCCTCTGGGATCGGGAGTCACATTGGAGCTTAAGTCTTAACTTGATCGTATTTAACTCGCGGTCAAATGGTTCCAATTGTCGAAGCGATCCGGATAATATATCCAATTAGTTTTTAACAAGACTTCAACGGAGTATGGAAAAGCCGTTAAATAAAATAAAGCGCATGTCGTCTCTGTGAAGTGATAAATCTTAGTAAAAAAAAAGTGGCTACTGTAGGATACGGATCTCTATTAGAGATTTCTATTATTAGGAGAATTAGCTTCACTTCATGTAGGCAGTGGCGCCACCGGGCATACGTCTATAAAACGCGCTAGCTCTAATATCGAGCGGTCATTCTTTAATCGTCTTTTGAGTTGTAAACATCGTTATTGTGTCAGTCGAAACTCTCGATGAGTCATACTTGTGTTTTTGTGTCTAAATTGATGTTTAGATTAATGTGTGATCCTTTTTAGTTATTTTATGTCTGATATGTTGAAATTGCTTAGTAGAATACATCCTGGTTTGTTATTTGCTTTTACTTTTTATTTTACTCCACTTCTGGTGCCTAAAATCAGAAGCGGGATAAAGAACTTGTTATGCCCACTTGAAATAGATAAAGGACCGTTAATTAGGTCCGTAGGAACCAAAAAGGAACATACCCACAACTGTTTTCTCTGAATTGTTTTGTGCATAAAAGTAGATCACTTTATCGATCAAGATATCTCTCGAAGGGTGACTCACGTAATGTGCAGGGTACTTTTGTGTGCTAAAATTGTTTTTATTTTCATGTGAACCATATCGCTGGCTCGCGGAGCGTGGCCAAGTTGTGGTGATGCACAGCTTGTATGCTTGAGGCGCATCACGGGTGCGCTTGGGTGTGTGTGCCACGCGGGCGCTCTGGGCAGCGTTCACGAGGGCGCTTTGGTCTGCGTGACACGTTTTCGTGCTTTGCGGCACCTCGAGGAGAAAACAGCTAAGTGATGCGGAAATTTTGACTGTAAATTGTGTAGATGGGTAGAGACCTAGTACAAACACGGCTTTGTGCGGAAATCACCGCAAATTACTTAAAAGTGAAGCAAAGCCCTATAATCGGAACTTGTACGTTTGATGAATTGAATTTGAGCCATATAAATGTTTTGCTAAAACATGCTGTGCAGATAAATTGCTTTTGCGTGAATTTTATCTTTAATTTTTAAAATGAGGGTTGTTATTAAAAATGCGAGACCTAGTTACGATCGGATACAAATCAACCGCAATTCTAAAGTTTCATACGTAAGCATAGCTAAAAGTCAACATCTGGGAATTGAATTGAATTACGATACGTAAAATCGTTACCTACCTACATTACAAATTGTTTGAAACATGACGTGTTACTAAAGTGTCTCAAAATAAGTTAGTTGTGTGTTCCCGAGATATCAATGCGTTTGTGAATAGTTAACGTGATTTGATAACACAAGTTGCGAATACCTGACAGATCGTGCCCGATAAAATATTTTTCGGTTATATTAAAAATTGTTGTGGTCAGGTATAGACGAGCGGATATTTGAAGTTAAACATAACTTTGGTTTTGGTTGGTTTCCTTAATGGTATCGAACCTGATTACGTAATTTTGATAGCAAGAAAGTTTCATTCCGCTTTGATTACAGAAGTATTGTTTTACTACCCTCATGGATAGTTAGTTTGATTTCATTCAAATTGATTATGAGTTGACCTGACAGAACTTTGTCTTTTTGCTCGTTAGTTATTTTATATGCGTGAAAACAATAGTAGTTTTGTATCACGTGGATTATATCAGGCTGCAATGCTGTTGTTTTTGAGTTGTTAATGTTTGAGGGTTAGTGACAACTAGTTGAGACAGTTGGTCGTCTATATTTTTAGTAAAGATAAATTACGATTTAGTTCGGAACTTAACAGTTAAGAGCAAGTCTTGACAAAAATACAAAACAATTTGTGTGCTTTTTATATGAAGTATCCCGTGCCCTTTGCCTTGGCAGGTAACCACGTGGTTTAGAGTTTACATACCGTTCGATAGTGAGTTTGTTTATTTACCCACTTGAGTTATTAGAAAGTAATGAATTCGAATACGAATTGGTCACACTGATGTGTTGCGAAATGATTGTTTGTTTACTGAGTGTGGTACCTCTGATTTATTCAGGTACCTACTTGATTTGCAGTTAGGTGACTAATGTGTTATCATAATCATGTTCATTGTTTTATATCTGTGAGTTTGCACCATGGCTTAACTACCTTAATTGAAAGCTCTACTGGTACAGAAGTATGTTGGTAATGCACTTTAAAGTTTGAAAACTTATCGAGGTTTAAAGCTACCTAATGCTATTTCGAGATAACGATTTGGTTTTATTTTCTGTAACATGTGTGGTACGCTGGAGTGGTACGCTAGAGTGGTGCCATGGGGTGGCTCCCTAGAGCGGTGCTCTAGAGGTGTACTCTGGAGTGGTGCCATGAGGTGGTACCTAGAGCAGGACTGCTTCGGAGTGGTACCTTGAAGCAATGCTTCGGTGTTCATGACGCGTTCTTCGACAGTGACAGACGCTTTCAACTTAATCTTACAAAAAGCATTGCATGAAGCTCTGTTTGTCGTCATCCAATTTAGTTACATGTTTTCTCTAGTAAAGTTAGGTCAATCGTTAGGTTAGTCCCAAGTTAATTTAAAGTTAATTTAATTTAATTTAATTTAGATGTTAGTTTAGACCCTGTTAGACGAGTGGATGACGATAGACAGCGTTGTATGTCATGAGTAGATTGAGATGAGGGTTATGTCGGTTCACGCATCTTACAATGCGGGGAGCTTCGGCTCGGTTCACGCATTTCACAAATGCGGGGAGCTTCGGCTCGGATATGTGTCACCTAGTTACAACTAGAGGACTGCGTGGATCCTGGTAGACTTCTGGTCTTTGTGGACGCCTGGCACCAACTATGGGTGGTGTTAGTGTGAACGGATGAGGATTTTACGATGCGGGGAGCTTAGGCTCGGTTCACGTATCTCTTGGTACGGGGAGCTTTGGCTCGGATCACGCATCTCTCAATGCGGGGAGCTTTGGCTCGGTTCATATATCTCACAATGCGAGGAGCTTCGGCTCTGTTCACGAATCGCTCGACGCGGGTGGCTATGGCCCGGTTTAACATGGAATAACAAACGCACGGCAGACTCATGGTTTTGGGTAGGTGCGTGAGCGCACTAAAGAAGACTTCTGCAACGAGCTACGGTGCTGAGTGGCTGGCGGCCAAGCGGCAGCGCGCTGGTGGCGCATTGGCGGCGCTAGAGGCGCATTGGCGGTGCTAGTGGCGCATTAACAGCGCTAGAGGCGCATTGGCGGTGCTAGAGGCGCATTGGCGGCGCTAGTGGCGCATTGGCGGCGCTAGTGGCGCATTGGCGGCGCTAGTGGCGCATTGGCAGCGCTAGTGGCGCATTGGCGGCGCTAGTGGCGCATTGACGGCGCTGGCTGCGACGAGACAACTGCGTGCGATGACGGCGCACTAGCGGGTTGCAAACACCGAGGAGTTTTCGTGACAGGGCCTTGCCCTTTTCTGTTTTATTTTTTTTAAATTATTTTGATAAGTCTCTCTAGACTTTGAGAAGTTTGAAAGATTTGCCCTATCCTTTTTTATTTAGAAGTTTTGAATTCTTTTAAATGATTTTGAATTCCGTGGAATAGTTTTGAATTCCTTGGAATAGTTTTGAATTCTTTTGAATAGTTTTGAATTCTTTTGAATAGTTTTGAATTCTTCTGAATAGTTTTGAATTCTTTTGAATAGTTTTGAATTCTTTTGAATAGTTTTGAATTCTTCTGAATAGTTTTGAATTCTTTTGAATAATTTTGAATAGTTTTGAATTCTTTTGAATAATTTTGAATAGTTTTGAATTCTTTTGGATAAGTTTTGGATACCTAGTTTTGAAAGCGAAGGATTTTACTCTGCAATTGAGTAATGTTGAATGAAGGCTACGAAGCTTTGCTGTTGTACTAAAGCCTTCTGTTTGCTTAACAGGTTCCGACAGTGATAATGATGATGCAGGCGCAGGTCCTTTGTCTGCCCGTGCACCAGACTGCTGTGGACGCTCCAGAAGAAGGCGTTCAACCAGAGCGCAGCCGGGACGGTGCGCGAGCAGGACGGCCGTATTAGGAGAATTAGCTTCACTTCATGTAGGCAGTGGCGCCACCGGGCATACGTCTATAAAACGCGCTAGCTCTAATATCGAGCGGTCATTCTTTAATCGTCTTTTGAGTTGTAAACATCGTTATTGTGTCAGTCGAAACTCTCGATGAGTCATACTTGTGTTTTTGTGTCTAAATTGATGTTTAGATTAATGTGTGATCCTTTTTAGTTATTTTATGTCTGATATGTTGAAATTGCTTAGTAGAATACATCCTGGTTTGTTATTTGCTTTTACTTTTTATTTTACTCCACTTCTGGTGCCTAAAACTATATATAGTACTCGTATTTTGTGCCACTCATATCGTTGTTACTCGTTTGTTGTCGTCCGTCAAAATAATTTATGTAATGAAAATATAATAATATAATAGCGATATTTTGGTATCAAACCTATTTTTATTTTGAGACAAGGTACCTATGAAGTAAGTCTAGCTCTTGACTTTATATTGTTGGAAAAAATTATTTGTTGTATAAAACTCATCGTACCTCTAAGGTTTTTATGTGGAATCCCGACGCAACTCTAAATTATTGTTTTGCTGTGGCAGATTACAAAAAAAAAAAATTAACACGCTGATTCTAGTGTAACCTTAGTTTTATCTGCGCCTGTTGTCACGGGGTAAAATCGCAAAAACTTTATTCTCAGACTCGTAACGTGAAAGCGAATGTTCGCTGAATGTGGGGCAAAGCGGCCGAAAGTATTGCGGCGCAATTTGGGGGATGAACAATATGCGAGCCCGCTCCTTGCTCACTTTCCTAGGGTTGTTACAATAATGTTTTGAAAAAAAAAAACCAAATTTGAGAGAGAAAAAGTTATTTTTAAAGCTATTTATCGTTGTGACGGGATGCTTCGTATTTAAGCTTATTAAAGTCATGGATTTTATAGACTAAGAATAATATAACAACAATAAGATTACATTAGAGAATAAAATAAAACAAAAAGTAAGAACATAATAATTAAACCATGTCATGAATAGCTAACTACTATTACTAATTTGTTAGTTAGTTGAACTCTCATCTGTCAGAGTTAATTTATGACCTTGCAAGTATATTTGTAAAATCAGGAATCATGGTAAATACTTAAGCTAAGGACCGTCTTTACAAATTTTATCGTGATAACGTTTAATGTTTTCCATAGATTGAACTAGAAAAAAATTAATCACCAAACTTTAAAGTTACCAACTACCAACTAATGTTTTTTATATAAAAATACTTAACCACACATCGTCACACGCGTCAAATAAATAAATAAATATTGTAGGGTGGATGAGGTGGCAACCCTATCAAAAACCGCAAGCTTTCAAGTCCCCAGCCACCCGCTACTTCGTCGCTACAGTGCAAGATGCACGCATGTGTTACTGCTCAGAATTAAATCCTCCCCGAAACATTCTAGTACAAGTACAAGTAGATTTTGAATTAAAACCACAAAAATAGTACAATACACTACACAGCACACAACAACAAAGGAACAGTAGTTTCTTTCTTTTTTCTTTCTTAACGTAAGATTTGAACATCTAAAATAGTTATTTGTGTTACATGGGGCCAAAGAAAATTTTTGTTCCCCGAGGGCGCTATTTTGAATTCAGAGCGAAGTGAAGGATTCTATAGTAGAATCCCGAGCGTAGCGAGGGGTTCTAAAGTAGAATCCTGAACGTAGCGAGGAATTCAATATACGCCGCCCGAGAACAAAAAGTTTGGCCCCGAGTGACACACACTATTTTTCATCATTACGTATGAGAAAAAGCTAGGAGTATCTACCTACTATGTATGGACATTACCTATACGTTTAAGCACCAATCAGAAGCCCGAACGCGGACCAACCAGAAGATACTCCTATCAACCTTCTATGTAATTGTATAGACATTATTTAGACGTATATTTAAAGTTTAAATAAAATGTAAAGACGTATATCCGATCAACAAATTGATCACGTGACTTCGGACCAATCAGAACAGAGAAATGCAAAGTCGTATATTCGATCAACAAATTGATGACGTGACTTCGGACCAATCAGAAGAGAGAAATGAAAAGTCCCATGGGCCTACAAGTTACACTTTGCTCCCGCTATCCTCTGAAGGCAATATGCGTTTTTCGAATAGGTATGATGAAAAGGAAATTTCAGAAATTTTTGACTTTTTACAAGCAGTGGATATCATTACTTACCCGACATCGAAAATTTTCGATGACCGAAAGACCGATCTTTAATTAAAATTAAGACATCCATCCATCGAAACTTTCGCATTTATAATAATCTTCTATCTTCTAATATTACGAGTAGGTATATAGAATTCTCGTGTCACAGTGTTTATAACAAAACTCCTCTTCGGAAATTCCTCTAGGTATATGAATTTTTATGTGTATATTCGGTAGGTCTGAATAGGGCGTAAACTATGTTTCATACCCCTAAAACACCTCAATCCACGCGGATGGAGTCGCGGGCATCAGCTAGTATTAGTATAGATAGATTTAAGATTCAGAACATTAATTCGTTTTGCTCGCACCTCCAATCCTACAACATAGGTACCTGCTTAACTTTTTATTTTCTGTGAGCTGGAATCCATCGTCCATTGCCAATGTTGGGAGGTTTGAAAATAAACGACAAAAAGCTATTAGTCAAAGAAGCGTTGAGCGAACGCTTCGCAGATCATTAGCTTCGTTAAACTTCCGAGTTGATTAAACTTCTCGCTTCTCGGCCGCAGCAAAAACACTGCCCAAACCATTTTACCTTTACTAAGTAAAAAACCATCTGTCGTGCTTTCTAACGTGAGATATTATGATAATCAATATCTTTAGAAGGGTTTGTCCTGAGTGACTGACAAACGACCTACAGTCCAAACGGCTGAACGTAGAAATTTGAAATTTTGAGAAAATATGCATTGAGCATATTTCATTTATATATTTTTTTTTGAAAATTCTTTCCTTAGTACTAGGGTACTAAGGAAAGAATTTTCAAAATTCCACCCCCAAGAAGGTTAAATAGGCGGTTGAAGTTATATCCATGAAACTTGGTATTTGTACTTTCTGTGAAAATGAAGAAATTTATGTTTTTCACAGTTTTTTGAAGAAAGCTTAAGCTTTTTTTAAGAACTTAATTTTACTAGGATGAAGTCGCGGGCAAAAGGACTCTATTTTAAGGACTCAGGTAGGACTACCCGCAATGGCAGTGGTTAGTTATTTACCAAAAGCGTAACTTCGCTAAAGCATAATATGATTTAAAAAAAAAACCAGTCATAGGGACTGCCGATAGAAGTAAAAACGTATATAATTATACTTATAATTTTTTTTTTTTTTAATATTTAAGATCTTTTGTCTTCGTAACAACGCGAGCATGTCGCATATCGGTGACGCGAATCCACAAGTTTACCCCCTACCAAAAAGTTCTCAACGCGGCTAAAGAAGTTTTCACTTCAAAAACTAAAAGATAAATTGACTTAATTACTATAAGAATTTGTTTATGTGTCTCCTTTTAATGAAATCTGTACTTAATTTAATGCAACACGTATCATAATGAGCTATTGATGTGCAAAGCTCAGTTTTCAATTAGCACTATAATAGTGGAGCGCCGGCTGGTCATTAGTTTCACTGAAGTCGGCGAGTTAATTAAAAGTTTGCACTTCGTACACTGTGCATTGAAGTAGCTAAGTTTTACACTGTTTTTTGTTTCATGAAAAACTAGCTTTTGCCCGCGACTTTGTCGGCGTGGACTACCTAATTTCAAACCCCTATTTTACCCACTTAGGGGTTGAATTTACATAAATCCTTTCTTAGTGGAGGTCTACGTCATAATAGCTATATGCATGCGAAATTTCAGCCCGATCTGTCCAGTGGTTTGAACTTTGCGTTGATAGATCAGTCAGGTCAGCTTTTCCTTTTATGTTTAGATTATTTTATTTACTTCAAGCGGGTTCTGGGGCCATTCTACCAACGTCAAGGTACGTGATATCAAATAGTCATTTTGAGTAATATTGCTTAAATATGGCTGGCGTTGGCAGTATAGCCCCTGTCGCGGTGATCCCTTGTTCTGGTGGTCAGCGGTTCGATGCGCAGGCGTGCACTTCTATTTTAGTTATGTAGTATTTTATGAAATTATATATCACTTCGTATAACGGCGAAGGAAAGTACCATTTGATTTTCCAGGATAAAAAGTTTGCTGTGTCCAGATTATTATTAATTTATCCCTGTGCGAAAATTTACGTATAAATCAAAGAGTTCGCACATGATTTTGCAAAATCCTAATTGCAGACGAATTCGCGGGTAGTAGCAGTATTAAAAATATTATAATACTTAGGTTTAAGCCCGCTCTAAGTAACATGATCCTTTTAGTAAACGCGAGCGGCACTTCACTGGCATTCAAAACAAAAGTAATAAAGCGTAGCATTTCTCGAGACAACGTCGCAACTTCAGTTAGGGCCATTGTTATTCAGGGCCCGCCCACAGGAAATTAAACACCGCGCGGAGTCGCGCGAATCAACGCGTTGTATCTCTTAGACGCTTTGTTATGGGTCTGCTAATATTTAATTAAATGTCTACCTAGACGCAGGTTACTTGTTTGTCTTATCATGGGTGACGTAGATTTTCGTTTTTATCAGTCATATTCTTTGCTCTATAATTTATTATTCGTAAGAGTCACTATATGCTTCAAAACTAATAAAAAATATTAGTTATAATATCCAATATTATAAATTTTATAGAAGAAAAAGTCTATTAATGCACTTAAATTGGGTGCTAATAAAAATGTCCTTCAATCCATGCTAATATTATAAATTACTAGCTGATGCCCATGACTTCGTCCGTGTGGAGTGAGGTTTTTCGGTTCTCGCGGGAACTCTTTAATTTTCCGGGATAAAAAGTAGCCTATGTGCTATTCCAGACTATAATCTATCTCAGTGCCATATTTCATCCAGATCCGTTCAGCCGTTGGAGCGTGATTGAGTAACATACATCCATCGAAACTTTCGCATTTATAATATTAATATTTGATATATATTATTATTATTTGATTACTATAGAAGTAAAGATAAGTGCGAAAGTGTGTCTGTGTGTCTGCTACAACCCATGTTTTCATTTCACCGATTTTGACGAAATTTGGTACAGAGATAGATTGATAGATTTTTTATCATGGAAAATGTTCCCGAGCGTATCAAAAGCCCTTTATCATTAGTTCGACAAAGTTTAATGTAAAATTGAAACCCACTGGTATTGTTCATTGTCCATGAACTTCAAAGAGGCGAGTCGTACTGACATAGGTACGAGAGGCTAGGCTTGAAATGTAGAATAGAATCTAATAGAATGATTTATTTAGAATAAGTATCTGTCGTCAAAAATCTTTCATCATTTTTAGCCCAGACTACTGTAGGTACAGAGTTCGTTGACCCCGTCAACGTACTCGTATTTTATTCCCGTAATGCGTTTCAGCTCACAAACGTTTACATCACAAACATTCGCAGTTTGCACGCGGCCTGGGATTTTAATGTATGGGAGTAGGCACGGAACCACGTGGCAGGTACGCGGCACACAAAAGGAATTGCATTCTTCATAACCGCCGCATTAGAGCGCCGAGCTTCGGTATATAAAAACAATTGTAAAATAATATGTGCATGATGTGGAGTCAGAATATTTTACACGCAGCTTCGCAGTAATATAATACTCGTAGGTCTATGCGAACCAAAGGTATTATGGTAGAGGTTTTATGGAAGGCGAACCAGAGTAACCGACATAGCTCGAAGAGTCTCCAAGCTCAAGTGGCAATGGGCGGGGCACGTAGTTCGTAGATCCGATAGGCGTTGGGGTCCCAAAGTGCTCGAATGGCGGCCTCGCACCGGGAAGCGCAGCGTTGGACGACCCCCCACTAGGTGGACGGACGATCTCAAGCGTGCAGCTGGGAGCCGCTGGAAACAAGCGGCACAAGACCGTGCTCTGTGGCGATCCATGCAGGAGACCTTCGTCCAGCAGTGGACGTCTATAGATTGAGACGACGACGACGAGGTCTATGCTAGCGTATTTTATATAGCTTTTCATTAAGAGTAAAAACTTCACATTGGATACATCGTGCGGTATGTAAATAGATTTATGTAGATAATTATTTTAATATTAGAATGATAGCAGCTATAGGTAGGTACAGAGCGAGATAATATTGTGACTTGCCACTGACGGTTGAAAATATGTTTCAGGACGTGATAGTTAAAATTACGAAAAATAATCATTAAATTAGCCTATGTCGTTCTCCTGGTTCTCAAAATATACCTATTATTAAGCGCAAAACACACAGGACGCGCGCCTGTTCCCTGTGTGTTTTGCGCTTTAATAACGATACAAGCAAATATCAAAATTAACGTCAACCCGTTGCTCTGTTACGGGGCGATTGAATGACAAACCAACAAACAAACACATTTTTGAATTAGACCATACTAACGGGAAATACTTATAGATATTTTCCATAACCACTAACATACTCACACTTCACACACATTTATAAAAAAAAAACACCCAAGCATTTTTCCAGGTTTCGGCGAAAATGCGCTAGGAAACTTAGCGGAACCTCTCGAATAGAGTGCCGATGTTTTAATAACTAGTTACTAGACTATCACCGCTTTTGAGGCAAGAAAGGAAGAATATAAATGTGAAAGTGTTCAGATAGTCTACTATATAAAAATAAGTCGGGTTTTCCTTCCTGACGCTATAACTCCAGAACGCACGAACCGATTTCCACGGTTTTGCATTCGTTGGAAAGGTCTCGGGCTCCGTGAGGTTTATAGCAAACAAAATTCAGGAAAAATTTCAACAGAAAAGCGGGAAAATCTTAAACCACGCGGACGAAGTCGCGGGCGTCAGCTAGTACATAATATAACAAAATGATACAAACGACGTAAGGAATTCAATTGTTCCGCGCGGCCGCCCACGATAGTTCCTATCACGTCGACGGCTGCCAATATTATTTCCTGTTCGCAAACTTTTGTGGACGCTCCTGTTTTTGGGTAGCTTCTTATTGTGAATACAGTAGGCATTTTAACGTTAAAACTATCGTGAGTGATGTCTATACTAATATATTAGGTATATACTAATAATATTATAAATGCGAAAGTTTGGATGGATGGATGTATGTATGGATGGATGGATGTTTGTTACTCAATCACGCCCCAACAGCTGGACGGATCTGGATGAAGTTTGACACAGAGACAGATTATAGTCTGGAATAACACATAGGCTTCTTTTTATCCCGGAAAGTTAGAGTTCCCCGCGGTAACCAAAAAACCTCATATCACGCGTACGATGTCGCAAGCATAAATCACCGGTTGTCACTAACTAGTTTTGTCGGAAAATGCCCGACAAGTTTCGAACCCGTACTCGTGAATAAGGGCCCGGACGACTTCAAAACTAGTTGGACATTTTCCGACCAAACTGTGATATATTTACATATATTTCTTTTTATGAATATTAACTAGATGATGCCTGGAATTTAATCGCATGGATGTAGGTAGAAAAAAAACATGGAAACCCTTTAATTTTCCGAGATTTTTTTAGCCTTTGTTAGTGTCCAGATTATCATACTAATATTATAAATGCGAAAGTGTGTTTGTTGGTTTATTTGTTTGTCCTTCAATCACAGCGCAACAAAACAACGGATCGACGTGATATTTAGCATGAAATTGCAGTCAAGGGCTACATTTTTCTATTATACAGGCATGTCAATTATACCTAGTAATATTATAAATGCGAAAGTGTGTTTGTTTGTTGGTTTATTGGTTTGTTGGTTTGTCCTTCAATCACGCCACAACGGAGCAACGGATCGACGTGGTTTTTGGCATGGGTAAAGTTGAGGACCTGGAGAGTGACACAGGCTACTTTTTATCCCGGAAAATTAAGGAGTTCCCGCGGGAATCAAAAAAACTTAACCACGCGGACGAAGTCGCGGGCATCAGCTAGTGAGTAAATAAAAATACAATAAAGGGCTAACTTCTCGTCTATTTTTTTCGCCATATTACGATCCCTAGTTATCATCCAAGTCTTGGTACTTATCTATAAAACAAATAGATATAAAGGTATGAACACAACTACATGTAATAATCATTACACAGTTCACGATGTAACAGACAATCCTCGCTACAATTACAAACGCAGCCCAACTACTAGCACTCAAATAATTACAGCTCACGAGACACCTGCATGCACCTTCATGCCACTATAGCCATTATTGTTATGTGGTATAGAGGCGAGAATTGCTTGTAGAGCAATAACAAAGAGACACTATAAGTCGCACGTAATTACAGCTGTATTTAATTACTGCGAGGGCCGCCAGAGGTCGCTGCAATATGAGGTCGCTTCCTGTCTAGCCGGAAACACTTTTGCAAGAAGAATAGTACTTTCTTTAATGGAATATAGATTAGTTTTAAGATTGTTATACGTGTGCTTTGACAAAGCTCAGGAAAATATTATACTATTCGAGTGTGAAGGTTCTCTGGAGTTGGCCAAAATAATTAATGCCAAAGTATTGATGAAACTGTACTGTTGATGAGTGATTTACTGTGGTAGGTATTCTTTGTTTTTGTACTTAAATATTTAAAAAAAAGACATAATATGTATTGACCGGATAATCTTTAATGCTGTATATTATCCCTATACATATTTAAGTATTGTGTTAGAACTAGACATAACTGTATTATTTTAACAATATGTAATTGTTTGTACAATCAATAAACAAAATAAAGAAAAAAAAAATTGGTAAACCTCAAATAAAAAATCTGGCAAAGTGCGTGTCCTAAATAAACCAAAAACGTAAGAACTCTTCAGCGATATGACGGAGTACTCACTAGAGAGCAAGTTGGTGTGGCGCCGGCGGGCGTTGTTCCATCAAGTGGCAGATCTGCATTGCAAAGGCTCAGCGCAGACCGACTCGCTTCTACGATGCTAATCAAATAAATATTATATATGCATGCGAAAGTTTGGATGTATGTATGGATGTTTGTTACTCAATCACGCGACTTTTGGTCACTGGTTTTGGGCAACAAAGGCGCCCATTTTGAGCTAGTGAGGTGAAAAAATATTCAACTCTTTGTCACAACAAACCTTACATATTGTATTTACATCACATTAAGGGGTTCAAGAGCAGAAATCCTGGCTTGCCTGACTTAACAAAACGAGCAAAACAGACTGCCAAGAAACAATACACGCAAAAGGGTTCCCCAACAAACAAAACGCGTAAAAAAGCCAAACACACTTGTTTCACATAAGAGGAGCATTTTAGGGTTCTTAGTACGAAATCACACGACTCGACTACGTTCATAGATTTAAAATATTCATGCATTGCCATCATTTCAACTCATTCCCGACACATATCGAGTCTCCTCTCGGAGTGTCTCGGGATTGGCCATTGTCCATTGAAGTAAGAGATATTTAATACTTACCTTAAAACGCACATTACTCCGAAGAGTTACAGGGGCATGCCCGGGGATTGAAACCGCGACCCCGTATAGCAGGTCGGGGGTCTGAATATTGCAACACTTTAATTATTACAGCTGGCTAGTCAAATGAAATTAAAGGTGATGGTAAACTTATTTTGGTGGTGGTAGACTATTGCGAAAGAGAAGGTCAAGGTTTTAAATTCATTTATAAACTTATCATCATCATAAAACCATAGCCAGCCCACTGCTGAGCGAGTGCAAAAAGCAAGCGCGTTCTAACCTAGAACTCATTATTGCTTCGCTCTAAGCATGATTGTCGTCAAGCGCAAGCCTGTTATCAAAAAAAAAACCAATACTCGTTTATAAACGTTTTCGAGATGAGCAAACTCATGCTAGGCCCATAATAGCAGGATCAAGCCGGCAGGAGTGACGACCGAACAATGGGCGTGCAGGCAAATTGGCATATCAACGGGATTTAAAATGTTTATGTTACAAACCAGCAACAATACCTAGTACTTGTATTAGGCATGAATGAATGTTGTACCGGGAGATATATAAGTAGAAAGGTGGGAGAGAGGAATAAAAGTCCACGGTAAAATAAAATAAGTATATTCAATTGACCAAATAACGGTACATGAATTTATTTACCGCGGCTAGCTCACTAGGTATAGGTACGCAAATTTAGAGAGGGTCGTGGGTTATCCTGCCTTGACCTAGCTGGTGGTGTATGAAAGTACTCCCCTGAGTGAACGGCCTCGGAGACGCTGGGGGTAGACGGCTGGCAGTTGGCACGCAGACCCGCAGACGAGGTGACGCCGAGGCTAACGCGCACGGGACGTCGACCGTCGCGATCCGGTGACTGTGCCGAGGTGGTGGTGGCAGCAAGCGTGCAGTGGCTAGGGCTTAAGCAAGAAGCAATTGGGCAGTGCTTGATCCGAGCGGAACTGATTCAGGCGGAAACTTGACCAAGCCGGAGCTCCCTAGTACGGGAGATATCCAGAATTGGGTTTTTAAGAATTCTACGCGAACTAGGTGCGCTCGCGCAGAATTAAAATCGTGACACGTCTCTCACCTAGAACGGCGCGGGAAGTGAATCACGACCCAGGTGAAGCGCGAGGCGCGCTACGTTATCTACGCATGCGCAGTGCACACAATGTAGAAGCGTCGTCGGCGCACTCGCTTGGTGGCTAGTTTCTATGCCTAGTAATTTAAAATTAGAGCGCGCTCTGTTCAAAAAGCCTAACTATATGGGTATTTATTTAAAACACTATAATAAACAATTATATTGTGTAACGCTTCGTTACAATGTATGAACGAAATTAATTTTGCTGCGCAGCAAGAAATTTATTACAATTATTTACTTGCAACGGAGAGCTCATTATTAACTATAATATAATTGGCTATAGTATTTTTGCTAGGTATATTCTAATGAAAATTTTCATGTTTTATTACGAACTTATGACTGAAATATAACTTGGAAGATACGGTATTTAAGCGGTATTTAATACGGCTTTAAGCGATTGTAGTATGCCCCCAGAAGCAGTTCTAACAAAAGTATAAAATTGTATACAGACTCCATAAATGACTACTTGTCTCCAGAATCGTAAAATAAAGGATCAACGGTTTACGTTCCAACAGGCGATATATCTGAGCGTTCTCCGCGTCGTCGTCGGCGCAGTCGTTAAACTGGGTAACGACCCTCGGGTTCATAAAAGCGCTAAGATTCTTAACCTTGGTCTTGTGTGTTATTTATTAAATTTGTGCGAAAATATGCGATGAGATTCTAAGAAATAAAAACGTTCGTTTAATGTTATTGTATCATATTCAACTGGGTATTTGACAACAGCTAGTCAAAATTTTGACTAGTTGTCAAAAATAGTAGTTTGACTAGTTCTTTTTTTAAATAAATTAGTTATTAAGGATTATTTAACAGAAGACCTGCCAAAAGACGTTATTTCTACGTCTCCTGTTAATTTTATTATGTTTGACAACCATTTTAAATAATCGATTATAAATAGTAAAAAAGTGCGTTAACTTTTGACGACGCGACGTCACAATTTCGTACAAAACCTTAGTATAGGGTTTTCAAGTTTGAAAAAAAATAACCTCATTTGACTGCTGACAAATACCCAATCATACTTCATACTTTAATATTATGTTTATTGTTTGTTTCTTGGTTTATTAGTTTGTTGGTTTGTCCTTCAATCACGCCGCAACAAAGCAACGGATCGACCTGATTTTTAGCGTAGTTATAGTAGAGGACATGGAGAATGACATAGGCTACTTTTTATCCCAGAAAATTAAGGAGTCCCCGTAGGAATTATAAAAACTTATTCCGCGCGGACGAAGTCGCGGGCATCAGATAGTTGTAAATAAATGTATATGTAACACGCTAATAAAGGAGGGTCCCCGCACTTCTACAGCTTTTTGGTCTCAAAAACTTCCGTGTGTTTTCCAACAAATAAAATCTCCACCGTTTTCTGACGCTGACCAACCTTTTTGACAGCTTTGGCGCTGCCATGAGTTTTGCAAATTCAAATATCTTAATTTTGTTTCAATACAAATACTTATTTACAATGGGATGAAAACAATAATTTCATCTGAAATTAAAGCTATTTACATTCATAGCATTACACCGATACCCTTTAGCCTTCATCAGTGTAAACAGGCAATTGTCGATAATTGGCACATGACTCCTTTGTAGGGCGCAGTCGGTAGGATCAACCCGAGCTATAACTGGAAGGGCCGAGTTTCAATTCCCGCCCGAAGCCTTGCATGCGTATTGGCATATCAAAGACTTTAGGGTATGGTTCATGTGATAGACGAAAAATATAATCAGTCTAATTCTTCTTTCTTTTTAAGCTTTCTTAAAGCGAAGGCTTGTAAGGCCTGAGTGTAACTCGCAATTATGGTGAAACGAAGATTATGAGCGTAGCGATGAAATGCACGTTTTTGGCTGGACAGCGAATTATTGTAGATTTTTTATACTAGCTTAAGACACCTCACTTCTGGCATTCCATTCCATTACTACATACACATATTATTCAACAGTAGCATAATATAATAAAAAGTAGAGTTCCATAAATTAAATTGAGCTTGTAACTTGTACCACACTGTATGGCAATAGCTACGCGTTTGTTTAGGGGTAAAAGGGTCGAATTGGTGTTACTTTGTTATTAACAAAGTTTGACAGCCCTTAACAGCTTATCCCTATTTTGGTTTCTTCGATTAACCCTTGAAACAACATTATCTTTACTACTTTCGGAAATATTTACATAATTCCATCAATGCAATTATTTTGGTCTCTACCACAGAGAGTAATAAGCGCTTTTGTCATACAAGCGGGTGGTCTCGGGTTTAATACCCGGCAGATTCAATTTGGGAATTTATAATTTCTGAATTTTCTCTTGTCTGATCTGGTGGAAGGCTTTGTACCGGAAAATACGCGCTGCCAAGCGAATTAGCGTTCCTGTACGACGCCATGTAATAACCGGTACGTCTTTGCCGGTGAGGTGGTAACTAACCACGGCTAAACCGTTAACGTATAGGTACCAGTAAAGGGCGAATTTTGATGTAAACACCCATTTCGACCTCCCATTAATTAAGCGACCACAATGCTCATTAATGTGCCGCAACGTCATCCTTGATTGATCAAAGACAACGACTCAATGCATGAGTGAATACAAATCATGGATACTTTTCGCTTTAATCAAATGACCTCTAATGTTTTATCCAAGCCTCTAAGCAATAAGGCCGCCTTTTATATTCTACTAGCTGATGTCCGCGACTTCGTCCGCGTGGTATAAGTTTTTTTTATTCCCACAGGAACTCCTTAATTTTCCGGGATAAAAATTCTATGTCACTTTCCAGGTCCTCAACTATACCCATGCCAAAAATCACGTCTATCCGTTGCTCCGTTGCGGCATGATTGAAGGACAAACCAACAAACCAATAAACCAACAAACAAACACACTTTCGCATTTATAATATTAGTATGGACTTCCTCAAGTTGTTATCCTCTTTAAGCCTGTATTCTTGTTGGTTACACTTTGGCTTGGACGGGCTATATTGCATTGGATTTTTCTGAAAAGAAATTTTCTGTACTAGCCCGGAGGTAGGAAGTTGGCGGTGATTCATCCCGTGCCTTGTAGAACACGTATAAAGCCGTCGGTCCCGTCCTTGATATCTCTCCGGTCGTGTCGGATCATCCGTGTAAATGTACAATCGGATGGCTAATCTCTGTGCAGATTATGTCGGATTTATCTATGTGTTAATGTTGTGTAAAAGTATAGCATTAACTGAAAACAATACAATAGAGCTTAAAGCTAGCTAATCTAACCTAATTACTATATAAATCATGCCCGCGTAGAATTGTGGCAAATAAGCTGACTGCATTTCAGCGCAGGACAACCAGGCTAATCCTTTGCGTAAAAAATGAGCCAGCCCTTCTGTCACCAGATGTGGCAATTAACCGCGCTTAAATATTTCGCAATAAAAATTTGGCACTAAGACTCCACGGCCCCAGGGTCTCCACGGAAAACGGAACAAATATGTAACTCTCTATGAGAGAGGCATACTACCGTTTGCCGGTAAATAAAGAGTATATTAATAGCTTTTGATCATCGCTGGCTGTGAGATCAACCTCTCACCCACTATCAAAGAGATGCTCAAACTATAATTTCTCTGGACCCGAGCAAATCTCAACAGCGATACAAAACTTAAATAATTGGCACCGTCGTCGCACTGAGCACTGAGTGACTTGTTACAACGCGTACTTGAGATAGTTCTAAGCCGCTAACTTCTGAAGCGCCATCATTGAAAATTGTTCTCTATTCTATGCAATAGAAAGTTTGGGATAGTGTCTCGAGTGTTAACTTACTGATGAAACTTGCACGTAAGTCGACCGTATCTCTAGACTGTGTTATCAGTCTGCAATCTTACAATCGTTCTCGTAACTAACTTCTGAAACCTATTGAACTGTCTTCTAGCTCTTTAGTTACCAAACAATCCAATGTCGTACATCCATAATGTCGTTGCTTCGAATACCGCAGTATCTAAAGTTTTCGTTCATTAATCGCTATCTCTTATAACGTCTTATGCAAAGTAAGTATCACTTCAGCCAATCGACGTCCCCCTGCTGGGCATAAGCCTCCACTCTCATAGGAGAGAGGGAATTAGAGCTTAGACCCACCACGCTGCTCCAATGCGAGTTTGCGGGCTTTAACGACTAATATAATGTTCGTGATAATAACCGGGACCGACGGCTTAACGTGCTCTCCGAGGCACGGGGGTGAAACACCACCAACTTCTTAACTCCGGGCTAGTACTGAGAATTTCTAGTCAGATAAGCCCAATAGTTAATTATGGCCCGACCCGGGACTCTAACCAGGAACCTCGTTGCCCGCAGTCGAACATGCCAACCACTAGACCAACGACGCAAATTAAGTGCAGTGCGTTTAAGCGCTTATTTATTGAAGCTAAGAAATGTAACTATAAGTAAGTAGAATGATGCCCTTTTGCTTGCAACTTTGTCCATGTCTTATCGAACTTACTAGCTTACTTTTATAAGTCTATACATGTCCTTTCCCGGGACGCTATCCTATCTCTATACCCGTCAAATTCGGCTGAACAGAAGAAGGGCCGTGAAAGCGTCGCTTTCATAGGACACTCTTTGGATGGATGAAATATTGATTTTGCTAGATAATGACGTACCTACTGAAACTTGTGTATCAATAATGAATCTAGAAGGCGATTACATCAATCATCCAAAGAATGCTTAGTTAGATCAGTTTTGCTGATTTTATACAGTACCAAACCTGTACCAAAGTTTAGTCGTAGGTAGACCGCGGAGTGTGGAAGTTTCCAAAAGAGACTAATATATCCAGCAGTATACTTAGGCGTCTATCGGCTATCGACGAATTTACCAAAAACATTGATTGGTAAGAAATATCATTTTCCAAAAATGCTCATTTAATATGAGCCAAAAAAACTGTTTTTACATTAAAATTCCGCATTTCAGTAGGTACAGTAATACAAGGCCAGCCGGGGAACTTTGGGCAAATTACACGGGAACAACAATTTCACACGTCGGCTGAGCCGGGAATTGAGTGGAATCGCTCAAAGGCCCGCTGCAAGCTATTACGAGTTCCCTTTATTGACGAATAAAAGCAGTATGTAAATACAGATCCCAGGAACAAAGCCCCCGCTTACGACGCCTAAGCAATTAAGGAGATTAAACTGGGATAAAATAAGATGTGTTTGTTGTACGACAAAATGCCAAAATTGTCGTCGTCTGACTTAATACAAAAGATATTAGGAGAGAGGAGATATTAGGTAACTTACTCCTTGGTAGTATGACGTGGTATGACGCGGTATGACGCTATTGGCTAAGCACATTGAATTATTAACTTAATTAATAATTGATGTCCGCGACTTGGCCCGCGTGGATTAATATTTTTTATGAAAAACCCACAGGAACTTTTTAATTTTCTGGGACAATAAGTAGTCACTCTATAGCTAACACGTCATAAGCGAAAATTACGTCGTTTCATAGTGGCGTGATGCAAGGACAAACCAAATAACAAACACATTCACAAAATTCAAAAAATTCAAAATTCAAAAGTTTTTTATTCAAATAGACTTTTTACAAGTGCTTATGAATAGTCGAATGAATCTACCACTGGTTCGGAATGACAGTCCTACCGAGAAGAACCAGCAAGAAACTCGGCGGTTGCTCTTATGAAAAAAAAAATAATTTACAATTTTATTAATTTGTAATTACATACGTAACCTCTGTCCTTAGCATTGCTGGAGCGATTCAATTCCATGCTCCTTTGTCATTTACGTAATCTTCAACATTTCTCAAAGTAATAATAGTAGTAAGTAATAAGTAAAAGTAAAGTAGTAAGTAAAGTAGTAATTGATGTCCGCGACTTCGTCCGCGTAGATTAAGGTTTATAAAATCCCACAGGAACTCTTTAATTTTCCGGGACTTAAAATAGCCTATGTTACTCTCTAGGTCCTCAGCTACACCTATGCAAAAATACATTGTTTCATTGTGGCGTGATACAAAGACAAACCAACTAACAAACACATTCGCATTTCAAAATAATTATTAGGTTATTTTTGAATCGTTACAACGTTCAAAGAAGTGAGTCTCAAAAGTATTCTTTGCTTATTAAGAGGATCGTCTAGTTGTAAATCTCCATACAAAAAGCGATAACGTTTTTCTTCCCGTAAATGTTGTCCAATTTTCATAATTTTTAGAAATGTTGCAGATACACTGAAAAACTATGCTCGTACGTTTTAATTTTAAAGAAATATTGCTTTATGTTAAAAGTTATTAGCGTTATCCATATTTTTGACCTAAAAACTTCCTCGAGTATTTTAATTTTTTTAAATATAACTAACCTAAAATACTAAAAAAATAAAAAGTACGAGCTTAGATTAAGGTGTACTGAATCTAATGAGACCAAAATTGTCTAATTTCGTAAACGTTTGGGGGGGACCCCATACCATGGGAACTCATAAGATCACTCCTGCGCCAGGGAGGTCGTTATATTTTATCAACTCAGCACTGATAAATTAATCAAAATGTCACTGAATACCTTTTCGTTTAACTATTAACGTAACAACTAAGTGGAATCCCACGTCTACCGCCCACACGCGCGCACCCGACAGAAACTACGCGTTAAGCCCTCGGAGACATTATTAAAATTCCAGGAGGTCCTTTGTCCTGGATTAATTGTCCGGGCGGTCCACGGCCACGGATCGCCTTTGATGTCGCCGCCCAACGCCGCCCTGTAAACTTCGCAAATTACTCTCCCAATGAATAGGATTAAATTGTATTCGTGTTTCGCTGTGTTTAAAATCCCTAATCTTTCCATTTCATTTCGCAATTTTTAAACTGCTTCGAGTTTTCACTTTCACACAAAACTTAAGAGGAATCTTTGAATTTCCACAATGCGAGCTAATATCTCTGTGCCAAATTTTATTGAGATCAAGTGCCATTACTAATTACAATAATTAGTGTTGTTATTATGAGAATTATAGAAGTTAAGGGGGAGATTTTCTCTGCTTAAAACATGTTTACAAAATCAGAAAATAACCAGGTTTGTTTCCCTTGTTGCAGCGTCCCCGTCAAGCAGCCAGCTGATCTTCCTCATGGAGCCGCCGCCGCGGCTGTCGTTCTCCAACAGCACGGGCGCCAGCGTGTCGTGCGCGGCGCACGGCACGCCCGCGCCCACCATCACTTGGCTGACTGAAGACGGCGTGCCGGTGTCCGATGTGCCTGGACTCAGGTGAGACTGTCCTCTGTTGCAGCGTCCCCGTCCAGCAGCCAGCTGATCTTCCTCATGGAGCCACCGCCGCGGCTGTCGTTCTCCAACAGCACGGGCGCCAGCGTGTCGTGCGCGGCGCACGGCACGCCCGCGCCCACCATCACTTGGCTGACTGAAGACGGCGTGCCGGTGTCCGATGTGCCTGGACTCAGGTGAGACTGTCCTCTGTTGCAGCGTCCCCGTCCAGCAGCCAGCTGATCTTCCTCATGGAGCCACCGCCGCGGCTGTCGTTCTCCAACAGCACGGGCGCCAGCGTGTCGTGCGCGGCGCACGGCACGCCCGCGCCCACCATCACTTGGCTGACTGAAGACGGCGTGCCGGTGTCCGATGTGCCTGGACTCAGGTGAGACTGTCCTCTGTTGCAGCGTCCCCGTCCAGCAGCCAGCTGATCTTCCTCATGGAGCCACCGCCGCGGCTGTCGTTCTCCAACAGCACGGGCGCCAGCGTGTCGTGCGCGGCGCACGGCACGCCCGCGCCCACCATCACTTGGCTGACTGAAGACGGCGTGCCGGTGTCCGATGTGCCTGGACTCAGGTGAGACTGTCCTCTGTTGCAGCGTCCCCGTCCAGCAGCCAGCTGATCTTCCTCATGGAGCCACCGCCGCGGCTGTCGTTCTCCAACAGCACGGGCGCCAGCGTGTCGTGCGCGGCGCACGGCACGCCCGCGCCCACCATCACTTGGCTGACTGAAGACGGCGTGCCGGTGTCCGATGTGCCTGGACTCAGGTGAGACTGTCCTCTGTTGCAGCGTCCCCGTCCAGCAGCCAGCTGATCTTCCTCAAGGAGCTCAAGGTCTCTAGCAATAAAGTGTGTTTTCCATTAGCTCGACGATGCGGCGTCTTGTATGTGTAATGCTACTCCACACCTTGAGAACATTATCCAGAACTCTTGCTCCGAAAAGTGCGAGGCTGGGATTGAAACTTCGGGCACCCCTAAAAGGATGCCGAAGTTTATCGACAAAAACTATACTAATATTATAAATGCGAAAGTGTTTGTTTGTTAGTTTGTCCTTCAATCACGCCGTAACGGAACTTCGGATCGACGTGATTTTTGGCATAGGTATACTTGAAGACCTGGAGAGTGACATAGGCTACTTTTTATCCCGAAATATCGGGAAATTTAGAACCACGCGGACGAAGTCGCGAGCATCAGCTCGTATTATATAAATAGTAATACAGACTACTCTGATCAGAATGATTAAATTGCCTTTAAACTACTTACAATACAATCGCACTAATGTACTAATGTTTCTACTATAGCGACAGCATTTAATTACACAGGAGTGTATGTAATGCAATGCATTGATTAATTATTCGGCAACGCGAATCGATAATCACGTGCTTCATGCCCCACTTGCTATTCGATTCAAGCATCATCTGACATTAGGCGTGAATTTACGAACAGTTAGATCCCTCTGGTCTCGATAATTGAAGTGTTAATTTTAACCTACATAAAGGTAAAGCTAAATCTTTACCACTATTCTATCTAATCTATTCTGCGTAGGAGAGGAAAGCAACGTCTTGTGTGCGACTTCATATAAAAGTAAGATCCGTAGTGTTTTTGCTCTAACATGGCGTAAGACATCGTTTGAATTTGCATATTAGGGTACCTAATACGGAGCCCCCGTCTAAGAAGGGAGGGAACTTTAATAAAATTAAAAATATTAACATACTTCAGATTTTCCACTTCCGTGCTAATAAGAATTAATCTGCAGGTTTCTAGTTTTAAAATCTGTAATAACGCGCTTTAGTAACGTCTCCTTTTTGAAGTGAAAACTACTTTGGCCGCGTTGAGCACTTTTTGGTAGGGGAAAATCTTATGTGTTCGCGTCACCGACATGCTAATGCGTTGAGCACTTTTTAGTAGGGGAAAATCTTATGTGTTCGCGTCACCGACATGATAATGCGTTGAGCACTTTTTGGTAGGGGAAAATCTTATGTGTTCGCGTCACCGACATGCTAATGCGTTGAGCACTTTTTGGTAGGGGAAAATCTTATGTGTTCGCGTCACCGACATGCTAATGCGTTGAGCACTTTTTGGTAGGGGAAAATCTTATGTGTTCGCGTCACCGACATGCTAATGCGTTGAGCACTTTTTAGTAGGGGAAAATCTTATGTGTTCGCGTCACCGACATGATAATGAGTTGAGCACTTTTTGGTAGGGGAAAATCTTATGTGTTCGCGTCACCGACATGCTAATGCGTTGAGCACTTTTTGGTAGGGGAAAATCTTATGTGTTCGCGTCACCGACATGCTAATGCGTTGAGCACTTTTTGGTAGGGGAAAATCTTATGTGTTCGCGTCACCGACATGCTAATGCGTTGAGCACTTTTTAGTAGGGGAAAATCTTATGTGTTCGCGTCACCGACATGATAATGAGTTGAGCACTTTTTGGTAGGGGAAAATCTTATGTGTTCGCGTCACCGACATGCTAATGCGTTGAGCACTTTTTGGTAGGGGAAAATCTTATGTGTTCGCGTCACCGACATGCTAATGCGTTGAGCACTTTTTAGTAGGGGAAAATCTTATGGGTTCGCGTCACCGACATGATAATGCGTTGAGCACTTTTTAGTAGGGGAAAATCTTATGTGTTCGCGTCACCGACATGCTAATGCGTTGAGCACTTTTTAGTAGGGGAAAATCTTATGGGTTCGCGTCACCGACATGATAATGCGTTGAGCACTTTTTAGTAGGGGAAAATCTTATGGGTTCGCGTCACCGACATGATAATGCGTTGAGAATAATCTTCTCTCTATTCTCTTCTAATTTTCTTTTCTCTATTCTGAGAGAGTGCCTACGTCATAAACTGTCAAAAATCACAGTAGTGTGACCCAATCCAGATGCTATTAGGATAATAAAAAAAGTATTATAATATAATATATTTTCCTCTTATAACAGTCACTCGAGAGAAAAGGATAGAATGCTACTGAGGCCAATTCTGTTTAACATAATCTCTAAACTAAACTAAAATAACAGCTTTAATATATAGTTCTGTCCCTTTCCAGAGGTAGTATTATGAAAGGGTTAGTAATATTTTGTGCACTACAGAAACAGCCCCATTGTCAACGTAACAGAATCTGGATATGATAATAGTAATAGCTAGTCAGACATGACACGTCTTTTTAAATGAGGAAAGATTCAAAAAAGTAACCTTAAAATAACCAGTAGGTAAATTAGAAAAGAAATACCAAAGGTCAAAGGTCGTATATTTTTCCACCAAGTATCAAAGCGAGGCTTGAAAAATGAACTTTTGCAAGGGTCCGGCAGCATCGGGCCATTAGCATCTAAATCAAAAGCCACGCGAACGACCAAATTAATGACCCGCCGAACTGTTGGTTGCCCGTAGAATTCTATGTTATTAAAATTTTCGATTCAGCTTGAATCAAGTTTTTGTTATATAATAATACTAGATGACTTCGTAGATGATGTGACTTCGTCCGCGTGGAATTGTATTTTTGATTCCCGCAGGAACTCTTTAATTTTCCGAAATAAGAAGTAGTCTATGTCTTTCCCCGGGATACAACCTATCCATATACCAAATTTAATCAAAATCGATTGAGCAGATGGCCCGTGAAACTATAGCAGACAACAGACAGATGGACGGACAGGCAGACACACAGACACATTTAGCATTTATAATGTTAGTATGGATTAATTTCCACCGGAATTTCCTCATTTTCACAGTTTTCACCAAGCTTTTCATCTTAGCAAAATAACGCCTGAAACCCTGCCCTACTCTATGTGTACATAATACAGCGTAGGAAAAATTACAGTTACTCCCAAAAAGAGCAACAAAAAATAATCAGCCCTATAAAGGCTCGTGGAGCGATAGCAGGACATCATTCATTCATTCAGCCGCGAGCAAAAAGGAACGAAAGCAAAACCCGCTCGGCCGTGAGTCGGGAGTCGTGACACGCATTAATCTTTCCCGTGACGACTGGATTAGAGCTCACTGTAGCCTTGCTATATGCTGTTTCACGGCTGATGGGTACTGCGATACATTAATTAACCCTTTCCTGATATGTATAAGCCTGATACGTTCTTTATATAACAACGTGTCGCTATACCATATTGATATAGTACGTAAACTATAATAATTAATCTGATAAATATTATAAATGTGAAAGTTTGGATGGATGTATGGATGTTTGTTACTCAATCACGCCCCAACGGCTAACGGATCTGGATGAAATTTGGCACAGAGATAGATTATAGTCTGGAATAACACATAGGCTACTTTTTATCCCGGAAAATTAAAGAGCTCCCGCGGGAACCGAAAAACCTCAATCCACGCGGACGAAGTCGCGGGCATCAGCTAGTCTGTAATAAGGCCAATAAATAAATAAATTTAATAATCCATTTGATTATCTATACATTTATTGTATGATATTTTATATTGTCTATGATTAGGTTATCAGTTTAGAACTAATTATTACTTTTAATTGTAACAACGTACACCCTTGAAGCTTTCTCACTGGGTTAATCCGTTGTATACATGGTTGCCTGGTAAAGATCGCTTTAAAGCGATAAGCCACTTGTGCTATTGCTTAGTTTTATCAGTTTTATTGTTATTCTTTAAAAGTGTGTTTCTTGGTGTACATTATAGAATTTTTCATTCATTCATTCATTATCTATTTGATATAAACTACCACTGGTTCGAAATGCCATTAAGTACCAATGTAGGTACTTTAAGGGATTCAAAATAATGTTCTATCCAATATTCAAAATAATGTAGTTTCTATATTTTTTATTCTCCAGTGTTTGTTGAGTAGGTACTCGGATTGTTTTACGGCTATAAAATTAACCCAATTCAATGTACTTACGTTACAATCAAGTGACACGTCACAGTGCCCATCAGTCGTGAAACGGATAATACGAACAGTGGCACAGATCAGCGTGAATGATGTCCCTCTGATACGTACTCCACGGTAATACCAGGGTAACACTGCTCTGACAGCGTGACTGATGATTTTGTGTCACATTGGGCGTTCGGATCTGCGACGACTATTCTCTTTACCTAATGAGTAAACTCTCTTATGGGTTTGCTCTGACCTTCATTTGTGCCACAAAAACTCAGTAATTATTGATCGTTTTTGCAAAAGACTACAATATCATTAGAGCTTCCTATAGCCTTGCTTTAAGGTTTTTCACAGCTGATATGTTGTACTGCGATATATTAGTTAATTAAATGGCTCTAAATGTAAATAATCGCGTTTAAAAACATTTAAAATTGGTAACTTAAAATCAAGAGCAAACAGGCATTTTATATGCGAGTGCGCCCTATCTTTGGCTGCATTACCACTCGCAAGCAGATCTGATTGCAGCCAAGCGATAGCCTATAAATGAAAAAAAAAATAAAAATACCCACCCATATATAGGTAGATCCATATTCAAGTGTAACAAACCCATATTTTAAGATTCACAATAGCGTTTTGTAGTTAAAACAGTTGACATATAGATTAATTGCTCAAACGAAGATTATTTAGGGGCCTGAGCAAACTCAAAGTTCCCAAGAACTTTAAATCGATAATACCAGGCTTAGTTGGGATTATTCGATAATTTAATGGCGGCATATTGAGCCTTAAGGGGATCGTCTAGTTGTAAATTTTCATACAAAAAGCGATAACGTTTTTCTTCCCGTAAATGTTGTCCAATTTTCATAATTTTTAGAAATGTTGCAGATACAATGAAGAACTATGCTCGTACGTTTTAATTTTAAAGAAATATTGCTTATGTTAAAAGTTATTAGCGTCTAAATATCCATATTATTGACCTAAAAACTTCCTCGAGTATTTTAATGTTTTTAAATGTAACTAAACTAAAATACTAAAAAAATAAAACGTACGAGCCTAGATTAAGGTGTACTAAATCTAATGAGACCAAAATTGTCTAATTTCGTAAACGTTTGGGGGGGGTAAAAACGTTATCACCCGAAACAATATTTCAAGAATAAAATGTAGGCATACGCCTACTGGACTTGCAACTCTCTCTATCGCACGATACGGAGAAGGCAGCGAAGCGTTGTGAAACAGATAGCATTATTGAAAATACCTACTCGCGTCGCGTTTCGTCACTAGACCGTTAGACGATAGTCTTAAACTATGAAGTTAGGGATTTGATCCTTTGGAATGTATAGATTAAGCAAGTAAGACTATATACAAAGTTTTGTTAGTAGGTACCTACTCGTATGTTGGAAAAGCAAGACGTAGGTACCTCTCCTAATTCTAGATCAGCGTTAGGCTGGCTACTGACATAACCTACTTTAGACTACTAGCTTTACCTAGCCTAGCTTAGCCTAGGCATAGTCCAAGAAATATTTGATTAAAGTCGCGAACCTCAGCTAGCTTTTTAATAAAATTTATTACATCTCAGTTAATTAGAAAATTAATTAATATTTTCATTAGTCATTACAATAATAATATGTAGGTAGCTTTATTAGCTCGATCCGTTGACCTTGTGACTAAAGTTACAACTTTGTACATTCTGTAACACTTTGTGGTAACGCCATTAAAACTTGTCGAGTTTTAATCGTGTCACAAGTTTAGCTATCTGTGGAAAATTTAATTTTCAGATAAGGCTGGAAAATTGAGCAAAATATGGCGTTTGGGAATTAGGTAGATACCTATATACAAATTTTAAATCTAAGACATCATACTAATATTATAAATACGAAAGTGTGTTTGTTTGTTGGTTTGTCCTTCAATCACTCCGCAACGGAGCAACGGATCGACGTGATTTTTGGCATGGGTATAGTCGAGGATCTGGAGAGTGACTTAGGCTACTTTTTATTCCGAAATATTAAGGAGTTCCCGCGGGAATCAAAAAAACTTAAACCACGCGGACGAAGTCGCAGGCATCAGCTAGTACATAATAATAAAGTGCATGCTTAGCATCAGCTTTAAAATAATATGCACTTTGTATTTGTTTACGCAGCTTTTGAGAATCTTATGATCTGTATTATGTTAGTAGTTAATTATGGTAGTTATGTTAGTATTATGTTATTGAATACTCAAATACACTTTAGGGGTGAGTTTTACTAACAATGGTTAACGTAAAATTTGACTGTCAAAAATTATTAGCAAAGCGAGTGGCACAAGTCAGTATTCCTTCATCTATAATTTGAAGTCAAACATCAAACGTTAAAAGTAGAGGAACCCGGTTTTTTGCAAACCAAAGTGGTATGGATTCGATAACTCAAACTCAAACTTTTTTTTTTATTCAAATAAACTTATTACAAGTGCTTTTGAATCGTCGAATGGATCTACCACTGGTTCGGAATGCCATAACCATAACCATCGACGATGTAATTGATGCTGCGAGATCGTTCTGGGGCCATACTGCCAACGTTTAAAGTCATATTGTTTCAATATTGTTGACTCTCGTGGTTTAGAATTATAATCCTTATCTTAGGAACGTCAAGATACGTGAAATCAAACTGTCATTTTGAGTAATATTGCCTAGGTATTGCTTGAAGCGTTGGTAGTATGGCCCCAGCTCATGCTATGATACTATGTACGTCGCATATCACTGACATCACTGGCAGTTAGAGGCGTGTTCGTAATTAAACCAAACGACCCGTCTGGTTTCGACGCCATATCCCAGGCTCGAAACATACCTACCCATTCAAGGCGTATATTAGAACTTAGTACCTAGTGTACTGACTATACATCATTGGTATCCTATCCCACTTATCCTACTTGCGAAAGTGTGTTTATTGGTTCGTCCTTCAATCACACTGCAACAGAGCAACGGTCCGACGCGTGACGATTCAATACAGCCAATCGATAGATGATTGCCTGGAGATATATTATGGATACTTTTCATCCCGGAAAATCAAAGAGTTGCAACGACATGCAATAAAACACAAATAATACACGGATTGCACGCTCAGAACGCTTTACAAGGTGCAGAAACTACGAAATTTTATTTAAAGAATTAAAAATACCTACTACCAATTCATATTAAGTTAAATTATTTGTTAGCAAAATAACATTATTATTCAAATCAGTACAAACAACTTATAACACATAAAGAGCATGTCAGAGTAGTAAGACAAGGTAGATTAAGAGTAAATAGAGTAAATAATTGTTATGGTAAAAGATTAAATAGTTACTTAGTACCCAAGATATTTAATAGTATAGAGTTTTTAAGAGTACCTAGGTAAAAAGTCAGTGAATGAGTCCTTATGAAGAAGCTAAAAGAAATTTTCATTAAGGATACCTTCACTGATTACCTATAACATACTTTAAGTAAATAAATAAATATGTAGGGTTTTAACTTAATTTTAATTATATAATGTATTATAACTAGGTATATGTAACAGTAGTGTCTAAGGATAAGTGCGCGGCGTAGTTTTAGTTGAGCGCGAACTCGCCAACAAATTACGCGTGTAGTTTGGCGAGAAACAAAATTTTGTATTTGTTTGTGCATTTTATAAAATAAATAAATTATAAAAAAAAAATAAAAAAAAATATGGGAATTTACGTAGCACGCCATAAAAAGTTTTCATTTCCGCGGATAGCACGCTCGTTTTATGGCCCAGATATGACACAGGGCTGTCCATTGCACTGTAACGCCGCGTCCGTTCCACAGACGTTATTACCTTAACGAAGACAAAGTGCGCCAGTCGCCTGCCCGCATGAACTATGCTCTTAAATGTCGCAAGTTATGAGCGATAGCGGAATTTTAAACATGTCACTCATTTTTTTTTTGCTACGTATTCAACATTTTTAAGAATCTTGATACTTTCAAATAATGATTGGGGTGGTCCTGGGTAAATAATGCTATTGGATCTTTAATCTTTACGTTATGTTATTTATAAATAGAAGGACACTTGATATATTTGTAAAAATAATAGCGCTTACTTTGTCGGTTATAAGTTAGTTTGATGAAATGCAACATTAGCCATATTATTGACCGAGCGAAGCGAAGGTCTCTGAGTCTACTTGGGTGAATTGGCACTTGTCCGTCCGTCTGTCAGAGCCTTATAACTTCTGAATTGCTGAACGTAATTACTTCAAATTTAAATATAATATGTAAATCGATGGCCTCCCGCCGAATATGGCTTAAAAAGTTTTAAAAATCTTTATTTCAGGGGGCTCTCATAGAAGCGAATGCGAAGTAAAATATTTTTTATAGCGTTACATAGGGTTGCAGTATATCATTTTAAAGATAATTAAGAATAGAGTCCAAAAATATTTTTTTTTGAATTTTTCCGCTAAAATTGACGAAATGGGAGGCTTTCAAAGTAGCGATTTTCTAACGTCCAAATTTGACCTCAGAACTCTCAATTTTCTGAACTCTCAAGCCTGAAACTTGATCAATTATTTGAATTATATCCTGTACTTGAACAACAAATACTAAAATTAGATAAATATTATAAGGAAACGAAATTATTTAATTTTTAATGATGATGATATTTTTAACAAAACTTCACACTGATGTCAATAGATGGCGCTCTGTGAAACCGCGAGGTCTCAGTTCGGGGCGAACCACTAGTATTGTAAATGCAAAAATATGCCTGTCTGTCTTTTCAACCGAATTTGAAACGGAGATAGTTTGCATCCCAGGTCAACCCTTAAGCGTTTTCAGGTTCGTTTTCAGAACAGATTTTTATTCAAATACACTATCAAAGTACTATGAAACAATGATAATAAAAGTTCTTTGTGATTCCCAAGAAATTATGAATACACAAGATAATCCATTGCGGTTTAAGACCGCTGCCGCTTTGCAGACGTTATTATCATAACAAAGATAAAGTGCACCTGTCAGGCGCCCCTATGAACTTTGAGCTGATATGCTTTAAATTATAAGCTGACGCGTATCATAATTTTACGCTTTAAAGCCATAGTTTATGCGTATCTGTAATGGTTAATTTCCTAATGCTCATATATTTTCATCTAATGTATATCCAGTCCAATTAGCTATTTTTGGAATTTTCCACTGCAGCAATCGATGGTGGTGTAAATTGTTTAGATGATTTATCTGCTTTTTCTATCTTCTTGAAGTTTAAATCATCTTATCATCAACCTATTTGCGCCCACCATATTATTATCTCTTTCCTGTAATATAGTTATTTCTCACTTCGTCGCGCGTTACGAGACGTTGCGCGAATGTGCTTGGTTTGTGGTTTTATGACTTGTTAGTTTTTCGGATTTTCAAAAACTAGATGTCACTACCATCAGGAATATAAGCTACTCTTAAACGATGTATCGTGCCAAAGGGCTTGGATAAAATGCTTTATCTCTAATGAACCTAATAGATTAATTTATTACAATAATTTACCATATTATAATAATTAATTTTCGTCGCTGTGTCTGTTGGCTTCCACCACCTAAAGGCTCGCCCCCGCGATCATAATACATAATTTATCAATCATTTATCACAAAGCGGCTGAATCGGCAATGTTCCAACAAAATGTGTAATGTCCGTAGAGAGTAGACCGACGCGTAGCTTTTTTTTATCTCTCGATTCATTAGATTTATCCCGCTTTATTTGAACAAATAACATGAGCTTAATGGAAGTTTGAAAATTTTGTAATTGACTAATCACAGTGATTTGTATTCCACCCATAGATAATACACTATATAATATAGTCTCTACAGCACGTAGGTATCACTATTTTGAATGTGAATTATCATGTATAAAATATTTAGTAAGTTAGACTCTCAGTTTAGCTTAAAAAGTTTTGTTTTTTAATTTTTCTGATTTGACGACTTCCCTTTAGCAGTAGTGAGCTCGTTCGTAATCTACGAGGAAGTTCCGGGCATCATCTAGTATTTTATAGCTAAGGTACGCTAATGTTACTTTACGGACTTACGAGCAAAAACTCGTATTAGCTCTGAGCGGCTATCGATGAACTACGTAGGAGAAGTTGAACTTTGGTCTAATTTCAAACTTTATCGACTTGATTACTTTTTACTTAAATAAAAAAAACATACAGCTCAAAGCTAAGTTTAAAAAAAAGTTTATGTGTGCAATTCACACACGGCAGAAGCTAAACTTCATAAAAGTACCCTATTGTTGAGCATCAGACAAATATAGCTTGTATTCTATCTCATTCTCTCGCAGGCTTAATCCTATTATGAATATGTTTGTCTCTTTTAAATGTCGCTTTTTCGTTTCATCGAATTTTCAGACCACAACGATTCTTAAGAAGTTTCACTTCAATATTTTCATTAAAAAGTTATAATATTTATGTTATTATTTTGTACTAACGTACACGGTCTCCATCGGGTAGAATTTTAAGGATCTTTTCGTGGTGGGACTTATGTAGGAAAAACTCGCAAGTAAAATCTCAAACTTTGAAACCCAGTTGATGTCAGTCGGGTCCATCAAGACAAAAGTGACTACGCGTTACAGGAGACAACGTTTAACCCTACTATAAGACTACAATCATGTATTGACCTAAATTACCATTTTATACTTAGAGCCCTATTCAATCAAACTCAAACTCAAAGTCATATAATATTTTTAAAATAAACTTATTAAAAGTGCTTTTGAATCTTCGAGTGAAACTACCACTGGTTCGGAATGCCATTCCTACCGAGAAGAACCAGCAAGTAACTCGGTGGTTGCTCTTAACACTTTGAGAATTACATTAGTAATTCTCAATCTAAGTTTATCAAAGCGATATTACATCGCAGAAAAGTGAAGTAAATATCTCTTACATCTGAAAAAAGAAGAAGGAAGAAAAATATCTTACATAGTACCTACAATAATTACCTAGATGTTAGGTCAGAACCGATATACTGGAAGGTCTGGTTCATTGGCGATAGTAGATATTCGTTCATGCATTCATCCCCTTCGCGTTACCGCTTCGGTGCTCGCTTGTTAACGCCCCGGACCTCCCCGGACCGGCCCGGAGTTCGGACACAGTATATTACATCTCTAACTTGACAAACTTTTAGACTGCAAATTTAAATAAGTAGTAACTTTAAGTAGTAGTAGTAAGTTAGTAGTTTAATTAAACTAATATCATAAATGCGAAAGTGAAAAATATACTGGTATTATTCTATTATTCTATTACCTAACTCATTTCCGAACTTCAAGTAAACACGAGCGGGGTGGCAGCGAGCGTTCACCGAAGTTCTTATTTACATTAAAATCCCAACTTTGAAGCCATTTCGTTAGATGTGGCTGTAACCGCGATTAGTTTTCAACTAACTCGGTTGTTTGCTGAACTATTTCACGCCAGTAACTAGCTCATATTAAAGTTAAGTTAAATATAACTGCCATGTCCCTAACCCGTTAATCCGCTACAATCTTAGACAGCATCATCACTTACCATCAGGTGAGATCGCAGTCAAGGGCTAACATATAGTGGATAAAAAATAAAAACCGGCCAAGTGCGAGTCGGACTCGCGCACCGAGGGTTCCGTACAAACCTGTAGTAAGTTTTACGATTTATGACGTATTAAAAACCAGACGAAATGAACCGCAAAACTAACTTTGTTTGTAGAGGTTTACTGTTAATATCAAAAAAACTATGATAGTTAGAGCATTGGCTATAGTTTTCCTGTAAAATATACATAAATTCCTATTGACCATAATTATTTCAGATTTTTCGATTGGTAAACTCCGGAGATAAGGGGGGGGGGAACGGTATTTTTTTCGACATTTTGCCCGATAAATCAAAAACTATCATGACTAAACAAATAGGTAATTAAAAATCTGTTTTAGAATGTACAAAGTAAACCCTTTCATATGATACCCCACATAGTACAGTTATCTCACTTTTAAATTTCAACCCTCCGATTTTCCCCCCTTTTTAAATAAGAACAAAAATAATTTCCAATTTTTTTTAATTCCAGTGTCTTTGGGCCACTAATATACATAACTATTCCAAATTTTATGTCGATAGCTTCGGTAGTTACTGAAATAATCGAGTGTGACGGACGGACAGACAGACAGACAGACGGAGAAAGTCGCACCATAAGGGTTCCATTTTACCATTTTGGTACGGAACCCTAAAAATCAGCAGCAAAAAATAAAGCATCAACATAAAATGAACCTACCAGTCATTTAGTTAGAGCTCTATTTCGTGTATGCATTCACAGCCAGCGCTCCAAACGATACGTTTTGAAATTAAAATCTGTTGTGCTGAATTTTTGACTTTAAATTGAGAGCTTTTGGGTACATTTATATACACTCAATACGATCAATAGAGTTAGCAACGTAATAACTTAGACTAAGCGTACAGCTAGGCAGTATAGTTAGCATACGTAGGGCAAAACGTACCCCTAAACGTAAAATAGGTAGGTATTACAATAAGACCTAATATTCTTTTATGCTTGTTCGTCTCACGAGCGGTTTACGAGGCAATGAATTTTAAAGCGATCCGGAGCTCTATTGTACGGCCTTACATTTTCGGCTAAGGAGGTTGTTAGGGAACTTTTATTCGCTGGCTTTCATTATGCTATAAGATTAAAATTATATCGGTTGTGACCCAGGATTCATTTGGCCTATTTATTTTAATTGTGCATTTACCTTATTTGAAACTAGCTGATGCCCGCGACTACGTCCGCGTGGAATAAGTTTTTCAATTCTTGGAGGAACTCCTTAATTTTCCGGGAAAAAAGTAGCCTATGCCACTCTCCGTCCTCAACTATACCCATGCCAAAAATCATGTCGATCCGTTGCTCCGTTGCGGCGTGATTGAAGGACAAACCAACAAACCAACAAACAAACACACTTTCGCATTTATAATATTAGTATATGACCGCCTGAATATTACGCTGAAAACCATTTAACAAGTAATAAGAATTTAAGTATGGCATGGTGAGGTATATAATTTTAATATTATGGCGTATTAATGGTTTTTTTGAGATATGCTTATTTGTAACAGAGTTTTAAAAAACACAGAGTCGGACAGACAGACACACTTTTGCATTTGTAACATTAAGTATGGAAGTATGGATTTAAGGTTTTTTTACAATTTCATTATGTCTATAAATTCCATAAAAACAAATGGAATAATCTCCACTTCAATAATTTGGATACAAAAATATATTTGCCATACATAAAGACGTATATAACAATATCTCTCGCACAATTTACAGCTTTAATAAAACTGAATTTATTAGTTTTCATAAAAGGAATAACGTGACAACGTTTGTAGACATACGGCAATATTCCGCTGACGGTAGGATGGGGCTTGGAGCTCAAATTAGCGCTTTAGCCACACAGGCACGCGCTACAACTTGCCTACATGCCGCTAGCTTACTCGAGCACGCTCTGTTTGCCCTGAAATATAACAACAAGCTTCTTACTCTATATTTAGGTACTGGATGATGCTTGCGACTTTATTCGCTGCTTTTTTTTATCTCGCGAATTTTTTTTGATTGTTTTGGGTCAATAGTAACATTATTAACCAAATAACCATCTTTGGATTACTTACTATTTCTCAAATTTTTATCTAATTACCAAATTTTATCAAAATAAGTTGAGTCGGCTCTGAAAAGGTTACAAACAGTCAGGAAGAGGGAGAGAAACATTTTTGCATATTTTATACAATTTAAATGGTCTGTAGTTCTGGACAAAAATAAATGACTTTCATTCTTCAGATAAAAGTATTGATTGATTAAGCTTTGCTGAATATTATATCGACACAGAATAACCCATTGTGTTAAAATGCTGTCTTACCTGATGCACTATGATGTAAAATATTTTTACTCTGAAGTCATCATTAACTTTTTTGGGTTTTACCTTTTAGTAGACCGACTAGCGCGCGCTCGCGACTTCGTTCGCGTGGCATAAGTTTTTAATTCCCACAGGCACTCCTTAATTTTCCGGGATAAAAATAAGCCTATGTCACATCCAAGTCCTCAACTAAGTATACCCATGCAAAAAATCACGTTGATCCGTTGCTCTATTTCGGCGTGATTGAAGGATAAACTCTCTATTTGACGTCCTTGGGGATAGAATTTTCAAAAACTGTGAATCACGTATTTTTTAATTTCAGACCGAAATCCCAAACACCAAGTTTCATAGCTACAGCTTGAAAAATGACGGACTTTCCTACAAACTTTCAACCCCTGTTTCAGCCCTATGGGGGTAGAATTTTCAAAAATGGCGATACACGTATTTCTTCATTTTGAACCGATAGCTCAAATACCAAGTTTCATGGATATAACTTGAAAAATGACGGACTTTCATACAAACTTTCAACCCCTATTTTACCCCTTTAGGGGTGGAATTTCGAAAAATCCTTTCTTAGTGGATACCTACTCTTCACAAAGAACACACCCTCCAAATTTCATGTCTCTAGGACCAGCGGTTTGGGCTGTGCGTTGATATATAAGTCAGTCAGTCAGGACTTTGAATTTTATATATATAGATGATGACTATTATGACGTTACTCAAACTATAGCCATTTTGAAAACTCTGTCGTACTATAGATACTTAACCGTAAGTAACCGTAAGTAAGCTACCACGAGTAAGTATGGTTTTTTTTCTATCATTAGCCATAGTTAAATATTTATAATAATGTAAAATATAATTATTATGATAAATAAATTTTAACGAAATAATATGCATTATATTTAGCGAAAATAAAGATAGTCCACGAACTTTAAACATCAATTATAATCGTAATGACGTTGAGAACAAAGCCCAATTTCCATAAAAATAAAGGTTGCAGTAGCGCTGATAAGGCGGCGTCTCCCGAGGGCCGGCTGTCACGTTTTAATCTTATAGGAAAGCGACTAACTGCCTATAAAAGCCTTAACTGCCTTTTTTTCGGAACTGGGCAAAGGTCGGCAACAATAGAGCTTTGTGCGATACTCCCTAATTTATTCAGTTAACCTCTATAAAAGGTAAATGATTATCCCTAAACGTACCTACTATTATCAGAGCACATGAACGATCTTATATTATTCTTTTGCTAACAAAAACTATTATTTTATCGCACTCATTTTGCTATGAGATAATTATTTTTTTAGTAAATTTACTTTTTATTTTCCTTACGAATAAGCCTACTTTAATAATTTTGAATGTACATTGAGAATTTACACCCATTCATAATGTTTGCGCCAATGTATAATTTTAGTATCGCGCTATTTTTATAATGATGTTTGTTTTCTGAATAATCTATTCGTATCGTGCTGTTTCTTAATAGCGACAAGACTTTGTTAGATGAAACAAGCTCTCGTACATTTCTATAACAGAACAAAAAAATAGAACCCATGTTTAATTTTTTCACGAAATGATCCAATCTTGGTCGGAACAGCGTAATAGAAAATAAAATAGTCTATTACATCGCAAAGACCACCTTCTGAGGGACGTAACTTCATTAACTCACTCCATTTAGTGCCTTTCTTTGGCGAGAGAGAAATTTTATTTTTTTATTTTAAACTGCGTGAAACACAATTTAAAATATTCCCCACCATTATCCCGGGAGGACCATGTTAATGGGCAGTTGTGTCTCGGGATTTCCACAGAATTGTCTCTTGAAAGATGGGCAAAAGTTTCATTTTTACATCCATGACCTTGTGGTCTCGTTTGTTATGATTGCGCTAAATATATTAAGAAGGCGATTGTATATTATTACTAGCTGTTGCCCGCGACTCCGTCCGCGTGTTTTAAGTTTCCTTGATTCCCTCGGGAACTTCTTAATTTTCCGGGATAAAAAGTAGCCTATGTCACTCCAGGTCCTCAACTATACCCGTACCGAAAATCACGTCGATCCGTTGCTTCGTTGCGGCGTGATTGAAGGACAAACCAACAAACAAACACTTTTGCATTTATAATATTAGTATGATGATATGATTCTGACTTGTTTTATCTTAGACTAGTTTCCGTTCCCGTAGATGCGTTCGGGATAAAGGCGTATGCTTACGATGCACGTCAATACGTTAAAGTTATTAAATACTTACTATAAGTCTGACAAACTTATCTGGCCTGGTGGCCAAAATCGGAATAATTTTTTTCTGACAAAAATTCGATGTCTCAATTCTTTGAAGGCGATACGCACTTTTTCGTTACTGAGTCCGAGTCTAAATAAGCAAGTTTCATCTAATAATAATATTATGATCCACAGAATTTGTGCAGAAAATTACCTTTAACAGACGGACAAAAGGTAAGGGAAGGTCCGTTATATCATTTTATGGTCGGATTCGGTTCGCGAATTGTTTTTTCTCGCCTACAGGTGCAAGGACTTCTGGCCAAATTGAATTTCAGGTTGCGGTGTGGTGAGAATGAGATGGAATTTTTATGAAAAATTAGCGGACTAGGTATTGTGTTACAGATCTCTTCTCTTATCTTTTGATATTGTTTTAGGACTTTCGTATTCAATTGTTTTTAATGAAGTAAAGACAAAGTTTGCGTTGTATTGCCTATAATATCATGATATTTCTTGATTGACAGCTATTATATTATGAGTAATAAATTATCGTCATCACCAACTCAAGCCATTGCTTGCCTACTGTATTATACAAGTCAGCTCTGAGATGCACCTGCACCACCTAAACTGGCGTGTACCCCATTCAAACGAGCGACCACCTAGTTTCTTGCTGGTTCTTATCGGAAGTAATGTCATTCTGAACCAGTGGTAGATTCACTCGACAAAAGCACTTTGAATACCTAAGTTTATTTGAATAAAAAATATGAGTATGAATAAACCCTGATACTCCCAATTAAGATGCCATCAGGCCGAAGTTAACTAGGATCTATTAATGTCAAGCTCCGTTCTAATAGTAGTTGAATACAAAGCATGACGCTGTTTTTATACAGATTCATAGTTTTCTAAAAGCTACGCATTGCTGACATACCGTTCATGTGTCATGACAATACCAAACACAGAAACCAGTTCAAAGCCTTAATATTCTTTGCATGTTCGTTTACGGTGCCACGTAAAGCGATCCGCAGTTCTGTGTAGCGGCAACTCATTAATCTGTTCACACAAAATAATTCACCGAGCAAGCAATTAGAAGCACACGCGGGGATGAGCTAGTGGGTAAACAAGACGCGATGGAGATAACATGGCTGCCCTTAATTGCGTTGCGTCTTAATGATGACGCCTCCTCTGCTAATGAAAGCGTCACTTGCGATGGTTTAGGGGACACAGTTATGTTTTTGTTTTGAATAGTAAGCAAACGTGCAAGCAGGACGAATAACGCCTCTTGCAAACTTTTGCGGCACCAAAGAAACTGCCAATTATTTTTTACTTTCATACAGTTGCTCGCTTGATACTCGTATATTATGTATCTTAATGTATTTTAACACATTTTTCTAAATTGTATAATGGCAAATCAAAAATTACTCTTGAAACCAAAATATACTAAAAGCGAACGACGAGTATTTTTGGCTTTACGAGCTGTATTACTTAAATGATAATCTGCCCCCCAATTATAAGGAAATCGTACTATAATCGTTTGTCAAACGGTTAATTCGACATGTTTAAGAAGTTCATAGATGCCTGCACGCCATGATAACATTTATGAAATCCTTAAACAGTTCGAGTTATAATGTTGTCAAAAGGACTCTGATCTAACGTATCGAATGATATTTCCATCCTTAAGCGAGACAAAAAATATACATAGTTTATAAAATAGAGCAAGTAAATTGAAAGACCATACTTTTCCCTCATACTCACTATAGTAACGTAATGGTAGTTAAGCTGCCCTCAAGGGTGGAAACAAAAAGTATTTCCATCGCAGCTAGCTATATATCAATTCACCAACTATACGCCGGCGGGTCAACAAGGGTCCGATGAAATTCAAACTAGCCCGCAGTTTTGGGACTCGCAAATATTTGATCAACGCAAGGCATAAGCGGATGACGGTCGACTCTTTTATAGCCCCCTTAAAATCACATTAAAGTCTACAAAACCACACAAATATTATTTTATTACACCAGAAAAACTTACAAAGTAACAATGATAGCAATCAAACTCAAACTCAGAGTATATTTATTCAAAATAGGTACCTACACAGTACACCTTCTGAACGTCACGTTTACAAAGTATATAGGACTTAATTATTATAATTGACCACGGTATCTTAAAATCATCATAGCAAAAAACGTACTTGAAATTCTATAATTTGTCAATTTTTAAAAAACTTATTTATTAACAACATGTATAGTACTATTTTTGGCGTTATATGTAACCCAGCGTACCATTTAACAACTACAATCTCAGAAATCTAACAAAATAAACTCACCGGGTTGATATAATATGATTATATCAACGTACCTAAACACATAACTAAATTAATCTATTCTAAATAGTCTATTTGCAGTTGATTTTTCTAATATTCCCGTTGCACCTATTAATAAAACACATTATGATTCCATTACCGCTGTCGCTTGCCGCCGGCGCCGCACCGCACGATGGGGTCGCAGAACGGTTATTGCAGTATATAAGGCTGTTGGTTTTACTGCCTATCGTGAACAGTGTTTACGGGCCGAGCAAACATGTTCGCGTAATCATGTAAATGGCGCTACGCATTAACGTTCCACTCGCTTGAATAAACAGAGATGATGTTAGGAACTAATTTGATGGAATCAATTGATTCGTTCTTGGCTACGAAACATCGTTTGCTCACTAGCTGTTACGAACGGTGAAGTGAAACATTTTTATGAGGAACATGAGGAAACATGCATGGGAATTCTCTATTACGTTCTTCAAAGGTGTGTGGAGTCTGTCAGTATGTACTTGGGCAGCGTTGTGGACTATGGCTTAAACTCATTCTGAGATGCGCGTGCTTTGGTTGGTGGAAATAAGGTCGCCCTTCCAGCACTTTAGACTCAAACCTCAACCAACGGTCCTTGTAAAATTACAATATTAATATGAATTTAGGCTGTATGAATACGAGAAGAGAAAATTAGTTGAGTGAAGTTCTCTAGAGCGGATCTAAACGAAATAAGACAAATAAGTATGATAATTTCTTTTTTGAACTTTTAAACTAAGAATAAGTTATTCTCAATCATAAAATATAGAATTGAAAGGCGGTTCGAAAATCTGAAACAACAATTTTCACTAAAGAAGAACCATCAAGAAACTGTGTTTTCAAAAATAATAAAAGTCTGTGATCTTAAACTTCAAGACGCTAAGTTACTCCAAGTTTCCGAGTCTATAATCCGATCCCTTGAGATTAAAACTGAAGGTAATATAAGTAGCTGCAAGTAGAGCTTTAACTTTGAAAATAACTAGGTACATTCTAGGCTAGCGATTAAAAAAGTTGAATCATAAAATATTATTTTTATACTGTTTTACTTAAGCTGCAGCAACGTTTTTTAGATACGCTGCTACATAACCTGATCTTCCTTGTAGAGCCTTCATTTGTTAATTCCAGCTTTTCCCCACTTTAAAAATATTTGACGACCTCCGTAGCGCAGTGTTGAGCGCTGTTGTCTTAATGTACGGAAGTCCCGGGTTCGATCCTCGGCAGGGTCAATTTAGGAATTTAAAATTTCTGAATTTTCCCTGGTCTGGCCTGGTGGGAGGCTTCGGGTGTAGCTAGTTAACACCCAACCGGTAAAGACGTGCCGCCAAGCGCTTCAGCGTTCCGGTACGATGCCGTGTAGAAACTGAACAGGGGTATGGGTTTAATATAACTGCTATGCCCCTAACAGGTTAGCCCGCTACCATCTCAGACTGCATCATCACTTACCATCAGGTGAGATCGCAGTCAAGGGCTGACTTGTAGTGGATAAAAAAAAACATGGTGATAAGTGACGAGGTAAGATGGTACCTATTAGGGGTGTGGTAGATATATTAAACCCACCCCCAATCGGTTTCTATATAGCATTGTACTCGTAGGTACCAGAATGCTCAATAGGTGGCACATTTTTCCGGTAACAGACTTGGCCAAAGAAAAGAATTCCCAAATGGATCCTGCCGGGAATTGAACTTGGGATTTCTCACTTCTAGGACCAAAGCGCTCACTGCACCAGGGAATTTAACAAACTAAAGTAAAGGTTTTCTAGGAAAGCGTGCCGTCATGGAAACAAAACAGTGTGGTTTCATAGAGAGCGGGTCCCGTCACGTCTAGCCAGAACTTTACTGGTTTTATTTGACTCTACATTACAGCTGCTACAAAACGGCACCACTCTCCTAGAAACAGATTTTTCTTTTTTCATTAGTTATGACGAAAAAAATTTTGCCATAGAATTCCACCACTTAGACTGCATCATCACTTACCATCAGGTGAGATCGCAGTCAAGGGCTAACTTGTAGTGGATTAAAAAAAAAAAATTTCGTAAGACGTGTTTTTTTGGCAACAAAAATTATTTGTTCTATATTATATTAGTTTGATCTATATTCAAATCATAATAATTATCAAAAAAAGATTATCTTAACTAAAAATGTACTAGGTTATGTAATTTTATAAGTAAAATATTTTTTAGCCGATGTATTGTTTGATTTTTTCCTGTCGAATTCGAAAGTCAAAGGTCATCAATCTTATTCGAGCCCGAATTTCGCTTTAACGCTTCCACATTCAAAGTGGCGCGGAATTGAATGGAAATAAATGGTAGGATTCCATCCATTCATTATAAATTGTATTTTGTGTGATATCTCACATTGGCCGGCGTGGCTGCTTCTTTGTATCCTGCTTTGACAGGGTTGTGATTTATTGACATTAAAGAAAGAAGAAGGCGTGCAAAAAATATTTCGAAACGAAATAGACGGCAATAAGCAAAATCATATTTTTTGATAGAAAGTCAGAGGAAGTTTCAGAATTTATTTTTTCTATTTTTCTCTTTTGCATTATAGATAAATAAAAAAAAATCTATCGCATTTTTTAAATGCGTTCTTTACAAAATTATTTCCTTCAAATGTGAAAGAACCTGCTGATTTGTTACTTTTTAATTATAATATATTATTTTAGATGGCATTTAAAATTAAATCAAATCTCTTGGATTTACTTCTTTCTGTGTCAATGTAAATAGTGTTAGTATGGCTTATGGCAAATTTACGCGTCATTTGCCCATACCTACTGCGCCTACATTTATAGAAAATTATTAGAAATGTCCGTCGAACAGTCGGTTTTTTTTGTAGTGACGTCGGTAGGGATATAAAATTCACCCAATTATAGTATTTCTTTTCTTCTATTAAGTGTTTGACTATGATCCTTTTGTTTCAGGGAAGCGCTGCCGAACGGCACGCTGTGGCTCGGCGCGTTTTCGGCGGCGCAGTACCGCAGCGACGTCCACGCGGCGGTGTACCGCTGCCGAGCCGCCGGCACCGTGGGCACGGTACTGTCGCGCGACATGAGGCTGGAAGCAGGTCAGTAGTCAGTACAATCCCTCAATTATAAGGCGCGGGATATATTGTACGTGGGGCGCAGCGGCACGGCCGAAGCCTCCAGAGAAAAATTCAGAAATTAAAAATTCCCAAAATTGACCCTGCCGGGGATCAAACCCGGGACCTTCCACTTTGAGACAACAGCGCTTACCATTGCGCCAAGCAGGTCGTCTAATTTATATAACAACAAAGTAAAGTACGTGTGTAAGATGAAGATAATGCAGAGATTAGGGCATATTAGGGCTTCTCTAGCTTATTAGGGAAATATATTATGTTATCTATAGCTAGTCTTTATCCTAGGAGACTAGACTTTGTCAATCGGAAACTCCCGATACAAAGAATTCTAAAAATCTTTTATACTTCTACCATACCTTTACTACTGTTTTAATCATACTTTTGCGGGTCTAAAGTCAGTCTTCATGCCCTAGGGCCGTAATCTAGTCGATCGATCGCCCAACTAGTTGACCAACCCCATACTGTAAATATGCACAACAGAGTCTAGGCTCCAGACTGGTCGACCAAACGACCGTACCATTTGACATAAAAGTTTTTAAACCAAGGAGTAGGTATGTATATCTGCATAAACACTGGCAGCATGAAAAGCAAAAAGTTTGAATATCAAAGCAGCGGCGCCAAATGTGACTCTATCGAACGTGAACATTCACTTTTAATTTGTCTTTTCTTTTTATTATTTACTAGACCTATGTATCCTACTTACTATGATTTGCAATAAATATCTAACCGTTACAGTTTGTTTTACTGTTATGGTAGAAGTATAAAGTAGAGTATACACCACCGGGATAAAGCAGTTTTTTTCTTGGGCGCTTGAATCCCTCACTGCACTCAGGACTCAATCTTAATTCCCTCCCTTTGGTCGGGAATTAACTTATAACACCCTCGCTGCGCTCGGGAGTTAAATTTGGAGTCCTTCGTTACGTTCAGGATTCAATGTAGCGCCCGTGACATAAAACAGTGCTTTATCCCCTTGGTGTATAATCTACTATAATACTCACCAGTCCTAGTCGTGATCAAAGCTAGTTGTTTATATTATGTAAGGTTTTATGGAATATTTCGTCACTATCCTAAGTTAATCGCCTAATGGCACGTCGGAGCCGATTCAGTTCTGAGTACTTTGTAGAATGCTAAGTTTAAAACGCGTCATCCTAAGTTACTGGTTACAGTGAAAATTGCATAACAGTCTTCATTTATTTTACAACAGCCGTGTTTTCTTTTCTATCGAAGTGTCTTCATGACGATGAAATCTTGAGGTATCATAGAAGAAGATAAATTATGCATAATATACTATATAAGTACGTTATTTCGTTTTGATCTTACTTTTTTTTTACACAACTTTTCTTGTAATAAAATCTATAAAACACTTAAAATTATGACAAAATTAAGCAAAAATAATTATGTTAAGACATGTGTATAAAAATAAGTAAGATTGATGTTGTTAATCTTTGTGTCGACAGAAATAATAATACAGCATTGTCTCATGACATGATAACAAATAATAGAGGTATAATATCTATGAAATGGGGACTATCGTTTCTTTGCTCACCAGTTGGCGCCACTGTTGATTATGATCCAGAGGTATAGCTGTCAAAGGCGACTTTTTATAAGATCGGCGCCGAAACAAAGTTTTAAATCTTGAATCGCATTAAGTTTATTAATTTATAAATATCATCATATCGAGTAGCTATTTCCGCAATGTTGTGCAGTTCGGTATTGTTCGGAAAAAAGGAGGACACATGTTTCCAAAAGATAAAACTGTTCTATAGACTGGCTAAGCTAAGTCTGCAGCAGTAAGAAAATGGTAGAATTTGAAAATCTGTTGATGACAACACAGAGTGTAATGCGAAAAAACGCACTTGATACTTGTGTTTTTTGTTTTTAATCTGCTTTCCTGGGAGTGTGGTCATTGTTCGTTTTAGTACATTTCAAAGAGTAAAATGTAAATAGAGGGCACAATTTTGACAGCGTAATAAGGTAGAGCTTACATGATCCCCGTATTTATATAAATTTTATATATAATATTTGCCGTGAATTCGTCTGCGTGGATTTCAGCTATAAACTCACGCAGAAACCATATGTTTTTGTTCAGGGGATGAGTCAAAAAAGGTAACAGACAAACGGTTATTTTCGCTAACTACTCTTCGCTACTACTAATATTAGTATGAATCTACTGATGCTAAAGATTAACAACAAAAATTATTACTTGATCAGGCGAGATCTTTTGAATTACTTAAGGAGAGCATAAATGAATTGAAACATAAAATGAAATGAATGAAATATTCTTTATTGTACACCAAAGACATAACATTAATAATCAGAATCAATAAAACAAAAAATAAAATAAAACAATAAAAATTATCAATATTGACTTTTGTTTCCCGTGCTGCACGCTTTTTGCCGGGAGTCCTCCAGATTCCCTGATTAGTTTGGCCCTCATTTTTAATAACTCTTAAGGTTCGTTCGCTTACACCTGGAAATAAATGAAAATAATTTTTTTTTTTTCGCATTTTCGGCAAAAAATAGTTGGGGGTTCCGTCTAGACTCTCTTGACCCCTCCTTAGACGCGACAGCTTTTGATCAAGGCAGCACGTTTCTAAATCTAAAATCCCACCGCAAAAAAAAACAAAATTTCAATTTGAGATGGATGGATTGACTTATTCCAAGTTTCTGAAGGGCATCCTGGAGATGAGGCTTTAACTCTTCGCTTATTCCACCTTGAATTTATACTATAATTAATAAAACGTATTAAAACTTGATAGGATTTTGCTGTCAGTTTTTTTTCGCATATTATCCATCATAATTACACGATATGAACAGGCGAATATAAACCGTTTAAACGTTTTATATAAATAATCTAGTATTGTATTCAAAGATCGAAAGGCAAAATATCAAAACCGTTTGGTCAACTTACTTGTTGACTCTTCAATTTCTTGTAAACATTGTTGTTTTTGGCTTAGGACAGCATCGTGATCTTCCTTTACTTCTTAGAATTTAAGAATCATGTTATAAAATAACTCGCACACATTATTTTGAATAGGTTTATCCATTATTTCACTATTTTCACTTTTATTTTCGAAATATTAAAACGAACTGATAGCTGAATTGACAAATCAGTGACATATGTAAGAACACAGATTAGACGAATGTTTTTACTTTTTTTTAAGTGTTGCCCTTTTATTCCGTGGCAGAGTTAGCGTGGCCAGACTCTAAAACAGTGGCTAGTGGCGTTTCGCAGGAATTCGCAGGATTCTGAGTAATTAATTATATAGGCACTTAATAAATAAAATAAAAAGAAATTAATTACTTTTAAACTTATATATTTATCCTTCCCTTTCCCTTTAAAACACTGCTATACAAAAAAATATTAAACATTGTAAATCCATACAATGGATATGATACTGAAAGATGGTTGAGTTGTTAGTTGAAACTACTAAACAATGGTAGATACTAGATTAAGCTGGAAAATTTTCTAGCAATAGCAGGTATCATGTATGTATGATAGTAGGGGCTACTTTCTTTCAAGCAATAAGTATTCATTATTGATCATTTCTATGTGCATATAATTATCACACTGATAAACTCATCTTTTATAGAGAAAGTACATTTCACTTCCAATACTGTTAGTTAGTTCTCCAATTAATCCTTCTGGAGAAACCTGAAATGAAACATCTAATATTAATCAAGAGAAATACCTACTATTATTAAATTCTGGTCATCTCACACATAGTAATCTGATCCCAAGATAGGTGTGTTCTCGTTAGTGATACCTACTGTGGGTACATAACCAGAGACATAGGTATATTTCAATATCATGTAGTAAAAGTGTGTCCTTGATGTGCATGAAACCCTTAACCTTTCATGCAGAAGTCTTAGTAAGTAAATACCTATATAATATAATACCTATATTAGGTAAATATATGTAAAAAGAAAAAACATAGCTGTTACCTCGACAAACAAGCATACTTTTGGCAAAAAATAAGTTTGGAAACAGTAAACAAACTAACCTCTGAATTAGCTGCTCTTTGAGGCCGCCTATTTTTGCGCCTCTTTTTCTTAATTCCGCTTTCAAAGCGTTCACATTCATCGCCAAATAATCCATATTTGCGATAATTTCACGAAGGAGATCACTTTTCAACAGGTAAATTAAAGAAATTATAATTTATGTCACGAAGCCCGCCAAAACCAGTGAAAAGTGAATGATATTGGACCTCACGCGACACCAGCGCCCCTAGTGGCAAATTCATACGCGATAGTCCCCATTGCTCACTTTAGAATACAATAAAATCTTTTCGTACCACTTGCTCAAAAAAGTGACATTCTATGCCACAAAAAGCGAACATAACAATAGTCATTTTTAATCTGTTAAAAACAGGGAAAGAAAATTGTACTGAATTTCATTCATCCTCTAGGGGGAGAATGTGACTTAAATTTGGAATACCTATTTACCGAAATTTATACTAAACTACATCTGTGTTTACACCATTGAGTTTGTATATAAAGCAACATCTTTTTGAAAAAGGAATACGCATTTATTATGCAGTTATGATTATTAAATAAAATGACGAAAACCGACGAGGCCGTATGAGCTTGATGCCTTTGCTTTTCCGACAAAAAAATATTAGTCTAGGAATTTGCCGCGTTTTTGTTTTCTTTAAATACATAAACGTTAATGTAACTCTCTCTATCAATAATTGGACCAATGTTTCGAATGTTAACTTTTACTTTTAATTGTCATTATTTTTATTAATGCTTATCTCATATTATTATTGTGTTAATTTTTTCGCAAATGGTACGAAAAGTAGAGTATTTTCCTCGGTGATAAAGCTGTCTTAGTCTTGGGTGAACTTAAATCCCTCGCTACACTCAGGACTCGTCTTAAATCCCTCGCTTCGCTCGTGATTTAAGTTTTTAACACCCTCGCTACGCTCGGGAGTAAACCTCGAGTCCTTCGTTACGCTCGCGATTTAAATCGTCACCCGCGACAGAAGACACTGCTTTATCCCCTTGGTTAATAATCTACTATTTAAGTTCAAAATATTGTGCTTATTTGTCTTACTAATACTATATATTATGTAAAACTTTGGATTTTTGTAAGTTTGTATAATAGGAATGGATGTTTGTTTCCTTCTTCTTCACACTAGAACGATTTGGCTGAAATAAGAAATGGAGATAGCTAAATTAACACATAGGCTACATTTTGGCCCGAGTAGAGTTCCCATGGAAATCGGATACCTCTCTAATCTAGTGTATAAATAAATAAATATAAATGGGTATAAATGCAGCTGAAACAGCTCGTATCATTTATTTGCAGTGCGAGAACGAATTATGCTATCCATAACACGACACGATATAATGTCCGTGTTTTATAATTGGTATAATATGGTAATAAGACACGAAATGGGGTGTCATTATTATAATTATTATCCTTGGATGCAATAAATACCCACAAGATGTACCAGTAAGTACCTATTAGTTCCGAGCGATTATCTAAATGTCTAGGTTTAAATCATAGCTACTAGAAATCTTTTTATATTATTATCGCGATTAAGGATATTTATCCAAACGCATATAAAAAGAACAACTGATTCATATGAGAAGTTAGTAACTTGACTGTTTTTGTGGCATCAATAGCTTTATCTACAAGTGAAAAAGTCAACGACATAAAATACGTCATGGGCTTAAAAAATAAAGTGGTTATAGTAACAGGAGCAAGCTCTGGTATAGGAGCAGTGATTGCTAGAGAATTCAGTGCTGAAGGAGCAAAAGTCGTCATGGTGGGAAGAAATGAAGTCAAGTTAATTGATGTCGCTAAACGCTGCAACAATCCTTTAGTCGTGCGCGCTGACCTATCCAATGATAAAGATATCCAAAAGATAATAGATGAGACAATAGAAAAGTTTGGTCGAATAGACATTTTAGTTAACAACGCAGGAACCTTCGCCGGTGCTTCGCTTTTGAGCGGTAACATTATAGGCTCATTTGATTTTATCATTCGAGTAAATCTTCGTGCGCTCGTATACCTTACGAGTTTGGCTGCTCCTTATATTGTTAAAACTAAGGGTAACATCATCAATATATCAAGTGTAGTGGGATCTATTGCACCCATAGCACCTGGATCAACTTGTTATAACGTATCAAAAGCTGCCGTTAATCATTTCACCACTTGTATTGCGACGGAATTGGGGCCTCTTGGAGTGCGAGTCAATACTGTCAGTCCAGGACCGGTTGATACTGAATTCATAGAAAATACTGACTTCCCGGGACCTTGGGAGATTTACAAACCTGGAACTGTGTTGAACAGGATATCAGAGTCGAAAGAAATAGCGGATATGGTGCTTTTCCTTGCAAGTGATAAAGCCAAGTCCATCACAGGAGTTAATTACTTAATTGATAATGGTATGGCCATCAAACGTTGATTCCTGGGATAATATACTGGGGGAAAAGATAAATTAGCATTCTAAAAGTGATAAAAATTGACAATTTATTTTACCTTTTCAATTGTTTCAATCTAAAAATTATCGTGTTTCCATAATTTGTAATAAATTTAATTTAATATTATTTGTATTCTTTTATTACTACTTAAAATAATTATATTTAAATATTGAAATCTTCCGTATGAAACTGTTCATGGAGTAAAAACAAAATGTGTTTTCTGTTGCTTTCATTTACAAAACAAATCCATTCATCAGAACAAAGAACACGTTTTTTAATATAAAACGATTTATGGGACAAACAATAAAAATTGGGCAATGGCTGAAATATAGAGATAATTTCAAAATGGCGGATGCTCCGTCCTCCCCAGGAAATGAGAAAATCGACTGAGTCGGGAATAAATCAACTAGAACTGATTATGAAAATAGCCCATGACACAAAGAACTGTTTTTCTTTTAAATATTTTTAAAGGAATGAAGACGGAAGTTGTTTTTTTCTTTTTCACAACGATTATTTACAATCGTAAATTTGTTAAGTGCGTCAAATATTAATACGGGAAGTATTGTTAAAAATATACCTACTTGAGTATTTTTTAATATTCATGGTCATGAAGAAAAGTGATTCTCCCAATTGTGAAGAATGTGGTGATGTTGATGAAGTTGTACACTTGCTATTGGCATGTGTTCGCAACCAAAATTTGAGAAAATCTCTAACAGATGAACTTAATTTAAATTTTATGAATATCGGTATTTTTAATTCAATTTTTAGCAAACCCTTGGACATTTCGGCTATGAAAGTGTATACATTCGTTAGGGATTCTCTATAATTGTAATAGCTCGCGATTTAATTATAGTTTGTCTGTAAGTTTGTGTGTAACGATGGGGCTGGCATATAGGCTTAGTATAAAAGCCCCAAAAAATACCAGAATCATACTAATATTATAAATGCGAAAGTGTGTTTGTTTGTTGGTTTGTTGGTTTATTGGTTTTTTGGTTTGTCCTTCAATCACGCCGCAACGGAGCAACGGATTGACGTAATTTTTTGCAAGGGTATAGTTGAGGACCTGGAGAGTGACATAGGCTACTTTTTATCTCGGAAAATTAGGGAGCTCCCGCGGGAATCAAAAAAACTTAAACCACGCGGATGAAGTCGCGGGCATCATCTTGTAGTAATATTATGATTTAATGTAAATATACCTCCTAAACTAGCATGAGTTGAATGCAGGTCTCAAAATTTTGATTCTGAACCTCTTTTCCAAACACAAATACAATCAAATAGCCATTTTTTCGTTGTCTTGAGCGATGTATAAATGGCACGAATTCCCTAATTCAGTGGGAGTTGCCTCTTTCAAGTGATACGTGTCACGCCTGCAAATGAAAGATCAATTGTAGCCGGATCAGTGGAGCTGCTCTCACTTACTTACTTCTAAATTAGGGTGTCGAATAAATTGATCTATTTTTTCATACAACATTAAATTAACAGTACATTTCAGCCATATTATCTGGCCATATGGGCTTTATGGAGAGTAGCTGAAGTTTTTTTTTTTTTTTTAATTTATTTAATTCAAATTGATACAACCATTTTTTACAAAATCTAAATCTCGCCAAACTGGTGGGCAGTCCGCGACTTCGTTCGCGTAGTCTTAAGTTTTTTTTTTCGGCATATAAAACCCGAGACACAACCAATGTCTGTGACTGTACCTAATTTCATCAAAGTTGGTTGAAAAGATGGGACGTGAAACCGTTACAAGCAAACTCACATTCGCATTTATAGTATAATCTATATATATATATATATATATATATATATATTAGTTACACTATTTATAACTCAAGAACAGCTGAACCGATTTGGTTGAAAATTTGTGGGGAAGTAGCTTAGAACCAGGAGACGGACATAGGATACTTTTTGGTTGGGCTTTAGTATACATGTTGCGAGGGGGGGGAGGGGGGGCGCGGAGGGGGAGGGGGGGGGGGGAGGGGGTCTACTCCCCCTCCAAGCCAAATTTGTCGGAACCTAATAGTTTTCGAGATATTATTTTTTTTTAATTTTGAGGTTAGGTTCTCAAATTTCCTGCCTAACACTGATAGTTATGACGGAGAATGGGTAAAAGTAGGGAGGTAGGGGGAGGGAGGGAGGGAGGGAGTATTACCTTTATATCTTGTAATTACACCTACTTTAACCTACCCTTATATCTTTTGTTTTAGGTAGTGGAAAAGGTTAATTTCTGAAATGGAATGGGCTACGCCAGAAGACTTCGCGCTTAAAAAAAACACTCTAGGGGCAGGGCAGACAAGACTGCGTGGAGTCGGGGCGTGCCGATTCGGTTTTGTGATCAAAAGTACCTAAATAAACATTTAATAACCTACCTTTATACCTTTTTAGTTAATTCTTAATTATACCTATAAACTTTAAACTCTGTGTTTTATTCATGGAATTAGGAATTACCATAGAAATAGGAAGATAATTCCACGGGAATTACGACTATAGTCTTCCTATTTCTATGGTTTTATTCGAATGATTAGAAAAAAACGTCCATAGAACGGATTTTAATCACAGATTAGGTACTCAAACGCCAACGAGTCTTTAGTCTATGGTACAATCTATGGCAAATGTCGTACGAAATAGTGAAAAATGGTGAAGAATTGCGAATTTTCAAAAAATTATTTCTCGAAAAGTATTAGTTTCCGACATAAAAGATTTTAGTGCAAGGCTTACCACATCAAGATATTTCTGTAAAAAAAATGTGAACGTCCAACTCTGCGACATGTATACTAAAGCTGAGCCTACTTTTTACTACCGCAAAATTAAGGAGTTCCCGCGGGAATCATAAAAACTTAAACCACGCGGACGAAGTCGCGGGCATCAGCTAGTTTATAATAATTATGGCTAGTGAAAGTCAAATAAATCTACCACTGGTTGAGTTACTAGGTCTCCTCGTTGGGATAAACCGACAAAATATACGCTTAGTTCCACCACAATATTTGTTATGATAAACATAATAATGTGATTTATTAATTATGCTATGCATAGAGGTATATTAAATGATGCTATGTCAGTCATATCAAGGTAGATACTATTTGATATGTACATAATTTCGGTCCGCAAATCTTGTTATACAATTCTGAGATAAACCTTCGTTATGTATTATTTACTTTGATTGAGTTTACCTGGTGCCCACGTATTTTATATGTTATCTTGGTTATATAGGAGATTCTTGATTTGATTTGATTTGATTTGATTTTACTTTAATTCAAGATCTATACTGAAATATCACTCAAACCGTCAGAGAATTGACCTTTAGTAATGAATTAAAAGCAATTAATTAAAAATCGTATGGCACCTATCTTTTCTTACAATTATTATCAAATAAAATTATTGTTATTTAAGTCTTAATCTTACTTGATCGATTTGATTTGAAATAATTTATTTTAAAGGCGTCGGCCTTTCAAAATCTAATTTTCATCCTTTTTTCGTAGTTTTATGGACATATTGTTAAAGCATAGGTAATGCGACTTTTACTGAAGCTGATAACTAGATTATTGACCAATTGGTATTTTCGTATAATCTCCGGGAAGATTCAGAAAAACATTTCATATTATTTACAAAGTGTTTAGAGTGATTTCTATGTTTATGAAAAGAGCAACTGCTGAGTTTCTTGCCGGTTCTTCTCAGTACTCTTTTTGCGACTCATCATAAGTGGCACCAGTTGTCCCACGTGAAATAAATCATTTCATTTTCATTTTAATAAAATATTCAATGGTGGCTTGTGTCCGGCACACAACACAAATGTGGCTACGTTTGCGCAGCGCCTAAATGTTTAAGAAATTGTAACCGTTTCATTATCCAGATCTCTACAGTCTCTCGCTTACTACAGCCCCTCGTCCCTTCGGCCACGTCACAATGCCCTCTCACAAACACTTCACAGCCAAAGTATCCTCACAAGTTTACAAGTTTGCGTGTCGCGATTATGGCGTTTAGCGTGCTCCTTGTCCTCACTCGCCTCTTCATCAACCTTGTCGCATTAAGCTTTTATAGCTGGAGCACCTTTTATTTTATGTCAAGGATATAAGGTTTTTTATAGCACTATTGTTTTTATCCTTGATTTGTCTGCGTTAATTTTGGTTGGGTTTGGTTCAATGGAAGCACTAATTCAGATTAGTAAGTTTTTGAATTGAGATAGTTTTGTTTCATTTAGTCCATTAGTATTAGAAACAGGAAGATAGACATGAAGCCTTTATCGTAATACCATACTATTACCTATTCTGTGGTAGGTAATACTATCTAATACAGTGACTAGTGGCATCGGATCTGAACGCTAAATCGCTTGGCGGTACGTCTTTGCCAGTAGGTTGTTAACTAGCCACAGCCGAAGCCTCCCAAACCAGACCAAACTAGAAAAAACTCAGAAATTATAAATTCCCAAGAAGACGGTAGAACCTGCCGGGAATCGAACTCGGGACCTCCCACGTTAAGACAACAGCGCTCAACACTGCGCTAGGAAGGTCTTCAAAACAGTGATTGAAGCATTAAGACATGTGTGATAATATGTGCGCATTCAAAATCCAATTTGATGATGTTGCGGTAGATTACTCTGCTAAAGGGCATCCCCTATCGAGCAGCGCGCTAAAAGGGCCCATTGTTCCGGCGAGTGCGGGCTGAAAGGCGGCACGGAGTTGTCAAGATATTGCTGGCAAAGCTTCGGTTCTCTACACTCTACAGTCTACAGTCTACACGTCCCTATCGGCATGTTTGACTTGCTTATTAATATCGTCGATTATTATTATTATAATTGAAGTGAAAACTTCTTTGACCGCGTTGAGCACTTTTTGGTAGGGGGTAAACTTGTGGATTCGCGTGACCGACATGCTCGCGAACACCGACATGCTCGCGTTGTTACGAAGACAAAAGGTCTTAAATATAAATATACTACATTCGTAATTAAACTTTAATGCCTTAGTGTTAAATAAAATGTAGCCAGGTCCTCAACTATACCCACGCTAAAAATCACGCCAATCCGTTGCTTCGATGCGGCGTGATTGAGGGACAAACCAACAAACAAACATACTTTCGCATTGAGGTATAATATAATTATGATATTATGTATGACCACATTTCTCTTTTGCTGCCGGCTTTGATGTGCCCGCACCTTATGGATCAAATCAAATAAATATTATTTATTATTTATTATATATAATATTATAAATGCGAAAGTTTGGATGGATGTATGGATGTATGGATATTTGTTACTCAATCACGCTCCAACGGCTGAACGGTTCTGGATGAAATTTGGCACAGAGTTAAATTATAGTCTGGAATAGCACATAGGCTACTTTTTATCCCGGAAAATTAAAGAGTTCCCGCGGGAACCGAAAAACCTCAATCCACGCGAACGAAGTCGCTGGCATCAGCTAGTATTATTATAGAGTAAACATGACTTAATTTTTTTTAAAAGAGAGACTTGTAAAGTTCGTAATCCGTGTTGAGTCGTCGAGTGCTCGTCAACTGGAAAGCATTCAGTCAAGTAATGATTTCTTAGATTCTGAGCTCATTCCATTAGCGGACCTTTCTCACAAAGGAGTATTGGGAACTCAATCCCGGGGTTTACGGCACTCGAGCCTCCTCCATAAAGATTCCTATTTGCATTCCAGCCCGAGCGATTCCGACTTACGCGTTCTCAAACGCCAATACGTAGGTCAAGTGGCCTGAGAGTTCACGCAACTTTCACTCTTATTCTTTAAACATTTATGTTGTTATTCCTGTGTATTCTTGAGGCATTCACGAGTAATATCGGTGGTGGGCGATGTGAGGCCGATCGTTTGGGCCTCGAGTTGAGGTTTCATTACGGGTTTGCTTTTTATAAGCGGAAAGTAAAATATCACTTGAGTTGAAGGCGTTTGAAGGACGCGAAGTTGAAAGGTTCACTGAGCTTGTTTGTAAGGAACTTCAAATATTTTGATAAAGCTCCGCGAGTGTTCAAAGAATACAGGATTTCCATGAAATTAAGATAATTTAGTAGGTGCATTAACTATTCAAAATTTTTTTAAGATAACACTGAACACAATACAGATATTAAAATAAATTAAATGTTTATAAAACAACCACGAACACGTTTGGTATAATTTGGTCTTTATCATCTTTATTGTTCAATGTTTCCAGCCCTCCCAGCATGGGCCGATCCAATGCATTGTTGCGGCGTGATTGAAGGACAAACCAACAAACAAACACGTGTGTTATACTCGTAATATAATCATACTAGACGATGCCCGCGACTTCGTCCGCGTGGATTAAGGTTTTTTGATTCCCGCGGGAACTCTTTAATTTTTCAAGGTCCTAGTCTATGTCCTTCCCCGGGTATCAAACTATCCCTATACCAAATTACATAAAAATCGGTTGAACAGATGAGTCGTGAAAGCGTAGCAGACAGACAGACAGACCCACTTTCGCATTTCTAATACTAGCTGATGCCCGCGACTACGTCCGCGCGGATTGAGGTTTTTTGGTTCCCGCTGGGACTCCTTAGTTTTCCGGGATAATAAGTAAGTAGCCTATGTGTTATTCCAGACTATTAAAATCTCTGTGCCAAATTTCATCCAGATCCATTTAGCCGTTGGGGCGTGATTGAGTAACAAACATCCATACATCCATACATCCATCCAAACTTTCGCATTTATAATATCTATTTGGTTATAAAGTATGTATTATTGTTATTAATGCGCACGTATATCTGCTTCGTGAGATTAAAACTTCATAATGAGTAGGTAATTTAGATTATATTTTATTTTAATGATTTTTAAAATAATACATTAATTGGTTCTTTTTTATCTTATTTACTACTAGATTATGCCCGCGACTTCGTCCGCGTGGATTACAGTTTTTTGACTCCCGCAGGAGCCCTTTCTTTTTCCGAGATAAACAAAAGTCTATGTCCTTCCTCGGGATGGACATAGACTTCTTTGGATGGTTCGTTTATTTAAATAAGTACACTTCTGCGATGTACTTATTTAAATAAACTAACCCTACTAACACTAGAATAATAATAATTTTCTAGTAACTTATAAATTATCTAAAACAAAAGACCGATATGTTAATACAGAAAATATTGTGACAAGAGAGTAAGCAGTCAACTACAACAACAAGTCTGTAAACTGTATAATACCTATGTAATAACTTTATTTTACAGTTAAGTTGAATATAAAATATTATCATTTTCATTAGGACAGACAGAATAACGTTAACATAACAAAGTCTCATAACTCTTTATTATGTGATCAAAAATATCGCTGTATAAACAAGTCGATAAAATACTAACAAAAAAACTTTTTTTAAATATCTGAACGCATGTACAAGAAGCAGCCCTGCATTGCATCTTATGTTATTATGGTGTCGATTTTTGAAGTTATAATAACTCCATTAAGAAATAACTTTATAAAAGAATAATTGTAAAACGTCATCATGAGTTTCAAAAATAAAGTGGTTATAGTAACAGGAGCAAGTTCTGGTATAGGAGCGGCCATCGCTGAGGAATTTAGTGCTGTAGGAGCAAAAGTCGTAATGGTGGGAAGAAATGAAGCCAAATTAACTAATGTGGCCAAAAAATGCAACAACCCTTTGATCGTACGCGCTGATCTATCCAAAGATGAAGATGTCCAAAAGGTAATAAATGAGACAGTAGACAAGTTTGGACAAATAGACATATTGGTTAACAATGCTGGAATTCTCACTAGTGCTTCTTCCCTTTTAAGCGGTAACATTATAGACTCATACGATTTTACTATTCGAATCAATCTTCGCGCAGCTATTTACCTAACAAGTTTGGCTGCTCCGTATATTGTGAAAACTAAGGGCAACATCATCAATATATCAAGTGCAGTGGGATCAATTTCACCCATAGCACCTGGAACATCTTGTTATAACGTATCAAAAGCTGCATTAAACCACTTCTCTACTTGTATTGCGGCGGAATTGGGGCCTCTTGGAGTGCGAGTCAACACTATCAGTCCGGGACCTGCGTATACTGACTTGCTAAAGAACACTGACTTCCCGGGATCTTGGGAGACGTACAAACCAACAACTGTGCTGAATAGAATATCGGAACCTAAAGAAATAGCAGATTTGGTGATTTTCCTTGCAAGTGATAAAGCAAAGTCGATAACGGGAGCTAATTACTTAGCTGATAATGGTATGGCTATTAAGCGTTATTAATATCACTTAATAATAATATAAGCCTTTATTACTGAATTTTTACATGGTATACACACAATTATTGTTATTAAATTCTCATAGAAATAGATTAAATAAATTAAGACACTAGTAAATACCCTGTTTTATTTATTCAGTTTGCCCATGGGCATAGGCCTCCTCCAAGGCTCTCCATAACCATCTATCCTTTGCTGTCCTTTGCCATATGTTTCCCGCTGTGCCTTTGATGTCATCCTCCCATCTCTGGCACGGGCGACCTCTTTTCCTTTTTCCCGTTCTTGGGTAGCATTCTGTGACTTCTTTCGTCCATTTATCCCTCTTGACTCTCATGAAGTGCCCTGTCCACTTCCACTTTAGTTTTTTAATACTTACAGATATGTCTTTAACTTTTGTCTTGCTTCTGATAGTAGAGAGTCTGATTTTATCAACCTTTTTGACTAGAAGCATACTTCTTTATTTTCTTCACTTAAGACAATAAAAATGTAAAATGTTACGTACCTACTTTACGAATATTGCTAAAAGAATATTTTTTGTATTCATAATTTTTTTTGTTGATTAAATTGTGAGAATAAAGACAGTTAAACAATTATTACTATTCTTTTAAATCGTTGTTTCAAACGAGACGTAATCCTTTACGAAAAGTAAAAGTATGTGGGAAATAAAAATATATTTTGTTTTTTTCCACCTTTGAATGTTTTATGGTTTCCAAATTTAAAACACACATTAATCTAAAAAAAACCACCAAAAATAATGGATTTTTAATGACAAGGTAGAAATACAAAAAAAAATACTGAAATTATGTAATTTCATGATGAAATGAAGGCCCTGTTCTCTCCAAGAATTAATGAGGAAATCGACTGAGCTTTGAAATGAATCAACTAGAACTGATTACGGAAATAGTCGAAAATCAGAGAACCGTTTTTCTTACTTATTACTTTCCGTTTTTCTACTACTATTACTATTTACTTCCTTCACGGCAATTTATTCATTACTACTGTAAGAAATTACTAGATTCTGATTTAAAAAAACAGTAAATACTTGTAATAATATGTTATCCACCACGTCCTACTGCTGGGCACAGGCCTCCATTCTCATAGGATAGAGGGAATTAGAGCTTAGACCCACCACGCTGCTCCAATGCGGGTTGGCGGGCTTTAAAGACTATTATCATGTTAGTGATAACAACCGGAACCGACGGCTTAACGTGCTCTCCGAGGCACGGAGGTGACACACCGCCAACTTGCTAACTCCGGGCTAGTACTGAAAATTTCTAGTCGGAAAAACCCAATAATTAATAATTGTGGCCCGACCCCGAACTCGAACCCGGGACCTCGTCGGCCGTGGTTGAACATGCTAACCACTAGACCAACGAGGCAGATAATATGTTATACGTCTACAAAAATACAAAGGAGAAAAAAACTCTCATCAAATAACCCTCACAAATACTTACATTAAGCTATTATGTAACACTGGATATAATCCTCGGATATCATAGAGTGTCCCGGCGACGTATCCCATTGATCCATCTCCCGTAACACCCTAACCCAATTCTCGCAGACCGATGTCGGTGTCGCCGTGTAATTAATTACACCACAACTGTCAGGCCGCGATGGAGAGGGTGAGAGGGGGAGGAGAGAGACTGACAGGTTGTATGATATTACATATTATGTAGTCCTATTACTCGAACAATGGGAACTGCAATGTAGTACTATTAATAGTACATTATTGCAAAGGCCGGGAAATAGGCAATTGGAGGACGAGTATGAGTTTGAAGGCCGAGCCGTAGGCGAGGATTTCACTAATACGAGACAGGCAATTGCCATTTCCGCCGAGGCATATATAGTGCTTTTCTCAAAAGAATGCAGGGAAATAAAACATACTTTTTATATTATCATAAAATTTTCATATACTTTCATGTATTTTTTTTTTGACTTCGCTAGAAGCAGGTTTTCCATTGCCAATTTGGCTTCTTGTCTTAAATCTGGTGGAGTACAATCAATCTCCATTCCACTCTCTGAACCGTTGGAAACCATTTTAATTATTATTAAATTTATATTTATTAAGACTAATCTAATATTTATGTAAATAACAAATCAAGACGAATTTTTAGCTTTGCCGCCAATTTTTTTTTTTCATCTGTGCCGACAGGCAAACGCATTTATGGCTATACAGCCACGTAAACGCAATTTGTACTAAGCAAAGAGACTATGGTATGCCAAGAATGACGAAAGAGATCCGATCGAATAGTATCTAAGAACCCCAGCACGCCTTTTCATACAACATTGCAGGAGCGTTGTAATGTTCCAAATTCAAAAAACGCTCCTGCAATGGATTTGATTTTCTTTGTCCGAAAATTCGATACTTCGCGTGTTCTTTTTTCAAAATAATGACAATATTTCCATGCATGTTTGGGAAATAGTAGTTTATGCAACTGTCATATAATGAAGGGTATTAAAACACGAGTGTGAGTTTATGAAACGAGCGCAGCGAGTTTCATAATAGTAACGAGTGTTTTAATACCCGTGTTATATGCAGTTGCATACACTACTTTATCTTCACTAATGCAATTTATCAAACAACAAGAGTAAAAGCTGACAATAGTTTATGTATATACGTGTATTGTCACAGTGAACTTGCCGCCATTAAAATCTAACCAATGAGAGCGCAGCTGCGCGCGCAGGGCCAATCAGAAGCGAGCGCGCGCTGTTCGTTTTTTATTTAATTGGCACAAGATCTTACCAAAGAGTTTTGTGTATGTAAGTTTAGTAGTTTCGACGAAGTTTTCACGTATAACCCAACTGTTTTCAAAAGCCAGCCTAATGTCAAAATTTTATACAACTTGTATGAGGATTTTGACATAAGGCTCGCCAGGTTAATTGGTCGCGTTTTATTGATGTTATAATGAGATTTTACGATATCGATGTGGATATTATACCATCATGTGAAATTGCTTAAATTGAGTGTTTTGTTATCTGCGCTATAACAGTAGTAATTATAAGTCAAGTATTGGAAACATAAGTAGAATGTTATAACATTAGTGTAGATAAAATATATTATCTGTTACTTCTATAAAAACTTTACCTGAGACTAGATATTGCTCGCATTATCGTCTAAATGGGTTTATTTCTTTTAAAAATCCCATAGGATTCAGTAAACCACGTCCGTCTTCAGGATGCAAAGAATTGTCGATCGAATGGTAAAGGTTCAGCGTCAAAGTAATATAAACCATAACTGCATTGAATTAGAGCTCAATTTCGTGTATCCATTCTTATACGTTAGAGTATCGTACATACCTAAACGTATAAGAATGGGTACATGAAATTGAGCATGGTTTAAATTTACTTACTTTGCCGCAGAACTTTAACGATTTTATCGGCTATTCTTACATGATTGGGGGGCAGATGAGCGTTTTTTCGGCACATATACTCGTAAGCACTAATAGGTAATATTAGTACGTTGTATAAGCTCGTTTTTGGAAGCGCTTGTAGGCGCGCCCTTTGCCACACGCTCAACTTTTACGAGCGTTGAGCGTTCTTTTGGTTTTATTCCGTTCAAAACCCAATTTAGAACGTTTAACTAAAAGTTACTTATTAGGTAATATCTGTAGGTAGTGTAATAGTTTCATTGTACACCAAAAAACAGCTGTTATACAGCCTCTTTTATGCTTGTACAGCTATGATACAGCGCTACTAACGCATAAAGCTGTATAATTTGATCCAATTTTTTACTTATAAGGGCTGTATAAGCGCTTAGACACCCGTTAAACTCGATTAAAAACACTTTTAGGACCATAATAATTGCACTAGATACTCACTAGATACGCTACTTAGGCAGACCTTAAATTATTCAGTCTGCCAACTGAGCATTGATTGTCGTACAAATCTTCCAAATTATTTAAGAATAATTTGGAAAATAAAGATAATATAGTAAGATTTGTGTGGTATGGTGTTGTGCCGGTGCGAATAGCTGGCTTACTGGGCGGTGAATATTGCAAGCTACACGTGCAAGATACACGCTTTACCACGTAGATTTGTCGGATTATAGCGAACTAGATGATGCCCGTGACTTCGTATGCGTGTATTAAGGTTTTTGTTTCCCGCGGGAACTGTTTAATTTTCCGGAATGAAAAGTAACCTGTGTCCTTCCCAGGGATACAAACTATCCCTATACCAAATTTCATCAAAATCGGTTGAACAGATGGGCCGTGAAAGCGTAGCAGACAGTCAGACAGACACACTTTCGCATTTATAATATTAATATGGAGTATGGAATATGGAATAAACTTCTAGTTTCTTCATTATCATGGAGTCCCGCAAAGTAGCCTCTGCGTCTATTATTATTATTATTACTCTTTTGTACACGACAACCCAGAAAAATAAAGGAAACACAAATACACAGAAAAAAAAAAGTAGAATACAAAAAAGGCGGCCTTATCGCTTAGTAGCGATCTCTGCCAGGCAACCTTATCTATCCAATAATATGATCAGCTATCTGTTTGTCCACCAGTGATGGACGTGCCGTGGGAGGTGCGCGTGCAGCCCACGCACGGCGTGTCCGGCGGCGCGGCGCTCATGAGCTGCGCGGCCACGGGCCCAGTGCGCGCGCACGTGTCCGTCACGCGCTGGTTCAAGGACGGCGCTGTGATGCCGCCCATGCTCGCCGATGCCGGTGAGTTTACTGTTTTTTTTTATCCACTACAAGTTAGCTCTTGGCTGCGATCTAACCTTTTTTTTTTCTACCGATGCCGGTGAGTTCAATAATAATAATATCAGTTTTAGTGCAGTAGATAGTGACAGCAGAGTCGCTGACCTACTAAAGGTCAGCAGTTCTGCTGATTTAAAAAGAAAAATGAGACGCGTCGTGATAGCGCGTCTTTTCTGACATAGGCCACCGTTAATGCGACATCAGAAGTGGGATTGCTCCAAGCGATTCCTTTCTGCCGCTCTGTGTGTTTCAGATCCTGATTCAAATGGTGTGAACCTCGATATCAGAAGTACACACCGTACAAGCAAAGGCAATACCCTATTTCACGCGGACGAAGTCGCGGGGTCATCTAGCTTGGATATAATTTGTAGTAGCAAATAAAAACCACTTGAAAGCATTTGAAATCACTTATTGACTTACATTCCTTGCTAGCAAATTGACGTATTTTTCCAACATTTTCAATTAACAAAAATGATTAGCAATAATGTCTCGACGATAAATTCGGAACTCAAATACCAGTTTCAATATTGGGCCACTGTCTGGAAACTTGCCAGAGGTCCTCGCCCGGCTCCTTATAAAACCTAAATTAATTTCGCCTTCGAGTTGACTGCCCGATTATTGCTTTTCCGCGCGGCTGAAAATTAAGAATTTTTCCTTCACAGCGTCTGTCCACGACAGAAACAAGAGCTTCCAAGTTCTTTATGAGATATATTAATATTTTCTCCACTGAAAGGGAATTTCGATTACTTTCATTTTGAATGATGCAATAAGTGTTTACTGATCTCACAATTTTGTTTGCCATTTATCTTGATATTGAAATTTTGTGCCGTATTATTTTATTTGTGAAAGAGTGATTCATTTATATCGATAGTTAAAAAATAAAGTTGGAGACAATTATTATATTATTCGCAAATAGAAGACAAGAAATCTCGTTAGTTTTATGGTCTGGAAAAATCGTAGGTGACAAAAAGTCACTAAACTCTTTGACCGGAACTTGAAGTCTTAAGTACTAGGCTATCGTCGCCTTATTATGACAGTTATCTATAAAAAAAGAAAGTTATTTATACTTCTATATACTATAGTAATATTATAAATGCGAAAGTTTGGATAGATGGTTGAATGTATGGATGGATGTTTGTTACTCAATCACGCCAGAACGGCTGAACGAATCTGGATGAAACTTGGCACAGAGGTAGATTATAGTCTGGATTAGCACTCAGGCTACATTTTATCCCGGAAAATAAAAGAGTTCCTGCGGAAACCAAAAAACCTCAATCCATGCGGGCAAAGTCGCGGGCATCAGCTAGTTATAAAGGAACAATAGCGTTTTTATATTATCATTCACGTAATCTCTCCACATAGATGATAATCGTCTTCAACCGCACCGTACCGGGAGGCTGTACCTCCCTCGTGCTCGCTCATACTCGTATTATAAAGCCTATCTCTCAGGATTAGCTACAATAGCGGCGTAATTGGACAGAACACTGAATTTGTAATCGAGGTACGCTCTGGAGGAGGCGGAGTTATAACGGTGCGGGAACCGGTGGGAAACCGGGACAATTTAGTTGATTAATATTAAAAATATTTCCTTTCTTAATTTCTTTTTTCTGGCCCTTAATTTATCATAGTTTTTGCTTGTGCTGTTAGGAAAATCATACAATATACCGATGTGAATGATACAATATACCATTCCGGGTGGTGTCACAGACGAAATTGTTACGTTTGTATACTATGTTTTGTCTGTGACACCATTGTCGAATAAATTGTTTTTCTTTCTTTCTTTTCTTTATTTCTATGTGTTAAATGCTACTCTATAAGACAATTTTGCCGTAAGAGCGTAGTATCTTAGTGTGGGACAGAGCTGTTGATATCCAAACAATACTCACAACGCAGGCAAGATATAAAATAGCACTTTAAAGATGAGCATATTTATAAAAACACATCACGTGCATCCCTTCGTAGAAAGTTTAAATATATCACTTTACCTCGCCAAAATAATATATTTAAAATTGATTTAGCAAGTACTTCTTCATAAAAATTATTTTCCACTATCCCTCGAGCTATAATAGTTTGTCTATTCGCAGAAAAGCACCGAAGCGAGAATCTCTCGAGATGGATTAAGAACGCAAACATGGGACGAAGGGATAAGACAGGCTTGCACCGCTTCCCTGTCCCGTATTATTATATTGTTATCAAATATCCTATCTATGAGACAATCCCATATTCATTTTCATTTCAACTAGCAGTATGAGAGGGTTTTACTAGCTGATAACTTATTATTTATTAAACCCTTGAGTATTTGTTTTGAAGGATTCAAAATCGTCTCTGACTGGGCGACACTCTCATTTTTTTCGGTTTTAAAATTCCTTGTTGCACAATAATTTGCTTCGTAGCAATATTGTGATTGTCTATTGTAAACTTTAAGCTATGATTGCAGGGCTTCTGAAATAGTCTGTTGTTTCTAGATTACTAGTAGGCCAATGATATTCCATAGGTATTTGCTGTTGATACTTTTTTACAAACTTCAAGAAATTTCTCAAATTCTCAAATTTTCTTCTTAAGAAATTTTCTTGATAAGGCTATAAGGATAGCAACACCAAAACACTAACAACATACTAAACTCTACGTTGCTAACCCTGGTGAGGCAGATTCCACTATGATTTTTTCTTCGACGTAATCTGCCCCACTAAAATGAAAAATTGGGGCAAAATCTATGGTGAAATTAATGTACTCTGCCCCACTGGTGGTGTGCCTTGGTGGAGCAGAGTTGACGAACCCTATATTACAATATAGAAGACAGAAAAGAAAACGTTTAAATGAAAGCACGAAGCACTCAATCAGTGCAATGATGGCTGACACGCCTGTAAAGCCCTAATTCGAAAACGTATCGAGCGAAAGGGTTCAGGCGCTGAAAGCGGCTTGTCTCAACACCGCCACGAGGAATTAAAACTTTCAATAGAAGCAAAGCGCTAATGCAAGTTTAATGTCTGCCTTTGATGTAGTCTGTTTCATGGAGGACGCTTGACAAAACGTCTAAGCTGGATGTGACATTATATTTCTGTTGGTTAAACACAAATCTTTCGGGTGTATCTGGAAGTAAACTACATTATAGCCCCAAATTCAAACCCTTGTTCTTTCTTCACCGAGTTTCTTGCTGGTTCTTCTCGGTAGGAACGGCATTCCGAACCATTCATTCGACTATTCAAAAGCACTTGTAAAAAGTCTTGAATAAAAAATATTTGATTTCGATTTTTGATTTGATAGTTCTATCATAGAACAATGAGCAAAACACAAGCATTGGCTTCCATAATATAATATTGTGGTCGACGTCCACAGTTTTTCAACGTTTCTGATACGCATCGCAAACGTTTGGAATTTATGGCGTCTGTGTTTCCTGCCACGAATGACTTAAGAACCTTTAACGCAAGAATGGACATTTTTTAGGCAAGCGTGCTGCAAACCTTATTGCTTTGCATGAGTTTACTCGTAGTTGTGGTTAAGTGCAAGCGTAAAACTTCCAATATTGTATGTATAGTGCAAATAGCCACGACCGCCAACGGAATATAATATTACACTAGATGATGGCTGCGACTTCGTCAGCTTGGAGCCTATTTCCTTCCCCAGGATGCAATCTACCTCTATACTGAATTTCATCAAAATTGGTTGAAAAGATATAGGGAATAGGGGTATGGGCTTAATGTAACTGCCATGTAAGCCCGCAACCATCTTAGACTACATCATCACTTACCATCAGGTGAGATCGTAGTCAAGGTCTAGGTAGTGGATAAAAAAAACAAAGTTTATGCGTTGAATTTAAGAACATCTAGAGACTCTATCTCAAGCGTAGGGTTGGCAGATGCGCCAGCGTTTATGCAGATTACCCGTGCGTAATCCCCGGACGCTGTGATTTTTGGCACCGACTTATTCCGGGCAGAGTTTGCGAATGTTCGCTTCATCGGATTAAAATGAGCTGAGAGCGTGCTTGAGAATTAATAAGCACCTAGTTAGCGAGAGTTATCATATTGATTTCTAAATGAAAGCTACCTAGTTTTTGGTGAAAGCCTGAGTTTCTTGCTGATTCTTCTCAGTAGAATCAATTTTCCGAACTGGTGGTAGATTCTTACGACTTATCATAAATGGCACAAGTTGTCCTACATGAAATAAACATTTCATACTTACAAAATTCCATACATAGCACGCGTTTAGACGTTTGAAAAAAAATTACCGATTTGACTAGTTGCCAAATACCCAATTATGTGGCAGCTCCTCCAAATATTGATTTAAACACACCTTCGAGCTCTCTAAATTATTATGTACGTTACACGCAACATGTCGCTTTCCGACAGCTAGAGTTGACTTACTTGTAACATATCGCGTTACATGAGAGAGTATGATAATATTGAGTGTGACGTGAGGAACATAATTATTTATCACACTCCTCAGTCTCACGCCGCGTTCCAACTTCCACCACGCCGGAAACAATGCAGTGACACGTTGGGGAGACGGCGTTTTCATTATGAGATTGGTTGGAGTCAAACTTCCTAACAAAATAAGTGATAAATGATTTATTTATTTAATGTAGGACAACTTGTGCCACTTATGATACGTTAAGACTCTACCACCGGTTCGGAAAGCTGATTCTACTGAGAAGAGCCGGCAAGAAACTCAGCAGTTGCTCTTTTATTCAAAAAGAAAAAGGTTACAATAAGTAAACAATACAACACATACATTACGTTACAAGTATTACACTGACTCGTGGGTCTCTTGATGCGAGGCCAGAGGCTTCCATGCAACTTTGTCATTCAGAAAATCATCGATAGTGTAATAACCTCGTCTTATCAAATGCACACAGTCTTTAAATTTATTTATTGGCAAATCTAGAAACTTTTTGGGAACCATGTTATAAAAGCGTATACTAAAATATATAAGGCGTTATTATTGTAAGAACAGCAATATAATCATTGTATGGATGTCGCACGCTCGGACTTTTTTTTTCATCCACTACGAGTTAGCCCTTGACTGTGATCTCACCTGATGGTAAGTGATGATGCAGTCTAAGATGGTAGCGGGCAAACCTGTTAGGGGCATGGCAGTTATATTAAATCCATACTTACCACTATTCGGTTTCTACGCGGTACCGTATCGGAACGCTAAATACTTACCACTTTCTGGCACGTCTTTGCCAGAAAGTGGTAAGTAACTAACCACGGCCGAAGCCTCCCACCAGACCAGGGAAAATTCAGAAATAATAAATCCGCACGTTAAGGCATCAGCGCTCAACACTGCACAGTTAAAAAAAAATTGGGAGTCATATAGGGACTGACACGATTTAAAATACAAAAAAAAAAATAAACCTTAAAACTAAGTCATTAAAGTTTAATTACGAATGTAGTTTATTTATATTTAAGACCTTTCGTCTTCGTAACAACTAACAACGCGAGGTGTCGGTGACGCGAATCCACAAGTTTACCCCCTACCAAAAAGTGTTCAACGCGGCTAAAGAAGTTTTCACTTCAAAAACACGCTTGATGTCGTCCGTGTCAGTCTCATAAGAGATACCAAAACACACTTCACTAAATAGTGCTTTATTACAGAATACAAAGATAAGTTTGAGGACTTAATTTTGCCGTTATAAATATGCAAATACTTTAAACTCCGTTGTAGCCAGCTATAACTCTCCTATTCAGCTAATTATACAACACAAAGTCGCTAAACAAACCACTAACTGCCAGTCGGGACCAGCAGGGCATAGAATTAGCATTTATTTTATCTGCAGAGTGAATTCCCCACTGATGTTTACAGTGCTTAGAATAACGTCTATTTTAGGGCATCTCCATGTGTTTTATAACCCCCTTATAGATCGAGTGTTCAGCGAACACCAATAAAGGGTAAAGCTTGGGTTACACGGGGTATGTTTGGACCTCGGTTGATTTCCATACGAGTTTGTTTTAGAGTCTTTGGGTCGTAGAAAAATAAGTGGAGGTACACCTTCTATAAATTAATCAAAATTGAATACCTATTAGATTTCTTGGATAATACCTATAACATTTTGAAACGGAGGTCTACCAGATCGTCTAACTAAATCTTATAACTAAACTAAAAGCGGCGACGTTTTACTGATTATTTTCAGAAATTACATGTTTAGTTAATTATAAAAACCAGAGCGATGGTGCTATCCAAGACGCTGAGAAGTGGTAAGAGACTAATTCTGTCCTTTGAGGTCAATTTAAAAAACTTACATGCTTAGTTCAACGTTGCTTAACCTTAACGGTCGCAAGATAGGGCCATATCTAACTTGTATAATATGAAATATCAATTAGGAATGGCTTTGGATGGCATTTGCCTGAGTACTCACAAACAGTTTGATTGCGTGGATATCGCCGGTATGGTTTCATTGACGATGACCCGATGCTTATCGACGGATGGTCTTATCCAGGGAATGCGTAATTCAAGAAAATTACTTTTCAAATAATAATTAATGAACTGATAATAAAGACACTATGTATAATCTACAGTATAAGTCTGTGTGGAACAGGGCTGGAACGCAGCCTGACTTGTGTATACCAACCTTTAGGCTAAATGTCGATGTAATAAATGCGAGTTACTCCTTCGGGCGCTTATATGCAAATGTATCGACGCCGTAAATTCAAATATACATAATACTGATATGATATTATGGGGAATTAAGTTGCTGCATATTAAAGCTTACAGCTCAAAGGAAAAATGGCTCTGAAAATTATAATATGAACGCCCCGAGTTTAAATCTCTCAAGAGTCTTAGCACAATCAGTAGGTATACGACAATGCTATCTCGCAAAAAGCAACGTAAACGCGAAACGGTCCGCGTCGTATGGGATACGTTTCGTCCTGTCGTGATAGTCTGTCCATTTTGCTCTAACTTGTCACGCGCATCCGTTTAAATAAATAAATAAATAAAATATATATTTTTTTTTATTTCAAGTATCAATTGACTCATTATTTGTTAGTAATACAAAAACTTATTTTCTATTTTAGTAGTTACTTAACCTAAAATACTTATTATAAAAGTAGGTAGTCATCGCTGTGCCATTCCGCTAGAAATAGCACAGCAATGACTCACATAATATATACAGTCCAGTCTACTGGCAATTAACTTCAAGATGCTATTGGTTTAACCGTGTTTAAATCGAATTTTAAGTCAAGAGTGAATAGGCATCGCCTAGGCAAGCGCGCTCCACCTGAGGCTGTATCACTACTTGCCAGCAAGTCGGACTGCAGCTAAGCGCTAGTCTAAAAATAAAAATTGACAAAATTAAGTAAAGAGTCAGCTTGCGTCCCTTAGAAGTACACGGGTATTATCTAGTTCAAGGGTGGAATTTTATTAAAACAAAATTGAAATCGATGCAGAGATACTGAGAAATTTTATAGAGCCTAAGCCCCGACATCCATCAAAGCGAAGAAGTGTTTGCTAGACCAATCAGATTATTCATTGACGATGACGTGATCATTCTTTCACGTCATCTATCAATAAAAAAATATGATTGGCTTGCTGAACACAATATATCCGCTCCGCTCCAGTAGTCTATACCGAACCTTAAGGTGCCTTTCCACCAGAGATGTGCTACATTACAGAGCTACGGATGTATGTCAAAGTTTCAAACCCACCAATAGGAGCGCTTGATTGTCATAGCTCAGATCATTGATGTAGAATTTTAGTACCTATCTATTTCAATGGCTCAGATCGTTAGATATTTGGTCAAGCGTTCCTACTGGTTAGACACACTTCCGTAGATTATATAGCTTATCTCTGGTGGAAAGGCTGCCTTAATCGAGCCATTTGAATCTCGTTGCTATTGTTCCGACATCAATTAGTATTTGTTCCATATGTAGCCGCGCAGGGAAAAACAAACATCAGGCTAAACAAACAATGCTAATGATATTATTGTTTATTGGAACAGCTCGCTGGAACAACATGCGCGTCAACAGCTAACCTCATTATACTCTTCCGCGCCGTCGGTTCGCGTTGCATTGTTTGTACAGGGGCCATATTACAATCGCTCAAAGCAATATTATTTGAACATGTCACTTTTATGTCTTGTACCTTGACGTCCCTAAAATAAGGATTATAATCCTGAAACAAGAGTGTCAACAATATTTAAACAATACTGCTTTAAGATGATGGCATGCCCCCAGTACTTTGTTTCACGCTATGCGCTACGCACTAGAAGGCTCTTTCTGAGCTAAAAATTGTGTAGATTGCAACTTTTTTTCATATAATACTATACTAGCTTTTGCCCGCGGTTTCACTCATGTTACGTACTATTTTCATACTTTCAAACCCCTATTTAACACCTTTAGGGGATGAATTTTCAAAAATCCTTTCTTAGCAGATGCCTACGTCCTAATAGTCTGCATGCCACATTTCAGCCCGATCCGTCCCATGGTTTGAGCTGTGCGTTGATAGATCAGTCAGTTTTTTTCTTTTATATATTTAGAAGACTAGCCGATGCCAGTGACTTCGTCCACGTGTTTCAAATTAAATAATTCCGGCGGGAGTTCCTCAATTTTCCGGGATACAACCTATGTCTGTATCAAACATCAAAATCGGTTGAAAAGATGGGCCGTGAATGCGTATCAAACAAACTCACATTCGCATCTATAATATTAGTATGATAGCTTATTATAATAATACTAGATGATGCCCGCGACTTCGTACGCGTGGATTAAGGTTTGTTGATTCCTGTGGGAACTCCTTAATTTTCCGGGATAAAAAGTAGACTATATATTCCGGGATATAACCTACCACTATACCAAATTTCAGCAAAATCGGTTGAAAAGATGGGCCGGGAAAGCGTAGCAGACAGACAGACAGATAGACAGACAAACAGACACACTTTCGCATTTATAATATTAGTATGGATATGGATTATAGTTCTACCTATTGAAGAAGAATAATTATAGATTTATCTAAAAAAATATATTAATATTAAGTATGCTTGCAAAGAGTGGAAGGAATCCCTCTCATTTTTTAGGGTTCCGTACCAAAATGGTAAAATGGAACCCTTATGGTGCGACTTTCTCCGTCTGTCTGTCTGTCCGTCCGTCACACTCGATTATTTCAGTAACTACCGAAGCTATCGACATGAAATTTGGAATAGTTGTGTATATTAGTGGCCCAAAGACACTGAAATTAAAAAAAATTGGAAATTATTTTTGTTCTTATTTAAAAAGGGGGGAAAATCGGAGGGTTGAAATTTAAAAGTGAGATAACTGTACTGTGTGGGGTATCATATGAAAGGGTTTACTTTGTACATTCTAAAACAGATTTTTAATTATTTTTAGTCATGATAGTTTTTAATTTATCGGGCAAAATGTCAAAAAAAATACCGTTCCCCCCCCCTTATCTCCGGAGTTTACCAATCGAAAAATCTGAAATAATTATGGCCAATAGGAATTTATGTATATTTTACAGGAAAACTATAGCCAATGCTCTAACTAGCATAGTTTTTTTGATATTAACAGTAAACCTCTACAAACAAAGTTAGTTTTGCGGTTCATTTCGTCTTGTTTTTAATACGTCATAAATCGTAAAACTTACTACAGGTTTGTACGGAACCCTCGGTGCGCGAGTCCGACTCGCACTTGGCCGGTTTTTTTTTATCTTGTGACGTGACAAATAATAATTATAAGTCATATGTCCTTGTTATAAAAGCAAAAGCATGTAAACGTAAAATGAGAACAAAAAAAATATATTACATCAGTAACATGAACACGATACGAAATGTGAAAAAGCGTTCCAAATTGCTTTTCAATTTAATTAGAAAAGTAATTTCTACCATTTCATCTAAAGAGCTTTCTTAATTATTATACTTTTCGAATGAAGGAATTAATTTTTAATGTTCTTTTTTTGCTATATTATTTACTCTAATTGGTTTTGTATCCTTGTCCGTTCAAAGGAGAGCGACGAAAAAATTTTAGAAGCAAAAATAAACAGGTATATCTTACTTTGTTTTTCTATAATGCAGTTTATATATTACTAGAAGATTTTCGCGACTTCTTCCGCGTGGATTAGGATTTTTGGAACGTTAGTTCCTTATTTGATTCCCGCGGGAACTCTATAATTTTCCGGGATAAAAAGTTTGCCTATGTAGTTCCTCGGGATACAACCTACACCTGTACCAAATTTCATCAAAATCGGTTGAACGGATAACCCGTGAAAGCGTAGCAGACAGACAGACAGACACACACTTTCGCATTTATAATATTAGTATGGATAGAATTTAATAATAATATGATCTTTAGCGAAGAATAATAATTTATGTTGTTGTTAAATACAGAGGACTTGGCTTAGCCTCCTTCCTTACAGGCAGGTTGAACTTCGATTCCAAAGGAGGAAATTCGGCAATTCCTTAATTTAAACCACCCTTTAGTTTAATATTGCTTTGACGGCGAAGAAAAACATCATGAGGAAACCTATATGCCTGAACTTTTTCATAATGTTCTCAAAGGTACTAGACTACCAGTGTGCACTTGATCAGCATGGTGGATTATAGCAAAACTCTTAACGGTCTCTCTTAAACTTATATAAAAAAGAAAAATGATTGATGCTATGATTGGGAATACGATAAATAGAAATTATATTGAAAAGAAAACCTGGCTAAGTTTGTTGTGGCCTATATTGAATGAATGATTCAATTGATTGATGATTTTATCATGATGATGATGATTGATGATGTCTTTACCATTCCCCACTTTCGCTAAAGCCACTAAATGCAAGGAATATCAAATGGCAGTAGTAGGTGCCTACTAAGCAGAATCCTCATGACTTCTAAATTAGGAGACAACTTCGATCAAGTGCACTCAAACATTTATAGTGTCGCGCCATTTTACTCTGACAGACTTTCTGGGTGTGCATACTCGCGTTAAAAAGTGTTTCAATAAATAAATCGGATCAATTTTAGCACTGGATAAAAATATCGAATAATAAACAGAAAAGTTTTAACTAACTTACTCTTTGACTGATTCATCAACGCCCAGCCCAAACCCTTAGACTTAGAGAGCTGAAATTTTGCACACAGCTTTTCACAGACTTCTATAATTTAGACAAGGCATACAGCGCTAGGCTGATTTTCTTCTGTGATTGCGTTGGCGCTAGCAATCCAACGCGTAGCCTAGTCAACACCAACCTGTCAGCGTCATTTATAGTAATGCATAAAGCACGCACTGCCCTGCAGGCTTGTTTTTTGTCTTTTTTATCCACTACAAGTTAGCCCTTGACTGCGATCTCACCTGATAGTAAGTGATGATGCAGTCTAAGATAGTAGCGGGGTAACCTGTTAGGGGCATGGCAGTTATATTAAACCCATACATACCCCTATTTGGTTTCTACACGGCATCGTACCGGAACGCTAAATCGCTTGGCGGCACGTCTTTACCGGCGGGTAACTTGCCACGGCCGAAGCCTCCCACCAGGCCAGACCAGGGAAAATTCAGAAATTATAAATTTCCAAACCCTGCCAGGGATCGAACCCGGAACTCCGCACGTTAAGGCAACAGCGCTCAACACTGCGCCACGGAGGTCGTCAAAAAAAACTAGTAAAAACTAGTCTGCCGTGAAAAAAAAAACTAGTTTGAGCGTAAACTGCCATCAACATGTTCAAAGACTAACATAGCACTTGATTACCCGAATGTCCGCCGGCCCTCCGCCCGCCACCGTTTGCGATCAGATAACTTTCAGCTTCGACTTTTTCAATGAATTCTAAATGCGCGGAAACTGTCCCCGCTCTCCGTCACTTTCCAACCAACACAGATAACAATCGTTTGTCTCCCTCACACCATTGTAACTGACAGATGCCTGATAGTATTGTTACTTTGTCTCTCTTCAAGGGCCCTTCCCTTATCTCCTGAATCATTGCTATTCCTTTTTCGAGGATTCTCCAAACCCCGAGTAGTTTTTGCCGTATAAATTGTAACAAAGTTCGGTAGAGGCAATTATAATTAATGGAATTTTAAATGAGTCCAACGGCGCGGCGGGAGGTCGAATTAAAATTAATGTCGCTCCGAGCTTGTGTTTCCCTGTTGTTTCTTTTTGATTGCAAATTTTATATTTAACACTTGTTAACTGGATATTTTTTTTTACTGAACTGACTCGGAGGTGACTTAATTTCGAGTGTATAGTTTTAGTTTTTTAGGGTCTCGATTGCGCTTTAAGCAAAATTGACTCAGGTTGGTAAAACTATATAAACGATCGGTTGTAAAGCCAGGTGTCGGAAGACCTGGTGGCATATTGTAATTCCAAGAAAAAAGGGCGTAAAGCCATCGGTTCTCTGCCTGATTTATCTCCATTCGTATTGGATTTTCCACCCATCGGGTTATGAGAGTAAGGGAATAGTACACCTCTGTTTGTGCACAAACTTGTGCGCTATAGTAAATCCCACACAGTTGGCTACCCTTTGCGGAGATTAGCCACCGTGGCCGAAATTAGGTCGGGAGGACATTACTGTTTATTAATTCGAAGAAACACAGATCATGATTCTCAGTTAAATAAAAATGAAGCAGAGATAGGTTAACACTAAATAAAACTTTTAAAAAAATATACTGAGAAGTGAGAATTGGGCTCCTCTTTGCAGATGTCCGAAGAAAGCCAGTTTTCTCCGCATGATGGTGGACATGAGTTCTCTGTTTTTGTGGACTAGTTTCAGTATCTTAGTGTTTTCTGTTTGGCCTTATAATAAAATATTATATTAACGTTAGCCAATAGTTTTCCCACCTTTTTGAGCACACAATGTTCTTTTCCGCAGAAGGCCACTACATGATAGGGGGCAGCCGGGGCGACATCCTGGTGATCAGGGAAGCGCGGCCTGACGACGCCAGCTCGTACTCCTGCGAGGCTCAGCACGCTCTCACCGGGGAGAAGAGGAGGAGTGCGGCGGCCATGATTGCTGTATCGCGTACGTTACAACCTTTATCTACACTAATGTTATAACATTCTACTTATGTTTCCAATACTTGACTTATAATTACTACTGTTATAGCGCAGATAACAAAACACTCAATTTAAGCAATTTCACATGATGGTATAATATCCACATCGATATCGTAAAATCTCATTATAACATCAATAAAACGCGACCAATTAACCTGGCGAGCCTTATGTCAAAATCCTCTTACAAGTTGTATAAAATTTTGATATTAGGCTGGCTTTTGAAAACAGTTGGGTTATACGTGAAAACTTCGTCGAAACTACTAAACTTACATACACAAAACTCTTTGGTAAGATCTTGTGCCAATTAAATAAAAAACGAACAGCGCGCGCTCGCTCCTGATTGGCCCTGCGCGCGCAGCTGCGCTCTCATTGGTTAGATTTTAATGGCGGCAAGTTCACTGTGACAATACACGTACGCGTGAATTTAATGTTTCGCAATGTGTTTTGTATTGTCAGCTTTTACTCTTGTTGTTTGATAAATTGCATTAGTGAAGATAAAGTAGTGTATGCAACTGCATATAACACGGGTATTAAAACACTCGTTACTATTATGAAACTCGCTGCGCTCGTTTCATAAACTCACACTCGTGTTTTAATACCCTTCATTATATGACAGTTGCATAAACTACTATTATCATGCTGTTACACTCTCAGTGTCGGAATTTACGGTATTATTCTTCGACAGTGGATTTTGGCCAATAGCGAAAGAATGTTAGCTAATCCAGTAAATCCACTGTTTCAATCATTTAATCATAATAGGTACCTACTGGGCCCTCTAGTTATATAATATAAAAGATCATAACTGGGCAAGAATTTGCTCGGATATAAATTTGTATTTACTGTATAAATACCCCAGCGGTAGTAAGGCTTTCTGGTCGCTTGCGAAGTCGGTTGAGACGAACTTTTGCCGTTCCTCCCTGCCTCCTCTGCAGAAACCCGATGGATCACTGGCCGTAACTGCAACAGACAAAGCAAATCTGCTTGCGTCTCTGTTCGCAGGAAACTCACAGCTCAATGCTGGTAGCAGCATCCCACCCACGCTCACACCATGTGACTCCACTATGCCGGAGTTACGCATACACCAGCATGAGGTCCTAAAAGCTCTACGGAACCTCGATGTGAGTAAGGCCAGTGGTCCTGACGGTATACCTGCAGTTGTTCTACGGAATTGTGCTCCTGAGTTGTCTCCTGTGTTAACACGCTTGTTCCGCCTCTCTCTCGAAACTGCTCAAGTCCCCAAGTCGTGGAAAGTTGCAAATGTGCAGCCAGTACCGAAAAAGGGGAGTCGTGCTGATCCGGCCAATTACAGACCTATCGCCATCACATCTATCCTCTGTAAGAGTATGGAACGTGTCCTTAACAACAAGCTCCTAGCATACCTAGAAGAAAACGATCTTCTGTCAGACCGTCAGTACGGCTTTCGGAAAAATCGGTCTACTGGGGATCTTCTAGTGTATGCCACACATACTTGGGGCGAAGCCATCGAGAAGCACGGTGAGGCACTTGCTGTCTCTCTCGATATATCGAAGGCTTTTGACCGGGTCTGGCACGGCAGTCTTCTCAGCAAGCTCCCCGCGTACGGAATTCCCACTGGTTTCTGCAACTGGATATCTGATTTCCTGAGTGACAGGTCATTCCGGGTGGTCGTCGACGGCTGTTCCTCTGACCTAATGGCTGTCAATGCTGGTGTTCCTCAGGGGTCTGTTCTCTCCGCAACACTTTTCCTGCTGCACATCAACGATCTCCTAAAACCCGGTATCTTTGGGTACGCTGATGACAGCACTGTTACGGAGAGATACATGTCCAGTTCTAGAGCCAGTGCTTCTGAGATACTTGAGCAAAGAGAGGCCTTGGTGGATCGCGTTAACTTGACACTTAAGGAGGTGTCCGATTGGGGTGACGCCAACCTAGTCAAGTTTAATGCCACCAAAACACAAGCGTGTTTATTTACCGCAAAGAGGAGCCCCTTCACCTTGACTCCTACTTTTCATGGTATATCCGTACCGCTTAGTGATCACATTGAGCTCTTGGGTATTGACATCTCTCCCAACCTCAATTTCGGGAAATGCATCGAGTCAAAGGCCAAAACAGCTGCCAAAAAACTTGGTATCCTGAACAAGGTGAAGCGGTACTTCACGCCGGAACAGCGCCTCACTCTTTATCAGGCACAAGTTCGTTCTGGCATGGAGTATTGCTGCCACCTTTGGGATGGATCCGCCAGTTACCAACTCGATGCATTAGACTCGATAGATCGCCGGGCCCGAAGAATAATAGGCGATCAATCACTTACGCAGGCGAAATTGCTCAGTTTACAACACCGACGCAATGTCGCCTGCTTATCGGTTTTTTATCGGATATACCATGGGGAGTGTGCTCTGGAACTTCACAACCTTGTTCCTCCTTCTCCGTTCTACCACAGAACAGCAAGAAACCGTCAGCGTTGGCACCCCTATGTGGTTGATGTTCAATTTGCTCGCACGAAACGTTTCTGCTCGACGTTTCTGATACGAACCGCTAGGGTGTGGAACACCCTCCCAGCGCACGTGTTTCCTGCCACTTACAACTTAAGTACCTTCAAGGCAAGAGTGAATAGGCATCTTCTAGGCAAGCGCGTTCCAACCTAGACCTCATCATTGCTTTGCACTAAGCATGATTGTCGTCAAGCGCAAGCCTATCACCAATAAAAAAAAAAAAAAAAAAAAAAAAATAAAGAATTTCAGAACATCCGCTCTACGTAATAAAGACAACCTTACCTAAATATTAAGTTTATTCACTTTTTGGCTGAAGTCCCAAGACGATTTAGCTGAATACAAGAAAAATTTTGTAAAACAATTAAAATCCATTAAAGCAATTAAAATCCAGCATTATTTTGTAGATCAAACGGGCAGTATGGCGCCCAGGATATTGACGATATCAGAAGACGAGACGGTGCCACAAGGAGGGGACATCAGGCTCGTCTGCTGCGCCATCGGGAGTCCGCCACCAGCCTACAGGTTCACATCCAACATCATCAATGTCTCATTTTGGCTTTTTTTAAACTTTTTGTAAGGTGTATCTATAATACAAGTGTCAAATTATATTAAAAAATCTATTTTAATATTATAAATGCGAATATTTGGTTGGATAAATGGATGGATATATGGATGGATGGATGATTGTTGTTGATTATTATTTGCAGTTGGTTCCGGCACGCCAACGGGCGTCTCAGCCCAGTGTCCAACAGCATCCGGATCTCTGTGTCGGACCAGGTGCTGATCATCCGGAGAGCGCAGCCGTCCGACAGCGGCGTGTGGACGTGCCGCGCTCACAACCAGTACGGGGAGCAGCGCAGAGACGCCAAGCTGAGGGTGCGCTCCCGGCTGGTCGTCAGTGTGCATCCACAGCTACAGGTAACGTCCTCATTGTAGCGGTTACTACAGTGTAAACTAGATGGCGCTAATTGTATCTACATCACGGGATAGATATTCAACTTAAAACCTATAAGACACATACAAGCCTGAATCGCGATAACAAAGTTTTCTGAGAGTAGCGCTATTTATAGACCTTTCAAACTTACTACGGTGGACCAGAAGGGTCCCCGGGTACAACACCAGCCCGGAGGAAGATTTATCCTATTGGTGAGGACGAGTACACATTTTCACTCATTACCGGCCCACTACTGAGCACGAGTCTCCTCTCACAATGAGAATGGTTTGTTTCCCTTGAGTTGTCTTACTTGTTTAGTAGTAACTGAACTGGAGTGGTAACTTTAGCACTTTGATACTTTGGCCATGATCCACTGTGCTAGCCAAGAACGGATCGACATACTTTACACACCATTGAGAATATATGAAGAACTCTCGGATACGCAGGTTTTCTCATGCTTTCCTTCGCTATTAAAGCAAGGGATATTTAATTGTTTAGAAAGCACTAATTTCAGAAGACGCGCGCCGGATTTTGCGTAAAAAATGGCGCCAGTGTCTATGAAGTACCTACCCGTGTAAGTGGTGTTTTGAAAAAAAAAATAAAAAAAATTCTATGATATTAGCGTGGATTAGGAAATTAGAAACAGTTTGTAGTATGTAAATATCTTAACTAAGTATTTGCACGAAAATTGTTAAAATATCCTTTGAAAATAGAAGTCAACAAATGTTATAAACCTTGTGTTTTCATTAATTTTGAAAAAAAAAACTACTGTATTTAGAGTAAAACTCGTTTTAAATTAAATTAAAGCTTTTCCTTTTATCATTAGGTATTCTTTTGTTAAACAGTTCTCGCGAAATTTCAAGCAATTCAATTTTATAAGTGTACATTACTTTGTCACCTATTTAGCTTTACATTTAGAAGTTTTGTTTTGCGAGCCAAGACATTTTGTAAAGCATTTGCTTACATTTTCAGGCGATCTTATTTCCTTCGCCTTATTTCCTGATCAAACTGAAAAACGAGATCACCAGCCCTTGTAGTTTAGCCTCATAGCCCTTGATTATGTAACAATCCTCCAAAATTCCGTACGCTTCCCTTTGCTCTGAATCCCGAGGGAATAGCCTTCTCTGCTGTCACTAATACGCTTGGAATTTTTATTCGGTTTTCTTTACCTTATATCGACAAACATTGAAGGTTCAAATAATAAAACTACTCATACTGGGCAGTCTAGTGTAACGGCATCATGCTGAAACTGCTAAGTTTAAATGCAACTTATCACAATTACAGCTTACACTTCGGGTCAACTGTCAGGGTTCATCCCGAAAAACTTTATACCGAATAACATTTTTTATCCCGAGGATCAATAAGGTTCCTTCGAGTTAAAGGGCGAAAGTTTCTATCGATTTTATTCAATAACTCCGTCAAATCTCAACCGATTTTAACTTTATTTTTGCAAGGTGTATGGTGTAAATTGTAATGAAATTGTTCTGAAATGGAGAGTGTAACTACACAATGAATAACCTCAAACCAATGTTCACTATTAAAAGTATTCACGCCTTATAATAAAAAGTAGATATTTATACATATTATCTAGGTATACTATACTAATATTATGCGAACATTTTTATGATTATACCTAGTCTGGAATAATACATAAGCTACTTTTTATTCCGGAAAATCAAAGAGTTGCCGCAAGAACGGAAAAATGTCAATCCACGCGGACGAAGTCGCGGGCATCAGCTAGTAATATTATAAGGTCACAACCCCTCTTTATTTTATTAATATCAAACCTGTGAAATTCAATCGGGGCGCAAAAATATCCATTACGTGTCTGCCACGCGTTACAAGTCAATACGGGAGTCGTTCCATGAATAATTCAGGTTCACGTCACCGCGCGTTACGACGCGGAGTTAGCTCTCGACTTGGATCAGTGGGAAGGAGCGAGGTCTGGAGATTAAAGAATTTCGACGTTCCATTCATCGGAAAATACAATATCTGTAAGACAATAGTTATTTGTTCAACAAGATGGCAAAGTTCGTTTTTGTTGCGAGTGTCTAGTTTGAATCAAATTCGAAACAATTCTAAAGGATTTGTTAAAGTTAAATTTAATAAAACACTTTTGACTGTTTTTGTCAAAGAAAAATTAAATATTTTTGTCGGAGTATACCCGACTATTTGCTTATTCAGGTATGAGTCTAATCAGACAAAGCGGCGCAACGCAAACTGCGAGCTGCATGTTTATGTAAAATAAATAAATGATTATGATTATGAATGTCAGTTCATTTGTAATAACTGTTGTTTAATGTCCTCTAATTCATCGCACCTGCCTCCTTATACAATGTCGGAGTTGTTATCAAAGCGTTATCAAAATTCCGTTGAAACGCATTAAAATACCATTTGCGTTGAAGCGCCGGCCATTACGGAAGTTAGTAAGTTAAAAGTAAGTTGACTGGAAGTTTGAAGGCCGTCGTTCAGCGAGAGTGATCGTCGAAATAACATTTATTCTGTTATCTTGTATTATTTGAATTGATTTTCAACTCTTCTCTTTTTTTTAGAAAAGTTATACAAAAGTTTTTAAATTGCGTATTTATTTAACCATTTGGGTAAGCTTATTTTAAATTTGGTTTAAGGAGCTTTTCTCAGACCAGGGAGCGTTTGGAACCCTCATAGCTTTTGTTTTAAGATACCGTGGTTAATTATCACCATCACGTCATAAACTTTGTATTGAATCGAAGCAGGCGTTACTTTGCGGAAGTCCATGATAATGAATGAATCAGAAGCTTAATTCGCTATAATCCGCCACAGTAGATAAATCTATGTGGTGCAGTGCGTGTCTTCCACCGACAGCATGCGAACACCCACCACCCAGCAATTCGCACCGGCACAGCACTACACCACACAAATCCTCCAAATCACTCTCTACGTACGTTTTACTCCGAAACCGGAGCATCCTCAGGAGATGTTGACTCGACAATGCACGATTGTGTTCACAATCGTGCATTGTCGAGTGCACTGCACCACATAGATTTATCTACTGTGGGTGATTATAGCGAATTAAGCTTCTGGTTCATTCAATAAACTTTGTAAACTTGACGTTCAGAAGGTGTACTGTGTAGGTACCAAATATTGAATAATACTTTGAGTTTTATGAAGTTTAAATTTCATTTCATTTATTTGATCAAAAACATACAATATACATGATGCACAGTTATTAAAAAGTAATACAATACAATAAAGTTTTATATAGAAACTTAAGGTTTTTCATTAATTTAACACTTAATTAGTCTTAGATACATCATATAAAACAAAGCATTTTGTTACTGCTGCGCTAGGGAACCTGTATGACAGCAGTAACGACTTCCTCCAGGATCTCGCTGAGTGACTTATAAGTGACAGGATTACTTATAATATATTAATGTTAAACTAAATTAAATTAACAAGCAGTGCGCGTTATAAAGTGTGTGCATCTATTTGTGTGGGGGGGGCGGGAGGAAGGGTATTAAATATAAGGCCGTGTTAGAAAAGCTAATGTGAATCCTACTACATCAAATAAAAACGATTCTTTTAATTGTTTTTAATACACGTCATGTTATACAGAAGCGTTTAAAAAAGCTTTAATTAAATTTTTTAATGGCTAAAGCCTCGTCCTTCCAATATTACACACCGTGAATTATTTTATTTCCGGCTTGGTTCTATTTTAGAATATCAGTACTAGTATCATTGTAGCATCAGTGTAGTGTGCAATGTAAAAACTAGATGGCGCTGTACGAAATTAAATCGCGGTATCAACTGATACCCCTTGGTATATAAGACGGGTGAGGATGTAGAATAAATGTCTCTGCTCACTACGGGGTTGTTTTAATTAGACTCTTGTGGGGACCCTTGGCCTATACATGGTCCTTCGAGCCGGATTATGACCAATTAGTAAATGTCTTCGCAACTAATTTACTTATATTTGTTGTTAACAGGTGGCGAACTCGGGCAGCTCAGTGCAATTCAACTGCTCAGTGGAGGGCGGGGACGCGCGGGTCCGCTGGCTGCACGACGGCGTGCCCGTGGGCGGCGGCGAGCGCGCGCTGAGAGTGCACGGCATAGTGCGCGCCCACCGCGGCATGTACCAGTGCTTCGCCGAGAGGGAGCTCGACAGTGCGCAGGCTGCGGCGGAGCTCAGGCTGGGAGGTCAGTACAATTATACTGCCCGGTGGAGGGCGTGACGTGCACGGCTAAATAATATCCACCAACACCGCAGGCTGCGGTCCGCAGCAGCCCATTAACGTCCCACTGCTGGGTACCGGTAGAGCTTAGACCCACCACGCTGCTCCAATAAGGGTTGGTTTGCTTTAACGACCATTATCATATTTTTAATGATAATAACCGGGACCGACGGCTTAACGTGTTCTCCGAGGCACGGGGGTGAAACAGCACCAAATTCCTAAATTAAAATTTATTCATCGGCAAAAAGAAAAGCTAAGCTCCTTAGTACTTACTCGCGAAGTGGATAACAAAAACTCGTGGAGCTAAAGTAGGTACCGTTTTAAATCCACGGATCGTTCCTCCGCTTGATTGATTTTCCTTACAGCAAACGATTTACTTCAGAACTTGAGAAAATTGTTAAGCTGAAATTGATTTTCCACCAAGTTTAATAAAATAATGATCCAGTATCCACTACTTAGGGCGAAAACACATGCGATGTTTATGTACTGAAAATATGAGTTAGGTCAGCAGTATCAGCTGTATCAGTTCGTGGACAAAGGCAGCAGAATTTCTGTTGAGGGTATCTTTACTTATTAGTATTTTTATGATGCAATCGATCCACCCGAAATTTACTGCTGTTTTACACGCATTTATTTCCAACTACTAAAGTGTTGAAGAAATCCATTGCATCATCGAAATTATAAAAATGCGAAAGTTTGGGTGGATGGATGGATGGATGGATGGATGGATGGATGGATGGATGTTTGTTACTCAATCGCGCCAGAATGCTGAACTGATATTGATAATCTTGACAGAATTTGGCACAGAGATGGATTATAGTCTGGAATAATATATAGGCTACTTTTTATGCCGGAAAATTAAATTAGAGTTCCAGCGGAAACCAAAAATCCTCAATCCACGCGGACGAAGTCGCGGGCATCAGCTAGTATTAGTTATATATGATACACCGTCAATAATTTATTCTAAACAATATGAACTATACTCTATGTGGCTACATCTTAACAGCTCGTGGATAATCGCCCTAAGAAAATACGAAAAAAAATTGGCAGTTATAGACTGCCGATAGAAGGGAAAACGAATATTAAATTTTTTTTTTTTTGATTTTGCAAATTTTAATTTTTTTAAATAAACAAAAAAAATATAAAATAAAAACGAATATAATTAATAATAATAATTGTAAAAATTTAAACCTTAATACTAAGGAAGTAAAGTTTAATTACGAACGTAGTATATTTATATTTAAGACCTTTTATCTTCGTATCAACGCGAGGTGTCGGTGTCGGTGACGCGAATCCACAAGTTTACCCCCTACCAAAAAGAGCTCAACGCGGCTAATAATTTTCAAGTTCTATCATAATATTTTATCCATTTTATCCGTTTTTGCATTTTCCTTGGAAGTGATCACGCCGTGAACGCGTCAGAGCAATCCAGTTAATAAAATGGTAATTTCGATTTAGCTCCGAGCTTCTTCTGGACAGTAATTTTCGGAATTAAGTATTCAAATTTATTCATCTGAAAAAGTAAAAAAGCTCTAAAACTAAGCTACTTAAGTGCTCGGAGAGTGAGGCAAAATGCCGGCGAGAGCTAGTTACTGCTCTTAATTGATTCCCCTGCAAGCAAATGGTTAAAACTTTTAGTTAATTATTATTTTTTACTGTTCTTAGCTGATTTAGTGGTTTTGTGAAAGTTTTTATATTTTTTTTGTTGTGGTTTGTGAAATTTTAACAGGTACTTAATTCATATACATATACTTCTTCAAGTTTGCAAAATCACTAACCATAATATTATTATTAAACTTGAACCCAGATATTTTGTTTATTTCATAAAGAATACGATGTGATTCGTCTTGTTTTGTCTCTAACAAAACTATAAATTGCGTTTGAATTTATTTGTTCTTCAATCACGCCGCAACTGAGCAACGGATCGACACGATTTCTTGCATGAATAAAAATAAAGACCTGGAGAGTGGAGAGTGACAGAGGCTACTTTTTAATTTCGAAAATAAAAGAGTTCTCCAGAAGTTTTCATAAACCTAAATCATATTAATAAATCATAAACATTTATTTGCTGATCGAAGGTAAGTACACGTACATTAATTGTCACATAATGCGTATTGTCAGGCTAAAATGAACCATATGTGTGACATTAAGCAAATTATCCGCGTGTGTCCACTGTCCGGTTGGTCCGGGGCGGTCCGGGGCGGTCCGGGGCGGTCCGGGGTGGTCCGGGGCGGTCCGGACTGGTCGTGACGCAACGCTGCAGCGCTTTAATCAATAACTGACAATCCCAAACACAATCCGCGGCTCGATGGCAATTTACGTTCATTTATACATTCGGCCTCTGTTTTGCGTCTGACGTAATGCTGAACGAATATAATAGCCAAAACAAAATTGTTTTTTTATTTTTATATAATTGGAATTTGTCGTACATAATACCTTTTTCATCATACCTATTCGAAAAACGCATATTGCCTTCAGAGGATAGCGGGAGCAAAGTGTAACTTGTAGGCCCATGGGACTTTTCATTTCTCTCTTCTGATTGGTCCGAAGTCACGTCATCAATTTGTTGATCGAATATACGACTTTGCATTTCTCTGTTCTGATTGGTCCGAAGTCACGTGATCAATTTGTTGATCGGATATACGTCTTTACATTTTATTTAAACTTTAAATATACGTCTAAATAATGTCTATACAATTACATAGAAGGTTGATAGGAGTATCTTCTGATTGGTGCTTAAATGTATAGGTAATGTCCATACATAGTAGGTTGATACTCCTAGCTTTTTCTCATACGTAATGATGAAAAATAGTGTGTGTCACTCGGGGCCAAATTTTTTGTTCTCGGGCGGCGTATATTGAATTCCTCGCTACGTTCAGGATTCTACTTTAGAACCCCTCGCTACGCTCGGGATTCTACTATAGAATCCTTCACTTCGCTCTGAATTCAAAATAGCGCCCTCGGGGAACAAAAAATTTCTTTGGCCCCATGTAACACAAATAACTATTTCATCATACCTATTCGAAAAACGCATATTGGCTTCAGAGGATAGCGGGAGCAAAGTGTAACTTGTAGGCCCATGGGACTTTTCATTTCTCTCTTCTGATTGGTCCGAAGTCACGTCATCATTTTGTTGATCGAATATACGACTTTGCATTTCTCTGTTCTGATTGGTCCGAAGTCACGTGATCAATTTGTTGATCGGATATACGTCTTTACATTTTATTTAAACTTTAAATATACGTCTAAATAATGTCTATACAATTACATAGAAGGTTGCTAGGAGTATCTTCTGATTGGTGCTTAAACGTATAGGTAATGTCCATACATAGTAAAATAAATAAATAAATAAATAAATAATCATTTATTTGCAAAGAATGTTATACAAAAATATTTGATAATAATAACATAGTAAAATAATAATAATAAATAAAAATAGTAGGTTGATACTCCTAGCTTTTTCTCATACGTAATGATGAAAAATAGTGTGTGTCACTCGGGGCCAAATTTTTTGTTCTCGGGCGGCGTATATTGAATTCCTCGCTACGTTCAGGATTCTACTTTAGAACCCCTCGCTACGCTCGGGATTCTACTATAGAATCCTTCACTTCGCTCTGAATTCAAAATAGCGCCCTCGGGGAACAAAAATTTTCTTTGGCCCCATGTAACACAAATAACTATTTAATCCATATTTATATTAGCTTACCAGTAATTTTTATTGCATAAATACCTAAAGATTTAGCTCATTCGTTCCTCTCCAGATTTTTTACTATATCATTTTATAGTTAAAGATCAGTGATATAGGGTAATTTTTAACCGACTTCCAAAAAATGAGAAGGTTCTCAATTCGGCGCGTATCTTTTTTTTTATCCCAACAATTAAAACAGTTCCTCCGAAATTGAAAAAACCTTATAATCACTCGAATAACGTCACGGGCATCGTCTGGTAACCGAGCACTTCCGTATTTTATTATCAACCAACATACAAAAAGGAGGAGGTTTCTAGTTCGGCGCGTATTATTTTTTCAGTTACCATTTTTAACCATCTTAGTGTCTTTTTGTATACTGGCCATTGGGCGTTTATACCGTTAAGTTATATATTATGGTATCCAGACAGGAATCCTATAAATTATGCTAACATTGGTACCCTGTGGTCATGCGCGAAGATCTATCGCCGAACATTAATATTAGCTACAAATTACTAGGTAAGGATATCGGGGATACTAGATACCTATGATATATTATTATTATCATTGTCAGTATTCACACACAAACACACACAAGTACCTATTTTTTTTTATCCACTACAAGTTAGCCCTTGACTGCGATCTCACCTGATGGTAAGTGACGATGCGGTCTAAGATGGCAGCGGGCTAGCCTGTTAGGGGCATGTAAGTTATATTAAACCCATACCCCTTTTCGGTTTCTACACGACATCGTACCGGAACGCTAACGAAATACCCACGTACTACCATAAGCTGTGGCTATATATGGTAATATGGATTATTAGTTGCTCGAGTCAAAGCCTATTTAATAATATAAAGAGAAAAATAAACGCCTCTCACCAAACGGTCGTAACATGTACGAGCATGTACCAGCTATTGACCAACCGATCTGTTGAACGGATCTGGATGAAATTTGGCACAGAGATAGATTATAGTCTGGAATAGCACATAGGCTACTTTTTATCCCGGAAAATTAAAGAGTTCCCGCGGGAACCGAAAAACCTACATCCACGCGGACGAAGTCGCGGGCATCAGCTAGTTTATTATAATAAACGATGCCCGCAACTTCGTCCGCGTGGATTGAGGTTTTTGGTTCCCGCGGGAACTCTTTAATTTTCTGGGATAAAAAGCAGCCTATATGTTAATCCAGGGCAAAATCAATCTGCTTTCCAAATTTCAGCCAAATCCGTCCAGTAGATTTTTCGTGAAAGAGTAAGTTCACGTACCGGAAAATTAGGAAATCCCACTGGATTTTTCAAAAACTTAAATGCACCAGGACGAGGAAGCTGGCATTTTCTACTTGATAGTATTTTTTTATTGCAAGATAGGCTTGCTCTTGACGACAAACATGCTTAGTGGAAAGCAATGATGAGGTATATGTTGGAACGCGCTTGCCTAGAAGATGCCTAAATAAATAAATATAAACAAATAAATCTTTATTTGGAATTATCAAGGACACAGTTACAGTACAATACAAAGCACAAAATTACTAGGACACAACTTAGGAACTACACTGTGACAAAAATAACTCCAAAAAGAGCATCGCCTCAGCGTTATGCTGCTATGGTGTAGATCACTATTCCTTTTAGTATCCTTTTAGTATCATTTTAATACGCACAATTCTCATGGCATTAATCAGAAATACGTGCGCACAAGTTTTCAACATAAATGTTAACACAAATTGCATAAAAACCTCACCGAAGCGACTTCTTAAACCAATTGGCGGTGTCATGAGCACACAAACTGAATCTATGCTAATATTCGAACGCATTAGAGACGCCCGGGCACGGCGCCAGGAGGAAACCGCGCGAGTTTCTGCTGAGATTTAATGCTGGATTCATTTCCTTGTGAGATCTGTGCCTCATCTGGAAGGCCTAACCTAGTTGTTACATTTCAATTGATTGTGATGGCTACACAACATTCGTTGACTGGATGGGTGACCGACTTCCTCCCGACGAACTCCCTGGCACTGTTGTTTTTGTACAGTTGTTGTTGGTGCACAGTTGTAGAACGGGAGGTTACGGGGTCGGTACCCGCCAGTTTCTGAATTTTCTCTGGTCTGCAGGCTAAGCATGCGCACAACGAGATATCTCGCCACGAGAGAAAGAGAGAGATGTTGTCGTTGCCGGCTAATTTTTCGTTTATCCTAACATACACAAAATCCGGGATATTACGAAAAAAAATAGTCGGCATGTAAGGGTTCGTAAAGAAAAATACCAGTGATAAGAAATATTACTTTTAACTCTACTTTTGACGTAACGAGACAAGTCACTCATAAGTGTAACCATGTTAGCTTCGGTAGACAAACATCTAGGGTTAAAAAATTGCAAAAAAAAATCGCACGAATGTTTTCGCAGAGCGAAAGTTGCCTTAAAGTTGGATTAATTCCGGAAAGATCCAGTTCACAACGTTACGAGTTGCAAAGTTTATAACATTGGCTCTATTAAAAAAGTTTTGGCAATACCAATTGATTTTCTTTCTTTTCCATTAAAATATGATATTAGGTATACGTTGGTATTCTTGGTTTTATAATAAAATATGTTATTCTCCAGCTCCTTTTCTTGTAGTCTATCTATCTTGAGAGGTAATAATGTCTGAGCGGCTTTTTTCTTAGCAGTTAAAGGTTAAGCTTAAGGTTTCCACCAAAATGGTATTTGGCATAATCATTTGATTTCTTTATAACCGGGACCGACGGCATATTGTGATGTCTGAGGTATAGGAAGTAAGTATTAAGTATCATAATGCAAAATCGGTCACCCATCTATTATCGACTTGGGTCGAAGTTGCTTAACTAGCACAATGTTCTAGCCTATGTCCTTCTCCGGGATACAACCTAGCCCTGTACCAAATTTCATCAAAATCGGTTGACGGTTGGCAACTCCTTACTTACTCTTCCGGGATAAAAAGTGGCTTATGTCCATCCCCGGGATTGCACCAATCCCTGCACAAAATTTCATCAAAATCAATTGTTATTATGGGTCGTGAAAGCGTAGCAGATAGACAGACACACTTTCACATTAATTATAATATTAATTATTAGTTATTAAAAGTTATTAATATTAATTAGGTATAGTGCTACGTGACCAAACAAGCCTCCATCTCAGCATCATACTGCATCAGGCTGCAGCACTGGTTTATTTATTTCTTCATTTATTGGTAGTAACGTTTTTGTATACAGCAATAAATGACAAAACGAATCTCTGAACGCATCGATCGTCAAACATAATAACTTGCTCTAAGCCTAAACTGATCGCCTGTCAGAGCGGCCGGACGTCCGGCTGCTCAGGGTTGGCTCTACTATCATATTTTTTTAACAAAAGATCCATATTTTAATATTATAAATGCAAAAGTGTGTCTGTCTGTCTGTCTGCTACGTAATCCCGGGGAAGGACATAGAAGGGGCATAGGCTTTTTTATCCCGGAAAAGTAATGAGTTTCCGCGGGAATAAAAAAAACTTAATCCACGCGGACGAAGTCGCTGGCTTCATCTAGTAATTTATAAAAAAAGCGTGTGTGTGCAATTCACACACGGCAGAAGTGAAATTTCAGAAAAGTAGCCTACGAGAGCATGAGATGAATATAACTTGTATTCTATTTCATTTTCTCGCAGGCTAAATCCTATTATGAATATGTATATCTTTTTGGTGTCGCTTTTTCGTTTCATCGAATTTTCAAATCACATCGATTCTAAAGAAGTTTCACTCAATAAGCTAGGACCCGATTGGCTAATCGTTTATGTGGAAGAATTGCCACACATTATGTTCCTTTTGATAAGCACTCAATACTTCTCCACAACAAGCAACAGAAAAGCCAGGGATAACATTTATTTTATTTTATAAAAAAAAACTGAGCAAGATAATTCTTACTTTCGTTATTTCAATCCAGCTTAAAAATACATTCACGGTCTTTGCGAGTTTCTGGAGTATTATTTTTTACGAAATCTTGATGTGATATTGAGATTTTTGAGAGTCGAAACACTTTGGATTTTTCGGGATGAAAATACTTTGTCCTTAACTAGGATGCAAGCTGTATCGAATATTCTTAAAAAATGTACCAAATGTCGTCAAAATCGTTTAATGGAACGTGAACAGACAGACACACAAACACTTTTTTACTATTATTGCAAGGATAATTTACAAGTACAAAAATAATTGAACTTTGATTTTCAATGTTGTCATTGAAGTGGCAACCCTAGGAGTATACTGCAATAAAGAGCTCACGAGCTCGCGCCGTAATTTAGTAGCTCATAATTTCGCTGTCACGCTCATTTACTGCTCCCCGTAATACCCGGAGCTATGGCACCGATTGTCTGACTGCTACTGCGCTAGATGAGTATTTACTGACTGTTATTCCGATTTAATGGAACTTTATTGTTAACCATACTAATAAATGTATGTATTATGAATGCGAAAGTGTGTCAGTCTGTCTGTCTGCTACGCTTTCACGGCCCACCTGTTCAACCGATTTTCATAAAATTTGGTACAGGGATATTTTGTATCCCTGGGAAGGACATAGGCTACTTTTTATCCCGGAAAATTACGCGTTGTAGTTTCCGCGGGAATTGAAGAAACTTAATCCACGCGGACGAAGTCGCGGACATCATCTAGTTATTTAAGAGCTTATAGGTGACACATACATAAAGAAAGAAAAACATTTATTTCCAATTTTGCCACACATGCCCTTACCTCAAAGGTATGCTACCCCGGCGCCTCCATCACCATTCACCACCAACAACAGCAATAAGCTAAACTACCAAGGTGACAAAAGCGCCGGGACAACAGGAGTCATGTGTGGCACAACCTGAAAAAAGGCCTCAACTTAGCATAATGCTGCATGATTTGAATATGCATAAGCGCAATATAAAAACCATGCAGCGCTGATTTTCAGCCGGCATGCTCATGACATAAGCTCTGCATTCAACTCGCGCGCGAACTATAGATAACCATACGTTTACAAATATTAGGTGATATATATAGTAAAAATTATAAGTATATCAATCTTTTAGGTGCCTCAACTCACGGAAAATCAGAATTTTCGTAAAATCCGACATTAAATTTCCCATCTTAAAAAATACAAACAAAATTTCGGCTCACCAGGCTTACCTAAGGCTTCATGTACATGAAGCCTAAAAGCTTTTAGTAGAGTCAGTATAAGTGAGTCTGCATGAGATCATACTCTGTGTATCCATTATGGGACTAATCACTAATACCTAACAACTAACTACTATCATATTATGAAGATGTCGAGTGGGAGTTTGTTTTACTAAAACAAACTCCCACTCGTGTTTTACTCGATCGCGTTAAAGTAACTATACCGTATGGAATTGATCGAGCACCAGCTGCTGCAGTCATCTGCAATCAAGCGCTTGACAATTCCATACAAATCGTAGTTAACGTTAACGCGATCGAATGGAAATAATCTCCCACTAGGTACTCTGGAAGCAAAATTGCACGCAGGTACTAAAGATATAGGGATAGGTAGAGTTCCGGGGAACTTTTTATCCCGGAAAATAAAAGAGTTATCGCGGGAACCAAAAATCTTAATCCACGCAGACGAAATTGCGGGCTTGAAAAAACTAGAAATTTAATTCGCTATAATCCGCCACAGAAGGTAAATCTATGTGGTACAGTGCGTATCTTGAACTTGCAGCCCGATATTCAAGTTCAAGATACGCACTGTACCACATAGATTTACCTACCTTCTGTGGCAGATTATAGCGAATTAAATTTCTAGTTTTTTCAATATCATGGACTTCCGCAAAGTAACGCCTGCTTCTATCCAATATTAGAAGTTGCGGGAATCATGTTGTGATACTTTATTACGCAATGGTTGGTCAGCAATAGGCTACTGTGACGTAAAAAATTACCCCAGAATCACGAATCCAAAACATCTGCTGATAACAGAAAAATATTGAAAAGGTTTTATCCCCGTCACCCATACGCGGATGATGAATGACCGCCATACGTCGTTTGGTTCTTTGTTTACTGAACATTCCCGGGCGTTGATTGGATTCTGTTTTGACAGCCTTGATTTATGACTACCGTCCTTCGGGACCACCATAAGTAATTCTGGTTACGATGTCGCAAAAATGTTATTTAATATTAAAAAATACGACCTTAATAATTATAGGGTAATGGATTTATTTGATTAAACTCGTGCGACAAAAATGAAAATTGAAATTGAATTTAATTAAAGGCGTTCTGGACGCGATTTTCAGAAAGACGCAGATTCAAATCCTTGATATAATATTGTATTTAAAAATAGTTTGGAAACTTCCTTAAGTGTAAGTAAACTAATAAAAATTACAAAAAAATCATAAATGATAGTTGAGAAATAGCTATTGTAAACACCCTTACATCTTGTAATCTAATCTTATCTAGCCTGTATTGTCCCACGACTGGGCAAAGGCCTCTCTCCGATTCTTCCATATCTGCCTATTTTGTGCTTCTGTGGGCCACTCAACTTGGAATTGATCTAATTCATCACGCCAGCGTAGCCTCGGCCTACCACGCTGGCGTTGATGATTTTGGAGAGTCCAGAAATAAGTAGATTTAGCCCACAACATATATCTTGTAACTAGCATCTTTTAACATCACATCAATCATCTCACAATAAAAGCCATCAGTTCTGTAACGTGATTAAAAGCCTTCACTTCTGAAACGTGATTAAAAGCCTTCACTTCTGAAACGTGATTAAAAGCCTTCAGTTCTGTAACGTGTATGTCAACCCGTGTTTCAGACACAGCTCCGGAGCTGCACTACACGTTCATAGAGCAGGCGCTGCACCCGGGCCCGGCGCTCGCGCTGCACTGCTCGGCCTCTGGCTCTCCACCGCCGCGGTTCACCTGGCTGCTGGACATGCAGCCTGTTGAGGAGCATAACACTGGACAGAGGTATGTCAAATTACACTTTGTAGATAACAGAGATAATATGAAGATTAATTGTAAAATTGCTGGAAATAAGATTGAAAAAAAAAACGTTCCGTTTAACCTCAAACACTTTATCAGATTCAGTTGACTGATTTAAGATAAAATTGAAATTGCCTGGAATTCTGAATCTCTTGAAGGCAAAACATCTGTGATCAAATCAGAAATAAGGAGGAGGAGGAGGATATCCGTAGAAGAACCAAAATTACTGACATAGCTTCAAGAGCTTAGCTTGAAGAGTTGCGTAGCTGAAGAGGCAATAAAAAATCATTGGGGACGACACGAATTTGCCGGCATGTTCGTGAGTTTATATGGTGATCTTGTACTGGAAGTTAGCCTCCACTTCACTAGTTGCCAGCAGGATATACTTTAGCAAGTCTCTGGAGCCCACTGGATCTGAGGAGCGACACAACATTATGTTTAGTGACTTCCCTTTTATAGGTGAGACAACTCTCACATTGTCATTTTCGTCAACAGGAGCATATCCCAGTTCATGAGCCCCAACGGCGACGTGGTCAGTTACCTCAACATGACGTCAGTGCGGCCGGAAGACGGCGGCCGGTACACGTGCCGAGCGCACAACACGCGCGGCGCGGTCGAGCACTCCACACGCCTTAATGTTTACGGTAATACTAGATGCAACAGGAGCATATCCCAGTTCAGCCCCAACGGCGACGTGGTCAGCTACCTCAACATGACGTCAGTGCCGTTGGAAGTATGTTGGAAATATGACTTAGTACGAGTATGTTAGAGACGTAATTGCAACAACATCAGACAGTGTACACGGGGTATGCAACGGAGGCCCAAGCTGATAACTGTAAATAACAGACTTAGGATGTTTTGGCTTTTAAGTTTCTTCAGTGCTACGCCGAGACCGATATATTGGTTGTCATTATGGTATTAAATACGAGTTTATTATTTCCACAACGCTGGTAACTGTGTGAGTCTATATGTTATCCTCCAAGAAATAAGTTAACCATAGTGTAACAGCTTCAAATAAAATAGCGTGCTCCTGTAATTTAATTTTTCCTTACAATTTTTCAAAACTGATGGCTAGAATCATCGTGATAGGTAAAATGTGTTGATGACGACGTCCATATTTGCCCCTAATCTAAAAAATTACAAGTAGTTTTGTATGTAACTTGCAGGTCCACCGTCCATCCGGAACATCGGTCCGGTGCGTGTGGTGGCCGGCGTGAACACGACCGTCTACTGTCCCTACTCTGGATTTCCAATCAGGTTGATGGAGGTGCATTTGTTTAGTAAGACTATAAGTTTCGTTTATGTTCATTTCTGTAGCTCGTAGTTCCTTTCCAGTCCGTTAAAAAACTCTTCCCTCAAACTGCTGTCTAGTTTCTGAATAGATTTACCAAATTACTATGTTTTGCCATGTGTTTCTGAACAAATTAAAATAGCTGATGATTAATTATTTACGCGGGAACTCCTTCATTCTCCAGAATAAAAAGTACGAAAAGAATCCGAGATAGTGAAGTTAATTAAACGTCAATCTCTTCTCTCGCTTTTTCACTTGCAACCACCGTGTTTCTTGTTGGTTCTTCTCGGCAGTAATGGAATTCCGAACCAGTGGTAGATTCACTCGACGATTCAAAACAGATTTGAGTTTGAGTTTGATAAATCAGTGATTTTGAAAAAGTACCTACTGCTTAAAGCGATGTTAGTAACCATTCGACTGATTGTTCAAGTTTCTACACGCAACCACATAAAATGATGATGATGTACGCCACAGTGACATCCGATGGCAGCGCGGCGGCGTGGACGTGGGCTCCACAGGCCGCGCGCTGTCGGGCGGCGGCGGCGAGCTGCTGCTGTGGCCGGCAGAGCCTGCTGACGCGGGCGTGTACTCCTGCCGGGTGACTGCGCCCTCGGGCCAGTACGCGCAGAAGGATGTGCAGATCTTTGTCAGAAGTGAGTGTCTTCCCACACGTTACTTTACGGTCCTATAGGTTTCTGCGACGCACCTGCACACTATGGAACTTCCACCTGTTGTGTTTCTTCAAAAATACTTATATTACTAATCTCTCTCTGCGTCGTATTCCTCATTGCTGAGGGTCGTAACCCCTTTCCATTAAACATATAATGGCAGGGGTTTCTTGGGATAATAATGCGGTGGATTCGCATACGACTCGACTAAGAGTACTATTTAAGTTACTAACGATTAATATCCCATGTTAGTGATAATAACCGAGACCGCCGAGGCACGGAGGAAAGGTCAAACTCTTCCAAATTCTGTCACCCATCCAGATACCGACTTGAGTCTTGACTTGACTCAAGTCAACTTTTACTCGTCTCTCAATAAACCATTTAAAATATGGATGGTCAAATATTTCTGTAGAATAGCTGTTTTGAACATTATTACACTTTCTTTGCATAGCATTAACAACAAACCGTGGGACCTTAGTCAGGGATCGCACGATCTTTTTCTTCGCGATGTTACACTATTTAAATTTGTCCACGACATTGGGTAGAACTAACATACTTCACTATAATCTACTACAATCTTCGATTCTTCACTAATTTATTTTATCAACATTCTGGAATTGTGTCATAAAATACACTAACCTACCCGACCTAGTAAAATGGACCTAATAAAATAGCCTCAAGTTGTTTGTTACCTCATATTTGTTTACCCCAATCCCAAATCCAATCTCCCAATTTCAGATCCGCCGAAGATAGCCGGTTTCTCGTTTCCCGCTGACCTGGTGGAAGGGAGCTCGATACAAGTGCTCTGCGGCATCACGTCTGGGGATAAGCCAGTTTACTTCTCTTGGCTCAAAGACGGACAACACGTACCTTCAAACTTGCAGGTATTTATGTTAGCGAGACTCTTTGGAAAGACGCATCACAATATCAAAATCAGTTGCTACATAAGACTATTACAGATCAGTAGGATTTTTGAAACAAATTAGCTCTTGACTGGGATTTCACAATCGTCGTCGTTGTCTCGACTGGTGATTCCTTAGAATAACTACTTAGAGAAGGTATGTTTCCAAACAACGCCTTCTCAAAACGCAAGCTACAAATTCGCTATGTGTGCTGTGTTCACTTGCCTCGTAAACGCAAACATAATGTTGACAGTTTAAATGTTTTCCACCTAAAAGTTGGGTAAGTAATTGTTTAGTTTGTTTGTAGCATTGTAGCTTCTAAAACTAAGTTAATCAGCTTTTTTCGGACTGCGCGAGCGTGGTACGATGCCATTTATGGCACCAATTGAACGGCTTACATTTCGCGAGTGTACTAGGTTTCTATAGGTAGTTATTCTAAGGATGATTCACTGTTGGACGAAAGTCTTCTGCATAGATCTATCTCTACAGGACACGGTCTTGTGCCGCTTACTTTCTCTCACTTACTTGTTTGAGGTCTACGGTCTAGTCAGATACACGATATATGAGAGATCTGTATCTGCCTCGTTGGTCTAGTTATTAGCATGTTCAACTGCGGTCAACGAGGTGCAGGGTTCGAATCCCGAGTTGGGCCACAACAAGTATTGGCCAATACAAGTAGTTATTGGGTTTTTCAGTTTAGATTAATTCTCAGTACTAGCCCGGAGTTAGGAAGTTGGCGGTGTTTCCCCCTGTGCTTCGGAGAAGACGTTAAGCCCTCGGTCTGGCGCCTAATCTTTCTCCGGTCGTGTCGGATTTTTCGTCCAATCGGGCAATGAGAATAAAGGAACATAGAGTGCACCTGTGTTTGCGTACCTACTGGTGCACTATAACTTCTCTAAAGATTGGCCGCCGCGCCGTGGCCGAAATTCGGTAGGGAGGCCATTATAATAAATGAGGAAAAGTATTTTACTATTGAATATTATTATTCTCATGATTTTATCATGAAACTGAATGCAAGAAGTAAAAAAAGGCACGCTGAATGCAAGTAGCTATCGAACACATTCTACTGTTTCAGGTACAAGAGAAGTCACTAGATGAGTTCAGCTTCCTGATCTTCTCGCACGTGACGTCTAAGCACAGCGGCGACTACACGTGCGTGGCCAGCAACAGCGCGGCTGAGGTCAACCACACCGCCACGCTCGCGGTCAAAGGTAGCTTCTTCCTCTTCTTCTTCATGTGCTTCTCCAGTGCTGAAGTTCAGCAGGCAGTTTTCTAAACTACTTCTTCTCCGTGTTTTTCTTCGTTTTGAATTGCAAAAACTTCTTTAGCCGCGTTGAACACTTTTTGGTAGGGGGTAAACTTGTGGATTCGCGTTACCGACGCCGACAGCTCGCTGCCCCATGCTCGCGTTGTTACGAAGACAAAAGGTCCAGTTCGTAATGTATGTGTATGCGCGAACTATATTTAATATACTACATTCGAAAGTAAACTTTAATGCCTTAGTTTTAAGGTTTATATTTTAATAATTTTTTTTATTTATTTTTTTAATTATTTTAAATATTCGTTTTCACTTAATTTGGTACCAACCTAAATCTCACAATTAAGAATTCCTGAGTTATGTGAAAACTTACCAGTCAAACAATTTTTTTTTAGGGTTTGTCCAATTTTTCGTAAATTTGTTTCCGGTATTGCTCCGTGGTTGCTCTATCCAAAGGTACATTCTAACTCAATACTTTAATTTCTCGAGTTTCACTCTTCGTCCAAGGTTTCACAGCATCTTGAAGACCTAATCATTAGAAGCTAGCCACGTATATAACACTCTAATGGCAAACTTAGTGCACATGTAGCTCATGAGGCATTTAAATGTCGAGTAATTGTAATTATTCAGCTGTAGCAGCTCGGAGTATGGAAAGAACTTCAGAATGAAAAAAGCTTATTATACTGTTGAAGATTATGTAAATGACAAAGGAGCTTGGATTTGATCGCTCCAGCAATGCTAAGGACAGCGGTTACTTATTTTATCATCAAATTAGTATTGATTTTTCACAGTTTTAATTCCTTATTAATTATTATGTTTCAGTGGCTCCGTCGTGGGTTTACGAACCTCAAGACGTATCAGCGTTGCTGGGTACCCAGATCATCGCGCATTGTGCCACTAAGGGATATCCGGAACCGAGGATAACATGGCTGAAAGCTCAAGGTACTCGTATCTACTTACAAATCCACATATTAATACTAGTATAGAAGTGAAAAATCAATTTAAATTCTAACTATAACATGAATTGAAAATAAAACCGTCTACTATGGTTTGTGATGGTGATCTAATATGATTATTTATAATGACTATGGAGTCTTTAAAGTGCTGGAATGATGACCTCGATCCGCAAAACGCAAAACGCAGCGATGGTAGACCCCCACTATGTGGACGGGCAACATCAAGCGTGACTACAGGAAGTCGCTGGATCCAGGCGGCTTGACCTAGGAATGTGGTAGTGTCTGCGAGGAGACCTATGGTTAGCGACGAAGACACTATTCATGTAGCTCAGTCACTTGATATTGGCAACAAGACGTGTAGTAAGCAGTAGGCTCAGCATTTTTATCTCAAAGGATAGGTACTTATAAGATTTCATAAAACATAAAATGTCGACCATTGGAAGAGCAATTTTATACAGTCCTATATAAATGTTCCTGTTATTATATATTAACTGCCTCGTTGGTCTAGCAGTTAACATGGCCGACTGCGGATCACGAGGTCCTGGGTTCGATTCCCAGGGCATAATAATTGTTAGGTTTAGGTTTTTCAGTTAAGAAATTCTCGGTGCCAACCCCGGGTTGGAAGTTGGCGGTGTGTCACCCCCGTGACTCGGAGAGCACGTTAAGCCGTCGATCCCGGTTATTATCACTAATTTATGGTAACATGATAATAGTCGTTAAAGCCCACCAAATCGCATCGGAGCAGTATGGTGGGTCTAAGCTCTATGAGAGTGGAGGCCTGTGGCTAGCAGTGGCACGTTAATGGGCTGTAGTTATATTTTCCCTCATTTTCTAACAATGTGCTCTTTCCACAGGTTCAAGTTCCACGGACTTCCGCCCCCTCAACCGTCTGGAGTTGCCCCTGACAATCCTCAGTAACGGCTCCCTCAGCGCCGCGGCGGCCTCTCACGTGCACGAGGGCAAGTACATGTGCCGCTCTGACAACGGCGTGGGCAGGGGACTGTCCAAGGTCATCACCGTGTCGGTCAATGGTATGTGTTATACTTGTGTCTAACTATGAGGGACTCCAAAAAACACAAAGTTCGTCTCGCCAATCAACCAAACCCACTTGCCAACTCACTACTAGACTAGTCGCCCCAAGAGTGAAAAGGTTAAAACGAGCTGACGTGCTCGATATCTGACGAACGTTTGAGCGCTTGCTCCCTCGTTCGAAACAGTCAATTGAAGGACAATACATCTGCTTATAGTCCCCCGTCCCCAGCAGATTCAAGGGGAGATAAAAAACCGACCAAGTGCGAGTTGGACTCGCGCACCGAGGGTTCCGTACAAACCTGTAGTAAGTTTTAAAAAACTATATACTATGTAAAAATCGCTAGCGAGCCTTTAAAAATAAAATATAAATAAATGTTCAGAGCCGGCGCACTTCGAGTTCTCGTCGCGCAACATGTCTGTGCGGCGCACGGCGAGCGCGGCGCTGCAGTGCGCGGCGCGGGGGGACGCGCCCATACAGCTGCACTGGACGCACAACATGCAACGGCTCGACCTGACCACCTACAGGTGACTGGGGAATGTCTTCGTTTGTCCTCAAACCATTCCATACTTATATTATAAAATGCGAAAGTGTGTCGGTCTGTCTGCTACGCATTAACTGCCCATCATTTCAACTGATTTCGATGAAATATGACATAGAGGTAGGTTATAACCCGGGGAAGGACATAGGCTAATTTTTAGCCCGAAAAATTAAGGTGTTCCCCCCGGGAATTAAAAAACGTAATCTTCGCGAACAAAGTCGCGGGCATCATCTAGTATTTTATAATAGGTAAAGGCGACTAACTGACTGACTTTATCCATCAACGCGCATCTCAAACCACTGGATGAATCGGGCTCATTCCAGCCTAGCTAGAAACTGGCTACGAGTATTAAAACGTAGACATCCGCTAAGAAAGGATGTTTGAAAATTTCACCCCTAAGGGGGTAAAATAGGGGTTTGAAATTTGTGTAGTTCACGAGAATGAAGTCGCGGGCAAAGGCTAGTAAATAATAATACTTATGAAAGAAAAAGACAATCACAAAGACCACCCCTGGTTAAAAGTGTCCATCAAGCTCGCATCATTGCCATGCTGAATGGCGTTGGACAACCTTTGGACCAGATGGGCACCAGAACTTGAGATTTTACAGGTTATCTACCTTAATCTCTTTCTATTCTTACGTATATATGCCCTGAAACGGACCACGCCCGCAATGGTTTGGGATCTATTATTTAATCGGTGGTTTGGGTGAAATTTCAGATAAATTCTCCTCTCAATAAAGAGTCCATGTTACAGGGAGAACTGTTATGCAAAAGCTAAAGTTTCTAGATTTAGACCTAGAGGTACGAGAAGTCAGTCTGTCTTTTTGCATATTTAAATAAATGATAATCTGCATTTGGCTATAATAAACTCTGCATGTTTCAGAGTGTCAGTATCAGAGAAGCGCTCAGAGAGCGGCGCCAGCTCCACGCTCACGATAGCGCACGCCCAGCGTGGAGACTCGGGCGTGTACCGCTGTCGCGCCGAAAACGCGTACGGACGAGACGAACTGCTCATCTATTTAGCAGTGCAAGGTTTGTGTCGATATCTTTGACAAAGGTTGCCTGGTAGAGATCGCTAGTAAGCGATAAGGCCGCCTTTTGTATCATTTCTGTGTGTTTTTGTTTTGTTCTTCTTTCTATTTTTTGTTTTTATGGTGGTACAAAAAAGAGTATACGTATAATAATTGACCGAGCGAAGCGAAGGTCTCTGAGTCTACTTGAGTGAATTGGCACTTGTCCGTCACCCCTGCACCTCAACGATCTGGACAAGATATATATATATATATATTTATTTTTTATTCACTACAAGTTAGCCCTTGACTGCTATCTCACCTGATGGTAAGTGATGGGCTAACCTATGGTTAGGGGCATGGCAGTTATATTTAACCCATACCCCTATTCGGTTTCTACACGGCATCGTACCGGAACGCTAAATCGCTTGGCGGCACGTCTTTGCCGGTAGGGTGGTAACTAGCCACGGCCGGAGCCTCCCACCAGGCCAGACCAGGGAAAAATCAGAAATTATAAATTTCTAAACCCTGCCGGGGAATCTAAGCAACAGCGAACAGTAATTCCATGGTATTTCACAAGCACTACATTTTAACTTGGCTTGTGTTCAGAGTTCCCCGAAGCTCCCCGAGGTCTAACGGTGGTGCGGAGTTTGGGTCGCGCGGCGCTAGTGTCGTGGCGGCGCGGCTACGACGGCAACGCGCGCCTGCGCGCCTACCGCCTGCAGTACCGCGTCGTGGGCGACACGCGCAGAGCCGCTGACTGGACCGACGCGCCCACTAGAGACCTGTCACCTGACCTCATTATACAGAGGTAAAGACACTTTGATCAATTCCCCGAGGTCTAGCCGTGGTACGGAGCTCGGGGCGCGCGGTGCTAGTGTCATGGCGGCGCGGCTTCGACGGTAACGCGCACCTGCGCGCCTATCGCCTGCAGTACCGCGTCGTGGGCGACACGCGCAGAGCCGCTGACTGGACCGACGCGCCCACCAGAGACCTGTCACCTGACCTCATTATACAGAGGTAAAGACACTTTGATCAATTCCCCGAGGTCTAGCCGTGGTACGGAGCTCGGGGCGCGCGGTGCTAGTGTCATGGCGGCGCGGCTTCGACGGCAACGCGCACCTGCGCGCCTATCGCCTGCAGTACCGCGTCGTGGGCGACACGCGCAGAGCCGCTGACTGGACCGACGCGCCCACCAGAGACCTGTCACCTGACCTCATTATACAGAGGTAAAGACACTTTGATCAATTCCCCGAGGTCTAGCCGTGGTACGGAGCTCGGGGCGCGCGGTGCTAGTGTCATGGCGGCGCGGCTTCGACGGCAACGCGCACCTGCGCGCCTATCGCCTGCAGTACCGCGTCGTGGGCGACACGCGCAGAGCCGCTGACTGGACCGACGCGCCCACCAGAGACCTGTCACCTGACCTCATTATACAGAGGTAAAGACACTTTGATCAATTCCCCGAGGTCTAGCCGTGGTACGGAGCTCGGGGCGCGCGGTGCTAGTGTCATGGCGGCGCGGCTTCGACGGCAACGCGCACCTGCGCGCCTATCGCCTGCAGTACCGCGTCGTGGGCGACACGCGCAGAGCCGCTGACTGGACCGACGCGCCCACCAGAGACCTGTCACCTGACCTCATTATACAGAGGTAAAGACACTTTGATCAATTCCCCGAGGTCTAGCCGTGGTACGGAGCTCGGGGCGCGCGGTGCTAGTGTCATGGCGGCGCGGCTTCGACGGCAACGCGCACCTGCGCGCCTATCGCCTGCAGTACCGCGTCGTGGGCGACACGCGCAGAGCCGCTGACTGGACCGACGCGCCCACCAGAGACCTGTCACCTGACCTCATTATACAGAGGTAAAGACACTTTGATCAATTCCCCGAGGTCTAGCCGTGGTACGGAGCTCGGGGCGCGCGGTGCTAGTGTCATGGCGGCGCGGCTTCGACGGCAACGCGCACCTGCGCGCCTATCGCCTGCAGTACCGCGTCGTGGGCGGCACACGCAGTTCCGCCGCCAAGAATTTAATCAATTCCCCAAGGTCTTGGTGCGACAATAGTGTTAGACGTTAAATTGTATAAAAAGTCCTGACTCATTCACTGCCTGGTATAGCCCAAAATCTGATAATTTGCATATCTAGAAGGCTTATAATCCCTGGCACACCCTTGGTATGGCTATTTACAGTCTTTAACAACACACAACACAATCACTTATGTACCTGCCTTATATTTTCATCATTCATTTTCTTCGTATGACAGTTGTAATCATCTGAACCAGAACAGCATCATTCTAATGAATCAAACTAATATTAAAAATGTAAAAGTGTATCTCTCTGGCTGCTACGCTTAAACGGCCAATCTTTTCCACCGACTTTGATAAAAGCTACAGTGGCATCAACTAGTACATAATAGTAATGAGAACGTTTTCAGACAAGATTCTCCAGATCCAGATTCGGAAGTGATTCTGGAGTACCGAGTGGACGGCCTCCGTCCGGCGACAGCTTACGCGTTACGGCTAGCTGCGGTCAATGATATTGGAGACAGCGAATACTCCGAGTCAGTTATAGTCCAGACTTTAGAAGAGGGTGAGTATCTGCACCTCTTACTTCTCGGAGTTATGTATGTTTTATGCAATTAAAACACCACCTGCTTCAACGGTAAAGGAAAACATTATGACGAAACCTGCATGTCCGAGAATCTATACGAGTTATAAATGGGAAAGTTTGGATGGATGGATGGAGTTTGTTACTCAATCACGCTCGAACGGCTGAACGGATCTGGAAGAAATTTGGCACAGAGATAACTTATAGTCTGGAACAACACATGAGCTACTTTCTATCCCGGAAGAGTTCCCGTGAGAACCAAAGAATCTCAATCCACGCGGACGAAGTTGCGGGCATAAGCTAGTTGTAGTACATAATGTTGTCCAAGGTGTGTGAAGTCTGCCAATTGGCCAACATGTACGATGGCCAAAACCCTACTCATTCGGAGAGGAAACTTGTGCTCAGTAGAAGCTGGTGATGGCTTGTAATGATAAAACATCTACAACTACTAATGTCTCAGTTTTCCTAGTTAAATTTTCATACATGTCCTCAGAATGTGTCCGATTCAAATACAATTTGAATTTCAGCTCCATCAGAAGCACCCCGTAATGTGGAAGTTCAAGCGGATGCCCCTGGGGAACTCCTAGTCAAGTGGCAGGTAACCCTTTGGTTTTCAGTTTAACGTTCAGGATATTATGTAATTCAGCTCAGAAAATATTTTCAAATCTGTTATAGTACCCTATTGGTATTTATTACCTACTTAGCGAGATATTGCTTTAAAAGATTTTTCTGATTATTCATCCACCGGAAGATCATTCTTAAAATTTCAGTCAGTCTTCCGCCTTTTTCATTCACCTTTGATCTATATCGATCAGTTTTGTTATACTACGTATGCTATTAATTATTATTTATTAACTACCTCGTTGGTGTAGTGGTTAGCATGTTTGACCGCGGCTGACAAGGTCCCGGGTACGAATCCTGGGTCGGGCCATAATAAAGTATTGGGTTTTTCTGACAAGAAATTCTCAGTATTCGGAGTTTTGGAAGTTGGCAGTATTTCACCCCCGTGCCTCGAAGAGTACGTAAAGCCGTCGGTTCTGCGCCTGATCTCTCTCCGGTCGTGACGGATTTTCCATCCCATCGGGCTATGAGAGTAAAGGAGTAAAGGAACAGAGAGTGCACTTGTGTTTGCGTACACACTTGTGCACTTGATCTCCCGCGTAGACCTTGCGTAGGCTAAACTCTCTGAAGATTGGCCGCCGCGGCCGAAATTCGGTCAGGAGGACATTATGCTATAAATGACGTGAACTAAATTCGTCCACCCAGCCGCCCCCCCAGGAGTCGTGGAACGGCGAGCTGCTGGGCTACGCGCTGTGGTGCCGCGGCGACAACGCGTCGCTCGCGCTGACCGTGCCCGGCTGGGCCGCCGCCGGCGCGCGCCTGGCCGCGCTGCACGCGCACCGGCGCTACGAGCTGCGCGTGCGCGCCTACAACGCCGTCGGCGCGGGGCCCGCCTGCGCGCCGCTCGCTGCCACCACGCTCGAGGACGGTGAGCTGACATACAACTGTTTCAGAATCCACTACCTTTCTATCATCTGCTTGTCTCTCTCTCACTCTCTCTCTCTCTCTCTCTCTCTCTCTCTGCGTCATATTCCTCCCTAGCTGAAGCCCGCGTAATCGTCCGCGTTGTTTAAGTTTTTTTTGATTCCCGCGAGAACTAAAAGGGATAAAAAGTAGTCTATCTTATTCCAGACTATAATCTGTAGCAAATATCATCCAGATACGTTCAGACGTTCTGTCGTAATAGAGTTACAAACATCCATTCATACATACATCCATCCAAACTTTCGCCATTATAATATTATACGATACATAAAGGAAAATATACTACATTCGTAATGAGGAGGCCCCAAAGAGCCCTGTAAATGTGTCGAGGCTTTAGGTATAAGAGTAGGTTAGGTTAGGTTAGGTATTTTGTTTAGTTTTTTACTAACTTAGGTTAAGTGATTGTTACTAACAAATTATGGGCTGTCAGTTTGTACTTGCCTGAAATAAAAAGTTATTTATTTATTTATTTATTATTTATTAACTTTAATGCCTGTTTCAAGGTTTAATATTTTAATTATTTTAAATTTTGTTTTTTGTTTAATATGGAGTTTACTTACTATTCCTTATAATTTGTATATTCCAGTCCCGGAAGCACCGCCCCAGCACATCCGTTGCGAGCCTCTGTCCGCCCAGTCGTTCAGAGCGTGGTGGGAACCTCCCCCTCTGGCGGCTCGCGGTGGACTGCTTCTCGGATACGAGATCATGTATCAGGTATTTATTATGTACTAAATAGAAAGACTTATTCGTTCACATTAAGTTCTGTTTCGTAGTTGTCAAAGATATAATCGAATCTCGGGTTTGGGCGAATCCGCACCTACCTTTTCTAAACGACTAAGTTTAATTATTGCGAACAATTGGAAACAGATATCAAACATCTACAAGGTCAAACTGTAGATTCATAGTGCCAGACTGAGAGACAAAAATGGAGAAACTCATCATTCTGTATTCGTCTACTGCTGGACATGGCCTTTTCGAAAGCGTGCCACCATATACGGTCCTCCGCCTTCTTCATCCACCCGCTTCCCGCCATCTTCTCTAAATCATCGGTCTAGCGAGCTGGAGGGCGTCCTCAAACGTTTCTGACCCGGTGACAACGTCGCTAGTATAAGAAAAATAAAATAAAAACAAAAACTAAAAACACTCTGGTCTGAGTGAAATTACTGAATTTTTACACTGATTAATAAAATACTTGTTAGTGTATTGAGCTAAGATTACCTACCTACCTATTGCGATTAATCGTTCAAAAACGGTTACTTTTATCAACCATGTAAGTACATAAATTCTTCACCTCGAAGTTATCAGGCATAAAAATTAGTGTCAATTTTGGCCACCGGGAGAGATAAGTTTGTGAGACTATACGTTAATTAGAAGGTTCAGGATGGTTCAGGCGAGGTTAATTCGAGGGTCCGTTTGTGTCAGGAAGTGGGCACCCTGGACGCGGTATGGGAGCGGCGGCGCGCGGGCGGCGGCGAGGCGCTGCTGGGCGGGCTGCGCGCCGGCAACTACAGCGTGCGCGTCGCCGCGCGCAACGCCGCCGGGCTGGGCCCGCCCGCGCACGCCTACTGCTCCACGCTAGATGACGGCAAGTTTATCCCTCCACCCAACATGGAGATCTTTTTTTACCAGCATAAATAGTTGTACATCTGACAACTAGGTACTAAAACAAGTGAATATAACTCAAAGAATTAAAAAATACGACTGCCATAGATAAATGATATTTTTTTGTAGATCATTGGATATTGAAATATTATAGTCTTATATATTTTTGGAATCTACTCATCATTTTCTTGATGATGACAACATAGTTAATCTTATTTTGGAAAAAAAACAACTTTAGTCTTTGATGCGGGACCATGGTCACCCTATCAATTTTTTTTTAAATTTTATATTGAATAACTATTTTTACCTATCGATTAAAGTAAAAAAGTGCGTCGATCTTTGATGACGTCACTATGCAATTTCCTTGGACTCATACTGGATACATACTCATAACTGGCTTAGCTAAGTATTGTATTTTTTTCTACGGTGTCTGGTAAAATAATTAAGTATATCTCTTTTTTTTTTTTTTTTTTTAAATCCACTACAAGTTAGCCCTTGACTGCGATCTCACCTGATGGTAAGTGATGATGCAGTCTAAGATGGGTAGCGGGCTAACCTGTTAGAGGCATGGCAGTTAATTAAACCCATACCCCTATTTGGTTTCTACACGGCATCGTACCGGACCGCTAAATCGCTTGGCGGCACGTCTTTGCCGGTAGGGTGGTAACTAGCCACGGCCGAAGCCTCCCACCAGGCCAGACCAGGGAAATTTCAGAAATTATAAATTTCCAAACCCTGCCGGGGATCGAACCCGGGACCTCCGCACGTTAAGGCAACAGCCCTCAACACTACGCCACGGAGGTCGTCAAATCTCTACCTAAGTATACCTACAGTTCCTGGACCACCCGCGGATATAAAGGTGGTTCCAAATTCTGAAGACTCGGTGATCGTGAGTTGGCTCGCGCCCACACAGAAGAACGGCAAGATCAGACACTACACCGTTTACAACAGGCCACAAAGGTTTGTTCATACCATCTTATAAAACTTAATCTTTATCTTCTCCATTCCATATACATTATCATCTATATTTCTTTCTCCAACTCAATCTCAATTTCTGTCTCTGTTTCTATCTCATGTGTCCTGTCCTGTCTCCGTCTCATTCTTCGTCACCATCTCCGTCTCTCTGTCGGCGGTCTGACCGTGTCTGCCCTGGTCCCAGTCCCCATCCCTGTAGCCGTGACGTGACCGTGTCCATCTCTCTCCCATTTCTATCCACGTACCTGCCTTCATCTCCATCTTCACCTTCATCTTTATCTCTGTCTCTAACTATCTTTTTATCACAATATTTGTAGATGGTTATTATTAGATTCTCGATTATCATCTGTAGATGGTTTTTATTAGCGCTTTTGACGAGCTCCCTCATGCAAGCATTAGCTTGACGTCATGTCTTCAAACCTTTTAATAAATAATAATAAATTGCTTATTGCTCCAAAGAAACATAAATACAAATAGCATTCTGCATATTACAAAGAAATTCTTATAATATAATATTCTAAATTGTAGTTACATTGCGAAATACACATACGTCCAGAAAACTAACTGTCCCTAAGTCAGATAGACCAGTGTTTTGGGCGATCTTTGACGTGGAATGTGTACGTGTATGCATCCCCACAGGACCGGTCAGCACGCGCACGTGCTGGTGCCAGCGCGCGAGGACGAGCAGATGGCTGAGCTGCGCGGGCTGCAAGAGCACACGCTGTACGAGTTCTGGGTGACCGCCGCCACCGCCGCCGGCGAGGGCGAGATGAGCGCCATCGTCGCCAAGAAGCCCAGCGCTACGGGTGAGCTCCGCATTATTAGCGCATCTGTTATCTACTGCAGGGATGTTGTGGAGCTCCGTAAACGTTACCGAAACTGTCGGATATCCGAAATAAAAATGTATCCATAAACGTACTTAACCGAATCCGATATAAAAGTTTCGAATAATTTCGGATAGGGGTGGAGTCCGTGTTATGGCAGGATTTTGTCATTCATAAGGCCGCAGGAATTGTCTCCATTAAACAGAGAGTACAATTGAGATTTGTTCAGAGATTCTCATTGTGGGACTGTAAACCTGTTGTTACAAGTAATTCTTATTTTTTTCAGCCGGAGCAAAGTTATGGTCATTCCCAAGAAGGATAGTGGCAGCAGAAGGCACTCGGGTGGCGTTGTCGTGTGGCACCGCCGGTTCTGCCACCCCAGTTCGAGTGTGGAGCCGACGCCGACCGCCCACTCCTGTCTCTGATCCCAGGATACGTCTTGAAGGATATCGGCTCGTTATACCGAGTGAGTGGACTTAGAGTTAATCCAGTTGCTTGACCTTTACTGACAATGCACAAAAATTGACCATGGCATATAATGCGATCATAATATTACTAGTGGTTCGCCCTAAACTGAGACCTCGCGGTATCAAAGCAAGGCGCTGGTAGGACGCAGGGCAAAACGCCCTTTCTGGGTGATGTCACAGACGGAAGTGTATTTGTACCTACCTAGTTTTGTCTGTGACACCGCTGGTGAATAAACTAGGTATTTTTCTCTCTTTTCTGTCTTTTATGAGGAATAATGATTCAGAGAAAACTTATCTTCAAATAGATTTAGGTGTGTCTGATGAAATTTGTTACTGCTTCAGAACTGGAAGCGTCTCTGGCGGACAACTATACCTGCGCAGTACGCAACATGTGGGGCGAGGAGCGTGGTACATGGGAGCTGCGTGTGGCGGCGCCCCCTGCCCGCCCTCGGCTGAGGCTCACCAGCGCTGCGCCGGCTGCACTCATCCTCGCCTGGGATGCCAGTGACTCACATAGTAATTATTGTTCTTTTTACCTTGCTGTGTTTGATGATTTTTTTAATATATAGGCTAGCGCTTGGCTGCAATCAGGCCTGCTTGCAAGTGGTTATATAGCCTAAAGTGGAGGGGATATCGGAAGGGCATTCCATAGCCTAGCGGTTCGAATTAGGAACGAGGAAGCAAATTGCTTCGTTCGAGTCCACGGAACTTCGGAAAAGGGTGCAGTGCTTGCCTTGCGATTCGATGATAAAAAGGTGACGGAAGACCCAGATCGAATAGTTCTTGTGCACACTCTCCGAAACATATCCTGTAGAATACCGACAGACCGGATGGAGAATTTGGTGTAGTAATCAGATCAATACAATTTATATATTCAAGCTAGAGCCTCAAATTTGAAAGGACGTTTCACTCCGACACCGGAGCATCTTCAGGAGATGTTGACTCGACAATGCACGATTGATTAATATCTAGGTTTCACGTTGGAGTACGCGGTCGGGGACGGTCCGTGGCAGGCCTTGTGGGCGGCGGGCGCGGCTCGCTCGCACGCGCTGCGGCGCCTGGCGTGCGGCGCGCGCTACCGGCTGCGTCTCACGGCGCACAACGCCGCCGGCTCGTCCGCGCCCAGCGAGACACTCTCCGTGGCCACTACTGGAGGAGGTAAGGTTCCATCACGTGGTAGTCGCTGCAAGCTCGCTGCAAGCTTGGTACTCTCTGCGACCATTCCTGGAAAAGTATCAATACCTTGGCTTCGTCTTTCGCGGTTATTCTCAACGACATGTCGTTGAGAATAACCGCGAAAGCATATACACATACCATATACCATATAACATATAGACGAGTCGCATATTCATGAATATGCGACTAACAAGATGATGCAAGATACTTTCAGCATCATCGGACGCAACATTTACTACGATATACACCACAACTGGTCTTTCTGAATCCTCCTGCTTTCTTCGCTCCTCATAGATCGTTTGGTCCTCATAGACCAAACGATCTCAGAAGATAGAAAAGTACTACTTGTGAAGAAATGCCCAGACAAAACTTATCTTCGAGATCTGAATCCTGATTAACCTAGATGAAAAATTCATATACCTACTTCAACTTTTACAACGACAAAGTATACTGGTAAAACAGTAGGGCAAGTTCACAAGAAAAGTTTTCGCATTCCAACATTCCCTTCATACTTTATCTCAGCATCCTATTGTTTTGTTCCAGTGTCCAAACCAGCAGTAGAAAAGCATCTGATAAGCAGCAATAGCAGCTGCGTAAGACTGAACTTCCTGACATGGGACAGCAACAGTTGCCCTCTCATTCACTTCGTAGTCTCCGTCCGAGCCTTCGAGGAGACAACTTGGAGATCTGAGACAGTGGGTCTGGAGCCTGTGCCGACTGCGTTGTGTGGTCTACATTCAGCTACGTGGTACCATTTGAAGGTGGTAGCTTTCAGTACAGCTGGGACGGCTACTGCTACTTATTACTTCTCTACGTTGACTGATGATGGAGGTTAGTCTAGAGGGATTACAAAATTAATGTGAAAAAAAAATCTTATTCCTGTTAAGAATGTACTATCTAATTTTTAGGCTGTTTAACCGTCTCTTTTAGAAATGCTCCCAGTTCTTAATGTTTATAGAATATGATACTCGCGACTTTATTCTCGTAGAACCTGATTGATTGTTTAATTTTCCAAGATAAATCCCTTCCCCTTGGTTGGGTCCGAATTGGGTTGGGAACAACCCAATTCTTTACATATTTTTACGTTTAAACTATCGTTAGTGATATTCATTATAACATCTTCATTCATTTTTTACATATTCTTGATAATAGACACAACCTATTTCTGTGCCAAAGCCAAAATTTATTGAACAGTGCAAGCTATCTGATACATGGTTACACAGACAGACACACTTTGGAATATATAATATTAAGAGATTCATATGAATTTTATTGAGATATTTTGAGAAAAAGTTCTATAGACAATTTTTTTGAGATAAATTACCTACATAATATCTTGGCCTGACTATTTCTCATAATAATCTATATAATATTGTTGGATCAAAAGAAATTTTATGGGCTATGTTTCTAGCTAATCTTTAATATTTTTCTGGCCTGGTGCAGAGCGCATAGCTCCCCCCGCCCAGTTTCCGTCGGGGGGTGAGGAAGGGCCGGCCGCGGGGGCGGGGATGATGCTGCTGGGCGCCGCCGCGGCTCTGCTGGTAGCGCTGCTGCTTCTAGCTGTATTCGTCTACAGAAGAAGGTGACTAAATCTATAGTTCAACAAACTACTTTTCTTCCAAGTTGATATAGCTGCTAGCTAATTCAGGAATAAATGGGTTGCAGGTTCGAGGTCTAGGCTCGTTTTAAAAATGATTGGGGTTTTCTATCAAGATTCATATTTCTGGTATGGGAAGAAGATGGTGTTACACCCTCGTGCCTCGGACATAAATAAGTTGGTTTTGGTTTTTCTCAAAAAACTTATTGTTGTAGGTAGAAATAGGCTGAGAAAAACAGTGATTGAACTATCTTCCAATAACTTCAACAAAAAAAAAATTATTAATTTTGACAATTTTTTAAATTGTAATCTTCTTCTTGGTTCTAGTACAACGGCTTCGTGTCTTCGGAAAGGCTATGAGCAAAGTAGAGTGTCAGAAGAAGACAAATCTGTGGAGAAACGCGACAACAGAAGAAATTGCCAGCAAGTGTACACGTCCTCGCCTATCAAGAATCTTAATACTAAGAAAGAACAACAAGGTGAGATAAGGGACTACGAAAAACTTCCATAAAAATTTTAGAGTAAGTACTTATTGTATGAAAATCTCATAATAATTTTAGAATACTTATTCTACCGTTCGAGGAGTCACTTTTTTCGATTCTCAATCTTCATGTTTAGTTGACTATCTTATAATTAGAATATTAATGTTTATGTAGCGTCGGTGACCGAATTTGGAGGTTCAAATTTGGCCTTTTCGTTACCTCCGAGAACACGATAAGTCGTCGGTTCCGGTCATTATTACTTACATCTGATAATAATCGTTAGAAACCTAAGAGTTGAAACTGTACTCTTAGTGGAGTCGTAAGCGGAAGGACCTGGGAAACCACCGCATTAGTATCCCAAGAAAACCCATGGCATAATGTGATTAATGGAAAAGAGTCACGTACCTCAGCCCTCCTAGCATGGGCCGAGACAATTTTCTCCCTGAGGAAAGGATAAAATTTTTACTCCTAATTAAATAAATAAAAACGCTAAATAACGGTGGATAAATAAGCCCCCGAGTCCCCGTGAAATGTCAAACGGGGATAAACTTCTCCTCTCCCCTGTTGCCGTGCTCTGAGAAGTGGATAAGTTAATTTTGCCTCTTGTCAGTGGATAAAATCGGGGGATAAATTTTTTATCTCCGGCCCATGCTAGCCCTGCAGCAGCAATGTGAAAAACGACCCAGAAAGAAGGAAAGAGACCACGATATTATGCAACTATTTATTTTTCGATATTTGAGTACGATTCTTTTATGCCCAGAGCTGTACGAGATCAGCCCGTACGCGACGTTTAGCATGGCTGGCGGCGCGACGGGCGCGGGCGCGGGCGCGGAGGCGGGAGGCGGCACGCTGCGCACGTTCGGCCGCGCTGAGCCCGCGCCGCTCAGCGCCGCGCCGCCCCGCGCCGCGCACGCGCACCGCTCGCCCGCGCACACTGGTGAGATAACTTAATATCTACGTCGTCGTCGTCGTCGTCGTCTCAACCTATAGACGTCCACTGCTGGACGAAGGTCTCCTGCATGGATCGCCACAGAGCTCGGTCTTGTGCCGCTTGCTTCCAGCGGCTCCCAGCTGCACGCTTGAGATCGTCCGTCCACCTAGTGGGGGGTCGTCCAACGCTGCGCTTCCCGGTGCGAGGCCGCCATTCGAGCACTTTGGGACCCCAACGCCTATCCTAATATCTACATAAGATACAAAATAGTACCGTGTCTGATTGACAGACAACGCACAAGTTGGAAGCGAGAACACTAAAGAGTGGATAATAATATTATGATAAAACGTAAACACAAAACGTCACAACAGCTAAGGCAACAACGTTTTGTTTTGTCCCCTAATGCGCGCGTTCGCGTTTGCTTTTGTATAAATAAAACTAGTCTGCATTTGGCTCTAATACAATTAAATGCGAAAGTGTGATTCTTAGCAGCTCTTCATCATTGAAATGGAACGTGTTTTTTCGGATTAATATATTATTATAGTTGTAGCAGCCGTGTCGTTCTATTCTCTGTACCCTTACTCTGAGATTGATCGAATTTAAAATACGGTCTCACTAAGTGAGGTGAATTACATATGCATCAAACTAAAATGAATCTTAATCTTATTAATTTAGAGCTCAATTTCGTGTATGCATTCACAGCTAGCGCTCCAAACGATGCGTTTCGAAATTTGAATCGGTTGCACTGAATTTGTGGCTTTAAATCAAGAGTTTTTGGGTCCATTTTAGTTTGACTCAAATGTGATTCACCTCACTTAGTGAGACCGTATTTTAAATTCGATCAATCTCAGAGTAAGGGTACTGATCTCTTTTGAACCTGTCAAAATATTTTCCAGACGAGTACACACTATCGCGCGCGATGACGCTCATGGTGCGGCGAACAGAGTCGGACTCCGACTCGAGCGGCTCGCCGTGCGCCGAGTGCAACTCCGGCGCGGCCTACAGGATGCCGCTAGCTCCTGCTAAACGTAAGCAACTTCTTAAAAATTCCGTAGTTAAACCAGAACAAAAAAGCCAACTTTAATATGTAGTGTTTGTATTATTTTAATCGTTACAAGTTCTCCTCCTCCACACCCGCTACTCCAACCTGGTAAGTGACCAGTGACTTGGTAAGAGAAGTCTCAGGTGGACCATGGAAGTAATCTTGGAAGGGATAACTTTGAATGAAATTTATTCCCCTGATCAGTTTTTACACGACATCGTACCAAAACACAAAGTCGCTCTTTTTCAGTGGCCTCAAGCTTCTGAATCCCATCGGACCAGACCTAGCCATTTCCGAAATTTCTAATTTCACGCAGTTGAATGTTTCATCCGAGACTTCTCAGTTAGGAGACCAGAGCATTTACCATCAAAGCCAAAGAAGACAGATCTCTGGTCAAAACGCGCCCTAAATAAAGAGAAGTAAGGAATAAACCTACTTCCTACTTATTTGGATTTAATGTGCTTACCTAGGTGGAATACCTTGGAAATATGGAAAAACGGACAATGATTTCCTACAATGCTTGCTTTTGTTCTGTTTTCCGTTCATCATAGTGTTCTATTTGCAGCCGAAGAGGTGTTCCGTGCGGTAACAGACTCTAGTGCAGAGTCGTGCGCGGGCTCCGGGCCCAGAGACAAGGCGCGGCGACGACCTAGAAGACACCACGCGCCCAACGCATCCAGGTAACAAGACACCTTTTCACTACCTCCCTGGCGCAGTCGTGAGCGCTGTAATCCATACTAATTCATAAAGATATATCTGTTTGTCTATTTGTCAGTTTAACTGTCCGTCTGATACGCTATTACAGCCGAATTTGATGTTTGGTATATAGGTTACATCCCGAGGAAGGACATAAGCTACTTTCATCTCAGAAATTAAGGGTGAAAAAACTTAATCCACTCGGACGATGTCGTGGACATCATCTAGTAATAAAAAAATTGAAGTAACTTCCAGAATCTGACCCGATGGCCAAATTGGAACTAATTTTTTTAACCGACTTCTATCTGACGCCGGGTCAGATAAATTTGTGGGACTATAAATAGCTATAATTTTACAAAAGATGTCATGAGTTCATGACGATAGTATAAACAAAACCAAATGCATCGCAAAAGAAAATATTACGTGAATCTCTTTGTAGCGCCACCTATCCATAAAGTAGAAAACTTACAAACAAAGAGGGTTTGAAACACGAATTTAAAAACTGGTTCGGTTGGAACCCTTAAGGATGAATTGCTATTTGGTACATGGTTCTGTAACAAGCTATCAATTCGTAAAAGTTCCTTTACTCTTTCAGGTATCAACAACAGCGCCAGGAGCAAGAGCGAAGAGATTTCACAATACATGTATAATTACGTTGACAATAAAGACTGCTGCAAGCGAAATTAGATCAATACTATTATTATTACAAATTGTTAACTAGGGAATAGTTAGGGTCTAGAATAACTTGGTTCTTAAGAGGCTGTAGTGTAAATCTTCAAGTTATAATGTGAGTTAAGCTGAAGCTACGGTTTACTAAGAAAGCGGTGCTGACACAAAGCAACCGCAGTGTAGCGTCAAGTAAAACTTGTCTTTGGAAACATGAGGAGTGGTTTTGTAGAGAGCGGGCTTGATACCGTAACTTGATAACGTGTTAGACGACTGTACTATTACCTATTCTGTGGTTTTACTATAAAATTGCCGCCGCTTGATGTGGTGATAGCTAGTGGTTTAGACACTGACCTCATGGGTCGCGGGTTCGATCCCCGGACACGCACCTCTAACTTTTCGGAAAATTAAAATATCACTTGCTTCAAATGGTGAAGGAAAACGTCCCGAGAAAACCTGCATGCCCGAGAATTCTTGAAGGCGTGTGAAGTTTGGCAATCCGCTATGGCCAAACCTTTCTCGTTCCTAGGAGCCGTCAGTGGTTTGTAATGATGATGATGAGGATTGCAGCCACTCTCTCGACATATATACATCTGGGGCCCTACTGCCAACAGCCATATTGTTTCATTATTATTGACTTTTGTGTTATTGAATTATAATCCTTATTGTAGTAACGTCAAGGTACGTGACATCAAACTCTTATTTTGAGTAATAATGCTAAAGTATTGCGTTATACGTTGCGAGTATGGCCCCAGTATGTCATTTAGTTAGTCAAGAGATAAAAAAGACTATACCAACATGACCAGATGAATTTTACTCGCTTCTCACTTATCAAACATGAAAATTTACATTCAGCAAAGAAAATTTGTGAATAACTTACGACGTTTTATATTTGACTCGAATTACTCGCGGCCTACTCGAATATTTAGGTATCGGGAATATTTTCAAAATTATTGAAAGAGATGACAAAATTATTGGAAAATAATTAAAAATATTTTTTTGATATACCTAGTACTAAGTGACTTTGTTAAAATTGTACGATACTGACTATTTTTAAGATTAGGTGCAAATAAAGATAAGTAGGGAACATTCTTGTTTTTTGGGAAATTCGATGTGAATTAGTACAAGAAAATGATACTTAGACAATATTTTAAAACCGTTTCGAAATTAAAAGGAATTTTCATTAGATATCTAGTTAGATTTATTATTAACAAATCATATCGATGAAAATGTCACAAAGGCTAAATTTTACAGTATTACACAGTGCCAAATTATTGAAATAAATTAGAAAAAATTCAAAAAATTAGTTACTTTTGCACGTTAATAGTCAAAATGTGTTTCCTCAATGATAGTAATTGATAATAATTATAGTTCGCACGCGAGTTGAATGCAGAGTTTATGTATGGTGACACATACAAAATCTCTGCATTCAACTCGCGCGCGTACTTTAGATAGGTTTTTTTTTATCCACTACAAGTTAGCCCTTGACTGCGATCTCACCTGATGGTAAGTGACGATGCAGTCTAAGATGGTAGCGGGCTAACCTGTTAGGGGTATGGCAGTTATATTAAACCCATACCCCTATTCGGTGTCTACACGGCATCGTACCGGAACGCTAAATCGCTTGGCGGCACGTCTTTGCCGTCAGGGTGGTAACTAGCCACGGCCGAAGCCTCCCACCAGGCATAATAGGCATAGGTTGACGAATAGTAACACATTTTTGTTTGATTGTTATAATATGTAAAGGTACTAATTTCCTACCTCCATGTTTATATGTAATTGACATTTAATTGACCTTGGCAAGTTGGCAGCCTTGTGTGTTGTCCATCCGGGTGAGGTATGCAGTGGGCACCTATCGGTACAATCGCGCTCACATTGGGCTTGCAGCTTCGCGAAACATTACCCTGCCAGGCGGTCTCACCTAGTGAGAACAGAGTTATTGAAACAACCGCTATATCTGTGGCTATCTGTGGCTGAGTTTAACTTGAGTCTTTTTAAATGTCACTGTTAGATTAAAATTTATAACTTTACAATTTTTGGTGTATATTTACATGATTTTTATTATTTTACACTCTACTTATGAAGGTTGTTTTCAAGATTTTTGTATTAATATTATTGTAAGTCGATGCCAAATTTATGTGGAAATCATCACTGCCTCTGTCAATAAATTTCTGTAAATAAATAAACTACAAAATACGATAATTAAAAGAACATTTCAATTTATTAAACTTGTTTTTATTTGAGACCTCCATCCATTTTTTTATATTTTTTTTATTTGTGCTACATGCTAATATTATAAATGTGAAAGTGTGTCTCTCTATCTGTCTGCTACGCTTCGGCCTATCTTTTCAACCGATTTTGATGAAATTTGGTATAAAGGTAGGTTACATCCCGAAAAATTAAACATTTTCCGGTGATCCGAAAGACCTGAAAGACCGGTGGGTGATAGATCAGGGGAGGTGTACACATCATGGTATGTGGGTGATGTAGTAGTATTATAAGAAACAGGTAGGTCAATATTAACAAATCAATACACCCACATAAACCCACCTTTTTTTTTATCCACTACAAGTTGGCCCTTGACTGCGATCTCGCCTGATGGTAAGTGATGATGCAATCTAAGATGGTAGCGGGATAACCTGTTAGGGGCATTGTAGTTATATTGAACCCATACCCCTATACGGTTTCTACACGGTATCGTACCGGAACGCTTAATCGCTTGGCGACACGTCTTTACCGGTAGGGTGGTAACCAGCCACGGCTGAAGCCTCCCACCAGGCCAGACCAGGGAAAATTCAGAAATTATAAAATTCCTGACCCTGCCGGGGATCGAACCCGGGACCAACAACGCTCAACACTGCACCACGGAGGTCGTCAAACCTACATGACTTCTAATGTAATTTTTATGAAAGTTGATTCCCATTGCTCATACGTTGTAAAACACTAACAAAGAATCTTTCCGTGGTTCAAATTAGGAACGAAGAAGCAAATCGCTTCATACGAGTCACACATAGTGGTTGTCGACTTACTGTACCTATACATTTACTCTGTGGCTACAGTCAAGAGGCACATGTCACGACCCTAGTCATTGAATGATCGCCCTCATAAGGGGGTTGAACTGTGACCTAACGGGGTTGCAGTTCAGAGGGGAATAGATTCTCAGCGGCTAGGTACCCACAGTTTCCTCATTACATTTTTTTATCATTAAGATTTACCACACAGATTTCTTCGATGCAAAATCTATAGTAATATTTTAAAGCAAAACTGTGTCTGTTTGCTACGCTTTCACGTTCCATCTTTTCAATTGATTTTGATAAAATTTGGAATTTGTAATTTTTATCCCGGAAAATTACTAAGTTCCCACGCGAATATCAAAAGCCTAAATCCACGCGGAGAGCGTTGCGGGAACCATCTCAAACCACACAGCTCAAACCACTCGACGGATCGGGTTGAAATTTGGATTAAAGAAAGGTATTATAATGAAGACATCCGCTAATAAAAGAATTTTTGAAAATTAGATCCCTAAGAGGGTAAAATTATAGGGGGTTGAAATTTGTGTATTCCACGCGAACGAAGTCGCGGGCAAAAGCTAGTAAAATATATATGCCCATCCATCTAATAACTTGGTACAATGTTGCTTACCCAACGTATTGAATAGCGGCAAAAATACTGCTTATGTATTTCAATGCTAAACAGCCGTGCCAGATTCCTTACCGCGAATGAGAACTCACTCATTAAATTCTCTCATTCGAAATAACCTGACGCTTAATCACTCAATTTACTCCAGCGTGGAAGTTCCACCAACTTGCATACGAAGTCGCAGAAATTCATTAGTCTACAATAAAAAGTTTGTCGAACTTTCCGTATGGGAATTCGCCTGAAACAATACGTGCTCCGGTTCTGTCGAGTTTCGAGTGCAGTAGTTTGCGACTTATCGGAAATAGGTTGTTAGCAAACTCATTTAGGTTCTACCGTTGTTATAGTGGGAGCGGTGATAGCAGAGCACTTTAAAAGTTCGAATTCAGCCAGTCCAGGCTGAAACCCCAGGTATGAGCTTAAACTAAGCTTTCTGAATTATGTGCGTTTTGACCAATTTACTTTAACGATGGAGGAAAACATTGTGATGATGATGTGAGCATGCCTGCAAGTTCAAAGAACGTTTGAAAATTTTAATCAAACTGCTTATCCGCATTTGGCCAGCGTAGTGAACTACAACGTTAAATTCTTCAAATTTTGAGAGGAGATCCACGCTCAGTAATCTGGAAACCTCAAGGCTGACGCTTGCAACTCCACGGACAGGAGTACCTAATTCCAAGTTCTTTTAACAGCAATTAAACGCAATGAAATCAGAATACGTAGGAGACTCATAGGACGCGCGGATTTAAATGAAGATTAGTTTGAGCTGATCGAGAACGAAATTTCACCTCGGCTCCATTCCACTCTGCCGGTGTAGGTTGCGCTTAAGTTTTAAAGTTCCAATGTCATGCCATCTTTATCGCTTGAGCTCACAAAATAAAAGTTCCACCAACTTATTTCGCCCGATGGCCAAAATTGTAACAAATTTTTTGCCTATTTTAACGTTTAAATTCTATCGTGAGTGATATTAATAATATCCGGATAATCTCATGTGTTCGAAACTAGTCGGGCATTTTTCCGACAGAACACGTGAGTTTATCCGGATATTATGTATAGTTATAATTTTTTGCCTGTTAAGTTTTTTTTTAAATTTTATTTTTCATATTTTATACTAGCGACGCTTTCACCATTGATGTAGAATTTTAGTACCTATTCACCGTTGTGGGACTTTGACACCGAATCATCATGTCACCATAAATTGTTGTTTTATGACTTGTTTCCGATCGGAGCTGTCGATCCGAAGGTTAAAATATTACGATCGGCGTTCGGTTTATCATCTACGTCAACGAGAATTTTTGGAAAATTATTTTTCCTGATCCCTTTAGCGTTTTATATTGTTTAATATTTATTGAAGCTTTGTTCAATACATTAGAAAGATTCTGTTGTTTTATATGGTAGAGTGATTAATACAACCTTAGTGTATTTGGAGTACACAAAACAACTTTCACGCGCTGGTAAACTTATATTATCTAACATTAATATTATGACTAATTTTCAAAACTGAAAATGTTTATATTTTTGTACCAAACCTTTATGTACATATACATGAGTCGACTACTGAATCGATTTTGAGGAATTTTCGTAAAAAGGTAGCTTTTCTACTCATTAGTACCTACCTACTAATGAATGAACGAGAAGTTTAATTCGCTATAATCCGCCACAGTAGACAAATCTATGTGGTACAGTGCGTGTCCTTCACCAATAGCATGCGATCACCCACCACCCAGCAATTCGCACCGGCACAGCTCCACACCACACAAATCTTCCAAATCACTCTCAACGTACGTTTCACTCCGAAACCGGAGCATCTTCAGGAGATGTTGACTCGGCAATGCACGTTTATAAAGCGAATTAAACTTCTCGTTCATTCATTATCATGGACTTCCGCAAAGTAACGCCTGCTTCGATTCAATACCTACCTACTACTTTGTACTATTTAGACCTACAGCAAAGAGCTTTTTGCATGACAAACACAGAATATCAGAACCTACAATATTACAGCCGGAAAAATGTATTTAACACATTTTATTATTATTTAAAATATTTAATAAAAATTTCATTTTAAAAGAGAACCACCGATTTTCTTGCTGGTTCTTCTCGGTAGGAACGGCATTCCGAACCAGTAAACTCGACGATTAACTCGACGATTCAAAAGCACTTATAAAATTGAATTTAAAAAATGGGCAGTCATAGGGACTGCCGATAGAAGTGAAAACTTATAACTTAGAATTTTAGTATTAAAATTTGAAAAAAAATAAAAAAATATAAACCTTAAAACTAAGACACTAAAGTTTAATTATGAATGTAGTATATTTTTATTTAAGGAGGCTCAGCCTCGAGGCCCGTACCCCCGCTTGGCCCTCACGGGCCAACCGGAGAAAACCCAGAACACTATTTATATTTATGACCTTTTGTCTTTGTAACAACGCGAGCATGTCGGTGTTCGCGAGAATGTCGGAGCGAGGTGTCGGTGACGCGAATCCACAAGTTTATACACTACCAAAAAATGCTCAACGAGGCTAAAGAAGTTTTCACTTGAAAAACATATATTTTTGTACTCATGTATGAGTATGTATCACGAAAACCAGTCACCCTTATAATGTGAAATGACTAAATTAAACTAAATTTTATGAGCTAACTTCAAATCAGAAGCGGTCCTGCGGGTGGCGCGGCGTTGGCGCGGTCTAACGTATTACCGACCGAACTTATCATAATGGGCTTATTTTGACTACACACCCGTTTAATACCCATTTAGGGAATTTACCCGAACCCAAGCCGAGTCTAGTTAGTGCAAATATTAATCACAATTACTTTGTAATGTTTGTAATCCACATTAGATTTATAAATGCGTGTTTGTTTATATTTTTTTGTTTTTCACTACAAGTTGGCCCTTTGCTCCGTCAGCGTTGTTAAAGTTTTTTTTATTCCCGTGGAATCTCCTCAATTTTCCGGGATATAAATGGGTATCTACGAGGTTATCCTATTTGTCAAGAAAATTATGTCTGATTTATTTGTGAAAAAAAGAGATAGATATATAAACTTTAATACGAGATAATATCCCGATAGACTTCTGTTATCTTCATCCGGAACAACGCTTTTTAACCGAAACTGTTATGGTTCAAATATATAACAGACTAGCTGATGCCCGCGACTTCGTCCGCGTGGATATAGGTAGTACCAAGTTTCATCGAAATAACTTGAGAAATGACGGACTTTTATACAAACTTTCAACCCCTATTTCACCCCTTTGGGGGTGGAATTTTAAAAACTGTGAATCACGTATGTTTTAATTTTCAACCCGCAGCTCATATACCAAGTTTCATGGATATAAGTAACTTGAGAAATGAAGGACTTTCATACAAACTTTCAACCCCTATTTCACCCCTTCGGGGTAAAATTTACGCAAACTGTGAAACACGTATTTCTTCATTTTTAACCGATAGCTTGTATACCTAGTTTCATTGATATAACTTGAGAAATGAAGGACTTTCATACAAACTTTCAACCCCTATTTCACCCTTTTGGGGGTCGAATTTTCAAAAACTGTGAAACACGTATGTCTCCATTTTTAACCCGCAGCTCATATATCAAGTTTCATGGCTATAACTTGAGAAATTAAGGACTTTCATACAAACTTTCAACCCCTATTTCACCCCTTCAGGGGTAGAATTTCGGGATAAAAAGTATCCTATGTCCTACCTCGTAGTATGGGCTCAAATCGTGCCAAGTTTCGTTTGAATTCATTCAGTAGTTTCGGCGTGATGCGCGGCCAAGATACAGACAGACAGACAGACAGACAGACAGACAGACAGACAGACAGACAAAAATGAAAAAAAATACAGATTTGGCTTCAGTATCGAATAATGAGTGCCCTCCAAAAAATTTTTTCAAAATATCTTCAATGTACAGAATTGGACCTGTTACAGTTTTATTATAAGTATAGATAGATTGCCTGAAAACTTAAAAGAATTACCATTCAGTGTATTTAGAAGAAAGCTGCATAAATGGCATTTTTTGTTAATTGTTAATCTATATTTTTTATATTAATTGTTTTTTTTAATAATTTATTAGGACATTATTTTTATGGACATTTGAGTTTACAGACATCTTAGACATTTCTTATTAATTATTGAGTATTCATGTAAAAATTATGTTGTGGATTAACTGATTAATAGTTTTATGAATTACTTTTGATAATAATTTCAACTCATGTTTGAATTTGCATGTCAGTAATGACGAAACATGTTTGGTCAAATTTTGTATGTGTTATCTTTGAATTGTACCATGTTTCAAGCAAATAAACGATTTATTTATTAATTTATAAATACGAAAGTTTGGATGGATCGATGGATGGAAGTTTGTATCTCAATCACGCCAGAACGGCTGAACGGATCTGGATGAAATTTGGTACAGAGATAGATTATAGTCTTAGAAGAAAGTCAGGATTTTTATCCCGGAAAATTAAGGAGATCCCGTGGGAATTCAAAAAACTTGCTGATGAAGTCGCGGACTTCAGCTAGTAGATAATTTAAACCGATGTAATTTTGCATGCCTGATCATAAGGTGAAGCAGTTCTACCGGAAAACTAACAATTAACATCTCATTGTAAAAAATGTTTCTGCAAATAAAGAATTTTGAATTTTGTAATTTGAATTTAGACACACTTTCGCATTTATAATATTAGTGTGGATTGTGTCTATTTTTTTTTTTTTTTTATCCACTACAAGTTAGCCCTTGACTGCGATCTCACCTGATATGCCTAATAGGCTTTGTGTTTCCGCAATAAGCTACATTTTCTAGTATTTACTTCCCCACGTTCGTTTCGAGAACTATCCTTTTTCACTTCTCAACTTTCAACTTCAAAATCCCGCCATACATCTGGACACACTTTATTTGCCTTTACTTGAATTATCAACCATACTTATATTAATACAAATAGGGATTAAATTCGCCTAAAACATAAATGGCTAGAGTATTAAGGACAATTGTTTTTCTCCACGCATGCGCCTAACTTCCGGCGGCCATTTTCAGGAAAACGCACACCGATCCAATACTGGTATTACGTCAGGTATTTCCATACCCACACAAGCGAGGGCATCAAATTCTTAGTAAAGGTTTTCAACCGTTTGTGTGTGTTTGTGTGTTTATTGTTGTGTTGGTGGGATGCTGAGTAAAGCTCTCTCCATACTGAGGTGTGTGATTAAGTTACCTTTTGTTTGTTTGGGCTTTGTTTGAGGATTAAATTTATTGGTTAGGAAGGATAGCGGGTAAAGCTCGGGCATTTAAAGCTTGAGAGTATTTTAGACAAACGAAATACATATTTCTTACTTTATATTTTCCACCTATGAAAATCTGTTTCAAGTACCTACAACTTCTAGTTACTTATATAAAAAAGTTTGCCGACCTACAAGCATTTGTAGAGGACGACTTATATATTGTTTAGATTAACGTCAAAATCGAGTTATAATTTATAAGTCCTGTTATTTAGTTTTCCCTCTCTTTTAAAAACGTAAATAAACCATTAATTGAGCTAAAATTGAATTTAAAAAAAAACGACCATTAATTAATAATATTACTATACAGTCAGCGTTATAAATATAACTGCCTCGTTGGTCTAGTGGTTAGCATGTTCGACTGCGGCCGACGAGGTCCCGGGTTCGAGTCCCGAGTAGGGCCATAAATTAAGTGTTGAGTTTTTCTAACTTAAAATTCTCGGTAGGCTAGCCCAGTGGTAGGAAGTTGGCGGTGAGTCACCATCGTGCCTCGGAGAGCACGTTAAGCCATCGGTTCCGGTTATTATCATTAACTTGATAATAGTCGTTACGGCCCGCCAACCCGCATTGGAGAAGCGTGGTGGGTCTAAGCGCTAATTCCCACTCTCCTATAAGAGTGGAGGCCTGTGCCCAGCATTGGGACGTTAATGGGTTGCAGTGGTGGTGATTATAAATCAGTGGTAGAGACATTAATACACGTCGTGATGAATGGTAGCGTCATCCCAACCCATCTTCAGCCGAACACTGAGCATGATTCTCCTCTCATAATGAGAAGGTTAGGCCATATTCCACCAAGTGCAGATAGGCAGACTGCATACACCTTTGAACATATTATGGAAAGCTCTCAGGTATGTTGGTTTCCTCATGATGTTTTCTTTCTCCGTTGCAAGAAAAATAAATTGGTCAGAAATGAAAAAGCTGGTGAAAAGTTAGCATTGAGTCCACGCCCGTTTGACACGGTAATATTATCGTTTGACCCACCAATCAATAAATCGTACCTACAATAAAATTTGAAAAGTCAACACGCCGCGTCTCTCCAAATTGCCGTTGAAAATACGTCATGGAAATTCGTACAATTTGTCCTGCAAATTGGATTGATGCAGGCGTCACTTAAATCCATTTTACTTTAGTCCATGATAAGGAACTAGAAGTTTAATTCGCTATATTCGCTGCTTTGGCGGGTTACAGCGAATTCAAGTTCTAGTTCCTTCATTAATTTGTCCCTTTTCTGGACGAGCCCCTACCGGTGACCTGACCTGGCTGGAGAGGCGCAGAGATTTCAGAACTCAGTCAGCCTCGCGTAGCGACCGCGTCCGGGCGTCCCGCGGCTCGCACCCCAACCCTCCGTCCCTCTCTCACAAATCTGTGCTAGCGTCCGTGGGAAAGAAACGGTGCAAGAACTAGGTACGTAGTAATTAAGGCTGACCCGTGAATTGCAGGGTTAAAGTCCCCTCGAGTGCCCCCTTGATTAATATCCGGGGAAGGATTAGAGTGAACTCGAGGAGAGGTTATGGCATCAGCTGATTATGGTGAAGCCATGGGTGAAGCAAAACAAAACTGGCATTGAATATGGTATTCTTTATTTTAAGAATATTAGCAGAAACTATTTTCGTTGGTAAATTCGGTAAGAATACATAAATATTTCGATCAATATCTCTATTCTCTACTAGAGAACTTCAGGACTGGATATCTAGCCAGGTATGATTGTTACTTAACCTTAGCTGAGGTTATATTTACGTCGTTAGATCTTAGATTGGTGTCTGTATCAAGATCTTCAGGAATGAAACGAAATAAAATATCTCTACCTAAGATTGGGTGAACTTTGCGTGTTCTTGTAATAGGTATGTAATTTTTTTCCATATTATTATCCTTACTGATACGACATCTCAGAAAGGGTTAATCAAAATGAAAACATAAGATTATACTGACAAAATTACACTATTTATTCTGATATAATAATAATTTAACAGTTGGTAGGGTTTTCTTTACAAATTACTCTCGATATCCAATATTTATGAAATTTGTATAAATTAACAATGTATCACTCTTTATAATTTTTCTAATAGTTTACTATCAATAAATATCCCTATAAATTACATAAATCTCAGTTTTAAAAATAGTACGCACCCTTTTACAAGACCCCCCTTGCTTATCTGAATTTAAATATGGCGGCGACCGACTAGCACACTATTCACAGACTACAATATGATAACCACAGAATACACAATAACACGGATAGTATGCGACATAGGGCAATAGTGTGGTATATATTTAAATATAGTGTTACAGTCGGCCATCCTCCGTGAACGAGTCCCTTCGTTCTTATTCACTAATTAAATCAAGATTATTTAAACAGTCATGAGTTTACAAAAAACATTAAAGTATTACAATCAATAATTATTGAACAAAAGATTCCTGAACAAGTATAAAATTAGGTAGGCCACGCAGGGCTGCGGTCAATGAAAATGTAAATTATGAAATCTTTGGTTATTTTTCTTTGAATCAGTCACTTAGCGGAGAACATTATTAGGTAGGTACATAAGTATGTTTTTCATAAGAAAAATCTTTAAATTATAAAAATCTCTTGGATACAATAAAGTAAGCATTGCTTTTCTTTTCTATGACTGCACGCCACTGCTTATCAACATCATTTACAGTTATCTATAGCCATGCGGTATCAAAGTTACTGCCTTCGCTTTGACACCATCAATAGCTGCATGTTTAGAGCCACTCATGGGCGGCGAGTTCATTACGCCAATCCTGCCCGGCTCAAAACATTCTCACTCAACCTAAATATAGCCGTACAGAGTCCAGGTTACTGCCTTCACCGGAACCCCATAGACGGCTGCGATGCTCTAAGCCACTCCTGGGCGGCGAGTTCATTACGCCAATCATGCCCGGCTCAGAACACCGTCCTTCAACCTAATCATAATCATTTATTTGCTGATTGTAGTTAAGTATTTCCGTGTCACAATCTGCCAATCTTATGGCGTACAAATTATTAGAGATACAATAATATAATAATTACAACACCTTAACATATTATTTTGATGGAATAATTCATGCATTCTGTCACTAATTATCATTATTCTATTAACAATCTTCCTCGATCTAGAAGTTATTATTATCATGCAATGTCAAAATATTTACTAATATTTCCAATTAATACTTTAAAGAAAGTAAATAAATAAATTCCTAAAGCCGTACAGAGTCCAGGTTACTGCATTCACCGAAACCCTGTAGACGGCTACGATATTTTAAATCATCTCTTTTCACTAATTTTGCAAAGCATTGGAAATAAATCATCACAGGTTACAATTCAAATCAAAAGGAAAATACCGAAAACTGGGCTGTTGTTGCGTCTTTACCATTTACTTACCTATTTACTATGATATTTAAAACATTAGGTACGTTCCCCGCGCTTTATTTTGGCAAGAATTTAAGAAGGTACTTGCCCTCACTTGCATACATTGCAGTTAACAACAGTGTAACTCAGAATCTATATTCATCTCTTTCTAACAACAGGTATAGCGTATGTTGACCTTTATGTTCTTTCCCTTTCTCCGCGTACGTAATATTTACGCCGTTTTTTTAGTGCAATGATGTTTGCGTATGCCGCGTCTATTTGTAATAAGTCGTTGCCTATTTATAAAAAAAAAACTTTTGAATTATAATTTCACAAAAACCAATTTTAATCAAAAGCGAATGGGGTTAAATAATTTATCTTTATATCGTTTTGTTTCGAAATAAGCGGAAACGCCACATTCAGGGGTAGTCAACTTTGTAGGCATTGGTTTGTTCAATACGTAAACCTTCCCTTTAGATGTCTGTGGTTCAATAGGTGGATTTGATAAATAAAGGGTTTTCAGTTGCAAAACAAATCAATGATAAAAAAAATAATTTATTACAACGGCAACACCAAAGCTTTCAGCTGATAAGAAATGTCATACTTGTCAATATGCTTGTCAATTTCCAAATCGAGAGTTTTCAAAATTCAAGTCAAACTGTCAAACGGTATTTTATACGTATAGTCTATGATTTTTTCATCAGTTAATCAGTTCGCTGTTAATTTGTTTTTGATATCGTCTCTATGCGTTTTTCCTATTTCATGTGGTTTATTGTTTGAATTGCAGTGAGTTGAGTGCTTTCCACTCTGCCTTTGATTTGAGATTCTGCGTACGGGATATCTTTTAGTGATCTTTATGGTATTAGGTTATGTTTTCGTATTTACGTTCAGTTCGGCTTTTGCAGCCTAACCCACAGCAATACACCATGGTCTATAGGTTAAGCCACTTTTTCGTAAGCTACTGAGTAGGACAAAATAACATTTTTTTCGCTCTGTCACTTCTTGGCATTAGCGTCTATTATATACCCATTTCGCTCACCTGTGGTATTATTATTGCATTGTCTCCTCTTCCTATACTCTATGCGCTATATTGTTACTGTTTCACGACTCTAGTGACTCCATGGACTTAATATATAATATAAATTAATTGACTCTTACTGTGTAGTGTGTTGTTTTGACATTTACTCCGCTAGGAGTTTATGTGTTCTGTGGCAACATTATCACGTCATGTTGTTCTATGGACAGGAATGTTCCGATACCACCGAAATATCGATACCTACTGTACTACCAAAAATGAGTAGTACACAAACCGTTTGGTGATTTTTCACTACGTAGTGCGGTATTAATATAAATGAGTACTTTATATTATTATCGATAACTACTCATATCTATAGATTATCATTTATTTTTTTATTACTACATTATCTAAACTATACTAATTCATTGATGTCATAATACGACAACGATTCGATTTCGTATAGTAATCGACTTTATTTTAGAAAGAGTTTTGATCGATTTATCACATTGATATTTTTTTTTTTCAACATTTTGTTTTATAACCAAGCGCTTAAATTACTCTATTTAATGAATTAAAATAAACCATTAATTAAAAAAATACAATAAATGCATTTATTATTTGGTAACATTAATCAGACAGATCATAAAAAAAAAACATCCATCTCTATAGATGTACGGTGCATAACAATCACGAGAGCTTGTGTTGCAGCTTCATGGCTATTTTGGAAAGGAAATTCGTAATGGTAATCAGTAGAAAAGTATACGAGTTACGAAATATCGCAGCCAAAGGGCATGTCGCTTCACTATTGTAAATATTTGCATCTATTGTGTCGCATAATATATTATTGCGCTGTATGGTCGTTGGTTGGCTGTCATTAACTATGAAACTTCATAAGTCTGCTTAAGGCAAAAGTTGGAAGGAATATAATCTACGGCTATTGACTTTTATTTCTCATATCGTCATCATCAACATGTTCAATATAAGTTACCTAAACTAAATTCTACACAGTACAGTGTAGCGGTCGTTGCTCACTATCACACTTCTCTCAGATGTGTGTGCCGAATCGATTCAATACAAGTGTACGGTCCACAGTCCAATTCTCCATCAGTATTAAAATACTTTTGATTTACATTTCATTTAACAATCAATCAGTGTGCATAATACCATCGGGACCATCACGCGTGCCTCTATATCATTATTAGAATACTAATTATTAGGCAATAAAACAATTATCAATCATATCTATCATTTATCGATCCTAGACCGAAGAACAAGTACATTTAATTCGATAATGAGTAAGTATCGAAAAAAATAGAACGATTCTAAAAGTACTTGATGTCGAAACAAAAGTATCGAGTACTTGCTTGTACGTCCCTATAAATCATTGGTTGAGTTCAGAGACAAGTAACATCACTAACATTACCTTGTCTCTGAACGTTACGTCAGAGCAAGGAGCGTTACCATGGAAGAAGGAATTACGACTGCCGTAGCGTTACGCTCTGGACTAGTTTATTAGTGATCTGTGGTTACGCTCCGTTAGGGTTATATTATTCTATGGTTACGCTATTGTCATTTGTCAGAGACAAGTATTGTTCAATTTTAATTTTTATTCATCATTCCCTTCTGATTCAGTTGTAAAAGTGTTTTCTTACGGTTCCAAGGCAGTCATCAGTACATTTTCGATAAATGAATTAACATATTCAGCACTCAAATGTTTTGTGTTCATGAATCGCATCGGCTTAGTAAGTATTAAATACATTGATATATCCAAATGCCAAACTATTTTACGTGGTTTTATATCTCAAGAGTGCTAATTTATATCTAAATCTTTTGTTTCAGATCACTAATGGCAGCATTTTATGTTAAATGCTATAGTATATAAATTCAATCTCAAGCAATCTTTGAGGTTGTACCTCCACCCGAATTTGGTCACCAGCAAGTTAGCTTCAGTTGTGAAATATCTATATTAAGAGCTCGATCTAATAGTGTCATGGTAATGCCCAGGAAGAGATGTTATACTTATAAATATTACCCCATTACATTAGGTAATAAGAATTAATATACTTAATTATTTTGGGTTGGGCTTTAGTATACTGTTTAATCAAGTTGTACATATTGTGTGTATATATTATTTACTCAATCAACTTATACATTCTTTTACTAGGTTTCAAGGCTGGAAAAAGTTTGTGCTGCCTGTTGGCGACCAGCAGATAGCAAGGTCCACAGACAACAACAACTTGATGCAAATCTAACAGAGTTGCAGGAAATCAACAAGTCAATAAATGAACCCGTCTGAAATTCTAGTATCCCTTTCCTTCACAATTCATTGCTCAACACTCCGGACCCACTATTACTACATCAAAAATTTGCTCTGCAGTCTATAGACGTGCAGTAGCTCAAGCTTTTTGGATAAGAACATTTATAGGCACCTGACCAAGCCACACTTATTATATTTTACCGGAGTTCCTAAAAAAATGTAATTATGTTTAAAATAAAAAAAACTGAATCACCTGTTTTTGTTTTTTATTTTTTTTTAATTATCAGGAATACCTTGAATACTGTAAATACTTTTTCTTGGATATTACCTAAGTCATAGACTATACCTAAATGATATCTAATACATCAACCATACTTCCACTGTGATTAGCTAAGAATAAAATAATTATATAAATTGTCTATTGTCTTTAGGTACATATACTTACTATTATAAAGTATACCTAACAATTACCTAACTTAACCTCAAAGTACCTATAATTTAAAATTCAGATTACTCTAAACTCAAATCGAATATCCTAATGTTTTTTTATTTTTATTATTATCTAATCCGAAGATTGGATACTTTTTTAAAAAAATGTTTTACCGTTATTTCGGTGACGCAAGAACAGCCCAAATCTCATACAAAAATGGTCATGATCAATACATTTAATAGATTAGTCTTACCTAATATACTCTTCTTCACAACTAATGAACTGGTGCATTCAATAATCAATATAATGTTATAACAATAGGGTAATTAGAATTTATACTTCACTGCCCCGGCCCTGTCTGTCGGACCGGTGAGAAGCTACGTCGCAAATTCATCTCTGGGTTGCAGTCACTCTTGTCTCTGAAACTTACAATAATGTGTTTTTATATGTACTAACAAGCATTTAACTCCAAAAGGAAAAAAAAACTATGTTCGAAAATCGAAAGTTAAATAGGTAATAATGCGGGGCGTTGGTAACGAAACAATTAAATTAAAATTGTTAAGTAATCCCACTTCTGAGATGATACGACATCTCAGAAAGGGTTAATCAAAATGAAAACATAAGATTATACTGACAAAATTACACTATTTATTCTGATATAATAATAATTTAACAGTTGGTAGGGTTTTCTTTACAAATTACTCTCGATATCCAATATTTATGAAATTTGTATAAATTAACAATGTATCACTCTTTATAATTTTTCTAATAGTTTACTATCAATAAATATCCCTATAAATTACATAAATCTCAGTTTTAAAAATAGTACGCACCCTTTTACAAGACCCCCCTTGCTTATCTGAATTTAAATATGGCGGCGACCGACTAGCACACTATTCACAGACTACAATATGATAACCACAGAATACACAATAACACGGATAGTATGCGACATAGGGCAATAGTGTGGTATATATTTAAATATAGTGTTACATTACTAAGTAATATTTTAAATTTGAACGTGTGTCTATCTGTCTGTCCATAACTATTTCGCGGTTTACAGCCTAAACCGATCTTGATGAAATTTACATACATCTGCATTTTAAGCTTAATATCGGATATCTTCAATTTTGAAAAATCTGGGAGTTACTGCGGGATTTTTAAAAACTTGGAATTAGCAGACACTAGTTATTTAGTTTTTATAACCAGACTATATAGAAAACTTTGGTGTCAAATCAGAAATCAATACCCGAAATTATGATACAATAAGTTTACTCTACTTTTTCGCACTAAACTAAAAAAATACCAGGCCCGATAGAGCTACAAAAAGGTTATTTTTGTAGATTATGTAAACCACTCACAGAGAAAAACACTTACCCGACCGGACACAAGTGGAGGGCATAACTGAGATGTTTTCGCAGGAAAATGGAACTTTTTTATAGTTTTCTTGACCTAATTGCTGCCATAATAGTAGTTTATGCAACTGTCATATAATGAAGGGTATTAAAACACGAGTGTGAGTTTATGAAACGAGCGCAGCGAGTTTCATAATAGTAACGAGTGTTTTAATACCCGTGTTATATGCAGTTGCATACACTACTTTATCTTCACTAATGAAATTTATCAAACAACAAGAAAAAGCTGACAATAGTTTATGTATATACGTGTATTGTCACAGTGAACTTGCCGCCATTAAAATCTAACCAATGAGAGCGCAGCTGCGCGCGCAGGGCCAATCAGGAGCGAGCGCGCGCTGTTCGTTTTTTATTAGGGTTCCGTACCCAAAGGGTAAAAACGGGACCCTATTACTAAGACTCCGCTGTCTGTCTGTCTGTCTGTCTGTCTGTCTGTCTGTCTGTCTGTCTGTCTCCAGGCTGTATCTCATAAACCGTGATAGCTAGAAAGCTGAAATTTTCACAAATGATGTATTTCCGTTGCCGCTATAACAACAAATACTAAAAATTAAAAATATATATATATTAAGGGGGGTCCCCATACAATAAACGTGTTTTTTTCGTATTTTTTTGCTCAATATTAAAAACGGTAACAGGTAGAGGGTTAAAATGTTCACAGAATATTAACTTGTATATTACCTTTCAAAATAAATAATTAAATATCAATAAAGTAAATATTAAAGGGGGGCTCCCATACAACAAACGTAATTTTTATAGTAAAACTTACTACAGGTTTGTACGGAACCCTCGGTGCGCGAGTCCGACTCGCACTTGGCCGGTTTTTTTAATTGGCACAAGATCTTACCAAAGAGTTTTGTGTATGTAAGTTTAGTAGTTTCGACGAAGTTTTCACGTATAACCCAACTGTTTTCAAAAGCCAGCCTAATATCAAAATTTTCGCCAGGTTAATTGGTCGCGTTTTATTGATGTTATAATGAGATTTTACGATATCGATGTGGATATTATACCATCATGTGAAATTGCTTAAATTGAGTGTTTTGTTATCTGCGCTATAACAGTAGTAATTATAAGTCAAGTATTGGAAACATAAGTAGAATGTTATAACATTAGTGTAGATAAACTACTTTACTATGGCAGTTTTGCTACTTTTGACATGTAATTCAACTCCTTTGTACTACCAACAATGATTTCCTCTTTTTATTAATTTAATGTCTGTACTATTGAGTAAGTATTCTGAGGTAGAGTCGAAGGAAAAGCGTTTTGAAAGAGTGGTAGTTTTATAAACCTACTTAATGGGTCTTGAAGTATTTCTCTCTCCGCTCAAAATAAATCTGAGGAAGCTTGAAATAGAGTATTTCTATTTCTCAGTGTTGTGAAGTCTAAGTATTCGTTATCACATAGTGTTAAAAGTTTTTTAATGGATAAACATGCGATGGATTTCTAAACCCTTCCGCATTCAACTCAACTTAAATAAGTCATGCCATTTCGACCCTTAGGCATATTTTGTAAATTATAACCACTAAATAGGTAGTTTACCTATAACTGATACCGATAGCTTAACCGAGTTTCTTGCTGGTTCTTCTCGGTAGAAATGTCATTCCGAACCAGTGGTAGATTCATTTGACGATTCAAAAGTACTTGTAAAAGGTTATTTGGTTAAAAAACATTAGAATTAGAGCTCAATTTCGTATACCCATTCTTATACGTTTAGGTATGAACGATACTCTAACGTATAGGAATGGATACATAAAATTGAGCTCTAATTCAATGCAGTTATGGTTTATATTACTTTTACGCTGAACCAATACGTTTGATCGGCCATTCTTACATGATTGGGGGGCAGGATCAGAGGCCCAATTGTCTAGGCAAATCGTTAACAACGATTAACTTAACTCGAGCTGTTTTAGGAGTTCATACATGCTTTTTGACGTGCTCTATAGACAGGTCGAATTATACGTTAGACAAACGATTACGATTACGATTTCCTAACACAATCGGGGGTCAGAATTAGAATAAACTTTATTCAAAAATGGAACACAGTACACTTTTTGAACGTCATAATGATATTATAACAATGGTTAACTTTGCTTTCCCAGCACAATCGACTGATATGCCCGAATATGTCCCTCGCCACAGAAATAATAACTGTGCCTCATTGATCCGCTGGTTTGCATTTTCGACTGGGGATGACGAAACCCTGGATTCAGTTCCCGGGTCGGCTCACAAATAGGCGCTGGGTTTTTAGGGTTCCGTAGCCAAATTTGGCAAAAACGGAACCCTTATAGATTCGTCATGTCTGTCTGTCTGTCTGTCTGTCTGTCTGTCTGTCTGTCTGTCTGTGTGTCCGTCCGTATGTCACAGCCACTTTTTTCCGAAACTATAAGAACTATACTGTTGAAACTTGGTAAGTAGATGTATTCTGTGAACCGCATTAAGATTTTCACACAAAACTAGAAAAAAAACAATAAATTTTGGGGGTCCCCATACTTAGAACTGAAACTCAAAAAATTTTTTTTCATCAAACCCATACTTGTGGGGTATCTATGTGTATATGGATAGGTCTTCAAAAATGATATGGAGGTTTCTAATATCATTTTTTTCTAAACTGAATACTTTGCACGAGAGACACTTCCAAAGTGGTAAAATGTGTGTCCCCCCCCTGTAACTTCTAAAATAAGAGAATGATAAAACTAAAAAAAATATATGATGTACATTATCATGCAAACATTCACCGAAAATTGGTTTGAACGAGATCTAGTAAGTAGTTTTTTTTTAATAATTTAAAACTTACTACAGGTTTGTACGGAACCCTCGGTGCGCGAGTCCGACTCGCACTTGGCCGGTTTTTATTCTGTTCTACAATCACATATAAGTATATCCATACTAATATTATAAATGTGAAAGTGTATCTGTCTGTCTATCTGCTACGCTTTCCCGGCCCATCTTTTCAACCGATTTTATACCAACCAATTTGGTATAGCGGTCGGCTACATCCCGGGGAAGGAAATAGGCTACTTTTTATCCCGGAAAATTACGGTGTATTTCGGTATTTTCGAATTTGTCGTTTCGGTTTTATCGATTAAATTAATTAAACTAGCTGATGCTCGCGACTTCGTCCGCGTGGTTTAAGTTTTTTAGATTCCTGCGGGAACTCCTCAATTTTCCGGGCCCAAAAAAGTAGCCTATGTCACTCTCCAGGTCCTCTACTATACCCATGCCAAAAATCACGTCGATCTGTTGCTTCGTTTCGGCGTGATTGAAGGACAAACCAACAAAAAATTCAGCAGTGCTACTCGACCATAAAGTTCATCAAAATCCTTTTGTGATGGCTTCAACAGGCCTTCAACGAGAGGGGTAGGGGGGATAAGGGTCGGAAATATCCTCGAGGGTTATGGACAGGGGTTACACCCCCGTGCTAGAGTCACAAAGGGTCGTGGTAATATGAGTTATTACTACCCTTTGAAAAGAACGGCCGATAAGGATAATATTGTAAGGGACGTTTTTATTACGTTATAACTCGAAAACTTGACGGTATGAGGGTGGACGGGAAATCGAGAGGTTGTAGATACAAACGTCAGGCGACTGAATATTGACGATGTGGCAAACTAATATAAATGTTGGATAGAAGCAGGCGTTACTTTACGGAAGTCCATGATAATGAATTCACTAGAACTTTAATTCGGTAGACAAATCTATGTAGTACAGCGTGTATCTTGCGCTTGTAGCTTGCAACATTCACCGCCCAGTAAGCCAGCAATTCGCACAACCACACCCACAAAAATCTTCCAAATTATACTCAACGGACGTTTCACTCGGATACCGGAGCATCTTCAGGTGGGCTCGACATTTTTTTTTAATATTTAGCGAATTAAACTTCTACTTCCTTCATTATTATAATAATGTCCTCCCGACCGAATTTCGGCCACGGCGGCCTATCTCCAGAAAGATTAGCCATCTGTGCGGGATATATGCACAAACAACTGTTTGTGCACAAGTGTGTGCGCAAACACAGGTGCGCTCTCTGTTCCTTTACTTTCATAGCCCGATGGGACGGAATATCTGACACGACCGGAGAGAGATCAGACGCAGGACCGACGGATTTACGTGCTCTCCGAGGCACGGGGGTGAAACACGGGGGAGTAAGGAACGGCTAGTACTGAGAATTTCTTGTCAGAAAAACCCAATACTTGTTATGGCCCGACCCGGGAATCGAACCCGGGACCTCGTAGGCCGCAGTCGAACATGCTAACCACTAGTGACTAGACCAACGGCAGTCAATCATTATTATTAATGTTAAACTAGATGCTGAGGAATGTCACAAATACTTTAATTGCTTTTACTATTGCTTATTTCAGTATTTTAACAAAAATAAGCGTAGTTTTATGTAAAAGTTAACCCCATTTGTTTCTGTTTTGTCATTTTTTTCGTGTCTGATCAGATAAGCTGACAGGGACGGACTCGAAGGCACGAAATGTGAGATAGTATCGCATTTTTTCACGCTACGTATTTCAAGACACGATGTGACTTGACAGGTTGAGGGAAGGATCGCTCTAGGAGCGACCTCGCGCTTTAGTGTGGTTTTTTACACTATGAGCGCGATATGCTATACAGTTCTTGGTGTAAATGTTTCTGTGTATGTTTTCTAACTGCCTCGTGGGGTAGTGGTTAGCATGTTTGACTGCGGCCGACGAGGTCCCGGGTTCGAGTCCAGGGTCGGGTCATTTGTAAGTGTTGAGTTTTTCTGACTAGAAATTCTCAGTACTAGTCCGAAGTTAAAGAGTTGGCGGTGTTTCACCCCCGTACCTCGGAGAGCACGTTAAGCCGTCGGTCCTTGTTATTATCACTAACATGATAATAGTCGTTAAAGCCCGCCAACCCGCATCGGAGCAGCGTGGTGGGTCTAAGCTCTAATTCCCTCTCTCCTGTGAGAGTGGAGGCCTGTGCCCAGCTGTGAGACGTTAATGTGCTGTAGTGGATGTTTTTGCTTCTTCGCCGGGTCATTGGTTCCCTCGTTACTGCTAAATCACTTGATTTTGATAAATGAGGCACCAGATGAGGTATACTTTTCCCTGCGATCTCACCTAGTGACGATACAGTCTAAGATATTAGCGGACTTACTCCTAAAGTCAGTTTCATTCATACCATACCCCACAGTTTCTTAGTGCCATAGTACTGGCAAGATACGATATAAAAATACGCCGTTTCGGTACATGTCTTCTTCCACGCACTCCTGTGAGGCGTCAACGACGTCAACAACTCTTATGTCTTTTCTCACACAAACCATTCATCTCTTCTAAGTCTTCCTCCACTCCAATGAAGGAACTAGAAGTTTCCTGTGTCACAGTGTCTATCTTGCACTAACAGCTTGCGATATTTAGCCCAGTACCGCCCAGTAAGCCAGCAATTCCTATTCTGTACCATATATAGATTTGTCAGCTGTGGCGGATTATAGGAAATTAAACTTTTAGTTCCGTTATTATCATGGACTTCCGCAAAGTAACGCCTGCTTCCATCCAATATTTTCCTCCACTCCTTTATATTTTATCATCTAATCTAATCTAGCCACTGTCCCACGACTGGGCAAAGGCATCCCTCCGATTTTTCCACATCTCCCAATGTTGTGCTTCGTAATTTTATAATACATAATTTATAATGCAGTTTCTTTATAAAATCATGCTTCTGCTTACCATATGCCCTGCCCATCTCCATTTTTGTCGCTATGTCACTAACATTTAAACAGGGAGCTTAAGGCGGGGGATGTAAGTGCTCCAGCTTGTGACGCGGCGGCGGAGGATCCTCTTCACACTCCGCTACGTGCGCGGAATATTATGAGTTATTACGCGCTCAGTACGCACATTATACACGGACTACACGCAGTTTATCTCTATTAATTGTGAATAATATTATTGTGAGTTATTGTGTAAAATAGATAAGTAGGTATTAGTTATTTATGCAACAGTTGTGTAATAAGGGGTATTAAAACACGAATGTGGGTTTATCACGAATCATGAATGGGTCTGATAATAGTATCATATGAGTGTTTTAATGTAGTATACATATAAGTCAATGGTTTTAATACCTAATTATCAACTGTTGCATACAAGACTTTATCTACACTCATAATATAAATCCTCTATAACAGATTCTGAAATAGTTAGCTTACTGCTAACATTTAAACATCTAGTCCTTGTAACCTAATATCATCAAAACTCAAAACTTGAATCGCTCTTTTTTTTTTAATTTTTTTTTTTTAATTTTTGTTTTTTAATTTTTTTTTTTAGCTAACTGTTTCAGAACCTGTTATAGAGGATTTATAGCATGGGAGTAGATAAAAATAGTTATGTTCGGTTTACTTATAACAGAAACTTCAGAAAAGTAGCCTACGAGAGAATGAGTATAACTTGTATTCTATCTCAGTCTCTCGCTGGCTAAATCCTATTTATGAATACGTTTTTGTCTTTAAGTCTCTTTTTGGTGTCGCTTTTTTCATTTCATCGAATCTTCAAATCACAACGATTTTATAGAAGTTTCACTTCAAAAACTTAATAAACGCGGACAAAGTCGCGGGCATAATCTAGTGAAATAATATCTATCCCCTATTAGAAACACCTTAATAGTCAAATTAAACTAGCGAGCAAGAGAAATAACTAAGCAGCGAAGTCTCTAATCTATACCACTTAGATATAGATTGTCGCATTCATCATTAGAGGCAGTCACAAAGCAATGTCAGCGCACATTATGCGCTGCGGAATATTCTAGAACCCAATTAGTGGTGAATATTCTCACGACGACGCTGAGCCCTGCGCGCATGTAGGTATCAGCCTTAATTAAGGCTAGACTTGACACTTTACTAAGGCGAAATTAAATTCTAGAGTTATTCGTGTGAGTTTTAATACACTGAGTAACTTATTATCAACTAAGACAAGAAATTAAGTTTCGATCGTAACGAAATGAAATTTTGTCAAGATTTACGTTCAGGGTTGCATCCTGAAGGACGAAAGGTACTTTTTTTATCCCGGAATTAAATTATTCTCACAGTATTTTCAAAAAACCTACATCTATGTAGACGTAGTCGCGGGTATCATCTAGTAATAATTAATAGGTAGATTGTTTTCTTTCTGGTTTAAGTAATTTTCACTAAATATTGGGGCACATTTATTTTGGCTCCGATCTTCTGAACATGTGAAATCTCTAACAGGTAAAATGCTTGAGAGATGATGCAAACAACCAGGTCTAACTCTAAAGCTGTCTGAAATAAGATTTTTTACTACTGTAGTAGGTAAGTGTTTTTATAAAAATAACTACTTTATACTAAAAAAAACATTTTGGATTATTAATAATATTATGCCATATTTCAAAATTTGCGATGCACTCGTAGTTCCAAACTGAAACCGCAATCAAAACCAACGGTCCGAAACACGAAAACACAGCAAAACGTTTTCATATTTCTATTAGTCAACCCTGGAAACTCTTCCCCAAACTCATTTTGTACAAAATTTACCTGCAATTTAGCCCGTGGAGCCAATTTCGTTCGTACAATCCACGGAATATGATCAAGAATTCTTTGAAATATTTAAAGGAATCTCTCTTTGTACTGTCGAATTAGATTTTGGTGGATCGCAAATGGGATTATGGATTAGTATATTAGAGGTAGAGTAAGGCTATGTAATGTTTTTTACGCCACTAAAAGTTAGCCCTTGACTGCAATCTCACCTGATGGTAAGTGATGATGCAGTCTAGGACGGTAGCGGGCTAACCTGTTGGGGTATGGCAGTTATATTAAACCCATACCCCCAATGGAACGCTAAATCGGTACGTCTTTGTCGGTAGGGTGGTAACTAACCACGGAAGAAGCGTCCCACCAGGCCAGACCAGAGAAAATTCAGAAATTATTTTCCGAATTGATCCTGCCGGGGATCAAACCCGGAACCTCCCAGTTATAAGACCACAGCGCTCACCACTGCGCTAGCGAGGTCGTCACAAAGTTCAAACCTACTACTAATTAGTAGTTACTACTAATTACTAGGGACTTACTACAAAATGCCTGATTTCGTCCACGTGGAATAAGGGTTTTAAAAACCATGGGAAGTCTTTAATTTTTCTAGCGAAATGTAGCGTATGTCACCCTCCGTCTTTAACGTGACGTTGTTGCTGATTGAAGGACAAACCAAAAAGAGCATTGTTATGGAAACCTTTAGATTTTCCGTTATAGAATGTCTCGGTACTAAATTTCATAAAATGAGTTTATGAATTGGGCCGTGATACACACAAGAAAAACTTATATACAGGTAGACACTTTTTCAGATATTATGAGCATAAATTATCTTCATTTCTTTTCAGTGAGCTATTTTGCACATCTTTATTAATTATTTGCAACATAATAAATATAAAAATTAAAACGCGTGCTTAGTATGGAATTTTGTGGCAAAGTGCATTGTGCTGGTGCGGCACTAATAAACGCCATAAAACAAAATAAGAAGAATGAAATATTGAATAGGGACGTCATCAAAGCTCGACGCACTTTTTTTACTTTAATCGATAGTTTAAAATAGATATTCAACAAAAAACTAACAGGGGCCGTGGATATTACGACTTTCGGGAAATCCTCTATTTAATAATAACTAAAAAAATTATTTTTTTTGAATAGTTGTCAAATATCCAATTAAGGGGATCTATTCACGAAACAGCTTTGACAACAATCTAATTTAGGCCTTCATTACCCAAGTAACTTAATTATTATTTCCTACTAAGTGCACGGGTGGACTTTTGGAAGCGAAAAATCCAAATGAATTTCGAAATTTAATTTACTCGTCGCCGGCTATTTGTATAAGCTCTTCGTATAACGTGTGAAGTGTTTAATTTGATAATCATGTTTTTGTATGCATGAATGAATTAATAAAAAGAAAAATATATATTTGAGTTCCGTATTAAAACTCTAAAGTTATAGAGAAGGTGGAGAAACATATTATAGTAATAAGATATTTCTTTTCGAATGAATTTACTACATTACCTATGATACATGAGATAAGTACATGAAAATAAAAATGATACGCCTGAGCCTTAACAAGGAGTGGAAATATTAAAAGCTTGGATACAGCCTGACCCAAATTTAAAGCATGCATCCGTGACGATGCAGTAAGTGATGATGCAGTCTAAGATGGTAGCAGGCTAACCTGATAGGGGCATGTCAGTTGTTATGTAGTTGAATAATGATTAAAGTAATTAACCGATGAAACGACATAAAAAGTTACATTAGGCAAGCAAAACTACATCAATCTACGCCGAATACGACGACTCAGCAAAATGTCACCTAAAATCTGGAGTTACTTACCGACACCCTTTTATATACCGTCTATGTACTCGGTAATGTGTGCTCGGTTATAATTTACTACATTACACCAGGCATTACGGCTGATTTACATTACTCTACCAACTACCAGTCCAGTGAACTCATTTAGCGGTGTTAGCTGAATATTATGTAAACACTAATCAAATCAAATCAAATCAGTTCCCGCGGGAAGGTTTTATTTTTCCAAAATATATTGTAGCTTTTATGTTAATTCAGGGTACAAGCAATCACTTTTCCAAATTTCAGCCACATCGGTTCTGTTGTTGTGGCGTAAAGGAGTAACGAAGTATGGGTAGTCGAGTATGTCACACTCTCTTTAACGTTTCTGTGGTGGTGTCGTGTGGTGCGGGTTGTTACGTTCCCTCAAATATGGTTGAGCGAAGCAATGGCTGGATCATGCGTCATGCTCGTGAACGGGTGCCACCGTCGGAAATGGGGCTACCTCTGTCTGCCAGTCTTGGCGTGTATTGAATATTGTATGCTCGTGAAAAAAGCTTACTATACAATCGAAGATTACGTAAATGATAAAAAAAAGCGTGGATTTGATTCGCTCCAGCTATGCGTGGGACTGCAGTTACTTGTATCATTATGATGATTGTAAGTTTTGATGGAAAAGAGCAACCACCGAGTTTCTTGCTGGCTCTTTTCGGTAGGAATGTCATTCCGAACCAGCGGTAGATTCATATTATAACGATTCAAAAGCGCTTGTAAAAGCTTATTTGAATAAAAAAACATTTGAATTTTGAATTTTGGACGAACATCCAAACTTTCACATTTATAATATTAGTAGGATAGTTTTAATTATTCTGGACCACCCCTTGGCCTGAGGTAGCCACCCCTTGGTTCACACCAAGGTGAGGTGGGGTGGTGGTCGGTGTTGTTAGTGAGGTTTCCTAAACCTCCTGAAACACGTGTTTTATTATATTCTACTGAAAGCCCAAATTATACTCATATATACCGTGATGTAATAAAAAATGTTAACTACAAATCATCCCAGCAGTCCTATAAATGTCATAAGAAAAACGATAGTCTTGTCAAACCAACTTTCATCCCCTATTTGAAATGGAATTTCAGGCTTTCTTAGTGAAATACATTATAATAACCTTTTGTCAAAACTCGAATCGTCGAGTGAATCTATCACTGGTCCGGAATGTCATTCTATAATACGTGTAATACTTCTTATATAAAGACGTATAAAAATAAACTGTACACCCTTTGATGACGTAAGAATTTACAAGTTCCAGCGACTGGAATAGTGTGAAGCAGCCGTTGCTGCTAACAGCCGCCTCCATATAAGTAAAACCAGCCATATAAATTTCCCCTCGTAAAACCGGAAGGAGTAAAATTAAGCCAGCTCTTATCCTGCGAGTTGCCGAGTTACATTTATCAACGCTAGTGGCGCTACTTTAAAAAGTCGTCAAAGAATTTTACGCTCAAAATTTTTATCTTGAAACCTACTCGTAGTTGGAATTGTTTGCGCAACCTTCTCGAGCTTTAACTGTAACGTTTCGTTTTATATTTTACGAGATTTAAAGTTACTGCGTTACAATACATAAACATTCTACTTTGATGTCGTTTGTGGTACCTACTGCATGTTCTAGCAAGTCGAGACTCGCTTGAAATAGTCTATCCACACTAAGTACCTAGTTGGGATCTCCCAATGCTACGATTTCCAGTGCAGGGTTGATATTCAAGCTCCTTGGGACGCCAAAGTTTTTTTTTTGCCTTGACTGCGATCTCACCTGATGGTAAGTGATGATGCAGTCTTAGATGTTATCGGGCTAACCTGTTAGGATCATGGCAGTTAATATATTAAACCCATAACCCTTCGGTTTCTACACGGCATCGAATCCGGAACGCTGAATCGCTTGGCGGCTCGTCTTTGCCGTTAGGGTGGTTACTAGCCACGGCCGAAGCCTCCCACCAAGCTCCCCATACCACGTACCCATTGCTTCAAGTTTGGCTGGTTAGCCGGTTTTTTAGGTGCAACTTTAAATGTTGGATTTATCTTATAAGAAGAAAAGCTTTGGAAGACAATTCGAGGTAAAATTTTTAAAGGTAAAATTATTTTAAAACTTCTCAAAGTTAAGAGTGTAGAGCTGATAAATTTTATTCTGTGGACTTTTGAATAGAGCTGACTTAATTCAAGTATTAAAGGCTTTGCGACGAAGAAAGATAATATTATGCGCTTCTATTCGCACAAAATTTCCATTAGCTTTTAGTTAAGTTTACATACTCAATGAATGTTCTTCTTAACAATTTTTTTTTTACAAGCTTAGAGCTGACATAGGAAGAAATGAATTAATGAATTACATGCGTTAATAACATGCTAGACTAAAAATCAGTTGCGAGGCAAAAATTGCAATATTTTGCACAAAATCGTAACACAATTGGATTGGATAAGCTGAGATTATTTAAAAACAAACAAATAATTACAAAAGCGAAGTGTAACCTTTTTTATTAGATTGTATGAGGCAGCACTAAAATAATACACTTTCTACTTATTCAGGGCAGAAATTACCTCGCAATTTAGAGACCGTGCAGCCAATTTAATACGAGTACGATCCTGAAAATATCAACAAAAAAATCTTTGAAATATTTAGCTGTGTGAGCTCTCTCTGTACCGTCGAATCAATTATGCATCGCCTTAACGAGATAATATAATAAAAGGGGGCCATTCGTGAAGCAGCTTTGGCAAATATGATTAAAGTCCTCCATTAGCTCAGCAACATCTTTTTAGGGTTCCGCACCCGAGGGACAATATGGAGCCATATTAATGTCACTGTCTGCCTGTCCTTCTGTATGTTGCGGTTCTCTAGTACTCGTAGATAGAATTAGTAACAGAGCTGAGGACATTAATTGGTGTAGAATATTGATCCTGGTTCAAAAAATAAAATTGTAAATTCAATTTATGTTAGTTTTCTTCAAGCACATGAAACAGGAGCCAAATATTTTTATTTTCCATCTGAACATGTGAAGTGCCATTCCCCGAAGTTAATTATGTAGAGTAGAGAGGGGTTGGCAAAGTTGTCAATATAAGCCATTATTGTATTGACCATTATTGTAACAGGTTCTGTCTCAAGAACTAAACTTGTTAGGAATTAAAAATAATTGTTTATTGCATTACTGAATTTTAATAATAAATACTTACTAACACCGATTCATAATGCAGGTTGTGAGCTGTGAACAAAATTTAATTTATATCTATATTTTTTGTAATAATTTTTACAAAAAAAATGTATAATTCATACTAATATTATAAAATATGCGAAAGTGTGTTTGTTTGTTGGTTTGTTGGTCTGTCCTTCAATCACGCCGCAACGGAGCAACGGATCAACGTGATTGGTGTGGAGTGAAATAGGCTACTTTTTATCCCGGAAAATTAAGAAGTTCCCGCGGGAACCAAAAATACTTAAACCACGCGGACGAAGTCGCGGGCATCAGTTAGTAGTTTATATTGTAAGCCTACTTATCATTGTAGGCATATTTGTATATAGATTTATATCGTTTAAGTGGACGTTTGTAATTTTTAATATTATTTTATTACATAGAACCTTTTTATACTTTAACTATTTCGTGGTCTCTGACTTCTAACGCCATCTAGTGAGTGTTCTATAAAGATACTAAATTCTAGTTCATTCATATTACTTAATAATTAATTAGTACTTGCCAGTTGCTATTGTTCAACTTTATTTAAATTGTCGTTCTATTATTTTATAAATATCCTGTATCAAATATTATTGAAGTTTGGTTATTAAAAATATTTCATCATAATAATAAGATAGTAAACTGTATTCGAATTAGGCGCCAATGCGCGTTACGGAAAAAGGATATTTTAAGATTGACCAATCAGAGCGTAGCGCGCGTCTTTTGTTTTTGCCTGCGTTTCTTGAGGCGGACACAGGATCTTAGATTATTGAAAAACATGTGATTTGAAACGTGAGTGTAAAATATATAAAAGTGTTGTTGTATTGCTGTTTTTATTTCAAAATACCCATTATCCTGAAGCTGTGGCTACAATATATAGTACTATCTAAGAACTGAGACATAAATCTTGTATAAAAAAGTTAATTGAGTAGTAATAATACGTACGGAACCCTATAGAGTGAGGCTCGACTTACGTTTGGCCGGGTCTTTTCTACTAGATGGAATCCCTGGATTATTGGACGCTTATAAAAACAAATGCATTCCGAAATGTTATTTTTCTCTTCGCATCATATTTATTTTAACTGCTTTAATAACATTACTATACTGGGAATTTTCGAAATGAACTGGTTTATTTAAAATTCATGCTTTCTCACGTAGGTACGACCGTATGACGCAACATTAAATTTAACATTTTTATAATTGGGTACATTTATAACAGCGACGTTATTTTTCAAACAATGTTTCTTTCTTTCTGTCCAATTACTTACTATATAGGTACTTTTTAATGAATACAGTTATAGCCACCTAACAATAATTATACCATACTACATAGATGATGCCCGCGACTTCGTCCGCGTGAAAAAGATTTTTTTATTCCCCCAGGAACTCTTTAATTTTCCGGGATAAAAAGTAGCCTATGTCCTTCCCCAGGATACAACCTATCCCTGTACCGAATTTTATCAAAATCGGTTAAACGGATGGGCCGTGAAAGCGTAGTAGACAGACAGACACACTTTCGCATTTATAATATTAGTATGGAAGTATGGATTGTACTCGTATTAGCACTTACCTACTACTCTACCAAGGAGGTGTTCAAAATTATCAAGACTTTGTAAAATTAGTAATTCATTTGTCGGAAACTGTGTACGTTTTTATAATAAACTGCCGGAAAACATATTATATTATATGTCTCTCAACAAGTTCAAAGGCTTTTTTATCCACTACAAGTTAGCCCTTGACTGCGATCTCACCTGATGGTCAGTGACGATGCAGTCTAAGATGGTAGCGGGCTAATCTGTTAGGGGCATGGCAGTTATATTAAACCCATACCCCTACATGGTTTACGGTTTTTGTAAAACGCAAACTAAATGAAAAATCCTATTACAATATTACATTAAAGGATTATTTAAATGATAAAAAAGCATGGGTATGAATTGTTCCAGTGGCTAATTAATCTGATGTAATTATAAATCTAATTAATTTACGATATTTGTGAGATGGTGATAATAAAAAAAACACGGCTGAGTTTGTTGTGGGCTCTTCTCAGACCAGGGCGTGTTTGGAACCCTCGTAGCTTTAGTTGTAAGATACCGTGGTTACTTATCACCGTCACGTCTTATACTTTGTAAACTTGACGTTTAGAAGGTGTTCTGTGTATGTAGTATGTACCAATTTTGAATAAATATACTATTTTTGAGTTTGAGTATGAGTTTGATTAGATTTGAAATCAAATTTGATTTTTTTTAACGTGTACCTACTTTATTGTCCACAGAGCTAACAGGCGGTAGACATGGCGCTAGACTCAATGATGTGACCAGCAACTGACTCTGTCACGATGTGCTCGTGGTGGGTCTGCGCCGTCACCATACTCTATGCCACGGGTAAGTATTTTATGTTTGGAATGAGGTTTTTGATAAGTATCAACAGGACAGTATTGTAACTGATACTTTTGTATATCAATTTTGATAATTAAAAAAAAAATTGTAACTACTTAGATGACATCGTCCGCGTGGGTAAAAGATTTTGATTCCCGCGGGAACTCTTTAATTTTCCGGGATAAAAAGTAGCCTATGCCCTTCCCCGGGATGCAACTTGTACCAAATTTCATCAAAATCAGTTAAATAGATGGGCTTTGAAAGCGTAGAAAAAAGACAGACACTTTCGTAGTTGTTATTTTGCAAAAAAAACCTTAATATGGTATTTTTTTGCAAAATAACAACTGCTAAGTTTCTTGCCAATTCTTCTCAGTAGAAGTTCTTGCAGTTTTTCGGCTGCTTTCAGAAACTGTGGTTAGATTATCTACTCAAAACCTTTTTTCAGTTCCAATAACAACTTTTCATAACCACTCAGGACAATATCACAAAATATTCATATTTTTATTATAATAATATCAACCACAGGACCGACCTCACGATGTAGCGAGTAAGGGGCGCCAGTTATTAAATTTCTCATATTATAAGGGAGAATAGGAAACTCAATAAAAGTTGCCAAAGCCGCCGCTCCGCTCCGCACCGCCTCGCCTCGTTACGCGTACATTTATCCCGATATTTGACACGGTTTTTCAGCTTCGCTACCCGGGCGGCGGGCGCTCACGTGATCTTCGTTACTTCACCCAAATACCAAAATATTCTCCCCGATAAAGCCTTTATTTACTTGTTTGACATGTGTAATCTCAAGGAAACTCCCGCCATTGTGATAAATAGAAACGGGAGGATAAATAGAACCCTCAGCAATCATACTTATATATGCAAAAGTATATGTTTGTTTTTTGGTTAGTTGATTTGTTGGTTTGTCGTACAACCACGTCGCAACGGAGCAACGGATCAATGTGTTTTTGGCATGGGTATAATTGAGGGCCCAGATAGTGACATAGGCTACTTTTCATCCCGGAAAATCAAGGTCAACTTAAACCACGAGAAAAAATCCCGGCGGGAAAAAAAATCCTCGCGGACGAAGTCGCGGGCATCAGCTAGGGGATAATATCTGTATTGGCCTGGCTTGTAGAGCGTTCCAACAAATTTTATGAATTGGATTATGCAGAAAATTAATTTAAAAGTTAATACAATTCTGACAGAAAATACGATATTCGTGAATTTTATTATGTTCCTCTGCATCTGCAACAATATTTTTTGACTGCATTCATTTTTTATATGCAGCGAAAAACAAAATGTCCCAAAAATATATTTTTAGTTTTACATAAATTCAAAGTACTGTTCATCGTACCGTTATCTACGGTTTATTTTGTAACAATTTTATGCAAAATATCCATACTAATATCCTTAAAATAAAATCATCTAGTATTGAAATAATAAAAACAAAATTATGAAAAGGTAACTTATGTTTTAGAAAAGTTATTTTAATTAAACATTCACAGTATAGTATACTTTTCACAGTAGGAACTAGCTTACATTATATTATAATATGTATACTCTCACACTGTTGCTCATAGTAGCAAAATCATAGCTATTGGTTAACTCGGGATTCCTAGATAAACTCTAAAGAGCTGCACAAGCTCTGAGATCCAATTAACGTAAGTAACGTAAGGCAGGCATAAATGGCAGCTTCTGGTGACGGTGCCTTAATTAAACACTCCTTGGGTCACTCAACCAGGGATACCATATGAAGCAAGTTTAATGAATGAGTGATCTTTACTCTCTCTCTCTGCATCGTATTCCTCGTTGCTGAGGGTCGTCACCCCATTTCATTAATTACGTAATGGCAGGGGTTTTCTTGGGATAATAATGCGGTGGGTTCCCAAGTTCTTCCGCATACAACTCTACTAAGAGTACTATTTTAACTCATCGGTTACTAACGTTTATTATCAGATGCTAGTGATAATAACCGGGACCGACGACGGCTTAACGATGCTCTCCGAGGCACGGAGTGTCAGCTTTGTGTTTAAAATTGAATTGAATTATTAGAAAAAGATAAAAGATTATTAATATATTTACTGACTAGCTGATGCCCGCGACTTCGTCCGCGTGGATTGAGGTTTTTCGGTTCCCGCGGGAACTCTTTAATTTTCCGGGATAAAAAGTAGCCTATGTGCTATTCCAGGCTATAATCTATCTCTGTGCCAAATTTCATCCAGATCCGTTCAGCCGTTGGAGCGTGATTGAGTAACAAACATCCATACATCCATACATCCATACATCCATACATCCATACATCCATACATCCATCCAAACTTTCGCATTTATAATATTTATTTGATGAAGGTTTAATTAAACCGATATTTGACTCATTCCATGTATTTCACTCGATCCGTTCGTTGGCGCGAACGCTATATTGGAATAACCTGCATAAATACCTACTCGTATTTTGACGTTTGAAAGTCAGTCTCCAACCGGCAGACTCAGCGATTATTGAATACTTTGTGTTTAGATCGCAAAGATTTTGAGCTTAGCAGTAGCAACTGCAGCCTGATCAAATGATTAATTTATTATTGTAGTGACGTTTTGGCCAAGTTTCTATAATAATTAACTGTTTACATTAAATCTCTCGTGAAACCGCTACACGTTGTGACCATTCGCTCGTGCACGTTTTAAAGAGAGTACAAACACATATTTAAAAGTAATTTAATTATTATTTGCCCACTTCTGGAATTTTCCTTTCAGGAGGAAACGAAAAAGCCAAATTGGGACTACCAAATTCGGTCACCTATCCAGTAACCGACTAGGGTCAACGTTGCTTAACAATCGCAATCGACTGATATGCGTTGTCGCAACTAGGCAACTCGTTCCTCAGATCTTTACCCAAGCACCGATATAATGTTAAACCCGTTATGCATGACGACATCCCTGGCGTAGAGTTGAGCGCTGTTGTCTTAACGTGCGGAGGTCCCGGGTTCGATACGGAACCCAAAAACCAACTAACCCACCCTTCCATGTTATTAATCTTACAAACAGCAACGTTTTCGCAACCAATGATTTAGGAACAACAAATGATTTGACGATTACCCCGGCGCAGTATTGAGCGCTGTTGATTTGGGAATTTATAATTTTTAATTTTCCCTGGTCTGGCCTGGTGGGAGGTTTCGGCTGTTACTAGTTCAAAAATTCAAAATTCAAACGTTTTTTATTCAAATAAACTTTTACAAGTGCTTTCGAATCGTCAAATGAATCTACCACTGGTTCGGAATGCCATTCCTACCGAGAAGAACCAGCAAGAAACTCGGCGGTTGCTCTTTGGAAAAAAAAAATATCATTTACAATTTAACTAATGTGTACTGTACATACATAAATACCCGCTGTCCTTAGCATTGCTGGAGTGAGTCAAATGCTCTTTTGTCACGTAATCTTCCACAGTATAATAAACTTTTTTCAAAAGCATACTTTTAATGGATTTCTTAAACTTGTGTTAGGCAAGTTTAAAATAGATTGTGGAATTTTGTTATAAAATAGAATGCTCATAGTTACCACCCTTCCGACAAAGACGTGCCGCCAAGCGTCTTAGTGTTCTGGTACGATGCCGTGTTGAAACCGATTAGGGGTAAGTATGGCTTATTTATAACTGCAATGCCCCTAACAGATTAGTCCGCCACCATCTTAGACTGCATCATTACTTACCATCAGGTGAGATCGCAGTCAAGGGCTAACTTGTAGCGGATAAAAAATCAAATCAAAAACATTTTAATGTAGAAAAATATTTGATCGTTTTTTTTTTTAAAAAGAGTCAATCCGTAAATTCTTTGTTTGTTTTTTATGTGATTGAATAGAGGCCAAATTGCCGTTGTTTGTATAAAACAAACACATTTCGCGCGGCGCGTGACGCTACCGGACCGGGATATATTAAAATGTAAATTGGAGCCAGCCACTGAGCACAGATGAGGAAGCCAGGGTAAATATAGTATAGGTACATACTTTATGTATTATATTATGAGGTGTTGAATATATTCAAATTAAAATTGAAATAGTTTTTATTCAAGTGGACTTTGACAAGTGATTTTGAATAGTCGAGTTAATCTACCACTGGTTCGGAATGCCATTCCTACCGAGAAGAACCAGCAAGAAACTCGGTAGTTGCTCTTTTGAAAAAATAAATAACAATTACATCAACTACTGTATTATTACTTTTTTTAATTACTAGTAAATAAATATGTAACTAGATAGGCTTGCGCTTGACGAAAATCATATCTTAAGCAGGTAGGTAAGCAATGATGAGGTCTAAGTGTAGCAGCGCGCTTGCCTAGACAATACCAAGACATACGTGATATGAAAACTACCTCTGTAACAACTTTCATCAAAATCAGTAAAAAAGATGGGCCGGAAAATTATATACATATTTATAATAAGATATTATGGAGCCAGGAAGCCGGCTACTTAGCAAAGATAGTCATATATTAATATGTATTACTATTATAGCTTTGAACACTTTTGGTAGAGAGCCAATGTCACATTTGGCAAGTGTCTCACAAAGTATTTGTCGTGAACCCGGGGACTGTGGGTCTGCTAATTCAATTGTTTACTGAGTTTCTTTTGTGTTTTATGTTTTGTAAACAGCCGTTATTACAAGATTTAAGACTAGAACACACAATTATCATTGAAATATATATCATTGAAAGTTTCTACTCTAAACTCTTAGTCTAAAATAAACCTGAATATGATGGAACCAGCTTCCATCTTCTGTGTACCCTCATGATTATAATATGGGGCTCTTCATAGGGCGGATAAACAATAATATCTCAAAAGCCGGCAACGCATTGGCAGTTCCTCTGGTGCTGTAAATGTTCATGGGAGGCGGTAATCACTTAACATCAGTTGACCCGCCTGCAAGTTTGCTCGCTATATATTAATAAAAAATAAAACTCAAAGTGAATCAGGCAAACCAAGTTATTGTTTTTATAGTAATGTTCAATGTAATTAATTTACATTTTACACCAACAATATGCATTACGTATGTAATTACCACAAAAAATATGAATGCAATATATAATATCTGAAAGGATCTGGATGAAATTTAAAACAAAGATAGAATATAGCCTGGAATAACACAGGTAATTTTTATCCCAGAAAATTAATGAGTTCCCGCGGGAACCAAAAAACCTCAATCCAGACGAATCCAATCCGCAGACGAAGTCGCGGGCATCAGCTAGTAATAACATAAATTCTCTAACATTTTGTTGTTAGAGATCTAATATCAGAAGTATTTAAGGTCCGTAACAATAATTTCAAAACAATTAGGCTCGAAGTAAAGAACAACAATACTATAATGCTCAGTAAAAGGGGGAGTATTGTATTGTATCCTGTTGTATTGTGTATTGTTTTGTGGCGAAATAAAGCTCTCCATAAACAATGGAATACCTACTCCTCCATAAATATGAGCTCGGACGTTTTGAAACGCTGTGGTTTCGTTCCCGACGTAATTTCATTTGTTTTTATACCATTAGGTGTGATTAATACGTTTATGCCATTAGATGTAGCACTGAATATTCTTTGACAACCTTTCTAGCGCAGTGGTGAGCTACTGAATGGATTTGGACGTTCAGAGTTCGATTTCCCGCTCGGCCACTATGGGTTAAGTAAAAACTAACTGATGCCCGCGACATCGTAAGCGTGGATTGAGGTTTTTGGGTTCCCGCAGGAACTCTTAAATTTTCCGGGATAAAAAGTAGCCTATGTGTCATTGCAGACTAAAATCTATATCCATTCCAAATTTCAGTCAAATCCATCCTGTATATTTAGCGTCTAAAAACATACAAACTTTCGCCTTTAGTGTGTTTATAATATTATTATGTTTATACACCAAGGTTTAGTGCCACATATATTTTATTCCACGATACCGTGACAAAAAAGTTGCGAGCTTGAGATTATATTTTGTGTACATACAGTACAATAAAATTATATTCAGGAGCAGACACTCCGTGCAGACTCTGGTTATAAAATGTTAAATTTTCCTGATACATATAACCCGACTGCGGCAGCTCGATTCGCTGACGAAAGCATCAAATATTGCAGTCGTGTCCCTACGTGGAATTCATAACTTCTAAAATGCTCCATTAAATTCCAGTGGGCATCTGCTAACTTCTGGTACATCTAATTACCATCAAACTAACTAGCAAAGTCCATGCAATGAGGATGTCCTGCACAATTTTGCCAGTGAAGATTATTTCGGGAATAAACACGGCATTTTAAAATGATGATTTCCGAAATTTTTATACGACTGCCTGAAAAATATACGAGTGCATGAAAAAAGGAGTATATTGTTTTCAGGGTTCATGTATGTATGTATGTATGTGAGTTTGTACATTCCACCATAACTTCTATACACCTGAACCGATTTTGATAAATGAGGTATCGTTAGAATCTCTAGCTTATTCCGGGTGACATAGGCCAGTAAAATTTAAAAGAAATTGATGGGGTGACCATGGTCCCATATTAAAGACTAAAGTGGAAAAAAAAGTTCGAAAATAAGATTAATTATACGAGTATAATCATCATCTATAAAATGATGAGTAGATTCCAAAACTATATAACACTATAGTTCAATATATCCAGTGATTCACAAAAAAAATATCATTTAAGTATGGCATTCGTATTTTTTAATTCTTTGAGTTATATTCACTTGTTATTGGTGGAAATAGAATTTAAAGCAACTCTGAAAAATATGATGTACGCAGATCTTTTTCCCTCTATCCCGGTCTCCTAAAGACTTAATAAGTTCAGGAACGACGTATTCATTAACCAAAATACTGCTCGTAAAAGATACAAAGTTACCCCGCATCTTGTTTATATGCTAATGCGTTTTGCGTGCAATTTCATAATTCCTTCACACAATATCCTATCTTATTTCCTTATCGTAAGAAATGTAATCCTTTGGCAAATTTGTTCTACTTAGATGCCGGGGTAGTGTAATTTCTTTTCGTTTTGTGGATTTATTTTGCAAGTATATTAAGTAAAATGAATTTTTAAATCTCAGTGCTTTCTTCCGTACTTTTGTGTCATATATGAGCCTTGTGTGGCTGCAGAGGTTATTTGATAAGTTCGTGTCCCTAAATCTTTTGTTGCGAAAAAGTAGGTGTTTCTTGTAAGATTAAAAACATGGAAGGGTGGGTTACTTGGTTTTTGGGTTCCGTAACAAAAAAAATTGAACCTGTAATTGGAGTATTTATGTCGTTCTGCCTGTTTGTCATACTTTCAAAATATTTCAGTAACTAAAGGCTTGTTATCTATAAGAGATTGTAAATATTAATTGCAAATGAAATCATTCAAATTTTTTATGCTGTATTGAGCGCTGTTGTTTTAACGTGCAGAGGCCCCGGGTTCGATCCCTGGCAGGGTCAATTTGGGAATTTTTATTTTCTGAATTTTTCCTGGTCTGGCCTAGTGGGAGGAACGACCAGCGGCAAAGACGTGCCGCCAAGCGTTTTACCGTTCCGGTACGATGCCGTGTAGAAACCGATTAGGGTTTAATATTACTGCCATGCCCTTAACAGGTTAGCCCGCTACCATCTGTAGTGGATAAAAAAATGATGGGACTATATTTTACAAGGCATCACGCTAAGAACCGTTACAATAATTTTCACTTTTCAATCACGCTACATTTTGGATGTTGCTATTAAGACAAATCCATTTAGTTAGTCAAGGACTACCTTTGTGGGGTCAAGCTTGAATTGTTAATGCGACAAGGATCGTTCAATATGGCCGACACTATATGGTACACACACGTTTGATACAGGATGATACAATTAGATCCTAGAGCCCAAGGAAACGTTAGCCGGTTTAATAAGATTGTAGCAATTCCTGATGGAAATTTGGTTTCGACAGGCTACATTAAATTGTACATACGCCTAATGTTTGTACACTGACCAAACTATGTACACACCATTGCCGAAATGAGAACCCTCTTGCTTTTTTAGAAGTCGGTTAATAGAAAACTGATCAAATAAAAACTTTTCAAACAAAACCACTTGCGCATAATAACAGTAATAGTACCTACTAATATTAGAAATGCTGTACTTAGTTTTTGATTTGTTGGTTTGTCCTTCAAAGACGCGGCACGGCGCAACAGAGCAACGGATTTGACGTGATTTTTTCGCATGGGTGTAGTTGAGGACCTGGAGAGTGACATAGGCTACTTCAAAATTAAGGAGTTCCCGTGGGAAAATAAAAACCTTATTACACGCGGACGAAGTCGAGGGCATCACCTAGTATTCAAACTCAAACTCAAATCTTTATTATTCAAGTAGACTTTGACAAGCGCTTTTGAATTGTCGAGTAAATCTATCACTGGTTCGGAATGCCGTTCCAACCAAGAAAAATTAATAGCAAGAAACTCTAAGGTTGCTCTTTTTAAAAATATAATTTACAATGACATCAATGTAGATACATAAGCAGCCGCAGTCCTACGCACTGCTGGAGCGAGTCAAATCCATGTTCTTTTATTATTTAAGTCATTGAGTATACATATAAAGAAAGAAAGAAAGAAAGAAAGAAAGAAAAGTCTTTATTTGAGCACTCCCGCATGTTACATTTGAAATTTAAAAATAAACTTAAACTAAAACACTTAGAAAGAAAAAAATAGGTACATACGATATTACCACTGTATTGTACAGCAGTGCAACAAACAGGTAAGCCACTCAGCTTGTGTTGGGACTCCGGGCCTCTCAGATACGAAGCCGCTATGATGGCGCACATCTGAGGTACCAGGTGCCCCAACGCTGATTTCCAGTGGCCGCCTTACTATACTTATAAGTATACTACATAGTAGTATACAAAATATAAGTAGTAGTAGTATACATTTGAGTCAATGATATAAGTACATAATCTTCAACAGTATAAAAAGTATCAGTATCTTCAAAAGTTTTTTCAGGAGCAATGAGCTTACTTTTAATGGATTTCTTAAACTTGTGTAGAGGCGAGTTTGAAATATATTTAAGACTAAATAATATACATAAAACGTATAAAATTATTGTTCAAAGAAAACCAGCAACGACAAAAGCATAGCAAATCGAAACTAAGTTAAAACTTACATTCTACTCTCCAAGTTTAAACTACTCTTACACAAAGTTTAATCTTGACAACAAAGTGTTCAGAAAGCTCTCTGATTAAACCTCATAAAAGTGTTAAAGTAATCGTCGACTAGAATTTTTTTTTCTTCATAACTGTTAGTCGTTGCTATTAAAAGTTTTCTCAGCAGATTATCAAGTTAAAATACATGGACAAGATTCAAAAACTTAAACTTTAGGGAGTAAAATATTACCTAAGAAATATAGATAAAAGTTTGGTGATTTTTTCATCTATGGTGTGTGTAATGAGAAGATTCCATCTTCTCATTGTTATATGGTATGGCTAGTTACCAAGCGATTGAACTTCTTTTTTTTTAATTTCACTACAAGTTAGCCCTTGACTGCGATCTCACCTGATGGTAAGTAAATAAATAAATAAATAAATAAATTTTTATTGACCAACAGTTTACAAATTAATCAGTAGTACAACAAATTAATTAAATGCAGTTAAATGGGCCACCTCCTCAGCCTGTGCCACAGCACGAAAGGTAGGTATGTACCTACCTGACATACCGCAACGCTGATTTTCAGGAGGGGCCCAAGGGCCGAGACGTCACGGACCATCGTTGTATATTACAAGCTAGTAAATGTAAACAAATAAAATATTTAAAATCAAAAAGAAAAATAAAAAAAAATTATCTTATTAAATAGATTTGCTTATAAAACCAACATAATTAAGTGATGATGCAGTCTAAGATGGTAGCGGGCTCACCTGTTAGGGGTATGGCAGTTATATTAAACCCATACCCCTAGTCGGTTTCTGCACGGTACCGTACTGTAAAACTTCCGACTGACAAATTCCGGTTTCCGATTGAGGTTTCCGGCACGATGCCGTGGTATGGGTTTAATAATAACGGCCAACAGGTTAGCCCGCTATCATCTAAGACTGCAACTACAATTAACACCAGGTGAGATTGCACTCAAGTACTAACTTGTAGTGATGTAAAAAAAAAAACAGAAAATGAAACAATTCACAAGGCATTCAAAAACGTAGTAAGTCCACTCGTACGAACTCGCGGGCATCATCCAGTAATTTATATATTTCATAGTTATATTTTTTAAGTATTTAAAGTCGGATTTTTATGTGTTATTGTTGATCTTGTTGTTTAAATAAAACAATGTTTAAATTACACGGTCGCAAGTGTTTTTGTGATAAATTAAACGCATAAAACAAGAAATACGCGACGCCGCCATTGTTCCGATAGTAAAAGTTACAGCGAAGTCACGGATGTGGCCAGGGTTGACAATATCATTGCTATGGGCCAATTTACTTTTATGTATGCCGCGCGATTTCAGCTCCACCCGAATGATGATGACTGATTTTGAAAGGATTGTGTCTTTCTCTGTTCTATTTTTATCAGTGGTACCTAATGGTGGAGACCTTGTCTATTATATTTTGTACGTATGATTTTATAATTATTAGAAATATGAAAGTTTGGTTGTTTGTATAGTTGGGTGTTTCGGTATTGCCACAATCAAATTGGGCGGGAGATATTATAGTGAACAAGTGTGTGCGCATACACAGGCGCACTCTCTGTTCCTTTACTCTCATAGCGCGGTGGGACGGAAAATGCGGAGAGATATCAGGCGCAGGACCAACGGCTTTACGTGCTCAGTATAATATGTGCTAGTACCGTCACATACGTCAAAAAGTGTCATTTGTCCCAAAATAAGGGCGAAAATTCTCTATGAACAAGAAAAAATCTGGTGGACCGACAACACGTCAGTCATTTTATTATAGTGGTAAATCAAAAGTAAAATCAATGGATTTGCAGCAATCAAAAAGCACACTATAATTTAGAAATGAAATGACCCGCTCATACAACATCGCCAACCCTAGCGGCGGTAGTGCTGTCCCCCGAGATTGCGGCGACACAGGTAATAACCCGCGCGCTCACAATTCATTCGCAAATATATGGACGCTATATTTTTGTCAAACGTACAGCTGTTTCGGATGCTGTCTTTATAATAATTGCCGGCATTGTAGTTTAAGTTGCATGGATTTAACTTTCCAAATGAGAGTTGCATTCACAATATAACTTTATGGTTATTACTAGCTGATGTCCGCGACTTCGAATGTGTGGATTGAGGTTTTTGGTTCCCGCGGGAACCAGCAAACCAACAAATAAACACTTTAACATTTATAATATTAGTATCTTGTTTATACTTATACTATTTTAGAAAGTATCTTTGTTTGTTGGTCTGCTGATTGGTCCTTTAATCACGCCGCAACAGAGCAACGGATCGACGTCAATTTTTTTTATGGGTATAGTTGTGGACCTGGAGAGTGACACAGGCTACTTTTTTTAAAAACTTATTCCACGCGGCCGAAGTGGCGGGCATCGGCTAGATAAAATATAAATCAATAAAAATAATGCAACAACCCTAATGTAGAGAGCAAATTGAAATAGCTGGTTTCTTTTTTTAAATTCATTAAAAAATACGGAAGGTATTCCTCGAAGCCAAGGAAAAGAAAAGCAAAAGTCGTATCGTTAAGTCAGAATGGCCGTGTCGAAGTTTTTAAAAGTTCCATAACTTATTCAAGATTGCGGGCAGTCCCCCGGCGCGGGGACTCGTTTATGATATTATTTTCACCTTCCCGCCGGAACCCGTGCGAAAATTATACAACACTCCTTGTATTCCTTTTTATTTTTATTTGGGCATTCCCTCGGCATAAAGGAAAACCTCCCAAGGCCATGATGTTTATGTTTTCAATTTTAAAGTAAACTTGGAAACAACCTTTTCTATATTCATGGATAGTCTTTATATTTTGTTGGGATCGGAAATATTCTGAACTCCGCATAACAACAGTCAAGCAGTTTGTAATCGCCAAATTATTAACAAATTTTTCAACAGGAAATTTGCAAAATTCTGACGTGTAATTTGTTTTAATCTAAATATATAAAAGGAAAAGGTGACTGACTGACTGATCTATCAACGCACAGCTCAAACCACCAAACGGATCGGGCTGAAATTTGGGCATACAGATAGCTATTTTTATATTTTAGATTTTTGAAAATTCAACCCCAAAAGTGGCAAAATAGGGGTTTGAACTATGAAAACAGAACTTAACATGAGCGAAGCTGCGGGCACAATCTCGTATTAAATAATTTGTTGATGTGGTAGAACACCTTCATTATTATTGCCACTCGTTTTCATATCCTATTCTACGAACTGTAACATAGATATTATAAGTAACTTCGTTATAGGTACTTGGGATTCACATAGCTCGACATTTAACGCCACTGGCGAAGTGGTTTCAGCTCAAAGCATGTCGATGTTTACAATTGGATTAAGCCATTTGACAGGCTGGCATTCCTGGAATACCATTCCAAAAGCTTATTCCAGGAATAAGCGGAAATTTCGTCACTGGCGGGTGGGTGAACCGTGGCCGAGTGGTCAGGGCGCTCAGGGCGCGATTCCCAGACAGACGCAGGTTCAGATCCTTCCGGTTCCGAAATTTTTGATATGTATTAGAAACTTTCCTCGTGTGTGAAGCACTGTAATAAAAAATATAAAATTATTCCAGGAATGTTTGTATCGCATGCATACATAATATGAAATAGAGTTAACAGATTCTGATTACAAACGTGACAAAGGCAACTAGAGAGCCATGTTAATTGTCAGTTTGTGGAAACTCTCTGATTCTTTGGAATCCAAACTTTGTTTTTAAAAAGCTCAGTCAACGCGGACAAAGTTTGAAAGGTTTGGAAGTGCGGAAGGATTTTCGGGCAGGTTTCCTCGCTATATTTTCCTTCGCCGTTTAATTAAGTCACATTTATATGCATAATCATAATCATTTATTTTTGCCAGAATATGGTACATGTATCATTTTTACATAGGTGTAAATAAATATATAGTTTCCACATATCCTGCCAGGTTTGGCAGGATATGTGGAAAAAGTGCAAAAAATATTTTTATCCGTACCTAATCTAAAAATAAAAAATTATAATATTTGACAGTTAAACCCTTGAAGTATAAAAATATTTAGATTCATTTTAACAATGCAAAAAATAAAGTAATGATTATATACCTAACAATAGCAAGAACAAGAAACATAGGTATGTCACAAACAAAATTAATAAAAGAATACCTATAATAATAATAATAAAAACCGGCCAAGTGCGAGTCGGACTCGCGCGCACCGAGGGTTCCGTACAAACCTGTAGTAAGTTTTACGATTTATGACGTATTAAAAATAAAAATTACGTTTGTTGTATGGGAGCCCCCCTTTAATATTTACTTTATTGATATTTAATTATTTATTTTGAAAGGTAACATACAAGTTAATATTCTGTGAAAATTTGAACCGTCTACCTGTTACCGTTTTTAATATTGAGCAAAAAAATACGAAAAAAACACGTTTATTGTATGGGGACCCCCCTTAATATATATATTTTTTTAATTTTTAGTATTTGTTGTTATAGCGGCAACGGAAATACATCATTTGTGAAAATTTCAGCTTTCTAGCTATCACAGTTTATGAGATACAGCCTGGAGACAGACAGACAGACAGACAGCGGAGTCTTAGTAATAGGGTCCCGTTTTTACCCTTCGGGTACGGAACCCCAAAAAAATCACATTAATAAGTTAAAATTAATAAATTAAATGTCAGACAATATAAATACCCAGAATTGCGGAAATTCAGTGAAATTTTTCAATTAAGTAGTCAGCATAAAACGCACATAACTTACCTACTCATAAAACCTAGAATTGCGTGCCCAAGTATCGATCCCACAACCATCTGAACAGAAGGCTGAACGTCTTAACCACTAGGCTCAAACAGTTTTGGTTACCGCACCGGGTTTTTACAAATTAGAAGAAAATTTGTTTTTTTTTATTAAAAACTAGCTGATGCCGCGACTTCGTCCGCGTGGATCGAGGTTTTTCCTAGCCTAGGTGTTATTCCAGACCATATAATCTATCTCTGTGCCAAATTTCATCCAGATCCGTTCAGCCGTTGGGGCGTGATTGAGTAACAAACATCCATACATCCATACATCCATCCAAACTTTCGAGTTGTTGGTAAAGCTGGATCCTTACAATCGGACAGTCAAACCCCTCACAATGGCGTCCCGCAGGGGTCCTCCCTGTCAAACCTCGCTTTCACCCTACTACTCAATGATCTTCCACTTTGTATTGGTGATGTTGACGTTTTCATGTACGCTGATGATGTGGCCATGATAATCACTGCATCTACAATAGACGAGCTGGAGAAGCGCCTAAATGTAAAAGCTGAGCAAACACTTGAGTGGTTTCAGACAAACGGTCTTGCCCTTAACATCCCAAAGACACAATTTATTCGCTTTAACTTAGCAGGTCGCAGGTGTCGTCCTTTGGCTATCACTATAAATAACGAACGTATTGAACAAGCGGAAAAAACTTCATTCCTAGGCTTTCGAGTGGACCAAGGATTAAAGTGGGACGCACACATAGATGAGCTGTGCGGCAAACTATCAACAGCTTGTTTTGCTCTAAAGCGCGTTGCATCCACGTTATCCGCGGAAACAGCTCGAGCGTGCTACTTTGCCTCATTTCACAGCTTACTTCAGTACGGGATCGAGCTATGGGGGCGTGGCGCAGACTGGGAACGCGCATTCAAACTGCAAAAACGCGCAGTCCGAGTATTAGCTAAGGTGACACAGGACACCTCCGCCCGACCCTACTTCACCAGTTTCGGTATCCTAACATTGCCGTGCCTACTAATTTACAATACTGCACTGTATGTCGTCAATCATAGGGACGAATTTAGAACAAGAGGTGACACGCAAAGCCGTAGCCTACGATATCCAAACAGGTTACTAACTAAGGGTGGACGATTAAAAAAGGCATCAAAAACCGTTAAGGGCATGGGCGCTGAAGTCTACAACCGAATACCCCTAATAATCAGAGATGCACCCAGTTTAACAAACTTTAAAAATAAATTGAAGACCTGGCTTGTCGAGAGGTCCTTCTATAGCTACACTGAATTCTTAGATTATAAAATTATATAATAATTACAATGCAATGTTATAATATTTATTAAACGCTAGTAATGTTAAGTATATGAGTATAGTATAATTATATACCTACTATAAAATTATTATTAATTATGTTATATTATATAGTATAGTTATATTTTTTTGTAACATGCATATTGCATATTTTGTTACTTAAATGACTTGTAAACTAAATTTTACCAATAAACTGACTATTGACTATTGACTATTGACTATCCCTGAAAGTTAAGGAGTTCCCGCGGGAATCGAAAAAACTTAAACCACACGGACGAAGTCGCGGGCATCAGCTAGTAATAATATAAGTCACATTAAACAAAAATACGAGCTGGATTAAAAAGCCTGCTCTATTTTGGAAGTCGGTAATTGTTTTAGAAACATAAACGCTGAAATTAAAAGGAAAAGCATTATAATTTAGATATTTATAATAAAGTGGCTTTCTTCAGACATCTGCAAGGAGGAGCCCAATTCTCATTCTCAAGACCATTACTTGTAGGGAGGAAGGATTGCAGGCAAAAGGGCTCCAGGTCACCAAAGACGCATGTGATTAGGCTATAATTAATAGGGGCAGACAGGGCTTACTTGTTATGTATATTGTAGTATACTGGACGGTAGTCGATAAAGACAAAGTGTATAAATACGGGCTTCATTCGGTTGACAGCTCATTCTTACAACGGACACTGTCCGATGCAGACGTCTGAGTAGTGTACATCTATAATATATATCATAGTATACAGTGTCATCATATACTAGTGCATAGTGAAGTGTATATAGTTACATCATCGATTATGGAATATACTCATTACAACTATACTGTGTTGTTATTCGAGTATATTACATATATTATGTACTAATGTTGTTGCACTATCCCTCTTCATTGCATTTGTTTCTTTATTTAAAGGTTGTCTGAAGGAGATCACTTTTAGTGATAAGACCGCCTTTGCGCACTTGTTTATTTTTGCTTGTTCACTTTTTATTTTGTTTCTTTTTAATGTTTTGTGTGGCAATAAAGTATTTATCTATCTATCTATCTACTTATCCGAAGCTAAAAACCCTCATGTCTCAAACTCAAACTCCTATTTTTTAAATTCAAATAATGTGCTTTCGAATCGTGGACCGAATCCACCACTGGTTTCACTCCACGACTCCTCTTTTTGACCCTCCGTGGCGCAGTGTTAAACGCTGTTGTCTTCATGCGTGGAGGAATTTATAATTCAATTTGGAAATTTATAATTTCTGAATTTTCCCTGGTCTGGAATGGTGGGAGGCTTCGGCTGTGGCTAGTTACCACCCTACCGGCAATGACGTGCCGCCAAGCGATTTAGCATTCCGGTAAGTACGATGCCGTGTAGAAACCGATAGGGGTTTCTATGGGTTTAATATAACTGCCGTACCCCTAACAGGTTTGCCCGCTACCATCTTAGACTGCATCATCACTTACCATCAGGTGAGATCTCAGTCAAGGATAGTAGATATGTAGTAGATAATAAAAAAAAATAGAATGACATTCCTACCGAGAAGAACCAGCAAGATCTAAATAGAGAAGATTTGGCACACGATGCTGACGATGATAGTTTAGAGTTTATTTAAGAATTGTTTTTTTTCTTTAACCAAACTCCATTTCTAAAATCTTTTTCACTGAGCACACTCAAAATAACATTCAGTAAAATAATACTCCTTTCTAAGCTGCATAAAGTAAACCTGAGGTAATATTTCCAGAGTAATGCGGTAACTAACAATAGGTACAGAAGTACCTATCTATACAGTGATATCAATGGCGGGTTTTGTGTTAACCAAAGCAATTTGTCTTTGATATTTGAGATGCAAATCTCCACAAACTAGTCTGATTGCGCGTTAATTCCACAATCTATGCTGGGTCGATGACACTCGGACTTGACGGTGTTCATTTGAACTATGGCTCTATCATATCATTTGTGACTGTATTAGATATTTATAAGCTCCCAGAAGACATATTGAAGATGTCTCTTAATAAGTTCACAGTTATTAATCTAAAACGTAAACTCATTGAAAAATCTTTGGCAATAATTTGCTCTAATGTCTCTGTTCCTTAGTTAAGATGATTTGTGAGATGGTGATAATGAAAAAAAACCCAGCTGAGTTTGTTGTGGGCTCTTCTCAGACCAGGGCAAGTTTGTAACCCTCGTAGCTTTAGTTTTAAGAGACCGTAACTAATTATCACCATCATGTTTTATAGCTAAGTAATCGACGTCAATATGTGTACTTACAGTGTGTACCTAAATTGAATAAATGAATATTTGATTTGATTTGATTTGATATTTATTTATTTTGATTAGCTCTGTTTATAATTAAAGCAGCTTTGAGCCGAGGAATACTGACTTCATTGGTGTTAATGCAGTGGAATTATCTGCTGGCGCAGTGGTGTTCTGTACACTCATAATACACATACAAAACTTCTCAGTTTTTGGGAAAATTACAAAACGACACAATCGGGGAGATATTTTTGGAAGCCCGCATCCTATAGGAGTGGGGTTTTTGAGGAAATTCTCTAAAATAACACTTGTGCTAAAAATCAGCTGTACATTTTATTTAGAGGTTCCCATGCAAAACTTGCTTATATAGCATGAGCTATCATATACAGACAGAAAAACCAGGCGGACGCTATTTGTTTGTCTCTAGATTTTGCCAAAGCCAAAATCTACTATCTCAGCAGAATACCACAAGAGATTCTAGCAATCTAGTAAACTAAATAGCGCTAATCGAATCTATGACACACTATAGATACAATTGCTGAAAACTTATAAGTCACCTATTAGCCTGTATCGTGGTATCGCTGTACATTGAGCCGTAAAACCTACAAAGTTTGAATTTGGACCAGTTGGGTACCTACTGGTATTGTACTCGGGGGCCCTTCTGGCCCGGAGGAAGATCTTCAAGTTTGACATAACAAGGGTTACTGATATGTACGTCTTTCTTGCTTCAGGTGTCGGCGCGCAGGAGCACGGGCCGGTGTTCCTGATGGAGCCGCCGGCGCGGCTCGTGTTCTCGAACGGCACGGGCGCGCGCGTCTCGTGCGCGGCACACGGCTTCCCCTCGCCTCAGCTCGCCTGGCAGCTGCCCGACGGCACGCAGCTGGACGACGTGCCCGGCCTCCGGTGAGTACCACTCGTGCGTTCCTAGTGGCGTGGGAGCCTAGGATCGGAGGCCAGCAGCCCGACGGCACGCAGCCGCACAGCTTCCGGATACTCAGCTGCTCAGTGCGTTGTATGTTGGAACTTAGAAGTGCTATGTAACTCAGAGAAACAGGCTGCGGTATATAGGTAGGGACTTCTAGGACACAGTCGTGGATCTTACTGTACTGTCGTTGTACATACTCGTAGCTGAACCTTTCTGAGTTAAAAGTGTTCTTATGCTCGCTAAATGACAGTAAGTCTTTTGACTTAAGATAAATAAAATAAATAAAATAAAAATCAAATCATCCAGTTACAGTTTTATTATTGTTTATTCATTTATTGCACGATTATAAGTATTGAAGAAGATATCACATAATTAACTGTACGAGTAATTATAATTTCAGGCAAAATTTGTCTGCAATGGATTAAATTACTGCAAAAGTTTGTAACGAAATTTTGTTTTCGCAATTTAATACCAATCCAATTCTCAGAAACCGGGGCGGGAAAAATTCTATTGTTTTCAGAACAAGTTCCGAAGCATATCCGCGGTTAATATTTTATGAGGACTCGGATAAAGACTCCTTTCACAATACGGGGAAGGCAGCAGGTGGCATAACAAAAACTTCTTATAGTAAAATAATACTAATATTATAAATGCGAAAGCGCGTCTGTCTGCCTGTCTGAAATGCTTTCCTGACCCATTTTTCAATCGATTTTAACGAAATTTGATGCAGAGGTAGGTTTCATTATGAGACCTTCTATTACTAAATCTTCTAGACCTAAAGTATTCTAGAACATAAAATTATTAGATCTTTATTTCAATAACTGCTGAGCAGTATTTGTCAACATTAAAGTAAAAAAACTAAAAGGTATGATAATATTTGCGAGTCAAAATTTAGTTTACATGCATGCATGCAAGATTACGTAACGTTTACAACCGGTTATGAAAACTTGCATGCAAAACCGTCCAACTAAAATCAAGTTTTGAAACACAGCAGTACATTTATGAAATTTTTCCATTGTTCGTGCATATACATACCACTACAGCCCATTAACGTCCCACTGTTGGGCACAGGATTCCACTCTCATAGGAGAGAGGGAATTAGAGTTTATACCCACCACACTGTTCCAATGCGGGTTGGCGGGCTTTAACGACTAATATCATGTTAGTGATAATAGCCGGGACCGACGGCTTAACGTGCTCTCCGATGCACGGGGGTGAAACGCCGCCAACTTCCTAACTTCGGGCTAGTACTGAGAATATCTAGTCAGAAATACCCAATACTCAATTATGGCCCGACCTGGGACTCGAACCCGGGACCTCGTCGGCCGCAGTCGAACATGCCTACCACTGGACCAACGAGGCAGTCTATGCATATACATACTTACATATTGGTCTTAAAAAAAATAAAAAAAAAAAAAAAAAAAAAAAAAAGCCATTTATTCCCATACTCCTTATTAAACTAATTTACAATTTGGAAGTTGTTAGTTTTGTTAGGTGTAAGTGTAACATAGTAATTTATTCTTAAAATGCTAATTGTTAGTAGGTACATACGAAGTTTATGTTTCAAGTCATTTGAAGTTAATATGGATAATGAGGTACATATTTTTAATTAAAGCTAATTATATTTATAGGAGACTAGCTGATGCCCGCGACTTCGTCCGCGTGGATATACCAAGTTTCATCGAAATAACTTGAGAAATGACGGACTTTTATACAAACTTTCAACCCCTATTTCACCCCTTTGGGGGTGGAATTTTGAAAAACTGTGAAACACATATGTTTTCATTTTTAACCCGCAGCTTGTATACCAAGTTTCATCGATATAACTTGAGAAATGAAGGACTTTCATGCAAACTTTCAACCCCTATTTCACCCCTTTGAATTTTGAAAAACTGTGAAACATTTATTTCTTCATTTTCAACCGGTAGCTTGTATACCAAGTTTAATCGATATAACTTAAGAAATGACCGACTTTCATACTAACTTTCACCTTCTATTTCACCCCCTTAGGGGTGGAATTTTGAAAAACTGTGACACACGTACTTCTTTATTTTTTACCGTAAGCCAAAATAAAAAGTTTCGTTGATATAACTTTTAAAACATCTTGAGAAACGAAGGACTTTCATACCAACTTTCATCCCCTATTTCACCCTTTTGGGGGTCGAATTTTCAAAAACTGTGAAACACGTATGTCTCTTATTTTAACCCGCAGCTCATATATCAAGTTTCATGGCTATAACTTGAGAAATTAAGGACTTTCATACAAACTTTCAACCCCTATTTCAACCCTTCGGGGGTAGAATTTCGGGATAAAAAGTACCCTATGTCCTACCTCGTAGTATGGGCTCAAATCGTGCCAAGTTTCGTTTGAATTCATTCAGTAGTTTCGGCGTGATGCGCGGCCAAGATACAGACAGACAGACAGACAGACAGACAGACAGACAGACAGACAGACAAAAATGAAAAAAATTACAGATTTGGCTTCAGTATCGAATAATGAGTGCCCTCCAAAAAAAATTTTCAAAATATCTTCAATGTACAGAATTGGACATGCTACAGTTTTATTATAAGTATAGATATGGGCCCCTTTTTCGGGTAAAGGCCTCCTCCAACCTCTTCCGTTTCTCTCTATCAAGTATATCAAAATCACTTTACAAGGAAAAGGACATATGGTCTTATTCATAGTTTATTAAGCTTTGAGCGGAAATCATAGCATTGCACATCCATAAATATTACAAATTGCAGTCTGTCCGTAGAGCTTCGAAAGCGAACGATCGCGTGCCCGGCCCCACTCGGGGTTATCAAATAACACTATTTTACAGACTTTTATTTACGCCTGTCTATTCGCCTGTCGATAATGAAAAATACTGAGTTTATTACAAAAAATACAGAGTTATATTAAGCTCAGATTGTTCGAAGTAATGTACTCCATTTTGTTGACTAATCTTACACAAGAATAAGCTAAGATATTGTTTATTGATTTTCTTATCTATTGCAGTACTTTTTTATACTTCTTTCTTTTAATATAGGTACCTTCAAATCAAGAGTGAATAGGCATCTTCTAGGCAAGCGCGCTCCACCTTAGGCTGCATCACCACTTGCAAGCAAGTCTGATTGCAGCCAAGCGATAGCCCATATATTAAAAAAAACATTGTTAAAGAAATACACTGCATATTATTTCATTGAATAAAGTAAAAATAAAATTGTGCTTTGTTTTTGAATAGATTTTTAACATTTCAATAAAATAGCGATAAGTAGTGGGTGCAAAAAATTTGTTACATTAACTATTTTATTCATTACTAGCTGATGCCCGCGACTTCGTCCGCGTGGATATACCAAGTTTCATCGAAATAACTTGAGAAATGACGGACTTTTATACAAACTTTCAACCTCTATTTCACCCCTTTGGGGGTGGAATTTTGAAAAATTGTGAAACACGTATGTTTTCATTTCTAACCCGCTGCTCATATACCAAGTTTCATGGATATAACTTGAGAAATGAACAGTATATATAATGTACTCTGTGGAAATGAAGGACTTTCATACAAACTTTCAACCCCTATTTCACCCCTTCGGGGGTAAAATTTACGAAAACTGTGAAACACGTATTTCTTCATTTTTAACCGGTAGGTTGTATACCAAGTTACATCGATATAACTTGAGAAATGAAGGACTTTCATACAAACTTTCAACCCCTATTTCACCCCTTTGAGGGTGAAATTTTGAAAAACTGTGAAACACGTATGTCTTCATTTTTAACCCGCAGCTCATATACTAAGTTTCATGGCTATAACTTGAGAAATGAAGGACTTTCATACAAACTTTCAACCCTTATTTCACCCCTTCGGGGGTAAAATTTACAAAAACTGTGAAACACTTATTTCTTCATTTTCAACCAGTAGCTTGTATACCAAGTTTAATCGATATAACATGAGAAATGACGGACTTTCATACAAACTTTCACCCCCTATTTCACCCCCTTAGGGGTGGAATTTTGAAAAACTGTGACACACATACCTCTTTATTTTTTACCGTAAGCCAAAATAAAAAGTTTCGTTGATATAACTTGTAAAACATTTTGAGAAACGAAGGACTTTCATACCAACTTTCACCCCCTATTTCACCCTTTTGGGGGTCGAATTTTCAAAAACTGTGAAACACGTATGTCTCCATTTTCAACCCGCAGCTCATATATCAAGTTTCATGGCTATAACTTGAGAAATTAAGGAATTTCATACAAACTTTCAACCCCTACTTCACCCCTTCGGGGGTAGAATTTCGGGATAAAAAGTATCCTATGTCCTACCTCGTAGTATAGGCTCAAATCGTGCCAAGTTTCGTTTGAATTCATTCAGTAGTTTCGGCGTGATGCGCGGCCAAGATACAGACAGACAGACAGACAGACAGACAGACAGACAGACAGACAGACAAAAATGAAAAAAATTACAGATTTGGCTTCAGTATCGAATAATGAGTGCCCTCCAAAAAAAATTTTCAAAATATCTTCAATGTACAGAATTGGACCTGTTACAGTTTTATTATAAGTATAGATAAACGTTGTTGTAAACAAATTGAAAACAGGTATTTATTTAACTATTTTAGTTAAATAAAATCGTTATAATTTTAAGGAAAGGTAGCCATGTCATCTTCCTCAAATCTATATATATAAAATTCAAAGTCCTGACTGACTTAAATATCAACGCACATCCTAAACCGCTGGTCCTAGAAACATGAAATTTGGAGCGTGTTCTTTGTGAAGAGTAGGTATCCACTAAGAAAGGATTTTCGAAAATCTACCCCCAAAGGGGTAAAATAGGGGTTGAAAGTTTGTATGAAAGTCCGTCGTTCTTTAAGTTATAGCCATTAAACTTGATATTTGGGCTACCGGTTTAAAATGAAGAAATAAGTGTTTCGCCATTTTTGAAAATTCTGTCCCCAAGGACGTAAAATAGAGAGTTTGTCCTTCACTCACGCCGCAACAGAGCAACGGATCGACGTGATTTTTTGCATGGGTATAGAGAGTTTGACCTTCAATCACGCCGCAACAGAGCAATGGATTAACGTGATTTTTTGCATGGGTATAGTGATAGATGAAAATTAAGGAGTGCCTGTGGGAATTAAAAACTAATGCCACGCGAACGAAGTCACGGGCGTCCGCTAGTTTAATATATTCCACGAGACGCTCCCGTCCTTGTGCTGTCGTCTGCGTGTCGAGATATTACACTGAGTTATATTTGCCAATGTCATGCCTTTCTCTACTTCGTCTGGCCTTTCCCCTGTTCTTGAGATAATATTTGATTTTAATAATAAAACTGCTTGTTTATACTCAAAATTATTCAAAATATATTCAAGAGTTCCAAGAAAGTATAGTTTTCCTATTTAAATTCTATCAAATAAAAATGAGATAATTTTGAATTAAACTAAGTAGTTCACATAATCGTGATAGGGTTTTATTTTTATATTGAGAGATAGGCTTGCGCTCGACGACAACCAAGTGTAAAGCAATGATGAGGTCTAGGTTGGAACGCGCTTGCCTAGAAGATGCCTATTAACTCTTGCCTAGAAGGTACCTAAGTTACCTTCTAACTTCGTTTTATACTATTTTTATTGCCACGATTTTGTTCACATATCCTAAAACAAGTCCGTGTAGCTGGCAGAGAGGACACTCGACTCCTCCAAAAATGAGCACTTTAAAGCCTAATATTCCGCAAACGAATCCCTTAATCGTAAAATAACGACGCCCCAAACCAAAATTTATTGTAACTTGCTGAAACAATAACACCTATATTTTATTAACCACAGCGCTCAGGTCATCAAAAACTCAACCTTATTTCAAATGAAACATTCTTTTCATAAAATATAAACATCAATACATACATACATAGTACACGTATCGCACAAAGTGCTTCGCCATTCTAACTAAGTAATACATATTTCATCATGGCTCGGCGAAATCTTCGCTTTGCGAGCTTATAATTCCAGAAATAACCGCGTTTCGTAAGATGACTTTTATGTACGACTTCCTTTGAACCCCGTGTACCGCTCATAGGCGAGCGGTGCTTGGACATGAAATTGGATGTTTATAAATCTAGGGTATAGGATTGTTGCTCGTTTCGACTGACATGTCAAAGCTTTTTCTTTTAGGTATTTCCATATTAATAATATAATGTCTGTCTGCCTATCTGTCTGTCTTTCTATTACGCTTTAAAGGCCCATATTTTCAACCGATTTTGACGAAATTTGTGTCTCGGGATGGTTTGACGTAACCTTTTATCCCGAAAAATTAAAAAACCCCCGGGAATAAAGAAATCCAAGCGCGAAGTCGCGGGTATCATCTAGTTTTGCAATAATTAATAATAATTATCCTATTCACTCTTCAAAATGTGAAAAATGTAATTACAGTCAGTCCATAAAAATTAAGAAACGCTTGATTCTGACGCTTGATGACTCTAAGGTCGCTGCTATATTAATGCCGATTAATATTATAATTATTGTTGTCACGAAGACGGCTTGATCTCAAAAGCTGTCACGCGTAGTAGTTTAGCGTAATTATAACAGTTATATCTATTATCTAGGTGCTAACATCACTCCAAATAATATTACGTACAATATATCTATATTCTATCTGGCGCAGTTAAGTGGATCAGAGACAAGTTCACATACATTTTGTTAATCATGCATCCAGCAAACCACAAGTCAGTGTAATACTGGTAACGTAACATATGCATTGTACTCGTATATTATTTACAAAGTGTAACATTTTTCTGTTTATGAAAAACTGAGTTTCTTGCCAGCGCTTCTCAGTAGAATCAGTTTTCTGAACCGGTGGTAGAGTTTTGTCAACTTATCATAAATGGCACAAGTTTTCCTACGTAAAATAAAAAAGAGACGAATATTTGAATTTTTTAAAATTGTTCTTTTAATGTAAAAAGAAAAAAAAAATTTAAATTTAAACCTTAAAGCTAAGGCATTACGGGCTTAATTACGAATATATTATATATATATTTAAGACCTTTTGTCTTCGTAACAACGCGAGCATGTCGGCGCGGAGCATGTCGCATGTCGGTGACGCGAATCCACAAGTTTACCCCCTTCCAAAAAGTGCTCAACGCGGCTAAATAAAATGAAATGAAAAATCATTTCATTTCATTTCATTTCAGCAGTTGGAGTTCTGGAAACTTATAACGTAATCGTTATAAGTCGTATCGGACAACTGTCGCTCACACGCAACGTGATGTATTGATCTCCGACTATTTTGTCGCTCGTAATCACGTGTCGCCGCCGCCACGCTGGCAATATTTCACGGCGATCCACTTAGCGACGAGTTTCATAAATACAGAATCCATACTATCATATTGTGAACATAAGTATATGAGTTGTAAAGGCCTGCGACTTCGAAATGTACGGCCTTATTTCTCGTCTACATTATACAGGGAAAATATGTGGAAAATTTCAGCTTTCTAGGTGCAAGTCCTTTTATTCCCGGATGTAATTTATGGCTGCAACAGTTTTCCTTGTTCTCCTATCTATGGCTACTGTCATTACATGGTACCATGAGAGTTCCTCTCTTTTAAGGTCTTTATATGCCTGTCTTTATTTTTTGCGAAAGTTTATCCTCTTAAATCTTCGGAAAGTTTGCCATAATGTACCTTGCATCCTAAAATGGACATCCCAAGGGATTTTGGAATTCATAAAGTCAGACTTTTAAGAATGTTATGATCAATGTGATCAATGTTACAAGATTAGGGCCTGTTTCTTAATCTCTGAGAAACGTTCAATTTAATGTTTTGACAACATACTCGTATTATTGTGTCGAATAGTAAATCTTTCAAAATTATTCGTTTCATAATATGTATTTTCTAAAGTTTCTAAGGTTAAAATAAGGTATTTTTAGGGTTCCGTACCCAAAGGGTAAAAACGGGACCCTATTACTAAGACTCCGCTGTCTGTCTGTCTGTCTGTCTGTCTGTCTGTCTGTCTGTCTGTCTGTCTGTCTGTCTGTCTGTCTGTCTGTCTGTCTGTCTGTCTGTCTGTCTGTCTGTCTGTCTGTCTGTCTGTCTGTCTGTCTGTCTGTCTGTCTGTCTGTCTGTCTGTCTGTCTGTCTGTCTGTCTGTCTGTCTGTCTGTCTCCAGGCTGTATCTCATAAACCGTGATAGCTAGAAAGCTGAAATTTTCACAAATGATGTATTTCCGTTGCCGCTATAACAACAAATACTAAAAATTAAAAAAATATATATATTAAGGGGGGTCCCCATACAATAAACGTGTTTTTTTCGTATTTTTTTGCTCAATATTAAAAACGGTAACAGGTAGACGGTTCAAATTTTCACAGAATATTAACTTGTATATTACCTTTCAAAATAAATAATTAAATATCAATAAAGTAAATATTAAAGGGGGGCTCCCATACAACAAACGTAATTTTTATTTTTAATACGTCATAAATCGTAAAACTTACTACAGGTTTGTACGGAACCCTCGGTGCGCGAGTCCGACTCGCACTTGGCCGGTTTTTTATGTTTTCTTGGCGATGGTGACATAGGCCCTTAGAATAGGGAGGCTTTTTTACCACCCTACTGGCAAAGACGTGCGGCCAAACGATTCGTCCCGGTATGATGCCGCGTAGAGCTCTACTACGGGTATGGGTTTTGCATAACTGCTATACCGCTAACAGATTAGCCCGCTACCATCTTAGACCACATCATCAGTGATCTGCGATCGCAATCAAGGGGTAAAAAAAAGATAACCGGAGTTGAAAGCTAATTTGATTAGTCTAGTTATGCCCTAACTTGGCAACGGTTTTGTTTTAATACGTTCACCTCAACTGTTCAAGAGGGTCATTACGTCAAAGTAAAATAACCAAACTGTTTATAGCGGGAGTTTCTAAAAATAGGTACCCAAAAGGTACAGTTCACGCGCGAGTTGAATGCAGAGTAAATGTATGTGTCACTATATATTTGCTCTGCATTCAACTCGTGCGCGAACTGTAGGTACTAATAGCTCGAAACAAAGCAAAAAGTTGTCGCTCAAACGTGGAATGTTTTTATTGTTTTTGTTTGACTTCTGTCACGCGTGTTTAGCGACCTATTGTAGGCGAAGAGCACGTTGAGATTTCAGCACCTAGCTTTAACAACACTTGCAGTATACTTGTAGTAGTCGTCGTCGTCATCGTAGTCGTCATCAACCGATGTACGTCCACTGCTGGACATAGGCCTGGATCCAGCGACTTCCTGCGACTCGCTTGATGTCGTCTGTCCACCGTGTGGGGGGTCTGCCGACGCTACGCCTTCCAGTGCGGAGTCGCCATTCCAGCACCTTGGGACCCCAACGTCCATCGGTTCTCCGAACTATGTACCGCGCCCATTGCCACTTCAGCTTGTAGTAGTAGGTATCTATTTTAATATGCACTCACGTCGATGAATACCTACGTCAGCCTCTTATTAAACACGATTCTCCTCTTTTGTTCATACTCCACCACGAAAGCTATATATGGGTTGTTAGACTTAAACACATACCTAACTCTGAGAACATTATCGAGATTGAAGCATGCAAGACTCTAAAAAAAATTCCTGCATCTTTAAAGCAAGTGTATTAATAATACACTCTATTGTATTGTTAATGTACTTACTTACATATGGCTTTGCTCACGCTCAGTAAGATTTTCATATGAAATCCCTATTTTACCTGCTTAGGGGTTGGATTTTCTGAAATCTTTTCTTAGTGGATGCTCTTGCTAAATTTCATCCCTATCCGTCCAGTGGTTTGATCCGTGCGTTGATAGATCAGTCAGTAACCTATTCCTTTGGTTAAAATGCTTGAAATGTACATGTCTCTGAAAAGTCAGAGGAACGAAGGGATAACTCGAAGTATTCTGCTCGATTGAAAGCCATAGTCTTCTTAATAATATACATAAAGTTATAGCCAGTGTGTCTATGTTAGATATGACTATCAAATCCTCACGAGAATAAACTTTCTAAGAAGTTAAGTATTTACAACCACCAGGTCCTGGTCTATAAAAGTCGTAATTTGACAAAGGGCACATTTAACTTTGGACCGCTCGTGCCCTTTTCAAATTAGGTGTCAAATTAAGTTTCGCTGTTTCATGACACGCGCGTATGTTAATTTAGCCAAATGAAAAGCTTTTATAGGATTACATGATGACTTCCCCGACGTATCTGTCTTTTCCGGCTGCGTATTCAGAGTCAGTGTACACTGTGTACAATTCAATTCATATAATGTACACTTTTTGCATAGTAATATTAAGTACTAGCTTTTGCCCTCGGCTTCGCTCACGTTAAGTATGTTCGATTTTCAAACAAATTTCAAACAAGGGATTGAATTTTTAAAAACCCTTTCTCAAAATCGGTTAAACAGTTAAATATTTTCGTTTACCGCGGGAACTCTTGAATTTTGTGACCTGAATTATCAGGTCTAAAAAATGTACCTATTAATTCATCAAAGGGAGTTATGTAATAAAATGAAGTTTGTTTATACGCAGTAAAGCCTCGAAATACCTCCAAGGTGGGCGGTAAATCAAGTCTTAATAAGGTTTTGGTGTCCCCTTCCCGCGTTAATTAGAAATTCAATATGTATTCCAATAAATTCTTTATTTTATTTTAAATATTATTTATCGTAAATAATATTAATAAGAAAACTTTACTAATAAATTAGTGATACATTTTTAGGGTGTCGGTATCGTATTTTTTTTTAATTTACAGACTAGCGCTTGGCTGTAATAAGACTTGCTGGAAGTAGTGATGCAGCCTAAGGTGGAGCGCGCTTGCCTGGAAGATTGCCTTTTGATTTGAAGATACCAATATTATAAGCTGATAAAAAAGCGGAATCCGGAAGTATACTTACACATTCAACTTGCTTGAAAAGGTCCAGGACCCTCAGCTATGAGGAGTACGACGCAGGAATAGACAAATTCATCTTTTATCACCACTATGTTCCCACTATGTGACCTGTATCGTATACACAATACCTGTGCAGTTTACAGCGCGGTTTAACGGCCTTCCCGGGATATTTGGCAGCTGAAATATGACCCGCGTTGCTCCGAAATAAGTGTTATTTATGACCCGTTGCTTAATTTCCTACTACAGCGCTTACACTAAATCTAAACTTAAACACGATTGATATAAAGGTCCAATTAGGTTGACATGAACGGGGCAACAACTTTGTGTTAAGAACCTTGTTGCATTCGTTTTGGGGTAAGCATGGAATAGCTGAAAAGTTTCAAAATTACAGCTTTCTGGTCATGTTAGCTCCCACCTTGAAGTTAGTTGCACATTTTTGGGTATAGAAGGTTATATTTGACGACCGAAAAGAACAACTTTGCACATGCTTAAGTTTGGGTTCTGTACCTAGTTACGTGTCTTAGGTCCTCCACGTTAATAATAAATAATATATAAATATTATAAATGTGAAAGTTTGGATGGATGTATGGATGTATGGATGTATGGATGTTTGTATGTATGGATGTTTGTTACTCAATCACGCCCCAACGGCTGAACGGATCTGGATGAAATTTGACACAGAGATAGATTATAGTCTGGAATAGCTACTTTTTAACCCGGAAAATTAAAGAGTTCCCGCGGGAACCCAAAAACCTCAATCCACGCGGACGAAGTCGCGGGCATCAGCTAGTAAATAATAAATCAATAGATAAACACATCAATTAAAAATAGTCAACAATAACCTATACAATAAAAGGAAGAATTAAAATACAATAAAATAAAATAATAAATAATTAAAATAAAATTAAAACCTTAAGTAGGTATGAATACTGCCTTTTGCCACACACTTTGCATTATTTTTTTGACAAATTTAACTTTAACGGTAACATCGTTTAACCACCTGATGTGCAACTGGCCCTTACAGTGTATCGCTTATAAATAATATTATTGGGCTTAATTGGGTATTTGACTAGTAGTCAAATAAATTATTTTTTTGTTATTACAAGTAAATAGAGGATCTTAAACTATCGTTTGAAGTAAAAAATTGCTTCAAATTTTGATGACGTCAGAGTTCAGTATTTCATACAACTTACTGAGAGCGCGTTTGAAAAAAGTTCCTGATTTGACTTGTAATCAAATACCCAATTGTCAAAGACAAAACCTCACAGAAAACAGACTTTTAAACACAATCATTCCCTAACTTGACTCCACTGGACAGTAGCCAAAAAAATCACATCATATATAGGTACTAATATTATAAATGCGAAAGTGTGTTTGTTTGTTGGTTTGTTGGTTTGTCCTTCAATCACGCTGCAACGAAGCAACGGATCGACGTGATTTTTTGCACGGGTATAGTTGAAGACCTGGAGAGTGACAAAGGCTATCCCGGCTATCTTTTTTTCCCGGAAAATTGAGGAGTTCCCGTGAGAATTAAAAAAAACTTATTCCACGTGGACGCAGTCGTGGGCATCAGCAAGTATTATATAAGTATGAAAGTGAATATCACATCAAAAATAGTTTGAAAACTAACTTGTAAATGACCCAGGTCGAAGTGTCATCAATACAATATTTCCGTAAATAGGTTGGACCGCTATTCATTTTCTGTACACTCTGTATAAGGGTATTGTACTACCAAAGCCAACAAATATTATACTGCCCCGGTCTTTGTCTCGATATAATGGGGACGAGCTCTTTGACGGTACAAAAGCGATCAAGTTGCACTGTATTTCCTATATTATACAGGTTGTTGTTATAAAAGGATCCTTGTGACGGCTGTGATGATGAAGATAAACTCAAACTCAAAACATATTTATTCAAAATAGGTACGCTCAAACTCAAAACATTACCAACCAATTAGCCGCATGAACCGTCTACCTACTCTTCATTATTGTTGACGTGACTCCACATTGGCACCGACTCCAAAAAATGTTATTATAGAACTATACATTAACTCTTGTATACATAATAAATTAAATTATTTTTTACTTTTTAGTGTTTGTGGTGTTTGAAGTCGGTTTTTTTTTTTTTTTTTAATTTTTTTTTTCACAATTTTTAGTGGCCCCACTGTTTTAAAATACAGGGTGTAACCAGAACGAGATATATGCTATGCATGGTTAAACATACTGTTTACAAAACTATCACACTGATCGCGAGCAATTTACTCTTATCCATTGAGGAATTCCGTTCTCCATCTCCGGAGATATTAATCAGATCTTCACCAAATTAAAATGGGACCACCTCTGAAGTATGACCTACCAAACAAAAAAAGAATTATTAAAATCGGTTCATAATTGGCGGAGAAATCGCGTAACAAATATACAAAAAAAAAACATACAGTCGAATTGAGAACCTCCTCCTTTTTTTGAAGTCGGTTAAAAATAGGTACGAGTGCCTACAAAGTACACCTTCTGAACGTCATGCTTACAAAGTATAAGACGTGGTGGTGATAATTAAAGATACGAGGGTTACAAACGCGCCCTGGTCTGAGAAGAGCCCACAACAAACTCAACCGGGTTTTTTTTACTATCACCATCCCACAAATATCGGAAATTACTCGTACATAAAAAAAGGTATTTTGGAAGATTTATGTGGTGTGGAGAATATCGCGGGTCGCAAGTTCAAGATACGCACTGTACCACATAGATTTACCTTCTGTGGCGGATTATAGCGAATTAAACTTCTAGTTTTTTCAATGTCATGGACTTCCGCAAAGTAACGCCTTCTTCTATCCAATATTGAAAATTACTTAATTACATTTATAAAATGTATTATTAAAAAAATATTATATTATTATCACATGCTATCAAACTATCGCCAGCTAATTCACACATCTTTGAGATTATAAGAATCACACAGAAATTGAGGAAAGGGCCTTCATATTTTATTACCTCCATTTTTTATTTTCTTTTACATGTAACCTCTGCCTTTGACTGCCTCGTTGGTCTATAGCGGTCAACAGTCGACTGCGGATCACGGGTTCGATTCCCGGTCGGGCATAAATATTGTAGTTGCCCATGTGCCTCGGAGAGCACGTTAAAGCCATTGTACCCGGTTACTATGACTAACATGATAATATTCGTTAAAGCCCGCCAACCCGCATCGGACCAGCGTGGTGGGTTTTAGCTCTAATCCCCATTCTCCATGAGAGTGGAGGCCTGTGGCCAGCAGTGGGACGTTAATGGGCTGTAGTGGTTACAAGAAAGTCGTGATAAAACATAACTTTTAAATGAAATAATGGAAAACATGCTCGGAAGAAATAAATATTTCACGCCAAAGTTGAAGGAAACCGCTAGTAATAATATAATCTCATTAGCGCCCAGTGTCAGCGTCGTGGCATTAATTTTCAATTTTAATATTTGACGGCGCGTCCTTATCATCCCCACCCATATTTTATGTCCTTGTGTGGGATTGTAATTCACTTTTATGTCACGAACTCTGAATATTTTATATCATCTTAAATTTTTCCGTTTTTTTTTACGTAAAATTTTTCGTATACATTTTAAATGTACTGGTTTCGGTAAAATATAGTCATAAAAGAGTTTCATAGATGTACATATAAAAGTCACATAATTACAGTCACATAAGTCACATAATTAGTACATCACAAAGATATAATTTTAGATAAAGCTATTATAAACAAGTTAAGGTCGGATCACTGCGGGCAACAAATAACTGTTTTAAGTAGCACTGATAAATGCAAACAAAAAATTAAATGCAGACCAATAACAGAAAATAAATTGACCCGGTTTAAGGATCAAATTTCCGCCCAACTTCCTGCTCTTGCATTTAAAAAGGGTCACCCAGACAGCCTCTATAGTAGTCTCTTCAAGACCATAGACAATGAATTTAATAAAGTATTCAATTTTAAGCAAATAGAAATAAGTGCGAAATTAAAGTTCTGTGATTGGGCTACTGTAGGTATTTATAAAAGTAGAGACAAGTTGTATGAGTTGTACGATGAGAAACAATACAACCGGTCTCCAAGTTTTGTTGAACGCGTGAAGACTTACTCTAAGATTTTCAAAAATATTTGTATTCATGCTAAGGCACTCCACATAAAGGAAAAAATTTTGAAGTCTGATAACAAAATAAAAACTACTTGGAATGTAGTCAATGAGGAATCTGGTAAAACTAAATCTCGTGATTTCAACTACGAGATTGTTGTTGGTAATACTAAAATAACCTCTGATAAGGAGGTTGCAAAAACCTTCGAAGAGTTTTTCCAGAATGTTCCAGTCTTGTTGACAGACTCGCTTAATTCCTCACCTACCGCAGCTCAGAGTTTTTTAAGGGACAATGTTAAAGAGTGTAATGCTTCATTTGAATTTAAACACATTAATGCATTAGATATTATTAAAAATTTCAAGTTGTTAAAATTGAAAAACACGGGGGACCTATGGGGTATGTCCGTTAAAGTAATATCAAACATCATTAGCGATATCGCCCCTTACCTAGCTATAATTTTTAATGAATGTGTTGACCTAGGTACATTTCCAAACTTAATGAAACATGGTAAACTCATTCCTCTATTTAAGTCGGGCAATAAAAACGACCTTAACAATTACAGACCCATTTCTATCTTACCAACTCTCAGTAAGGTCTTTGAAAAAGTAATTTTGAGCCAATTAATGAATCATTTTAACGGCAATAACTTACTTCACCCCGAGCAGTACGGTTTCACTAAAGGTCGAAACACAACTGATGCGGGCGCAAAACTTCTAAAACATATATACGATGCCTGGGAGCGATCACAGAATGCTATTGGTGTCTTCTGTGACCTTTCTAAGGCATTTGATTGTGTTGATCACAAAACTTTGTTGCTTAAACTAAGCCACTATGGCATTGGAAGCGTTGCACTTGATCTCATTGCCTCTTATCTTGGTGACAGAACTCAGAGGGTTTGCATAAACAATGTGAGGTCGGAGGGCTCGTCTGCATTAATGGGTGTCCCACAGGGCTCAATCTTGGGTCCTTTTCTATTTTTAGTGTATATAAATGATTTGCCATACCATGTGAGCAATGTTTGTGATATTGTATTGTTTGCTGACGACACATCGCTTATTTTTAAAGTTGATAGGAGTAAGGACAATTTTGACGATGTAAACAATGCTATCACACGTATCACACTGGTTTACTGTCAATAATTTGTTATTGAATGCAAAGAAAACCAAGTGCTTAGAGTTTGTTTTACCTAATGTAAAGAATATCGATAAATCAATAATGTTAAATGGGGAAACACTAAAAATGGAGAACTCCACAGTTTTCTTGGGGGTGACCTTGGATAATAAGCTTCAATGGGGCGCTCATATAGAGACACTAGCGGGAAAACTTAGCTCGGCTGCTTTTGCTGTCAGGAAAATTAGACAGTTTACCGATATTGAAACGGCTAGGCTTGTCTACTTTGCCTACTTCCACAGTGTCATGTCGTATGGCATTTTATTGTGGGGCAGAGCAGCTGATATCCAAACAATTTTTATATTACAGAAAAGAGCTATCCGTTCTATTTATAAACTCGGATCACGCGAATCACTTCGTGACAAATTTAAAGAGATTGGTATACTTACGGTGCCTTCACAATACATTTACAATAATATAGTCTTTGTCAGGAAAAACATTAATCTTTATAAGCAAATAAGTGATACTCACAATCGATGTACTAGAAACCGCCATAAACTTGTAACAGCGTCATATCGTGTGCGCAAGGTGCAGAAATCCTTTGTGGGGTCGAGTATTCGCTTTTATAACATGGTACCAAAAGAGTTTCTGGAGTTGCCATTACATAAATTTAAAGACTGTGTTAAACAGCATCTGTTAAGTCGAGGGTATTATAGCATAGTTGATTTTCTCGATGACAAAGTTGCATGGAAGCAACCGGCTTCGCATCCAGCAACCCACAAGTCAGTGTGATACCTACTTGTTACGTAGCGTATGCATTTTATATTATATACAAATTGTGACATTTTTCTGTTTTTAAAAAGAGCAACTGCTGAGTTTCTTGCCGGCTCTTCTCAGTAGAATCAGCTTTCCGAACCGGTGGTAGATTCTTACGACTTATCATAAGTGGCACAAGTTGTCCTACATGAAATAAATCATTTCTATTCTATTCTATTCTATTCACGCTCGTGGCTATCAAACTCTGTGTTTATTTCATACAGGACCTGTAAAAGCACATAATACTACTTATACGTCTACGGTACGTCTTATCTTGCCTATAGTTTGAAAAGCAGATTCTATTCAGAAGAGCCGAAAACTTCGCAGTAATTGCTCTTTAGTATCAAATAAATCAAATAAATATTATAAATGCGAAAGTTTGGATGGATGGATGTATGTATGTATGGATGTATGTTTGTTACTCAATCACGCTCCAACGGATGAACGGATCTGGATGAAATTTGGCACAGAGATAGATTATAGTCTGGAATAGCACATAGGCTACTTTTTATCCCGGAAAATTAAAGAGTTCCCGCGGGAACCGAAAAACCTCAATCCACGCGGACGAAGTCGCGGGCATCAGCTAGTATTACAAATGCGAAAGTTTGGATGGATGTATGGATGTATGGATGGATGTTTGTTACTCAATCACGCTCCAACGGCTGAACGGATCTGGATGAAATTTGGCACAGAGATAGATTATAGTCTGGAATAGCACATAGGCTACTGTTTATCCCGGAAAATTAAAGAGTTCCCGCGGGAACCGAAAAACCTCAATCCACGCGGACGAAGTCGCGGGCATCAGCTAGTTATGCATATTATTAGTATCGGATTCCAAACTTCATTATTTTTATTTGGATTTTGATAACAAAAATGATCTCTTGAGAATAGGGGTTTTCTTCTTTCTTTTGGGTTGAAATATCGACAATTGAACGAACTTTGTATTTTTCGTTGCGAGTATCCGCTATTATATTTTAAGAATTATGTCGCTAAACCACGAAATAAGGCTTATATAATTTGTTATTGTTTTATTTTGAACAAAAATTGTTTTAAATGTACACTGCCCTCAGACAACTGTAACATAAACGAGTTCTCATTTTGAAAATCGCGAGTTTACCTCGCAAATGAAGTTGGAGGCAAAAGCTTCTTTACATTTATATTTTGCTTCACGTACAACTAACAAAAACACTGAAATTGCGTTTGGAGCTCGAGTTTGTCTCAAAATATGAGTTTTTAAATTAATTCCGAGGCATACATTAAGAAGTTTTGAAGCATAGCGCTTCGTGCGCCTCGGCTGTTTAAAATAGAGCGCTTCCAGCTGCTGAATTGCGCAAGATTTTTAACTTCGTTAAGAAATTGTGACGTTGAGGGAAACATGCTTCGCCGTTCTAAATAAATAATGAGTAGTATAGTAGTGCATAGTAGAATTGTTGCTTGTTTGTGGCTCTACGTTTTAATTAGTAGGAAAAAGGAGCTGACCATATATAATAAGTCTATGGAGCTGACGGATTTTTTCATATAGAATTATTATTGTCAACTAGATGACGCCCGCGACATCGTTCTCTATAGCTGTCCTCGGTATGCAGGCTTAATGAACCAAATTTTGTCTAAATCGGTTGAACAGATGGGACTTGAAAGCGTAGCACACTGACAGACAGACAGACGGACAGACGGATAGACAGATATACACACTTTCGCATTTATAATATTAGTAATTGGACAGGTTCAAGTTCATAATATATTATTGTCTTGTTTCCTGATACCTACCCTTGTATGGTTTTACATGCGTACCAACATAAAAGCGATCGTAAAAGACATAATATTATTATGGGGAAACCACCCTGGCCGTTAATTTTGACCATCCATTAAGTGCCCGCAACCCTGCAATGTCTAAGTTTACGACTTCTAAACGTGTTATTTTAGCATTAAACGAATACCTCAAAGTGTTTCATTGCGTTTCAATAGAATAATGAGTAAGTACAAATCAAATCAAACATTTATTTAATCAATTTAGGTACACTGTAGGTACACATATTGACGTCGATTTCTTATTTATAAAACATGATGGTGATAATTAGTTACAGTATCTTAAAACTAAAGCTACGAGGGTTCCAAACGCACCCTGGTCTGAGAAGAACCCACAACAAACTCAGCCGTGGTTTTTTTTCATTATCACCATCTCACAAATCATCTTATCTAAGAAACTATCAGAGCCGTACTTAGTGTAATTTGGTGTGACTTGGGGTAATTCCTTGTTAATTATTTGTCTGAATAATAATTGTCAATTATTTATTATAAACAGAAAACTTGTAAAAACTCTTTTGAAGAAAGTTTTGATAGTGTATGTACCAATTTATTTGTCTTGAAAATCGTTATTATCTATGGTAATGATTGCAAAATCTAAAAACTCGTGCATTGTCGAGTCAACATCTCCTGAAGATGCTCCGGTGTCGGAGTGAAACGTTGAGAATAGACGAAGTTGCGGGCATTATCTAGTTATTTAATAGGTACTTATATTACAATTTAGCAGTACAGTTTCTGTCAGGACGCGCGTACAGTTCACTCTACGGGCAGTCAATTGTATTGTAGATGGAAATTGGGATTAGAGTGAAGGGCTCGTGAACCGATTCCGTTCTGTGGAATCAATTCAAAGCTCACAATGCAGCGGTTGTCAACCTTTCCCTGAACAGGATTGGTACAAAACGTTGTCGAATAACAATGGAAAGGGACGGTACGGAGGGATCCGGCTGCCACAACGAACGACTTAACGAATAAAATACGAATCGATAAAAACCTATTTTTTTTTCAGCAAGTCAAAATTTTGTTTAGTAGCTTTTCAGTACATTCGGACAAAAACAAATTAGAAATGCCCAGGAAACAAAAAACTATACTTGAGTTTGAAATGGAATGAATAATTTCACGAAGGTCACTTGCAGTTGTGTCACTTTTGATTCATGTCAAGTCTCTACAACCGGTCTGGAAAGCACCGAGAAGAACCGGCAAGAAACTTGTACGTACCGGTACGTAGGTATAACCCTGGCGCAGTGTTGAGCGCTGTAGTCTTAACGTGGGAGGTCTCGGGTTCGATGGGGCAAGTTCGGGCAGGGTCAATTTAGGATTTGTTTATTTTTGAATTTTCTCCTGTTTGGCCTGGAGGAAGGCTACGGCCGTAGCTATTTACCACCCTACCGGCAAGACGTGTAGTTACCACCCTACCGCCAAGTGATTTAGCGTTCCGGTACGATGGCGTGTGGAAACCGATTTCGGGTATGGTTTTAATACATTGAAGTAATATGTACAAGACTTGACCTCAATGGTTTAATATTACTGCCATACCCCTAACAGGTTAGCCCGCTGTCTGCCCGCTACCATATTAGACAGCATCAACATTTACCACCTAACTTGTAGTGGATTAAAAAAAAGTCCTCTAAACTTTAGCAAAAATTACCGTTTATAAAATCAGGCTTCTGAGTTTCCTCATCATAATATTGCCTCCTCGGCCGGCCGCGTCCAGGGGCCTCGAGGGCCATTGTTCGCGTAATATCTTGTTTGCTCCGATATCCAGGCCCCCTGGCCGCATTCATTATGCCAGACCAATTACACGAGTCTAGAGTTCTAGTGCTTCCCTGCGAACGGGATTTGTTTAGTTTCGAGGACCGAACGACTGTTTTTTTATTATACAGTGTATCTATTTGTTTTTGCTTATTGCTTGGCTATTATGTTATTCTGTTTTATTTATCGTTGCAATACTATTGAACAAATGATTTTAATGTTCATTATTGCAATCCTATTTAATGAGCTCTCATACAATGTTATCCTAGCAAAACAGACTGGGTATTTCATAATAAACCAATATTTATTTTCTTTTCTTCCCATTCGAGCTTTTCTACCTTATATAATTTCTATCTGCGAAAACTTTTAATTAGCTTTGTTTTCTTTTATATTTATCTGTATTAATATTATAAAATATGCGACAGTTTGGTTGGATGGATGGATGTGTGGCGGTCTTCGCAGTCCGCACATAATCCAATAGATGACATTACTAGTACGATGGACGCGAACACGAAGAGCCCAACTCACGGTTACGAAGTTTTCTCTGAATTACGCTATATATACGACCTCCAAAGATGAACGGTCGGACCAGTGGTCCCCGAGCACAACACCCGCTCGGAGGATGATCATCCTATTGTTACGGTCGAGCCATATCACCTGCTCCCGTACAGATGTTTGTTACTCAATCCTGAATTAACCTGGATGAAAAGCATGGAGATAGATTATACTCTGGAATAGCACACATGCTCCTTTTTAATCCGGAAAATTTCCGGGATGAAAAGGAGCCTATGTAATATAGTTAAAAGAGCCATACGTTCCCGCGGAAACCAAAAAACCCTCAATCCACGCGGATGAAATCGCGGGCATCAGCTAGTAGGATCTTCTATATATTTTATTATCTTCTACGTTTTCTCTTACCACTAAGGTTTCCTGATAAAACAAAAATTAAATACCTAAGTATATTTTTGTCCGTTTCGTTTTACAGTGACAAAGTTTTTTCTACTTAGTTATACTAAAGTAGCCAGTTAGAAAAAATGTTAAAATGCTCAACACCTCAATACAATTTCCATTTTGTTCATCAATTTATGATTTTAAATTTCCGATGTAATACTATGATTAAAAACGCAGAGCTTTATGAAGTGCACTCGAACTATCGGCTTACACTCGATGGTGCTTACGTTAAAAACCTTAACGTAATTCGAGTAGTTTCAGCTCACGCCTCCGCACCGACCTACCCATATACTTAATCTAAATACAATTAAAAAAAAGCGATACACTAATAGTGTTAGTTTACGATAGAGTATCAAGTAGTTTCTGGCAGATTCAACAGTAGTTTGAATAGATTTTTAAATACCAACTTAAGCGGAAAATAATATAGGATAGAAACTTTTTATTATTCTAAACTATAATTCATTCTATAATATTATTAAACTAAGATAAAATATATTAATTTATTCTAAATGCCGATAAGTCTATGCGACCAAATTCGTGGGTTAATCTACCTAGTTTGTTAATATTGCAAACGTTTTTTAATCCCGGTTTCAAGCAAGGAAACCTCAGTAAATAACCATTTGCAGGAGTGTTACCATCACCGTTTAAAGCATTATTATTTCACAGTGACAGCTTTATGTCACGTACCTTAACGTCTCTAAAATAAGGATTATAATTCTGAAACAGGAACGCCTTAAATATTAAAAAAAATACGGCTTTAAGTAATTGTAGTATCCCCTCTGAACAATGTTTATAAAGGGTTGTGAAATTTATTCCCACTTTTACATTCCACCTGGTGTCAAGTGATGATGCAGTCTAAGATAGTAGCGGGATATCTCGGCATACCTACGACAGTTAATTAAGTAAACCCCTATCCCTAATCAGTGTATTTGCCGTGGTAAATGAGAGACCTAGAAATCGTTCATTCCCAAATAATTTGCTCATGCTGGGGATCGATCCCAGGATCTCCCACTTTTGATTTCGCAAATCGCTTTAACCTACATCAGAGAGGTCTTCAAAAAACATCGTACTGAATAATGAAGTAGCAATACCCGATCATCAATCAATCAATATTTCTTTATTCAATTTAGGTGCACTGTTACACTTACACACACTTATTAACATCCGAGACTTGTAAAACATGATGATGACTAGTGGTTCGCCCCGAACTGAGACCTCGCGGTATCACAGAGCGCCATCTATTGACATCATTGTGAAGTTCTGTTAAAAATAATGAAGCTCATTAAAAATTAAATAATTTCGTTTCATTATTATATTTATCTAATTTTAGTATTTGTTGTTCAAGTACAGGATGTAATTCAAATGATTGATCAAGTTTCAGGCTCAGCCTTTCAGAAAATTGAGAGTTCAGTACCCTTACTCTGAGATTGATAGAATTTAAAATACGGTCTCACTAGGTGAGGTGAATCACATTTGAGTCAAACTAAAATGGACCCAAAGACTCTTGATTTAAAGCCACCAATTCAGTGCAACCGATTCAAATTTCGAAACGTATCGTTTGGAGCGCTAGCTGTGAATGCATACCGTGAAACATGCCAACTTTGCCATTCAAGGATACTTTGCCCTAAAAGCAAAATTTTTGCAAATCCACTTACTATGCGTCATTTTTTTAGTTTTATGGCAATATTCATTACTTGGGTAAAAATAGATTATATTTGTGACCACACTGCGTATCGCATTCGTTCCCAAGTTGATTAAGTAACCCGTCAGAAATTGTTGAATGCAGTGTGTGTTTTCGCGGGCAAATTTCTTAAGTGAAGTGGTTGTGGATTTTACATCATAGCAAAAACGCAAGTAAGTTTATGTTACTGTATGTCATAGATTCACAATTGTAGAGTATTTTAATTATAGTTTCAGAATTCAGATGATTATAAATCTAAACTTCAGATGATGGGCAAAATTACCCTTAACTTTTCAAACCCGTGCATGCCAACATTGCCCGTTAACAAAAAGTACTCAGGGTTGTCAAATTTAGATATTTTGTAATAAGTAGGTGGTGTAATAGGTGTAACATGTGATTGAATTAATAACGTAATTTACCTCAGAAACAAAACACCAAACACTTGTATATTTAGAACATTTAATAGTAAATGCTTATGTTTGTTAATACCTACTTAGATGGCGAAGTTTGTGAGATGTCATACACACTGATTCGATTCTGAATATACTAAGTAGACTATTCCTACTGATAAAAAACTATACCTTTCCCGATGCACTATTTTTTATTATCATAAAGCGCCACTTTTCATCTTTTTCTGTAATTTTTTAGCTTTCATTTATGTTAATCAATCTTAGAATTTAATGTTATTTTAAATTTCAGAAAAACCAACACGAGTCCAGAATTCGACAAAGAAAATCAAGACGTGAAATAGGGTCCCGAGCTTATAAAAATTACTACTTAGTGCCTCATACTTTTATTAACCTAAACTTTAATAAACATTTACTTTAATAAACATAGGTAGTGTTTGATTTAAATATCATTTCTTATTTCTAAAACATGCATCCAAATGCATATTATAATATGTGGTCCAACACCTCCAACAAAAACGTTAAAATATTATTTATTGAATCAATAATTTCCTGACGTGACAGCCCTTAAAATTTTAAACTGCTCGATGGAGCTTGTATGGAAATGAGAAATAATCGCTAGGTAACATTGCCTACTCCTTTTATTGCGAAAATATGAATACTACAAAAAAAATTTTGGAACCTAGGCCAAGATTACCCTAATTCTAGTCATGGTGTCTGTTACGTATTTTTAAGAGTTATATTGCATGAAATCTCGATGTGGGCAATGTTGGCTAAAAGTCCAGATTATTTTGCCCGCCATTAAAATCGAACAAATTTTGGTTTAAATGTTAATTTAAAAAAAAATACAAAGCGAACGCTTGCGTATAATCATATAGTTGTAAGAAATGGAGAAACATACTTCACTTTCTATAGAAAAATCTCGAAATTAATTCGATTTTAATAAAAAAACGGGCAAAGTTGGCTAGTTTCACGGTACACGAAATTGAGCTCTAAATTAATAAGATTAAGATTCATTTTAGTTTGATGCATATGTAATTCACCTCACTTAGTGAGACCGTATTTTACATTCGATCAATCTCAGAGTAAGGGTACTGAGGTCAACTTTGGACGTTAGAAAATCTTCACTTTGAAAGCCCCCATTTCGTCAAATTTAGGGGAAAAATTAAAAAAAATATTTTTTTGGTCTCTATTCCTAATTATCTTTAAAATGATATAGGTACCGCAACCCTATGTAACGCTATAAAAAATATTTTACTTCGCATTCGCTTCTATGAGAGCCCCCCTGAAATAAAGATTTTTATATTTTTTAAGCCATATTCGGCGGGAGGCCATCGGTTTACATATTATATTTAAACTTCAAATAATTACGTTCAGTAGTTCAGAAGTTATAAGGCTCTGACAGACGGACGGACGGACAAGTGCCAATTCACTCAAGTAGACTCAGAGACCTTCGCTTCGCTCGGTCAATAATCAATTAGGAAAACTAAACGAGCTACGAGGGTTCCAAACTCGCCGTCTGAGAAGAGCCCACAACAAACTCAGCCTAGTTTTTTTTATTATCACCGTCTCACAAACATCGTATTTTTCAATAAAATTAGATTCCATTCGATTTATCTTCATAGGATGATACTTATAAACGTAAAATTCCATACTCAACCACCTCGGGGATACGCTTAAAACTTTGATATTAAATTTTAATAGGATTATACAAGTTTAATACGTGATGTAATATATCTTTTGGGATTTTCGCGGAGTTTAAACCGCGGTGAAACCGTTTTACAAAGGCTTTTTGTTCGCGGCTCAACGGAACGAGTAAGGTCTTATTTTGCTTATTAACCGTGATTTTTATTTAAGTTTTCTGTTACAGTACCCACCACTACAGCCCATCAACGTCCCACTGCTGGACACAGGCCTCCACTCTCATAGGAGAGAGGGAATTAGAGCTTAGACCCACCACGCTGCTCCAATGCGGGTTGGCGGGGTTTTACGACTTATCATATGTTAGTGATAATAACCGGGACCGATGTCTTAGCGTGCTCTCCGAGGCACGGAGGTGAAACACCGCCAACTTCCTAACTCCGGGCTAGTACCACACTAGTACTGACAATTTCTAGTCAGAAAAACCCGATACTTAATTATGGCCCGACCCGGGACTCTAACCCGGGCTATCGTTGGCCGCAGTCGAACGTGGTAACTACTAGACCAACGAGGTAGTCACAGGATGAATCGACAGAACTTTTATCGACTTACTCGAGTATCTAAGTAACCAAATTCTCATATCGCTACGATACAATTAATACGCTCACTACTGCCGCCCTTGCGCACGCGTTGTTTTTCTGTTTGTTTATATTTAAGTTATTTCTGTAATATATGTGTGGCAATAAAGAATTTATCTATCTATCTATCTATCTATGTGCTGCGTCATGGAGGTCGTCAAAGGGCCTTTACTTAAATGACGAAACGCCTAAATACTTATTTTTCACACGAAGCGTTTTTGCTCGACGTTTCCAAAGAATACAAACCGCTAGGGTGTGTAACATCTTCCCAGCAGTGTTTCCTGCCACGTAAAACTTAGGTACCTTCAAGGCAAGAGTGAATAGGCATCTTCTAGGCAAGCGCGTTCCAACCTAGACCTCATCATTGCTTTGCACTAAACATGATTGTCGTCAAGCGCAAGCCTATCTCACAATAAAAAAAAAATTGACAGTCATAGGGACTGCCGATAGAAGTGAAAACGAATAGGTATTTAAAAAAAAATAATAGAAAAAAAAATATTAGTAAAATATAAACCTGAAATTTACATTAGAGGCATTAGAGTTTAATTTCGAATGTAGTATGTATATTTATATTTAAGACCTTTTGTCCTCGTAACCACGCGAACCTTAAAAATATTTACAATAAAAACCTTAAAACTAAGTTATTAAAGTTAAATTACGAATGTAGTATATTTATATTTAAGACCTTTTCTCTTCGTAACAACGCGAGGTATCGGTGACGGTGTCGGTGATGCGAATCCACAAAGTGATCAACGCGGGAGAAGTTTTCACTTCAAAAAAATGGAATTAGCCACCTCTAACCTCTTAACTTCAAGCCACCATACCCAAGTAGGTACTAGGTAACTATGATTATACAGAAGTAGTATTTTACAAATTTAATATCCTAGACTACGCTATGTAGCACTATAATGCAATAACACGACGGAGTGACAGTCTGGCTCACGAGAGCAAAGAGGGCACACCCCCGGCACCGTAACGCAATAATCTCTTCACATGGAACACTTCCTGTGAGATATTATCCGTATTCCGTACTAATTTTCTACGTCAACTTAGTTTGAAAAATATAATATCTGTCTTTGAGCGGAAACACAAGGGAAATAGTTATTTGTGTTACATGGGGCCAAAGAAAATTTTTGTTCCCCGAGGGCGCTATTTTGAATTCAGAGCGAAGTGAAGGATTCTATAGTACGAAGTAAGTTCAAGTTCAAGTAAAGTAGAATCCTGATCGTAGCGAGGAATTCAATATACGCCGCCCGAGAACAAAAAATTTGGCCCCGAGTGACACACACTATTTTTCATCATTACGTATGAGAAAAAGCTAGGAGTATCAACCTACTATGTATGGACATTACCTATACGTATAAGCACCAATCAGAAGATACTCCTATCAACCTTCTATGTAATGGGGACTATCGTTTCTTTGCTCACCAGTTGGCGCCACTGTTGACTAAGGTCAGAGGTATAGCTGTCAAAGGCGACTTTATAAGATCGGCGCCGAAACAAAGTTTTAAATCTTGAATCTCATTATGTTTATTAATATTTATAACTATCATCATATCGAGTAGCTAGTTCCGCAATGTTGTGCAGTTCCGTTTTGTTCGGAAAAAAAGGAGAACACATGTTTCCAAAAGATAAAACTGTTCTAAAACAGTGGCTAGTGGCGTTTCGCAGGAATTCGCAGGATTCTGAGGAATTAATTATATAGGCACTTAATAAATAAAATAAAATAAATTAATTACTTATTAAACTTATATTTATCCTTCCCTTTCCCTTTAAAACACACTGCTATACAAAAAAATATTAAACATTGTACTTAAATCCATACAATGGATATGATACTGAAAGATGGTTGAGTTGTTAGTTGAAACTACTAAACAATGGTAGATACTAGATTAAGCTGGAAAATTTTCTAGCAATAGCAGGTATCATGTATGTATGATAGTAGGGGCTACTTTCTTTCAAACAATAAGTATTCATTATTGATCATTTTTTATGTACTTATAATAATTATCACACTGATAAACTCATCTTTTATAGAGAAAGTACATTTCACTTCCAATACTGTTAGTTAGTTCTCCAATTAATCCTTCTGGAGAAACCTGAAATGAAACATCTAATATTAATCAAGAGAAATACCTACTATTATTAAATTCTGGTCATCTCACACATAGTAATCTGATCCCAAGATAGGTGTGTTCTCGTTAGTGATACCTACTGTGGGTACATAACCAGAGACATAGGTATATTTCAATATCATGTAGTAAAAGTGTGTCCTTGATGTGCATGAAACCCTTAACCTTTCATGCAGAAGTCTTAGTAAGTAAATATAATATATAATACCTATATTAGGTAAATATATGTAAAAAGAAAAAACACAGCTGTTACCTCGCAAACAAGCATACTTTTGGCAAAAAATAAGTTTGGAAACAGTAAACAAACTAACCTCTGAATTAGCTGCTCTTTGAGGCCGCCTATTTTTGCGCCTCTTTTTCTTAATTCCGCTTTCAAAGCGTTCACATTCATCGCCAAATAATCCATATTTGCGATAATTTCACGAAGGAGATCACTTTTCAACAGGTAAATTAAAGAAATTATAATTTATGTCACGAAACCCGCCAAAACCAGTGAAAAGTGAATGATATTGGCCCTCACGCGACACCAGCGCCCCTAGCGGCAAATTCATACGCGATAGCCCCCATTGTATAGACATTATTTAGACGTATATTTAAAGTTTAAATAAAATGTAAAGACGTATATCCGATCAACAAATTGATCACGTGACTTCGGACCAATCAGAACAGAGAAATGCAAAGTCGTATATTCGATCAACAAATTGATGACGTGACTTCGGACCAATCAGAAGAGAGAAATGAAAAGTCCTATGGGCCTACAAGTTACACTTTGCTCCCGCTATCCTCTGAAGGCAATATGCGTTTTTCGAATAGGTATGATGAAAAATCAATTTGCTTGCCTGACAAAGATTCCGCATAATTCACTTTTATATGGGAAAATAAGATAATAACATCTACTTATGTTTTCGCTAATCAAAGTCTAATGTTATTAGACCATGCCTGAAATGGACCATGCCCTCTCAATTTTTTTTTACGCCACAAGTTAGTCCTTGACTTCAATCTCAACTGATGATGCAGTCTGTCAGCGGGCAAACTTGTTGGAGGTATGGCAGTTATATTAACCCCCATCGGTTTCGTTACGGCATCGTACCGGAACGCTAAATCGCTTGGCGGTACGCCTTTACCGGTAGGATGGTAACTAGCTACTACGGCCGAAGCCTAAACCTAAGCCTAACCCAGAGAGAGTAACAGAGAAAATTCAGAAATTATAAATTTCCGAATTGATCGAATTTCCGCTTGGGATCGAACCCGGGACCTCCCACTTATAAGACCACAGCGCTCACCGTTGCGCCAGGGAGGTCGTCAACTTTATGGCTAATAGAAAGAATTTTAAATTGGCACATGTATGAGAAATTGACATACAGAGAGACAGAAAAATTGACGATCACAAAACTGACGAAACTATACCAGCTATCCTTTGTTTTACACTGAAACCCTGAAATGGTGTTGGTTTGGAACCTTCATTTCGCAGTCGGTTAAAAGTAAGATATCCCGCGTGAACGTAACGTAATCATCTCTTCACGTCGGAGAACCACGAGTCTTCCTTTGAGATCTAATTGCTTCGAACACACCTTAAAAATAACCTTAAACCATGGAAATAAGGCTTATTTTCCATCAGCTCTGTTGGGATGAATTCGCAATACTAGCGGGTTAATTAGAGGGATGGCTCGAGATAGCATGTTTACGGACTTGAAATATTATTTAATGTTAAGTCACAAAGGAAGGCTTCGTTTCAACGGAAAAATTGTCGTGTCTTTTCTATCTTTATTACTATACTAGCTGATGCCCGCGACTTCGTCCGCGTGGATATACCAAGTTTCATCGAAATAACTTGAGAAATGACGGACTTTTATACAAACTTTCAACCTCTATTTCACCCCTTTGGGGGTAGAATTTTGAAAAACTGTGAAACACGTATGTTTTTATTTATAACCCACTACTCATATACCAAGTTTCATGGATATAACTTGAGAAATGAAGGACTTTCATACAAACTTTCAACCCCTATTTCACCCCTTTGGGGGTAAAATTTACGAAAACTGTGAAACACGTATTTCTTCATTTTTAACCGGTAGCTTGTATACCAAGTTTTATCGATATAACTTGAGAACTGAAGGACTTTCATACAAACTTTCAACCCCTATTTCACCCCTTTGAGGGTGAAATTTTGAAAAACTGTAAAACACGTATGTCTTCATTTTTAACCCGCAGCTGATATACCAACTTTCATGGCTATAACTTGAGAAATGAAGGACTTTCATACAAAATTTCAACCCCTATTTCACCCCTTCGGGGGTAAAATTTACAAAAACTGTGAAACACTTATTTCTTCATTTTCAACCAGTAGCTTGTATACCAAGTTTAATCGATATAACTTGAGAAATAACGGACTTTCATATAAACTTTCACCCCCTATTTCACCCCCTTAGGGGTAGAATTTTGAAAAACTGTGACACACATACTTCTTTATTTTTTATTGTTAGCCAAAATAAAAAGTTTCGTTGATATAACTTGTAAAACATCTTGAGAAACGAACGACTTTCATACCAACTTTCATCCCCTATTTCACCCTTTTGGGGATCGAATTTTCAAAAACTGTGAAACACATATGTCTCCATTTTCAACCCGCAGCTCATATATCAAGTTTCATGGCTATTACTTGAGAAATTAAGGTCTTTCATACAAACTTTCAACCCCTATTTCACCCCTTCGGGGGTAGAATTTCGGGATAAAAAGTATCCTATGTCCTACCTCGTAGTATAGGCTCAAATCGTGCCAAGTTTCGTTTGAATTCATTCAGTAGTTTCGGCGTGATGCGCGTCCAAGATACAGACAGACAGACAGACAGACAGACAGACAGACAGACAGACAGACAAAAATGAAATAAATTACAGATTTGGCTTCAGTATCGAATAATGAGTGCCCTCCAAAAAAAATTTTCAAAATATCTTCAATGTACAGAATTGGACCTGTTACAGTTTTATTATAAGTATAGATCTGCATTATTCTGTGGTTTGTTTTATTCTTGGTATTTATTACATAAACAAAAAAAAGGTATACTTACATAGTACTAGCTTGACCTAACCAAGCCAAAAAAGTCCGGATCTCCATACTAATGTTATAAAGATAGGTATACTTATGTAAAACTGTGTCTTAATTTTAGTTTACGTTCCGTTTACGGGCCGGACACGGTCCCCGCAAAAACTCTTTAATTTCCGGGATAAAATGTTGCCTGTGTGTTATTCCTGACTATCTATGTGCTAAATCTCATCCAGATCCGTTTTTTTTTTATCTACTACAAGTTAGCCTTGACTGCGATCTCACCTGATGGTAAGTGATGATGCAGTCTAAGATGGTAGCGGGCTAACATATAAGGGGCATGGCAGTTATATTAAGCCCATACCCCTATTCGGTTTCTACACGGCATCGTACCGGAACGCCAAATCGCTTGGCGATACGTCTTTGCCGGTAGGGTGGTAACTAGCCACGGCCGAAGCCTCCCACCAGGCCAGACCAGAGGAAATATATCATAGTTATAGTTACTGATTACAAGCTGATGCCCTGATGATTAAAGTTTTTTGGTTCCCGCAGAAACTCTTTAATTTTCCGGGATAAAAAGTAGCCTATGTGCTATTCCAGACTATAATCTATCTCTGTGCCAAATTTCATCTAGATCCGTTCAGCCGTTCTGGCGTGATTGAGTAACAAACATCCATCCATCCATACATCAATCCATCTATTCATCCATCCAAACTTTCGCATTTGTAATATTATAGTACTATAGACTGTGACTATAGATGAAAGCACAGAACCAAGCCCTTGGACTAAACACACTTGTACTCTTAAGCTATGTAACCCTGAACCGAGTAAATACTGTATACATTAACCCGACTTCAGTGAGAATTATGTAAATGGTGGGAATTCCGCAGATTAGCGTGGAACCCTAATGCTTCAGCGTGAGCGCCAAATGCTTAGTTTAGATCAAATTAACCAGAGCTCTATGAATAGGATTCATTTAAAATTCATTTCATCTTGATGAATTATGTAATTCATTTACAATGTATACATTGTATTGTATAAGCTGCAATTTTGCGCTATATACCCGCGATTTCGTCCGCGTAGATTTAGGTTTGTTACTTCCAGGGTTGGGCAGTATTTGAATTACTTGTAATTAAAATACGTAATTGAAATACAAATACGTATTTGGTATTTGTATTTCAATTACTTACTTAAAATGTAATTTGTAATTGGTATTTCAAATACCTGACACCGTGGTATTTTGTAATTAGTATTTCAAAATACATTTTAATAAAATACATTTTATCTTCGTGAGTGTGAGTATAATGCGAGCCGAGAGTATAACGATGGTAAAGCAGCTAAGAGTTGGCAACACTGGACCTGTTATGTATAATACTGTAGTTGTACGCTATGACTGTAGGTACGTCAAAATCTTGCCATTCATGCCTTAGAGACAAGTTACAAAAAACATGAAATACGTTTTACGATTACGTCTTATCTTGTATTTTGTAATTTGTATTTCGTATTTCAATAAAAATAGCTAAAATACTGTATTTTGTATTTTATATTTCAAATACCTCATTTAAAGATATTTTGTATTTCGTATTTTATTTACTTGCGATAAAGTATATTTTGTAATTTGTATTTCAATTAAAGCAAAGCATGTATTTTGCCCAGCCCTGGTTACTTCCCGCGGAATTTATCAATTTTCCGGGATAAAATGCAGCCTATGCCTGAAGTCAAGTTATGAGCTATCTCCATTGTAAATTTCAGCAAAACCAATTCAGTCATTGCGGCGCGGCGTGAAGGAGTAACAAACATCCAAACTTTTAACCTAAGTATACAAAAACTAGCTGATGCCCGCGACTTCGTCCGCGTGGATTGAGGTTTTTCGGTATAATATTAGTATAATAGATGTACAAAATTTCATCATACCATAGCAGACAAACAGACACATTTTTGCATTAATTTATAATATTAGTATAGATATTTTCAATCGAATTAACGATGGTTAGTGAGTAATCTTGTATTTTTCCTTCAGCGACATTTTATTGGAACGCAAAACTAATGTAAAAGAAACTTATAACAAGGCTTGGAGCAGCGAAGCGGATGAAGCGTAATCCAGTTTTGATACTACAAGCAATTTCAAGTTTTTTTTAAAGCTAGATAATTACGTTATTTTGAAACAAAGCTTTGTGGGCTTAAAAAGCTGTAAACAAACGTGAAGTTAAATCATCTGCTTTTTCATTCATAGACAAGACATTAACTTAATTTCGTGAATACATAATAACCATGTTACATTTATCCGAAAAATATAGATAAGTAGCACTCAGATAAGACAATAATTTGAACACAAAAGTTCCACATTATTAACAAACTAGCTGACGCCCGCAACTTCGTCCGCGTGGATTGAGGTTTTTTGGTTCCCGCGGGAACTCTTTAATTTTCCGGGATAAAAAGTAGCCTATGTGCTATTCCAGACTATAATCTATCTCTGTGCCAAATTTCATCCAAATCCGTTCAGCCGTTAGAGCGTGATTGAGTAACAAACATCCATACATCCATTCATCCATACATCCATACATCCATACATCCATCCAAACTTTCGCATTTATAATATTTATTTGATTATGTGCATACAAAGTTTGTTGAGGAGTTAAATATAATCGAGTTATTGAGCAAAATCGTTCGTTTTCCCACCTGTCCTAGAAATGTCCTAAATACACTTTTTGTACAAAATATCTTGGTAACATTTATTTATGTTAGATAAATAATCATACTATTTTATATTTTATATTTAGGTATACTTAATACTAGAGGATGCTCGCGACTTCGTTCGCGTGGCATAAGTTTTTTTAATTCCCGCAGGAACTCCTTAATTTTCCGGGATAAAAAGTAGCCTATGTCACTCTCCAGGACCTCAACTATACCCATACAAAAAAGCACGTTGATCCGTTGCTCTGTTGTGATTAAAGGACAAACTCTCTATTTAACATCCTTGGGGATAAAATTTTCAAAAACTGTTAATCACGTATTTCTTCATTTCAAACAAAAAGTCCAAGTGCTAAGTTTCATGGCTATAACTTGAAAAATGAAGAACTTTCATACAAACTTTCAACCCCTATTTTATCCCTTTTGGGGTGCAATTTTGAAAAACTGTGACATACGTATTTATTCGTTTTTAACCGGTAGCTCATGTACCAAGTTTCATGGATATAACTTGAGAAATGACGGACTTTCATACAAACTTTCAACCCCTATTTTATCCCTTTTGGGGTGCAATTTTGAAAAACTGTGACATACGTATTTATTCGTTTTTAACCGGTAGCTCATGTACCGAGTTTCATGGATATAACTTGAGAAATGACGGACTTTCATACAAACTTTAACCCCCTATTTCACCCCCTTAGGGGTAAAATTTTAAAAAATCCTTCCTTAGTGAGCGCCTACGTCACAAAAGGAACCTACTGTCAAAATTTCAAGTTTCTAGCCCCAGCGGTTTAGGCTGTGCGTTGATATATAAGTCAGTCAGTCAGGACTTTGAATTTTATATATATAGATATAGATTATAAATGCGAAAGTGTGTTTGTTTGTTGGTTTTTTGGTTTGTCCTTCAATCACGCCGCAACGAATCAACGGATCTACGTGATTTTTGGCTTGGGTATAGTTGAGAACCTGGAGAGTGACGTAGGCTACTTTTTATCCCGGAAAATTAAGGAGTTCCCGCGGGGACAAAAAAAAATTAAACCACGCGGACGAAGTTGCGGGCATCAGCTAGTATTTTATACAACACTACCCCGCTATCCACTGACAAAAGTCTTTTAAGCATCTTGCTACTACCACTATAAATGGTTCCTTCCAATGGTTAATGGCAAATTAGAAATCTTCGCATTTCTTGTTTTCGCTACCTTATAAACTTATAAACTCGAATAGTTTTGCGAAGGAAACACGGAATAACAAGGAAAAATAACACAAAAGGGCGTTCGAACGGAACAACAACGTGAAAATGTAAATCTCTTAGTGACGGATCATTTATCTTCCAGCCGCCTGGAACTAATGTTACGTTGGCAATAAAAACATCACTAAGAAGTCCACCCCGTTGTATTAAAGTATTTCAGCATTTAAAATTGTTTAAGTTTTATTTTATAGACTAGCGCTTGGCTGCAATCAGACATGCTGGAAGTATAGTGATGCAGCATAAGGTGGAGCGCGCTTGCCTAGAAGATGCCTGTTCACTCTTGACTTAAAGAAACCAATATAAAAACGGAAGCCAGAAGGGCGTTCCATATGAACGCCCTTCTAGCGGTTTGAATTTAGTAATAGAGCAAGATCCCGCGACTATCAGACCTTCGTTATTTTATTAAAGCTGAAAGTTTTTCTATGTATGTCTCTAATAGAGGTATAAACGATCCCCGACTATGAAGTTTGGATCGCGGTTGCTTTGGAAGATATCAGGTTGAGAAGGTGGCACCTCAAATTCGTTAGAGTATTAAGCTCCGTTTTTTTTTTCTTTAGAATAATATTAGAAACCACGTTGTCCATTGTCAGACACTTAGTACGATTGCAACCCCCTGTTAGATACTCAAGAGTGTCTGACAGGAGGTTGCAGTCGTATTATGGTCTGATAGTCGCGGGATCTTGGACGATAACTCTATTTTGACGACACACACACACAAGCCTACACGCACCTGCATTGTTGTCATTTTTCTTGTGTCTGTGAGTTGGAAGCCCTGTTTTCCGAGACACAGTTCTAACTAGTTCGGAAAATAGGTGCTATATATTTTGATAGTTATTCAACTACATTAGTTACATCCTAGATATAATAAATAGATGTAATACTAGCCGATGTCGCGGGCATCAGCTAGTAATAAAATAGTAGAGTTAAAAAAAACAACACAGATAGGAGTATGCTGGTTGATATTTTTTCTATCCAATTTTATCCCAGACCTACTACGAATTTTTTAATTACGATTTTATAAAAGCGAAAAGCTCGAAGTTATTATCATGTCTATTGTTTTTTGTCCGTTCCGTAACGCCGCACCGTAGCCCGGACAAATGACACGTCATCTCGGGATTTACGACTTTCCCTGGAAACTTTCCAATTCGGGTTATTTCCCGAAAAGAGGTAAATCGTACGCAATCACGATTCAGAAGAAGTGCATGTTATTATTTCCAATTTAAATTAATTAAAAACATGAACACGTTTATTTTAGGATTTAGGTTTTTGTAAATCCCGTGTGAACGCTTTGATTCTCTAGAATAAAGGTAGGTCTGTCTGTCTGTCTGTATAGATGGACAGAATCTATAATAATTAACCAGGTGAAATCCGCTACATTATGCTCGTGGATTTAGAGTTCTTATCTTTACATCTCGTAAAAACTCTGATTTTCAGAATAAAGGGTATTTTTATTCCGTTTTCAGCATGTAAACATTTGTGCCAAATCTCGTCACGATCGGTTCAGCGGATGAGCCATAACTGCCTGACAGATAAACAAACAGAAACACAATCACATGTATTGTTACATAGGTTGGAGATTTTTACAAAAATTCTAATTTTATGGATTATCCATATTATAATCCTTATTCAATAAAAACTATTATAATCACTTTTAAAAACTATTCGATTTTTTATTTACTGACCAAACATTTTTGTGAACGGCATCAAAAGAGGCGCAAAATAATCCGATTATGAATATATTACAATCATCTGTCTGTTTCCCACAGTACGGTTGAATCGCAATATAATCACTGCTTTGTTTTCAAAGGAAACAGAGGAAAATGGAGAAAAAATAGCTGTATAGAATTGGTACGATCGCGCCCCGCCGTCAGTACTTTGGCCTTAGTAGTAATAAATTTTGTTCATATTACTTTACAAACTTTTTCCATGCTTATATATTTTGTTAGCTTAAAGGATTGTAAGTTTTGTTACCATAATCTTGAAATGTTTAAAATATCTACTAACAACTTTTTTATTTATTATTTACTTACATATAAAATATAATGATGTTCGTGATCTTATCGGCGTGATTTTAGGTTTTTTGATAAATGCCTTGGATACTCTTTAATTTTCCGGGATAAAAAGTAAATCTTTCACTATCCATGTGATGCAAGCTATACTTTCCTAATTTTCTTAAAATTGATTGAACAGATGGGCTGACGTGCATTGAGGTATTATGTAGTAAATATAATTCAATGCTGACGTGTAGCGTAGTAGACAGACACAGTGACTATCTGTATATGTATAACCTATACCACTACCTATCTGTACTAGGGAGATAAATATAGAGTACTTTTTATCCAAGAGCCAAAAACGTTTTTATTGTAGTAGTCTATTGTAGTCCCAAAGAATAAAAACCATAAACTCACAACCTTAATCGGAAACAGTCGTCTATATAGTTATTTGTATGCTGCTAAGAACTGCTGACAGAATAGATTGCTATTGCCATAGGAAGGGCTCCTCGAGGGCTCTCGGAGGGCTCGGAGACGCGTCCTAATGACGGGATGCCCTTTGAGCATTAGACCGTGAAAATTGACGAAGGGAATGACGCGTGGTGCAAGCGATATGAGGTGTACTTTACCTCTTTTGAGTGTTGTTCCATTGTTTAATTCCGTGAATCCCCAGAAGATTATGTTTCGGGGTCAAAGAATTTCATGTTTGAAAATTTTGTTAATAATAATAATTAGCAGTGACGGTATCCGCCTTTCCAAATACGGTCACATACTTCTGAGGAAGAACTTAACAATTATTATCTGAAGGGTTATGGGTGTTCCATTGTCATGTAGCTGGCGTAAACAATATTTTTGCTGTGACTGCATGGGAGTCTACTTACAATAAAAATAAAGGTCCTAGCTCGCTCAGTCCCTGATTGACTGATCCTTGATCAACGCCCAGCCCAAACTTTTGGACCTTGGACATAGTAATTTTGCACGGAGATTTCTTTTAAAGTGTAAATAACAATAAAATTGGCAGGTTTTTTGATCTCACATCAGCGAATCCGCTAGCGGTCAGTTTTCAAATAACACTTCACACTAATATTACAACGGCGAAAGTTTTGTATGTGTGTATATTTGTTACTCTTTCACGTAAAAACTACTTGTCGAATTTGGCTGAAATTTGAAATGGATGAGATGGAGTTTAACACATAGGCTACTTTTTATCCCGGAAAAACGCAGGAACCCAAAAAACTCAATCCACGAAGTCGCGGGCTGCGTCTAGCTATAAATTATTAAGAGCGCGATAAGCGTATGACTTAAGCCTTCACTCAGCCGTCGCGATTATAACAATTGTCGCTACATGGGAACCTTCAGGTGGCTCGAACATCCGGTGACCCCGCATGAAATGTATTGTGCTTCACACCTACCCGGGCTTTGTTTCCATAGTGTGATGTAATGGAAAAGTTTCACCGTACTATGGAAACGTGCGCTAATGGCTTGGCCGAAAATAATTTACACTTTTATTCGTGGTTGTCGTCAACCAACAGGCATATGTCTCTTGCAGGGACTTCCATATGCCACGGGTCTTGCGGCCACAAGATCCAGCGCTTATCAGCGTCTCACTTGATGCTGTTCATCCACCTGCCAAACTTGCGCTTTCAGCATGGGGTCGCCGTTTCAGCACTTAGGTTCGCCAACGTCTCTTAGTTCTCCGCCTACTGCCACTTTAGCTCTTCTACGGATCCCTTCATTTGATCGCAATAAAACCCCAAGCGTAGCTCTCACCATTGCCCGCAGAGTTACTCCATAAGCTTTCTTATGACGCTCATAATTAGCGATCACGTGTCTGATCTGTATATCATTAGTGACAACACGCACTGTTCTAAGACTTTGGTCTTCAGACACTGAGGAATTTTTAACGAGAAGACATCTCGTAGCTTCCCAGACACCACCCAGTCGAGGAGCATTCAGCGGCTGACCTCCTTCTCGAAATAATTGGACCTGTCTACCTGGATAGGCTTTTGTTACTACTAATAATAGTTTTGAAAGAAGACAGTTCGTAATACTATGCCTATTGTACTACCTGCAACCTTATTCAGACTTTGTCCAACCCGTGCTCAAGGACTTTATCTTCAATTTCCATTCGAGATTGAGCCCCGACGTGATGCTATTTTCTTGAGAACACTCTTTTTTTCAACGAGCACCCTTTCTTTGAAGAATCGATTGCGTTTCTGTGTACTTGCTTCTAATTATAATTAGGTAGATTGTAACTACCCTTGGAGGTGTCTGCGATAATTGACACTTTTAAAACCTTTCTTTAGCAATCTATACTAATATTAAAAATGCAATAGTTTGGATGGATGGATGGATGCTTTTTACTCAATCACACCAGAACGGTCTAGACTATAATCTATCTCTGTGTCAAATTTCATCCGTAATAATAATTTATATTAATAATTTCAGCTTTAATAATTAAACTATGTCGTTGTGTCATTCCAGAATAACACAACGACATAGTTTAATTATTAAAGCATAAGGTTGTAACACAAAATCTTAAAACCTAAAATGTATCTTGCCAAACAAAATTCTATAAACTATTTGATTGTTTATGTGACAAAAGGATAGTTCAACCTAAAATGAGTAAATTTAGGGGTAATAATTAACAATCACAATTAACTTAAAATAATTTTTGTTTTAAGTACCCAGTGATTATAAAGTTAAATGTCAATTTTGTACGACCTCCTTGCGAAATTACGAGACCAGTTCTAATGAGACAGCGAATGGCACAATTTATGTGAAAACTTATTTTAACGACTTATGGCCACGCTTTACTTCTTTTGTTTTGCATTTCAAGTTATTTGTTGAACGTTATGTTGGTGAGCGATTAAAGCCCAGCGGTTAAGACTTTGGCTGCCTGTTTGGGTCGGGATTCGATTCCTAGGTATGTACCATTAACTATCGGATTTTAATATGTAAAATAATAACACTTGCTAAAGTTGTGGTTAGTAAATTGATTTATTTATTACTAGCTGATGCCCGCCACTTCGTCCGCGTGGATTGAGGTTTTTTGGTTCCGGGATAAAAAGTAGCCTAAATGCTATTCCAGACTATAATCTATCTCTGTGCCAAATTTCATCCAGATCCGTTTAGCCATTTTAGCGTGATTGAGTAACAAACATCCATCCATCCATCCATCCATCCATCGATCCAAACTTTCGCATTTATAATATTAGTATAGATATAGATTTATTAATTCGGAAAACATCATGAGGAAACCTGCATTGCTGTGAGCGAGAGAGGGATGTATATGGGACTGAGTTTCATACAATTTCTTAAAATTTTCGGTTTAATTCGTTTCTAGGGCAGATAATAATTCCGCCATAGACACGAAATTATAATTTTCTATTTAATTCAGAAAATATAGATTGTGCGAACAAAGTTAAACACAAGAGTTGTAGATAACACAGTTTTTTACTTTTCTGGGAGATAGATAGAGGCTACATTATAACTGTGAACCTTTGTAATTTTGCAAATATTAAGATTTTATTTATTAAAAAAAAAAATCGGGAGGCACGGCAGAGCTCTCGCCAAGACCAGCAATCATACAACACGGGTATCAAATTTACAACAACTTTTAAGCTTAGAAAGTTTGCTGAAAAGTTAAAAATAATCGTGCAAAAACAATCGTGAGTTATTCCATCTCTATATAGGAACTAAATATAGATAAATATGTCTATTGTCTACTGACTAGTGATAGCCTCGTTTGTCTAATGGTTGCCATGTTCGACTGCGGCTGACGAGGTCCCGGCTTCGAGTCCTGGGTCGGGCCATAATTGAGTATTGGGTTTTTCTAACTAGAAATTCTCAGTAGGTACTAGCCCGGAGTTAGGAAGTTGGCGGTGTTTCACCCCCGTGCCTCGGAGAGCACGTTATGCTGTCGGTCCCGGTTATTATCACTAACATGATGATAGTCGTTAAAGCCCGCCAACCCGCATTGGAGCAGCGTGGTGGGTCTAAGCTCTAATTCCCTCTCCTATGAGAGTGGAGGCCTGTGCCCAGTAGTGGGACGTTAATGGGCTGTAGTGGTGGTGGTGGATGGTATTGGTCTTTTGTGGGGTCGAATGTACGCTTTTATAACATGTTTCCAAAAGAGTTTCTGGATTTGCCATTACATAAATATAAAGACTGTGTTAAATTATAGCATTTGTTAAGTCAAGGTTACTATACTATCTATGATTTTATTAAAGACAAAGTTGCATGAAAGCAACCGGCCTCGCACCCAGTGACCCACGAGTCAGTGTAATACTTGTAACGTAACGTATGTGTTGTATTGTTTACTTATTTGTAACCCCTTTATTTTTTAAGAAAAGAGCAACTGCTGAGTTTCTTACCGGCTCTTCTCAGTAGAATCAGTTTTCCGAACCGGTGGTAGAGTCTTAACGTATCATAAGTGACACAAGTTTTCCTACGTGAAATAAATAAATCATTTATCATTTTATTCATTTCACAGAGGTTACCCAAGTGTACGCGTATCTGACGTTATAGGCACCTATGCATAGTTTATGTTCCCGAAATAACTAGCTACGTTTTCAGATATTTTCGTACAGGCTTAGTCATTTCCCCGGGGAATAACGCCGTATCGCCAAGTCAACGATGTTCGTAGAAGAAATCGTACATTTACATTTATATGAGGACTAGACAAGTATTTTTTACTAGCTGATGCCCGCGACTTCGTCCGCGTGGAATAAGTTTTTTAAATTCCCACGGGAACTCCTCAGTTTTCCAGGATAAAAAGCCTATGTCACACTCCAGGTCCTCAACTTTACCCATGCCAAAAATCACGTCGATCCGTTGCTCCGTTGTGGCGTGATTGAAAGACAAACCAACAAACCAATAAACAAACACACTTTCGCATTTATAATATTAGTATGACTAGCTTGTGTTATTATAGATTCGATTTTCATTCAAATACCTATTTTACCCCCTTAGGGGTGGAATTTACAAAAATGCTTGCTTAGCGGATGCCTACGTCATAAAAGCTATTTAGATATTTATAATTTTAGGCCAGTTGTTTGAGCTGTGCGTTGTCACATCAGTCAGTCAGTCAGTCATTCAGTCACGTCTTGTCTTGTTTTGACTTTACTATCGGTTCGGAAAATAATATGGCAAGAAACTTAGTAGTTTACTTTCTACCAGCACTGTATCGCTTGCTTGAAGGCACTTATTTGCTGTTAGTGTATTAACTAACAATAATATTAATACCTACCTATTATTAAACTTGTATAATATAGTATCTCTCTCTCTCTGGGCTTTTCCGCACTTAAGCACGAGGTGCCCGTTGTGCGTGAGACCTTTGGTGCGACTCCCCGCTGGATCACTCCAGCCAGCCGAGCTCACTCCAGAATCCAAGCAGGCCGCCCAGGTCGGCGAGGATTTCCGGGAGTGTTGCTAGTGTTGGAGGGGAGCCAATGTAGGCTTCTCGTTGAATATATATATAGTATATAATAATATAGTATATACCATAATATATATGTATATATAGTACCATAATATATATGTATATATAGTATATAATAATTAATATAGTATATACCATAATATAATGTATAGAACCTCATAAATTTGTATCTTAACATGGCAGGATTGTAGCGAGCTTTGATGTGGTAATTAATCGACCGAAACTTGTACCGCAAATCAATTATGCTATAATTAAATTACTCAAGCATAGGTCGCGTCAAGCATCCATAATAATATAGTAAATTCAAAAGTGTGTCTGTATATATCTGCTACGTTTTCACGGTTTCATTTGTCAATTGTTTTAGGTTACTGTTTATTCCGGAAATAAAATGAAATGATTAATTTTTTTTCACGTAGACCTGCACTTGTGCCACTTATCTATACTTATAATAAAACTGTAACAGGTCCAATTCTGTACATTGAAGATATTTTGAAAATTTTTTTTGGAGGGCACTCATTATTCGATACTGAAGCAAAATCTGTAATTTTTTTCATTTTTGTCTGTCTGTCTGTCTGTCTGTCTGTCTGTATCTTGGCCGCGCATCACGCCGAAACTACTGAATAAATTCAAACGAAACTTGGCACGATTTGAGCCTATACTACGAGGTAAGACATAGGATACTTTTTATCCCGAAATTCTACCCCCGAAGGGGTAAAATAGGGGTTGAAAGTTTGTATGAAAGTCCTTAGTTTCTCAAGTTATAGCCATGAAACTTGATATATGAGCTGCGGGTTGAAAATGGAGACATACGTGTTTCACAGTTTTTGAAAATTCGACCCCCAAAAGGGTGAAATAGGGGATGAAAGTTGGTATGAAAGTCCTTCGTTTCTCAAGATGTTTTACAAGTTATATCAACGAAACTTTTTATTTTGGCTTACGGTAAAAAATAAAGAAGTACGTGTGTCACAGTTTTTCAAAATTCCACCCATAAGGGGGTGAAATAGGAGGTGAAAGTTTGTATGAAAGTCCGTCATTTCTCAAGTTATATCGATTAAACTTGGTATACAAGCTACTGGTTGAAAATGAAGAAATAAGTGTTTCACAGTTTTTGGAAATTTTACATAGTGAAATAGGGGTTGAAAGTTTGTATGAAAGTCCTTCATTTCTCAAGTTATAGCCATGAAACTTGGTATATGAGCTGCGGGTTAAAAATGAAGACATACGTGTTTCACAGTTTTTCAAAATTTCACCCTCAAAGGGTTGAAATAGGGGTTGAAAGTTTGTATAAAAGTCCGTCATTTCTCAAGTTATTTCGATGAAACTTGGTATATCCACGCGGACGAAGTCGCGGGCATCAGCTAGTCGCAAATATAAGTCTCAAGACTACCACCGGTTCGGAAAGCTAATTTCATTGCGAAAAGCCGACAAGAAACTCAACAGTTGTTCTTTTCATAAAATATGTTACACTTTGTAAATAATTTACAATGCATACGTTACGTAACAAGTAATACATTGACTTGTGGGTCCAAAGCCGGTTGCTTCCATGCAACTTTGTCATTGAGAACTAACTATAAAACTGCCATGCCCCTAACAGGTTAGCCCGCTACTATCTTAGACTGCATCATCACTTACCATCAGGTGAGATCGCAGTCAAGGGCTAACTTATAGTGGATAAAAAAAAATGAAAATTTTTTTGTCATTGAGAAAGTTTTTGCCGACCTCCGTGGCGCAGTGTGTAGCGCTGTTGTCTTAACATGCGGAGGTCCCGGTTTCGATCCCCGGCAGGGTCAATTTGGGAATTTATAATTTCTGAATTTTCCCTGTTCTGGCCTGGTGGCTAGTTACCACCCTACCGGCAAAGACGTGCCGCCAAGCGATTTAGCGATGCCGTGTAGAAACCGAATAGGGGTATGTGGGTTAGCCCGCTACCATCTTAGACTGCATCATCACTTACCATCAGGTGAGATCGCAGTCAAGGGCTAACTTGTAGTGGATATAAAAAAAAAACATCAACAGATGCTGTTGAATACTGTCTTTAAATGCAATGCCAATGGAAAAATCAAGAGATATATCAAAGACTTAAATTAATGCATGCCAATTTTTGTAAAATGTCCTGGACATAAATAAATCTCCTGATTCTTGGATTCAACACAGACCAACTTTATAAGCTATTCAAAAGGTTCTTTATCTTCAAACTGCATAGCATTAGGTATTCCCTCAGTGGTTGCATCTCATGCCAGCAGCTCGCAGCGAGCAAGTATAGCGTTTTGTGCATATTATATGCGATGCATCATATATTATACTGCAGACTATGGTAAAACAAAATATAATATTACTAGATAACTAATGTCCGCAACTTTGAACGCATGAATTAAGGTTTCAAAATCCCAGGGGACCTCTGATTTTCCAGATTAAAAATTAGCCAATATGTTACTCTATAGGTCCTCAATTATCTCTCTATTACTGAGGGTCGTGCCCCCTTTCCATTAATCAAATAATGGTAGGAGTTTTCTTGGGATAATAATGCAGTGGGTTCCCACGTCCTTCCGCATACGACTCAATTATGAGTATTTAAACTCTTAGGTTTTTCTAACGATTGTTATGAGATGTTAGTGATAATAACCGGGACCGACGATTACACCCATGCAAAAATCACGTCGATCCGTTGCCCCGCTGAGGCGTGTAGTTACGAACCGACAAACAAACAAACACACACTTTCACATTTATCGACGTTTTGTCCTGTCGCTTTGTGTATACACTACATGTAAATTTTACGACGCTGACTTTTTAATCCAAGTTTTAATTTGAAAATTTCCGTTGGAACAATAATTCAATTTCATAGCACAATTGTGCTATTAAAAGTTGTATAATTTGCCCTATTCTCGTTTTTTCATCTTGAATTTTAATCTAGCTAGTTGACGCTCTCAGGGGGTGGGGGGAGGATTAGACGAGAAGCCAATTAGCCCCTGGGGGGGAGGAAATTTATTAATTAAGCCCATTCTCGAGCGACGCGACGACTAGTGACAAAAATTAATTTCTGTGGTTTCTATAGCTGACACTTTTAAACTTTTGTTATTGAACTTGTTACTGAACAATTAGCTACTTAGCTAAAATGTCAGGTGCTTTGGTTGTTTGCTAATTACTTCTATTTATTTAACTAATTTGAAGTTTTTTGATCATTTTCCTAGGACATAAGCACGTAATATTACCGTGACATAAGCGTGTGTATTAACACAATTATGACCATACTAGCTGATGCCCGCGACTACGTCCGCGTGGATTGAGGTTTTTTGATTCCCGCGGGAACTCCTTAGTTTTCCGAGATAAAAAGTAGAAACATTTTTCCGAACCGATGGTAGAGTTTTGACTTGTCATAAGTGACACAAGTTGACATCTAAAAGCGCGAGTTTTCATTAAAAAGCCCAGCAGCCGTTATATTAAATAACCAAAGTAAAAAATTACATAACATTTTTTATATTCCAACGTCCCTAGCTGAAAGTATTAAAGTACCTACTACCTACACATAGGTATACGCACTAATTACTCAGCGTGGTCGCGAGAGGCTTCAAACAACTCGAAACGTCATGCTGTAAAAATGCATTTTACAAAAATATTTTTTTACAAAATAGTTTCACAGCGAGCCGGGTTGACGCCCTCGAAGTTTTCGCAAATTTTAACGAGACTACAGTCGAATTCCAAATTTTTGAAAGTATTATCCGTAAGCAAGCATAGCGCAAGTTATTTCCAAACTTCAAAAAAAGGGAGATTCTCAGGTTGGCCTGCATGTATGAATTTTGTTACCATGTTTGCAGGCCTGTTTTTTTTCGCTCATCATCATCATAGAATGCCACATTCGAATTAAAGTTTGGCGGTCAGTTCCTAAGCCCGCCCATCTGCATTGGAGCAACTTGGTGGGTCTAAGCTCTAATTCCCTCTCTCCTACGAGAGTTGAGGCCTGTGCCCAGCATTGGGACGTTAATGGGCTGTAGTGGTAGTAATGGATCAGCCCACCGATTATGTAAGAATTGTCGATCAAACGTAATGATTCAGCGTCAAAGTAATATAAACCATAACTGCATTGAATTAGAGCTCAATTTCATGTATCCATTCTTATACGTTAGAGTATCGTTCATACTTAAACGTATAAGAATGGGTATACGAAATTGAGCTCTAATTTAATGCCGTTATGGTTGGTTTATTTACTTTGCCGCAGAACTTTAACGATTTCATCGGCCATTCTTACATGATTGGGGGGCAGTTCCTAAAGTTATTATGCTTATAATCTTCTTCAATTGGCAATATTGCCATTTCTCGTATCACAATTACAAATTCGTTACGACATTGCGATTTAAAAGTACTGCATCGATTTCAATACCATAAAATAACTCGTGAGTTACGTGGCATTTTACCAGATAATATCATGTTTTCATCGTGGTACCCAATGGTGGTACCCAACATAAACAACGTTACTATTCAAATGTCGAGTGTTGCTATTAGAAATAGAAATAGAAATAGAAATGATTTATTTCATGTAGGACAACTTGTGCCACTTATGATAAGTCGTAAGAATCTACCACCGGTTCGGAAAACTGATTTTACTATTTCCAATAGCATCGGAGAGCGATTATACAGACAGAGTTAAAAGGGAGGTGACAAATATTCAGGCAGACATTTTTCTCCTATTCTAATCGAATACGAATTCGTCGCAGTAGATAGTAAAATGGTGTGTCGTACTTCTATTTCTTTTAATGATTTTTTGACAGATTATACGAGCAATTCAAAAAGTTTTAAATTTTTTTCGTAATTGCAGTATTTCTTTCTTCGCAACTACATAGTTTCTTATTCCGTATTTTAAACCATAATCATAGGGTGCCATCTTCAAATAGAAGCTTGGCAGGAAAAACTAAAAAACTCATCTTATTTATTTATTGTGAGTAATTATACCGGATCCGCTCCTTTCACATAATAAACTGAGATACACTCCTTTCACATAAAAATGGGATACACTAATATAATTATACTACTTCCAGACGTAGCGTTATAGACCGAATGAACTTTAAGAAGTACAAGGATAAAAATATGTTCTTTTTTTCTTTGCTGCGAGAACAAGAAAATTTCGCACATGGTAATCATGGATCTTTGATCTACCTACAAAAAAAAAAAAAAAAAAACTGTGCCACTAGCGGCACGCTATGATGGCCGGTTGACACATTACAATAGGTCAATTTATTCTCGAACAAAAAACAATTAAGTTTTTTTAAATTTATGAATCTCTGCACATCACTATCGTCATAGCTATCGTCAATAAAGTAATACAATTATTTCCTTCAAAGTCGTTATCAATTAATACGGAACGTTTGTCCAACCGGCCATCATAGCGTGCCGCTAGTGTAAGCTACGTTGCTGTGTATTTACAAAAAATTACCAAAAGGATACCAACGCTGTTTCATAAATAACCAATTTACTTATCCAATTTGTTTTGTCCTTACAAAGGATTTTTTTTTAGAAAATCACGTCTCGTAAATCCTTTATGAATGAAAATTTTCGAACTAAGTAAGTGCTTCGAAAGAAAATTTCTTTTTCTTAATTGATTCGGAACAAGTTCGGCGTATAATAGGTTCCACAAACCAAAAGCACGTAGCTCCCACTGGTATTCCGTATATCTACTAAAAACCTGATATTCTTTACGTGTTAGTAAAGTTAAAAAAAATTCTAACCAGGCAGAGGCTATCCCATTGGGTAATCTATATCCCCAATCGGTTTCTACATGGCATCGTAATGGAAAGCTGAATTAAAAAAACACGGTCGAAGCTAACCAGTCAAGACCTAAGACAATTTAGAAATTATAAATCCCCATTATTGCCCTTGCTTTGGTTCGAACCCGGGACCTCCCGGTTATAAGACCTTATGTGAGCCTAAATTCCGTCTTATCCTGTTTTCGACGTAACAGGAAATGAAACACTGATGAGGCCTGAAATATTTTTGATGAGACTTTTATGAGGCTATATTTTGTGATTTGTTTTTAATTTCCCTGCCGTCCATTAGGAAGATCGTCAAATACATTTGAGGCATATTATTACTTCATCTGCGTGGATTAAGTTATTTGTACTCAATTTTTCTGGGATAAAAAGTAGTCTATGCCCTACCCCGTGTTACCAATCACGGAGAAGGGCATAGGCAAGAGTATACCTATCTCTATACCAAATTTTATCAAAATCGGTCGAAAAGATAGGCCGTTAAAGTGTAGCAGACAGACAGACGGACACACTTTCGCATTTATACTTAAAATTAGTATGGATTACTTTTACCCCAAAGCCAATGTAACGCTTGTTGAACCAAAAATTCTACTACGCGCTAAACGCTGGCTAGGTTAACGTAACAACAAAGAGATTTTCCCCCTTTGTGCGTCGGCTCCACTCGCGTCAGTCGCTCTCAAATATTCACTAGCGCAGCTTTAAATATTGCCGTGTTCAGGACTCGAGGCTCCAATTACAAGCGCCCTGTATTTTTTGCGCGATGCGAGCCTCCATTTCGTCTCATCCTTTTTTCGACGCAACAGGAAATGAAAGACTGAGGCCTGAAATAATTTAGATGAGACTTTTATAAGGTTACTTGCGATTCGTTTTTAATTTTTTTGCTCTTTCTGAAAAAAGTATGTCATTTATTGGACCAAATGTGTTTGTCATTTTTGCAGTGCTACCTACCCTTCATTTAGTGTAAGATGTATGTAATTAATACAATAATAGTTGTTTGCTTGTTTACAGACGAGTGCTAGACAACGGCACGCTGTCGTTCCTGCCCTTCGCCGCGGCGCATTACCGGCAGGACATCCACAGCACGATGTACCGCTGCCGCGCACACAACACGCACGGCGCCATCGTGTCGCGAGACATGCGCACACTAGCAGGTCAGCTCATTGCCTTGTTTACAGACGAGTGCTAGACGACGGCACGCTGTCGTTCCTGCCCTTCGCCGTGTAGCTTGCTTGTTTACAGACAAATAGAGTTCCTGGCCGAACACAATCAACGCAACAGTGCCTTCTCGTGACATCGACAAAGCGTTGGAAAAGCTTTTAGAGTGCCATGTCTCTTTTGACTTATTGCCTCAACTTTGCTTCCATTGCTTGAACTCTAATCCAATGACACTATGGGAACAAAATATGAAGAATTTTGGAGATATAAGCTGGAATTTTTGAGATGGTCTCTGACGCACAGGGGTACCTATAATATTAAGGTAACTTTCCTTACTTCGAGCTGCTATTTTCTTGGGCATTTGTTGAGAACATAATATAATCACTGGATAAGGCATAATATAATAAGGCAGTCAACAACTGGGCAAGTAATATCGACTATGTGATAGCCCAGTGTTTTTTTAATCTGCATTATATTTTTAAACTGAATATCGATGGATATGTACCTTGATCAAGCTTTCAAAAGCTAAACTGTACCCTACAGCATAGTTTCTAAAATCTTAACGAAGCATTTAAGCTCTTGTTTAAAAACATAATGACCTTAATAGCGCTCTAAAGCATCAAACCACTAGAGCATCACCGATTCGATAACTGAAAATTCAACATCATTTTACACTGCAAAAATACCTTCGCTATTTTAATTTTCCTTTGTTATCAAAGTGAATAAAAACCTCGCGGAAGAGCGTCAATGTTGACTGATTGCTGCGCGCGTATAAACGACGCGTTAAGCGTTAACCCATTGTTAACTCAACGTTAAATGCGCGCCATTGCACCCTCACATTATATCCAAGTGACAATTATTTCGAACGTCCTTTTAAAATACGTATGAATTTAAATTCACTCGACACACCTCTATAGTCTTTAGGAATGAAATAAAAAGAGGTGACAAATTACTTTCATGGGAAATTAAAGCGTATTTCTGCGGTGTTAATGATGAAAATCCCGTGCACCGTGAACGATATATCGAATCCATTTGGTATCAAGTAGCAGACTTCGCTTGTTAAACCGACGCATCCCAGCGACTCGCCTAACGAACTCAGTAGAGAGTTTAATAAAAAAGGTGAAAAATGGCACTGAACTGATCCAGACTTTTCAATAAGTGGATTTACGTATTTGTAGAGACAACAACTTTTTTTGCTACAGAATATTATTATGAAATGCTTCATAAACCACTTGAAATGTAAATTATTATTCGAAGCATGATTTGTAACTGAATTCTGAATACCCAAGGCGGAGAAAAATAAAAAATATTATGGGGACGGATGGTTAGGGACAATATAATGAAATTTCTTACATTTTTTCCGCCCGCATATTTGGTTTGTACAAAGTTAGAAGTAACTTTCCGAGCGGGTGTAGTATAAATTAATTACTTATCATACCTAGTGATAGGAACTTCAGTAACTTTAATTACTTTCTAAAACTGTGACACCTTTATTGTTACTCTTTATCAAGATCGTTTAATCAAAACAGACTTTCCACTCATATTTATGGCATAGCAGTTGATGCGGAATTCCGCATGCGTTTTTCCGCATGCAAAGTTTCCGCTAGGTTTGTGAGCGGCCTAAGACTCGGTAATTCGACGCACGTCTCGCCAAATGCACGAATGCGGAACGGCCGGCATGCCATTATTGAAGCTTGGCGACCGACTGTAATTTGCTGTCATGCGGAGTTCACTCGAAGCCGTCCTGTCGACTGCCGGCTCTATGGTTCTATACTCTATGCATGTCTGATTGGCGGGCCTTGATTTTCTGCAAGGACTCTCAATCAGGTATTTTTTTCTTGGCCACAGTTAGGGAATTGGTGGTGAGTGGAAGAAAGAAAGTGATGGTGTGGCCTAAGATAAAACGCATACGGCTCAAAAACTTACATCCGTTGGAATATTATAAATACAAAGTGTATGTCTGTCTGGTATACTTTCACGGAGCATCTGTTCAACCGATTTTGACTGGTAGATTCGTACCGGAATAGGTAGTTTGTATCCCGGGAAAAGATTTTATCCGGACGAAGTCGCGAACATCATCTAGTTAATAATGAATACCCGGCTAAGTTCCTTTTAAAATAGTGCATAGAGTTGCATAAATTTTCAAAATACCTACTTAGAACCTTCAGGTAAGTAAGTACATATTTCGAATCTCTCTCTCTCTTAGAATTCACTGAAAAACCCGAGAGTTCGTAACACAAAGTAAATCCTAAACCAAGGTTCACTTATCGATGTCGAAACTTCTGAGAAGAATCTTTGGGAGTCTAACTGACTGTGAATTTATTCAGAAAATTTATTTAAACTTAAACTACTATAATCGCAATATGAGGGAGTTGTTTTGAAGTTAGTTTCCTCTTGCAAACTTCATTTACTTATAAGGAAATTGCATCTCCAGTATCCAAACAATTTTAAGTTTACACACGAACATATTTAAACTAAAACCTCATTAGACTTTCTAGCAGACGGGTTCAGCCACAAAACAATACAGTATTATACCTATATGGTTTATGTACGGTAGGTATAATTTAATTATGATTTAGCGCCTCTGCTTATACCTATTTAAATCCCTGATAAACCATTTTTACCTTTCGATCTGTGTAATAAACATTGAAAAAAATTAGAAATTTAATTCGCTATAATCCGCCGCAGAAGTTAAATCTATGTGGTACAGTGCGTATCTTGAACTTGCAGCCCGCGATATTCTCCACACCACATAAATCTTCCAAAATACCCTCAACGTACGTTTCACTCCGACACCGGAGCATCTTCAGGAGATGTTGACTCTACAATGCACGATTGTGATCTTCATAATGCGCTAAGAATTCTATTTAACTAGCTGATGCCCGCGACTTCGTCCGCGTAGATTGAGGTTTTCGGTTCCCGCGGGACCTCTTTAATTTTCCGGGATAAAAAGTAGCCTATGTGCAATTCCAGACTATAATCTATCTCTGTGCCAAATTTAATCCAGATCCGTTCAGCCGTTGGAGCGTGATTGAGTAACAAACATCCATACATCCACACATCCATACATCCATACATCCATACATCCACACATCCATACATCCATACATCCATACATCCATACATCCATCCAAACTTTCGCATTAATAATATTTATTTGATACTTCAATAGAGCATCAATGTAGCAGGAGCTTTCATGGTCACAGTAAACGCATTTGAAAGGGATAATATTATTATTTTCCTCCGATCGTATCGGCACAACATTATATTGATTTTGGTATCGTGTCGGGTATTGTAAATACCACCTAACACAGCCCCTGGAGCGAGGCTTTGTGACGTCAGAGCGGCGTTACAACAAGCCTTTCAATAGGCTGGGATTCGATTTATTTACCAATATTCAGAGCTCGGCCTTTTACCACTCGAGCCCTTTTGTCCACCGTAATCACATACAGGCTGGGGTGTAATTTTATAGTTTAATTTAACTGCATGAAGGATTTAGTGGGTTTCCTTAATGAATAACTAAATGATTTTCACGTATTCAGCCGAAGCGTGGTCTCGCCCACAAATACCTATATAGACCGACAAAGCTCAAAGGAATAACAAGTTGTAAGTTGGAAGCATCGGTTGGAAGACTCTATTGTGTAAAACTTGCATCAATCATTATTACAGTTTTATAAATGGTGTGACTGGCTAAATTTATGGTACTGCCAAATAGCGGAGGTGATTGCAATCGTTACATTGTAGCAATAATTTTTATTACATAGGTAATAAAGTCCACTTGTCCTGTCATATTTCCAGCTTCGACTCATTTTCGTGGACAAAATTTATTTAATCCACTAAAGTTAGCCCTCGACTGCCACCTCACCTGATTAATGATGATGCAGTCTAAGACCATCATGCTAGGTGTATGGCAGTCATATTAAGCCCATACCCCTGATGGGTTTCTACGTGGCACCGTACCGGTACGCTAAATCGCTTGGCGGGACGTCTCTGCTGGTAGGATGGTAACTAACCACACGCCGAGTATCCAACCAGACTAGAGAAAATTCTGATATTATGAATTCCCAAATAAACCTTGCCTGGGATCGGACTAGAGACCTCTCATTTAAAAGTCCATGTAAGACTTGGTCCCAACTGCCCCGCTAACGGGGCAGCTGGGAAAAAAAGTGCCATCGGCCCCGCTATAGCCGCGGCGTGGTCGCTTAACGGGGCAGATAACCACCCATTTTTCCCACACTGCTGCGCCAGGGTGGTCGTTAAAAATACGAAGCGGTTATTTAAAGTCTAAATATGTAAAAGAAAAAGGTGACTGACTGACTGACTAACTGACTTATCTATCAACGCACAGCTCAAACCACTGGACGGATCGGGTTGTTTGGCGACAGCTTTTATGAGGTAGGCATCTGCTAAGAAAGGATTTTTGTAAATTCAACCCCTAAAGGGGTTTCGAAATTTGTATGAAAATCGCACTTAACGTTAGCGAAGCTGCGGGGGAAAGTTAGTTTATAAAATAACTAAATAAATAATTTTTTTTTTTATAAAAAAAATTATTAATAATAAAAAAAAAAAAAATTATTAATAAAAATATCCAACACCGCAGCAATCGGCCAGTGTTTCCATAGCGTTAGCGTTAACACTGCAAGCGCTGCAGGGGGTATACTACCTTTACTTAAAGCAGTACTGTTTTAATATTGTTAACGCTCTTGATTCAGAATAATTATAACCTTTACTAGCTGATGCCCGCGACTTCGTCCGCGTGGTTTAAGATTTTTTGATTCCCGCAGGAACTCCTTAATTTTCCGGGATTAAAAGTAGCCTATGTCACTCTCAAGATCCTCAACTATACCCATGCCAAAAATCACGTCGATCCGTTGCTCCGTTGCGGCGTGATTGAAGAACAAACCAATAAACCAACAAACGAACACACTTTCCCATTTATAATATTAGTATGATTTTAAGGACGTCAAGGTACGCCGTATAAAACTGCAATTTTAAAATAATACTGCTTTAAGCGATGGTACTTAAGCTCTGCAGAGGTGATTACCGGAAGCTCATTAATTAGCACACCACTAAGCTGCGAGCCTGGCTTTAATCACTGCCCGCCACTAATAACTCGCTATTAAGATTACCTACTCGGAGTAAACACTCAGGTTTGATAGAAAGTAATTTTGTTCCTTTATCTTAAACAGTAATATTGCTCTATGGTAATAGTCATACATCTAAGAAGAAATTAAAAAGTAATAAACTCGTCTCTGGCCCGCTCTCTGTAGTCTCTGACACGAAGTAAAAATGGTTTCTTTTATATAATGAATCCTAATTAAAATTAAAAACTCAAATATAACAAGGTTACCATTAAAAAATTATTTCTAACTTTTTTTTTTTATTTCACTTCACGTTAGCCCTTACCTGCGATCTTACCTTTTTTTTTTTTTTTAATTTATTATTTTATAATATGCACAAACAATAATACAATACAATTGTATCTCGCCAAACTACACACATAGTTTGTTGGCGAGTTCGCGCTCAACTAACAACTACGCCGTGCACTACACTACACTACTATTACACACTACTATTATACCTAGTTAAACAATACATTTACACTACTATTATGCCTAGTTAAACGATACATAATATAATTAAAATTAAGTTAGTAGTTAATCCTAAATATTTATTTGCTTAAACTATGTTAATCAGTTAATCAGTTAATCAGTGAAGGAGTCGTTAATGAAAACTTCCTTTAGCTTTTTCTTAAGGACTCCTTCACTGACTTTTTTACCTACTCTTAAAAACTCTATACTATTAAATATCTTAGGTACTAAGTAACTATTTAATCTTTTACCATAATAATTATTTACTCTATTTACTCTTAATCTACCTTGTCTTACTCTTCTGACATGCTCTTTATGTGAAATAAGTTGTTTGTATTTATTGGAATAAAAATGTTCTTTTGCTAACAAATAATTTAACTTGATATGAATTGGTAGTATTTTTAATTCTTTAAATAAAATTTCGTAATTTCTTTTGTACTTTTTCTTTATCCTTTTACTTATAACTTGTTTTAATAATCTTATTTGTATTTTTTTAATTTCATTAAGATAAGTAGTGAATGTTCTTCCATATATGCTAAGCCCATAACTGATGACCGAGTCTGCTAACGCGTAGTAAACCACAAGCATTGTATGTTTGCTTAGCACTCTCTTCAAATGATGGAACTTGCCCAGCACAGACCTTAGCTTGCTACATACTACACCTATGTGAGTCTTCCAGTTGAAGTGCCTATCTATATGTAACCCCAAATACTTATAATTTTCCACAAACTCTAACTGTTGGCAGCTACACTGGTTCTTAGTCATATGTAGACAGTCATAGCTATGTCCCAGTATCTCTATGTCCTTATATTTAACAGTTTTTGCCTTTGCATTATGTGGTGAGTATATATGCATGCATTTCGTTTTTTCAAAGTTTATAATAATACTATTATCATGTGCCCATTTTATGACATTTTCAAGATCTGATTGAATATTTTTGCGCGCCTCGCTTAAATCCTTTGAAGCATACAACAGGCACATATCGTCCGCATACATATATACCTTACACTGCTGAATAACATTCACTACACTATTAACAAGCATTAAGTAGCCAACAGGACCGTATACTGATCCAGTTGGCACTCCTAATGTTACATCACATTCATCACCGGTTATAGCATCTACTTCTGTGCGTATAGTCCTATCGGTTAAATAATTACGAAACCATTCATTAGTTGGACCTGCAACGCCACATTCTTGCATAGCTAAGAGTAAAACATCCCTATCCAACGTGTCAAACGCTTTTTTAAAATCAATAAATAATACCAGTACCTGCTTCCCACTATCTAGATTAGTATTAATTTCCTCCATAAATTGGGTGAGAGCCGTTACCGTACTCCGGCCTTTTCTGAAGCCGTGCTGTGCATCGGTCAGAATATTATATTTCTCTAAAAACCTAGACACCTGACCAACTAATATTTTTTCGACGATTTTATTAATTACTGATAGTATAGCTATTGGTCTATAGTTTGTGTAATGCAAGTGATTACCGCCTTTATAAATTGGTCGAATTATTGATTTTTTTAAAATTTCGGGATACAAACCTTTTTGAATACTCATATTTACAAAATTCGCCAAAATTGGGCTCAACTGCTTACTTACATATTTAATATCTTGTACTCTAATTTTATCAAAACCTGGGGCTTTCTTTATATTTAATTTACAAATAATTTTTTCAATTTCTTTTGCACCTACTTTAATAAATCTAAAAGATACATCACTCGGCTTCACATAAGAATTTCTATCCAAAAATTTTACTGAACAAATATGCCTAATCTTTAAAATTTCCTGAGTAAAGGTTTTAGAAAATTCATTGCAAATAGTGTAAACGTTACTTATTTTACCTAAATATTTCATAATCACACTGTCAACATTTGGTTTTATTCGCCCTAACCAGCTATTAATAGTAAGCCAAACCTTTCTATAGTCTCCATTACAATCTTTAACTTCCTGTCTTCTGTATTTATTTTTAGCTATATTTATGGATTTATTTACTTTATTTCTGAATCTGGTATATTCTAAACGCTTATTCATATTGGTTGGTGAAGCCTTCCATGATCGAAATAAATCGTCCCTTCTTAATATCATATAGTATAACCTTGTATTTATCCACGGCTGTGTTACTCTAATATTTCTTATAGTATTTGATTTCATACTATCCTTATAAATACCGCTAAATAACAAATATAATTTATTATACAATAATAATGGGCAAAAAACAAGTAGAAACTGAGTCCAATCGACATTATCTAATTTTTCCTTAACTAGTTTATCACATATCACCAGCTTTTTACCATACCTGTCTGTATCACAATGCCGTAACTCACGGTCAAGGTCCAACGTCACTCCAATCACGTGGTGATCGGAGATATTGCATTCTAGTAGAAACGATTTTACAGCTGTATTCTCGTAGCTACGCCGCTGTCTCGCTCGCACCCACGCATGATCAATACACGATTGGTCGAGACGGCCCTCGACTATCGCTTCGCGCGTTGCTTCGACAGTAGGTATAGCACATTGCAGCCCGTGTTCACACAAGGTGTTTTTGTAATTAATCGAAGTCGAATTTATCTTGTGTTCCGAAATATCTATGTTTACGTCTCCGATCATTAGTATGTCCTCATGACTTGGGATACTTTTCAGCAGTACATTTATTTGTTCCATAAAGTGCAGTTTATTCTTCCTTGGCGGCCTATATAGTGCGATAATATGTAAACAAACATTCCCTATATTTAACGTTCCATGAATTGATTCAACTGCCGTAGTACGAGTTTCTTTTATACTGAAATCAAATTTTTCTTTTACGTATAATAATATCCCTCCCCCTCTAGTTAATTCTCTCGTTCTAGCATAGGCCGAATACCCATGTATGGGATATAGGGGTAACTCATCTTCCTTTATATTTATTTCTGATAGTATAATTATGTGTATTTGGTATTTTAATTTATCAATTAGGATCAATAACTCGTTAAAGTTCTTACGAATCGATCTTATATTTAAATGAAGAATGCAAAGTCCTTTTGTTTTAAAAGTTGTGTATTTATCCCATTCTTCAATATTTTTAAATCTTTTAAATTCTATATCAGGTGAAAAGTTGTTACGGGTTTTCATCAATAAAGACCAGATTAACTACAGAATGTTTATTTGTGATCATATCTTATAACCTAATTTCCTAGTTAGTTGCTAAACCTAATTAATCTAAACTTAGAAACTATTGGACGCCAGGAGAGTTTTTCTTCTTTGTTACGGAACTCTGCCAAAACCAAAATACCTCGGCTAACTCGATGTCTTCAGGGTGAAACAAATTATTTGTAGTTCGTCCAAAAGGGCATCAAGCTACGACAACACAAAATTACGTTAAAGATATGCAAAGCGAACTATAGGTATGGACTACCAATGTACAAATCTGTGCAACTTACCCCTTTTGGAAATCACTATTTAGTCACAATTCAAAATAACAATGTATTTAAGACCGACTTGGCCAATGAGATCGAATAATCTTCACAAGGATTCACAAGATAAACGGACAATATAATTTACATTTCTTAATATGATTGCAAAACGAACAAAATACCATGTCCAATTATGACCGAACAATTAACACGTCTTGTGTCTCAGTCAACAGCTGATTTCCTAATGGCCGATCATGACCTCTCCAATGACAACTAGATCAAATGTACGAAAAACAAAATTAAAAAAGGTACATAACGCAGTGGGATTTGAACCTGGTTGCACGATAGATATTAGGCGACGGTTGTACCGCTGCGCCATACGAGACTACGGCAGCATGTGTGAAAACGTGAATCAGTCAGCACTATATACTCGTTATATTCCCCCAACGCAGAAAAGAAAGAAAATATATCTCATAATATATTTTATTTCTTCTCAGCACTATCACACCAAAATGATTTTAAATCTTTGGCATGCCAAACTCCAATGGATTTGCCATACACATTGTTTAAGTGAAAAACGTTATCTGACAGTTTCTTAATAATTATCGCTTTTTCAAATTTGGGTGCTAATTTAGCCATAAATTTAGTTCCGGCTTTTGATAAATATTTTGTTCTTCTCCAAACTACATCTCCTACTTTAAAATCTGCTACCCGGCGTTTCTCGTTATAGAATTTAGTACTCTTCTCATGTGCCGCTTGAAGCCTGAGCCCCACTTCTTTACATAACTTAGGTCGAGCCTTTAGTTTCCATAGATATTCTTGCATGTCAACCAGAACTGGTTCATCACGGGCAAGCAATTGTATGGCATTATTTTCATTGGATAATTTTAACGGGAATGATGTTTCTCGGCCAAAGAACAGAAATGACGGAGTGTATTCTGTTGTTTCATGAACTGATGTTCTTATAGCATGGGCAAATTCTTGTAAATGAGCGTCCCATTCGTTATGTTTTCTGGAATTAATGTAAGAGGCTATCATAGTACCAATAACTCTATTAACCCGCTCAGTGGGATTACTCTGAGGGTGATAGTTAGGCGTGTACCAAATTTGAGTGTTGTATTTCTGTGCAAGATCCCTAAATAAATGCGAGTTAAATTGCTTCCCATTATCACAGATTATGGCCGAAACTTGCCCAAATAAGAGAAACTGTTTTTCTAAAATTTCACAAATTTTATCTGCTTTACCTGTCCTCAAAGGAAACAATAATGTGAATTTACTAAATAAACAAGTTATTACCAGTAGCATAGTGTTGAAATTTTTACTTTTTGGAAATGGTCCCATTAAGTCTAAAGATATGACCTGCCACGGACCAGTTACTTTTCTATGTTGACCCATATAACCTAAAGGTAATTTTTGTGATACTTTTACTTTGGCGCATGTTTCACATTTCCCTACGTATTGCTTGACCTCATTTAACATGTTCGGCCAGTAGTAATATTGTTTTATCCTATACAGTGTTTTGCGTACACCAAAATGACCAGCTTTTATATCATCATGAAAGTATTTAAGTATGTCGGTTCGCAAAGGTTTCGGTATTACCAGTTTCCAGTCATTGGCTTTATCTGGATATTGTTTCAGACAAATTTTCTTATAAAGTAGACCGTCTCTAACTTGCCAGTCATGACTAACATCCTGTCCATCTTTTATATTGGCTATTTTATTTTTATACCAATCATCTTTGTGCTTATCTAGAATCTGTATATTTGTGTGATTTTTGTCCATCAATGCATTAATGGATCTTGACAAGGCATCTGGCACTATATTGCTTTTACCGGGTCTATGAATTATATCGAAGCTAAATTGCTGCAATTTCATAGCCCAACGCCCTAGTCTACCATGTGGATCTTTCATGTTGTGTAATGTTTTAAGTGCACTGTGATCAGTAACAACCGTGAAATGTGTGCCCTCTATGTATGGTCTAAATTTCTCTATCGCGTATACTATACTTAAAAGTTCTCTTTCCGATGTCGAATATAATTGCTCACGACTATTTAACTTTCTACTGAGATAAGCTATTGGTTGATCAATATTATTAATTTTCTGACATAAAACACTACCAATTCCTTTACTTGACGCGTCGCACTGAATTATAAAATTTTTAGTGAAGTCTGGACAGGACATGACAGGTGTTGAAGTAAGCAACGTTTTAAGTTTTAAAAATGCTTTGTCTGCATCTTCTGTCCACACAAACTTTTTGTATTTCTTGCCTTTTGTTAAGTCGTGAAGTGGAGCTGCTATAAGAGAGAAATTTTTGACAAACCGTCTGTACCAACTAGCAATTCCTATAAATCTTTTAAGCTCAGTTATGTTTTTGGGTCTAGGAAAGTTCATTATCGCTGAAACCTTTTCTGGATCTGTGCGCAAACCATCTTTGTCTATGATATAGCCTAAAAATCGTAAACTAGGTCTCGCAAACTTGCATTTATCAACGTTTATTGTTAAACCGGCGTCCTTGAGTATGTTCATTACCCGTTTCAAAATTTCTAAGTGCTTATCAAAGGTGTCTGAGCAGACAACAATGTCATCAAGATATGTCCATACTTTTCCTTCTAGACCGTGAAATAAAATGTCCATTAATCTCTGTTGAGATTGAGAGGCATTTATAAGGCCAAATGGCATTACTTTAAAATGAAACAAGCCTCTGCCAGGTACTGCAAAGGCTGTTTTTTCTTTACTTGTGTCCCCTAGTTCTATCTGCCAAAATGCCGACTTCAAATCGATTGTACTTAAGAATCTTGCGTTGCGCAGATTGTCTATGATAGCGGAGACTCTAGGCAGTGGGTAAGTGTCTCTCTTGGTTACTTTATTAAGCTGTCTACTGTCTAGACAGAGCCTATTACTACCATTAGCTTTCTTTACCAACACGATGGGTGAGCACCAGGGACTATGAGAGGGTTCAACTACATCCTTTCCTAACATATCGTCTAGTTCACGTTCTATTTCTTTTCGTATGACCGGAGAAAAATTATACTGTTTTTGATATATTGGTTTACTGTCACCTGTGTCTATGTTATGTTTAAGAATTTTAGTTCTACCCAAGCCTGTACCTATCCTTTTTTTGATTTCATCAATAGTTTCTAAAAGTTTTTGTTGCTCTTCTTCATTTAATTCTTCATGACCTACTAAAGATGTGTTATACTCAATAGAATGGACTACTGGTGTTCCTTGAAGCACTTCACTTTTGAATTTGAATGAGACGCCAAATAAATCAAAAAAATCTTTACCTAATATTAATTTTTGTGATAGGTTAGGCATGAGTAACATGGATACATAGTGAAACTGGTCATTAAAGGTAACCGGTACATCAAAACCTTCTGTTATACAATGACTAGCACCATCTGCCGTAGAGATGTGCATAAATTTTATTTTTTGCATCTTTATCCCGAGGTGTTTTAAAGTTTCCGCAAATTCCTTATTGACCACTGTGCATGTGGCCCCAGAATCTAACAAGCCATTACAAATAGAATTTAAGATATTTATGCGTATATATGGTCTGTTGTCATTTTCCTTTTTGAATGTTAGAGGGGACACAATGCCATTAGACATGAAGTTGTTTAAAAAGTTTAACCAGTCCTGCCACTCTTTACTTATACAGCTTGGGGATGGTTTTACTTGGCAGGTTTTGCACCATCCCCTCTGACGTTTCCCTTACAGGTGCAATCCTTAAGGGTTATACCGAAACGGCCACAACGATAGCAAAATAACCGCTGTTTCGGTATAGAACATGATCGGAACAAATGACCAGTTTCACGGCAGTTCCAGCATCTCATGTTAATGTTGGGTTTAATATTAGTATTTTTTATTTCACTAACGTCTTTAGTCTCAGTTGCACCGTCTACGTGTGATTTGTAAGCTAAATCTGGTTCTAAAGAATTAAGGTTATTTTTCGGTTCTTGAAACTTGTCACAATTAATCTTGGTTCTTTCTACTATACGCATTACGTTTACTAGATCAGGTATAGATGTAAAAATGTCCCTACATACAGCCCTCTGATAGTATGGTTGCAAATTCTTCACTATGATCATTAACTTTTCAGATTCTGGGATTTTGTTGGGTAGTCTGTTAAACAAATTTTGCATAACCGCAATAAAGATAAGAACAGGCTCATTTTTCCCTTGTGTCCTAGCTTTTGCCTCTGTTAACAACTCTTCTTGATAATAGGGTGACTGAAAGTTTTGTTTTAATAATAATACTAGTTCATCCCAGTTACTGATAAATTCTCTATTTGCGCGGAACCAAACGAGAGCGTCTCCTTTAAAAAAATCAATAGCATGTCGCCATAAATCCTCATCTGTAGCATTCCTAGCGTCTCGCAGTTCTCCCACCCTTTCAATGAATGCGTTTACACTAAATTTACAGTCACCATAAAAGTGTACACCCCATTGACTGATTGGTACTAATTTATGTTTGCGCCCTTGTTGAGTCTCATGTACAGTGGTGGAGTTTAATAATTTTGGTGGCGGCGACTTTAAATCTTCGAAGGTTGCCAAGTCAAAATCGTCTGCCGCAAAACTGATTTTCCTGTCTCCTAAATTTCGTTTAATTGCCTGACTTTGATCTGAGCCTAACGTTTGTGTTGTTTTCGAAGGACCCGCTAGATTAGTTTTTTCTTGGTCGGCTGCCATCTCTAGTACATTTAAGATTTTTTTACTGTCTTCACCTATAGAATTTTGTAACGCTTCTCTCATTTCGGGTGTTATGGCGTCATCATCTTCTAGGTCATCTTTACCCTCTAAATCCTTTAGAAGCGTTACTGCTTTATCTAAAAGACCGTTTTGTCTATCTTTTTCTGTGGGGTCTACGGTGCTGATAAATTTTAACCTGTTTACTATATGGAAAAGACGAGAAACCAAGCGTTTATAAAGTTGTTTGTCCGGTTTTTCGTTTAATTCAGACACATAAAGCATAATATTGTTTATCTTACAGGAACAAGCGTCCAATTCGGTGCCGGGCGAATTAAGTGACGACGGAGGTGGTTTAATTTCATAAGTCACCTCCATCAAACTTTCAGCCTCCAGCATCCTATTAAGAATTTTTTTTTTAGAGCTGATACTAATCCTGGCTGGGTATATCCCCGGCACGCAAGTTCAAACTCCACTTCATCTTTTAATAAAAATTGTGGATCCATGATGGATAAGAATTAACACGAATATACCTATCCCAAAATAAAAACAAAGTGGGCAAGTTTGCAATCTAAAAATAAATAAAAATGGACCGGTATTTATCCTATACTTACCTACCCAAGTAACTAGGTACTTACTCTAATCTTATTATAGCTATTATTAAAGATAAGCCTTAACTATAATTCAGTTACTAACTAATTTTATTACTAGGTGTAAATACTGAATGTAAATTTTTTTAGTTATGTAGAAGGTAGGTATCGGTAATTCGCAGTAATTCTAATGTTTAAATTAGCCATGCATCATGAAACCGTGCTGCCGTACCTATAGTAACATTTGAATAACTATTAAATTGCAAGAAATTAACTTTGAATATAATATAGAATCACTCTCAACTATATACCTATATACCTAACTACTTAATAGTAATCAGACAAATTAATACATAGTATGATCTTATAATAAGAATAGGTAGGTATTATTGTGCGCGCTTCACAATTTTACAAAGCATTCTAATTACCTAGTTTCAGCGTAGTAAAGTAGGTATCCTTTACAAACGACGCGAATACACTATACAGGCACAATTTATATGATTATTACTGTATTACTTATAGTAAATTGATCACTGTGAAATTACAACCCTTGAGTTTTAACGTTGGGCGCTAATTTGTTACGGGTTTTCATCAATAAAGACCAGATTAACTACAGAATGTTTATTTGTGATCATATCTTATAACCTAATTTCCTAGTTAGTTGCTAAACCTAATTAATCTAAACTTAGAAACTATTGGACGCCAGGAGAGTTTTTCTTCTTTGTTACGGAACTCTGCCAAAACCAAAATACCTCGGCTAACTCGATGTCTTCAGGGTGAAACAAATTATTTGTAGTTCGTCCAAAAGGGCATCAAGCTACGACAACACAAAATTACGTTAAAGATATGCAAAGCGAACTATAGGTATGGACTACCAATGTACAAATCTGTGCAACTTACCCCTTTTGGAAATCACTATTTAGTCACAATTCAAAATAACAATGTATTTAAGACCGACTTGGCCAATGAGATCGAATAATCTTCACAAGGATTCACAAGATAAACGGACAATATAATTTACATTTCTTAATATGATTGCAAAACGAACAAAATACCATGTCCAATTATGACCGAACAATTAACACGTCTTGTGTCTCAGTCAACAGCTGATTTCCTAATGGCCGATCATGACCTCTCCAATGACAACTAGATCAAATGTACGAAAAACAAAATTAAAAAAGGTACATAACGCAGTGGGATTTGAACCTGGTTGCACGATAGATATTAGGCGACGGTTGTACCGCTGCGCCATACGAGACTACGGCAGCATGTGTGAAAACGTGAATCAGTCAGCACTATATACTCGTTATAAAGTCAATAAGATCGTTAAATTTTAAATCTTAAATAATCAGTAGTGTGTACCCGACGCTTACTTGCAACCAGTGTTCAACCGACTATTTTTTCTATATCGTTTTCACACCTGATTCGGTAGATTTTCTTCTCATTTTCTTTTCTAGCCAATATATTAGAGTTCTGTATCCACACATATTTACATATGCCTTTTAACTGTGTCTTGGCAGACCAGAATAACTGACGCTTAAAACGCGGTAGGTCTTCGTTTATGTGGATCAGATTTTCACAATTGTTTTTATAAATATCACCGTTCGTGATTGGAGTTTTCCGGGATTGAATCCACTGGTCCCTGGCAGCTCTGGTTTTTAATTTCACTATAACAGGTTGCGGTTTTTTATCATCTGATTTTTCTCGTCCTACCCTGTATGCATCCTTGATATTCTCTGGGTTTAATTTTAGTTTTTGGGCAATTTCACGCACCACCTGCCCCAGCTGAGCACCATTCTCATTTTCTTGCCTGTCCAAACCTATAATTTCCACGTTATTAGATTTCATGCCTTGCTCAATTTCTAAAAGCCTTTCTTCCAGCGCCTTATTGCACTTATCTAGATAAATATTCTTTTGTTCCAGACACTTTATTTTTTTCTCCGTTTGTTCCTTGAATTCTATCATCTGCTGATATTGCTCCGCATAGAAATCGACCGCCTCACTAATGTCCTCTAGTTTTTTTTCAATTTTGTAAACAATTTCCAATTTTTTGTTAATTTCTCGTAGCAATCCTTCAGCAGCTGGCTCCATAACGTTGGCCTCAATCTGCGGACTCTCCTCCTTTTGCAAGCACTCCTCACAAATTTCCTTCTTCAAGAATTTTTTAATATTTTTGACACACTTCCTGTGAAAAATCGCCTCACAGGGGCCTTTACACTTGAGCACATCGTCCTTGGCAAGGGATACAAATAGTCGACATTTATTACACTGTACCATCTTATTATAGACTTTTTTAGGGTTTTTAACTAGGTATCACTACTAGGTAGGTTAGCTAATAGGTCTAACGAGCGCACGGTGTTTAACAGTTAACAGTATGTACACGTCCGCCCGCTGAGCGCATACGCACGGACTGTGTGTGCCTGCAGGCTTAGCATACGCACAACGAGATATCTCGCGACGAGAGAGAGAGATACGTTGTCTTTGTCGGCTAATTTCTCATGCAGTGCACAAAATCCGGTATATTACGAGAAAAAATAGTCGGCATGTAAGGGTTCTAGAGAAAAATACCACAGATAATAAATATTACTTTTATCTTTACTATTGACTTAACGACCCAAGTCATATTATGTGTAACCATGTTAGGTTCAGTAGACGAATAGAGATAACGCAAGAAAATGTGTTGTGCGCATGTTAGCCCGGCTGGAGATAAGTGATGATGCAGTGTGTGATGGTAGCGGGATAACCCGTTAGGGTTACAGCATTTATTTTTAACCCATATCGATTTCTCTACACGGCATCGTAATGGAACGCTATATCGCTAGGTGGCACGACTGTGGTAACTAGCCACAGCCGAAGCGCCCAGACCAGACCTTAGAAATTATAACCAATGAAAAAAAAATTTTTCAAATCGGTTAAGAAACCACGGAGATAAGCACCGACAAACATTAAAAAAAAAAAAACATACGCGCCGAATTGAGAACCTCCTCCTTTTTTGGAAGTCGGTTAACAAGGCAAGAGTGAATAGGTATCTTCTAGGCAAGCGCGTTCCAACCTAGACCTCATCATTGCTTTTCACTAACCATGATTGTCGTCAAGCGCAGGCCTATCTCGCAATTAAAAAAAAATTGGCAGTCATAGGGACTGCCGAATTTTTTTTTAAATAAAAAAAAAATTAAAATAATTAAAATATAAACCTTAAAACTAGGGCATAAAAGTTTAATTACGAATGTAGTATTTTTATATATAAGACCTTTTGTCTTAACAACGCGAGCATGTCGGTGTTCGCGAGCATGTTCGCGTTCGCTCACTGGTTTTCAGCAGAAAAGGCGGCCTTTTAAAGCTAGTGAGGTGAAAAAATATTTAAGCACTGTATTTGCTCGTGGAGAAACTTTCTTCACGTTTTTCATACGAAGCGAGCACTGTTGCCGAGCTAACAAAGCAAATCGCAATCAAACCTCGAAGTCACGTACCAAGCCAATGAGATTATCGTTGCCACGCATACATTGCCCGTTCAACGTCATTGTATCGACGTGATTATGGTATATAGCCAGCGATACTGCTGGAAACGATTGTGTTTGCCGGCCACAAGTGGGGATTACCACGTTATTGGTGTGCTCAAGTTAAGTTGGGCACTGGAGCGAACTTTTGGTCTGTGGCTTTGGAGGATAATACGTAATTTTTGTATGAGCGAAACTAGTAGGTAATACAATTATTTTGTGCAAGGAATATCAAGCTTACGTAATAAGTACGTAGTCATTATCCTCTCTTTGCGTCGTATTCCTCATTACTGACGGTCGTGACCCCTTTCCATTAATGCTTATCCCTTTCCTTATCCACTACAAACATAAACACAAAACACTCAAACATTACCGACTCGTAGGTGGCTAACTAAGAAGAGCAAGTGCTGAGTTTCTAGTCGGCTCGTCTTAGTACCTATAATCTCTTTCCGAACCGGTGGTAGAGTAAAGCAAGACTTATCATAAGATACAGCTTTATGAATTAAACTAATTGGAGTTTTTTTAACAACGTTCTGAAGACAATAAAAAGATGCACACAGAGGATTTATAGCGTGTTTATATGAAAATGAAAGTGTATTTTGGGGTCAATTTAAAGCGGTAATGACAAGTCAAGTCTTCTGAAAAAGCTGGCAAGGAAGACGGCAGTTAGCCAGTCACTATTGAGCTATGTTAGGCTTTTGTCTACGTGTTGTTAAGTTAATAATGTTAATGTTAAGTAAGTAGTAGGTATACATTATACAAACGCAGACCGCGTAGACTTTTTAGTTTCTACTGAAAATGCAATAAAAATTGTCAAGACTAAACTTTTTAATATTATTCTCAACACTAGATTAAAAGTAGTTTGCGTAAGCTTTCATAACTTTACTTCTGCATAAACTCTAGGTATTTCACAACAAGCACGTTCATTGCTTGCTAGTTTTAGTTATAAAACTTTATACAGCATTCCAAAACTAAATCCGTTGCAATCAAACTTTGGCGTCACGTACTGCGATGATGAGATTATCGTTGCCATCCAATGCTATCACATACATTGGCCATTCTGCGACATTGTATAGACGTGTTGTGGGAACGTGGCGAGCAATGTTGTTTAAAGTGATCGTATGTGTCTGTTATAATGGCGAGCTAGCTTAGTATTACGTAATTTATCGGCCACGGGAGGCTTGTTGCAAGCCGCTATGGCTTCAGGGGCTTACTACCATCGCTTAAAACAGTATTATTTCAATATTTTTGTCGCTTTTGTTTCAGAAATATAGCCCTTATTTTAGAGACGTCAAGGTACACCATATAAATCTGACATTATAAAATTTATTACGGGACTGTATTGGCTCTGTCAGAGCACAAAACTGTGATATCTTTTTTGCACTAAAGATACACAGTTATATTATGTAGATTAAAGTTTTTGATGCTTATATTAGCTTAACTTTTATCACGTAGATAAAGTATGACACTTTTGTGAAAACATACGTACGAAGTCACTTATAAATCAGAAGGAAAATGCGTCTCTTCGGCTTTACTTTCTTTCAGCGCGACCCGTGGTCTGCGCGCGACCTTTTGTATGGACCTGTTATTAGTGTGTCTCACCTTAAGACTTGTAATTATTTAAATTATTTGAAGATTCCGTAGGAAACTCTTTAAATACTTTCCAAAGTGAGATCAACATTATAGTCATAGCTTACATGTAAAACCGCAAGTTGAAGGCAAAACTGTTTGAGCTATAACATCATTTAAAGCAGTATTATTTTAAAATGTCAGATTTATATGGTGTACCTTCACGTCTGTAAAATAAGGGTAATATTTCTGAAACTAAAGCGACTATAATATTGAAATAATACTGCTTTATGCGATGGTACTAAGCCCCCTGACCTGAGAAAAGATAGTAAAAAAATTCCACCCAACTGTGGACTACTATTTCTTTTACAATGGCAGTGTTATATGACGTACCTTGATGTCTCTAAAATAAGGATTATAATTCTAAAACAAGAGCGTCAACCATATTTAAACAACACTCCTCTAAGCGACGCGGTAGCAAGCCCCTGAGCGGGTCAGGTTATAAAATATTGTGACAATGTATCAAATATTGGGAAAATATTAGTTTGGGGACAACAACAACACTGAACGTCGTAGAGCAAAACATCAATTTACGTATTACGTAGCTAAATAAAACAATACTGGGAGGCCATAAATTACGAGGCCGGATATATTTTACGTAACACGCGTCACAGCGGCGACGTCATCAATCAGCTAAGGGTCATCTGGAAGTGGAAATGATTAACCTACACATTTGACGTCATTATTATGTTTTACCAGATGATTCCAGAAATTTCGTCCGCGTGGATAAGTTTTTTTTTTCGGAATCTTTTGATGTTCCGTGCCAGTTCCCCGTCCCCGGGATGCAGACTAGGTACAAAATCATCAATACAAAATTTTCTCAAAATCGTTTATACAGTTTATATTTCCGGATGAAATTGTTACGGAAGTACTATAAAATCCTATATATAACCCACTAGCTGATGCCCGCAACTACGTCCGCGTGGTTTAAGTTTTTTGATTCCCTCGGGAACTCCTTAATTTTACGGGATTAAAAGTAGCTTATGTCACTCTCCAGGTCCTCAACTATACCCATGCCAAAAAAATCTCGTCGATCCGTGGCTCCGTTGCGGCGTGATTGAAGGACAAACCAACAAACAAACACACTTTCGCATTTATAATGTTAGTATGATGTCTTATAACTATGGCTATTACTCATAAATGTTTACATAGCTAGTAATAATAATGTATGTTCCTAAAGAACCAAAAGTTGCGTAGCATCAAAGTAGTAGGTATTTCGTAGCGTCATGCGTAGCGTTTTGCTTCGAATCCGCGTAGACACTGCGAATGGACTGAGCATCGGCTTATGGCTGGACTAGCTTATGCCCGCGACTTCGTCCCTAAACTCAAACTCAAACTCTCCTGGTCCTCAAGTATACCCATGCTATAAATCACGTCTATCCGTTGCTCCGTTGCGGCGTGATTGTAGGACAAACCAACGAACAAATACACTTTCGCATTTATAATATAAGTAAGATTAATTTCAACTTGGTACGTCCATGCGTTCCCGAGAAAAAGGTTGTCAGACAGACGGACCATGAAGTGATCTTATTATAATATAAGGCTTCCTTTTTTCCTCTTGGGGTACGGAACCCTAAAAATTGCCTAAACAAAAAGTAAAATAGTTTTGACTGCAATTTCCGCCCCGCTGCCTCCTGTGCCCTGCTAGCGCTGGACTTAGGCGTCGTGTGCCATAATATACGTCTCACTAACAATCACACGTCGTTCACTGAACAGGTTTGTTTGTGGCACCGGATTGCGGTGACCTCACTGGCTGTTACACGAAATTGTCACTGCATACGTATCTACATAATACCTCGTCGGTCAACTGGTTAGCATGTTTTATTGCGGATGACTAGGTCCTGGGTTCAATTGCCGGGTTGGTTACACAGATCTACGTCATGAATGCGCTTCGTTCACCTCAGGGGAAGACGAGACGTGATTAATGGCTGATGAACTGACATTACCTACCCCTCTACCCCACTTCCATCTCTTAATGTTAAATATCATTTCTTTAATCTGGGAAGCATGTCTATCTATACTAATATTATAAAGAGGTAAAGATTGTGAGTTTGTGAGGTTGTAGGGGGTAATCTCTGGATCTACTGAACTGGTACCAATAGAAAGCCACATTATTTGTGAGTGTCATAGGCTATATATTAACCCGAAAAATTAGGGAGTTCCCGTGGGAATTTAAAAACTTATTTCACGCGGACGAAGTCGCGGGCATCTGTGAGTTAAACATAAAAGTTGATCTATCTTTATATCCAAAACCCAAGGCAATATACGTCGGCTCTATCAACACAGATCAGCGGAGTTGTCGCGACGTTATGAATGCTCATTATTCAAACCTCGGGGAAGATGAGACGTGAGTGATGAACTGGCATTACCCCTGTACCCCACTTCTCCCCAACCCCACTTCTACCCTACCCCACTTCTACCCTACCCCATCGTTTAAGCTGAAAGATATTTTTCATTACATATTTTGGTTATACCCCACGAATTCAGCGAGCTTTGATGCCTTGAAATAGATTTTATCATTTTAAGACAGTTATTTGACGTTTGAGTTTAGTTTGTTGAATTGAAGAGAGGTTGATGGGAGGAAATAGGAAAGAATTATCCACAACGGTGATCTCGAAGGTGCATTTTATCTATCTATTTTATTTAAGATCTACAAGATTACGCCTATGCGAAGTACAAAAATAAAAACCTTTTAAAGGGTTGAAATGGAATCAGAAGACGTTATTAGAATAATCGACTTATTATTCCCAAAAATTATTAAAGTAATTGGCTCTACTGAATTCCTTATCTACTCGTACCTATTAAAACCTTTCTGAAGTTACACATTAAATCACAGACTAAGGAATCTTTACTCACTTGAGTAAAATCATGCAATAAAATAGCATACCTACGTAAACTATCCAAAATCCATTGTCACAGCAAGAAAACGATAAAATAATTACAACCATTGAGACTGTAAGAAAGAAGAAAGAAAGAAAGAAAATACATTTATTCAAAAATGGTGTTGCAGACAAACACCTGTCATACATATGACACACACAAATACACACAAATATGTTTGTCTGTGACACCACCCGGAATGGGTGTACAGTTCAGCCGAAAAATGATTGATGCAGGCTTGACATCATAGGGCTACTACAGGATGGGCATGATTGGAATATAGTATCAGTACCCTTACTCTGAGATTGATCGAATTTAAAATACGGTCTCACTAAGTGAGGTGAATCACATTTGCGTCAAACTAAAATGGACCCAAAAACTCTTGATTTAAAGCCACAAATTCAGTGCAACCGATTCAAATTTCGAAACGTATCGTTTGGAGCGCTAGCTGTGAATGCATAGACGAAATTGAGCTCTAAATTAATAAGATTAAGATTCATTTTAGTTTGATGCATTTGTAATTCACCTCACTTACCTAGTGAGACCGTATTTTAAATTCGATCAATCTCAGAGTAAGGGTACAGAGGTCAAGTTCAATGAGTGTCGGTAGCGTAGTACCAGTACTACTACCTGCTAGGTGATGCTCGCGACTTCGTCTGCGTTAATTAAGTTTTTTTTAAGGGGGAACTCCTTTCTTTTCCGTGAATAGCCGAGAAAGCGTAGCAGACAGACAGACAGAACTTCGCAGACTTTCGCATTTTATTCAAAAAAAAAAAATCAAAATTCAAAAGTTTTTTTATTCAAATAGACTTTTTACAAGTGCTTATGAATAGTCGAATGAATCTACCACTGGTTCGGAATGCCATTCCTACCGAGAAGAACCAGCAAGAAACTCGGCGGTTGCTCTTTAGTATATGGATTCTGTGTCAGTACTTATAGTAAGAATCAAACGTAGGTCCTGATTTTGCAGTATCCAAACCGTTGCGCCACAGAGGGCTTCGTAAACAAATTATTGTTATGTCTAATTACGAAATTCATTAATTTCTTTCAGACGAAAAGTTTTTCTATTAAATTTCGTAACACAGCTCCGTAATTTGACTAATTATATCTTTTGTGCGAAATTTGCCTTTCGGCTCAATGCCGTGTTATTTAAGCCGAAATAAACTCTATTTTATAAGTTTAGGAATCAATTTAGAATAAAAAAGAGTAAAGTTACAATCTATCTAAAAGCTTCGTTTAAAAGAAAAAAAAAACAAGGTCAGCTCATTCTTTCAAGTAAATTAAAATTTAATTTCAGCTTCATCATCAATCGTATCAGAAATATTTTAAGAAATCATATTTAAATTCAACTTATTTGTAGGCTACCCGAAAACCGAAATCTCACTAGGGGAAAAATTTTCTGTTGCCTGACGAACAACAAGTCACACTTTCATAATATGAAGCTTACGCACTATTAGCACAGAATAGGTAATCTATTAGCGCTTTCTGGCAAAACGTATTTCCCTCCAGCGTGGACGTTTCACGCAAATCTTATATCACTACTGTGTTTTCGCTCAAAACGTAGTTATAATAAAATACTCATAACCTTAAAAACCTTTCTGGATTTTCATATGGATGGATCATAACCTTTCCATTGGTTGTCGGTCATGGATACATCTAGGCTTCGCTTCGACCGCAACCGCAGCGATACTGCTGCATTATACTGTACCTATAGATGTAGACATAATCCCACTGTATAGCCCGTATGTATGTATGGATGTATGGATATCGAGCGGGTGCTATCATGCGCGGCCATTCAATCAAATGTTATGGTTTCATCAGCTACGCTGGCACGTTTGGTATATAGTATATAGTATATACGTTTGGTATATAGTATACTAAGTAGTATCTATCGGTTGCAGTAGGAAACTCGAACTGTAACAGTTTTCAAAAACATGACACCAGTAAACATGCGCACAACGAGTAAAATTATGTCTAACCGTTATCTCTGTCTACCGAAGCAAACATGATTACACACATGACATCAAAAGTAGAGATAAAAGTAATATTTCTTATCTGTGGTATTTTTCTCTACGAACTCTTACATGCCGACTATTTTTTTCTTGTAATATACCGGATTTTGTGCATGTTAAGTGTAAACGAGAAATTAGTCGGCAACGACAACATCTCTCTCTCTCTCTCGTCGCGAGATATCTCGTTGTGCGCATGCCTGCATTTGGTTACTCATTCACTCACTTTTTAGGACATTATAAAGAACTCTCGGACATGACGTATAGTTCGCGCACGAGTTGAATGCAGAGTAAACGTATGGTGACACATACATTTACTCTGCATTCAACTCGCGCGCGAACTATAGGTTTCCCCACGATGTTTTCCGATAAAGCAAGATATAGTTTGATATTTTGTATGTAGATTTTTATTATATTTGTATAAATTTATATTTAATCTTTGATTTGGTTTATAAAAGCGCTTACGGGAGTCAGACCCGTATAATCCATAGGTACTAATATTATAAATGCGAAAGTGTCTGTCTGTCTGCCTGCTACGCTTTCGCGGCCCATCTGTTCAACCGATTTTGATAAAATTTGGTACAGGGATAGATTGTAATCCGGAAAATAAAAGAGTTCCCGCGGGAACCAAAAAACATTAATCCACGCGGACGAAGTCGCGGGCGTCATCTAGTAGTGTAGATACATAAAGTGCGTCTACAAAACATGTCATAGGATCCTAAGTGATTCAATCAGTCTTTGAATTTGGGCCTCAGAATTGGTTCTGCGGCCGCCCGTTTCACTTAAGGTGAATAAACGTGACACGTCACTGAATTATGTATACCCTACATTTGTGTACAAATCAGTTACTTATTATGTACTTACTATGATTTAAATATACTTAAACGAGTAAAAAAATCGTTATTTTAGGCGTGCACTGGCTTTGAAGCTAGGGTAGGTAATACGTATTTACTGACTGTTTTGGTAGAAAATGAGCATTGACGTGTTTCCACTTGGGTAAGTAGTGCTTTTATGCCTCTATGACCTGCACGCCACTGGTCAACCTCTGATATTATATTCACGAGTTGTTACCTAGGTAGGTACAAGTTTACACACTTTAAAGAGAATCTCTAACTTAGTTAAAATTTAGCGGTGTGTATGTAAAAACTAACTAGAACATAAGGGTACGCTAACACTGCCCACTGGTTGGAATAAATAAATCTCCCCGGCAAGCCGAAATCGGCGAGGCGCGTAAATCAAGCGCAGCCGCGGGACAGTGCGGCCATTAGCCCGTCCCGCTAATAATTCAGCCGGGACAACTGCATTAGACATTCTATTTAAACGGGACGTCGCGCGGGTGCTTGCAATTAGAAAAGATATTTATTAGCTTAGTTTATAGAGTTCCGTAGTTAACAAGGAATAGTATATAATTTCGCCATTCCGCCCGTCCCTTCGCGGCTTAACTCAGAGACTATTAGCACTAGAAAGCATTTATATGGCATGGGTATACTATGTATTAATGACGCATTTTTTTTAAATAAGGATTTTAGGGTACCTCCTACCTACACATTAAGTGGGAATGAGTATTTTTTTCTCGTCTCTCCTCTGGTGTGGGGGTTTATCGAAGCATTTTTCGAATCAGGGATCTGTTTGCGAAATATTAAGCTTTAAAGTTTAAAGTGCTTATTTATGATAGAGTCCAGTTCTCACTCCCCCCTCCCCTCTGCCTTGTTCTCTTGTCTGACTTGTTTCTGGATAATTATGTGAGAAAATTCATGGAAAAAGTTATATATAAAATTTATATAAACGTCATCAGCATTCGAAAAAATTCGTCAACCGTTTGATCCAAGGTGCAATAATTATTACATCTGTAATTAGCGTAAAATTATTAGCTCAACAGAATCCGCATCCATTAATCTACGCTAGCCCAATTGATGCATGCCACCGACGCTTGCGTCGCGGTGGACGGATAAGGTGTTCCGACTAAGGTTTTTTTTTTTTTTTTATCTACTACAAGTTAGCCCTTGACTGCGATCTAAGGTATATTATGTATGTCTTCTTATGCGAGCCGCATACGAAGATACCTTTGTCTAATTTAATTTAAAAAAGTAGTTGTATAAAGCGGAGATATCTACAAATATTCCGCATACCTATTGCGCTTTATTCGTGTAATAAGTAAGTACCAAATCCAAGTAGAAATCAGTTATCTTTATTATTTTATGTAGAAAATTTTAATAGGTGCCTGTTTAGCCTTTAAGTGATTGTAACTTTGTTTCTTCACACTGCATTATGTCCCTATACAATGTTGAATGTATTATACATATTATAATTTATTTTAATAAAGAATTTATAAAATCAAAATCAATCAATTGATGTTCTATCAGCCGATTATCCACCATTTTGATTGCGGGTAGGTAATAGCTGTTGTCAGCGCATGTCACTAGAGGATGTTAGGTAAATATGCAAATTCATGTGGTTTTCATCATTAGAACCGATAGTAATTTCTTGTATTGTTTAACTCGTGCGGTAGGCCGAAACTTGGCCTTTCTCCCCGGTTATGACCATGTCTAATGAAAAGCAACAATAGGCACAATTTTGTCGACTTCTTAAGATTTCGGCACGATATCCTAGCCTTTTAAATCTGTTATCCGAACCGGTGGTCTTACCGACTTACTATAAGTGATACCTACAAGTTGCTCTGAGTGTTTTTTAAATAACCCGTTTGTTTATCGATTTTATCAAAAATTAGGTATGGATTTAATATAATTTTATTACAGTGCTTCACACACGAGGAAAGTTTCTAAACTTACTTAAATCCTGCCGGTACCGAAAATTTTAGATATGTATTTAAGTAAGCTTAGATTTAAATATAATGTGGTAGATAGCATCCCGGAGATAGAAACGCACTACTTTATTATCAAAAAGAGCTCTCACTGGATTTTTTAAAATCTTAATCCTCACGGACGAAGTCGCGGGTACAGTCTAGTACGTAGTCACATAATAATGAACCTAGCATGTGTGTATAATACCTACATTTTGCTGGAATAATTTTTCATTCATATAATTGATGTCGGGGCGGACATTTCTTAGAACTTGAAATATGGTTCACTGCTGTGATTAACTAGACGAAGCCCGTGACTTCGTCTAGCGTGGATTAAGATTTTTGTTTCCCGCGAGAAATCAATTTTTCCCCTACGTTTAAATTGGGGATTTTTTTTTGAGTTTATATAGGTCGTTTTAAAATATTGTGGATGTGGGAAAACCATTTTCGATTCAGGGTTCCGTTTGCTAAATATTAAGCTTTAAATTGCTAATTTTTTTTAGAGTCAAGTGTTCATTAGTGTTCATTAGAATCAACTACCTAATCGATTTCGTCCTATGAAATTCTCGAATGAGCTTTCCATATGGAAATGTTTCCAAATTGAGCCAGCCGGGAATCGAACCCGTACCACCACCGGTAACATCACCTCTTCTCCAGGCCGAAAAAACTTTTAAATGATCTTGAAGTAACTCTATTTATTGAATAACAAGTACTGATAGGTATATTCCATTGAGCTAATAATATCTTGTTATGAAGTTATGTTGAGGAAAATTTTCCTTTCTAAGAGGGTCGGGCGGTATTCAAGACATCGTTATGTTGGTAAAGAAAAGGTTTATTGGTTTTTTCTCTGTTTACCAAGGTATATGTACTTGTCGTTATTAATAATAATATGTGTAAGTTGTTATTACTTGTACCTTTTATCTCTCCAGTTCAACAGTATTTGGTTTCTAAATATACATATTATAACCCAATACATCTATACTTAATATTATAAATGCGAAAATTTGGATGGATGGATGGACGGATGGATGGATGTTTGTTACTCAATCACGCCGTAAAGACTTTACGAATCTGGATGAAATTTGGCACAGAGATAGCGTATAGTCTTTAATAAAAGCTACTTTTTATCCGGAAAATTAAGAGTTCCCGCGGGAACCAAAAAAACTCAATCCACGCGGAAGAAATCGCGGGCATGATTTAGTCTATAGTACATTATAAATGCGAAAGTGTGTAAATATATATCTATCTGTGTGTGTGTGTATATCTGTTAGGTACTATATATCTCTCTACGGACCAGTAAAGCCAATTTTGACTCTCTGTATGCTCGTCAAAATCAGCTTTATGGTTTGTCTAATTTAGGATGATAATTTTAGGATGCAATTTGCATAGAACTGCTACAGTCTATCTCACTCTAGTCCTTCACTATTGCTATACACCTTTCATCAGCTGTTATAAACTGAAATCCTTAAGATTGATGCAATGGTCTGCGGGCATTAAATAGTTAAAAATAAAGCTTCATATTTCATATAAGCTTTTGTATTTCATTTGCCACATGATAGGAATTTTACTCAGATATTATATTACATTATAATTAGATCAGAATAAAGAATTATTTAGTATTTATGTATATATGTCTGTATGTATGTATGTATGTATGTACTTATTTATGTGTATGTATGTATATATATATATGTATGTACATATATTTATTATATATTTTAGACGTTGCACTATCCCGCGCTCTTGTTTGTTAATCTCCTCTCCCCAAAGGTTGTCTGGAAGAGATTGCTTTAGCAATAAGACCGTCTTTGCACCCTTCTGTTGTATCTTTTAATCTTTCTGTTTATTGTCCTTGTTCTAAGTGTGTGCAATAAAGAGTTTATCTATCTATCTATCTATCCTAAAATATAGCTTTTTGCTTACAACATTATGTAACCTGCTAAATATTTAAAGTTACAACTGCCTCCTTGGTCTAGTGGTTAGCATGTTGGACTACGGACGACGATGCGAGTCCCGGGTCGGGCCATAATTAAGTATTGGGTCGGACTAGAAATTTTCAGTACTAGCCCGGAGTTAGGAAGTTGGGGGTGTTTAACCCCCGTGCCTCGGAGAGCATGCGTTAAGCTTCCCGGTTATTATATTGTTATCACTAACATGATAATTGTCGTTAAAGACCGCCAACTCGCATTGGAGCAGCGTGGTGAGTCTAAGATTTTTATTCCCTCTCTTCTATGAGAGTGGAGGCCTGTGCCCAGCAGTGGGACGTTAATGGGTTGTAGTGGAAATATTATAAGTAAACCAATGGGTTTATTCCGATCACATTATTTAGCCGAGCCATATTTTATTCAACCATTAAAAGCTCAATAATTTGATCCCCGCGAGATGCTGTACGCTTTAAGGATTCCCTTTGAGATAAGTCGCTCTTTGAACTACAATTTACATGTCCGTTTTATATAAACAACCGCTGGAAGTCTACCCAAGCGGAAATATTTGTTTTAGTTTCCTAAAACTAAAATAATATTATTGTAATAACGAGAATTTAGTTTAAATGTGTTTCGGTTCGCTACGTACTCGTAATATAAACATTGTGTTAACTTTATACCAAACTTTTTTTAGTAAATCATACTAATATTATGAATGCGAAAGTGTGTTTGTTTGTTGGTTTGTTCTTCAATCACGCTGCAACAGAGCAACGGATCGACGTGATTTTTGGCATAGGCATAGTTGAGGACGGACAGTGACATAGACTACTTTTTATCCCGGAAAATTAGGAAATTAGTTCCCGTCGGAATTTCATAGTTCACGCGGACGAATTCACGGGCATCGTCGTCGTAGTCGTCGTCGTAATCTCAACCTATCGACGTCCACTGCTGGACGTAGGTCTCCTGCATGGATCGCCACAGAGCACGGTCTTGTGCCGCTTGTTTCCACGGGCATCAGCTAGTTAATAATAATTATTAGTGTCTTAAATTTCGACCAGAAGCGGTGATAGCCTAGTGATGAAGACGTTTGGACGGGGATTCGATCCTCGAGCACGCTTTTCTGAGCTAAGTGCGTAATGAATGCGATGCGAATTCAGTGTGTCTGTCTGTCTTCCTGACTGCTACGCTTTCACAGTCCATCTATTCAACTATTTTTTACGAAATTTGGTACAGATAATATTGGTTGTATCCCGAAAAAAGACTAGTTAGGCTAGTTTTTGGCTTGGCATGGCTTGGGGGATTGAAGCTTGAATATGCAGGAGTGACCAAAAGTACCTACGGAGTACCTACTACGGGTAAGAAAGACTATTGTCTCTGACCATAATAGGAGGAAGAATATTGTGCATTCTTCCATACCAGCATTTAATTAAAATTCAAATGATTTTTATTCAAATATCCTTTTACAAAATCCTTTGAATCGTCAATTAAAGCTACAAGTGGTTCGGAATACCCATCCTTGAGCTCACAAAGGGCTACATCACCAAAAGGAGGTAGTTGAAATCATTTTACATAATTACATTTTGATAACATCCTATTAAAGTAATTATTATAGCGTTAACTGCGAGTCCTGTACGTAACTCCGTACAATTCATATTATCATCCAAATATGAAGTGAGTATAATTCACTGAGAGAGTTGCTTGCTGCATAATGATTTGCAAGTGATTTATTTCTCAGTTCATAGTTTTTGTTTAATTGAGTTTAACTACTTCATACTGGTGTGCTAACTTTGACGGATTTATTAGACGGCTATAATACCTAAGTATATATTTCGGATCTTTATTTGTACCTTACAAAAATCTAGCATAAAATTGTAGTAAGTATTATAATTTAGTTTGCCATGTTGCCATTTGCCAATAAATAAACATTTTTCGATTAATTAATATTTTAAGTGAAAATTACTGCTTTTATATTTAAAAGATGTATTTATCTAAATTGTGATAATTAAATTATATAGTGTACAAATACCTAAGTAAAGGTCTTTTAAAGAGTCGCTTGTATCAAGGCGCTCAAGTTACCAAGGTGTTTAGAATTTAGAAATTCTGCCTGAAACTTTGCTACAAAAAGTTTCGTTTGGCGACGTTTCTTCGAATTGGGATTTAAATTTTTCTATTTAGGAAGTAATAAGCTTTACATGCAAATAAGCACCACGTGTCCTTGCCTCGATTCATGATTGGATCAGATCAGAAAAAAAAGTTAATAGAGCATGTAAGTAAGGAAAACTTAAGACAGGTAAGTACAAAAAAGAACTACACCTATACACTTAAAAATAAGAACGAATAAAAGCAAAGAAAAAAATGTTAATGCTGAATACCGAAGTTATACACTTCACCCGCATGGATTTAGTTTTTATGAAAATTTTGATGGAATTCATTGATATTATATTGTGATAAAAAACTACACACACTATGTAACTCTTCAGGCTTACAACCATAGATAATACCTATATATACCAGAGATAGATGCGCCACTCACATTTCAAGTGTCTAAAAAGGTGTACCCTGTACGCTAGATGTCGCTGTATCGTGTACAACGCAGCTAGCTGGCAGTACCACTAGATATAATTTATTTTTATCTCAATAAAATAGAAAAGGAAGTGAAAAAGGAAAAGCTTTTTAAATAGATACTAATATATTTATTACAATGAAAAATCACAGAATATTTATACTTTTTGCGTTATTACATCTTTAATATTCTTGATTTGTGGTTCTTCATATAACACTTATTAAAACACTTTCTTGCTGATTTTCTCGGCATCTTAGCCAAGTTCGTTGCGGCAAACAAAGTCCCGTAGGGAAAAGCAGTGTCGATAAGTTGGCAGCGGCAAAGTCCAGTTAGCAAGAGCAGGTCAATCGTCAGGCAATATACAAAGTACTCTGTGAGGTAACACGGGTCCAGGGCATATAAGAGGTCAAACGTTCATGAAGAAGATACAACAAAACAAGCAGATAATCCAGAATTTTCAAACTACACAACACATCGCAAACACATCAACGGAATATTTATTTTGAACACATTTTGAATAAACTGTAAACAAAAAAACTGTCAAGTCAACCACAACTGCCGAGCGATCGCGTAACTTCTGCATCAATCATTGATACATCGCAATCACCTCTGATTGGTTAACACTCTTCCACTATTGGACATAATCCATTGACGCAGCAAGAATGCCATAAATTCAGCCAATTACAACAATTGATACTGTAGCAATGATTGATGCAGAAGTTACGCGATCGCTCGGCTGATAACTACCAAAGTTTTTTTTGGAATTTTTGGGCTCTGGATTCTAAGATTTTTGACTATTAAACGCCATCTATAGTACGCTCTAGAAAAATAGCTTACGAGTTTTTGTTCCGCGATCACCAGATGGCAGTGTTTTCTACGCAATATTTTTTCACGTGAATTTGTACGGCAGTTTCTAACCCCTCTGCTTACAACTTTATTCATGCAAAAATAATTCATGTTCAACCTGTTTCTCCGTTGCGGTGAGATTGAAGGACAAACCAACAGCAAACATATTTGTATTATTATTGGTAGGATTTCTCAATTCGGTAATTGTCGAAATCACAACCAATTGGAGTGTATTATTGCGTACCGGGGAAAGCAATTAAAATGTTACGACCAATTAGACGGCGGGAAATTAGTCGTCAAACAAACTTTGTGACTTCAAGTTGCGTGTATAATTTACTCTCATCCGGAATTGGAGAATAAATAAATAAAAGAGCTGTCGAGTGACAGATCAAAGTTTATTTTGATAAGACTTTATTTTCCTCAAAGCTTTCACATGAAATCTTTGAGAAAATTGACGGGATATTCATTCCATCTTTGATGAAAAGAAATGTAATAAATATGAGTTTGTCTGTATGTCTATAATATTGGAAATATTATATAATAGCAGATGCCCGCGACTTCATCCCTGGATTGAGGGATCCAAACTTTCGCATTTATAATATTAGTATAGAAGTAATAGATAGATAGATTGCATCACAGGGAATGACATAGACTTCTTTTTATCATGGACAGACAGACACACTATTTCATTTATAATATTAGTGTGTCATATTATATTCATTATTGCCTTTTTTGCTTACACCAAAGACAAGTTACGGCAAAAGTTTTATGACAACTTGTTAGTTTTTTTAATTCACAATTTTTTTTATTTGCAGAAACATTGGCTTTACAATGAGATATTATTATATTATTTTCCAGTAGAAATGTTTCACATAATCTGTCTTACTTAAATCTATTCTAATTTATAATGATAGTTTTAATGAATTTACGATTTTATTACGATGATGATAATAAAAAAACCGGCTGAGTTTGTTGTGGGCTCTTCTCAGCTGGGCGCATTATTGTAACCCTCGTAGCTTTAGTTTTAAGATACCGACATTATTTATCACCATCACGTGTTACACTTTGTATGTAACTTGGTGTTCATTAAGTGTACTGTGTTAGTACCAACTTTGAATAATATATTTTGACTTTGACTTTCTCTGTTATTTAAAAGCAACTTTAATAAATTAGATGTAGCTCTCTAATCGCTTTTAAAATTCAATTTTATTTAAAACTAGTAATTAAAGCTAGGCGTCAGAATGGCAGGTATTCAACGAGCTTCAACAAAGTTGAAATAACAACCAACGATTAGGTACACTCGTATTTCAGTCGCAAAATGCCGTTCAGAGTAAAAGCGCTACACGAGACGCTTTCGTTTGGAAACTTGCGGAATTCACGAAACTTCTCAACAAATTCAATTATGACTTCACCTCATATTTTGTGCTGTTGGAAATCCTTTTTGTTTCTCCCGATTCGCAAAAGTCAAGTCAAGTCTCTGAGCATAAAGGGGTTGCTTTAATATCGCCGTGTGAACCTGCTGGACATCTTTTTTTTTTAACCACTACGAGTTGGCCCTTGATTGCGATCTTACCTGATGGTAAGTGATGATGCAGTCTGAGATGGTGGCGGGCTAACCTGTTAGGGTCATGGCGTATTAAGCCCATACCACTAATTGGTTTCTACACGGCATCGTACCGGAACGCTAAATCGCTTGGCGGCACGTCTTTGCCGGTAGGGTAGTTACTAGCCACGGCTGAAGCCTCACACCAGGCGAAAACTGTAACTTATATTATAAATGCAAAAATGTGTTTGTTTGTTGGTCTGTCCTTCAATCACGTCGCAGAACAACGGATCGACGTGATTGTTTGCGTGGATATACTCGTAGTTGAGAACAATCTATTATGTACTGTTACGGTGATTCCATTTCAATATTGTGACAATTAAAACAGAATAAGGTAAAAAAAACCGTGTCCCAAAACCATGGCGGAGGATTCATAGCAAAGCATACATTAAAAAAAAAAAAAATATTTTGCTACAATTATTATTTCACTGTTCTTTCCACTCATTATTTATTCCACAAAAACGACGCAATCAACAGTCCTTCCAAAACTAGGGTGCAAACTAACAGCCTTTTATTTTCCAAATTATTCAACTTCTCCCTCTGAACGCCACTTAACCCGCTATCTTGAGAAATAATTGTTTTTTCGTTCTTTGTTACCGTTGTTATTCTTTCCACTGAATTTCCAAGATAAGGAAAATATAATTCAAAAAAAATGCAAATTGTTTTCGGCTGTAGTAATTGAGTTCACTAAAGAACTACCAATTTGACATTTCCGATCTGTAATTGTTTTGTTCGGCGTAAAATTTCTTCATTCAGGAATGTTTTCGACACGCGAGCTTGGCTTTCAGGTTAAGTTTTTCGGCTAGTTTAAAACAAAATGTGTTCAAATTGTAATGGACTAATCCTTTAATTCAGTTCTGTTCGCCATCACATCAGTAATACTGGTCTTAAGCTAGTATTGATTTTTTTCTCAAAACACTGTATTTCTTCTATTAGATCCAACCCAGGAATAGCTATTCTTAGCTCTTAGAACAACTCGGCAGTCAAAAAAACCTAAAACTGAAATAATCACTGAAATGAAATGATTTATTTCACGTACCGCAAATTGTGCCACTTATGGAATTTCATGACTCTACCACCGGTTCGGAAAGAAGATACTGAGAAGAACCAGCAAGAAACTCAGCTCTTTTAAAAAAGAAAACAGAATGTTACAATATTCTGTAACTAATACACAATACAAACGTAGTGTAAACATGCAAATACACAATGCATACGTAATGTAAATGTCTGGTCTGGCCTGGTGGGAGGCTTCGTCCGTGGCTAGTTACCACCCTGCCGGCAAAGACGTGCCGCCAAGCGATTGAGCGTTCCGGTACGATGCCGTGTAGAAACCGAATACGGGTATGGCTTTAATATAACTGCCATACCTCTAACAGGTTAGCCCGCTCCCATCTTAGACTGCAGCATCACTTACCTACAGGTGTGATAGCAGTCTACCTTGTAGTTGATAAAAAAAAATCTAAACTAATATTATAAATGCGAAAGTTTGGATTTATGGATGGATGTTTGTTACTCAATCACGCCAGAACGGCTGAACGGATCTAGATGAAATTTGGCACGAAGATAGATTATAGTCTGGAAAAGCACATAGGCTTTTTATCCCGAAATAAACCCCAATCCACGCGGACGAAGTCGCGGGCATCAGCTTGTGTAACAATATTTACACTGACATGTGGGCTGCCAAATGCTAAGCCAATTTCTTCCATACAGCTTTGTCATTAAGAAATTCATCAATAGTATATTATAGCCTCCCGAGATAACATTGAATGGATGCTATACAATTCCAATAGATAAGTATCAGCCTATCAGCTCGCTCGGAGCTATCGGCTATCAACTTTTACAGCCTGCCGCTTGATGGTATGCTAATTTAATAGCCATTGGTAAACGCCTGGTCGGGTTATGGGCCCGCGGCGGATTAATATCTTATGATTTTACTTTATCCTAGCTGATGCCCGCGTTTTCGTCCGCTTGGTTTAATTCCAGCGGGAACTCCTTAATTTTCCGGGATAAAAGTAGCCTATGTCCTACCCCGGAAAGTAACCAACGTCTACATCGAATTTCATCCAAATCGGTTGAAAAGATGGGCCGTTAAAGCGAAGCAGACAAACAGACCGACAAACACACTTTCGCATTTATAAAATGGATTAGTATGGATGGATACTCGCACATGGCTACCTTGTTTCTACATAATATATCGCATCAGGTTTTATCTTTATAAATGGCAAAACTGAAGAGAGAAAGTAACTAAAGCAACAAATAACAGCTGATATGCGAAAGCCTAGCCCATTTGATGTAGAATTTTAGTACCTATGCCAAAGCAGACAAATGTATGTGGTACAGCGTGTAATAATATGCAAGAAAAAGAAAAGCGTGAAAAAAGATAATTTGGAAGCTTTATATTATGTAGTATGGTGTTTTGCCGGTGCAAATTGCTGGCTTCTTTCTTTTTTCTGTCTACTGGGCAGGTTTCCGCACTTACCTAATTGCTGTGAATATGGCAAGCTACACGCTGCACCACATAGATTTGTCGGTTTTGGCGGTTTTTTTTAATATATAGGCTAGCGCTTGGCTGCAATCAGACTTGCTTGCAAGTGGTGATGCAGCCTAAGGTGGAGCGCGCTTATCTAGAAGATTCCTATTCACTCTTGATTTGAAGGTACCTATATTAAAAGAGGAGGGGAAAACGGGAGCGGGAAGGATATCCTAGCGGTTCGAATTAGAAACGAGGAAGCAAATCGCTTCGTACGAGCCCGCGGAATTTCGACTGTGTAAGGGTGCAGACCTTGTCGATGCCTTGCGGTTCGATAATAAAAAGGTGACGGAGGAACCAGATCGAATAGTTCTTGGGCACACTCTCCGAAATATATCCTGTAGAATACCGACAGACAGACAACTTTGCGCCTATGTTCCAAGCTTTGCAGCTTCGAACTGACCAGCGCTTTGTTAGCAATAAGTCTCCTGGCGCGACGATCCACCGAATCCAATGCATCAAGCTGGTACTTGGCAGAGCCATCCCATAAATGGCTGCAGTACTCCATGCAATCGAACTTGTGCTTGGTACAGTATAAGAAGCTGTTCCGGCGTGAAGTACCGCTTGACTTTGTTGAGGATTCCAAGTTATTATATAGCGAGTTCAGTTTTTGTCCTTGATTATCATGAACTTCCGCAAAGTAACGCCTGCTTCTATCCAACAATAATTAACAGCTGATCTGTTGTCAACAGTGGTGTGGCAAGAGTGGCAAGTGCACGTGACGTCAACGCCGGCGGAGGTGGGGGGTCCGGCGTTGCTGACGTGTGTGACCCCCGTCGCGGTCAGGGACCACTCATCAGTCGCCGCCTGGTACAGAGACGACGCGGTTCTGTCAGCGGGGGACCATTTCTGTAAGTTATACTGTAAAAAAAAGTGTGGTGTCGTGGGACACCAGATAGGAACGAAGTAAAAAATTTGGCAATTCAAAAATTTAAAAAAAAAGTGAGAATTACCTACCCGTTTTGAACCCTGCAACTCCAAATAGGAGGTCGAAGTCTTTAACGACTAGACTACAGCCACCTTAGTGTTTGGAAAAGTAGCAAGCTGTTTTACTAGGTAACCTAAATTACCTAGCTCCACAAAACCTTTAGCACCTCAAAAAATTATCTATACTTACTAAATGTTAAAGTTTGGGTGGATGGAAGGATGGATGGATGTTTTTTACTCAATCACGCCAGAACGGCAGAATGAAATTTGGCACAGACTATAATATAGTCTAGAATAACACAGGCTACTATCCTAGATAATTTAAGAGTTCCCGCGGGAACCAAAAACCTAAATCCACGCGGACGAAGTCACGGGCATCAGCTAGTACATAATAATATATCAACCGTACCTAATACATATGCCTTATTTTGCTTTTACATTACCTTTTGGAAGGCTTCCAATTTATTCGCAGGCCGTCTATCCAACTTCCGCTTCAAATTACCTTTATTTGATTACGTTTTCCTTTTAATTCAAACAAATTCCTGCCGGGATCGGTTAATTCAATTTTGGATAAAAATCTTCAAAGCTTAATTTCGTTTGTGGCAGAAGTTAATTGGGCGTATTGGTACAGGCGGTATCTGCATTGGATGCTGTGAAATTGTTCTGTTGCATAACGGTTGCTATTGACTTTTAGTGCACGGGAGAGTTCGACAAAAACTGGGTGGTTCATAATGTAGTAGCAATCCATATCTATACTAATACTAGATGATGCCCGCGAATTCGTCCGCGTGGATAACGATTTTTTTGATTTCCGTGGGATCTCTTTAATTTTCCGAGATAAAAAGCCTATGTCCTTCCCCGGGATACAATCTACCCCTGTACCAAATTTCATCAAAATCGGTTGAGCAGATGGGCCGTGAAAGCGTAACAGACAGACACACTTCCGCATTTATAATATTAGTATGGAATATAGCTTAATGCTCAAGTGTGTGTGTCTGTCTGTCTGCTACGCTTTCTCGACCCGTCTGTTCAACCGATTGATGAAATAGTATGGGGATAGTTTGCATCCCGGGAAGGATATAGATATAGGCTACTTTTTATCCCGGAAAATTATAGTTCCTGCGGCAATCAAACAAACCGTAATCCGTGAGGCCGAAGCCTCCCACCAGGCCAGACCATGGAAATTCAGAAATTATAAATTCCCAAATTGACCCCGCCGGGGATCGAACCCGGGACCTCCGCACGTTAAGACAACAATGCACTGCACCACGGAGGTCGTGTTGAAAAAAAATTAAATCCATTTTATTCTATCTAATTAGGCTTGATCTTCAACGCGCAACCGACGAAAGTAATGAGGCTTTCTTGGCAAGTAAATGTATCTTAGAAGGTAGAACAGGTACTAAGTTAAATTAAAGGGCTGGATTAATTGGTGCTAATAGCCGTTCATTAATTCATGCAGACGAATTATTCGCTACAGCTTTTTCTTCTATTGATCTGAGACTTGAAATACTAAATTACAAAAAATAAAGTAGCATACCAATAATTTATAAACTAGTGGTTCGCCCCGAACTGAGACCTCGCGGTATCACAGAGCGCCATCTATTGACATCATTGTGAAAAATCATCATTATTAAAAATTAAATAATTTCGTTTCCATATAATATTTATCTAATTTTAGTATTTGTTGTTCAAGTACAGGATATAATTCAAATAATTGATAAGTTTCAGGCTCAGCCTTTCAGAAAAATTGAGAGTTCTGAGGTCAACTTTGGATGTTAGAAAATCTCTACTTTGAAAGCCCCCCATTTCGTCAATTTTAGGGGAAAACTTAAAAAAAAAAATTTTGGACTCTATTCCTAATTATCTTTAAAAGCGGGAGGAAAAGATGTATGAAATTTCATTTCTAACGTGCTAAGCGGGGAGAAAACTGTATGAAAATCCATTTCTAACGCGCTGTTGTTTTTTAATTTTAAGTAAATATGGTATGGACGTTGAGAATTTGGATGTCTTACCTTAAGGAAATATAATATTAGAAGCAGCTTCACCATATTTGACATAGAAAAGTCGAATAATATGGTGAATGTCGATTGTCGACATCGACGTCGATTATCGATATCGATATCCGATATTGATAGTCGATATCGATATCGATGTCGATTGTCGGTATCGATGTCGATTGACGGTATCGATGTCGATTGTCGATATCGATGTCGATTGTCGATATCGAAATCTATATTGAAATAATCCTCAAAATGTAGTCTAGTTGTGATAGTGAAGCTTCGAATGAAGCGACTCATATAGTTATGATAGAACGTAATTTTTTTTTTTAATTTTTTTTTTTAAATTTTTTGATAACAATACATTAGAAATTAAAGCTAGCTAGCCTAACCTAATTAAGGACTATTAACTATTAACCTAAACCTTATTTTGAATATGGGTTTGTAAAATGGCCTGAAATAAAAAATATTTATTTTATTTATTATTTTAAACCTTTGTAAGTTCGTTTAATCACTAATTATCGGTTATTTTCCTCGCAGGTGTAGTATAAAGCACTATGTATCACTCGGTAGAAAGTACGATTCCTACCTCGCGTGTATTGCGGCCCTTCGGCGACGCCTCGGGCCTCAAACTACACCCTCGATAGTAATCGGTCACTTTCTCCCCTCGGTGAACAATGTACTATACTTCGCATTCGCTTCTATGAAAGCCCCCCTGAAATAAAGATTTTTATAACTTTTTAAGCTTTTGGAGGCCGAATATGGCCTATATGGAGGATATTATATTTAACTTTGAAGTAATTACGTTCAGTAATTCAGAAGTTATTTAAAGGCTCTGACAGACGGACGGACGGACGGACGGACGGATGGACGGACAAGTGCCATTTCACTCAAGTAGACTCAGAGACCTTCGCTTCGCTCGGTCAATAAACTAGTATGTGAAAAAAAAAAGTCCAAGTGCGTGTCGGACCACACGCTGGGTAAGGTTCCGTATTTGCCCGTCACAATATGCGGACATCTTATGAGTTTGTTTACTATTACTCGTTAACTTGTAAAGGTTACTTAAACTCGTATAATATCACTTTTTTCACATTTCCTACAAAAACCGTTTAGTTGGCAGAGGGGACACTTGACCCTAACAAAAATTAGCGCTTTAAAGCTTAATATTTCGCAAACGGATCCTTGAATTGAGAAATGGTGTTCCCACACCCACAATATTTTTGAACGAACTGTCCAATGATAGCCTACAACATGGGATAGACCCTAAAAAAATATCACTTTGTCGACATACTTATTAAGCATATCCATGACCATTCTAATGACCTTTGAGACAGACAGACAAACAGACATACCGATGGACATGGCGAAACATTATGGGTACCTTGTAGCCTACGGAACCCTTAAAATTAAACTGTTAAATACTATCATTACAAAGATTCATTTAATAAATGATAGACAGTCAGTTTTGCCAGTCACTGCTGCTGACGAATAATCTATGGCTGATGATTACCACGTCAAATAATATAATATTATAACCAGCTCTATGTATATCACCACCAAGGGTGCAGAATCTATTGATGGACTAACTATTGTCTTCTATGAACTGTTCTTATCATGGTATTTTTGTCTAAACAGCTGGCCCTACTCTCCTGGTAGACGAGGGCTGGAAGCTCATCGTCCGCTCCGTCCGGATAGACGACTCGCGCGCCCAGTACTCCTGCTCAGTGCTGGACTCGCTGACCGGGGAGCGGCGCAGGAGCTCTCCTATCAGCATCGATGTCGCTCGTAAGTGTATTATCTCCTAGCTGACCCTACTCTCCTGGTAGATGAAGGTTGGAAGCAGACTACTTGGAATCACTACACTACTTGGATTAATAATCTAGGCAAGCGCGCTCCACCTTATGCTGCATCACCACTTGCAAGCAAGTCTGATTGCAGCCAAGCGCTGGCCTTAATATTAAAAAAAAAATGAAGTGCAGATAATCAGCATTATCACCACAGTGCTGTAATTGTAAATTATTGTAGTCTACCATACTTCTTTTTTCATTCAGTCGTGTACTCGTAACGTTAAGTCTCAACTTGAGTTCCGACTAGCATTGCCTATCCAAAGCTGTCATGATTAATCGTAGAATTTATAATTGTGTCTTAAATTTTAATAGGCTAATTTGAGTTTCATCAACATCTTAGCGTTCAATTAATAATTCCATCATAAATTCAGATTACTCTCGCTCTCTAGTTGAATAAATTCTAATTTTACATTCGGAGGCTCTTTGACTCTACGCTAATGATACTTGAGATAATATTTAATTAATTGATCCTCTAATAACGCTGGAGTAATTCGGCGCTCTTCAAATTACCCATCCTTATTAAACCCTCTGTTTACTGAGATGGAGATTTAGGTATAGACTTTAATTTTATTCGAACTAGATTTTAGTAATTGTTTCGTTTGTAATGAAGGAACTAGAAGTTTAATTCGCTATAATACGCGACAATAGGTAAATCTATCTGGTACAGTATGTATCCCGCACTTATATAGCCCGCGATATTCACCACAACACAGAAATCTTCAAAACTACTCTCAACGTACGTTTCACTCCGATACCGGAGCATCTTCAGGAGATGTTAACTCGATAATGCACGATTGTAAAGTAATTTGGAAGATTTGTGTGGTGTGCTGAATATCGCAAGCTACAAGTGCACATTTTACCACATAGATTTAACTTCTAGTACTTACATTGTAATGGACAACAAAGAAACGCCTGCTTCTATCCAATACCTCGGAAAACCTTTCTAAATTAACCTGCTTCTACTGCTAACCAAGATAGGAAAGCATTAACAAAAGTTTTTTGATTCAATAAACTTAACCTACCGTCAGCATAATCGTCAGTAAACACCTGCCTGTAAGTGGTAATACAGCCAAAGGTGGACCGCGCTTGCCTAGAAGATGCCTATTCACTCTTGATTTGAAGGCACCAATATTAAAAAACCGGCCAAGTGCGAGTCGGACTCGCGCACCGAGGGTTCCGTACAAACCTGTAGTAAGTTTTACGATTTATGACTAACTATGTATTAAAAATAAAAATTACGTTTGTTGTATGGGAGCCCCCCTTTAATATTTACTTTATTGATATTTAATTATTTATTTTGAAAGATAATATACAAGTTAATATTCTGTGAAAATTTGAACCGTCTACCTGTTACCGTTTTTAATATTGAGCAAAAAAATACGAAAAAAACACGTTTATTGTATGGGGACCCCCCTTAATATATATATTTTTTTAATTTTTAGTATTTGTTGTTATAGCGGCAACGGAAATACATCATTTGTGAAAATTTCAGCTTTCTAGCTATCACGGTTTATGAGATACAGCCTGGAGACAGACAGACAGACAGACAGACAGACAGACAGACAGACAGACAGACAGACAGACAGACAGACAGACAGACAGACAGACAGACAGACAGACAGCGGAGTCTTAGTAATAGGGTCCCGTTTTTATCCTTTGGGTACGGAACCCTAAAAAAGAGGGGAAAACGGAAGCCGGAAGGGCATTCCTTAACCTAGCGCTTCAAATTAGGAACGAGGAAGCAAATCGCTTCGTACGAGCCCGGGGAATTTCGACTGCGTAAAGGTGCAGAATTCGTCGATGCCTTGCGGTTTGATAAAAATGTGTCGGCGGTGAAGGGCATTCCATGTCATAGCGGTTCGAATTACGAATTAGGAAGCAAAATATCGCCTACGTAACTTACCGTCATTTTATTTAGAATTAATCATTATAAGGTTTAATGTATATAGCGTGTAACGATAGGGCTGACATATAGGTCACCTGTAAAAGCCCTTTAAAAAGTAGATTAAAAAAAAAAAAAAAAAAAAAAAACTCATCCATTTTAAGTGTTCTCCATCTCCATCAGCCTGCATTCGTCCACTGCTGGGCATAGGCCTTTTGGAGAGCGCGCCACCACACACGGTCCTCCGCTTTGCTCATCCACCCACTTCCCGCTACCTTTGTAAGGTCGTCGGTCCAGCGGGCTGGAGGTCGTCCCACATGTGGTATCCACTCCAGAACGCGTCTGCCTCAACGACCATCGGTTCTGCGACAAACATGACCTGCCCACTGCCACTTCAGCTTACTAATTCTCTGGGCTATGTCAATTACCTTAGTTCTCCGGTGGATTTCCTCGTTACGGATTCTATCAGAGAAACACCCAACATAGCCCGCTTCATAGCCCGCCGAGCGACTTTCGAAGTGTTAACAAGGCTATATTTCCCTGCAGCCATGAGTGCGTCGTCAGCGCCGCGCGCGGTGTGGAGCGGCGCGTGGGAGGCGAGCGCGCGGCGCGGCGCCGACGCCGTGCTGCCCTGCCTCGCGCACGCCAACCCGCCGCCCACCGTCACGTGAGTACATCACACCTTCTGGCAGAAGTCAAAATACCTTTACTGTCGCATATTTTGCTAATTTTTCAGCGCAAAATTGAAGAGATAAAAATGCAGACACGACCTCGAGGTCGGTGAACCTCAGATTTTGACGACCTCCGTGGCGCAGTGTGTAGTGCTGTTGTCTTAACGTGCGGCGGTCCCGGGTTCGATCCCCGGCAGGGTCAATGTGGGAATTCATAATTTCTGAATTTTCCGTGGCTAGTTACCACCCTACCGGCAAAGACGTACCGCCAAGCAATTTAGCGTTCCGGTAGGTACGATGCCGTGTAGAACCCGAATAGGAGTATGGGTTTTAATATAACTGCCATGCCCATAACAGGTTAGCCCGCTACCATCTTAGACTGCATCGTCACTTACCATCGGGTGAGATCGCAGTCAAGGACTAACTTGTAGTGGATAAAAAAATAAATAAAGACATCTGTATGAAATTTGGCACGGAGATAGATTGTCTGTAATAACACTTAAGCTACTTTTTATACAGGAAAATTAAAGAGTTCCCACGGAGAACCGAAAAACCTCAATCCACGCGGACGAAGTCGCGGGCATCAGCTAGTGGATATATTAATGGTGTAAATGGCCTGCATTCGTACTGAAAGCCAATTGCAAAATGGTAGACAGTTGACACCAATAAGACGTGCATCAATTATTATCAGACAATCTAATGATCTCGGCAAGCTGTCTGCATAGCTTCTTAGCAGGTCCTTTCTGGTGTGTTACATACAATCTGTGTGACTCACAAAATTTGATCTGTGACCAAAAGCACTTGTCAAGGTCTACTTTAATAAAAAAAGGTTCGAATCATCATTGATCATCTCACTACGATTATGGCCAATGTGTGTTAACGTGAAATCTTTCTCTACATCGTATTCCCCATTACTGAGGGTCGTGACCCGTTTCCATTACTCACGTAATGGTAGGAGTTTTCTTGGGATAATAATGCAGCGGGTTTCACCGTTCTTCCGCATACCTACGACTCAACTATCTTGTATTACGTAAACTCTTAGTAATTTGTAACGATTATTATCAGATGTTAGTGATAATAACCGAGACCGACGGCTTAACAGACGGCAGACGGCAGACGGCATTAGTTATTTTTGACATTATTATTTTAATTATGTACGGACAGGACGCAATAATAATGATATATAATTCGTTTTAAGTATAATTATGTTAGCAACATGTCCATGTACTAGCAAATGTAATGATTAATTATGTATTAGCAAGTAAGGCATGTACATGAAAGCTATCTAAATAAATAAATGTCTAAATGTCTAACGTGCTCTCTGAGGCACGGAGGAAACGAAAAGGCGAAATTTGAGCGTCCAAATTCGGTCACCCATCCAGTTACCGACTTGGGTCAACGTTGCTTAACAACTGCAATCCACGTATACTCGTATACGCTGTCACAGCTAGGCCACTCGTCCCTCATTTAAACCCATCATTTAGTACAATGTCTTTAAAGGGCAAAGATAATTTCTTCAGACGTGTCGCCAAGCGATTTAGCGTTCGGGTACGATGCCGTGTAGAAACCGAATAGGGGTATGGTATGGTGTTGCCATGCCCCTAACAGGTTAGCTTGCTGCCATCTTAGACTGCATCATCACTTGCCATCAGGTGAGATCGCAGTCTAGGGCTAATTTGTAGTGGATAAAAAAAACTGCAGTATAATTCACATATCGTGGTCTTATTGTTTTAAACGTGCCATTTTACCAAAGATTAGAAACCTGTCGGTTTGACGCGCGAGGCAGTTTCCGATTTCCTTTGGGACGGGAAACATTAAGCCATATTGGAGAGGTCAGCGGTTTTTACTCCCTCAGCCAATCAAAAGAGAAGGTTCTAGAATAGTTTCCAATTAAGGTTAACGACTATTGTCACAAGGTCATAAACAGGATTGAGGGATTGACGTTAGGCATTGAAGCTAAGTGATAAAATTAGGACCTAACTCCGTCCGGTTGAAAATTGCCTACCTTGTTAGAGGAAAAACTAGAAGTTTTATTCGCTATAATCCGCCACAGAAGGTAAATCTATGTGGTACAGTGCGTATCTGGAACTTGCAGCCCGCGATATTTTCCACACTACTTAAATTTTTCTAAATACCCTCAACGTACGTTTCACTCCGACGCCGGAGCATCTTCAGGAGATGTTGATGTTGATATCGCGTGCTGCAAGTTCAAGATACGCACTGTACCACATAGATTTACCTTCTGTGGCGGATTATAGCGAATGAAACTTTTAGTTTTTTCACTGTCACGGACTTCTGCAAAGTAACGCTTGCTTCTATCCAATACCTGTTTGTTGTTTGAATCCCGAGTAAGTGAAGTACAGAAACAACAACAAAACAAAATTACTTTGTTTTCACACAACTTTTTACGTCTCTAGCGAGAAAATACAAGCTGTGTGAATGATAATTAGTTTAACTAGTCTTTTTTTATTTTTTTACTTTTAAAAATATTAATATTAGACATATTATTATGCAGGTACTTAATATTTATATACATATACAATTCATATACTTGTAAGATAAATGAATGATAGGTACCTACTCATTGATGTATAATTTTAGTACCTATTAGCTACTTAAATTATTGATTTGTCCATTATATTATGTAAAATTATTCGTAAACTAGATGATGCCCGCGACTTCGTCCACGTGGATTAAGATTTTTTTATTCCTGCGGGAATTCTTTAATTATCCGTGATAAAAAGTAGCCTATGTCCTTCTCCGTACGATCTATCCCTGTACCAAACATCAAAATCGGTTGAACAGATGGGCCGTGAAAGCGTAGCAGGTAGACATACAAACAGACAGACACACTTTCGCATTTATTATATTAGTATGGATTATACCTTCCTATTAGTGATTATGTGAGGCATAGATAACTTAGGTTATTATGCAAGCTCGCTCGTGTATTCGTTGTCTGTAAACTGCTCCTCCATCTAACTCGCTAACACATTATTAGCTTTAAGTGTTCACAGCGAAAGCAAACACAATATTAATATTATGTACTAGCTAATGCCCGCGACTTCGTCCTCGTGGTTTAACTTGTATTGATTCTCGCGGGAACTCCTTAATTTTCCGGGATAAAAGTAGCCTAAATCACTTTCCAGGTCCTCAACTATACCCATGTCAAAAATCACGTCGATCCGTAGCTCCGTTGCAGCGTGATTAAAGGACAAACCAACATACAAACACACTTTCGCATTTATAATATTAAGTATGATGAACAAGACACAACTTTGTCAGCTTCATATTCTATTTTAAAATAACTGACAAGTGAGGCGGGTGAAAAATACTCATCACGATTACAAATGGCGACTGTATAAATGTATAAATTATACACACGAATAATATACCCGGGCAGGTGTTATGATCGGATTGTTGTTACGTAGATAGCCGATATCCCTGATTTATGAGCAACATTTTTTTTATTTTTTATATAAATTTATAGCGAGCAATCGAGCAGGCGGGTCACCTGATGGTAAGTGATTACCGCCGCCCATGAACATTTGCAGCACCAGAGGAACCGCCAATGCGTTGCTGGATTTTGAGATATTTGTTTATCCGCCCTTTGAAGAGCCCCATATTATAGCCGTTGATGTAGATTATTTTAGTAATGGGTAAAGCTCGTATAGTTTTAAGCTTTAATCGACCTCAAAACAATTTGCTGCTTTATTTTTTAGACGTGTAATACCGTTATGTTTCGTACTATCACTTCTATATCATTTACAGTGACTGGATTCTATCTAATCTAATTAATAAAAGTTATTGCCTTGGCGAAAACCTCGCTTCCAATTCTCTTCAACTCCGTTTACCTCAAGTGTGTCTTGCCTTATTTTATAATTTAGTGTGAAACCGACATTTTCATATAGCCTTCATAGCACACAGCAATAATGATGCTCCGCAAGAAAGTTACTTTATGAACACATATTTCTACGTCCTCTCTATGAATTATTGGACAAAGCACTTTGATAAATTGCTCTCATAAATCAGCGACGCTCGCCTATCTTCGTTACCAAAATCCGGCAATAGCTCCCTTCCGGATATTTTCGTGTGTATAATTTATACAGCCTTCCGGATATTTCCGCGTGTATAATGTATACATCCGCCACGAATATCCGGTTTCAGGGCGGAAATTCTTCATTTGCCCGTGCTTTTCGCTGATACTGAAAGCATCAAAGTTTATAGGCAGGTATGTAATCGAAATGCACGCCGGGACTTATATTACCACTCGACTTTGCATGAACATGACCATTAGAGATAAGATACGAGTGTTAATAGGTACCTATATTTTGTTAAAAAAAACTATTATTACATTGAAGTCGTGAGTCTTCAATCTGCTTTTTTTTGTTTAGGAATACATTTTTTTGAAGTTGCTTTTTTATGTTTCGGGGTACTCACTTTCTTATTCAAATAAACTTTTACAAGGCTTTTCAATCGTCAAGTGTTTATATCTAATACTGGTTCAGAATGCCCCCAATCGCATGAGGATCCATTTAAAAAAATCACCGGTTAAAATAAGGGGGTTTAAGCATGTTTAATAAGTTAGTTTACATGGGTAAATTACAAGGTAATTGGAAAATATATTATAACAACAATAAAAAAAATCATCAATGAATCAAACAGATGTGGGAAACAGTCCAACTCTTCAAATGTCGTCTTTTAATTTTTTTCTAATATTATTATGTAAACTGACTTATTTAACAAGCTCTACATGGGCTTTCAACTAAAACTATCGTTGTTAACTTTTTTGAGATGCCTAACAGTCTGTTTTAAACTATTTTGTAGCGGGAATACACGTAATTTATTCTTACAACCAGAAATTTCCGACTTTGAAAAAAAATATGATATGAAATATAACCTTTACCTCCACATCGAGCGATCGTCAATTTCTATCACGTAGTAAAGTAGTTAGAGCCTATAAAAAAGTGCCGGCAAAAACAACATTGTCGTTAAAATTAATGACAGTCCACGTGTTTTAACGACGTCCAGCGGAATTGCGTCGTCGCAAAAACGCCGGAACCCCGACGAGACAAACGAGGGGAGTGTACTGACGTCAGTTTTTGTAAGGGCCAAGCAAGAAATATAAATACAACATTATTAAGTGCTTCGTTGCGCGAGGTACTTATCAACTTTTCTAAGGAGATTTAACTAAATTGGCCAGAGTAAAGGAGTATTTTCATAACGACGTAATGTCCTCGGGAAGTAGCCGAGACGTGATCCCGTGAACCCAAATATTCTTTAGTACCTACCTCATTAAATTTAAAGTTTTGGGTGAAATGTCTGAAAATCTATTTTTCAGCGGGTGTCCTGAGTGACTGAGAAAATCTAGATACAGCAACTCAAATTTCTGGACCAAGTTATTATAACCTATACTTATAGATAGATAGATAGATAGATAAACTCTTTATTGCACACACTTAGAACAAGGACAATAAACAGAAAGATTAAAATATACAACAGAAGGGTGCAAAGGCGGTCTTATTGCTAAAGCAATCTCTTCCAGACAACCTTTGGGGAGAGGACATTAACAAATGAGAGCGCGGGATAGTGCAACGTCTAAAATATATAATAAATATACATACAAAAATACATACATATACTTATACTTATATTATAAATGCGAAAGTTTGAATGGATGGATACTATAGATGGACGGATGTATGGATGGATGTTTGTAACTCAATCACGCCCCAACGGCTGAACGGATCTGGATGAAATTTGGCACAGAGATAGACTATAGTTTGGAATAATACATTGCCTACTTTTTATCCCGGAAAATTAAAAAGTTCCCGCGAAACCGCGAATCGAAAAACCTTAAACCACGCGGACGAAGTCGCGGCATTAGCTTGTAGAAATATAATTTGCATCGCCGCCAACTGACGTCCACCGTTGAACATAAGACTTTATAATGATACCTATGATAATTAGGTACCTACCGAAGATTCTGACCGTCCAAAACCGACTTAGAGGATTATTACAAAATAAACTTGTTGGTTCCCGTAAAAATTATAATAACTATAAAACAAAGTATGATAAAAGCGATAGGTAGAGCTAAAGTAGTACAAATTGGCGCTCCACATAACAAACTACCTGCAGCGGCAAAAACTGAGGAAACACGAGCGGTACAAATGAGCGATATATTATCTGTGCTGGGGTGGTGTTTCGCTTTTTACCCTCGCACAAAAACTCATAATAAGTAACGGGAATTTTTGCGAAGCAAATTTAAACTTACTAGTGGTTCGCACTTCACACCGAACTGAGACATCGCGGCGACAGAGCGCCATCTATTGACATCAGTGTGAAGTTCTGTTAAAAATATCATCATCATTAAAAATTAAATAATTTCGTTTCCTTATAATATTTATCTAATTTTAGTATTTGTTGTTCAAGTACAGGATATAATTCAAATAATTGATCAAGTTTCAGGCTCAGCCTTTCAGAAAATTGAGAGTTCTGAGGTCAACTTTGGTCGTTAGAAAATCTCCACTTTGAAAGCCCCCCATTTCGTCAATTTTAGGGGAAAAATTAAAAAAAATGTATTTTTGGACTCTATTCCTAATAATTATCTTAAAAATGATAAACCGCAACTCTATGTAACGCCATAAAAAATATTTTACTTCGCATTCGCTTCTATGAGAGCCCCCTGAAATAAAGATTTTTATAACTTTTTAAGCCATATTCCGCTGGAGGCCATAGGTTTACATATTACATGAAGTAATTACGTTCAGTTATTCAGAAGTTATAAGGCTCTGACAGACGGACGGACAGACGGACGGACAAGTGCCAATTCACTCAAGTATAGACTCAGAGACCTTCGCTTCGCTCGGTCAATTATTTACTGGACGACACTCGCGACTTTGATCGCGGCATCATCTAGCCGCATTAATGTGATCACTGTTAAGAAAAAGCGTATGTGTGCAATTCACACACGGCAGAAGTGAAACTTCAGAAAAGCATATAAATATAGCTTGTATTCTATCTCATTCTCTCGCAGGCTTATGAATATGTTTGTCTCTATTTAGTGTCGCTTTTTCGTTTCATCGAATTTCCTAGTCACAACGATACTAAGGAAGTATCACTTCAAAAATATGGTGTAGGATCTCATTGATGTGATTAAAAGCCCAAGTCCTTCCCGGTATTTAACCTATCTTAGTACCAAGTTTCGTCAAAATCGATTAAACAGATGGCCTGTGAAAGTGTAGCAGAAAGACAAACAGACATACTGTCGCAAGTAACTGGACGCATCCTGTACGTAAAATATTTGTTTGGAAATCATAATTGGAGGATGTTTCTAGAGATATATAGAGCCCTATTCTATAAAAACAATTTTTTATAGAATTTTGGGAATAATTTCATTAGACGCATAAAGAAAACGATCCAAAATCTTATCTCCTATAACATGAATTATCTCTCAAAAATAATATTACGTCAAAAAACCGTACCAGGTTCCGGAATATCACGATGACTAAGATGAATTAGCATAATGAAGAGGACAGCTTCCAGAGTATCATTTGTCAATTAGAAATGCTCAATATCGGCGGGGGTGACGTTGATCGTGTCCCTCGAGACGGTCTTGATTAATGTATAAGGACATTTTTAATGGTTTTCAACAGCCTAAATATTATATTTTGAAAAGTTGTTATGATAAGAGGGACGCCATTTGTCTTCGGCATTGTATCCATGTTGCTAAGTAAGTCTATGTAACTCTTAGGCTAGGCGCAAACGGGCCACCGACCACAGCCACTGGTGGTAAGCGTCATTTTTCATACTTTTTGTATAGACTCGCCGCAAACGTGTTCAGTAGTGTAAGTAGCGTGACAGCCACCGGTGGCTGTGGTCGGTGGCCTGCTTGCGCTGGGCCTAAGAGTTACATAGACTTACTGAGCCACATGGATACGATGCCGAAGACAAAAATAGACGTCCCTCTTATCATAACAACTTTTCAAAATATATTTAGGCTGTTGAAAACCATTAAAATGTCCTTTTAACTGCTTAATGTATTTACATTGCAGTTTCGTCCTCGATTTCCGTAGATCTTCAACATATAAAAAAGGAACCAACCTGACGATATGTTTTTCAAGTAGAAATAAAAAAACAAGTAGGTATTGCAATCTGTTCAGATTTGCTGGAGCTATGCAGAAACTCCGCAAAAAAAAGAATCGAATTGAAAACCTCCTCCTTTTTTGAAGTCGGTTAAAAATGCTGTTACTTCAAAAAGTAACTATTATTTCGTCCACAACACCTATTGCAGTAGCAGCGCATCGTCTGCGATTTCCTTTAGTGAAAAATAACAGGATGAAAGCTGTTTTCCCGGAGATTTAAAGCTTGGTTGACGTAAACAACTTCAGAATATCCGCACAATACCCTGGCATAAACGTTACAGCACCGTTAAAACATATGGGCAGTTTTAACTGGGGCCACACTGCCAACGCAAGCAATACCAGTTTGATGTCACGTGCCTTGACGTTCCTAAAATAAGGATTATAATTCTAAAACACGAAAGTCAACAATAATGAAACAATACCACCACTACCACTACAGCCCATTAACGTCCCACTGCTGGGCACAGGCCTCCACTCTCATAGGAGAGTGGGAATTAGAGCTTAGACCCACCACGCTGCTCCAATGCGGGTTGGCGGGCTACGACAATCACGCTTAACACAAAGCAATGATGAGGTCTAGGTTGGAGTATGGTGTAATGAGTAAATAGTATGTCTAGTTACAGTAAAAATTTGAAAAGCTTTGATTTGAAAATTTCATGAAAATTGCTTAAAAATAGATGGCTCAAACCGGAAATCAAAGCCAAATTTACGTCGAGACGGCTAACCATTGTCGAACGATCACAGACTGAATAACTAATATCGAGCACCTTATCAACTTAACTGTCCAATGAGTCACATAAGAATCACGGAGAACTTTTGAAATAAGTTCAAGAGTCACATGTGACTCATTTTTTTATACAACTTTGGCTCATAATTTTGTTATGAGCGTGGAGTAATATTATAATTAAAATTACGTGAACGTATAGCAAAAAACCTAACCTATAAGAAAAAAAAAAAAATTCGCAATGTGAATGTTATTAACCTATCAAAAAAAAAAAACACGAGGGACTTGGGGTAGTTGTAAATTGTATTGTATAGGGACAGTTAAGTTGTTATAATGTATCTCTGATTCAAGAATTTGAGTAACCATGTCTCCGGCTTGGTCCAGCGGCTAATTAATGTAATTGTTATAAATAAGTATCTAATTGATTTACGATATTTGTGAGATGGTGATAATAAAAAAAAGCCGACTGAGTTTGTTGTGGGCTCCTCTTAGACCAGGGCGTGTTTGGAACCCTCGTAGCTTTAGTTTTAAGATACCTTGGTTAATTATTCACGTCTTATACTTTGTTAACGTGACATCCAGAAGGTGTACTGTGTAGCAACCAATTTTGAATAAAATATACACTTGCTTGTGTTTACCCAATATCGTTGACATTATATTAAGGTTTCATCCCTAAGTAGGTATCATCTCAGCTATGATATCATTGCGTCTCTGTCAACGAGAGCGATTCCCGACCGGCCATCCATCTTGTTCCCGCGATCCCATTGTATTATATCGCTCCGACTTTGTGGAAACTGCCAAATATTATAGATACAAGTTATTGAAAATATATTTAGGTCTAGATACAAACTGAGCCAATAGCTTTTTCAGTAAAATCAATGTAGGCCATACTTAATATTATAAATGCGAAAGTGTGTATGTCTGTCTGCTACGCTTTCACGGTTCATCTTTTGAATTTTGATGAAATTTGGTATTTATGTAAGTTAAATCCCGGGGAATTTTATCCCAGAAAATTAATAAAAAAAACCTTATCCACGCGGACGAAGTCGCGGGCATCATCTAGTTACTTATAATAACTTTGTAAGGAGTAAAATTGCCACTACATACAATAGTGCTTTACATTAGGAAAAAATTTAACTGTAGGTGAATATCGGATCTAAGAAGCAGGTGTTACTTTGCGGAATCATAATCATAATAATCATAATCATAATAATCATAATCATAATTATTTATTTTTGCCAGAATATGGTACATGCATCATTTTTACATAGGTGTAAATAAATATATTGTATCCACATATCCTGCCAGGTTTGGTGTGCAAAATTATTTTCATCATTAATCTAAAAAAAAAACACAATTAAACCCCGATTTAGGTATAGAAATATTCAGATTCATAATAACAATGCAAAAAATAAAGTAATGATTATTATATGACAATGGCAAGAAATATAATATGTCACAAACAAAATCAATAAAATAATTCAAATAATAATCAAAGGAAGTCAATGATAACACCCGTGTTATCATTGACTTAATATTGTTATTGTTATCGTGTTTATTGTTCCCGAACAAGAAGCATAATTCGTTATAATACGCTAATAGTAAAACAGACAAATCTATATTATGGTACCTACAATGTCTGTTTACGATGTATGTTTTTGACGACCGAAAACGCATGGTTATTATTTTTAGTATACATATTTAGATGGGAAATCTCCTTAAAATTATTTAGGTTTTTAAAAATGTCTCGAAAACGTAGGACCAAAAAAGACACCCACTAAAAATGTCACTTACCATCAGGTGAGGTCGCAGTCAAGGGCTAACTTGTAGTGGATAAAAAAAAAAAAAATGTACAGAGAGGAACCAAAAGTTGCCTTTGAGGCGAGCTCGCGCATCCAGTGACCCACAAGTCAGTGTAATATTTGTAACGTATGTGTTGTATTGTCTACTTATTGTAACCACATTGTAACCTTTTCTTTTTTGAAAAAAGAGCAACTGCTGAGTTTCTTGCCGGCTCTTCTCAGTAGAATCATCTTTCCGAACCGATGGTAGAGTCTTAACGTTTCATAAGTGACACAAGTTGTCTTACGTGAAAATAAATCATTTCATTTCATTTCATCCAAGGCCATTAACGGACGGACGGACGGACGGACAAGTGCAAATTTACTCAAGTAGACTCAGAGACCTTCGCTTCGCTCGGTCAATTAGTAGGATAGGAGGATAGGACATAGCGTACCACGGCTGGCATATTATTAATTACTGACCTGTTAGGGGTATGGTAGTTATAACCCATACCCCTAGCCGGTTCTATACGGCTTCGTACCGGAAGGCTAAAACGCTTGCCGGTACATCTTTGCTGGTAGGGTGGTAACTAGCCACGGCTGAAGTATCCCACCAGACCAGACCAGAGAAAATTCAGAAATTATAAATTCCCAAATTGACCCTGCCGGGAATCGAACCCGGGACCTCCCGCGTTAAGACAACAGCACTCAACACTGCGCCAGGGAGGGCGTCGAAACCGAAAATTTCCATTGAAACTCAAATCAAATTGTTCAAATTGTTATTGATGATTGGAGTTTGTGATATGACAAGATGTTGATTCAGGGACTAATTGCCGAAACATCGATCCGAATTCCTAGTACCTAACGTGGTTTCCAATATTATGGGCAATTTGTGTTGATCCGCCCCCAATTAGTTTCCCCGGGGATTTCTATTAATGGAGTAGAGGTTACCCAACAACTTTTCAGATTAGGCAAACTAGCCATGTGATCGAAGGGCCTAAGAAAATGCATGTTTTTTTGTAATTTTATTAAATTGTTTCTCACAGGGAAGTTGCTATACTATTCTTAAATACATAAATAAATTGCATAACGGCAGGATTTGAACCTGCGTCTCTCTGAGAATCGTGCCCGGAACGCCTTTGATCGCTAGGCCACGGTTCACATACCCGATAGTTACTACTAGGGAAGTTTTGATATGTATTTAAGTATAGTTTAAAATATGATGTAACTACGGTTATTATGAACATGTTATTTAATTTTAATGACAATATTTGGCTTTAACAACAAAATACTGAAGTGAATGATTAAAACTCTTTACGCCAACCTCAGATCCTAGATAGATTCATAATTGGCAAATCCACATCAAATACACTATCCATACTAATATTATAAATGCGAAAGTGTGTCTGTCTGTATGCTACGCTTTAACGACCCATCTTTTCAACCAATTTCAACAAAAATTGACATAGAGGTAGATTACATCCCGGGGAAGGATATAGGCTACTTTTTATCCCGGAAAATAGGTATAAGTGTTCCCTCGGGAATCGCGGAAGACGCGGACATCACCCAGTTTAAAATACTTTAACTACTCGTGGAAGGTTAATATACCTATCGCGCCTGTGTTAATGTGACATACCTAATGCATCATCGAAATAGACACTAAAATTCTACATCAATGTAATGCATCTTATTTACCATAGTAGTTGTATGTAAATAACTACTGTTGTGTTTAGGTACACGAATAATCCCGGGGTTTAATGTCAAACTAACTGACATAACTGGAAATATTTCATTAGTACAAACTGGGCACAAACTCGGTAAATGCTCGAGTCCCCGGAGTCCGCCATTTGTAACGCCCCTCTGACCGCTAATGGACTCCAGAATTACTTCCTACACATTATATTTCATACCCATACTACTTAATCTGTCATAAGTTTTAAAAACGAACTAAACGCATGTTGCTGAATATCACAACAGTTAAGATACAAAAAGCGTGCATTTAATACGGAAACACCGTTCTTAAAACACGAACCATTCTCTACAGTTCTAAAAACCGACAATGCACTGAAAAATCGCTTCAAGTTTTTCAGATTTAAAAACGTCAGTGTTAGAGAACGCTGGGTGTAGCTTAACGCTCGCGGTACACACGACCACTAGAGAGAGAAAAATCTCACGTCAGGTACAATTCGGTGCTTTTACAATTTCTGCTCTCTAAAATACTTTTTAAATTCCCGCAAAAACACTGATGTACCTACGACGCTTTTGTAATTTGTATATGAAGGTGCGATCGTGAGAGACTGGGGTGAATAGGTCTTTTTAGAGGGTGTTTTGAATAAAATTTAATTTGAATACTTATTTGTAAAGTTTTAGTTTCGTTTGAATGACTTTACAGGTTTTTTTTTGTTTTAGTTTATTTAGGTAGGAATTTTATTGATAATGTCTTCATCATAAGACAATAATATCACATATTATGGTCTTCTCATGACGAGATAATGAGTGGGATTTACTACAAAATACTTTTTAATTTTCTTTTTTATTAATTTAAATTATTATATTATATAATATTGTCTTTAGTAAACTGAGTGAATGATATGAGCATACTCAGGCTTTACAAGTCTCAATTTAACGCTAACCGAGCCTGCTTTTAAAGATAGAGGAGGACAATGATAGACGACCACTGCTGGGCAAAGATTTCATTTAGGGACTTTCACACGTCGTGGTCTTACGCTGCATCTTGCGCCGCCTGGATCCGGAGTCTCCCTAGTGACTTGGTTGATGTTTTGTTTTATCCACTACAAGTTAGCCCTTCACTGCGATCTCATATAATAATGTCGTCTGTCTACCAAGGGGATTGACTGCCAACCCTTGAACTTTTTTCTTTAGCAGCGCGCTTTAGAAAAAAATGTATAGCTAGCAAACGAGCAGGCTGGTCACCTTACCGCCGCCAGAGGAACCGCCAATGCGTTGCCGGACCTTCAGAAATCTGCTTATCCGCCCTTTGAAGAGCCCCATATTATAATCTTGAGGGAACGAAGAAGGTGAAAGCTGGTTCCATAATTTGATTTCAAGAGAAACGCAACTTATATCAGGTTTTACCCGACTACGGCAAAGCCAAAAGGAAGGGTTATGATTTTAGCAGTCTATGAATATGTATGTATGTATGTATGTATGTTCCTAAGCTACTGAGCCTATTTTATGTCCAGCCCATTGCCACTTTAGTTTCGCCCATCTTTCGTTTATTTCATTCACATACCGCATACGACTTACAAGCTTTCAGACTGAGAGAGAAAAAAAATTAAGAAAAATTATCGCTACCATAACTGTGTATACTTACTAATTTAACTTTAGTAATTAAATTTCGCTCGCTAATGGCAAATTTCGATAGAGATAAGACTTTAGAGCTTAAAGTTTAAAGTTTACCCGCGGGATGTTCGGTCTTCAGCTTATCCGTGTCGCGATAGCAATCGATACCGAAAACTTTGCTTTTACGTCTTAATTACAAACTAAAGCCAATACATTTTAATGTTCGATTTTGGAAAAGGAAAATAAAATTTGGTGCTCTTACAAATAATTTTCTCCCTAAAGTTGCATCGGTAAAGCATTTATCAAGTCATAAATTGCACTGTCGTAGATCATAGTAGGTACAGTAGAGTAGAGAATAGTGATAATTGGATCCCGGGGAAGGACATAGGCTACTTTTTATCTCGGAAAAATAAGGAGTTCAAAAAATTTAAACAACCCCTACGAAGTTGCGGGCTAAGTAACTTATAAGCAAAAGTCAAAGTTTGTTTTCGAAAGACACTAAAGTTATTGGCATTTCCAGTCTCCGTGAGAGCGCGACATCAGTTTTCCATTAGCAAAGAGAGAGCAAAATACACCGTCCCCTTCGCTATATTATTATACAAAAGGGTAAACTTTCTACGTCGTGAAGTTTGTACCCAAGTCAAGTTAATCAAAAGCTCGCATTTCAAAGATGTCCGAAACACCGAAATTGAAAAGTTCACTAAGGTTTATTTAAATTCAACTTTGTATCTAAGCTTAATTTCAATTTGTTTGATCGTCAAATTACACTGAAGGTTGAGAATAATGATACACTTCGGACAAAAAAAGTTATAATTCCGCGTCACACACACTAGAGCGACAGGATAAATATAGGTTCCAACGCGGAAGTTTTCTCATTTTCGGAAGACATTCACGTACAAAAATAATTACCTAAAGTAGTGAGAGATCTTATGTGGCTAAATGTTTCCACTTTCCACATCTTTAGATGCAATAGGTGTACGAAATATAAACAATAAAACTTATATTATTGTCTGTAACAGATTTATAATAAAAATAAATAATAAGGGGGGTAGCATATAAGTTATTAATAATTAATCTGTGACAGACATCGTCATTAGACATGACGTATGATTCATAATAATAACTGAGAAAATATTATGTTATCATTTTTTTTTTCATCGAAACGAAACCTATGCTATTATAAATTATGTTATATTAAAACGGTCTGTGTCTTATACACAGGTATTTATATAAAAGCATCAAATAAATATTATAAATGCGAAAGTTTGGATGGATGTATGGATGTATAGATGTTTGTTACTCAATCACGCTCCAACGGCTGAACGGATCTGGATGAAATTTGGCACAGAGATAGATTATAGTCTGGAATAGCACATAGGCTTTTTATCCCGGAAAATTAAAGAGTTCCCGCGGGAACCGAAAAACCTCAATCCATGCGGACGAAGTCACGGGCATCAGCTAGTTTACTTATATAGCATACTTATGTAATAAGAATAGCACAGTCTAAGAAAATACCTACGTTATTGAATATACTATATGCTATGACTGAATGTATATTTTTACATGTAAGTAAATTGTTACATAGCTTGTAGTTTGTATAGCCCAAGATCTACTTTTCACTAATGTACCCGCATTAAGCTGACCACGATTGATTCGCCGTTCCCCGCTGAATGAATCGCTCGATTAGTTCCAGTCGAGAGTGATATCCAGTACCAAGTGAAGGCATCAGTTAAGGCGTGGATGCGGGAACCCCCCGGGGAGCTCAGTCAGCGCTCGCCCCGGGCATACGCGTACGTGAGGGTCGCCGGTGATTGATCCCGGGCATACGAACAACTTTTATTGCACAAATCATCACTTTCTGATTCGTAAGACGGCTCTTGAGACAGGGCTCAGCTGTTTCGTATAGAATACGTGACAAGCGATTAGCTATGATGAGTAGAGGTCGAAATTTACCATATCAGCGGAACTACAGCCTTGATTTTCAGGAAGGCACCTAAAATTTAGGCAAATCTAAGTTATTCCAGGTTTTTGGAGTTCCGTACATCCATCCATCCAAACTTTCGCATTTATAGAGAGCCAAGAAGCATAAAATAGAATTCTGATCTAAAGGAGGAAGGAAAACAGTTTTTCATTACGGTCTTTATGCCCATTGCTTTCCATTAATTTAGACGTTTCATGATTTTCCTATGTTTTGTAAGACGGAGTTGTTTTCCACCACCGGGTAAACAGACCCGCACTTTAGTGCTACCTAAATTACAAAGAAAGTCCGGTTAAGAAAGTATTTAAAACTCGCTTTTGCCCGCGGCTTCGCTCACGTTAGGTTTGATTTCCTATAAAGTAAAAAACCCTATTTTACCCCCTTAGGGATTGAATTTTCAAAAACTCTTTTTTTGCGAATGCTAACGTCATAAAAACTATCTGCATGCCAAATTTCAGCTCAAATTTCGACTGACTGACTGTGAGTCACCCCGCTTGGTGGTACGTCTTTGCCGGTAGGGGGGTAACTAGCCACGGCCGAAGCCTCCCAACCAGACCAGAGAAATTTCCGATAATTCAGACGCTGCCGGGGATCGATCCTGAGACCTCCCACTTGTAAGACTACACCACTCATAACTGTTCTAGGGAGGTCGTCATGTTTTAAACAGCGGTTATAGAACCCTCAAAGCGTTGACGGTTAATTTGGTGTTGCCGTCGGATCAGCGCGGGTTACCTACAGCTCCCGGATCGTGTTTATCCGATAAGCAATCATTGTTCGTGGATTAACAGAACCGTATCTGAGCCGTGGTTTAATTATACAATGTGTATAATTAAAACCACGTCTGCCTCTGACTGCCTCGTTGGTCTAGTGGTTAGCATGTTCGTCTGCGGCCGACGAGGTCCGGGTTCGACTCCCGGGTCGGGCCATAATAAGTATTGGGTTTTTTTGACAAGTAACTCTCAGTACTAGCACGGAATTAGGAAGTTGGCGGTGATTCACCCCCGTGCCTTGGAGAGCACATAAAGCCGTCGGTCCTGCGCCTGATCTCTCTCCGGTCGTGTCCGATTTTCCGTCCCATCGGATTAAGTATCTAGGTACTCGTCTTACATCATCATAGCAATATTATTAATGCGAAAGTGTTTGTTTGTTGATTTGTTGGTTTGTTCTTTAATCACGCCATAACAAAGCAAAGGATCGACGTGATTTTCTGCACGGGTAGGATATACTTAGTTGAGGACTATATCGCTTGACTTCGATGCCGATGACGTCATCACTTTCTATCACTGTATTTCTTTGTCTTTTCTATGCGTTATTAAGTTTATAGTCCATTTGAAAATAGCCCATAAAATTATAATTTAACACGGTATTAGCATCACAATTAGAAAGCGTTTCAATTTGTCATAATTATTAGTACATTACGTTTTTATCGCGCTACTTTGTGTTGATTTATGTTTTTTACAAATTAGTGGTTTTACTACACTAAAATATTAACTACTCAAAAGAAAAAATCAATAGATTTTTATTCTAATTTGGTACAATTTCAATAAAACATGAGACGCGATGGTGATAATAATTAAATTATTAAAATGGTGGTACGAGTCTTAAAAATTAAGGTCTAGTCCCATTACATAGAAGCGGCGCGGCGCGGCACGTAGCGGCAAGTATTCTTTGTACAATTATGTCACAGTGCATCTCATCTTTTGACGTGACAACGTCTTATAAATTGGTTTGCCGGGTGACACTTCAAGAAACTGCGTTACGCTCCGCTCACGTTATGCGCTCACAATGAGAGCGAGTGAGAGGCACGCGTCCCTTCCACTCGGGCATGGTTAGCCCGCCTAAGAGCGAGAGAGACAGAGCGAGAGAGAGAGAGTGAGAGAGATTTCATCCTTCTTCCTACTATACGAATGAATATTCACATTAAAATTATTTTACCACTCAAAGTCGTTGTCACGTAAAACTTTCGCCCGTATACCGACTTTACAGGCAACCAATTTTTTTTTTTTTAAATCACCATCTCACAAATCACCTTTTTAAATAAAAAGTATTAGTTAAAGATTATATGTGATACGGTAGGTCTTAATGGGTACAACTCATTCCCAAGCCCCCTTGTCATTTAAATAACCCTTAATAGTAGATTGTATTATAAGGGAGCAAAATAATATTTTTACGGCGAGGGCGCTTTTTTGAATCCAGAACGAAGTGAGGGATTCTAGAGTAGAATCCTGAGCGTAGCGAGGGATTCTTTAGTAGAATCCTGAACGTAGCGAGGGGTTCAAAGTACGTCGCCCGAGCCAAAAATATATTTGCGCCCGAATGATACACTCTACTTTTCATCACCCTGTATGAGAAAATTTGGTTCCCGCGGGAACTCTTTAATTTCCCGGGATAAAAAGCATATGTGCTATTTCCAGACTATAATCTTTTTTTTTTTTTTAAATCTACCTCTGTGCCAAATTTTATCCAGATCCGTTCAGCCGTTCGGGCGTAATTGAGTAACACACATCCATACCACCATACATCCACACATCCATCCAAACTTTCGCCTTTATAATAATATTTATTTCATTATACTTTTTTTTTTTTTTTTTTTAATATACATATCCATATAGCCCTTTCGTTAGTTAAAATTCAGAAATTACAAATTCCTAAATTGACCCTGCCGGGGATCGAACCCTGGACCTCCGCACGTTAAGACAGCAGCGCTCAACACTGCGCCACGGAGGTCGTCAATTTGCGTTGGCGCTGAACACTAAGATGTTCCAAATTCAATAAGTGCGCGGCAAAGATAATTGCGGCGCACTTACGAGTATAAAGAGGATTAAAAACTCATTACTGCCCGCTAAAAGTTTCTTATAGAAAACACCACCTTTGGGCGCACATAAAGGCGAACCAAGTCGTCCTTTTCGAATACATGGGATGAAAACTGTATTTTTTAAGATTTATTTTATTTTCCTTTACGATCGTTCAAAACAAATTGTTTTATAAAAACTTTTTCTCAAAGCTCTCCTTACTCCATTGGGTACTTTCTAAACAGCCTCTTTATATTTCTGGATATAATATTACAAATCTTGATTTCTGCTTACCTTTCCTAGCTAAGTTAAACGCTTTATAGAAGGAGACGTGCGTCCCTGGGGGCAAAAGCGATTTCCGAGAATCAAAGTGTTTACGAGTATAGATACGTCAGAGGAATACAAGTTTTGATGTTGTTGGGCCAAAAATTGAATATCTTATTGGGAAAAATAAAACGTTATGGTTGTACGGTCTTAGCATCACATCGTCGATTCATAGTAGGTATAGGTACTAACTACTAGCTGATGCCCGCGACTTGATCCGCGTGGATTGGGGTTTTTCGGTTCCAGCGGGAACTCCTTAATTTTCTGTGATAAAAAGTAGCTTATGTGTTATTACAGAATATAATCTGTCCCTGTGCCAAATTTCATCCAGATCCGTTCAGCCGTTCTGGCGTGATTGAGTAACAATCATCCATCCATCCAAACTTTCACATTTATAATATTAGTACCCATACTAATATTATAAATGCGAAAGTGTGTTTGTTTGTTGGTTTGTCCTTCAATCACGCTGCAATGGAGAAACGGTTCGATGTGATTTTTTGCATGGGTATAGTTGAGGACGGAGAGTGACATAGGCTACTTTTTATCCCGGAAAATTGAGGAGTTCCCGTGGGAATTAAAAAAAACTTATTCCACGCGGACGAAGTCGCGGGCATCAGCTACAGTGTAGTCAGTCCGTGAATACAATCAACTGGTGGGCTCGTAATGTTAAGTGGTAGATTCTTTCGACTATTCATAAGCTTTTGAATTTAATTGAATTGAATTGTACCAAATTACATCCTGATCCGTTCAGCCGTTCTGGCGTGATTGAGTAACAGACATCCTGCATCCATCCAAATTTTCGAATTTAGAATATTAGTATAGATAGATTTCATCTCAGGCATACTCTTCACACATACTCGCATGACGCATCATCGTTTGTGTGATCAAAATGAATTTATCTTCAGGAGGTCGTAGTAACAAAACGTCACCCAAATTCAGGCCTCGTTCGTCACTTGTCACCGCGACACTTTGATGCTGAGGGCAATATACCCGCTGAGCGAGCTCCCCCGGGTCGGGGCGGAGGGCAATCCACGCCCTGAGTACAGATAGGTACAGAGTGGAATAAGTCTTGAGACCCCACCTTTTCGATATTCTATTTTGATTTGATGGTTTATTATTTATATAACATACTCGTACCTACGAGTATTTTGTGCTTTTTTCACAACCGAAGTTGTGTTTTGAGAATAATAGTTTTTTTTATCAACTATAAGTTAGCCCTTGACTGCGATCTCACCTGTTAGTGATGATGCAGTCTAAGATGGTAGCGGGCTAACCTGTTAGGGGCATGGCAGTTTTATTGAACCCATACCCCTATTCGGTTTCTACACGGCATCGTACCGGAACGCTAAATCGGTTGCCGAAGTTTTCAGAGACCCGGATCTCATTAATGATCATTTCCTCAATGTGCCCACCAGTGATGATGTGCCTGAATCCTTACTTTCATACCATAACGAGCACCGCTCTGAATTTACATTCGAGCTTAAACCTGTTACGGAAACTGAAATCGCCAAGATGATTAAATCTATAAAAAGTAATTCAGCGGGTGTTGATGGTATTTCTTTGGATATGATTTTAATGACGCTTCCAGCCACTCTCAGTTTAATAACTGAAATCATTAACAGATCTATTGTCACCGGCACGTTCCCACAAATATGGAAGTCAGCAGTTGTAAAACCAATTCCTAAGAAGCCAAACATACAAGAGTTAAAAGACCTGCGACCGATAAGCATTCTGCCGTGTCTGTCGAAGGTTCTAGAAAAGGTGGTTTGTGCTCAACTTTCGCTTTATCTCGAAAGTAATAACATTTTACCCAATAAGCAGTCTGGTTTCAGGAAATTCCGAAGCACCACTACCGCTCTCATAGACGTGGTTGATAACATGCTTGCCTCACAGGACTCCGGCGAGGTGACAATTTTGACTCTTTTGGACTTTTCACGTGCATTTGACACTATAAATATTCCCTTACTTACAGCAAAACTATCATACTATGGGTTGTGCCCAAATTCAATCAAGTGGTTTAAGAGCTACCTGTCTGAGCGTTCCCAATATGTCGAGCTTCGTGATTCCGCAGGCTGGACTGCTACATCTGCACCTAAATATCTGTCTAGAGGAGTACCGCAAGGCTCAATTCTTGGTCCTATTTTATTTATTATTTACACTGCTGATATAATAAATAGCATTAGTAATTGTAATTATCACATGTATGCAGACGATATACAATTATACATATCTTTTAAGCCTTATGCTCATAGTGATGCGGTCTATAAATTGAATTATGACTTAGACAGTGTAGCGGATTGGGCTCATGATAACCAGCTAGTCCTAAACCCCGCCAAATCAAAATTCATGTTGCTTGGTTCTCGTCAAGCTCTAGCAAAGGTCTCTCCTAACGACTTCACTGTTCGAATTAAGGATGATGCGTTGGAGAGCACTAACGAGGCCAGAAATCTAGGAGTACTCATCGATAGTGAACTACGTTTTGAACGCCATATTCTAGAAGTGGTACGTAGTTGCTTCTATCGATTAAAAACATTATACCGGGTGCGACAGTATTTAAGTGTCGACGTGCGTATCAAGGTGTGTGAGACCTTAATACTGTCAAAGCTGAACTATGGCGATGCTTTGTATGGGCCGCGTCTTTTGGTTCGCACTCAGAGGCTAGTTCAGCGCATTCAGAATGCTTGTGCTCGCTTTTGCTTTCATATTCCTCCCAGAACACACGTAACGCCGTTTATTAATGAAGCAAACTTGCTGAATATGAAAACAAGGCGGGAACTTCATCTGGCATCACTTCTTTTTGGGGTATTAAAGTCGCAGCAGCCTGCCTATTTGTACGAAAAACTAGAGTGGTTAAGAACAACGGACACAAGGGCTAATAGAGTTTGGACCCTAAAAATGCCGCAACATTCTCGGGCTGCCTTCCGGGGCAGTTTTAAATTTGCGGCTACCAAATGTTGGAATGATTTGCCACCACCATACCGGGACATTTCGAAGTCTAAAATAACTTTTAAAAGAAAGTTAAAAGAATATTTATTAAAAAAACAAAAAACTTAAAAGGGTCTTATGTTCATTTTCTTTCCATACACCTTGCACTCTATGTCTACACCTTGCACTCTATTAACTGCCGTTTTAGTACGCCTTGGTTTACAAAAATATTGTATCTTAAATTATTTACATATTGTGATAATATATATATTATTGTATTGTATCATAGGCTATACCTACTAACAGATTTTTTATTTTATTATATTATATATTATATACAATTATGTATATATATATGTATATATATATATCTATTTATGTTTTTGGCGCCGTCCAAGCATATTGGCTTCACGGAAGATCAGCGCTATATCCTAACAGATATAGCACATGCTGAGTGAAGACCGTTTTGGGGATCAAGTCACATTACGCGTTTCTTTTTCTTTATAAATTCTTATTTTATTATTAGTTATTTGTTGTAAGTACTTGTATTATCCCCGAATAAAGATTTTCTTTCTTTCTTTCTTTCTTTCTTTGCGGCACGTCTCTGCTAGTGGGGTGGTAACTAGCCACGGCCGAAGCCTCCCACCAGGCCAGACCAGGGAAAATTCTGAAATTATAAATTCTCAAATTGACCCTACCGGGGATCGAACCCGGGACCTCCGCTCGTTAAGACAACAGCGCTCAACACTGCGCAGGTCATCAAATCAATGATGACCCTTATCTATTCGTATGTTCGAGTCCGTCTATCTGTAGTCAGGCTTTTTATTAGCTCTGGATTAAAATTTTACTTTTATCCTTGCGCATGTAGGTAAGTATAAACACTGAGTTGTGCAACCTAGATTTCTTTACACTGGTGGCCAAATTCTAACTGTTACCTCAGACAGACAGAATTTTGCATTTATAATATTAGTATGAATTTGCAGCCATTTTGCATTCTCCGCAAAAGACAGACTCTACATACAACTTGTACCACAAGAAATTAAACATTGTTTTTTTTTTTTCAATATCTGTATTCCAACGTTTGCTCTACAGTCCTACAGACTACATAATGCCTGTACGCTTGCAAATTCCTTTTCCAGAAGATGTCGCCAAAATGCACCATTAAATTGACCAACTGCACAATATCTTAAATGAAACCCTCCTAAAGAAATAATACTTAGATTTACTGAAAGCCTTTGTGATAATATACCTACCTAATAGTTGATACCAAATTACCCGTTAGGCTACTGTAATATCTACTTGCACGCTCAGTCGAAAGGGTATGGGGATATTACATTAACGGTCCTAATAAAACAGAACCGTTGATGCCTTAACGGAATCCAGTAGACACGTCCTTATGTTTACGACGGGCAAATATTAAGGGACCAACACGCGATTTGAATGCGAAAGTAATCGGGCTCCCAACGGAAAGTTCTGGGCTGCAATATTTCCTCATAAAACGCCCACCGAGGATACTGTACAATTTTCGAAGGATCTCTATCAAAAGTTGCTAATTTGTTTTTGTAACTGCGATCCTTGTCGCTTATACTTAAATAATCCCATAAATATTATAAATGCGTGTTCGTCCTTAAATTACGCCAGAAATGAGCAACGGATGGACTTACATTTTTGTATACCTATAGTAAAAAATTGGAGTGAAATTGACTTCTTTTTATCCCCTAAAATCAAAGACTTTCCACGTTATCGAAACCAAAGTTCACATACAAAGCTACAAGGATTCGAACGGTGAATAATGCTTGATGATAAAATTATAGCATTGGAGTGTATTTTTCTAATCCTAGGATCCTGAAATAGTTATCCATATAAATATTATAAATGCGAAAGTTTGGATGGATGGATGTATGTATGTATGGATGTATGTTTGTTACTCAATCACGCTCCAACGGATGAACGGATCTGGATGAAATTTGGCACAGAGATAGATTATAGTCTGGAATAGCACATAGGCTACTTTTTATCCCGGAAAATTAAGAAGTTCCCGCGGGAATCAAAAAAACCTCAACCACGCGGACGAAGTCGCGGGCATCAGCTAGTTATTTATATTAAAGTTTATAGTTAAAATTATTGCAATCTCTCTGAATGCAATGGACAGCTTAATTATTATCATACATGAATAACAATTTCTAAATGAGGGCTTTTAGTTATGGTTATTCCAAACCAATTCCAAACCTGAAGCATACAAAGATCCAGTTGTATGACCGACTAGCTGATGCCCGCGACTTCGTCCGCGTGGATTGAGGTTTTTCGGTTCCCGCGGGAACTCTTTAATTTTCCGGGATAAAAAGTAGCCTATGTGCTATTCCAGACTATAATCTATCTCTGTGCCAAATTTCATCCAGATCCGTTCATCCGTTGGAGCGTGATTGAGTAACAAACATACATCCATACATCCATCCATCCAAACTTTCGCATTTATAATATTTATTAGATGACAGGCTATTGTAGGTTATGAATAGATACTTAATTAAATTAAGGCAGTCAAGAACGTACTTATTACAGCTATGGAAATGGAATGAGTCTTAGAAGGAAATTAGTACAACGGCCAACTTCTTCGAAACGGAATAAAAGTATTTGCTGGTAAAACAAATTTCCAATTATCCTGGAGTATTGATGTCGACGTCGGTCCATCGGTCCTCTGTAACATATTCGTAGAGCGAGGGTAAACAACTTCCCCGGAACTCGTCCCTTTGTCGGCGGTAATGGCCGGGGAGCGCGTGTCGTTGCTTAGCAACGGTGCCTAAGTAAGACCTGCTAGTTACCTTCATTATACGCGAAGACACAGAATATGTACTACCTAACGAAGCAGTACCTAACAAAGATACTAACCTGTACCTGTAAGATAAATAGGTATATTTTGTATACTATACTATGTATACTAATATTGTAAATGCGAAAGTTTGGATGGATGGATGGATGTATGTATGGATGAATGGATGGATGTTTGTTACTCAATCACGCCAGAACGGCTGAGCGGATCTGTATGAAATTTGGCAGATAGATAGATTATAGTATGGAATAGCACATAAGTTATTTTTTATTCCGGAAAATTGAGGAGTTCCCGCGGGAACTTTAAAAAAATCTCATCCTTACAGAACAAAACTTTACATCATGATAAGTCCAATAATAATAATATAATAATAATGTCCTCCCGACCGAATTTCGGCCACGGCGGCCAATCTCCAGAGAGATTAGCCATCTGCGCGGGAGATATTATAGTGCACATGTGTACATGCGCATACACAGCTGGTGCACTCTCTGTTCCTTAACTCTCATAGCCCGATGGGACGGAAAATCCGACACGACCGGAGTCCCGGGTCCCGGGACCCGGGATGAGGTCCCGGGTTCGAGTCCCGGGTCGGGCCATAATAAGTATTGGGTTTTTGTGACAAGAAATTCTCAGTACTAGCACAGAATAGGTAATTGGTACTAGCCCGGAGTTAGTAAGTTGGCGGTCGGTCCTGCGCCTGATCTCGCCAATAATAATAAAGCACTTCTTCACAGATGGTATCGAGAGACGCCCGGTGGAGCCCTACGTGAGATACGCGAAGGCGAGGGCGGAGGCCGGTACAGCATGGCAGCGGACGCGCTGACCATCCGGCGAACTGAGCTGGTGGACGACGGGCGGTGGGCGTGCCGGGCTGCTAATGCCCACGGCCACCTGACGCTCAGGCTGCATCTGTCGCTGAGGGCGCATCTTACCGTTCATGCGCAGCCTCACACGCAGGTCAGTGAAGAGCCCAATGTAATGAAAAAGTCAATCAATCAATATTTATTTATCCAAATTAGACACTTATTAACGTCCAATAACTTATAAAACATGATGATGATAATAATCAATCAGTTACGGTATTTTAAACTAAAGCTACAAAGGTTCCAAACGCGCCCTGGTCTAAGAAGAGCCCGAAACAAACTCAGCCGGTTTTTTTTAAATTATCGCCATCTCACAAATTGCCATAGAAAATCTGCTAAGATACTTGTTCAGGTAAAATTATTTGTGGTAAGACCGTCTAGGACATAGGAGACTAGAGTCTGTGCAAGAGCCTCCTCTCTCCCAGAAGACTGGTGTATTATGCGCACTCCTAACGTTTCATATTATCTTCTGTTTAAAATATAGTTTTTTAATAAAGATATTTCGAAGAGATTATTATAACGACGTTATGAACTACAGTGCACATACTACGAATTCCTGCTGTATAAAACAAAAATTTACAATAAAATTCAAACAGAACGGATATTTCAGGAAAAATTGGACGATTCGATTAATATGAGAGTAAAGATGTGAAACAGGTCCAAAAGCTTATTTATTATTCCAAATAAATCCGTCGACCTCGTGCAGGTCTATTTACCCTTGTCGCCTATTTAAATGTGCGGTATTTGCGGCGCAATCCGCTCTGATTTTGTCAGCCCGACCAATCAGCTGAAATATGAAAGACGTGTTTTAAATTTTAATGAGGAACTGTGCGGGTTGAATTATACTGCTGTAAATCCTTTCAGGATATAACTTCCAAGTTTTGTTTTATTAACTAAAACAATGAAGTGCTTATAAATAACAATGCAGTGATTGTTTTAGTTAAGCGTTTCATTGGTAAATTATACATTTAAATAGAACAATTGGTTTGAATGGGAATTAGGATAGATACTTAATTCTTAAACTAATATCCATATTTCCATACTAATATTATAAATGCAAAAGTGTGTATGTCTGTCTGTCTGTCTGTCTGTCTGCTACGCTTTCACGGCCCATCTGTTCAATCGATTTTGATGAAATTTGCAGTAGGTACAGAGATAGGGTATTTTTTATTCAGGAAAATTAAGAAGTTCCCCCGGGCATCAAAAAAACTTAAACCACGTGGACGAAGTCGCGGGCATCATCTAGTTATTTATATAATACTAGCTGATGCCCGCGACTTCGTCCACGTGGTTTAAGTTTTTTTTTTATTCCCTCGGGAACTCCCTAATTTTCCGGGATTAAAAGTAGCCTGTGTCACTCTCTAGGTCCTCAACTATACCCATGCCAAAAATCACGTCGAACCGTTGCTCCGTTGCGGCGTGATTGAAGGACAAACCAACAAACCAATAAACCAACAAACCAACAAACAAACACACTTTCCCATTTATAATATTAGTATGATAGTTATGTTTGAGCTTGAATCATCCAGTCAGCCTCAAATTGAAGAACATTTGCAAATATTAAATGATACAGTGAATTTAATGCAATTTTAGGTACCTAAATAAAGCTCATCAAATATCTACATCAGTTATTCACACGGTTGTGATCAGAATTTGGAAGACTTAAAATTAAAATGTAGCGCTGGTTAAAATCACAAACGCAATAAAATTTTATCAAAGGTTTTTAGCCACAAAAATTTATTGATTTCACTGTGATACAATCATTCCATAATATCGGATTATCACAATTAAATATTACTAGTTCACTCCATTTTCCTTTAACATTTTGCCGCAGATTTTATCTTTGTTTCAACAACTCTCATCGGCGTAAATGCAGCCTGACACATTTTATGTTATGATTTGTTTTGTTTTTCATCACAAACAAAATATTTTATATTTTTTCTGTTCGCTTTTTATTGTTTTTCGCCTTACGTAAAATTTTATTTTGACGGCCGTGCGTATATTTGAGTTGAACGTTGTTTTGGATATACTATTTTTTATCAGGTTCAAAATATTTCGTATTTTGGTTTGGTTTGCTTTTTTATTGTTCTTCTGTGTTGCAAAAATACTGCATAAATATTTTATTTTCCATAATATGCATGGTAGTCTTATCAAAGATTTATCATTTGAACGATTTCATAACGTGGCATCATTGGAAAAGTCATACACCCATTGATGTAGAATTTTAGTAATGCATACACCCGTTCTCCATAATTCTGTTCATAATATTCTCGAAATAAACTGTAATTTAAGTACTACAAGTTTCTATTTTTTGACGACTATTTCAAGTCTTACTTTTCTTATGCTGAGGTAGCATTTATTAAATAAATTTTATTCAACACCATTCCTTGCACAACACACTTTCCAATAACCATACAATACAATACCATACAATGTGAGGCTTTTCCACAAACTTCATGATACCTCTCGCTGACTCTACTTTTGAGCAATTCAAATGAAGTGATGTTTACACGAATAAACTTTTACCAATAGTTCCATGGTGTTTTTGAATCGCCAAGTGAACCTACCACTCTTTTACCTAATAATTGATATGAATTATCATCAGACCGAAATTCCTAAAAGCAGCACAGAAGATTTTAATGATCTTTTTCGCAAAATCATTAAAACATATATTGAAATTATTTGATAAAATCATGGACCTAGAATGTGACACAACAGCAGTAAAAAACGAATAAAGCGTGATAAATAAACGCAATTTAATATAACTTGTGCAATATACGTTTATCAATAATGCGATGATGGCCAATTAACCATTATTACCGTCATCGGTATAATTCAGGAGCGTGCAAATGAATTTCCAATACACAAGCTGCTATTATGAGTTCCGCATCACCTATCAATGGCGTATAATGCGGTAAAGATAAACTTTATAACTGAATCACTGCATAGATATTGGGTACCTTCCAAAGTACCCAATATAATATCTATGCAGTGCCATCTGCGCGGGAAATATTATAGTGCGCAAGTGTGTGCGCATACACAGGTGCACTCTCTGTTCCTTTACTCTCATAGCCCGATGGGACGGAAAATCCGACACGACCGGAGAGAGATCAGAGGACCGACGGCTTAACGTGCTCTCCGAGGCAATGGGTTAAACACCGCCAACTTCCTAACTCCGGGCTAGTACTGAGATCTACGATGACACCGACATACAAAGTAATTGTTCATTAAAAACGAGAAATCTGTAAGGATTATGTAAGGAAATCGTAATTTGTAATCGTTTTTCAAACGTATAATTCGACCTGTTTGATGAGTTCATAGATGCCTGCACGTCAAGAAGCATGTATGAACTCCTTAAAAAGTTCGAGTAATACATTTTAAGTCAAATGATCACTGTGATGCCGCATACTTAATTAGAAACTGATATGGGATGGTACGTAGTGTTGATATAATTGCCCTTTCAAATCAGCCAGCTACCATTGTCCTTAAAGACCAGATGAGATTTCAGACAAGAGAATAAAAATATCAACACTAAAACCATTAAACCAAACAGTTTATCATTTCGCTCTATCATCAAAGTTATATGCTTGACACAACCTTTTTTAAATCTTACTACCACGACATCTCTCTCTCGGCGTCGTATTCCCCATTGCTGAGGGTCGTGACCCCATTCCATTAATCACATAATGGCAGGGGTTATCTTGGGATAATAATGCGGTGGGTTCCCAGGTCCTTCCGCATATACATGATCTTAAAGATTAAAAAAAAAACTTTTTTAACTTTAGTTAAGTACATCCGTTTGATGCCGACATCAATAAAGCACAGTCTAAATTACTTACTTACCTACGAGTACTAAATATAAGTAGGTCACGTTAATGTTCTTTCACTCTACCTTATAGTTTTCGGTAAAATCCAAAACCCAAATGAGATCGGACAAACTTTATCTAACTTTAGGCGTCCGTGTACCTAGAACTTTCCGCAAACATCGTCAAGTCCATGCTGGGTCAACCCGAAAGTGTTTACGACACACATACATTCGCATTTAAAGTGGGTCAACCCTCATCGAAAATAAAACCCAAGAAAACCCTCTGATTGTTTAAGATTGGACAGGCTGATGTAGCCACTTCGACCCGGAACCCTGAATTCTTACTTACCTTTACCAAATTGCAAATGAGATTGTTTACAAATTGCGTTCCCAACAAAATTCTCAGTTGTTTAGATCTGTGCAAATCTTAAGTTGTTCGGTGTTTCTAGCCCAATTTTCTCTTCAGACTGTCTCGAGTTTGTTAGGTTTGAAGTGAAAAATTTCATTTATGTTGACACAAGCACACTATTTATTGTTATCTCTACTAATAAAGTCATTTGAATCAATACAAAGTGATAATAGTTAGGGCAGTTGTTTAGAAATACAATGTTTGTCTTGTAAATAATCTAATGTTGGACTTATAAAAATAAGATCTGTTAATCAAGGGGGCCTAGTACGTAGCGTTGAGCGCTGTTGTCTTAACGTGGTGGCCGACGAGGTCCCGAGTTCGAATCCCGGGTCGGGCCATAAATAAGTATTGGGTTTTTCTGACAAGAAGTTCTCAGTACTAGCCTGGAGTTAGGAAGTTGGCGGTGTTTCACCCCTCAGAGAGCACGTAAAGCCGTTGGTCTCGATCTTTCTATCTCGATCTTTCTATCTCGATCGTGTCGGATTTTCCGTCCCATCGGGCTATGAGAGTAAAGGAACAGAGAGTGCACCTGTGTTTGCGCATACTAATGCACTAGAATATCTCCCGCGCAGATGGCTAATCTCTCTGGACATTGGCCGCCGTGGCCGAAATACGTTCTGGAAGACATTATTATTTTTATATATCGTATTTCTAATGTGGCATTGTTTAAACGCAGGTAGTAAACAGTGGAGGCACAGCCGTTATCAACTGCTCATGGGCCGGCTGGCCTTCCCCTCGTCTGGAATGGCTGCACAACGGGGTGCCGGTGTCGGCGGGGGTGGGGGGCGGCAGGGTGCGGGTGCAGAACAACGGGGAGCAGCTGGTGATATCGTCGGTGCACAGGGCTGATAAGGGCGTGTACCAGTGCATGGCCCGGAGTGACCGGGACTCCGCGCAAGCCAGCGCCGAGCTCAGGTTAGGAGGTGAGGATACCTTGCTTCTAGAATCTAGATACTAAAGTGATTCGACCAGCAGTGCTCTAGATGCATATTATTTCTAGATGAGACGGATTCATAAATACTAGCAGATTAGACTGCAAAAAGTAAAATCATATCATACACTGCAGATATCGGTGTCCGTAACCAGTCCCTTTAAGAATACTTGCAAGAGAAGGAAACAGGGGGCCAAGTGAGATATTTTATCGGAATGTATTTGTATGGAATTGTCAAGTGCTTGATGGCAGATGACAGTCATTTGTTCAATTCCATACAAACAGTTAACTTTAATTTGATAGAATAGATTAGAAATCTCCTACTAGGCCCGCTGAATACGTACTTAAAGTAATAAAGTTGTACCATAAAATACCAAAAAGATCAAGATTTATTTGTATACTGACGCAATTCCTCTTAATTAAACATTGTAAATTAGACAATAATCTGAAAATAAATAATCTTAAAGAACACGACAATGTGCATAAAGTTTGGAAAAAAAACTCGTTTCATTTTTAAAAAAAAAACCCCAATTTTTTTTACTCAAGTAGACTTTGACAAGAGCTTTTGAATCGTCGAGTGAATCTAGCACTGGTTCGGAATGCCATTTCTACTGAGAAGAACCAGCAAGAAACTCGGTGGTTGAAAATGATAATTTTCTTATAATTTAGACACTGGTTTTGAAATAATCCATTTTGTTTGTGAGTCAGACACCGCGCCCGAGCTCCAGTACACGTTCATCGAGCAGGTGCTTCGCCCGGGACAAGTGGTGACGCTCAAGTGCTCCGCGGCCGGCTCCCCGCCGCCGCACTTCACGTGGCTGCTTGACGGACAGCCGCTCAACACCATGGCTAGGGGACACAGGTACGATGGGCTCGAGCAAAGCGTCCTACATAATAAAAAAAAGTCATCAGAGATAAAAAAAGTGATCAGAGTCTGGTTTTAGATAACCTACGGAGATTTTACAACAGGCAAATAGAATTTTTAAATTTAATCCTTACTAAAAATATTATTAATGTGTCTGTCTGTCTGCTACGCTTTCACAGCTTATCATTTCAACCGGTTTTCATGAAATTTGGGAAAGAGGCTACTTTTTTCCCGGATAATTAAACAGTTCCCGTAGGAATAAAAAATAATTTAATCCACGCGAATGAAGTCGCGGGCATCATCTAGTAAGTAATAAATAATGTATGTTCTGAGTCTAAAAATAGTTTCATATTACGTACGCAGATTTTCCAACAGGTAAAAGTGAATTTTGAAATTTAATCCATTTCATCCACTGAAGATCTGGTTAAAATGATAGAAAGGTAAAAACATTAAAAATTACTACCTATTAGTTTTTAGGAAGTTATACAAAATATTAATGACCTAATTCTGAGACGTACCATCTTAATCAAATTATTTGCAGGTCAAGACGTCATATGACCCTACACTTTTGTACATTTTTCTTAACCTTTTGCATTGCGCAATCTCTAAGCACATAACCCTGAATAATTATTCTTAACCGAGAAAAGTCATATCTTTGAAAAAAGGTCGCTTTTTGAATAACAGATATTCAAATCCAACAGATACAGCATAGAACAGTTCGCGACAAAGAGCAACGAGGTGGTTAGCTACCTGAACATCACAGCAGTCAGGTCTGAGGATGGTGGACTCTATACCTGCAAGGCGGCCAACTCTCTAGGGGAAATATCACACACGTCTCGGCTTAATATTTATGGTATGTAAATGTAACGCATGGCGATATATATAGCCCAGCTTTTTGGCTACATATTTTGTGAATTATATACAGTTTGCGGAGTTATTAGTCCGATAAATCTGACCCAGTGACAGCGTCGCTAGTATCTATCAAAAATAAAATAAAAAAACCAAAAACTAAACATGCTGAAAAATTAGTTCCAATTTTGGCCACCCGATAAGTTTGTGGGACTAGGTATACTAAAAGTAATGCAGATGATGATTTGTTATACAATCTCGATTTTTTCTTCATTAAGTATGGTTTTTAATTCAGCCTCACTAGAGTAGGTACAATTACGGGACAAACGAACTGGTGAATCTTTTAGAAAATAAAAACTTATAAAAGTCGGTATGCCAATGACTTGTATGTTGACTTAATGACTTGTAGGTATGGTTTGACTGCGGCCGACGAGGTCCTGGGTTGGAGTCCCGGGCCGGGCTCCAGGACTATTGCTCCCAGGAGTATTGGGTTTTTCCGACTAGAAATTCTCAGTACTAGCCCGGAGTCAGGAAGTTGGCGGTGTTTCACCCCCGTGCCTCGGAGAGAACGTTAAGCCGTCGGTCCCGGTTATTATCACTAACATGATAATAGTCGTTAAAGTCCGCCAACCCGCATTGGAGCAGCGTGGTGGGTCTAAGCTCTAATTCCCTCTCTCCTATGAGAGTGGAGGCCTGTGCCCAGCAGTGGGACGTTAATGGGCTGTAGTGGATGCTAATGCAAGCATGTTATTTAGACCATTCACTACCGTGTCATTACCAGTATCAGTCAGCAATACTGCATATTTTTGTTCGTGTTACAGCTGATAGTTACTACTGATAAAGTAAGACAATATTTTAAAACACTAATTAACATCTATTCAACATTGCAAGAACTTTTTAGAACCTGAGATATTTGTATTAATTCTAGAATAGGGATGATGCCTATATCAAAAATAAATTATTTCTAACCGATTATTAAATAGAGGGTCTTCTAAAAGACCTAAAATTCTCACCCTCGGTTATTTTATGATAACCATTTTAAAATATACATTAAAGAAAAAAGTACGTTGAAATTTTATGACGTCACACCTGTAAATTTCATACAACTTCCATACTAGAAGTGCGTTTTCAAGTTTGATAAAGAGTTGCTGATTTGATTGAGTTGGCATCATCCCTATTATACACGATCTCGTTATATTACCTATTAGGCAAATTGGAAGGTCTAAAAAATCCCATTGTCTGTGAAAGTGTTATCTGCGGAAAAATGCGCTACATTTACACCTTTCAATTTAGCTAAATTGGCACCAATACTTACGACTTTCAATTTGAAGACAACGTCTTCAGAAATGAACACAATATTCCGCTTTGTGGTATACAATATTCAAAGAAACATGACATTAATATAGCAGGAACGTCAGACCATTATCCATTATATTCATTAAATGAAACCAATAATATACAATATTCAAAAGGGCACAAAGTAACATGACATTAATACCAGAAACGTCAGACCACTATCCATTATATTCATTTAATGAAACCTAAGCGGTGAAACACGCACGCCCTCGGAAACGTAACGGAAATTAAGCCTCGGATTCCAGCTGACCTTTCCCCTATTAAATTATGCTGGTCCTAATTGATTAAGCAACAACAAAGGCTCCATCACAAACTCGATTTCAGGTCCACCATACGTGCGATCGATCGGACCAATCAGAGCGGTCGCTGGCCGGGAGCTGGTACTCTACTGCCCTTATTCCGGCTATCCTATAAGGTACATTTTGTTGTCTAAATACGGCTTATTAGGTATTTTATTTGATTTATCATACTAATAATTTATGGTGCGATATTATAAATAAATATTATAAATGCGAAAGTGTTTGTTTGTTGGTTTGTCTTTCCATCACGTCGGAACGGAGCAATGGATGGACGTGATTTTTGGCATGGGTATAGTTGAGTGACATAAGTCACGGCCATCAGCTAGTATTTGTATAAAGTATAGTTATAAGCCATAGATATAAGCCAGGTTACCTAATTATCACTAAGATTCATAAGATATTATATTATGTAACATATAATTTTGATAAAATTTTAATATGAAATCTTTACTTGGACACTTATAGACAAGCAGGACACAAATAGAGTTTTTTTTTGCAACCTCGGTAATATTTTACAAAATACAAAATGAATCATGTTTTACAACATCCACAACGAGATCTGATAGAAACTTTACAATCCGAGCTCAGATACATAAGGTACTTGAAGTTTCTGAACTAGTTTTGTAACTTGAATAAATCTTGAATCGAGCATATCTACTCGATAACTTTGATATTCCATAAGTATGAATTTTAACTAGATAAGTAATACCTCTCCAAAATAAATAATAAGTAAGTAGGTAATTAGTTATTTCTTCTATCTTAGACTATTTTAAATTTTATAACATGTAACATTATTGTTGCTTTATCAAAATTCTAAACATTTTTAAGCTGCAAAATAGGCTTGCGCTTGACGACAATGACACTCAATTTATGGAATTTACGAGGTACACTTAAGTCGAAACGCGCTTGCCTCAAAGGAAAGTTTTTCGTAAAGCGCTATTGCACCCGCGACAGGCTAAGTTTTTTCGATTCCTGCGGAACTCCTTAATTATCCGGGATAAACAGTAGCCTGTGTCCATCCTCAGGATACAACCCTTTCAGGTTAACCCGCTACCATCTCAGACTGCATCATCACTTACCATCAGGTGAGATCGCAGTCAAGGTCTAACTTGTAGTGGATTTAAAAAGAAAACCTATCCCTGTACCAAATTTCATTAAAATCGGTTGAATAGGTGGGCCGTAAAAGCGTAGCAGATAGACAGACATTTAAAATAATATTATTATGGATATGGAAGTATGGGTATATTATTACATTTCGTCAACTTTTATAGGTTTATTTTAGTATCCTTTTCTCACTGAATGCTTCCAATAACTCAAACTTTTAATGGCCGCCCAGTCACCAGACATCGAGACGCGGCTTCTCAAAAGATAAAACGTAATATTTTTATGAATCCAGAATTTTATTGAGTATTGGCTTCAACTTGGGCCCTTAGCGCAATTACATCATTTATTTCTGCTGGTTATTTCTTATCATTATAAGTTTTAATAGAGTTTGGAGTAGCTGCGTAAGCACCATTTTCTCATTTTTGCTATTTTGTATTTCTTTCAAATAACTAGGTACTTGATAGTTATGATATTTTGTTGCTTTGTTCTGAACTTTTGTCTTGAATCGGAAGATTAATTTGATAAAGAATATTTAAGAAAGAAAAAACGTTTATTTCCAAATTGTGCCACACTTATACAAGCATACCTAATATTTTGATTTCTTATAATTCATAAATATCTATAAGTTATTTCTTATTAATTTTTAGAATTAAAAGCTAGCCAAGTGCGTGTCGAGCCAATACAATATGCGAACATTTTATAAAGTTGGTCGACTAATCTTTAAATATTAAAGTCTACTAAAAGCTACTTGTAACCTGTGATATCTATCCTTTTAACTTCGTTATATAATATAATATGTGCAAGAAAACCATTATTCGAACTCTGTTTCCAATCTCTGTTGAGATTTCCTTGGTACTCGTAATACGGAGTCTAATGAACGAGATCTATTTTCTCAACCATCCGTTAGAGTTGAGAAAATAGATCTCGCTCTCTGAATAGTCTCATATTTAAGTAATTTAAAGGAAGTACTGCATATTGTTAGAAGGAAAAATTAAAGCGAGCGGTACACATGGCATCTCTGTTTCTATGGCTCTTGAATATCCTTCTATAGGCTTGGATATAGATCAGATATTTATCTATAGATCAGATCATATATTATGTAACTTGTCTCTGGATCAGATATAGCAAATGTGTACCAGTGTTTCCAATTAATAATGTGAAAGCTGGTTCAACATTGTCTTAAGATTTTGCCATTGAACAGTTCAGTACGATGGGAACGTGATGGGAACCAGCTGGAATGGGAAGGCAGCGGAAGCAGCGAGGGTGCTCTGAGGATAGCTCGCGTGGAGGCAGCCAGCGCTGGCGCCTACACCTGCAGCGCTATTGGTCCTCATGGAGAGATTGCGAGGAGGGAACTGCAGCTCATTGTTAGCAGTGAGTACACGATTGTTACATTTAATTTTCAACTAAGCATTTACATTTTTATTATGGGGTTGTATGGGGGCTTTGCGTCCTTCACTCACCACAAAAAACTTAAAGTAACATTTTGATTTTGAAAAGGGAAACTGCTGAGTTTCTTGCCAGCTCTTCTCAGTAGAATCAGCTGTCCGAAACAGTGGAAGAGTCCAGACGAAACATAAGTGACACAAGCTGTCCTACATGAAATAAAACATTTCATTTCAAACAAAATTCTGCATTGAATAATAATTTAATGGAATCTCAATTTCACATTTCACATCATCATAATCATTATGATTATGATTATGTGAACAGTTTTAGGTATCACTGGGGCTTCAAATAACTAAAGATAATGATTATTTAAAGCTCTACAGACTTACAGCGTGACATTTACCATGAGGAACCAACCCTTTAATTGTATACTTAAAAAAATAAAATTGTTTTGATCCCAGATCCTCCGGAAATTGAGCCGTTCTCGTTCTCCGCGAACTTGCAAGAAGGCAAACGCGCCCAGGTCAGCTGCAGCGTTGCGTCCGGAGACATGCCTGTCAGGTTCACCTGGCTCAAGGACAACGCTCCCATCCCCGCTGAGCTTCAGGTGAGATAATCCCATTTTCCTTTTTAGGGTTCCGTAGCCAAATTTGGCAAAAACGGAACCCTTATAGATTCGTCATGTCTGTCTGTCTGTCTGTCTGTCTGTCTGTCTGTGTGTCCGTCCGTATGTCACAGCCACTTTTTTCCGAAACTATAAGAACTATACTGTTGAAACTTGGTAAGTAGATGTATTCTGTGAACCGCATTAAGATTTTCACACAAAACTAGAAAAAAAACAATAAATTTTGGGGGTCCCCATACTTAGAACTAAAACTCAAAAAATTTTTTTTCATCAAACCCATACGCGTGGGGTATCTACGGATAGGTCTTCAAAAATGATATTGAGGTTTCTAATATCATTTTTTTCTAAACTGAATAGTTTGCACGAGAGACACTTCCAAAGTGGTAAAATGTGTGTCCCCCCCCCCATGTAACTTCTAAAATAAGAGAATGATAAAACTAAAAAAAATATATGATGTACATTATCATGCAAACTTCCACGGAAAATTGGTTTGAACGAGATCTAGTAAGTAGTTTTTTTTAAATAATTTAAAACTTACTACAGGTTTGTACGGAACCCTCGGTGCGCGAGTCCGACTCGCACTTGGCCGGTTTTTTTCATCTTTAATCTGTTTAGAAAAATACACATCTTGGCTCTACTTTTTGATAATTTTGTGGAGGCGGAAGATAATTAGTGGGTAATAAACACTTGATCGCCTTTTGATGATTGACCCGATAGGTCGAAGTCAAGGGTCATTAATCCAAATTGAGTAGAAATGTACACTGTTTGAACATCAATTACCTATTCATTGTTAGACAAACGTGACTCATACAATTCTTTGGCACCTGGCACATTAACCTTATGAAGATAATGTCTTCGACTCAGACATTTTAAAGCATATTATAGGGTTTCAATTTTTTAATTCCTTTTAGTAGCCTTTAATGAACATGTTCTATAAAATATATCAGTTTGTCAATTTATCGACAAATCAACTATCGTATTAAGACTTAAGTCACTCAATAGGTAGAGGAGCGAGGCGCGGAATTTTTCAGCAACCTCGTTTTCAAAGAGGTGTCCGCCCGCCACAGCGGCCTTTACACCTGCGTGGCGTCAAACAACGCGGCCAAAGTTAACTATACCGCCGAACTGGTTGTTAAAGGTAACCTCGGCAACCACTAAAGCACCGTACAGCAACCTAGACGCACGCTTGCACCGCACAACGTGTCACGAGGCAATGGTTTCGTTTCTTTCTAGATGGTTCTCGATCACACCAGCACACCATTTTGCACCATCCACCGCTTTTATTTTATGCACAATTAATGTACCTACAATTGTTGTTAAATTTAGGTTCAAACAAAATGTGATCTAATATGGATAATTATTGTGTTTATTTTTTAAATCGATCTATTGTGTGGATTTTTGATCAATACACATCCATCTTATTTTAAATGGGTTTTAAATTTTGAACGATTATCCAACGTTTAGATACCACCAACCACTCTTTTAAACCAACCAACGAAATTCTATCTTTTATCCGAAGTTTGGGATATTCTGTTTACTTTAATCAAAAATTCACTCAATATACTGGTGAAAATCAATCAAAAGTTACAAAAGTAATCGAACTTCTGAAAGGGGATACCAACCATAACAGTGAAGGGCAAAATTTATTGAGACTCTAATTCCAACATTTAAAGCTATTTAAATTCGTTCCGTGTAAACGGTTCTGCGACGGTCCATTGGTTTACAGCGAACCCTAATTGAACCCTCCTAAATAAACATCATCCCTTCGTTATTTCAAATGTAATTCCGTTTTTTGTTCTGCTCTACAAATCTGGATTACAGATGGCTTAAAGGAACGGGTAATTTCACAATAACAATTTATTTTATTTACTTTTTAGTTGACTGAATGAAATGTACCTAAGCTGTCAGAAAATGTATACTTAGATGTTAAGTATAAATTAAGTTACTGAACAACATACTTAATTGAATGACCATAATAATTAGACTATTAAGTGAAAAAATACACCTGGAATAGACTGATGAATAAAAACTCATAGACATAGTCATGATAAATGATTAAAATCGAGGTAGTTCTTAATCCAGTAGATTATCATTTTAATGCTGCCGGAGAAAGTAAGTATGTAGGTACATATATCTAAATAAATATGGCAAGACAGAAATAGGAAGTTGTCAGGACAAAATATCAATACCTATTTATACCACTGTAAAATTAGTATCAGATACATAATATGAACAAAAATAGTTCCAGTCTCCATGAAGACAACTGGGTTTATAATATTACTAGCTTATGCCCGCAGCTTCGCTCACATTAAGTTCGATTTTCATACGAACAAAGCCCTTTTTTACCCCTTTAGGGGTCGGATTTACTAAAATCCTTTCTAAGCGGATGCCTCCGTCATAATAGCTATTTGTATACCAAATTTCAGCCCGATTCGTACAGTGGTTTGAGCTGTGCGTTCATAGATCAGTGAGTCACCTTTTCCTTTTATATATTTAGATTTATCAAATATCTCGTTCGTATAATCTAAAGTCCTCTTTCCTTGCATGCTGCAGTATCCCCAAAGTGGATACAAGAGCCCTCGGACGCAGCGGTGCTGGCGGGCGAGCCGCTTGCGTTGCATTGCCATACAACCGGTTCGCCGACACCTCATACAACCTGGATGAAGCAAAGAGGTAGGATTTTCTATACTAATTGTTAGCCAACGACTGGCAGGTTCATCATCATCATCAGGGCATCAAGTCAGGGTTTACAATACCAGAGGAGGTTCCCATCAGTGTTTTAATACTGGAACTGCCTTAAACGGCTTAAAAGAAATCATAATATATCCATCCCCTTCAATATAATTTTACTGGACACAAAACGTATAAGATTAGTTTTTATCATATCGGTTTTATACTGAAAAAAAGCGAGCAGTGTAATATTTATAAGCTAAAACCAAAATGTCATAACATTTAATAACTACTGTAATCTACATAGCCTATAGGTACTATTCTACGACTGATAGGTCGTCGTTTAGATTTTATATTGTTTTCACTGCCTGTAACACTCATATTTTTAAGTGATTCTTCTCTTCTCATTGGTTCACTCTTGGAAGAGTGGTCGTGGTTACGATTTGGCCTTCACAGCAACTCTTGCGATCTCCTTCCTGCACCAACTTCTGTTGCGCCATCACGGGAAACTCAGAGACGGATACATGTGATTTACAAATTTGTAATCATTTGGTTTCAGCTGGATCTGCGTCAGATTTCGTCCCTCTTGTAAACCTGGGAGGCAGGTTTCAGTTCCTCTCGAACGGGACCCTCTGGATCGAGGCGGCGCTTCCTTATGACGAAGGTTACTACATGTGCAAAGCTGAAAATGGAGTCGGCACTCCACTCTCTAAGACTATATTTGTAGCAATTAATGGTATGTTAACTAGAAATTGTTATCGATTTCTTATGTTGCTTAGCAATAATACAAATTTTAAATATTTTGCATCCAGCCATTCAAGCTAGATTAATAATAATTTATACAGAACCAAAAATTGTGACAACCAATTAATTTTTAGAAGATTGTTGAGAGCTTGGCAATGGTTGGCATTAGCCCTAACCAATTTTGCCAACGGAAATTCGGGATTGGGACCTAAAAACCTCGTTGGCTAGGCAGTAGGCAGTGTGTATTTTTACACACATCAATGCCAGAGATAAAGTACAGCGTTTTTTAAGTGGATTTTCAATGCTTCCTCAGAGGGGATACCACCATCGTTTAAAGCTGTATTGTTTTTATATTGTTGAAGTTCTCGTTTTAGAATTATAATCTTTATTTTAGTTATGTCAAGGTACCTACAGGACCCGGCGTTTCTGCAAGCGTATATATAATAAGCGATGGTAGTAGCCTTCCAGGTTACTTGGCAAACGATAAGATTTGCATAATGAGTGAGGTGTCATATGCCAGAGCCGGCCCGGTTCGAAGTGACGTCACACAACGTGTCAGCGAGGCGCGAGGCGGGCGCTACGCTGGCTTGCGAGGCGCGAGGCGACGCCCCTCTGCGCCTCTCCTGGTCGCGGGACAACGCTCCACTCGACCTGTCTACCTATAGGTATGATAGTAACTTCAAATCCATCTTGGACTGCATCATCACTTACCATCAGGTGAGATCGCAGTCAAGGGCTAAACTGTAGTGGATAAAAAAACAAAAAAAAAATCTGTGTCACCCGTTGTCCTAGGTGAGCGAAGACACGACGTGATGCGACGCGATACGACGTCATAGAAAATGACAGACGTATCTACGCGACAACGTAGGCCACATGATGGGTCAGCTACTGTTTGATACTGTAGCGTCGCGTCGCGCCATATCGAGTCACGGTGTCGCTTATCGCTCACGCACATTGATGTAGAATTTTAGTACCTACACGCAGGACAATGGGACTACAATACTGAGAGCAACATTATGTACCCAACTTTGATTTGATTGTACGACTTTTTATGGAAGATTATAGGCTATTAGCGCTAACAGTAGTAAGCCTCCTAGCGAATCGATAATTTTATTCGTCCACACCACACCGTTATTGTAGGATTGTTTGCAAACAATGCAATCTCAATCAAAAATTTATCTCTGTCCAACCTTCCTTTATATAACTCTGTCCTACCACCGGCAAGAGCGCCCGTTCGGTACATGCTCTAGGCGTGTTTCCCGGGGCGCATTCTTGACTGCCTGATAGTAATTTATCTCTGTCCAACCTTCCTTTATCTCTGTCCTACCTTCCTTTATCTCTGTAAGTTTGTACCTCGTTGGGCAGCTCGGTTGTGTTACAGACTGAGTATATCGGAGGCCAAGACCGACAGCGGCCTCAGGTCGCAGCTGTACATCAGCCGCACGGACCGCCAGGACTCCGGCGTATACAAGTGCCAGGCGGTCAACGCGTACGGACACAGCGACCATTACGTCTACCTCTCCGTACAAGGTGAGACATTTTTTTTTTAATATATATATAGCGAGCAAACGAGCAGGCGGGTCACCTGATGGTAAGTGATTACCGCCGCCCATGAACATTTGCAGCACCAGAGGAACCGCCAATGCATTGCTGGCTTTTGAGAAATTTGTTTATCCGCCCTTTGAAGAGCCCCATATTATAATCATTAGGGAACACAGAAGATGGAAGCTGGTTCCACAATTTGCAGGTACGTGGCAGAAATGACCTGGAATTATCTGATATCACTCATTCCCTGAGCAACATTTCTAAATGCTTTACTTTACTGGGTAGGAACAGTCCCACCGGGTGGCCAAAATTGGGACTAATTTTTATACCTACCTGTTTAGTTTTTATTTTATTTTTCATATAAGTATGTATTCCGTACTAGAAGCGCGTTTTTAAGTCTGATTAAGATTTGCTGATTTGATTGAGTTGTCATCATCCCTATTGGCCGAACCCAAGCTCATATAGATATTATATTAATCCAGCACTGTTTACAAGGGAAATTATGTTCTCACCATGGATTTATTCTAATTTGGGTATTTGACAACTAGACACTAGTCAAATCAGCAACTTAGTGTGGGATTTTGTATGAATTAATTTTGAATTGTGACGTCATCAAAGTTCGACGCACTTTTTTACTTTTTTCGATAGTTTAATATGGTTATTCAACACAAAACTAGCAGGGGACGTGGATATTACGACTTTTGGGAGATCCTTTATTTAATAATATTTAAAAAATAATTGGTTTCACTTGTAGTCAAATATTATATTGTAACAGAAAAACCGGAAACCCCTCAATCGCTGTCCGTGACGGAGATCCAGTCGCGTGCGGTGCGCCTGTCGTGGAGCCTGCGCTTCGACGGCAACTGCCCACTGCTGGGCTACACTCTGCAGTACACGGCTCTGTCGGCGCAGGGCGCCATCCGCGTCTCCCACTGGGATGGCGCCACCACCGTCAACGTGTCGCTGCTTGGGACACATTCACATTCACATGTCACGTAAGTACCTCGGTGTCAGTGGCATGCACGACATAGAGGCATAAAAGCATTGCTTACCCTATTCAAAAAGGTTTATATTTAGCTTTATATATATTTTTTCTTGTCTTTGTCCCATTTTAATTGGGGATTAGTCGTTTAATGTGCTCTTCTACCGCATACAAGTTACACTGATAGGTAAGTTTTAAGAGTAATTTGTAGTTTAGTGTCCTTCAAGACAGGTTAGCCCGCTACCATCTTAGACTGCATCATCACTTACCATCAGGTGAGATCGCAGTCAAGGGCTAACTTGTAGTGGATAAAATAAAAAAAAAAGATAAGTATACTTAAACAAAGTAAGGCAAGTCAAGTAATTGGAATAAACGAGATGGTGGTATTTTAAGTTTGAACTTATCTTATCCCTTTGTCTTCATACTCGATGGGTCCCCGGCCATTGGTGGCCCTACAGACATTATTTACCAATCTCCGTTTTGGGTTTGAACACTTTGAAACCAACGACAGTTACTAAGTCTCGTGCTTTTGCGAGTTGTGATTTTTTATCCACTACAAGCTGTTAACCCTTGACTGCGATCTCACCCTGATGGTAAGAGTTTGGCATAGTATCAATGAATAATGCATTGATCACGGCCCATTCTATTCCTCATTGTGCCACTTGCATTTCATAGCGTAAACAACTCTTCTAATGTTTCAGGCTTACAAAGAAAGGCGACATCCACTATGAAGCGCTGTTGAGCAACCTCCGCCCACACACAGCCTACATGATCCGCATCGCCGCCGTCAATCAAATAGACCACAGCGCTTTCACCGAAGCGGTCGTCGTCAAGACACAAGAAGAAGGTAATGCTTAACATTTGCACACTATTGATTTAGTTGAATGTTATGGCCTCTCATAGACATTTTTTTACCATCAAATATTTTTGTACAACATTCTTTGCAAATAAATGTTTATTTATTTATTTATTTATTTAACATTCAAAAATTAATCCCAGGGTTAGAAGTGATGCACAAATATAAATTACTAGCTGATGCCCGCGACTTCGTCCGCGTGGACTAAGTTTTTCAGTTAATTTTCCAGCATAAAAAGTAGCCTATATTACTATCCCACGGTATCTAATCCCCCTGTAATGGTGAAACACGTACTTCTTCATATTTTAACGAAAGCCCAAATGCTGTTTCATGGCTATAACTTGAGAAATTAAGGATTTTAATACAAACTCTCAACCCCTATTTCACCCCTTCGGGGGTGGAATTTTGAAAAACTGTGAAACACATATGTTTTCATTTTCAACCCGTAGCTCATATATCAAGTTTCATGGCTATAACTTGAGAAATTAAGGACTTTCATACAAACTTTCAACCCCTATTTCACCCCTTCGGGGGTAGAATTTCGGGATAAAAAGTATCGTATGTATGTATCCTCGTAGTATGGGCTCAAATCGTGCCAAGTTTCGTTTGAATTCATTCAGTAGTTTCGGCGTGATGCGCGGCCAAGATACAGACAGACAGACAGACAGACAGACAGACAAAAATGAAAAAAATTACAGATTTGGCTTCAGTGCCGAATAATGAGTGCCCTCCAATAAAAATTTTCAAAATATCTTCAATGTACCTACAGAATTGGACCTGTTACAGTTTTATTCTATGTATAGATGCTGAAACTAAAGCAAGACATGTGTACTACTGTAGGCGTCTAATGATGACGATGACATACAATTTGATAAGATGTGAGATCCACATTTATTAATCCTTAAAATTATTTGTCTTTTAGGTACGAATTTCTCCCCTCTTTTTTTGTGCAGCGACTAGTTTATTAAACTCAATAGATTAAGGATTTAGTAATTCCATAGACTTTCAACCATTAAGGCGTTATTATTTCTCTGCAACATTTCCGAATAGTGTTTTAATGCCAAACTAGCATTGCCCGCGGCTTCGCTCAGTACCTACCAACTTTGACAGGTGCGGGCCCGCGCCGCGCCCGCACCTGTCGCCTCTTGTGTATATCCCGCGTCTTAGCGAATGCCTACGTCATAATAGCTATCTGAATGAATGATTGAATGAAATGAAATATTCTTTATTGTAAACCAAATAAAAAAAACATCTAAACAATAACAATAAAAATATGAAATGAAAAATCGGTACAAATGGCAGCCTTATCGCTTTGAAGCGATCTCTTCCAGGCAACCACGCCTGCCTTTCAGCCTGATCTGTCCAGTGGTTTAAGGCTTCTGTACTTGCAAACAAGAGGTTTTCTCCGTGTAACTCTTCTTTACTGAGTGAATGTAAAATTACAGAAAAAATATATGTTGTTTAATGTACATTAAATTTTAATTTGAACGTTTGAAATAATTATAAGTATATTATTAGTGGATGAAAAAATTGTCCAAAGTGAAGCCCTTTTTGTTAGAATTTTTGTAACTACTTCTAAACGACACTGAATTTTAGAATTTTTCTTTCGCACAAACATTTGTCGAGGTTTTTGTCACAAAGTGTACGATTGGCGAGTCAAAATATTGAAATATGAGGCTAAAAATAATTTTTTTTGTTTTCTACATAAATATGAACGGGCGGATCAGTGCGCGGGCGACGGGCGGCAGCATGGTATGTCGTCTTCGAACAAATATGCTGGTTCCAAAAAACTAGCGCCATCCAGTGGACATGGTAGAGATGATTACACAGTGTTGCTATAACTAAAAAACTTGTTCAAATATTATTGAGAGTTGCCACAATTTACTCTTGTGCCGATTCGATTATGCGAATAAAGGTTATTGATTGGGTTCGATTATTAGTTCGAAATTAGAATACAAATTGTCTTACGAAATTAGTTACAAATTGTCTGTACGAAATTAGTTGCAAATTGTCTTATCTGCATATTTTAAAAATGAAACATTAAAAATATTTAAGTTACACTTCAAACAGTCATCAATTTCCAATCAGTGTCCAGTTAGCATTAAAAAAAGTTATGTAATCGAGATGCTTTGACAGTTGTCCCTCCATAAAGACAACTGACCTGCTTTGGGGAAAATTCTCTCAGAAGGAACGGAGGTGGATGGGATGCACGAATATTTTATGAAGGAACCTAAGCCTAACTACATAAAATGGTAAAACAATGCTTTAACATAATTCGGGATTTCCCCTCTAATAGATCACTTTACTACCTACCCATCACTAGACTTTTTGAAGTGAAACTTCTTTAGAATCGTTGCGATTTGAAAATTCGATGAAACGTATTCTGTCGTCGCTGTACAAGTGGCGCCACCGGACGAACGTGTAATACAAAGCGTTCCATTTTTGTAATTTTCTGTTTGATTATTTAAATGTAGCACTAGAAAGTCTGATTTGGTATTTGCTTTTTAAGTTTTATTTTAATCCGCCTCTGCCCCCCTAGCATGGGCCGAGACAATTTTCTCCCTGAGGAAAGGATAAATATTTTTTTCCTAAATAAATAAATAAAAACGCTAAATAACGGTGGATAAATAGTCTTCAGAGTCCCCGTGAAATGTCAAACGTGGATAAACTTCTCCTCTCCCCTATTGCCGTGCTCTGAGAAGTGGATAAGTTAATTTTATCTCTTGTCAGTGGATAAAATCGGGGGATAAAATTTTTATCTCCGGCCCATGCTAGCCCTGCAGGTTGATAAAACGAAAACGAAACGAAAAAGCGACACCAAAAAGAGACAAACATATTCATAATGGGATTTAGCCTGCGAGATAATGAGATAGTATACAAGTTATATATTTTGTCTCATTTTCTCGTAGGCTACTTTTCTGAAGTTTCACTTCTGCCGTGTGTTGATTGAGAACACACTTTTTTTTACTAGTAACGGTGATTCCTTTTGTAAGGTAACATGATTTTCTCCCAATAATCGATAATCGATTTCAAACGATCATTTTGATAATCGATTGATCGATTATTGACAATCGATTCCGCACAGCATTAGATTTAGGCCACATCCCTCAGAAAAATAAAAAAATATGGCCGTCGTCATGTACGCCAATCCATTAAACATTTTCTTTTTGCTGTGATTGTGGTTATTTGCGTATTAAGTTTTACTTAGTTAGTTACAAAAGATACAAAAGTTTTCAGTGCTGAGATGTGATGTGTGATTTTGGACTTTGAACGAATACTACATCTACATAACCTAAGTTATTTTTGTTACTTATTTAAATAAAAATTATAAAATTCATCTACCTACTGTTTTTATTATTAATTGTCCTTGATCCATAATTTCAGTATTATAATTGTACTAAATACATCCTAAGTATTTAGTACAATAATAATACTGAATAATAATATTGAGTGGTAAACAAATGAATATAGGTATATAAAGGTAGGTATATATACCTACAATATCGTTTGCCGAGTTTAAACTATGACCACTTGATGGCGCTGTTTTCGAGGAACCAAAATCTGACGTGAGATGGACATCTATTTCAGGTTATACAATACTTATCTATGGGCGGCAGTGTGACTCGGGCTGTCGGTGGGGAAGGTCACGCTACTTGTTGCTCCGAAACCTGCAACCGTTTTTGGATTCGATTCAATTATTCTCTAGTAATTTTAAAGGCGCAGCAGGGCTGGCATGGGCCGTAGATAAAAAATTTATCCACTGACAAGAGATAAAATTAACATAACCACTTCTCAGAGCACGGCAACAGGGGAGAGGAGAAGTTTATCCCCGTTTGACATTTCACGGGGACTCGGGGGACAATTTATCCATCGTTATTTAGCGTTTTTATTTATTTATTTAGAAATAAAAAAAATTATCCTTTCCTCGGGGAGAAAATTGTCTCGACCCACGCTAGGGTTGCAGAAAGCCGCTGGATCCAGGCGGCGCAAGATCGCGGCGTGTGGAAGTCCATGCAGGAGACCTATGTCCAGCAGTGGACGTCTATCGGATGATGATGATGATGATGATGATGATGATGAATTTTAAAGTGCTGTGATTCGCGCATCTCGCTTTAGTGACACTTTTTCATTGCTATTATTGGGAAAAAGACAGGAAAAATTCTTTATCTATGGGTCAACTCGTCAGTTGACGACCAGTTAGTCGACATGCCGTCTTTAAAGTTACATACCTACCTAGCCAGCTCTTTGAAATTTAACTTTTTGACGAAATAACAATTTATATGCATGAAGAAACATAATTACCATATGATTTAAATATTTCTATTTCCCTATTTTAAGCAATATTCCGATTTGTCAAAAATTGCGTTTTTTTCTGTTTACGACCAATTTTCGTTAATTTACGACCACACTGTAGTCAGTTTACGACCATTCAAAAGCCACTGAAAAATGATCTCTTGATATATTAGGTTAAGGTCAAAAATAAAAATAACAATTAATTGTCCAAAAAACACGTTTATTTATTTTTTCTATGAATTATTAATTAATATCTACCTACTTTAAAAAATAGCAAAAAAGGAATATTTTTTATCGAAAATAGAATATTATGGACATAACTTGCATGCTTTGAATTTTTTTGATTAGTCTTCTTTTCTACATCTCTTCTCTTTTTCTTTTTTGATTAGTCTTCTTTTCCGCCATCTCTTCTCTTTTTCTTTTTTGATCAGTCTTCTTTTCCTACATCTCTTCTCTTTTTCTTTTTTTACTAGTCTTCTTTTCATACGTCTCTTCTCTTTTTCTTTAACTTTCCTATGTTGTTCTTTTGCTTTTAATTGCTGCTTTCGTGTTTTTCCAATTCTAAATTTTCTTTATTGCTTTTCAAATAATATTATCACAAAAAGATTGTATTTTTTATAAGTTTTGTAGGTAATTAATTCAATGGTCGAGAAATAATTCGTTGCCGACCACTTTGTTTTACATCATCAAATATGTTTAGATTTTTAGGTTTTCTCTATATTTTGCTGGTCGCAATCTGACGTTTAAATAAACCATACATAAATAGGATGTCAAGGGGCAATTATAAATTTTGCGCTAATACTGGTATTATGCAGCATGTTAGAAAAGCTCAAAAATGATTCGTTACAAACCGCTAGTTTACGACCACGTGGTCGTAAACGGAAAAAGCTCAGTTTTAGTCGGGCCATTAGCGAACACCATTTATTTAAATAAATACGCATTTTATAGATAAAATATGGATTCTAAGTTATAATTTAATCATATTCTGACACCACAAGCACAAAATATACGCACAAACGTTAATAAAACATTTTTTTCTCACGGTTTAAGTTTGCCTCTTCACTATTTTTTTATTAGCATTTAGCTCCAAAATCAATGTGTGCTGTGGCTCAGATTCGTCAGCTCACTGAGCGACACTGAATTATATTGGGTTGGCCAAATTTGAACCGAGAGTAAGGGATAGATAGAGTTCGATCTTCAAGAAAAAAGAGTGATCGTTGCGCTGATATTACAACTGTTTTTGGTTATTTTCGGAAAAATGGTCCTGAAAGGGGGTGGTCGGCGAACTGACGGGTTCACCCTATTACAACTGTTATTGGTTGTTTTCGGAAAAATGGTCGTGAAAGGGGGCTGGTCGGCGAACTGACGGGTTCACTTACTTATTTTTATTTTATTTTATTGATAGGAAATACCCGATAAAACATTACAGTTTCCCAATACGTCTTACCGGGCTACAATATTACATTTGAATTGCACATACATAAAAAAAAAAAACATTAAAAAAATAGAAGAATAAACAACACACTATTAATTAAATTTAAATTAAATTACCAAAAAAATAACAAAAATACACAATATAAATTAAATTAAAACTACCTATTCTCTAGTAACAATTTTATCAATTTCGTGAGCTGCATCAGTGGGTTATAATAAAACTGTAACTGGAAGATTTCTCTACATTTAATATATTCTGAAAATTTTAATCGGGGTATGCTTTACTATCGATGCTGAGCCCAAAACAGATTTTTATTTAATTTTTGTCTGTCTGTCTGTCTGTCTGTATGGCCGCGCATCACGCGAAAACTACTGAACGGATTTAAATGACATTTGGTATAGCGGTAGCTGATACTCCGGGTCAATACATAGGATAGTTTTAATCCGTTAATAAATTCGATAATTAGGTATTAATAATAATTCGAGAATAATTCGTCTGTAATAAATTCGATCTCCTTGGCACGGCCCTCGCGTCGTCGCGTCAACGACCCTTTGGAAGTCCGCGGTACTTCGCGCGCTAGCGAAGCGCCCCGCTTGCGCGGGGAGCGGTTTTTGGCTCCGCCCGAATGCCCAAGGTCGTTCGCCGATCTACAAGCCTTAAGCTGTGATATATCAGTCAGTCACCTTTTGCCATTATATATTTAAGTATGTATGTATCTTCCAGCGCCATCGGAAGCTCCAAGCGGCGTGTCAGTGTCGGCGAGCGCGGCGGGCGAGCTGCACGTGTCGTGGCGCACTCCGCCGCGCGAGGCATGGCACGGCGAGCTGCTGGGCTACTCCGTGTCCTGCGCTGAGCTGGGGCCGGACGCCGTGGCGCTGCCCAACTCCACCAGGTTACTAAACTATTCTTTAAGTACCTATATAAAAAGAGGAGGGGAAAACTGTTCATCATTTCATCAGCCTGTCTGTATCCACTGCTGGATATTGGGCGTTGGAGAGCGCGCCACCAAACACGATGTTTTTACAAAAAAAAACAATAAACGGAAAGGTTGCCGAATGCCCTGTAGCATTCGTTATGTAACCGGCAAATTAATCTGACGTTCGGTAATTTTAAGGCGCAATTCAGTGCGTGGCGGACCGTCCGCGTGCGGATTAGCGCATGCGTCCGTCGCGGATGAATTCGTCTTTCAGTTCTGAGCGGATCGTGATCAAGAGTGGTACAGTCATGGATTTTAAAAAAAAATTTGGTGGTTGCTTTGGGCACATGCAGGTCTCCACTCTCGTAGGAGAGAGGGAATTAGAGCTTAGACCCACCACGCTGCTCCAATGTGGGTTGGCGGGCACTGTCGATACGATTATTCTGAATTGAGCATATATCCTATCGTACGATAAGAAACCGAATAATCGATCGACAGTTAAGGTATCGTAAGGTTCTGTTCTTTCTCTTCTTAATCAGGTTCCGGATATACTTGAAAAGTCTGTTCATTTATTTCAGAACTCTCACAGTGAACGGTTGGTCGGCCACCGAGTTGACATTATCAGCGCTGAAGAAGTTCACGCGCTACGAGGTGCGAGTGAGAGCTTTCAATGGAGTCGCGGCCGGCCCTCCTAGCGCTCCTGTCACTGCCACTACTTTGGAGGGAGGTGAGAAAAATTCCAGTCTTTTTTTCTTCGAGAGAGAGGACATAATATTGTCTCTTCGGAGTACTGCCTAGTGACAGGATGACTTGACTCAAATAATATCATACTTCTTGGATATTTTTTTCTCCTGTTGCCCAAGTAACTCGCTCCCACTCTTCGTCGCAGAAACAAATTTCATCCTCACCACTTGGACGCCTTGTCTTCTTCCACCTCCCGTTATTCCAGGTCATTTCTGCCACGTAACTGCAAACTGTGGAACCAGCTTCCTTCTTCTGTGTTCCCTAATGATTATAATATGGGGATCTTCAAAGGGCGGATAAACAAATTTCTCAAAAGCCAGCAACGCATTGGCGGTTCCTCTGGTGCTGCAAATGTTCATGGGCGGCGGTAATCACTTACCATCAGGTGACCCGCCTGCTCGTTTGATCGCTATATATATACAAAAAAAAGAAGTAATACCTGTACCACTTGACTTCATTTTAAAGCATTCGCATAATCAGGTTATCGTCCTTTCCTACAATCACGTAGGTAATGGGTATCCTTGCTTCAGCGCGGCAGACTAAGGCCTAAACCCTTCTCATTCTGAGAGGAGGCACGTACTGATTAGTGAGTAAGCAATGTCTAAATGATGATGATGATTCTCGCTATGGATCTCTTATCCAGCAAAACCCCAAATGTGGCTGCATGAGAACATGCATGCAACTTTATAGTTCGTCAAACTTTTCTGGCCCAGTAGCATAATTTGGAACTAATTTTTATGCCTGTTTAGTTTTTTTGTTTTTATTTTATTTTTCATATCTACTAGTGACGCTGTCACAGGTTCAGATAAGTTTGTGGGACTATATAGATAGTTCAATCCACGACGACGCGCCCCACTATTTATCGCGAGGGGAAACAGCGGGGTGTGGGGAGTTCAGCCCGAACATTAGTCTCGAGTCGACCACGGCTCAGTATACACGGTTAAGTTGGTTTGCTTTGCTGCGTATCGCGACCCACCGGAAAGTTGCTCTACTTTAATTTTTTGTAAAATATTATTCTTATTAAGTATGCCCAAAAAAACGGAACGAATTGTCCTTAAAAGCCAGGTAGGTATTTTGAAATTTAATCACTGGGTGTTCTATAAACAGAATTTATTATAACAATTAAATTGATTTTTCTAGGCAAGAGCAATAATTTCGAAAGTATACGATTTTATGAAAAAGGAAGCATGTAATAATTGGGTCATTCTCAAACGGCTCAAAAAAGCGTGTCCGGGTCGAAAACCTGTATGAAATAGACTGCTAGCCACTTGATAATTTTATGTATGGTAGATATGATCAAAATATTAGGGGGGGCCTATGTCCTTTCTTAGGTAAACATTATGTAAGTTAAGTTAAAAAAAGAAAACCGAGGAAATATTGACCTCGGTGCCGTGTCCCGCACCCCATATTGCGTTGAAAATTATTTTTTTTCTTTTTTTCTATAAAATATGCCACTATTTTGCAGGTGCTTACAAGAAACTAGTTAGTTACTAGCTCAAATTATAATATTTATAATCAATAATAGGCTTAGTTGAAAATTTACAACAAATTGTTTTCACGTCCGACGTTTAGAATTGATACCGGTGGCGCGCTCCAATTCTCTTATAACTTCTGTACTTTAATAACTGCGAGAATAGTAGTAAGAGTAAGACAAACTATCCGTCACGCCGCATCGGTGGTTAAAGGCAACACGTCTGTGCCTCTCTGTGCGTCCCTTTTATTAAGGTAAGTAATCGCTTTCGGTGGCTTGGTATACCCATAAACTTGATTTCGGTGGAACTGTTCTATCCATATCTATTTAAACTACTATTATTTAATTTATACAAACGTATGGGTACTTCTCAGGCTCCTCATTATTTGATTGACTTCGGTGGCACAATTTTTTTTTTGTATTTGAGACATACTAGCTGGAAATATCAAATCTAGATTTAATTTAGTTAATATTGGTAGTAAAGGGAACTTTATAGGCCCAGCGGTTACATCGTAATTCGATTTTCAAAAAATGGTGTCCACCGAAATCAATATTTTAGTCACCGAAATCAAAATAAAATTATTTATGGAGGTATTTAATATTTTGAAGACTAAACGTAAAGAATTTCAGGTTAATTTTACAATAAAATATTTTATTTTATCAACATATTTACTTACAACATAACATATACCTACCTAGTACCTACTTTAATTACTTAACTTAGATTTAGGAAAATTTACGAAAATCAACTTTGTACTTATGTATGTATTTTAAATAAATGACATACTAAATGAAATTAAAAATAGTAACCATAACAAAGTAGGAACTTAAAACAGTCTCTATTTAGATCTATCATAACACACATAGTCCAGTCGCTCATTTTGAAGCGAAAAAAACAAAATTGTTATTAGGATGGGAACAGTTGGAAATAATATATGATAATGATAAAGTGGCATATAATAAACGTTAAAAAAAAATGCGTGAGCAGGGGTTTTTCCAGATATATTTGGGGGATGATAAGGGGTGGAATTTTGGATTATTGTGATTTCCGGCGAAAGTTGACTTCGGAGAGAAAAGTGTACAATAGAAAAGTTGTAAATCATAAAAAGATCTACCACTTTTATATGAATGGTTTTTTCACATAACCTAAAAATCTCCGAGTAAAATGCAAAAAACCGATTTTATCATTTTTTATTTTTCATTTACACAAAAATAATTTAATTTTGACGAAACTTGGTGAAAGTATACATTTTTGTATTTAAAATATTCACAAATTTTTTCAGATAAAAATGTTAAGAGACTTCCGAGATAATCACGTTTTTCGGCCCAAAAAAATATTTTTCAAATTAAAATTCCCCTTTGGAAAATTGTCGTAGAGACTTCTTTCAGGTCGCAATTTTTTCGTTTTGAGTTACACTTTCTTGTGAAATAATAAAAAAATACAGCCCCCATTTAGAAACATGCTCAAAAATTGGAAAAATCAAAAAATGAATTTTGCAACCATCTTTTTTTTACTAAATAGATTAACTTTTTCCACCGAAAACACTGAGATCAATCCCACTGAAATCAAAATAATGAGCAATATCCCAGATTTTTACAAAAGTCTTCTAAATTTATAATAATAACCTCCTTAATTGCAATCTAGCACTCATACGATATACGTTTGTATAAATTAAATAATAGTAGTTTAAATAGATATGGATAGAACAGTTCCACCGAAATCAAGTTTATGGGTATACCAAGCCACCGAAAGCGATTACTTACCTTAATAAAAGGGACGCACAGAGAGGCACAGACGTGTTGCCTTTAACCACCGATGCGGCGCGACCGATAGTTTGTCTTACTCTTACTACTATTCTCGCAGTTATTAAAGTACAGAAGTTATAAGAGAATTGGAGCGCGCCACCGGTATCAATTCTAAACGTCGGACGCGAAAACAATTTGTTGTAAGTTGTCAACTAAGGCCTATTATTGATTATAAATATTATAATTTGAGCTAGTAACTAACTAGTTTCTTGTAAGCACCTGCAAAATAGTGGCATATTTTATAGAAAAAAAGAAAAAAAATAATTTTCAACGCTATATGGGGTGCGGGACACGGCACCGAGGTCAATATTTCCGCGGTTTTCTTTTTTTAACTTAACTTACATAATCTTTACCTCAAAAAGGACATAGGCCCCCCCTAATATTTTGATCATATCTACCATACATAAAATTATCAAGTGGCTAGCAATCTATTTCATACAGGTTTTCGACCCGGACACGCTTTTTTGAGCCGTTTGAGAATGATCCGTATATCGTATGAGTGCTAGATTGCAATTAAGGAGGTTATTATTATAAATTTAGGATACTTTTGTAAAAATCTGGGATATTGCTCATTATTTTGATTTCAGTGGGATTGATCTCAGTGTTTTCGGTGGAAATAGATCAACATTTAGTAAAAAAAAAAAGGTTGCAAAATTCATTTTTTGATTTTTCCAACTTTTGAGCATGTTCCTAAATGGGGACTGTATTTTTTTATAATTTCACAAGAAAGTATAACTCAAAACGAAAAAATTGCGACCTGAAAGAAGTCTCTACGACTATTTTCCAAAGGAGAATTTTAATTTGACAAATATTTTTTTGGGCTGAAAAACGTGATTATCTCGAAAGTCTCAACACATTTTTATCTGAAAAAATTTGTGAATATTTTAGATACAAAAATGTATACTTTCACCAAGTTTCGTCAAAATAAAATTATTTTTGTGTAAATGAAAAATAAAAAACGATAAAAGCGGTTTTTTGCATTTTACTCGGAGATTTTGAGGTTATGTGAAAAAGCCACTCATTCAAAAGTGGTAGATCTTTTTATGATCTACAACTTTTCTATTGTACACTTTTCTCTCCGAAGTCAACTTTCGCCGGAAATTACAATAATCCAAAATTCCACCCCTTTGTCATCCCCCAAATATATCTGGGAAAACCCCTGCTCACGCATTTTTTTTTACCGTTTATTATATGCCACTACCATTTCCAACTGTTCCCATCCTGTTAACAATTTTGTTTTTTTTTCGCTTCAAAAGAAGCGACTGGACTATGTGTGTTATGATAGATCTAAATAGAGACTGTTTTAAGTTCCTACTTTGTTATGGTTACTATTTTTAATTTCATTTAGTATGTCATTTATTTAAAACTAGCTGATGCCCGCGACTTCGTCCGCGTGGTTGAGGTTTTTTTGATTCCCGCGGGAACTTCTTAATTTTCCGGGATAAAAAGTAGCCTATGTGCTATTCCAGACTATAATCTATCTCTGTGCCAAATTTCATCCAGATCCGTTCATCCGTTGGAGCGTGATTGAGTAACAAACATACATCCATACATACATACATCCATCCATCCAAACTTTCGCATTTATAATATTTATATGGATACATACATTTTTTTTCCCCTTGCCATAAAGTTCCATTACAATTTCATGTAATGGCAACTTTATTGACTGCTACCATCTAGCCTAAGGGCTAATAAGTAATTTTAATTTAGGTTAAACTTCTACTTATAATTAATTTCTACGTCTAATTTACAGTTCATTAACTGTCCTTAGTTTGTTCAATATACTTAGTGTTCACTACGTTTTTGTGACCTAGATAAGTAGCACAAGCACTGATTCACTGACACAGCACTTATACACTTTTTACACTAGCTCGAACGGTTTCGTTCTTTTAAGTCTCCTTTTGATGTTCATGTTATCCAAAATTCAACACTTTCAATACATAATAAACTAATGCTATATATGCAAGTTCTGATGCCTGTATGGACGTATGGTGTACTAAATACATACATAAGTACAAAGTTGATTTTCGTAAATTTTCCTAAATCTAAGATAAGTAATTAAAGTAGGTATATGTTATGTTGTAAGTAAATAATGTTGATAAAATAAAATATTTTATTGTAAAATTATCCTGAAATTCTTTACGTTTAGTCTTCAAAATATTAAATACCTTATAGATAATTTTATTTTGATTTCGGTGACTAAAATATTGATTTCGGTGGACACCATTTTTTGAAAATCGAATTACGATGTAACCGCTGGGCCTATAAAGTTCCCTTTACTACCAATATTAACTAAATTAAATCTAGATTTGATATTTCCTGCTAGTATGTCTCAAATACAAAAAAAAAATTGTGCCACCGAAGTCGATCAAATAATGAGGCGCCTGAGAAGTACCCAATTATGCAGAAAAAATAACCGATGCACGCTGAAGAACAGCACAGGCTGTTGGAGTGTCTGAAAGCACGGTCACTAGAATTTTACGCGAAAAGAAGGGGCATGGATTATAGCAAAATAAATGTAAATTTTTTCTTGCTACATTATTTCTTGTTATTAAAATATTATTATTAACCAATATCACAATTAATTCATTTTATGCAGGACCATCACGACTTATATTTTATTTTTTAAAGTAGGTGAAATGAAGTAGAGCATACTTCAAGTTAATTATGACATTTCTCGCTATTTGACTTTGTGTGCGTGTGCCCACATTGTTACTCGCTGCGTAGTAATAGAACTCACATTCTTGTAGTTTACATTGCACACTTGCACTGTAAGCGATTGCGGAAAAGAGTGGGGCGCGTCCTCGTGGATTGAACTATCTATACCTATGTGATCTTGATCCATAAATCCTTATTAAGAACTAGCTGATGCCCGCGACCTCGTCCGCGTGGTTTAAGTTTTCCTTATTCCCGTGGGAACTCTTTGATTTTCCGGAGTAAAAAGTAGCCTATGTCACTCTCCAGATCCTCATCTATACCTATGCCAAAAATCACGTCGATCCGTTGCTTCGTTGCGGCGTGATTGAAGGACAAACCAACAAACCAACGAATAAACACACTTTCGCATTTATAATATTAATATTATGATGCCTGTTAAGTTTTTGTTTTTATTTTATTTATCATATCTACTAGCGACGCTGTCACAGGTCAGTTAAATTTGTGGGACTTTATGTGATCTTGATCCATAAATCCTTATTAAGGACGTATTTGCAAATCCCTTAAAATACATAGAATTGTCGGTACATTTTGTGACTAAGTCGGACAAAATAAAATGGAACTAAAAATTACTACATATAGATTGATCCCTTATTTTGGAAATGACTTTGTTAAAAATCTTCATTTAAAGTACTATAAAAATGATTTTCCGACACCTCTTCACACAAAATTGACGATTTAGGGGCAACTATCGGTACATTTTTTTCCGTATATATGCCGATTTTTTGTCATTAAAAAATACCATCTGTTAGGAGATATGTTCGACTAAAAATTTTGGAAAGAAAAATATTAAAAATTGTACATAATATAGTATAAAAAATAAAATAAAAATCGCTTGTATTTTTTTCGCATATTTTGCTTTCAAACGTAAATCTTAACATAGTGAAAATAAGGGTTATTTTGATTTTGCTCGGTCACTGGTTTGATTTCGTTTCAAAACTCACATATCAATTTAGTTAGTCAGTCATTTATTAAAAAAAAAAAATATACCGAAGTATCGAAATAAGTTGATTCACGCAGGTTGTAAGTACATAATGTGTGTGCGTGTGAACGATGCGAGTGTAGTAGTGCGATTTTATACCTATTTGTTTTGCAAATGCGTCCTTAACAATACCGTCTTTCCCTTCAGTTCCAGAAGCGGCGCCAACGAGAGTATCATGCTCAGCGCTCTCGTCGTCAAGTATCAAAGTGTCATGGGCGCCGCCGCCGCCGGCTTTGCGCAACGGCATCATACAGGGCTACAAAGTTATCTACGCTCCTCTTTCTACTAGCCATGGTACATTCTTCTAAACACTTCTAGTGTCTCTTTTCTTTGTAACTTTTTATTCTTTTTGTGCGTTAGTTTTAATAACACAGAAATTAAGTGGTTTGACCAATGGCAATGCTTATCTTAAAATAGCTATAATTTCCGTGCCCAATAAAGACCGTGAGTGACCATAGTTCGTGACTCACCAACAGTTTACATGATTGGAGTATCGTTTTCCTATAGCGGAGGGTGCGGAAGTAAAGCGCGTGTCCACAACGGAGACGTATCTGCACACGCTGCACAAGTACAGTAATTACTCGCTGCAAGTGGTGGCCTACACCGCCGCGGGCGACGGCAAGCGCAGCGCGCCCTCTTACTGCATGACTGAGGAAGACGGTAGGTGTCCACTACGGCCCATTAACGTCCCACTGCTGGGCACAGGCCTCCACTCTCGTAGGAAAGAGGAAATTAGAGCTTACATCCACCACGCTGCTCTAATGCGGGTTGGCGGGCTTTAACGACTATTATCATGTTAGTGACAATAACCGGGACCGACGGCTTAACGTGCTCTCCGAGGCACGGGGGTGATACACTGCCAACTTTCAACTCCAGACTGGCACTGAGAATTTCTTAACTGAAAAACCCAATACCTATCAATCTTTATGCCCGACCAGTAATCGAACCCAGGTCTTCGTGTTCCTATGCTAACCACTAGACCAACGAGGCAGTTTGGTATATTCCCATTTTATTTTGTTGTTTTATGTGGAAATACTAACTGCATTTTGTTATACATCCTATATCAGTTAGGTTTGTGAAATCAAGGCATGCATGCCACTAAAAACCAGCGTTGGAGAACCTGGAATCTCAGATCTGCACCATAGTGGTTTCGTATCTGAAATGCCCGTAGCGCAACAAAGCTGAGGCGTTACACTACTGTAAAAGACGACATTTTTAATTATCACGTTGGTTACTATAAATTATTTGGTGAAGAAGTTCCCTCGAATAAAGATCTGTCTTTCTAAAGACAAGGGGGTTATAATCCCAACACCAGTCTACACTAGTGATTCAATCCTGTGCTTAAGTACATCAGCACTTCGGAACTTATGATTGGAAATATTCCATGCCTTCAGTAGCCCGTTTATTCTATGTTCAATATTGATTGTTGATTCCAGTGCCGTCAGCTCCAGAGAAAATAAAAGCGTTGCCGTATTCGAGCGACTCTGTGCTCGTGAGCTGGTTGCCGCCCGTGCACCCCAACGGCATTATATCCCACTATACTGTTTACTATCGGGAAGCGGGACGGTGAGTACTCCACTTCTGTTTTTTCCCCGATTATCATTATGTGATAGTCATAGTCATTTATTCATAAATATTAAATACACATTATACGTCAATTACAATAATTAAAATTCACTTTCTTGATACTTAATAACATATTGTTACAATAATAATTTTCTTAAAAATATAAGATTAAGGGCTAATTTTTCAATCGTCAGATAAATTTTATCGGAGGAATAAATTTGACGTTTTGGCAGATTTTCAATACAAAACCTGTCAAAACGTCAAATTTATTCCTCCGATAAACTTTATCTGACGATTGAAAAATCAGCCCTAAATTAAATAACTTAGTCTTAAACACAATTTAGTCTTGGATCTTCCCAAGTAGAAATTCCTTATAACTATAGACTCTTCGACAAGCCAGTTTTTCATTTTTCTTTTAAAAATATTAATGTTTTGCACATTTTTTATGTTGTGGGGGATCCGATTATAAACCTCGGGGCCCATTCCAACCGCTGTACGCGAGGCTTTCTCAAGCCTGTGGTATTTTGCCATCTGCGAGTATTATGAAAGCGACAGTAGCTTTAAAGAGATGTCATTTTAGTTTAGAGATAGTATATAACAGAATTGGCCTGTCTGTCTGAGAGTTGAGATCTTTAGTTCAACGTTTTTGTGACAGGTTAGGTAAACACTCGAGCTTCACAGTGTCGGCTGATAAGAACCCGGAGATAGAACTGATGTTCCAAGTGAGGAATCTGATGGAGAACCAGCTCTATGAGTTCTGGCTGTCCGCCACCACGGGCTCCGGAGAAGGGGAATCCACGCTGGTTGTTGGACAAGGGCCCAGCTCTAGAAGTAAGTTTTATGTCTAGGTTTAGTGACGACTTTTCTAACAAATTCGTCAATGGATTTGAGTAAACTTTATTAGTCAGGCAACATGTCAGAGTGACAGTTTATGTATTTTTTGTTGGAACTATGCATTTTAACCACTAGTTACATAGTGTCAGCCAGGCAGATGTGATTGTGATCGTAACACTCATGTAAGCCTATGGAGTACGTTACAGAGAAATCTCCAAAGCGCCGCCGCTTCTATCAGCAAGCTTCGTTAAGCAACGTTGATCCAAGTCGGTAACTGGGTGGGTCACCGAATTTGGAAGTCCGAATGTGGCCTTTTCGTTTCCTCCGTGCCCCGGAGAGCACGTTAAGCCGTCGGTCCCGGTTATTATCATTAATATCTGATAATAATCGTTATAAACCTAAGAGATGAAATAGTACTCTTAGTTGAGTCGTATATGCGAAAGGATCCCACGGCATTATTATCCCAAAAACCCCTGCCATTATGTGATTAATGGAGAGGGGTCACGACCCTCAGTAATGAGGAATACGACGCAGTAATGAGGATACCCGGCGTGTGCTTACTAATACGCTAACAAAATATCTTCGCATTTCCGGTTTGGGGTACATCGGTTGGATGGTTTCAAAGTCTATAACGGACATCCATACTCCATACTAATATTATAAATGTGAAAGTGTCTGTCTGTCTGTCTGTCTGTCTGCCTGCTACGCTTTCACGGTCCATCTGCTCAATCGATTTTGGTTAAATTTGGTACAGGGGTAATTTGTATCCCGGGGAAGGACATGGGCTACTTTTTATCCCGGAAAATTAATAAAAAAAAAATTTGATTCCCGCGGGAATCAAAAAATCTTAATCTACGCGGACGAAGTTGCGGGCATCATCTAGTTATTGTTATAAACCAAAGAGTTTAAATAGTACTCTTAGTCGAGTCGTATGCAGAAGGACGTGGGAACCCACCGCATTATTATCACAAGAAAACCCCTGCCATTATGTGATTAATGGAAAGGGGTCACGACCCTCAGCGATGAGGAATATGACGCAGAGAGAGAGCGATAGAGTATTAGAAAAAGGCACACGTTTCCCTAGTTCCAGCAAGAATAGCGTCATTCGGCGGGTCGAGGCGCGTGGGGGCGGGTCGCGGCGCGCTGCTGGCGTGCGCGGCGGTGGGCGCGCCGGCGCCGCGCACGCGCTGGGCGCACGAGCGCGCGCCCGTCACGCACCACCGCTACTACCAGGTCACCAGGGCCGGCCATCTGCACATACGAGGTACATAAATCGCGTCCCGTAAGTTGACCCAAAATGGCGTAGATCAACGACCTCGATTTACATAGACGGGCCCTGTCAAACAAAGAAGTCTTGTAAGCGGGACAGCGCTATGGCGGGGACAAGGGCAGGCTTATACAATACAGGTGAGGGGCACGCCCTACAAGTCAGACGCCTGACTTTTCTATAAAATCATCATCATTTTTATCATGGACTTCCGCAAAGTAACGCCTGCTTCGATTCAATATTAGAACCTTTCAGTGTCACAGGGAACACCTATTGCTAATGACCCTACCAGGAACTTAGTTATTCACCATTTGGATATCCAACTCTATTATAAAAGCTGCAGAAAGTGTTTGGTTTCAAAAGAACACCACAATTAGGATTGATTTTGCCTCTTTTATTATTCATAAAATTTAAAAAAACATGTTAGAAAAATATACTACAAAAACTAATGCGATATTTTTCATATTCCAGAAGTAAACGAGCAGTCATCGGGCAACTTCACGTGTACAGCCACCAACAGCATCGGCGAAGACTCCATAGTGTACGTGGTGAAAGCGGTGCTGCCCCCGGGCGCGCCAGCCTTGTCTCTCCAGTACACCACGGCCACTAGCATCAAGCTGCATTGGAGTCTTCCTGCCTCTGATACCGACCAACCTGTACTTGGTAAGAGATTAAAAGCTTAATAAAAGACTCAAATTGCTTCGTTGGTCTAGACGTTAGCCTGTTCAACTGCGGCCGACGAGGTCCCGGGTTCGAGTCCCTGATCGGGCCATAACTAGAAATTCTCAGTAGGTACTAGTCCGGAGTTAAGAAGTGCGGTGTGTCACCCCCGTGCCTCAGAGAGCAACTTAAGCCGTCGGTCCCGGTTATTATCACTAACATGATAGGTAATAGTAATTAAAGCCCACCAACCCGCATTGAATCAGCGTGGTGGGTCTAAGCTCTAATTCCCTCTCTCCTATTCTCTCCTCCTAGCGGAGGCCTGTGCCCAGTAGTGGGATGTTAATGGCCTGTAGACAGTAGAGGTGGTGGTGGTTGGAAGACTCAATTAATTTTCACATTAGGTAGTGGGGCCAACTTTTGGTATTTTTGTCCGCCAAATTCCTAACTAGGTACTCCTACTAAAGCTTTTTTTTTTTTTTTTCAATTTCAATTTGATTATTAAAAAAAAAAAAAAAAAGCTAGTATGGTAATAGGTCAATTATTTTGTAAAACAACAAATATAGTTTTCATTACTCATACACGGAAAGTAGGTTTGAAGTTGCCTGAGAAGCGGGTTGAAAGTAATACTTTTCAGCCCTAGGGAGAATCGTTTTCAACTGAATTATTATTGGAGTTCAAATGAAACACGACTTTTTTTTTTTTTTATACCCGAGTGCATCCATAGACAAGAAGAAAGATAGACTTTATTCATAAAGTAAAGACAACTGATTCATAGACTTTTTATTTTGACTTTCCTTAAATTCGTAATGAAAAGCACAGTGTTTACCTCGGGATGAAAGACTTATTTAGTCCCTCGAACTATAGGCCCCCTCGCTACGCTCGGGCGCCAAACCCCGTCTCGGGACTAAATAAGTTACTTTCATCCCTAGGGTAACAATGTACTATTTCAACACGTTTTCAATGTTAGAAATGTTTCAAAATAATACCCCTAAGTTGAGAGATGTTAATTTTGTCTGAATTAGTTTTTTTCGAAAAAATCAAACTGATCCACAATGATATTCCTGGAGAGAAGTGAATATATGTGATCAAAGATAGGATGTGTTTGCTGTAAATGGCTATTTATCAGGACACACGACCAGGAAGGGTACCAATACAAAGCAGGTTTTCGTATAATGATGAAGGATCTTGTAGCATTTAACAATAAAAACTTATCTAAAACTCCAGGGTACATACTCCAGTACAAGCAAGCGTCAGAGACAGAGTGGCACAGCATCGAACTGGCGTCCGAACAGACTTCCTACACCATGGACATGCTGAAATGCGGCACCACGTACAACGCTAAGATACAGGCACAGAACAAGATATCCATGGGACCGCCCAGCGAAACGCTTACTGCTACCACAAGGGGCGGACGTAAGTTTTTTTTTATCTACTATAAATTTGCCCTTAACTGCGATCTCACCCATGCTCCTAATCGGTTTCTACACAGCATCGTACCAGACGCTAAATCGCTTGGCGGCATGTCTTTGCCGGTAGGGTGGTAACTAGCCACAGCCGAAGCCTCCCACCAGGCCAGACCAGGGAAAATTCTGAAATTATAAAAGACCTCCGCACATTAAGACAGCAGCGCTCAACACAGCTCCATGGTGGTCGTCAATGAAAAATGAAGAGACTTTACCTGCTCGTGAACTTAACAGTCAAGTTTTCAAGCTTGGGTTCACTTAAACTACCCCACTTTCTCCAGTTTTGTTAAATCTTCTACTTTGGACCGATTTTATTATTCTTTGTTTCACAGTTTGGGGTTTCGGAACCTTTAACTCCAACTTTTCAGTCCCTTGATCGGTACCTACTGGACAGAAGCCAAAATAATAGATATTGTCATCTTTTTAGAGCTACTTCCACACGCCGTGGTTTTTTGTCTCAATTCTGATCCGAGGGAAATTTTAAGGTTCAACGAAGTCCATCGACAATAGAGATTAACTAATCAGCCAAGTTTCAAGAAGTCATAACCATAATGGAAATGTATCGCCAGGTCCCAAAGCGCCGAAGCCAGAGGAGCACGTCCACACAAACGCCACCGCCATCAAAATCAACCTGTACGCGTGGCGCGACGCCGGCTGCCCGATACTTGGCTTCCGGGTCGCCTACCGTAGAGCGGGCGATGAACATTGGATACAGGTATGTACCCTTTTATAACCTTTTCCTTTTTTTTAGAAAAGAGCAACTGCTAAAGGATTTGCAACTGCTGAGTTTCTTGCCGTCTCTTCTCAGTAGAATCAGCTCTCCGAACCGGTGGTAGAGTCTTGACGTATCATAAGTGACACAAGTTGTCCTACGTGGAATAAATAAATCATTTATCATTTTCCTTGAAACTCTTATTAGGGTTCCGTACCTCAAGAGGAAAAAGGAACCCTTATAGGATCACTATGTCAGTCTGTCTCTCAACCACCTTTTTCTCGGGAACGCCGCAACGCGTGGCGGTATCAAGTTGAAATTAATATCAAATACTTGGGTCTACGGTCCTTTGGAGCTGTAAAATAATCAAGCTTCTAAGTCAATGCAATCAAAAGATACAGCTGTTTTGCTGCATATTTAGCATATTTTGACACCCGCCAATAAATCAAAACCTATAGGGATACTTCCCGTTTATCTAGAATCATCAAAGGCACAAGTACCTACCTATAGGAAAATATCAGAAAATCAATAATAAGGATACCGTACTCATAGGGTGTCGAATTGTTTGTCAGACGCTTCCAGTAAGCCAATTTCGCAGCTGATTACGAGTCATTAGTTGGTCATTATGGCATACATTTCTTGTTATTTACTACAATAACTTATATTGTATGGTGGTACAGAACCCTTTGTGCGTTAGTCTGACTCGCACTTGACAGGTTTTTGTTCCCTAGACCATAATAGGTCAGGTAGGTAAGTAGGTCTTCCAAATATGTGATAGAAGCAGGCGTTACTTGTCTAAATGTTATTGTGTATCGTCAGGCTGGGGCAGGGCTGAGCGCAGCGAGGCACGTGGTGGGCGCTTTGGCTCCGGGCGCGTGGTACGAAGTTGCGGTGGAGGCGTGGAGCGACGCCGGCGTGGAGCGAGTCACCCTTCTAGCTGACACGCACACGCTCGCCGGAGGTAACCAAACTTACTTCTTTACTTGCTTACTTTCTTCGGCGCTAGGTACAACCCTTTGTGGGTTTTGGCCTCCTCTACAGTTTTTCTCCGCCCTGCTCTACTCTTTGCCTCCTTCTTGCATGAAGGGAGCTTTCCCAGTTTCTGGAGATCTTCTTCAACACAATGTATCCATTTTTTTCAACTAGCTGATGCCCGCGACTTCGTCTACGTTGATTGAGATTTTTTGGTTCCCGCGGGCACTCTTTAATTTTCCGTGATATAATAGTAGCATATTATGTGTTATTCCAGATTATAATCTATCTCTGTGACAAATTTCATCCAGATCCGTTCAGCTGTTCTGGCATGATTGAATAACAAACATCCATCCATCCATCCAAACTTTCGCATTTATAATATTAGTAAGCAGATTAGCTTACAGATTTCACTTGCAAGATCTTTCTCTAGCGCAAAACACACAGGGAGCGGGCGGGAAATGCGTGCGCTTTCTGTACAAGCGCACGCATTAGCGACTTTTTTCAGTGTCTGATTTTAAAAACGTAACTTGCTACATTTCGACCGCGGTTTGTAAAAGCGCGATTTTTTTGTGTCCCATAATAACAGTAGGTATGGTGGCGCATAGTACTTAACAGTATGGTGGTGGTGGTAAGCATACTCCCGTAATTCCAGGGCGCATCCCGCCTCTCCTGGTGGCGGCGCCCCCGGCGGGCGGCGCGCGCACGGGCGGCGTGCGCACGGCGCTGGTGTGGTGCGCGGCGAGCGCTCTCGTGCTCGTCGGCGCGTTGGCCGCTGTCCTGTGTCTGCTGCATGCCAAGCGGAAGTGAGTGTTTAGGGATTTTAACGGGGAGGTCTGGTGCCACAGGCAAAATCAAAGAGAACTTCGCTGTGAGAAATACTTTCGTGTAGGTAGGGTTTTCGTAGGGTCTGACAAACGTTTTTTACTTTACATGCCAAATAAATATACAAAAAATTACGAGAAAAACTGTGTTTTTACTTTTTTCATTATCTTAAAAAATGGCCGAGATATTTACGATCAAAGTGCGTATTTCCGACCGAAGGTTTTTAAAAACGCGGGCGGGCGCTAACAAGCCGATGACGTCAGACCCCCCGGTCATTCGACACGCCGCTGCGCAGTGAAAATCAAAAGTGGCTGTGACATACGGACGGACGGACAGACAGACATGACGAATCTATAAGGGTTCCGTTTTTGCCAAATTTGGCTACGGAACCCTAAAAAGGGCTGAAACTAACTCGTCGTTAACTACCTATAACCACCTATAACTTCGGAAATACTGCATGTATTGAAGTGAAATAAAAACTAATGTAGGTAGGTACCTACCTAATATACAATATGATCTACGCTCCGATTTTAGGTGTATTTAATAATAATATTTTGACCCTTTTGTGTTCTCCATTCCGAGGAACAATTAAATTTTCAAACACCTACCTATCAAGTTATAACAATTTTTAAAAATGTTACAACAATAATTTACAGCGATCGCAGCGCCACAAAACTACACCCCACAAATCTCCCTCATTTTGTTGTAACTTGTAACCATCTTGTAACAGATTCTTCTGTTTGTCAAACGACCACTACCTGCGGGATAACAGGAAGTTGAGCGAGAGCAACGAAGCGGAGAGAGAGAAGCTTCGAGAGGGACACAAGCTGTACTCCTCCTCCTCTATCAACGGGAACGAGAAGTCCAACGACGATTCCTCAGGTGAATACATGATACAATTACTGTAGTAGAAGGCATTTAAATTGTAATTGAGAAATCACAGAGGTATATTAATAGGTAGTCATATAATATTATTATGTTTTTTTGTTGAATCTGTTTGTATAGTTTCGAAATTCATTGGCGGGTAGCCATATTCGTCCCTTAATCATCGTAATAGCTGTTATTCTTAATCACGAATTGTTATGTTAATATACTATATCCAATAAATTAATAATTATAGTAGAACTTTTATTAGAATCAAGATTAATTAATCTAACAAAGTGTACTAAACAAAAATCGAAAAAGTTAAACTCATACGTGGGGCGCGGCAATATTAAAATATGCATTGTATTGCCAGCGCAAAAAAAAATTATCTACAGAATGCTAATTAAGGTTTCTACACACAGTCCGGTGGCAATATTAACTGAACTAGTTCATTCATATTTTTTTTTGTTTTCACAATACTTATAATTAATTTATGATTTCTATTATTATTTTAATCGGCAAATAAATCCAATTTTTGATATTTATTATTAGGAATTCAGTTTTGTCCTTATTTCTTCCTTATTATTATTGCGACTAATGAATGTATCAACTATCAAACCTTATTTTTTTTTTATTGTAGCGGAACTGTACGAGATAAGTCCTTACGCGACATTTGGCGGTGGGGCGGCGGCACACTCGCTGCAGTTCCGTACGCTCGCGCGCCGCGACGATGACGCCGCGCCGCCGCATCGCCGGCGAAGACGCGCTTGCGACCATTATAGATACGGTGAGCAGAACACGTGATAAAGCACTTACCCTAATGACGTAAGTTTTTGATTCCCACGGGAACTTTTTAATTTTCCGAAATAAAATGTCCTTCCCCGGATACAACCTATCCCAGTACCAAATTTCATCAAAATGGGTAAAACAAATGAGCCGTGAAAGCTTAGCAGACAGACACACTTTCACATTTATAATATTAAGTATGAATTTGCAATGCAATCAATTTATTTATTTAATCAGAGGTCTTTGCTGAAAATCCTTTGTCAGTGGAGTCCCCATAATATACTGTAAGCCTACATACACACAGCACAATTGTTTTATTTCACTACAAGTTAGCCCATGACTACAACCTCACCTGATAAGTTAACTTAAAGTTATATTTACTTTAATTTATATTTTTCAGACGAGTCAAGTTTATCAAAGTGCTCAACAGTGGAAGCGAGGCACAGGCTGCGCGCCACCCCTGCCCCCACGCCCGCGCCCGCGGCCGCGCCCGCGCCGCACTGGCGGGAACGGTCAGACTCAGATGACTACAGTGACAGCGCTGCCAACACCACCACCAAAGGTGAGCGATCACTCAATAATATGTATGTTTTCCCTATAATGCTGGTCTGGTCTACGCTTATAATAAAACTAGCTTTTGTTCGCCCGCGTGGACTACACCAATTTTGAACCCCTATTTTACCCATTTAGGGGTTGAATTTTTATAATATTTTCTTAGCGGATGTCTGCGTCATAATAGCCATCTGCATGCCAAATTTCAGCCCAATTTGTCCAGTGGTTTGAGCTGTGCGTTGATAGATCAGTCAGTCAGTCAGTCAGTCAGTCGCCTTTCCTTTTATATATTTAGATTTAACTTTATTCATTTGAGAATTAAAAAAATATACACAAAAAATATACAGTAATATTGCAAAAGGAATTAAACGGTACAGTGGCAGAAAGCATCGTGAGGAAACCTGCATACCTTACAAGTTTTCGATAGTGCGTGAAGTGTGCCAATCCACACTTGGACAGCGTGGTGGGCTATGGCCAAACCTTTCTCGTTCTGAGAGACTCGTAGTGAGGAGTATTAAGCTGGCCATTAGTTAAAATAATAGAATATGATTCTGATGATAATAAAATTTTAATGTGACCAAGTAAACATAAGAGCAGGCTTCAAGTTCATGTTAATAGTCTGGCAGTGTCACTTACCACATGCAGCAGAGTGAAAAGAGTAATTACAAGAAAGAACCACAGTTGAAGAACTGTCTTATGGACAATAAAGCCACTGAAAACATTATAAGTAGCGTTTCTCGATGGAGTGACCTTCTCCCAACCCTCAACGCATTCAAAAAATCTGCTTATAGTCCAAAATCAATTATGACTGATTGCAGATAGCATGGAAGAAGATTAGTTATTTACTAAAGCATATTTGAATGTCAGGTTCAGGTGGTTCCGGCGGCGGCAGCGCGTACGGGAGCGGGCGGCGCACCGCCAGCAGGTAGACCAGGTACCTCCCCGCGCCCCGCCACCCACCACCCGTCACCCGCACCACCACTCACCCGCAGCGTTCATCACCACTCACCACCACCACCACCACCACCACTAGCCATCGCCACCAAGTATTACAATTGGGTATTTGACAACTAGTCAAATCAGCTACTTTTTTTCAAACGTCAAAACGCGTGCTTTGTCCGCGGATTTTGGATGAAATATTGAATGGTGACGTCATCAAAAATCGACTTACTTTTTTTAATTTAATCGATAGTTTAAAATGGTTACTCAACATTAAACTAGCAGGGAACGTGGGTGTTACGACTTTTGGGAGATTCTCTATTTAGTAAGCACTAAAAGATAATTTATTTGACTTGTAGTCAAATACCCAATTGAGATGTAGCTGTTTGAACTGAATTGTTAGACACATTCCTTAACGTAAAGTATTCCTTAACGTAAGCTTAGCATTTAACAGACAAGTCAGTGAGAAGTAAAATTTGAATATGAAAATGCTCAACGTGAACAATCAAAAATTAAGCTTGATAATTTTAATACAAACAATAATTAATTTCTGTAGAATAATGAAAGTAAAACGTAATATTCGAAAAGTCCAAAGACAAGGGACCACGTCTTGGGAATTGGGATGGCAAGCATCCATTGGATGTAGAAAGCCTATTTTAACTCTAAAGCAAAATCTGACGCTAAATACAAAGAGATGATTAAAAATAAAACTATAATTTATGATTTTTTCTATTTTTATTTACAAAGACACGTTTTTTTTACAGTGGAGGTCAAAACGGGAGCGACGGGCTCTCGGGGGTATTTGCGCCGGTGCCTCCTGATATATCTTCGCTAATAGATAAGTAAGTACTTTTACAGTCTATTAACATGAAAGTATATAAAAACAAGCAGGCTAAACCGGCAAAAACTTAAAAGAGTTTTCTCATCATCACGCGTTCTATAACATCTTGCGGGAAGAGTTAAAGATCCTTGGAACCCTGCAAATAGGCAGATGATAATAATTGATAAGATCTAGAAGTCAAAAAGTTTTTTTTAAATTCCATTTTATTTCAGGTACCAACAAAGAAAGGAACAAGAACGTCGGGAATGCACAATCCACGTGTAACATTCCATGGTCCATTGTAGATTTTATATATTTAGAGCGTCTAAAAACTAAATCAACAAAACCGTTCAAATGTTTCAACCATTTTCCATGAATTTTGTTGCAAAATAGGTAAGCTTGCTTGTATATCGGAACGAAAAGGATTTAGTCAATTGCTATTAAAAAACGTTTAAAATTTTATAATATAACTTTTTATGCTAAAATATTATAAAAATCTACAATATTTTTATTTCGTAGCTTCAAGTCACTTTTCTTTTCGATTCGATCAGCTGATGCAACTGTAAATGAAATAAGATAAATTTATTTTTTAAGCAGAATATAATAAAAAATGCTATAATTATTATGGAATGCTTCTCTCAAAAATAAGTAAATAAGACGTACCTACTTTATGTTTTTTTATTAATATACGTATTTTCATAATTGTTTGTTGAGATTACATTGAAGGCCATCAGGCAAATTAAAGCCTAGTTTATAAAAACTTAAAAGGACTTACAAACTTTGTGATTCCATCGTTTGTACGATACCCATAGCTAAAAGTGTTATAAATTATTCGTTACATAGAAAATATTTACCTATTTAATATAATTTATTTAAATTTTAAACGCTGTTGCTGACAGGTTTTAAAATAATAATTAATTGGATGAATGGATTTGTACATACTAGAATTGTAAGTAGATAATTTTGTTTGATATAAGTAATTTGTGCGCTGAATAAAAGGAAAGTAAGTACATAAATAATTGATAAGACGAATAAGTCTACCTTTATTGCACTTTTTTATGATAAGAGGTACATTACGTCAATTGGGTATTTGACCTTACTATTCAAATAAATTATTTTTTAGTGATTATTAAATAGAGGATCTCCCAATAGTCGTAATTAATATCCACGTCCCCCGCTAGTTTAATGTTGAGTAACCATTTTAAACTATCGAAAGTGCGTTGAATTTTGATGACGTCACCGTTCAATATTTCATCAAAATCCCATACAAAGCACGCGTTTTGACGTTTGAAAAAAGTTACTGATTTGACTATTAATTGTCAAATACCCAATTACGGATGTTCCTTATATACGGCGTATAGATTTTATGAGAGAAATGTAAATGTCATTAAAAATGGCACTAAATTATAGCTTAAAAGTAAAAACGCATACATAGCAAAAGAATTACTTATTAAGTAAAATGCAATTTTTTTTGGATAGAAGCAGGCGTTACTTTGCGGAAGTCCATGACCACGGAAGTCATGTAAAGTGACGATCGTGTCGAAAGGTCCGGCTTTTATACCCGTTTTGACATGACTCATACTGAAGCCCCGCCCCCTCCCCCCTATTAATATTTATTACTTTATACACATGCATTTTGGTAATGATAATGAACAAGTACTTAGCATACAGTTGTTATCAGGCCGTTACCTATTTTTCGGTACATATGAAAAAACCCTAAGCATGATAGTCTGTTTAGTTTGGGGTAAAGCCAAGTTTTAAAAAACTATTACAATCTTGAAGACTTGCGTATAGTTTAAATGCGATTTTTACTTCTAGCTCGATTAAGTGTACATGACTATATAAACTATTAATAATATGCTTACCCATGTAATATTACTTTTGGACAACATTTTTACAATATTTTATATGACTTATTTAACAATAGGTATAGGTACTTGTCAAAAATAATTTACAAGTGGATATTTTGTGCGCATATTTTTTATGTAAATAAAAATATTATTAATAATTATTTGCATAGGTGCCTACTGCCTAGTTACTTTTGATTGTAACAGCTATTCTGTATTTCAGTGTTCTAACTTGAAAATTAGCTTAGATCGTTTATCAATCTGAAGTTTGAAAAAAACATAAATTACTGCCTGGATATACTTATGTACGACGTTAAATATTTATTGAGATGCTAATAGAAAGTCACTCGACAGATATATGTACCTATTTAATAATAAAATCTGTGGCGAGTAAAACTAAAAAGCCTAATAATGTGATAAGTTTCTCAATCAATTGAAGGCATTTTGTGTAGATAATATTATATGACAAAAGTTTTGTCACGTTTTACAAACAAGGAAATATGTGAATTAAAAAATTTTCTTTAAAATTCAAATCTTCATCAATTCATGGGTATAAGAGTGTCTTTTTACCAGAGATGTGCTACATAACTAAGCTACGGATGTGTGTCAAACTCACTAATAGTGAACGCTTGATCTAACATTTAGCGATCTAAGCTATGAGATTTAATTAAGCGCTCTTATTGGTGGATTTGACGTACATCCGTAGATTAGCAACTTAGCAAATCTCTGGTGGAAATGCACTTAATAATGGTTGAATTTTAGATTTTTTAAGTTTTTACCTACCCATGAGTGTAAATATTAATGTTATCAATTCGAACTAGGAACAGACCTGTTGCTCTATTCCGTAAAAGCTGAATCAATCATTGTAACGATTCTAATTGTTGTGCTAATGGTATTCAAGCTATGACGGTGGATTTTGACCAATATAGAGAGAGCCAATCAGAGGGATTGTTACAATGTAGCAATAATTTTTCCATAATAGGGCCCCAGTTTATTTGTTTATATTATTATTCGTTGTGAAAATCTGAGTGACGTTTATAGTGTAAGAGTAATCTTAAGTTAAATTTAAAACGGCTGTTCCAAACCGCAAAAGATACATATCATAATAATAGACTGCTAATTATAAGCGATTCGTAATTCTTTTACTGTATTGTTGGTTAATAGTTGATTAGCCTTTAATTATACACTATTGTATAAAAATCTTTCTATATACATGTTGTGTAATAATAAAAATATTAATTTAATAATAGGAAGAATGGTGAAAATAAAAATGTGTGTCGTATAATTATCTACTTTTTTATTTTAAACCTATCTATTCCACTTCTAAATACTAATTATATTAAGATACACAGACAGACAGCTATGCTATAATATTCAAAATTAAAAGAAATTGCGGAAAAGCCATCCTTATTTTTGAAAGTGCTTTCGTGAAGAGGGCATAGGCATTCCTCCTCCATGCATCGTCATCCTCAGTGCTGAGGGTCGTGATCGTTGCCACAAAGTATCTTTTCTTTTACGATGTTACGCCATCTTGGTCTGTCCGTGGCATGGTGTAGAGCAACGTGGACCGGTGTGCCGAGTGTGGTGCATATTTGGTCGGCCCAACGCATAGGGCTACGTCCTCTTGGCCTCTTTCCTTCCACTTTGCCCGTTAGCAGCAGTTTCTCCAGGTTGTCAGGGTTTCTGCGGGCAATGTGTCCGAAGTACCTACTCCAAGGTTCTCCGTAGGCAAGATAGCTTGGTGGTAATCTTCAGTTGCTTTAGGATGGAGGCGTTGGTTCTGAAAGCCGTCCAGGGTATCCTAAGCATTTTCCTCCAGCACCACATCTCAAAGGCATCTATGCGTTTACGGTCTGAAGATCGGAGAGTCCATGTCTCAGAGCCGTATAAAAAGATAGAAAAAAACCAGGGAATTCACTAGTCTCTGCTTTGTGCGTGTCGATATATCTCTGCTACTCCAGATCTTCGATAGCTGGGACATAGCATTTTTAGCCATGCCAATCCGCCTGCGCAGTTCTGGTTCAGATGAACCATAATTATAGTTCAACCATTGTTGGTTATGCAAGAGCCAAGATATACATATTATGCATAGGTATTATAGTAGTTTAAAATAAATAATAATCGTATTTTAAATTTATTATGTACTAGACGAGATATTATTATTTTTGCAAAATTCCGAGGGAACTAACGAATAAGATGTGCCGTTTGCAAGAGGCACGTCTTATATCACGACTATGTTGATAGTCAGTGTGGCCAGTTCTGTAGGTATACTTACTTAACAGAATCTCTTTAACTAAAATTACTCACTCTAACCTAAACTCTCTAAACTACATCTCTTTTCCGCAGAGAGTATTATGAAAAGGTTAGTTAGTTTAGTTTAGAGAGTCTTCAAAAGAATTAGCCTCATCCTCACATCTTTATCATTACTTACTTATAACTGTTCAATTTTGATCAAAATCATAAAACATACAATTTTTATAAAAAAGAAAAAGGGTTTAACTACAACAGCATCTAATTAAATAAAATTCAAAGTCCTGAATGACATAAATATCAACGCACAGCTTAAACCGCTGGTTCTAGAGACATGAAATTTGGAGGGTGTGTTCTTTGTGAAGACTAGGTATCCACTAAGAAAGGGTTTTTCGAAATTCCACCCCCAAAGGGGTAAAATAGGGGTTGAAAGTTTGTATGAAAGTCCGTCGTTTTTCAAGTTATAGCCATGAAACTTGGTATATGAGCTGCGGGCTAAAAATGAAGAAATACGTGTTTCACAGTTTTTGAAAATTCAACCCCCAGAGGGGTGAAATACTGGATGAAAGTTGGTATGAAAGGCCTTCTTTTCTCAAGATATTTTTCAAGTTAAATCTACGAAACTTGGTATTTTGGCTTTTGTTAAAAATACAGAAGGATGTGTGTCACATTTTTAAAAATTCCACCCTCAACGGGGTTAAGTAGAGGTTGACAGTTTGTATGAAAGTCCGTCGTTTTTCAACCTGCTATAGCCATGAAACTTGGTATTTGGGCTTTCGCTAATGATGAAATACGGATTCTATCCCCAAGGACGTCAAATAGAGAGTTTGTCCTTCAATCACGCCGCAACAGAGCAACGGATCGACGTGATTTTTTGCATGGGTATAGTTGGGTACTTGGAGAGTGACACAGGCTTCTTTTTAGCCCGGAAAATTAAGGCGTGCCTGTGGGAATTAAAAAACTTAAGCCACGTGAACGAAGTCGCGGGCGTCCTCTATATTAAATATAATCATAAAATAGACAACCAGTTTCAAAGATCGGTACTTATAATATTATGAAAGATTCGTTATAAAAGTGCTTTAAAGAGTCATATCATTTTAATCGCATTGGGGAAATTCAGTCATATGCAGTAATAATATTGTACCTACATTCGTAATGTACATTATTATAAACTTGAGCTCAAGTGGCTCCAAAGTCCAAGCAAGGCGCATGGCGCATGCTCCAATCGTAAAACGGTGCTTCAAGCCCAAACCCTGCGCTAAACTCTTGCACTTGTTTGTGTAAAGAGTGGGCGTGGCTAAAGAACCGCCAGCTGGCCCGGATTGCAACCGGTCTATGTATACTGGAGCTTTGATTGGATTTATCGTGGAATTAAATTAATATTTTACGCTAGCAACCCTGAGGCCTGGATTAGTATTTGCCGAGCTGTTGCAAGGATTGTATGCTGTTATTTTAAGCGTACAGCGTAATTTTAAAATTATTTATTCGCTACACAATCTAATAGGTATTTTAAATGAGCAAAGAATCACAAGAGACTGAAGAGTGGTGCGCGTGATGATGCAGTGAAAATATGTTCGTGAGAATTTCAGGAATAACATTGGGTGTATTGTTTTGGTCCCATTGAAGTATATTGATTTATCGTAACGAGTAAGCCAGTGACCTGTTTTTCGTATTTTTGTTATGCGAGTCTCGTAAATAATTAATAGTAGCCATAAATTGCAGTGTCCGGAACTTGGGAGTCATTCATTCATGAAACTGTGAAGAGACATGACTCCAACGAAATATCGCTTATGATTAACATTTAATGGTGCAGTTTAGTCTAAATACATAAATAATTCTTCGTTATGGTGTGTTCTCCACAATGATGACGCCTATCGAAGAGAAGAAAGATGAAAAGGTAATCATTTTTAAATTCCCTATTGCTGAGTTCCATTGTGATCTTCAATTATTGTTTCTGTCAGTTATGTACATAATTAGGTAATTATGCAGTAAGAACCTTTTGAATTAACTCCATGAGATTGTCACGTTCTAGTATTTACCAACTTAAGTAGTTGATGTTTGTCTAGTTGTGCATTCTAGTGTTATTGGGAATCCTTACAGACTTCTTAAGTTAGACATTACCTACCCCCTGCTAAGATTGCCTAAATTAGAATTAAGTAAGTACTTACGTACTTAAGTAGAGATTTTTTCTGTTTCTATTATCAAATTTAGCTGTGAAGAGTTCAATTTGCTTGTGAAAATATACCAGTACTAGCAATAGTTTAAGTAAATCTGTTACTTACTTAAGTAAATTCTGATTTGATTATGCTTTATACTGGTAAGTACTAAGTAAATGAATAATTATGACTTGCGTGTTTCAGAAGCCATCTCCAACAGACTCTTTAGTTATTCATACAATAAGTATTAAAATTTGTATTATCTTTCAGTAAATCAATTTAAATAACAATATATATACTTTATTTACTTACTTAGATTACTTAGGTATGCCGGTTAGTTATGCTTTGTCAAGAATTTTCCACTTGTAAGGAAATTATATTTTATTCTACGGAGAAGAGCCAGCAAGAAACTTTTTTTTTCATTTAAAAATCAACAAGTTATCTTCTTGTAGACTATCTTGAAGTCTTTTGACATGTTAGGCAACTTTTTATCTAATGTTACTTAAGTCATTAGTTAGCGTCTTATCACTGACTAAGTAACCATTATGTTTAAAAATTATGTCATCTTATTACTTTTAAAGAACATAACTAACTACTGTATATGTCTATTTAGTAAAAACTGTTATTGTATGGTCATAAGGATCACACAATAAATAAATTATCGAATAAACTAAAAAAACTAAATCTAAGTACCATTATTTAAAAAAGGACTTTTTGAATATCTTTTAGATCATTATTTTTATACAGTACAAGAGTTCTTGAATTCTTAAATAAGAATATTATATTAATTCAATATTCGGATGTTGGTAACGATAAAATATGCTTGTACATAATAACATAATAACATCTTGTCTGTGCCATATTTTACCAAATAAATATTTACTTTACTTTACTGTAGGTGTAACTACTTAATAAGAGGACAAATTACTAATCCTTATGTACCTAAGTACTAATATTATAAACTGGATGATGCCTGCAACTCCAACCCCGTTGATGAAGTAAGGTTTTTGATTCCTGGGGAACTCTAGTTCCACAAAATGGTTGAAAAAATAGGTGAAAATGTGTGTGTCTGTCTGCTACGCTTTCACAACCCAACTGTGCAAACCATTTTGACAAAAGGAACAATTAGGTTGCATCCCTGGGAAGATCTGGCTTATTTTTGTTAAGCTCAGTAGCTTCCAAAATTCCAAAACTAACACCAGTGTGTTAGTTTTGGAATTTTTCTTATTCTAAAAATGTTTTAAAAATATTACTCAAGTAGGTACTTAAGTACTTTAAAAGTAAACAGATTCAATGAATTAACTTTACAAAATTACTTAAGTACTTTCCTTTTTATTTATACTTAAACTGTAAGTAAGTACTTAAAACTACTTTATATTGCAAAAAAAGTGCTGAGTTAAAACAATGCAGTCACCATTGTTACAGTGTACAGTTTCAACCTTCGCCTGTATTTAGCTACAACATAATATAGCTAAGTAACTAGGTAAGTACTTACCATTCAACTGAGGTCCTTGTGACTGCTTCACCACAATAGGTTCTCATTACAAAGCGTTGATTACTTTGACACCTGTTGACTTTTACTGCAGTAACTAACTACAGTTATTTGGTTACCTATGAAGGGAAATGTGGTTCAATTAAATTGAAGTTCTGCTAAAGCGTGATAAAGTTCTAAACAACCCATTTACTTAAACTAGCTAATGGCTAATTAGCCATGGGATAATAAATATGGCTTAACTATCATAGTTAGGCTGCCTATGTAGTTAAGACAAATTATGTGTTTGTCTACCTAGGTATATAAAAATCTCAACTACAATATAGAGAAAAGTTTGGACTCGCTCAGTCACTCATTGACTCTTCAATGCTCTTGGACTTATAAGGCTAAAATTCTGCAAAGTTTCCCTTGAGAATGTAAGTACTTAAATAAAAAATACAGGGTGGATTTTTAAAAATTCCAACATGAGCAGAGCCGCGGGCGGTGGCTACTGGCTAGTATAAGTAAATGATTCAAAGTGGATGCTGTACCGATACTGTACACTTTTTGCACCCGAAGTGTGTTGAATTTAACAAAAGTTAAATTAGTGGCATAATGGTGACAGTAAAGTACTTAAGTACTTAAGTAAATAACTTAAAACTGCTAAAGTAAATTTAAGTACCAGGATTATAAAATTTACAAATGCACCCTGGCGTGACAAACCCACAACAAACTTAGCTGGGTATGATAACTGCTTCATAGTCAGGTAAAAGAACAATAACTCAGCAGTTATTGTTAGCAGTGGGCACGACCTGAAAATGACTGTCATACAAAGAGCTCAGCGCGATAGTTATACAAAGTAGAAATCTGAATCATGGTGAAAGCCTGTAGCACTTACTAAGGCCTGGGCAGATAAAGCGCGACGCGTGACAGCAGCATGGTAGAATGTCTTGTCTCTACGTCATGTACGATTTGCGAAGGAACTGTAATGATGACATACATGAGCACTTAACACTGTAATTCAAGACCTGTATTTAGTTAAATTTAGTTAGAATTAAGTAAGTAGTTAAGTACCTTGTATTGTTGATAGAATTTGAGCATCTTTGATGTTAGAGTAATGGAGTTGTTTAAAACCTCAAGTTCGTCAATCTACAACCAGCGCTCCAAGCGGAAACCGTGCGAAATTAAAATCTGAGGAAGCTACTGATTCACTTTTAGGTCCATTTTACTCTGACCCTGTTAACTATTTTTTCGATGATCGAATTATGTAAGTACGAGTAAGTATATCCATGTTGGTGGATCGTAAAATCTCATACTCATCTGGTACTTGTTACTACTTGTTAAAAAACGGTAAGAAGCTGCAGTTAGCCTAAAATGAATAATTAGAATAACTATTACAACCTATATACCTACTTAACAGCAGTAATAGTATGTAACTTCATATTAGCACGCTTCATCAATGTATCATTGCAACTTCTATAGTTAGGAACCGTTGCCGCTGCGCGTTTCGTCTATCCCAGCCTTTATATACGCGTAGTTTGAAATGTAGGCTGAAATAAGAGGCAGACACAGCAGCGAGCGATGGGAGACGCTAAAAGGAAGCGGAAGTTATTGACCTGATAACGGCAGGACTGATGACCCGTGACCTAATACAGGAGACCTAGTTTATGAACACTTTTTATGATAGTTACCTACTTTAGTTAGTTATTAACTATTTTGCAAATAAGTAGACTTTTATTGAATTTCGGAAAGCTTTTGATGACAATTTGTCAAGTTTTCGGGCGGCTTCGATTGCGGTTTTTAAGTTATTACTTAATGATTATTTTTAACGATAAAAAAAGAGTATGTTGAGGAGAACTCAAACTTGACTTCACAAAAATGTTATCAAAGTCTGGCAATCCGCATTTGGCCAGCGTTGTTAATAGCCAAAAATCTTCTCATTCTGAGAGGAAACCCATGTTCAGTGGTGGGCTAGTGATGGACTGACATGGAATGATGATAATTTCGTGAAAAAGGAAATAGTTAATATGTATAATAAACCGTTGTACTAGGTGAGCGACAGAAGCAACGCTATGCAACGCGATACGACGCCATAGAAAATGACAGACGTAGGTATCTATGCGACAATGTAGGCCACGTGAAGGGTTCCGCTACTGTTTGATACTGTCGCGTCACATCGCGTTGCCGCGTTTGTCGCTCAACTAGGACCAAGGTTAAAATATCAGCGACGAAGATGAATTGACGTGTTTGTATTTTGAACCATTAGGGTTCAAAATACAAACACGGCTTTATGTAATTACTAGGTGATGCCCGCGACTTCGTCCGCGTGGTTTAAGGTTTTTGATTCCCGCGGGAACTCCTTACTTAATTTTCCGGGATAGAAAGTTCATCTATCCCCATGCCAAAAATCAGGTCGATCCGTTGCTCCGTTGCGGCGTGATTGAAGGACAATCCAACAAACCAATAAACCATCAAACCAACAAACAAACACACTTTCGCATTTATAATATTAAGTATGAAGTATAATGTATAGAATATAACAGAATAATTTATTTAAAAGAATGTGGTACAATTCGGTCTTAATTCGCTGACACATTCATTAGTGTGCAAGTTAGTCTAATTCATCACTGCATAATATAACGTTTAAAAGTATACATTATGTAACTAATAAAAGATTTTGATGCCTTCTCAGCCATTACGCTGACGGCTTGTCTGCCTTCTCAGCCATGCCAACTATAATCTCGGCTTGCCCTCTGTGAAGCAGAGCACAATTATTGCGACAACGCTTTCACTCGCCTTTTGTAACGCTTCGCTGTACCTCGTCGCTGCCTCTGCGTGGTAGAAACTGCTTTCTGAATCGGTAGCGAAGTGGGTTACCTATACTCATCATGAGGGAATGAACCCCATTAAAAGAAAGCGTTGTCGCACTGTTTGTGCTTGGGCTAGAGCTCGTGATTTCCATCACTAAACCGGAAATCCACGAAAAAGCTGACTGTAGCGCATTGTATTTTCAGATCCGCACCGGCATGGTGCAAGTGTCAGACGGCAAGTCCCGGCCTCGGCCCGCGCGCCTCGTGCTCACGATGGAGGCGGTGACGGTGCAGCGCGAGGTGGTCATACCTCCCCAGCCTCCCCGCGACAAGAGCGTGCCCCACGCTAGAGTGAGTGTCTCTAGATCCGCGCCGGCATGGTGTCAGGCGGCAAGTCCCGGCCTAATGGTATCAGTCCTACCAATTGTCCACACCAAAGCATATAAAAGCAGCATTTAAGGAAAGTTTAGCGGCCACTAAGTGCTGGAACGTTCTACCACCACCTCTTAAGTTTGATTTTTGTGATCAAATAAAAAACGTTTTATTTTCAATCCACATCTAAATACATATGTTAGTCATCTCGAGTATTTAAGTAATTTGGATCAAAATTGCCTTTTATAATGAATATCTTAGGAGATAATATTATAGGACTAAAGTAAATCGCGCTTCCAAGTTGATGCAGCCATGTCCCTATGTTACCTTTAGGGCACTCTCATAACACGAAATAAAGATGATTATCGCAGTGCTAATGTAGAGCCTGATTTCCTGGAATTGCCAGGAATTTCCTGACATTCTTTCCAGTTGTTTACTTTCAAAAGGGAGGACACTTCCTCTCTCGATTTGGACGTTGACTTTGACGAACGTTTAAAGGTTGAAAAATACAGAAGGGTTGTCAGGGAATGCAGTGTGCATGCGCGATGTTCAGAATAGTTGTTCAAATCGTTGCCGAATATTCTGAACCAGAAATTTATCATATCAAAAAGGAATTTCCTAGAAGATATTTAGGGTCTTCAAAACGATATTTTCCAGGAACGAATGGTGCAGCTGACGCGGCAGAAGGTGGGCGGACTGGGGCTGAGTATAAAGGGCGGCTCGGAACACAAGCTGCCCATACTCATCTCCAAGATATACAAGGACCAGGCGGCCGACCAGACGGGCCAGCTGTTTGTTGGCGACGCCGTTATCAAAGGTATCATTACATGCTATTTTTTTTTATCCACTACAAGTTAGCCCTTGACTGCGATCTCACTTGATGGTAAGTGACGATGCAGCCTAAGATGGTAGCGGGCTAACCTGTTAGGGGCATGGCAGTTATATTAAACCCATACCCCTATATTCGGTTTCTACACGGCATCGTAACGAACCGAAGCCTCCCACTAGGCTATTGGGTGTTTGAGGGTATTTGACAAGAAGCTTGTTTAGTAAGCCAGCAAGCTTACGCGAACGAGTGGAGATATGAGGTTGAAATGAATATTAAATACTTACGTCTACGGTCCCTTGGAACTGTAAAAAAATCAAACTTCTAAGACTCTATGATATGCCTTCTTTTTAATTGGAAAAATATGAATGTACACAGACTAAGTCCATAAGTTAAGCTCATTAATAATTATTACAACATTATTTTATGTACTTATATTTTAATTTAATTAATTATAACATAATCTGCAACATCACAAGCATGGAAGCCGCACAAGTGGCGATCCAGGGCAAATGATAGCATTTCCGCGCCCGTTCGCATTTACCGGTGTTTTATACACTTTGTACAGTTTCATTCCTTTCACGTTTAATTGAATTTGCTGCCTGCACTCGACGCTGCGATGCCTCTTCAAAGAGCGGGCTTTTAACTCTACCAAGTATTTGTTTTGTTCAAACAACGCATTAAATGTTATAAATGAAATGTCTGTTGAAGTAATGTACTCGTATAGGAAAGAGTTTTCGTTTATCCTTGCATCCTTTTTCCAAAAACTTATAGCAGACTATTGCTAATGATCACTCCAGGCCCGTCGCGACATCTACCTTTCCTCAGGCAATATCCTATGTGAGCGACGAGATACGATACAACTCCATAGAAAATGACCCAAGGCACTTGGCACCTTTTTAACAAGATTGTAATGCACGATGATTAAGACAGCAGTAATATTAAAGCACGCACGAGTATCACACTTTGTTCATTGGGCGTCCAAAATTATACTAAACTTATCTAGACGTCAACGTAGGCCACGTGAACGGTCGCGTCGCGTCGTATCGTGTCGCACTTGTCGCTGATGTAGGACAGGACCTTAGTTGTAGTCACGGACGACAACACACAAGCCAAAGAGAATATAACCACTACGTTTTAGCGACTGTGCGACGCGACGCTAGCAACAAACAAAATGTATAGAAACAATCAAGCTTCACACAAGGCGTTTAATGTTTCACTATGATCGGCCGAGCGAAGCGAGCTCGAGTTTAGTTGAGGTCCTTGTGCCTGTAAATAGGGATAATGACAACTCAATCAAATCAGCAACTCTTTATCAAACTTAAAAACGCACTTCTAGTATGGAAGTTGTATCAAATCCACAGCTGTGAAGTTATAAAATTTCAACGCACTTTCTTTCTTTAATCTATATTTTAAAATGGTTATTAAACTTAAACCTAACCGAGGATGTGAAGTTTAGGTCTTTTGGAAGACTCTCTATTTAATAATAATCAGTTAGAAACAATTAATTTTTGATATAGGCATCATAGCCCGCCAACCCGCATTGGAGCAGCGTGGTGGGTCTAATCTCTATTTCCCACTTTCCTATGAGAGTAGAGGCCTGTGCCCAGCAGTGGGACGTTAATGGGCTGTAGTAGTATAGGCATCGTCCCTATTGTAATCATCTCTTTTATAACGATACTTACGTGGTAACTTGTATTGTGTTCCAGTGAACGGCGAGTACATAACGGCGTGCAAGCACGACGACGCAGTGAACATCCTGCGCAACGCGGGCGACATCGTGGTGCTCACGGTGAAGCACTACCGCGCCGCCACGCCCTTCCTGCAGAAACAAGGTATGGAGCTCACCATATACAATAACATACTCTTTGTTATGCAGAACATTCATCTTAAAGGCGCGGGATATATACAAGAATTGATGGGTGCGGGCGAGGTGCAGGCGCGGCGCCGCTTCTATCTATATATCTAATCCTTACTAATATTATAATCGCGAAAGTCTATATGTATGGATATATACGTTTTATCAACGGAAAAATAAAGTTTTCCGACAGGAACAAAAAAAAAACGTGTGGTGTCGTGGGACACCAGGTAGGAACAAAGTTCCTTATTTTTATTTTTAAATAAATTATTACAATATGAACAGCTTAACACTAAGGCATTAAAGTTTAATTTGGAATGTAGTATATTTATATGTAAGACCTTTTGTCTTCCTTAAAAAAATCTTACTCCACGCATTTACGGACGGACGCGTCCACGCTGGACGTTTTTTGCCGGCTAGGGTACCCCGTCGTCCCATAAGGAACTTTGTTCCAAAAACCTTAATCCACGCGGACGAAATCGCGGGTATCAGCTAGTGATTCGTGATACAGAATGATTCAGTGGTATTCATGACGGTATTTGAATATAAAGCTGTGCATGTGTTCGCCAGCGGACGGCGCTTCGGACACGGACAGCAGTACGGGGGACGAGCACCCCTCGCTGCACCGAGTGGACGCCAACTGCAACTCCGAGCGGACGGCCGACACCAACGGAGGCTGGCAGGTGCGTGCCGTGACACACTGATGCTGAGATCTATAGAGCGATAGACTTTGCTTAGACTATCGTCTAGTGACGAAACGCGACGTGAGTAGGTATTTTCAATAATGCTATCTGTTTCACAACGCTTCGCTGCCTTCTCCGTATCGTGCGATAGAGAGATGTGCAAGTCCAGTAGGCATATGCCTACATTTTATTCTTGAAATATTGTTTCGGGTGATAACGTTTTTACCCTCCCAAACGTCTACGAAATTAGACAATTTTGGTCTCATTAGATTCAGTACACCTTAATCTAGGCTCGTACGTTTTATTTTTTAGTATTTTAGTTTAGTTAAATTTAAAAAAATTAAAATACTCGAGGTAGTTTTTAGGTCAAAAATATGGATATTTAGACGCCAATAACTTTTAACATAAGCAATATTTCTTTAAAATTAAAACGTACGTGCATAGTTCTTCATTGTATCTGCAACATTTCTAAAAATTATAAAAATTGGACAACATTTACGGGAAGAAAAACGTTATCGCTTTTTGTATGAAAATTTACAACTAGACGATCCTCTTAAGACATGGATATAACGAGACAGATTTATGTTACTCACATGTTAAAGTTCATCTCGATTTAACTCAAAGTACCTAAAGTCTGAGCCAAGTCAAAGTACGCTCTATAGATCTCAGCCTGACACACTTTACCGGTAAACGCAAACACACAGGACGCGGGCGCGGGTCGGTCGGATGCCTCGCGTGAGACGCGCGCTCGTTGTCTTCACACACGACGCGGGCGCGGGGTGATGGCGGGTCGGGCGCGGATGTACTTTGCCAGCGGCAGCGCATTATGCATATTGATTGAAGTTTGAAATCAATCAGCTGCTATGTTCTCTCTCAAAACAGTATTTTGTAGTTTCTTTTTTTTATCTACTACAAGTTAGCCCTTGACTGCGATCTCACCTGATGGTAAGTGATGATGCAGTCTAAGATGGTAGCGAGCTAACCTGTTAGGGGCACGGTAGTTATATTAAACCCATACCCCTATTCGGTTTCTACACGGCATCGTACCGGAACGCTAAATTACTTGGCGGCACGTCTTTGCCGGTAGGGTGGTAACTAGCCACGGCCGAAGCCTCCCACCAGGCCAAATATATATACTTAGGTAGTTTTTATAGCTTGGCTCGAGATTCAATTATTTATTCATTGAGATCCATGTTGGAAACGAAATATTTTTGTAAAGATTCACAAAACCAATTCACGACACGACCCGCAGTGTATTAGTGGGCCTATACACTATTGCGGCCTATTGGAGACTTACGATGAATTCAACGACGCTGCGCCCGCGTTTTATGTGTTTTTTTTTGAGGGTGCAGATTGCAGCCTAAACTTTTAGTTACTCAGTCGCATCTGGCTTATATTCTAAATCAATGTCAAGTGAGTAATTTTGTAACAAATATATTATAAACCAAAGGGGTTATTAAAATTAATTGTTTTTCCCTTTATCATATTAGCATAGAGTATAGAAGCCGCGCACTACAGTCGGGTGTTGTTTCAGAGCGCGTGGGGCGACGCGGAGGAGGGCAGCCGGCCCGGCAGCGCGGCTGGTTCTACGCGCAGCTCGCGCCCGCCGTCCGTCGCCTCCGACCGCCTCGCCGACCGCGCGCCCGACCAACCCAAGGAGTGGGTCGACGTCATTTCCGGTACGCTAGATTTTGGAACGAAAGTTCTTTATGGGACGATGCGGAGGGGTACCATCATCATCATCATCATCAACCGACAAACGTCCACTGCTTGACATAGGTCTCTTGCAAGGATTTCCATACGCCGCGGTCTTGCGCCGTCTGGATCCAGCGATTCAGCGGTCCGTCCAGCGAGTAGGGGGTCTGCCAACGCTGCGCTTCCCAGTGCGAGGTCGCCATTCCAGCACTTTGGGACCCCAACGTCTGTCGGTTCTTCGAACTATGTGCCCCGCCCATTGCCACTTCAGCTTCGCAACGCGTCGAGCAATGTCGGTTATTTTCGTTCTTCTGCGAATCTCCTCATTCCTCATTTGATCGCGCAAAAAAACCCCGAGCATTGCTCTCTCCATCGCCCGCTGAGTGACCCTGAGCTTTCTTATGAGGCCCATAGTTAGTGACCAAGTCTCGCATCCATAGGTCATCACTGGCAACACGCAAAGTCTTCGAACAGTGCGTGTTGCCAGGGGTACCCTAGCCGGCAAAAAATGTCCGTAACGAAAATGCGTAAGATTTTGAATTGAAAACGTTGCTCGCGTTGTTACGAAGACAAAAGACAAAAGGTCTTAAATATAAATATAGAATAGAATAGAAACGAAATATACTACATACGAAATTAAACTTTAATCCCTTAGTGTTAAGATTTATATTTTGTAATTTTTTTTATTTCAATACCTGAATTTTCTTTTTACCTCGACTAGAACTTGAAATTAATAATTATGTAATAAGGAAATTTGTTCCTATCTGGTATCCCACGACACCACACGTTTTTTGTTCTATTTTAACTCCACTACTATGTCAAGACAACAGCATTTAACACTGTGGCAAGGAGCTCTTCAAAATCTTCATAATTAAACTCTTCATTTGTACCACACAAGAAAAGAAATACCAAAACATGAAGAAACAAGGAAGAAGTACACAAAACGCGGCGCTTGGTAGATATTTTTTTTAGGAAATCAATTAGTTGCTAGTTGTAAGGTTACCCAATATATTTTCAATACACTTGCTCGCAAAATGCACTTACAGAGGCAGTAAACAGGGCTTGTAAGTTAAATTTACTGCCCTCGGGCTTTTTTTTTGCAGAATTTACTGCCCTCGTGCTATTTTTTTGCAGTTTTTTTTTTAAGTTTTCTTGAAAGAAGGTTCATAATGGTATTGACTTTGTATGTAGAAAACTTAAAAAATAATAACATTTAGATGTGGATTGATGAAATTAATTCATGAAATTAAAAATTGTATTTAATTTAGTTAATTAAAATTGTTTTAAGTTTTATAAATCAAAAGAGTAAAGGCTGAATAGTCCAGACTGATAGTTAAGAGCTAGAACCTAGAGCCATGAAACCAATTTAAAAAAACGCAATTACAACAACGCGCTATAGATAGGTACTACTAAAATCTTGAATCTGTGCGCGCTATTTTTAAAAGTTTCATTGAGTTTTTCTTATAAATTATTAAATAAAATGAGTAGTATAAGTGTTGTGGAATAATAAAATTAAATCAACAATTAGGTATTTTAGATGTGAGGAAAAAATCGCGCTATTAATAGCCGCCAAAAATCTCGAAATAAGTCCGTACTTATTTCGGGCGTGAGAAACCATTTTCTAGTGAGTACCTTGTACCTACCTACTCGAGTTTTATTTTCAAGTTTTCTCACAAATGTATTGAAAAATATTGTGTGATACACGGGCGTTAAGGTTTCTACATACTCGTGACGATGGTCAGCCCTCGACTGGCGTCATCGGGCTGACATTAGTCAACTCGTATGTAAAAACCTATTTACCGCCCTTATATCACAAACTACTATTTCAATACACTTGCTCGAAAAATGCACTTACAGAGGCAGTAAACAGGGCTTGTAAGTTAAATTTACTGCCCTCGTGCGGTAAATTTGCAGAATTTACTGCCCTCGTGCGGTAAATTTGCAGTTTTTTTAATTTTTTTTTAAGTCTATTTCATTTCTAATTAAAAAGTTTTCTTGCAAGAAGGTTCATAATGATATTGACTTTGTAAGTAAAAAACCTAAAAAATAATAACATTTAGATGTAGATTGATGAAATCAATTCATGAAATTAAAAATTGTATTTAATATAATTAATTAAAATTGTTTTAAGTATTAAAAATCAAAAAAATAAAGGCTGAATAGTCCAGGTTGGGAGTTAAGAGCTAGAACCTAGAGCCATGAAGCCAATTTAAAAAAAGCCATTACAACAACGCGCCGTAGATACTAAATCTTTAATCTGTGCGCGCTATTTTCAAAAGTTTCATTGAGTTTTTCTTATAAATTATTAAATAAATATGAGTGGTTTATGTGTTGTGGAATAATAAAGTTAAATCAATAATTAGGTATTTTAGATGTGAGAAAAAAATCGCGCTATTCATAGCCGCCAAAAATCTCGAAATAAGTACGGGCGTGAGAAACCATTTTCTAGTGAGTACCTTGTACCTACCTACTCGAGTTTTATTTTCAAGTTTTCTCACAAATGTATTGAAAAATATCGTGTGATACACGGGCGTTAAGGTTTTAACGAACTCGTGACGATGGTCAGCCCTCCACTGGCGTCATCGGGCTGACATTGGTCAACTCGTATGTAAAAACCTATTTACCGCCCTTATATCACAAACTACTATTATAGTTCACATAACAAATAATAATCTGGGAAATTAATGTTGCAGTGCCCCTAATGATGGGATACGTCACGCGTTACGTTTTCGGAACCGACAAGTTAAGGCCGGGAGCTTTCGAGGTAAGCAAAAAATCATCTACTGCAATGCATACATACTTATTTATTTATCGATTTACGCAGAATTTATGCAAATTACTTCATTGAGCCTTCGTTGGCATTGTCGCTAACCGATATACATCCGGTTCACTAACATGTCGGTTAAGCTCGCCAACCGCATTGTAGCAGTGTGGTGGGTCTAAGCTCTAATTTGCTCCTATGAGAGTCGAGGCCTGTGACCAGCAGTGGGCCATGTTAATGGGCTGAAGTGAGTGAGATAGACATTATTTACATATTACCACCTTAATATCCTTGCACTGAGCATGATTGTCGTCAAGCGAAAGCCTGTCTCGCAATAAAAAAAATCTCATTGGCTACGGCATTGGGGCATTGCAAACTCTTCGTCATCTCAACCTATAGACGTCCACTGCTGCACGAAGGTCTCCTGCATGGATCGCCACAGAGCACGGTCTTGTGCCGCTTGTTTCCAGCGGTTGTTGCTCCCAGCTATACGCTTGAGATCGTCCTTTCACCTAGTGGGGGGGGGGGGGGTCGTCCAACGCTGCGCTTCCCGGTGCGAGGCCGCCATTCAAGCACTTTGGGACCCCAACGCCTACTGGATCTACGAACTATGTGCCCCGCCCATTGCCACTTGAGCATGGCGACTCTTCGAGCTATGTTGGTTACTCTGGTTCGCCTACGGATCTCCTCATTTCTGATTTGATTACGCAACGATACTCCGAGCATATCTCTCTCCATCGTCCGCTGAGTGACCCTGAGCCTTCTTACTGCCCCCGATTATGTAAGAATGGCCGATTAAATCGTCCTGTAGTGTAGCAGTAAGTAAAGTAGTAATAAATCGAACCTAGTGAAGAACAGACGTGTCTCATTTAATCCCAGTACGCCCACCACATGGCGACCCTGCCAGTCGGTGCGCGCGCTTGCACCATGCGCGTGCACCGGCTGGGCACCGAAATGAATTATGAAACGTTCCGCGGTATCGGATGTCGGCCGGCTACATGCGGACGGTGCGAATTCCTGTGTGCCTCGATGCCTCATTTGAAGAAATAAGTTTTAAAAATGATTGAAGCCAGTCCTGAAGTTCTGATAAAAATAGATAATTTTTTTAAAGCCTGGCTGATGGACTTTACCATAATCGGTTCAGCAATTCTTTTTATTATTATTTTGTTGATCTGCTACGGACAGAGGCGATAAATCCGAAATATAAGTGCTGGAAATGGGGAAATCATATTCAATCATACCAGGATGTGACACGAAAAAGAAGAAAAGCCATCTATTGAAAAGCCTAAAAGTCTAAAAGTATCAAGGTCATAAAAATTAATACCAAAAAAAAAAAAAAAGAAAAATTGAATATTTCACCATGGGAAAACAGTGTTCGAAAAGGCTGCAGCAACGCTGGTCAGGTCGTGCAGGAGGAGGAAACCGAGGAGAGCACGAACAGGAGAGAGTTTAAGAGTTTGAAGAGAATTCATCCCTGAAGTTAAAGTCAAATTGTGCGGTTTAGTGTTTCGTAAATAAAGTGCGTGCGGTAATAAATGTTAACAAGTGCAAAGTGCCTGCCTAAAGCATGAGTGAATTAAAGAACTTTTAAAGAACTTTTCTTACGAACTGTTAAGTTTTCTTTTTTTTTTAATATAAATATGTTTAATGGAAATACAATTAAAAAGCTTTTATAATGAATTAGAAGATATAAGGGTAAGTCTTAGAAAATTAGGTCCTAATAGGAGATTAGAAGAAATAGGGAAAAGTAAAATTAAAAAGGGCATAGAAATATATGGAAAATATAAAATATATATTAATACGTTGCATTCTAAAGAATTATCAAGTGATTATTCAGAGTTAATTATAGAAAATTTATGTAAGAATATAGAAAGTAGTTATCGTAAAATATTACTTTATAGTGAGTCTACGGTATCATCAGACAACATGGCAAATTTTGATTTAAAAACTGCTAGTATTTTAATTCCTGTAATGGATGGAAATGAAGTGACGACTGAAAAGATAATACAAGGCATAGAAATGTACGATTCTTGCTTATTAAAAACGGAAGACAAGAAATTGCTGATTTCTTTTGTACTCAAAACTAGATTAACTAAAATAGCTAGATTAAAATTACAACCTGATTACAAGACAGTAAATGATTTGACCTTAGATATCAAAAAGTTTTTACTAACGAAAAAATCAGCAAATTCTTTATTGATTCAATTGAATAAATTATCTCAAAATGAATCAACTATTGGAGATTTTGGTAATAAATTGGAGGAACTTTTTGTTGAGTTGACGATTTCCCAAGCAGATTCCAATGATACAGCGAGTGCGATTTTAAGACCGATTAATGAAAAATTAGCTGTAAAACGGTTTGCAGATGGACTTCGTAACAGAAGGCTAGGTACCATCATTGCAGCTCGAGACTACCAGGAGTTGAAGGACGCGATTCGTGCGGCAGAAGACGAAGAATCGTCTCTACCATCCGGTCAAGTAGTGATGAACATGAGAGGTAAGTCGAGAGGAATAGGAAGATACCAACACTACCCAGTTCGCGGAAGTTCTTCGAACAAAGGTCAGTACTATAATAATACTCGTATTTACCCAGGTACTTCCTACTATAATAATTACCGTGGTAATAATAACTCGAATTACCGTGGAAGGTACAATACTGCTCCAAATCGTTACCGTAACCACTACACCCGTGGCTATTCCCGTAGAATTCGAGGTCAAGGTCGTGGCGTAACGCAACATAAAGCATATGTTGGTGAAAATCAGATTGACTCAGAACAGAAAAATAGTGAGTTAAATGATAATTTTCAGTTTTTTCGAGCATAAGATATTAACTTCGTGTGACGGTCTAGATATTTTAAGGTTTAGGTTAGGTAGTGTAGAGTGTTCATTTTTATTAGATACAGGTGCAACCCTATCTGTCATACATAAGGATAGATTACCTAGTAACATAAAGTTATATAGTAACGAAACCATAATTTGTGGTCTAGGAGGTAAAATAAGTTCACAGAAAATAGCGTGGATAGATTTAGAAACACGTGCAAATGTATTATTCCATCATAAGTTCCATGTATTGGACGAAATGCCGTGTCAGGCGGACGGAATTATCGGATTAGATTTCTTGCGAGCTTACAATGTAAATATCAACTTACGAACGAATGAGCTAACTTTGTACACTCGAGGACAAAAGTGTTCGATACAAATAAATAAAAGTAGTGGAAGTCAAATTTATTTAACATTGCCAGCTAGAAGTGAATCGATACATTTTATTTCGATAGATAAATCATTTGTTTCAGGAAATGAGTATGTTTTGAACGCGAAACAGTTTTCAGAAAATATATATTTAGCAGGAAGTTTAGTAAAAGTTCATGATGGCAAGGTGCCAGTTAGGTTACTTAATACATCCGAAAAGGACGAAAAATTAAATATATTTAACCCAGAATTAAATTCATTAAATGATTACAAGATATGTACATTTGATAAGTCGTACAGTTCAGTAGAAAGAGTTAAAAAATTATTACAAACATTGAAGTTGAAACATTTAAGTTCATACGAACGAATCCAGGTAGAATCCATATGTGCTAAATACGCCGATGTATTTTACTTAGAAGGCGATACGTTAGGTACAACTAACATAATGGAACAAAGTATCAGCATAAAACCGAACACGAAACCTGTTTATGTTAAGCCATATAGAATTCCCGAGTCATTGAAATCGGAAGTGGATAGGCAAATTGAAAACATGTTGAAGGAAAATATTATAGAACCGACAAATAGCGATTGGAATAGTCCAGTACTTTTGGTTCCAAAAAAGTCTATAGATAATAACAAAAAATGGAGATTAGTTATTGATTACAGAAAAGTAAACAATGTAATTCAGGATGATAAATTTCCTTTACCAAACATAACCGAGATATTAGATTCCTTATCAGGTGCTATGTATTTTAGTCATTTAGATCTTCAGTCTTCATACTACCAAGCGAGTTTAGAACCTAATAGTAGAAAAGTTACAGCATTTACAACGAATTCAGGACAATATCAAATGATGCGTCTTCCAATGGGACTTAAAATAAGCCCCAGTGCTTTTTCCCGTGTCATGTCTATAGCGTTATCAGGTCTTACGTGCGATAAGGCATTTGTTTACATGGACGATCTAATAGTATATGGGCGTAATTTAGAATCTCATAATAAAAATTTAATAGATATATTCGAAAGACTTCGAAAGGTAAATTTAAAGGTTAATCCACAAAAATGTGAATTTCTAAAGACCGAACTTTTATATTTAGGTCACGTTGTTACATCAGATGATGTTTTACCAGATCCAGAAAAGGTTAAGGTGTTACAAAATTATCCAATTCCAAAAAGTACAGACGAGGTGAGACGTTTTGTAGCGTTCTGTAATTATTACCGAAAATTTATACCAAATTTTTCTGAAATAACTGTACCATTAAATAAACTTTGTAGGAAAACATCAATTTTTGAATGGACGAATGAATGTCAAAAAGCTTTTGAAAAATTAAAACAAGGTCTAGTATCTCCACCTATTTTACAGTACCCAGATTTTTCTGAGAACAACGAGTTTATTTTACAAACCGACGCGTCCGGTATAGCTATCGGATCAGTTTTGTGTAACAGAAATATGAAACCCATAGCTTACGCGAGTAGACCATTAAATAAAGCCGAATTAAATTATCCGACTATAGAAAAAGAGTTGTTAGCAATTGTATGGAGTGTTAAATACTTTAGACCATATTTATTTGGCAGAAAATTTACGATTATGACAGATCATAAACCACTTATATATTTATTTAGCATGAAAGATCCCTCTAGCCGATTATTAAAGTTTAGATTAAAGCTTGAAGAGTATGATTACAATGTTGTTTACATTAAAGGAAAAGATAACGTAGTAGCGGATGCATTGAGTAGGGTAACCATTACTTCGAACGAATTAAAGGATATCAATCAAAAAATTATGGTAATGACGGGTGCACAGAGAAGAAAATTAGATAATAGTGTTGATAACAGTAGCTTAGGAAACCCAAGTATACCTAATGTTTCTGACAACGATAGGTCAGGCCAACCTAGAGTAGCGGAAATATTGCGTATTCCCAGTGGTTCCGTGGAAATGAAGTTTATCGAAGGTAAATGGATAGATAGATTACGAGTAAAAAGAGAAATAACTGAGGAAGATCAATGTTTTGCGTATGTAGAAAGTCAATCAATTATATACATTAACCTCAATTTTATGTCGCAATTCACGCGAGACGTATTTGCGAATATGTTGAGAGATTTTTGTAATAAAATAAATGTGAAAGAAATATGTATATTAAAAGACGTATACAACACGTTATTTTTAAAAGAGTTGTGTGAAGAGATAAAAAGTAGAAATATGTGGACCGGTCCCCAAATTCATATATTAAGAAATGTTAAGAGAATTACGGATAAAGACGAGAAGACAGTTATATTAAATGATTATCATTTATTACCTTCGAGCGGACATGCAGGTATTCGACGAATGGTAAATAATATTAAGAGTAAATATTACTGGCCAGGACTAGAAGCAGATGTTAGGAACTATGTAAGTAAGTGTATCAAGTGTCAAGTTATGAAGCACTCTCCAAGTCATAAGGAACCTATGGTAATAACAACAACTGCCAGTTCAGCGTTTGAGAAGATATTCTTAGTTCTCGTTGGTCCATTAGATAAGGATGATGCAGGTAATCAATACATACTTACCATCCAGTGTGAGCTTACCAAGTATGTGGAAGCATACCCATTACCATCAAAGGAAACTAAGGTAGTAACCAGTGCATTAGTTAGTAATTTTATATTACGTTACGGCGTTCCTGACGTCATCGGTACAGACAAAGGAAAAGAGTTTGTATCGTCTACAATGGCAGAAACATGTAAGTTATTAGGAATAGAGAAAATCCATTCCACAGCTTACCATCATCAGAGTATAGGTGCGTTAGAAAATACCCATAAAAATCTAAGAAACTTTTTGCGTATACAATGTGAGGAAAATACTTACACATGGAGTCATTGGCTACCATTTTGGTGTTTTGCTTTTAATACAACCATACATACAGCAACAAAGTATACTCCGTATGAATTAGTCTTTGGTAAACAGTGTCATATTCCAAGTCGATTGAAAAGTGATATTATAGAACCATTATATTGTGCAGACGATTATGCATTACAGTTGAAATATAGATTACAACTTGCGCATAAAGATGCGAGAAAAAGGTTAATTGATAGTAAGATAGATCGAAAATTAACTTATGATAAAAATAAAAAACCAGTTCATTATCAAAAAGACGATTTAATTTTGGTTAAAAATGAAAGTAAGAATAAGATGGATCCATTGTATAAAGGTCCATATTTAGTCATAAGAGATATTGAACCTAATGTTGAAATAATTAAAAATAACAAAATTGAAGTTATTCATAAAAATCGTACGAAACTTTATAAAACATAATTAAAATTATATAATATAATACAACAATAATGTTTGTTATATTCTTGTTTACGTAATTTTTTTTATTGTCGTACAATTTATCGAACATTGAATTCATGTCAATTGTTAGAATACCTATTTACTACTCTATGTATTAGACAATAAGTATATTAATAATATGTTCTTATTCAAAAAAAAAAAAAAAAACAAATAGATACCCTTTTGTTTTTTTTTTTTTCATTTAGGGGAATGATGTAGTGTAGCAGTAAGTAAAGTAGTAATAAATCGAACCTAGTGAAGAACAGACGTGTCTCATTTAATCCCAGTACGCCCACCACAGTCCAAATTCGGCGTCAAAGTAAAATAAACCATAACAGTATTGAATTAGAGCTCAATTTCGTGTATCCATTCACATACGTTTAGGGTATCGTACATACCTAAACGTATAAGAATGGGTACACGAAATTGAGCTCTAATTCAATGCTGTTATGGTTTATTTTACTTTGACGCCGAACTTTTTGATCGATAATTCTTACATAATCGGGGGGCAGGCCCATAGTTAGCGACCATGTCTCGGAGCCGTAAATAAAGTTTAATGTCGGTGTGCAGGTGCGCGGCGCTCGTCCGCAGGTGACGACGGGCGTGCTGCACGTGGACGAGCCGGCCGCTCTGTCGCACTGGCTCAAGAGCATCACCGACAACATCATGGGGCTCACCAATCTGCAGGTATGTCTGTTGCGAGAGATTCAAAGGTTTGTAGTTGTAGTTACCACAGTGTAAACTAGATGGCGCTAGTTGTATCTACACCGCAGGATAAGATAATCGACTGAAAACTTATAAGTTACATACAAGCCTTAATTGCGATGTCAAAGTTTTCTGAGAATAGCGCTATCAACCGCTATAGACCGTTCAAACTTACAACGGTCGGACCAGATAGGTCCCCGAGCACAACACCAGCCCGGAGGAAGATCTTCCTATAGGTGCGGACGAGTACATACACTCACTCGTCCCACATGTTAAGCACCTGGAAAGTAACATCCTCCTCCTTGCGTCGTATTCCCCATTACTGAGGGTCGTGACCCTTGCCAAGTAACGGCCGATCTCTTTTCTAAAATTGTTTGCTTCCTCACCCATAATAAATATACTTTGAATGTTGCGTGTGTGTTTAGATGAAGCTGTTCAACCGACACCTGTCGGGCGGTGAGCGCATCGAGTATATGGGCTGGGTGCACGAAGGCCTAGTGTCGGGCGCGCAGCCCTGGCAGACATACCGGCCGCGGTTCCTGGTGCTGAAGGGCACTGATGTCATGCTGTTCGACGTGCCGCCGGTGGGTGCGATGCTTTACTTAACCACTCGTCACTGTTTTCAACCTCTGGATGCCCATTGTTGTTAACGGACCTTCCCCTAAAAAGCTTCTGATCTAAAATTATTTCAAAAAATTTCCCTTTTTAAAATTTCGATGAAGATTTCCTTTTCAGTAATAAAGCGTAATATCAGATTTTGTTTGTTAAAAAAAGCGGTCCAACTGCATTGAGGTATTATGTAATTCAATGTCCAACTGCAATAAATTTTAAAATGGCATCTAGCTTCAAATTCTGAAACGGTTTCATTTTTTTTAAGAATAGAAATCCGGCTCACAGGATAGTTTTTATTTTTTATCCACTACAAGTTAGCCCTTGACAGCGATCTCACCTGATGGTAAGTGATGATGCAGACTAAGATGGTAGCGGGCTAACCTGTTAGTAAAAGTGTGATAACTGTAAATAGATGAAGAGTTGTTTTCCTTGTTTGCCAGACGAACATAACCGAGCTGAGCAAGTGTCCGGAGACCCTGAAGGTGTACCAGACGATGTTCCGCACGGTGAAGGAGAGCGAGACGGTGGACTGGCGGCAGCACTGCTTCCTCGTGCAGAGCAGCGCCAGCCTCACGGCCGCCGCCGCGCCGCGCTACTTCAGCGCCGAGACGCGCCAGGAGCTGCTGCGGCTCGAGGCCGCCTGGACCGCCAACATCGTCAACTGTGTCGTGCGCCTCGGGGTGAGGAGTGCCCACATAATTTTGGACCACAGGCACATATAACATAGCACCAGTGGTGTTGTGGAGGCCGCCTAAACCACGAACTTTCTCAACTCCGTCGTTAGCCTCGGGTGAGGAGGGCCGCGTATAGTCCCACAAAATTATCTGACCCGGTCATTGACTTACCAATACCTTAGACGCACCATCGAAACGCAAAAAACGGCACGGTCAAATTGTGCACAAATAGATATTGTGAACAGTTTTCGCCTCAGTCGCGCATGAGTACACTAGGCGACAAAATGTCGTATGTGTCGAATTGTTATTACAAAATTGAACCCTAAATATAAAGATATATGGTTGGTTTTTGTGAACCGTTTGGTGTCTCATGTCTATATTATCTATAGCTGTGTTTGTATAAGCGATTGTGGACGCTTTTTGAGTATTAATTATGCATGTAGGTAATGTTGTGTCCTTAGTTGGTAAATCGATGGACCCGGTGGCCAAAATTGTAACTACTAGGTGGGATGACAACTCAATCAAATCAAAAATCTTTATCAAACTTAAAACTCGCGTCTATTTAATGGAAGTTTGTTTGAAATACATAACTGTGACGTCATCAAATTTCAACGCACTTTATCATTTTTAAATGGTTATCAATGTGGTTATCAAACTTAAAACTAACCGAGGATGTGTATTCACGGGTGCAACTTCCACTATACTAGTCTTACTAAATAATTTGTGGGCATTGTCCTTAAATTTTTTTTTTCCCATTAATATGAGTATAAAGTAATACAACCTATACCTACTCACTAAAATTACAATCTAGCCTTAAAATTAGACTAATGAGTAATTTTACTTTAACCTAAACTTATAAATTATCTTATATACTAAGAAGTAGTCCATTGACGCATCTTAGTCTTTCTTTATTAAATTTTAAATAAAAGTTTATTTTCAATTAAAACTCAATAATTATTTTACTGTAACATATATTGAACTTAAAACTATATTCCATTTTATATGGTACCTAACTTAAAATCACTAAAAATTAAACTATATTTTGAAATCAAAATAAGTAAATTATTAGTCACTAGATGATTCCCGCGACTTCGTCCGCGTCAATTAAGATTTCAAACTCCTTAATTTTTCGGGATAAAAAGTATGTCTTTCACCAGGATGCAACCTATCTCTATACTAAATTTCATCAAAATCTGTTGAAAAATGCGCCGTTAAATTCATTAATTTCATCCATTTGTTGCGTAGCAGACTATGATTATGACCAATATTTCAATCGCCAGGTAATGTTTAATACATAGTTTTTTAATGAAAATCATTCAAAGTAACTAATTAGGTAAACAATTAATTTGATTAATACATTCCATACATTCAGCCACTTAGGCACACTTGTACTACACAGCCTAAACTGATTTAGTTAAATTTTGTGATGCTGTCCCTTGAAAAAGTACAAATAAGAAAATTTAACACATAAACACATTTAACGGTCTTGTGCAAGAGGGCCTTAAGGTTAGGTTCGTTTTCGCATGCGGATGTTGCTCGTATCGGAGTAGAGCGAAGAAGTGCGCAACCGCTGGTCAAGCTGCGGGTACGGACGAATGGCCGCACGATACGCATCCGATGTTAGTCTAAAATCAAAAAGAATACCAATTATTTTACTTTCCCAACTTTTTGCAGTTTACCTCCTTTAAAATCGATTTGCATATATAGCCCGGGGTATGAAAATTTATGGGGAGTAAAATCAAAACCGTTACGTTATTGACGTTTCCATGGTAACACTTGTTTATGTATCCGTGACTATGTAATGCATTTTGATGAATATAAATTATATATTTAATATAAATTTAAATGTAAGAAGCATGCTTTCAGTAATATAAAGAATGCGTTTATTTACCTCATTACTAATCTATATATTTTACTAGCTGATGCCCGCGACTTCGTCCGCGTGGATTTTAGGTCTTATGGAGTCCCGTGGGAACTGGTTTTTTCTCCCAGTATAAATGTATATAATATATGAAACTGATTAAATGACCGTCAGTCTGACAATATATTTGAAGATCTCTCTACTGTCTTATGTCTGATTTACTTTTGTATATGGAGTTTTTTAACCCAATTTTTTTACTTTTCCGTACAATTTTTCAAACATTTTCTTTCATAAGAACCTTCTCCTTACAATAAAAAACACAACAAAAAAAGAATTAGCCAAATTGGTCCAGCCGTTCACGCGTGATGCCGTGACCAAGGGAAATAGGGATTCATTTTTATATAGAGAGATAATTAATCGTTCGTAAAGAGTAAACTCCAGTCATAGTTGACACACACAATTTTTTCAAGAAAAAATTGATTACACTCACTTATACATCTGCGTGATTTCGAGGGCTATAATGGTTGTAGTCCGCAGTTTGGTGGAGTCGAACAACGCGTCCTCGCCGATGTAGGCCCCGTCTCGAAGATGAGTTATCTGATGAGCAACTTATTTGTTTAATTACACTGTTTGTTGTGTGGTTTGGACCTACTCGTTTAACATTATGTTCGTGTGTGAATATAATCGTTTTCATGATAAATATGCGAGGTTAAAGAAAGTTTCCTTTACCTCTTTTCCTACAGAGTTCATAACGGCCACAGTGCCAGATGAAATCATGTATATACAGTCCTTGGGTTCACCGCAAGTCGCTACAGTCTGAAAAGAAAAGATAAAACAGCTGGCAACATACAAAATTACAGACTAATAAGGCGCATCTGAGAGATTTGAAAGGCGGACACATTTCTTGAGTATCCAAGGAATGAACTAAAAAAGAATGTTGGTTTTTTTCAAGGGCATCTATGCCCTCTATCCGTAATACCACTATGAGTTGCAGATGTTAGTCCAAACCTCCTCAGAATTTGTGCACATTTGATATTGACAATTTGGCTGATGAAGGGAAATCGTATCCGGCAAGTCGCCTTTAATTCTATCGTAGACATTAATGTATCTACTATGGAGTAGTTTGCACAAGAGAATGGGTCCCAAATCCATTGATTGCATCAAATCAATAGTGGAAAATTGAAAGTTAAAAACTTTTTTTGTCAAATACAAAATGGATCATACCTCTCCCGGCATAACAAGAACTGGCGTCAAACTGAATATAATACTATTTATGAACGCAACCGGCATATCTTGGAATATTGGTACGTTTGTGACCAATTGCTTGCAGAAATGCATGTTAATATCCTGTTTAACTTGCTCGTTTATAGTGTTCTGGATAGCTTCCTCGTTGAAATAGCTCCCGTGGAATTTGTATGAGAGAAACAGAAAGATTTTCTTTTTCAAAAACTTCGGCAACCGCTTCATTTCTATGTATTCCTCGAGGTCTTTCAGCCTTCCGTTGTAGAGATACTTGTCGTGTTGACCGTACATGAACAGTCTAAGTAGTGTTGTGAACGAGTAAACGATGAAAAGTAGTCCTATAATTCCGATGAAAGATGTGAGTAAAAGATCTGGAATCAAATATTAGATTTTCAATTATTGAAGTCTTTATGGTGCAGAGGCAGAACTTCCATGACTTTGCTGTTATAAACCACCGTTTTCTTAAAAAGAAAAATATTTCCATCTTAATTTATTCTAGTACTAGATGATGCCCGCGAATTCGTCCGCGTGGATTAAGGTTTTTTTTATTCCCTCGGGAATTCTTAACTTTTCCGGGATAAAAAGAAGCCTATGTCCTTACCCGGGAATCGGGATACACCCTATCACTGTACCAACGGTTGAACAGATGAGCCGTGAAAGCGTAGCAGACAGCCAGACACACTTTCGCATTTATAATATTAGAATATGATAGGCTGCATAAAAACTTAAATTTAGACCGTTACGAAGATATTAATGCTATAGAAATTAAACGAGAGGTACCTGGAATGACGTAATTATGCGTCGACTGATTGTAATACCCAGCTCCAACACAAAGTGCGCTCACCCAATACAAATTCGTCGTATACCTCTGGAATATCGCTAAGCTCTCTTCGTTTATCACCTGGAACCGTTTGCCCCAAACCACGTTGTGAGCGTAGTAATGCGAGAAGAACGCCGGCACTTGATAGTGAAGATACGTCATCCAATGAAAGAAGAGTACCGCTTCGACGACAACGCCAATCGCGACTGCAGCGACGTACGATAGCTTTAACTGCTGGTAAACGTTAACCCAGTTGTCTTTTAAAGAGACAAGGCGTGTTAATTTGAAGACGAACATAACAGTATGTGTCGGGAACTTGCAGTTTTCGTGCGGTTGGTACAGTTGCAACGGCAAAGCGCCAATCAAATCAAAGATGAATGTCCCTTTAAGGTATTTCTTGGCGATGTCTCTGGGCGTTAACACGATGTGTTTGTTCCCTTCCTCGCTGTAGCCGGTTAGGAATTTAGTACAAATATCCACTAGGGCCATTAGGTCGCAGAATAGAATGAACGGGTCGTAAGGGTTTGGGCCTGAAATGAAAGTGTTCTATCTGAAACCTTTAAACCAGTAAGGTATTTATATGGTACTAGCTGATCCCCGCGACTTCGTCCGCGTAGCTTGAGGTTTTTTGGTTCCCGCGCGGACTCTTTAATTTACCCGAGATAAAAAGTAGCCTATGTGTTATTCCAGACTATAATCTATCTTTGTGTCTTTAATCCAGATCCGTTCAGCTTTTCTGGCGTGATTGAGTAACAAACATCCATCCATTCATCCAAAATTTCGCATTTATAACATTAGTATAGAAGTATAGATTCATTATTATTTGTAAGCTGTTTATTTTGCCTATAAAGCGCAAAACACATAGGGAAAGGGCGCGGGCCAGGCGCGGGCCGGATCGGGTGCGCGGCGGGTTGTATTCCTTGTATTTATATGGACGACATCACACAGCGTCACCCGCCACGCGCCCGACCCGCGCCCGCGTTCTGTGTGCTGTCGTTCATATAAATACAAGGAATTCAACCCGCCGCGCACCCGACCCGACCCGCGCCCGTTACCTGTGTGTTTTTCTCTTAAAAATTTTCGATCAATTAACATCATAGGTTTTGGATTCAAAACTAAACTTCTGACAACTAAAGTTCTTTCCTGCATTATTAAGCAACTTATAATCGAATAAAAATAAGGAGCTTAATAAGGAGGAATAAATAACCTTTGGAAGTAATCTACAAAACTAAAAAAATCTCAAAATATGTTAATCCCGCAAAGTTTATGTACTCACAAATGAAGAAAACTTGAAACGGCATATACACAAAAACGACGATATTCAGTATCAAATAGAACGAGTCCCAGTATATCTTCATAGGACTATACGGATGCCACACGAGCCAATATCCGGAACCCATCTGCCTATCCTTCTCTATCATCAAGTTCTTCCTGCTCCGTATGTAGAACGTGGTTCCATGGTGCCATTCGCATGGAAGCATGGCGGTTCGGATCTTGCATAGCTGGCGGCGGAAGAAACTCGCGGTCGGGGGCACGTCCATGCAGACTTGTTGCTTGGGGAGCATGCATATGTGCTTGTCCATTTTAAAGCCAGTTGCTGAATATTCTCAAGGTTAGGTACTATACGAGTTTGTTCAAACTAGGTTTCTACTGAGAATAGAATTTATAAATTATAGAAACATGGGGTGAGAGAATTGACATATTTTCGGGGTAAACTTTTTGACAACGACATGGTGTTTTGTTTTTAATTTAAAAGTTTTGAATAGGTACTAATTTCCTATCTCCATGAGGTACTTTTTTTCTACCTCCATGGTACTGGCCCACTGGGTGTCTTTTAGAATGGAATAGCATTTCATGGCATCGTTATTTTTTTATTTAATAAGATTTTTATTCTTTCAATAAACAATACGAATTTACATTGTTTAAGAATGGAGATATACCTAAGGGTTTTCCTGAAATAATCTACTTGTACGTTTATAAGAATACCTTGTGATGGCGAACATAATTTTGTTGATTGTGCCATGTGACTTCGTCCGCGTGGTTTGTAGTTTTTGATTTCTGGAGGAGCTCTTAAAATTTTCCGGTATAAAATGCAGCATATAATATATTCATTCAGGTATAAGCTAATTACTAACAGATATTGATGAGATACTGACTGACTAACAGATTATGGTCGTGGTATCAAGAAAATGGTAATAAGCTGTCTCCATTTTTAATTTCAGCCAAATCGGTTCGGTCTTCGTGGTGTGAAGGAGTAAAAAAACATCCAAATTTCAAACTTTAACATTTAAGTAAAATTCTGACGCTTTGAAAGGATAATAGAATGGCGGTGAATAAGTGTACTTGTTCGTGTAGTACATAGTTTTACAAGTATGTCGTTTGTCCAACAGAAGAAGACGTTCACGGTGGTGCACATGGGCCGCGCAGCCGGGCTGACTCTGGACTGGTCGTCCGGCTTCTCCCTGAGCGAGGGCACGCCCGGCGCGCCGCCCGTGTGGTGCTACAGGTCAGCGCTTCGCTTAGCCTTCTACCGATCCATCGGTCCAAAATACTATTTATATTACTCTTTTAAAGTTTTATATTGCATTATACGCTGCCTAAAGGGACGTGCTACGTACAAGGTGTTGAGGCGCAATATTTTCTCTAACTATAAACTTTTTTACAGGTTTTCACAACTCCGAGGTTCAAGTGACGATGGAAAATCCAAATTGAAATTACATTTCCAAGATACCGAGACCAAAGTTATTGAGACAAAGGTAAGCTCAAAACTTTACATTTTACAATGTCGAAGTTGCCGGTTATCTTTTTCAAAATCTCTGAGTGTATGTTTACTTTGACTTCCTCCCTGGCGCCGCGCCTTAATGTGGGAGGTCCCGGGTTCGATCCCCGGCAGAGTCAATTTGGGAATTTATAATTTATGAATTTTCTCTGGCCTGGTGGGAGGCTTTGGCCGTGGCTAGTTACCACCCTACCGGCAAAGACGTGTCGCCAAGCGATTTAGTGTTCCGGTACGATGCCGTGTAGAAACCGTTTAGGGGACACGGGCTTAATACAACTTTCGTACCCATCAGGTTAGCCCACTACCGTCCTAGACTGCATCATCACTTACTATCCATGTGTGATTGGCAGACAAGAGCTAAATTTTAGTACAGTAAAAAATGTTTTTTTCCTATACTTGTGCTGTGAGACGGAAGGTTCTTGCCAAATTTCATGACAGATCAATATCATACATGAAATTGTAAATTATTTTTTTCAAAAAAGAAACCACCGAGTTTCTTGCTGGTTCTTCTCGGTACGAATGGCATTCCGAACCAGTGGTAAATTCACTCTACGATTTAAAAGCACTTTTAAAAGTTACTTGAATAAAAAACATTTGAATTTGAATAGGTTTTTAGGTATTTATTTGCGAGTGTCAAAATATTATGCGGCATAAACGGCCTATATGTTTTGATTGCATTGACTAAGAAGCTTGATTTTTTTATAGCTCCAAGGGACCGTAGACCTAATATTCGATATTAATTTTAACTTGATACCTCTTATTACTTGTTGTTTGGCAGACAGACAAACGGACAACAAAGTGATCCTAAAAGGGTTCCTTTTCCCTCTTGAGTTACGGAACCCTTAAAACGTCGCTTACTTAGCGAAATCGATTGATATTTTGGGAAGTCCTTGCTAATTTAACCTCAACTACCTACCAAACTGAAATATTTGTTCTAAGTTATATACATACCTTAACTTTGGAATATTTTGTTCCAGGAATTGGAATGTCAGATACTCCAGAGCCTGCTGTTCTGCATGCATGCATTCTTAACGGCGAAGGTGGCGTCTGTCGACCCCGCCTTCCTCGCCTCCATACAGCACGCCAACTGAGCTCTGAGGGTCCCGACCCCTGCCAACCATGCTACAGTGGATCTCTCCAGATGAAAAAGAATTGGGATCCCAGTTGCATCCGCGTGATTGAGACAAATGCGTTAAGTATTTGACACCACTACAGCCCAATAACGTCCCACTGCTGGGCACAGGTCTCCACTCTCATAAGAGAGAGGGAATTAGAGCTTACACCCACCATGCTGCTCCAATGCGGGTTGGCGGGCTAAGAACTCGACAACGAGTGCATAAACTACCCGCAGTTTTACGAAATCCGAAATTCAATTTTAGAATAGAAATACACTATCGTATTTTGATTTCGGGTTCCAAAATCGTTCGAAAACTGAAACAAACTATTTATCTAAAAAGATACACGCCGAAGTGAAAACCGCTTCCTTTTTGGAAGTCTGTTAAAATGAATGATTTTCGAGTAAAGTGAAAACGCTGTAAAATTAAAAGCTTTCAACGACTAAAGCTAATGACTAGTGACTAAGTCCAGACCGGACTTGAGACAATTTGAAATGATTCTCAAATTGTCTTCGCCGGGATCTGAACCCAAGACTTTATATTAGCAAGAACACAGCGTCAGGGAAGTCGTTAACAGTGACAGCGGACCCTGAAAATGGTTATAAACCTTATGGCCTAATATTCTAAACTAGAACAGCGAATGTTACAAGACTTAGTTTTACACTGAATCCTGACTTCCATTTGTTTCCTCTTCCAAACTTGTATCATATAGTTGTTAAGGGTTGATTATACATTTTAAAGCACTTTCTGATTCGCCCTTATAGGGATAGACAAGATCCCTTAGATTTATATAGTATAGAGATGATGACAACTCAATCAAATCAGCTACTCTGGAACTTCGTTCGCGCTTCGTATAGAAGTTTGTATGAAATACATAGTTGTGACGTCGTCAAATTTCAACGCACCTTTTTTGACGTGATAACGTCTTATAAATCGATGAACACCGGCTGCACGCACGAAAAAGTGTCGCGTTCCGCCTGAGCCTGAGCGTGCAAGTGAGAGCGCGGAACAAGCGATAGAGAGGCACGATCGGCCCAAGCGTTGGCTTGTGACACATTTATCTCTGTTCTCGCGTGACGTCAGAGCTAGCAGTTCGAATAGTTCTGCTACTGGAACGCCGCCACGCGAGCTTCTTCGAGAACATCCCTCCCATACCCCAAGTGTACCACACTGGGAAACTCGGTTACCCAATGAACATTAACATCAACGTCACCCAATTACGATTACTTTGGAAATCGATTAATTACGCTGAGTTGCACGAAAAATATTTAAAAATTTAAGTGGAGATTAAACTAATTTAATCACAAGAATTCATACAATTCTTGCTTTTAAATTAGTTTAATCTCTACTTAAATTTTTGGATTTGTTTCGTGCAACTCAGCAATAAGATTCAAGATCGTGGGTTCAGGGCTCAGAAGTGGAAATTGTTTTAATTGTGGTGATCGTTTCAAAATAATTTAAGTATATAGTTAATTGTTTCAAAATAATGAATAGGTACTGAATTTTGCTGACTTTTCTTAATAATATTTATGCAGCAAGGAAAAGTTTTATGCAGAACATTTTTAATAATATTCAAACGACAAACTAAAGAAAACTGAGCATAGATATAATTATATTAATTATTAATTAGTTAGCTAGCTTAAACAGTATTATTTTATTTTACACGATTAGAGTAATAATTATTTTTAGCAAATAATTTGTTAAATTATAATATGCTAAGATTTTAATGAAAAATTACATTGTGTTCATTTTAGAATCTTCAATATTTATAATGTAATAATACTTTAATTTATAAATGTATCAAAAATCTAGCGCCAATAAGTTGTCCGTCTGTATGAACACAAACCAAAGAATTATATTATGTAACAATTTACACAAAGGATCTACTCCAGTTAGTATTCAATCCAATTTTAAACGTAAATTAAAATATAGCTGTATTTCAGTTGTTATTTCGGTTAGTTTTTACAATCTACTAAAATGTTAAGGTATTTTGCAGTATTCGAGGGTTGGTAGGTTTATAGCTTACGACAAATTTTAAGTAGAGGCTCTACCATTTTGACTGATTTTCAAATAAATTATGAGTAATTTCAAAATTTATCTTATATTACCTAGAAAATATTTTTACAGTTAAGCCCCGTTTAAACTCGTTTACCTGGCAAAAACTAGGTCTTAGTAGTAGCTTACAACAAATTTTAAGTAGAGGCTAAATTTTGACTGATTTTCAATAAATTACGAGTAATTTTAAATATCTTATACTAGCCGATGCCCGCGACTTCGTCCGCGTGGTTTAAGTTTTTTTTATTCCCGCGGGAACTCCCTAATTTTCTGGGATAAAAAGTATCCTATGTCACTCTCCAGGTCCTCAACCATACCCATGCCAAAAATCACGTCGATCCGTTGCTCCGTTGCGGCGTGATTGAAGGACAAACCAACAAACAAACACACTTTCGCATTTATAATATTAGTATGATTACCAAGAAAATGTTTCTAAAGTGAAACCCCGTTTAAACTCGTTTACCTGTCAAAAACTAGATCTAAGTGAAAGTTCTATGCAACTAGGTTTTTTCGGCTGACTGACTGACTTTATTTTGAAATATGCCACTCCAGAAGACTCGATCCGTCGTGTTGTCATGATTTATTATAGCTTTGCTTGCTTGACCGCAGTTCTGGGGCCATACTGCCAACGCTAGAAGCCATATTGATTCATTATTGTTGACCTTCTCAACTTACTTAAATATACATATCAAAAATTTTCGGAACCGGCAGGATTTGAACCTGCGTCTCTCTGGGAATCGCGCCCTGAGCGCTTTGACCACTCGGCCACGGTTCACTTACCTGCCAGTGACGATATTTGAACCAAGTAAGTGAACCGCAGGTAAGTGAACCGTGGCCGAGTGGTCAAGGCGCTCAGGGCGCGATTCCCAGAGAGACGCAGGTTCAAATCCTGCCGGTTCCGAAAATTTTTGATATGTATATTTAAGTAAGTTTAGAAACTTTCCTCGTGTGTGAAGCACTGTAATCAAATTATAAAATTGTTGACCTTCGTGTTTTAGAATTATAATCCTTATTTTAGGTATAGCAAACTGTCATTTTGAGTAATATTGCTTAAGTATTGCATTAAGCGTTGGAAGTATGGGCCCCAGCTCGGATTTCTGGCTTAGCGCCTTACTAAAATCTACAAGGGTAGAGCAGACAAGACGGCTTAGAGTGGGGTGTCAGATTTTGTTTTGGATAAAACAATTTGTTACAAAAGAACTAGTTTTTAATGGGTCAAATGCGTTTACACTAAGAACGAATTTTAACTGTGGCAGTAACTAAGTTTGTAGTACACTCTATATTAAACTAAATTGACAGGTCTAAACGTAGCGCGATCCTTTTCCTCAGGAGAATAATTATGGCAGCTGGTATAGCTATAGAAGATTTAGCCTTGTCAAATCTGTTTAGCTTTAGATATCGTGTACAACATAATTAACCACAATGCAATGTTCAAATATTGTGTACAACAGAATCAGTCATAATGCCACTTCATTTCGATATTCGTATACCTAATTCTGATTATTAGCATTTTAAACTATCACTCTGCGTTCTATTCTTCATTTCTGAGTGTCATGGCCCTTCTGCACATGTTAAGCTAATAAGCATATCCCACCAAAACCATTTCATGGATAGGCTGCCAAAACTCGCATACAAGTCCAAATCATAATGCTTTCACTGTTAAAAAGTTATGAGATCTCTAGTAGAGCCAAGCCCCTAGTTGAGCTCCGATTTGTGCTGCGCATCATCATAGCCCATGGGGCCAGTTCCAAGTCCAAAGTGTACAGGTTTAAGTACTTTTGGCTGTACCACATTTACTACATAGAAGTCCTGACTCTATAAACTCTACATCTTGATAAAAAGATGTGGCTTGGCCGTTTCGTGATTCTCGCACAAACTATACCTATTCCACGAACATTAAATGATTGATTGGATCACGAAACAGCCAAGACACATCTTTTTATCAAGATGTAGAGTTTATAGAGTCAGGACTTCTATGTAGTAAATGTGGTACAGCCAAAAGTACTTAAACCTGTACACTTTGGACTTGGAACTGGCCCCATGGGCTATGATGATGCGCAGCACAAATCGGAGCTCAACTAGGGGCTTGGCTCTACTAGAGATCTCATAACTTTTTAACAGTGAAAGCATTATGATTTGGACTTGTATGCGAGTTTTGGCAGCCTATCCATGAAATGGTTTTGGTGGGATTTCATTTCTTTTTGGCAGGCGCACTAGATTTTTTAATTTTTTGGACTCTATTTCTCGCACTACAGTTATTACTTTTTTCATTGCCCACTCTCTATCGTTGCCTCTTTTCTTTGTGGGTTTGCTGTATATGTATGTAATGAGCGGCAAATCCATACATACTTAAGTTAGTTCTTATTTTCGAGTCTGGTGCTCAGTCTGGTCTGGTCAGTATTAAAGATATTTGGTTGTATGGGCCAGCCGGTTTATATCTGCTTATTGTTGATTAGCGACCCGCCCCGCTTCGCAAGGCTAGCACTAATCATGATAATAGTCCATTATTTTTTACCCACTAAAGCCAGTGGGCACTGAGCAGCACATAAGATTTTATATTAGCACTGGAATGAACCTACGTGAAGTGCCGGAAGAATTTTTAAAATCGGTTGAGTTTTTTTTTATTTTATCCACAGCAAACTTGACGGTTAAATCTTTCCTCTTTTTAATATTAGTTTAGATCCATATAATATTATAAATACGAAAGTGTGTCTGTCTGTCTGCTGCGCTTTCACGGCCCATCTTTTCAACCGATTTTGATGAAATTTACAGGGATAGTTTGTATCCCGGGGAAGGACATTGGCTACTTTTTATCCCGGAAAATTAAACAGTTCCCGCTGGAATCAAAAACCTTAATCCACGCAGACGAAGTCGCGGGCATCATCTACTTTTCTATAAATTGTCACGCGTTAATTTAATTCAAACCAATGAACAGTGTTTAGTTCGAAGAACAGGGTTAGACGAAAATATCGTTGATTACTTATTGAACAATTCCTAAAGGGATGCCGGGTCATACGTGGACTCTTCGCCAATGATTACTATTAGGTACATTTACCTCTGAAAAATATTTTATGTTGTAAGTACTTATAGGTATTTTATAATTTTTCAGTAATAAAATGAAAATAATGAGAATAAAAATGACAAGATTACGTGATTATTATGTGCGACCTGTTTGGCCGATTGGTTACAGACCATGACTGGGACCATGACTGGGACCATGACTGGGTCACGGGTTCGAATTCTGCTAGGGGCATAATGTTTGTATTCAGAACATTTGTACCTGAGTCATGAATTTTATATATATATTATTTATGTACGGTATTATGTATGTATACGGCATTTTGCACATATTTCTTTTAGTACCGACTGTGCAGCTATTATGCACCCCCTATAGGAGGGGTTGGAAGGGAAAAGTTCCTGATTTCTTAATTTTCCCATTATTTATATGAAATTCCTAGCCCACATACCAAATTTCAGCTTTCTAGGGCTTTGGGAAGTACGTACCCTAGAGGTTTTGATTTTCATCAGCGATTTATAAGGCTAAATTACGAAACCGATGTATTTCAGTTATCGATAAATCTGAAACTATAAATGCTAGACAATTGATACTTGGTATGTTTAATAAGTTGGCCAACAGCATCTTATCCTGAAAAGTTCAGCTTTCCAGCATCATCCGGACTGAAGCTATGACGGTTAGCAAATACGTGGAAACGCTGTCAAATATGCACCCCCAATAAGAGGGGTTGGAAAAAGAAAGTTTCAGATTTCTTAATTATTCCATTGTTTATGTGCAATTCCTAGTCTACATACCAAATTTCAGCTTTCTAGGACTTTAGGAAGTACCCTAGAGGTTTCGTGTTTCATGTGATTTAGTAAAAGTAAAAAACCCCCAAAAGTACGTATTTCAGGTATCAATAAATCTGAAACCATAAATGCTAGATAATTGAAACTTAGTATGTTTAATAAATGTGCCAACGACATGTTATCCTGAAAATTAAAGCTTTCTACCATAATCCGTACCGAAGTTATGACTGTTCTAAAATACGAGGAAATGCTGTCAGATTTGCACCCCCTATAGGAGGGGTTGGAGGGGAAAAGTTTCAGATTTCTTAATTTTCCTGTTGTTTATATGCAAATTCTAGCCTACATACCAAATTTCAGCCTTCTAGCACTTCAGGAAGTACCTTTTTCATGTTGATGACGGTCAGTGAGTCAGTCACGAAATCGACGTATTTCAGGTATCAATAAATCTGAAACTATATATGCTAGAAAATTTATACTTGGTATATTTGGTAAGTTTGCCAACAACACCTTATCCTGAAAATTTCAGCTTTCTAGCATCATCTGGACCTAAGCTATGACGGTACGAAAATCCGACGAAACGCTTCGAGAAAAGGTAGGTAGTGCCCCGTTTCCTTTGGCTCGCTTTGGCGGGGTCACTCCCGTGACCCCAGATATTATAAAAGTATCATCGAAATCCGTAGTTAATAAATTATTGCGCTTGCGTCATATCATTAAGGTTAAGTAAAAGTCTATAAAGTTTATATTTATTGATGGGCTATAATATAATGTTTTAAACGAGATTTTTTGGAGTGAAATGCTAAATTAATTTGTTGAAGATGTTTTTATATTCTATCTATATCTATAAATATTATATTGAGTAAATCTGCCTGATACAAAATGGCTATATCATAGTGTTTATAGACTCGTAGAAGATATAAAATTAAGTTGGTAGGTTTATTTATATTATAGAAATACAGTTAATGAGGTGGCAAAAATAAGGACTTTGCGTCGTCATTGCTGAAGGTAACGATTTTTGTATTAATCACGTACCTAATCGTGGAGGTTACATGAGTATCTTGGTGGCGGTCTTCGCAGTCCGCACATAACCCAATAGATGGCACTGCTAGTACCGCACGAAGAACACGAAAGGCCTGAATCACGATAACGAAGTTTTCTCTAAAGTACGCTAAATATACTACTTTTTTTTTATCCACTACAAGTTAGCCCTTGTCTGCGATCTCACCTGACTTACATAGATCCCCGAAGAAAGATGGGTCCCCGGGCACAACACCAGCCCGGAGGAAGATCTTCCCATTGTTGCGGACGAGTACCTTCACCTCATTCGACCCACATCTTATCTGTATTTCGGCCTATTTCACGCCTTGTTAGCTGTATTTTTGACTGAATTTAAAAATTAAATGTACCTATAGTCGTGGTCTTAAAATATTTAAGTATCAGTTTTCAAGTTTCATACATTGGCATCATTGCATTTGTCATGTGACATCAAGAATATTGGGTTAGAAATTGTTTTTATTAGGCATCTATGATCTATGCAAGTTTACGCCTAATTAAATCACATAATATCTTCCTTCCACAAATACCTTCTGTCACATATTATGTGCGCATGACAGGCCGCGACTGTACTTTTTCGAAATTGCGGTGCATAAAAAATATTTTTATTGGCTGATAATTTTTATTATTCGTACTTTTACGATACTAAGATTGGGTTATCATAGTTTTATAATCGGTTATACTATATTATGCATTTATATCGTTTTTGTAAAAAGGAGTTCTTTATTGAATTTTCATTAGGAATTTTGAAAATAGTTATTACTTTTTTATTCACTGACCTTTAACTATTAAACAGTTAAGTACTCCAGTAGTTAAAGCTAGTAACTACATTGCAATGATCATCGGCGTTAATCGGCTGTATTCCGAACTAAAAGATGCCCGCGACTTCGTCCGCGAAGATCAAGTTTTTTTTATTCCTGCAGGAACTTCCATACCAATTCCATACCAAATTTCATCAAAATTGGTTGAAGAGATAGGCCGTTAAAGCGTAGCAACAGACAGACAAACTTTTGCAATTAAAATATTAGTATGGATTTTGGGTGATACGCCGGTTCCCGCCCCTAATGGGCCTTGTCCAGAACATCATACTAACTTTCTGTAGGGCCATCATTGTAGAAAAAGGTCAGTTTTTTCGATGTAATCTCATTATAATTAGATAGGGAAGCCTTGTCAATTCGAAAGTAACAAGAGATAGAGCTGGGCCTAGCACGAGTATAGTTCGCGTTGTAAATTAGTTAAGTACCTCAAATCGTAATAGAATTCGTCCCCCGCAATGGTATTTTTGATCGCATAGCTTAAATTTGCAAATTAGGTATAAAATAAACAATATTTACGTAGATATTACAAACCGCTCTACGGTTTTAAGAATCTCGTAATTAGTTACTTAGATAAAATCTGTACATAAGGTCTTGTATTTTCTAGAATTCCCGCGATTAATAACACAATTTTATCACAATTTTAATCTCATATTAGGCATATTTTTGTTTTTAATGCTATTTATTAGATATATATATATAATAATAATAATAATAATGTTTCCTTTAAGAGATATTTCACTTTAATGTACAAAATTTTATAAGTTTTAGATATTTGCTAATATTTTTTTTTCTACACAGATGAAATATAATAATATTATAGAGTTTTTTAATTTTACACATTATTTTTTAAATTAGGTTATTCCATTGAAATAAATCGCATTAAAATAGAGCCCTTATATCCAACGAAACCTGCAACTATGACTGACAAGAATTAGGTAATATGAAGTCTCTATGACTACTTTATACACGAGTGAAAAAATTAAGATCTATTCCTATTGAACTTATTAAAGCCCTAGAGACGTGGCCTTATATAATTATTGTATACACAGTCCTAGTTATGGTAATTATTTAAAACTAGCTGATGCCCGCGATTTTGTTTGCGTGGTTTAATTTTTTTTTGATTCCCGCGGGATCTCCTTAATTTTCCGGCATAAAAAGTAGCCTATGTCACTCTCCAGGTCCTCAACACTATACCTATGCCAAAAGTCAGGTTGATCCGTTGCTCCGTTGTGGCGTGATTGAAGGACAAACCAAAAACCAACAAACAAACACACTTTTGCGTTTATAATATTAGTATGATGTACCAATCGGGTTTTGTAGATTACTGGCCACGTCCCTGGTCCTATACTGTTCTGCATTTAAGAAAGTTAGCTACTTGTAGAATTGCCCGATTCCGTTAAAATGCCAATTTTGATACGATACGAAACGACGCTTAGCTTAAAATATAACAAGTGTAAAATCGACAATATTAGTGTTCCCTCGATGTTGTGTCACTATTGGAACTAGTTGTTAAACTGTGTCTATTCAGTATTAACCGTGTTAGTGTAAAGTGATTACCTACAACACTAGTGTTATAATAACTCGTTAATGTAAATGTTTTATACAGAATTGGAACCATCAATAATTAATCTGGTCGATATTTGATCGTATAAATGTACCTAAGTTACATGAATTAGTAAAATTGTCTATAATTATAAAGTAGATTCTTATAATATTATGTTTTCAAACTGTGTGTTGTTAATCAGTCAATTCGAATTAAATGAACAAAACAATTAAAAATTCAATTAGCTAAATGCATTCATATACATTAGTACTTTAAACTAAAGTGTAATAATAATAAATGATGCCAAATAATGCGTCTGTAAATCTCATAAAGTGTAATAATTATAATATTATCGGTGTATTGTGGCCTTTAACGGAATTAAGGGCCAACGTGTTAGTCAATTTAGAGAAAATATTCAAGACTGAACTAGATCGTGAATACTCAATTGTTTTTATTCTTATTCTGTTAAAACCAAATGTAGCTTCTGTATTCGTTAATAAATGTCATTTATCATGTGGGTTTGAAATAATTTGTAAAATATTATGAATTTTACTGATCTGTCGCACGAAATTAGTTGTATTGGTAATTCGAACACGGAAGATTAGCCAGACAGTTGTAACATTGTATATTTTAGTCAATTATAAATACTCTCATTGGCTTGTATAAATTTCATATTCATGTGTAACTACCATAATCCTGACCTGTAATAATTCTGACCGAAACAAATATTTTGCAGTGTTAAGTATAAACTGATATACGAAAGTGTTGTGAATGAGATTAGATTGTAAATGTGTAATAAAGTATCTTGTTACATAAACTTCTTGATTAAACTATATGAGAAATAGTTTCCTCTATTATGTTTTCAAACCTAACTTCTCAAAACAGACTAGGAAATTTTAGACCAAACCGCCTTTTAACTTTTTTCCAATAATTTTCTCAGCAAAACGTTTTACGATTACATGTAAAATAATTGTATAAAACAAAATTGTAATCTTTTGTATTAGCTAAGGGTTAATACCTAGTTATTTATGACTATTGTTGATTATGTAACTAAAGTGTATCCATTAGTAAAATTTTAATCTGATGTATTGTGTTTAATTTTATATTTCCAAAAATATTCTTTAGTTATACAATAACATCGTGTTGAGAGTAATATCTGAATTTTAGCCGTGAATTTTGGACCTTTTTGGAACTTCTAATAATAATACCTAGTGTCTGCCATAGAGTCATTCAGGTTTCTTCAAGATGTTTTTCCTTACCATAATCAGTACGACCTAGGTTCTAGAAGTTACATGAAAATTGGCACAATTCGGTCATAAAGTTTGTCCGACAAGCCTTACATTTTAATGGGAGGAAGCTAATAAAAGACCACAACTTCTTAATGTATTATTTAATCAAGCTTGAGGAACAAAGTAGAGCTACACAAACTATCAAGCAACATCCACGCCGGATCCCCGGCTGCTAACATTAAAACATTAACGTCATGGACTCCAGAAATCAACTAACTTATCGTGGCGAGGAATGATGCTACCCTTGAAATAATGCTAAGTATAGAAAAATATATCTTAAGTGTATTAAAATTATACGTTCTGACAATTTGTCATATTCGACCTATTTTTCTTTAAAGTTTTGAAATAATTATCATTATTAAGTTAATTACTTAATATTCTGTAAATTGTAGAAATAATAGTTTGTGTAATTTACAGAATATTAATTTAAAAGCGTTTTTAACAATTGAATATACAGAAAATTTGTAGGAACGAATACGAAATTCTAAATGAATTGTTCGGTATACAAATATATATATATTTTTATGAAAATTTAACAAAGTACCCATTAGGTGTAATTGGATATAGAGTGATATGTTGCGTAGAATTACAATCTTTTAATAGACAATTTTGATAACATTTATAATTTTACCTAAATAAGTGAATTCTTTGATATAAGTACTTAAATTCTGCTTTAGAAAATAACAATCAAATATTAAACTATAAATCACTTTAAAATAAATAAATAATATTGAAAAGGCAAAGTGAATTACTAAAGCAAGAGTCATTAAAAAGTTATTTCAAACGATTTTTTCACATAACTGACGATTAAGTTACGACACAAAAAATGTGTAAATATTTATTACACATTAATAATTATAACAAAAATGTGTCATAATCGTTTTATATTGTCAACGATTATGCCACAACAAAGATTACAAAAGCAACACTCGCGTTCTACAACACTGAACATCAATGAGGAAATTAGTAAGTTGAGTATTCAAATAAATTATGTTAAACGAAAAGACTAGACTGGCTAACATTTTTGTGCGTGTCCTATTACATGACTAAGTACATTTACATTACATTTTATACTTAAGAAGGAAAACGTTACATTTCCAATAATTTTTGGAACTTATTTAATACTGCGTTTTCACTCCTTAAGCCATAGTTCCTATCATTTTACCGTCTAGGCTACGAAGTTAGCTCACAAACCTTAGCCAATGGAAAAATACAAATTTCGATATCTACGTATAGAAATAAGGTAGGAAAGGTAAATCTCGTGATATCAAATTCTGATAATATATATTTTTTTATTGTCGAATGATTATTGTACGGACACTTTAATGTCTAATTAATTAACAATGTAAATACCCAATAAAAGTAGGTAACATCGATTTTCACAAGTGAAAAGTTCCTTATAGGTTCATCATATCAGTTGATTTTCGTAAGTAAAGAATATATGTTATAATAAAAAAATTAATGTGAAACTCAAACACCTACATCATTTAAATAAGTAGGTATAAGTATATATTATATTATTTGAATATACCTAAATTAATAATTATTTGTATTCGTTCATAGTTAATATTATTATTGTCAATGAACATATTCTAATGCTGTTAGAAATTGTCCCAAAAAATATGGCCTTTGGATGATTCTGCAAAAAGTAATAATTAAAAATTAATAAATAAATAAAATAATATAATAATAATATATTTATTAATAATTAATTAATAAATAAAAGTAATAATAGTAGATAATATTTTTCAAATAATTTTACAACAGTATAAGACAGGTAAGTTTTATAAAATATAAAATTATTACGAAAAAACTTAAATTGATGATCCAGGTCTACTTAAAACAAATTAATAATAATGACTATGATACATAATGCATACAGGATTTCTACAGCAATCAACACAATATTAGCAACAGTAGGTACAGTTACAGATCTATGGCATCGCGTTAAACTAGACACCTAGTACACAACCTTTTATATTTGACTCATTATACAGTCGGTTATCAAGATTTAGGTAATTGTACATAGATTGATGAAGAAACCAATCAATAAGAATGTGAAAGTTTGTTTGTGTGTCGAAATCACGCCGCAAGGAACAAAGAGTAGGTAGGTACCTACTGTCTACTTGTCATCAAAAAGTTCGCACGGGATTTTTGGAACATACACACGGGTAGACATAATAATTTAGTCTCAACAATTAGTAATTTTTTGAAATAGACATTATAGGAAGAAGCCTAAAGTACTTTTAAAGGGATAACAGATATTTAGTGATTTTAATTTAAGCGCCAAGCCATTAGTCTCAGTCTTAACATTGCAATTTAGATTGATCGTATTTGAGCGTTCGAATATAGTAATATTGGCACGAACATTAAAAAGTAAAATAAACCTTAACTACATTGATTTAGAGCTGAATTTCGTGTAATTATAATAAAGTAAATATAAGTAATTCACGCGCTCCAAACGAAATAAAAATCGGTTGTAGGTACTGAATTTGTGACTTATCAAGAGCTTTTTTTTCCTGTCCGTAGCAAATACGCCCATAATTATGCTTAGGCTACATAGTATGGAAGTCGTAGCACCAGCACTACATCGTCGTAGGCGCTACACTTCCGTAGGCTCTACAACTTGTGCGTGCACTACAACATTATAATCGCGCTTGTATAATACTTAGTATGTAACACCTTTAGAAATGACCTTCACCTTATCTTGATTTCTTCAACAATTTATGTTCCCTGTTTGCAGATTATCTCAATATGTAACTAAATAAATTCTAAACGGGTTCAACTCGCAAAGTATAGCATATTTTAGAATTGTATCTTCCTTATGTAATATATAAAACATTTATTGTCTCTAATGCGATAACATCAAATACGTTCTCTATAAATTTATATTTAGTCAGGAGTCAAGCCAGCTGACTCGGCGCTTGTGTGGACTCTGTTTGGTAATTAATTAAGTTGAGCCTAGGGCCTAGGCTCTCAATAGGGTATAAATAAAGGTATTATAGTTATATAACAGCTACGTTAAAAGAACATATATATATATACCAAAGGCCAAAATCGCGTGCAATATGCATTATGCACTCACTAACGTACCTAATTAAACTGTCCATAAAATCATAAACTTGTAGGTAGGTACTTACATAATTATTAATATTTGTCTTCAATCAACAATAGTTTTATGTTCATTCATTCATATTCGTACATCAATGTTTATATCATTGAATTATATGTAAGTAGTAGGTACATACTACCTCAATGGTTCATATTCATAATTTTTATTTTGCCAAATTGTGGGTAACAACAGTTGTTATCTTATAATTCAAACCTTCTTAGAATTATATTATACTACTACTTACTGGTTACTTTGGCGTCTCGAAAAATGTAGGTACTAGGTAGGTATATATCATATTGTAGGGGCACACATACCTACATGGATGACGTAACATGACGCGGCCACGGTAGCCAATCACGTGCCGCCGCCTGAATCACGATTACGAAGTTATTTCAGAATTGTACTATATATAGAACTTTCAACCTACAACAGTCGGTCCAGCTGGCAGCCCCGAGCATGACACCGGCTCGGAGGAAGATCTTCCTATTGCATCGGTCGAGCATACCTATCGCTCCCGACATTGGTGACCACCGACAAGCAACACCAAAACAAGTCAAAGTCATGGATGGAATCAACAGTTAAAATCAAAGTCAAGAACAAGAAATCATTTGTAAGTCGTCAGCACTGCATCAGACACAGACGGGTCGACAGCACAGCATCAGACGAACACAGCGGGTCAGCAAGTAACGCAGCAATAATGGGGTCACACACAGCATCAGAATAGTACGAGCCTGCCACGACGCCACCTACTCTGGATGCTACGCATGAATGTTACACGGGCGCCGCTACACTGGATGCTCAGACGCCGCTTCAATGGATGCTCAACGACTTTCAGAAAGAGGGGGAGTAATGTAGGGGCACACATACCTACATGGATGACGTAACATGACGCGGCCACGTTAGCCAATCACGTGCCGCCGCCTGAATCACGATTACGAAGTTATTTCAGAATTGTACTATAGGTATATAGAACTTTCAACCTACAACAGTCGGCCCAGCTGGCAGCCCCGAGCATGACACCGGCTCGGAGGAAGATCTTCCTATTGCATCGGTCGAGCATACCTATCGCTCCCGACAATATTATAAAGTAAGTGGAATATAATATACCTAATGTATACTTATACGGTATTATTTATTCAACATCTTTGGTTTTACTATAGTCCATCATAGCCATAAAACTACATAAACACACGACATACCTTTCTAGCGCCGCGATGTAAGTATGTAGGTACGCAACAGCTGTGCGTTCGGGTCAACGAACTTGCGTGTGCGAAAACTGACAGTCGTGTAGGTTGACAATGATTTACTTATAGTTTTAATAATTTCACTTTTTTTCGTTGAATTCCTGTTTTTAGTGTTTTAATATAAAAATATAATAGAATTGAAACAAAATTAAAATAATATTTAGTTTTGGTGATAAAAGTAAGTATTTGTTCTTATACTTTTAATAATTTCGCTTTTTGTGTTGAATTCCTGTTTTAATGTTTTAATATGAAAAATATCCTCTAAATGATTAACTAAAGTTATAAGAATTAAAACAAAATTAAAATAATATTTTGTTTGGTGTAAAAGTATAAGTACCTGTTTGTTCTTTACTTGCTTAAATCTTCAAACTCATGAACATTATTGGAATAAAAACAAAATAAAATAAACAAATCCAGTTTGAATATAAGTAGGCACCTACCTATACATTTCTAACAAGTGTATTATGAACCATATGTTTTATGAACAGTTTAATAGATTTAATAGGTATTATGTTAAAGTACATAACTGTTTACTAACAGAATCCACACAAGCCTGAAGGTATGAACACGAACATTACCTACTTACATGTGACCAACAGTGATTATCATCTACATTATATAGTATACGACACATAGTTCCATATCTTTACATTAGTACATCTATCATGTATAAACATTTAGAGCTGAACATGTCAAATGTTCCGTATAAAGCCAAATACCAATGCATCTCATGTTTATTTATATGTATTTTTAGGGCCTTTGCACACGACGACAATTTCACGTACGCACAACGACTCGTTTGGCTGCGAACCAGTAACGAACACGCCCTTACCTACACTTGATATAGTTATGCATTTGATTGTTTGTTGTTGGCGCATTCGTGGAAAAAGTTGACATATGCAAAGGCACTCAGTGTTCTCACACTCGACTGTATCTAAAAATCAAAGCGACCCTAATAGGGGATAGTTTGCTCACAAAAGAAGAACAATTCAATTAACAAATTCTCTATATTATAAACTTTTTAATAAATCAATTAATTTTAATAACCACCGTAAGGCATCGTAGATCTCTAGCAGATGGCACGATTTCCTTTTTTTACCAATATAAACATATTGGTTGTAGATAGTATGCCAATTGTCAGACAAATAAAGCAAGAGGCCATCTAATCTAAAAATGAAAGCGCCTTAATACAGCATGCATTACAAGTAGTTGGCTAACAGATCCTGTCGTAGAATTATGTCTAAATAGTCGATGGCTGAGCATCAATGACGTTCAATTTGTATGCAAATAGAACGTACCACAAAAACACCAACTAAGTACCTATTATACATTTGAGCCGCGTCGTATTGTTTCGAGACGCGTTCATTTTAAAATTAGACGTCCTTTCCAAGGCAATCGGCCTATCTACTTGGGAGCTAGGTGCCAAAGAAAAGAGCTCATAAGAAAACAAGACATGACATTTCATAGGTAAGTAAATAAGTAAAAGAAGATCGAGAATAGGGAAACGCTAAAGCAAATCTAGATTTACTGTTATCTCTAATTACACCTAGGCTACCTAATTTTCCTTATCTAAAATAATACAATCGATCAGTATTGTGATAGACGGTATGATGATATTAATAATACTTTTAACTATTTAAAAACAACAAAATGCACTTTAAATAACAAATTATGTTTAAATTAATATGTTTTCGATGAAAGCGTATATAATTATACTTAGCAATGAAATATAATGAACATTTATTTTGTTGTAAAGCAATGATAAAACCTTATATTATTTGTGATTACGTTTTAGTATAATATATAAATAATAGTGACAATGAAAGCAAGACTCTGTAGGAAACTAGGTAAGTAGTTATATACAATTTTATGTTTTTTTTTGACACCATTATTTATTGTCTTCAATGTCTATTATATACATATTTTTGTTTGTATAAAGGACTCTTTATTTTACGTTAGATACTATATAATTTATATTTTAACGCTAGTAGAAAGCTCGAGTAAAGAAGGGGACTCATAAGAAGTCGACAACCTTTGTACCTAGCACATGCGACGACGCAGTTTCTTCATTGCACCCATGGAATAGGCACACATGAAATCGGACAAATACAGTGGCTGGCTCATTTTTTGCGCAAAGGATCAGCCTGGCTGTCCAGCGCGGAAATGCCGCTAGCATTCTTGCCACCATTCCACGCGGGCATGATTTATATAGTACCTAATTAGGTTTGCTAACTAGCTTTAAGTTCTATTGTATTGTTTTCAATAAATGTAAAAAAAATACAGTGTAAACTCTACATAGCGACACTGAAAGGAGTGCGCATTTGGTGACGTTATTGAGAGTTGTCGTTAATGGAGAGAAGAAAAATCAATAGTATTTTACTATTATAATATTATTTACTATTACATTAATTCAATCCAGCACCCGTTGAATACTGAACACGACGTATCATCGATATATTGTGATACTAGATGATTCCCGCGACTTCGTCCGCGTGGACTAAGTTTTTTCGATTCCCGCGGGAACTACTTAATATTCCGGGATAAAAAGTAGACTATGTCCTTCCCCTGGATATAACCTACCTCTATACCAAATTTCAGCAAAATCGGTTGTTAAGATGGGCCGGGAAAGCGTAGCAGACAGACAGACAGACAGACAGACAGACAGACACTTTCGCATTTATAATATTAGTATGGATTTGACCTCCTAGTCGGATAACACACACTATGCGTGTTTTCCGACTAGGCCTAAGTCCTAACCTAACACCTACCTAGGGCCTAATTCCGTTAACCGTTAGGCTAAAATTAAATTAAAATATGCACCTTTGTTAATAAAATATGTTTTAACTTATGACGCATGGTAATGTATTCTTTGATAATGATTGTACTCTGGAAAAAACTGCGTCGTCACATGTACATTTCTATATATATAATATCTATCTATATTACATAATATCTATATAATAGCAACCTTGAGCATAGTTTTTCGCTATTTCTCTATATTTATATATCTGTATAAAAATGATTCACTAGTACTATACTAAACTTTCGTAACTATAGAACCATTTTATTAATTTATTATGAGTAAAATAGTTCTATATATTATGTAACATACCATATCTTGCTATATCATACCAATGAACATAGATAGATACATAATTTTGAAATGAGCAATAAATAAAATAAATAATAAACGAACGAATGTTAGTACTACGACGAACTAGTAATATCTTGGGCTACTGATTATATTTTTTAATAATCTTACTAACTATTAAAGCTATAGTACTAATTTTCTCATTCACTTTTTAAACAATGTCTAAAACCTTATTGTTTGTGCATAAAGGAATGCCGCCATAATTATGTTTCTTTTTTATACAATAATGTGTCTATAAATATCATTATCAAAAGAGTACTTCCAGCAGTTGGCAAAAAGTTAGTAAATATATTTGACGCTTTTAAAAATAGTTAATTTTGCCATAATAATATTAAAATACAAATAAATACATAATATTATCTATTTTATTGTCTTTTAGGAAGAACTGTGTACCTATTACCATTAATACTGAACTTGTAATATCTAAAATTTTTGTTTCTACAATCTTACACAAATTAGCTACGTACGCTGGCACCGAATCGAATACTCGAATAACTAATCTTTTAATAGTAGGTATCTACCTGACGTCATGCCAGCTTTTTATTATTTTCTTTATTTATTATTCTCAACACGGATTTTATGAATTTTTCAGTAATTTTAGATAAACGTCATGTCCAACCTTTTGAAATTAATTGCAATATGTTGATAATAATAAAACGAAAACAGGAGTTTTTGCTGTTGCTATCTCAGACGGACGCATTTAGAAAACTCGTTACACACATTTTTAGAAATTCATAAATTATCATTGCACATGAAATGAGCGTGTCTAATCTATAAAAGCAGTTCTCACTAAGTGCACGACACCAATCATCAAACAAATACACACCAAACTATCCGCTAACACAAGGGGAAACCAAGAGGTCTTATAAAAATCCTAAAAGTTTAGGCTAAAGCTTGGTTACTCTACTATAACTGGACACACACCTACAAATGTAGCCGCACGCTCCGCATACATTCTTTTAAGCCTTCATATTTTTTATTATTGTATAGTGATTCAATAGATACCTAGTTTTATTTCTATTTTTAGTAGGCTTTTAATGCATTTGTGTGCGTGCGGTAAGTACGTACGGCACACGCTTGTTGGTGTGCGATCATATTTTTACATCGTATCTAGTCATAAGCATCTTACGTTTAACATTTCTGTATAATGTAAATACGATATTAACACTATGACGCTAGATATCCCGAGAAAAAGTATCGAGAAATTTGAAATACGGATGGAATCACACTAACAACTCGACCCGACGACACCGATTCGATTTGAATCAAATGATCGTACTACAAAACATACTTAATATACTGAGCATAATTACGCATGTCGTCGTGTGATTTCGATTGATCATCGTGTCGCATCTCAGGTTGTAAGTATGTTTCCACCTAAAACGTACAAAGTCTATAAAAAGTACAACTTTGACACGTTCGGGTAAACGCTCTCAAACCGACCCCACCCATTCATAATATAGAGTTCCGTAGTATCACAGCATCAAACAATTTACCTTTAGGGTCCTTTCGGACGTGCCACAACCACTATCACACCACAGCGGCAAAATCTAACGGGACACCAAATTACACAACACAGTATGATAAACGCGTAGTCCCATTCACACTTAAGTAACTAGCAATTACATGCAGGACCTTCAGTGGCTTTTCGAATGTGTAGTCTATACAGACTATGTCCGTTATAAAGGCCGTTTAGCGCCAGAGAAACTGCGACATTAAGGTATTCCGCAAGACTGTACGCTACAATCATTTAAAATGTAGCAAGACTCGACTACAGTCTTTACGCTGTAAAATTTCAATAGTACAGCACGATGTTGTCTCGGCATAAAAAAGACTACCACATGAACACTGTTTTACTGTTTCGTATGACGCAATGTCGCATTTTATTGCGCAGGCGCAAAACAGTTGATTCCAATCAACCCCAAAACTCGCACCCAAGTGCCTGATTTTATCGCAATCCAAACCAAACATACACACGTACGAAAGATGCTAGCATATTCGACACCGCAAATTTAGACAGCTACGTCCAGAACTTTCACATTCAACCACTGGCGATAGCGGCAATACCCGCTGCGGTGAAGTTTTCGTGTGGTCCGTCTGAATAGACGCTAACCACGCGATCATTGCACGGGTGACATGTAAAAATATTTAGCCATTTCAGTTATTAGTAAAATGCATTTTTCTTATACAATATAGAAATATTTTTCGTAAGTAGAAGTTTCTTTTTATTGTCACTAATAGAATACAATTTATTGTCACTATAATATTACTAAATTAAATTAGTATAATTACTTACTTATTTATTGTCATTATTTTCAAATATTTTATTGTCACTAGTAGTTTTATTGTCATAATCAATTATGTCCATAGTTTGATATTGTCTCTAAGCATTTCGGAATGAAACTCCATTCACATTGCATGTATAATATCATATATAAAGTTTCCTTCCCAATCCAATACAAACGTAACCACTACCAAATCACGTTTTGTTAATTGACATATTTTACAATTGATTGTTCATCAGGAAGATTCACGGTTTTATAATTGAACTTGTAAAGCAATTTGTATGAAAACAAAAGACCTCGTTCATTTTTCGTACTTCAAGTAGGTATTGTTACGTAACGAATAGAAATAAATAGAATCATAAATTATACGCAAGAGAATGGAATAAGTACCTTAAAACGAATACACGCGTAGCGAGCGAATAATTTTTCTCAAAAAATAGAGTTTAAAACATATTTTTTACAAGAACAGAAAGTACTTTACCAAAAATGTGAAAATCGCGTTTATTAGCAATGCAAGGTACATCTTGCATTCGAGGCATATACTTTACATATACATAGCTAATCGGACGTCTATTAATCAACGGGAGTGGTTAGAAAGAAAGAAAGAAATCTTTATTCGGGGATCAAGACTATAAAGAAGAAAAATGGCGAAATGAGACTTGATCCCCAAAATGGTCTTCACTCAGCATGTGCTATACCTGTTAGAATACAGCGCTGATCTTCCGTGAAGCCAGTATGCTTGGACGGCGCCAAATAATAAATATATTCTATAATAATAATAAAGATAAATAAATAAAATCGGTTGGTATAGCCTATGATATCACGTTACATGCCTATGATATTGGTTACGATGGTACTGTGCTACACGTGGTTGCCGGAGGTGCGTTGCGGCACGCGGCCGCGCTACAAGTGTGGCCGGTCTCAGTCCACGTCGGACTTGGCGTCGTCGTCGTTGTACAGCGCTATCTGGCGCGAGATCCACGGCACGTAGCGCGGCACGTACGCGTACACGCCGGGCAGGCGCGGGTGGGCGCACTTGATGCCCCACGACACGATGCCGCCCACGTACCAGCGCGAGGGGTCGTCTGGGTCCTTGCATAGGAGGGGCCCGCCTGAGTCACCCTGAAAAATTTATAAGGAAAAGGTGACTGACTGATCTATCAACGTACAAACCACTGGACGAATCGGGCTGAAATTTGGCATGCAAATAGCTATTATGACGTTGACAATTATTTACGAAAGGATTGTTTGGAAATTGAACTGAAAATAGGGGTTTGAAATTTGTGTAGTCCAAGCGGACGATGTCGCGGGCAAAAGCTAGTCAATATATACATAATTGGTATAATACATAATGAGAAGCTTCCTAAAACCGTGAGTTAGCAGACTTTCTTAAATATCTATTTGTAACTCTTTCTCAGTTTATATCTGTGTTAATTTGTTTCCTCTAGCTATTTTCTAGCTATTTTTAGCTAGAGGAATAATTTGATAGCTCTAGCTGTAGGTATTTATTATAATTTTATTATTCACTTTTTACTTTAGGATCGGTGTGTGGTCTAGTACTATATTTTTGAACTCTATTAAAAAAATGAAATTAGCTATGTACCTACTAAATATAATAATACCTACGCACTTAGGTACATTTCAATTGAATACCTACAATAAAATCATAATAGTTATGTTTTTTTACTACGAAGCCTAAAAATGCCTCACTCCAACGCAATATCCGCATTGTTTGTAGGCATTCAATACCAATACCCAATACATTTCCTTCCATGGACTCGTACAATTCATCGAAATTACTGTTGTATTGTGTAAAACTAATATTATATCGAGTTTGTATTAGAGCCATCGAGGTTATTTCTTTCAGCAGACAAGCAATATAGGGGAGTTCTCGACTCTCAGCAAATACCTACTTAATCTTAAAATACAATTGTTCATCCCCTGTTTGTTGAGTGGACTTTTATTGTTTGAAATAAAACGCACGTCAGCGCGGGGCAGATTAGGTCATGAAGAAAATTCCGCTTGCGAAAAAAAACGCTTCGTTGTTTGTCCGCACAGATAGCTATCTGTATTTAACTATAGTTAATTAGGTAGACTTATAGCGCCTTCGTCAGAATTCCAAACAATACATTTGAAGCAATACATTTACAGGCGACTTTCGCAGTATTTTTTCGGTGACTAAAGGCCGTTAGGCAAATTCTCGAGGCAAGATCTTTTATTAGACATTAGGGCTGATTCTGTAGTGCACAGTCTCTAAACTAAACTAAAATTAGAGCATTACAAATATTCCTAACCCTTTCATAATACTCCCTACGGAAAGGGACAGGACTAGATTTAAAGCTGCCATTTTAGTTTAGTTTAGAGATTGTGTTATACAGAATCAGCCCCAATGACGTAGGTACCGCCTTTTCACTATCTCAATCTCAAAGTATCTATATGTTTTCATATTGCACATACTTATGGTACTTCTAGTTTGTTCTTTTATAATTTTTGAATTTTCCCTGGTCTGACTTGGTAGGAGGCTTCGGCCGTGGCTAGTTACCACCACAGGTTACCACCCTAACGGCAAAGACGTGCCGCCAAGTGAAATAGCGTTCCGGCACGGTGCCGTGTAGAAACCGAAATGGGGAATGGTTTAATATAACTGGCATGCCCCTAACAGGTTAGCCCGCTACCATCTTAGACTGCATCATCATTTACCATCAGGTGAGATCGCAGTCAAGGGCTAACTTGCTGTAGATTAAAAATGCATCCCGGATGCGAGAAACTCTTTCTCACACGCATTTTCGCTTGTAAATTGCCTTTCTCGTGGCTCTACGACTCATCTCGGAATACACGATCATGATCAAGAAGAAATAAACTAATAAAAATTCTTGTGTAGCAAATAAAATAAGGACGTGGCGTTTTTCCAATATTTAAAGGGAGTAAGTAACAATAGGTTGGCTGAATCGGCCGTTCCGAGAGGACGCCGTATCCCTTAATGGGCTTTTTTTTATTTGAGTTTTCAATGAATTATTTATTGAGTATGGGACATGGATACCATCCATTTTTATATTAGTACCTACTTACTATTTTTTCTAAACTTTATCGGGCAAAAGCTCAATATAAAAATATACTTATTTTAAATGTATATTATAACCACCTACTTATGCTATCGAACTTTTGACGTAGGTATATGAGACCTCCAATCCATAACATTATCTTAGGACGTAGAGTACTAACTAGATCTCGTAGTAATAGTTAGTTAGTATTTTGTCTTAAAAGCATATTCTTTTCTCCCATTTTTCTCCACAGATTTGCTGAAATTGATTTGCAGAACTAGATATCGCAAAATGTAGCATTGAGGATAAGAGAGTGAAAGTCAGTCACAGAATACAAATATACATACTGGGCGTCAGTTCTTCAGCTCGCTGTGGCTCGTAGACACTCATATAATGCTCTCTTCAATAATTATTGATCGGACTTAGTAATTGTTCAACTCAAGTTGCAACTACAACTAGGTATTCTTCTATACATAAAAACTAATTTTATAAATGCGAAAGTTTGGATGGATGGATGTTTGTTAATCGCTCCTGAACGGCTGAACGGATCTGGATGCAATGAAGTAACGATTAGACAGGAATTCCCCCTGCACCTTCTGATGGGTGAAACCAGTGAATGCAGGGGTCGCAACCCATTTTAAATTTTTCATTTCAGTCATAATAATGTCCTCCCGACCGAATTTCGGCCACGGCGGCCTATCTCGAAAGTCAGCGTCGCGTGTATACGTACCTACAGGATGTTTGACACGGAACGATTTATTTTAGAAGTCCAAACTAGAGTTTGCCTTTGGGATTCTAGAGAAAATCCGGACAGAACGGCAAAGAAATTAGATAATGACATTCGATAATATTCGAATGCTATAGCTGGATACAGTCTTAGTTGCATAAACAAGGTGTGAATTGCCCAATTGCTAATCGAAGAGTATTTATAGGTGAACCCAATATTTAGGTACGCTTTCTTCTTTCTTATTTTAAAGCTTCATAAATAGCTATCAATTCGATTGGATCCTTTACGACCACGCCGTATAAGCGTTGGCATTCGACTGATAATCTGCCACGGAATATTCAATGTTTATTAACGGATTTATAGCAACGGAAGTTCGGCGTCGGAATTTCCGTCAAGTGTAGCGTAGGCCTTAGGAAGCTAGCTCACCTGACACGCGTCCTTGCCGCCCTCGGGGTAGCCCGCGCAGAGCATGCCCTCGGTGACGTTGAGCTCGCGGTGCTCGAGCCACTGGTTGCAGAGGTCGCGGTTCAACACAGGCACTTCCACTTCGTTCACCGCTGGCTCGTATTCCGACACTATAGAGTACGAAAACGTTTGCAGAAATCAATGTCACCTAATAGACGTAACAAACATGCAAGGACATTGGTGCTGAAATTATCAATGTATCTTTATGATGAGAAATATTTTAAATATTGGATAGAATCAGGCGTTACTTTGCGGAAGTTCATGATTTAGCAAGAAAAGATTACCTACAATTATTTTGCTATAATCCGCCAAGAGAAAAAACTGTATGGTCAAACATGCAGTTACAAGCGAAGCACCGCTTACCTTCCCAACCAAGCAAGACCAAGCAACCAATCGTACCTATTATTACGAGTACTCAGTTACTCACTGTCCTTGTCGTCGCGCTTGCCCCAGCCGATGACAGTGCAGACAGTGCCGGGCGCGAGCGCGCGGCGCGCGGGCGGCAGGCACACCGGCGAAAGCTGCTCGTGGTAGCGCACGCGCACCGCCAGCTGCGCAGAGGGGGGGGGCACACATTGACGCAGTGCAACGCAGGAGACGCCGTTATAGGGATGATGACAACTCAATCAAATCAGCAACTCTTTATCAAACTTAAAAACGCACTCCTATTATGGAAGTTGTATGAAATTCACAGTTGTGACGTCATAAACCCGCATAGCCCGCCAACCCGCATTGGAGCAGCATTGGGTTTAAGCTCTAATTCCCTCTCTCCTATGAGAGTGGAGGCCTGTGCCCAGCAGTGGGACGTTAATGGGCTGTAGTGGTGGTGGACGTCATAAAATTTCAACGCACTTTTTTTCCTTAATCTATATTTTAAAATGGTTATCAAACTTAAAACTAACCGAGGATGTGAATTTTAGGTCTTTTTAATTAATTAATTTTATTTTTTATTGATAGGACATACCCGATAGGACATTAGATACAGTTTCCCAATAGATACGTCATATCAGGCTGCAATATTACATATTTAAATTACACACATAAAAAAAGCATTAAAAATACTAAACAATAAAAAAACACATTAATTAAATTACCAAAAAATTACAAAAATACAGAATATAAATTAAATTTGGAATATTAGTTAATTTTGGAAGACCCTCTATTAATCAGTTAGAAATAGTTTATTTTTTATAAAGGCATCATCCCTATCATGGATTTCCTTGCAGACATTGGAAAACGAACTGCCCCCCTAGCCAAGTTACATACGTTTCGTGTCTATTCTCTTTCTTTAATCGTTAACGCTTACCTATGCGGTGAGAAAAAATAAGTGAATTGTCTATGGTTAGCGTTTTTAATCGCTTTCGCTATTTAAGCGTTAACGATTATAGAAAGAGAAGAGACACGTGAAATATGCAAATTGGCCAGGGGGCTGAATATGCTACATGTACCTACTGAAAGAAAATCGACAATAAAGAACACGCGATATTTGACTATGTAAACTTATACAAGGAAACAAAATATAGGATAAATACATATATTTTATCCAAAACTACATACCTATTCCTCACTCCAAACCAGAGAAAATTTACCGGGGATTGAACCCGTGACCTCCTGCTCCTGTAATATTTCCCTTTCAACGATACCGAAGAGATCGCTTGGCCTTATGACCATGCCAATGCTTATTGTATTGGCTTGGTCAGACGCCACCTATTGTAGTAAGTTTTTTCCTAGACCTTTTAGTGATCGCTACATAGTCATAATTAATGACTCACTTGGAACAGCGCGATGTCGTTGTCATGAGCCACGCCGACGTTGTAGAGCGGGTGCGGTACTACGCGCCGCACCTTCACCTTCTGCCCGTAGTAGGCGTGCGAGCGGCGCCGCGTGATGCCCAGCTGGATCGTCCAGCCGTCTACGTCCGAGTGGCTGATGGTACGAGAAACTGGTTACACTTCATTGATCAACTATAGGGTCTGCCAAAGAAAGTCTATCCCTCTACATAATTTCTGGTACGATACCGTGTAGAAACCGAATAGGGGTATGGGTTTAATATAACTGCCATGCCCCTAACAGGTCAGCCCGCTGCCATCTTAGACTTCATCATCACTTACCATCAGGTGAGATCGCAGTCAAGGGCTAACTTATGGTGGATTAAAACAAAAGGTTTCGGAATAATAGGGGTACATTAGGGTGTTTTCCCACTTCCTCGTGGATCTATGTCTTAGAATTTGACAGCGGCAAATGGATGCTACAGCCGTGGGTATAGATACCTTGATCTTATCAAACTAAGTAATTTCTTTACAGAAACCGTCACACACGTCTTTTGCTCATCGTATTTGTCATTTCATTTCATTTATTTATTTGTGAATACAGTATAGGTACAAAAGGTGTTACAATTATAAAAGTTTCTTGTAAGTACCTATTATAATTCAGAAAAGAAAATTTCTTCCCCATGCGATGCGAGGTTTCACATATTATAGTTCTCAGGCCCGTCCGGGATCGCCGCGAGGAACGACCAGTCCTCAGGCGAAGCCTCGTCTCTTTGAATAAATTCAAATTCAAATGTTGTAGACATGGTTTAGACAATAACACTTACTTCCCCACACAATGCGAGGCTGTGAGCACCCACTGGTCGGCAACAAGCACGCCCGCACAGTAGAACACCTCCTCAGGTCCGCCCAGGATCGCCGCGAGGAACGGCCAGTCCCCGGGAGAAGCCTCCACTCCGCCCACGATGCGTTTGTTCGCACCGCCGATGGTACGCCGCTTGCCGCATTCTGGGGGAAAAAGGTTCTAAGTAACCCACTGGAAGAGTGATATGAGCTTGTTTTTATATGAATAGCATGAATACGAGCACCTAAGCCCATGAACATTTGCAGTACCAGAGGAACCGCCAATTCGTTGGTAACGCCACCTGCATACAAATTCAGTTTGTAAATACATGTAGTTTTGGGCCACACGGCAGGTGGAACCTAGTTTCATAATTTGCAGGTATACGCGGCTGAAAAGGCCTCGCAAATATCAGGTCTTAAATAATTAGCAACCATTTCTCGGATATGTCGTCTGCACTGGCAACACACACAGTTCGAAGACTGTCCTCTTCAGGCACCCTGCGGGCGCTGCTAAGAGTTTCTCTATGTGAATCTCTATGTGATCAAATGAAAAAATGAGGAGATCCGTAGACGAACTAGAATAGCTGTCGAACTACGAAGCTCAACTGGTTGCATAGAAGGAGTGGTAGGAAAATATGGGCTGGCCAAATAATTCCAAGAGCCATTGTTCCAAGGTTAGCATTTTTGACTGTGGAAGACGACGTTCAAGGTTCGATTTCTAGGTCATGGCAAAAAAATAGGTAGTGATGATGACTCCGCACTGCGCTTTGCGCAACGGAAAGCGCAGTGCGCATACCGATGATTGCTGTGCTGCGGCGAGAAACTAACAGACAAACACACTTTCGCATTTTTATTATTAGTAGGATTTGACTCATCACCTCAATGAAAAACTTTTTCAAATCGGTGCAGAAACCACGGAGAAATCGGTGTACATATACTTATATATATAAAAAAAAGGTACGCGCCGAATTGAGAACCTCCTTTTTGGAAGTCAGTTAAAAACGGTAATAAAATATTTGGATCCATTAGTATATAATATTTCATATGTATACAGTACATTCACTGTGACACTTTTTCGTAAGTAGAACATTTGGCACTCTACATTCAGACGACTTGAGACTTGAAAGGCTTTTACCAAAACCCGAAACAAAAAACATGGCCGACTCATTACGAAGCGAAAAGAAAAATTCGCTGAAGGGAACTTTGCCGAAAGTATTCCACTCAAAGGCGGTCGCTAAAACATAATTAATCCTTACGCTGTTGGTCTGAGAGATGGTGGATTTGTTTTGTTTCTTGTTTTAAAAATGTCTTTATTATTGAAAAATAACAATATACGATATACGAGTACATAGCTTATATCCTAGTAACCCAGGTAAAACAGAAATATAATACAATTCTACATACTTTAGCAGGCTATTTGAGATAGTGATAGAGTAGATTGAACATTCATCCATCCATCTATACATCAATCCATCCAAACTTTCGCATTTATAATATTAGTATAGATCATAAACCAATATTTATAAATTCAATGGGCATGCTAATTTACAATAAATATGAACGCGGCGTATCTTCGTGGATTGAACTAGGTATCTATATAACCACTCGATCGAGTTATTTCATTTATTTATTTAAACAGGTTAGCCCGCTACCATCTTCGACTGCATCATCATTTACCATCAGGTGAGATCGCAGTCAAGGGCTAACTTGTAGTGGATAAAAAAAAATACCTACATACTACGTTGGGTAAGTACATCATACTAATATTATAAATGCGAAAGTGTGTTTGTTTGTTGGTTTGTTGGTTTGTCCTTCGATCACGCCACAACGGAGCAACGGATTGACGTGATTTTTGGTATGGGTATAGTTGAGGACCTGGAGAGTGACATAGGCTACTTATTATCCCGGAAAATTAAGGAAATCCCGCGGGAATCAAAAAAACTTAAACCACGCGGACGAAGTCGTGGGCATCAGCTAGTAAAAAATATACATCTAAAAATTTTCCACCAGATCTCGGGCTAGTTAATCCTTGCGCCGCCGTCGAGTCAGCACATTGTTACGAGGGCAAAAATTAAAATCATGCCGTAATAAGTTCTTTGTTCGTCTCACCTTGACGGGCGGCGCGGCGGGTACGCGGGCACAAATTGAAATTTAAGCTAAACCCTTTTCTGGGTAGAGTAAACAACAATATTGTATTAACGGTTGGTACAATATACAGTGGATTAGCGAAATTACGATGTCCAATATTAATAATTTTTGTTTTTTTTTAAATTTTTTATCCACTACAAGTTAGCCCTTGACTGCGATCTCACCTGATTGTAAGTGATCGGGCCAACCTGTTAAGGGCATGACAGTAATATTAAACCCATACCCCTATTCGGTTTTCACACGCCATCGTACCGGAACGCTAAATCGCTTGGCGGCACGTCCTTGCCGGTAAGGTGGCAACTAGCCACGGCTGAAGCCGAAAAAAATTCAGAAAGGGAATTCGAAGGGAAAATTCAGAAATTATAAATTCCCAAATTGACCATGCCTTGGATCGAACCCGGGACCTCCGCACGTTAAGACGACAGCGCTGCACACTGCGCCACGGAGGTCGTGAAAATAAATAAAAAAGCCATTTATATCTTATCATTAGTAATTTAAAATTTTGTTTGAATCAAATAATAATCAAATAAATATTATAAATGCGAAAGTTTGGATGGATGTATGGATGTTTGTTACTCAATCACGCTCCAACGGGTGAACGGATCTGGATGAAATTTGGCACAGAGATAGATTATAGTCTGGAATAGCACATAGGCCACTTTTTATCCCGGAAAATTAAGGAGTTCCCGCGGGAATCAAAAACATTAATCCACGCGGACGAAGTCTCGGGCATCATCCAGTATAATATATGCCCAATATTAATACTAAGCGAAAAAGCGGGCAGCCGGGTCACTACCGCTCTAAAGAGCGGATTCTTCAGATGTTCTTCAAGAACATCTGAAGAATCGAAGCCAATTCGTTGCCGCCGAAAACAGAGCCTTTCTTCAAAACTCTGAGTTTTGCTGTCTTTTTTACTAGAACCTGCTTTCCGAAGCGGACGTGGCAGAGTCCCGACGAACGAACGAAAAAATTAACACAGGTTGTCGCGCATGAAATAACACATATTATAATAATTATTATTTCACCGCGGTTGATTGCCTCATCGACAAAAGGGCTGGCTCATTTTTTTTGCGCAAAGGATCAGCCTGGCTGTCCAGCGCGGAAATTAAAATTATCGAATCGAAGCAGGCGTTACTTTGCGGAAGTCCATGATAATGAATGAACCAGAAGCTTAATTCGCTATACCTAATCCGCCACAGTAGACAAATCTATGTGGTGCAGTGCGTGTCTACCACCAACAGCATGCGAACACCCACCACCCAGCAATTCGCACCGGCACAGCACCACACCACACAAATCCTCCAAATCACTCTCTACGTACGTTTCACTCCGAAACCGGAGCATCCTCAGGAGATGTTGACTCGACAATGCACGTTCGCAATCGTGCGGCGGGGGCGACGGCGGTAGCGGGGCGGGGCGATGTGGAGCGATCCGCTAGCGACCTGAAGGGCGGGCAAGAAACAGGCGGTCTGTCAGTGCCCTAGCTAGTCAGCTAGTTTTCCCCATAGTTTTCCCTTAGTTTGTTCCCGTCACTTCTACGTCACCCGTCGCCCTGCCATCGCTCGTGCATCGCTCCATCGCCCCGCTCTGCCGTCGCTCGTTTCGTGCGCGCCCCCATACAAAGTCATACATTTGATTCCGTCGCCATCGCCCCGCTACCGCCGTCGCCCCGCCACCGCTAGTTTCGTGTTTGCAGCCTAAGCCTGTTGCTGCCCATAAATAATAACGAAAAAGACATTAAGTTTTTGCGGAATGGTGTAATTAAAGAAAGTCATTACTTACAGCACGCGGGTCGGCCGCACCTGCGGCGCATTACGGTGCATAATTAAAGTTCTACCCCCCACGGAGTGCCCGGGACAACAATATAATTAAGACTAACTACGTCGACGGACTAGTCTAGTCCATCCAACAAACATTCGTCCCAACGTCATCCTAAGTCGAGGTCCCCAGCCTCACAGGAGGCGCCCTTAGGAAGACGTTACTTCCCCGATGTCTTCGAGCCCTAGGGCTCATTACCCAAAAAGTTATTTTTTTTTATCCACTACAAGTAAGCCCTTGAGTGCGATCTCACCTGATGGTAAGTGATGATGCAGTCTAAAATGGTAGCGGGCTAACCTGTTAGGGGCATGGCAGTTAAATTAAACCCATCCCCCTATTCGGTTTCTACTCGGCATCGTACCGGAACGCTAAATCGCTTGGCGTCACGTCTTTGCCGGTAGGGTGGTAACTAGCCACGGCCGAAGCCTCCCACCAGGCCAGACCAGGGAAAATTCAGAAATTATAAATTCCCAAATTGACCCCGCCGGGGATCGAACCCGGGACCTCCGCACGTTAAGACAACAGCGCTACACACTGCGCCACGGAGGTCGTCATTCTCACCCTAAAAGGCTCGGACACCATTAACTTGTTTAGTGGCATTTGCGGACATAACTTATAATCTTATATCCTCGTGGTACAGAGTACAGACAGCAATATAATTAAAGTAAACATGATTGCTCGGAAAATAGGTACAGCTCAATTTTGTTGATTGAATCAAACAAATATTGTGTTTATTTCAACAAAATAACCGCCCACATAACAGGAAATCGGATTACACCCACCTGACGCGGTATGAAAGCCCCGAACTTCTACGTAATTGTTTGATTTCAAAACATAATTTTATTCCTTTAGCCTTTTACCTTTTACGTTGTATTTTGTTTGTCGTGAATATTAAAACTGTCTCTAAATTTCGGTCCTTAGTTATTTTTTGTATCTGCAAAGGGCATCTAAAGGTACCTACTGACGGAACGTAGATTGGATCTATCCGGGATAAAATTTGCTAAATTATTATGGTGGCGCCAGTATCTATAGTATGGACTATACTTAACTAACTTTAGACAATTTCAATCTAGCAAAATTTTAATGCATGAAAGGGGTACTTTTTGGTCATATAGCAATTTTTTTTTTTGGAAATTAGTTAAAAATGTAAGAATCATGGCGAAATATAATATAATCTATACTTAATATTATAAATGTGAAAGTGTGTATGTCTGTCTGCGACGCTTTCCCCGCCCATTTTGTGAACCGATTTTGATAAAATTTTGTACCTACACAGGAAGGTTGCATCCCCGGGGAAGGGCATAGGCTATCCCGGAAAATTAAGAAGTTTCCGCGGGAATAATCAACGCGGGCATCATCTAGGCCTCATAAACGGAAAGGCCAAATTTGAACTTCCAAATTCGGTCACCCATCTAGTTACCGACTTGGGTCAACGTTGCTCAACAATAGCAATCGACTGATATTCATTGTCGCAACTAACAACTCGCCCCTCAATTAATAATTAACTAATATCCATACTAATATATATGTAGTTTAAAAAGCGACGAAGTCGCGGGCATCATCTAGTTATTAATATTATTCGGTGGTTAAGTTGGCAATGTTTAATATTAATTAGTGCGCGTCGGTCGACCACCTGAGTCAGTTAATCCGCACAATTACGTCGCTCTCCCAAACCGCATATACTCGTATCTGCCGACGTAGACACAACTATAATGTTAACCTGCTAACTGGAATAGACATAGCGTGCTAATTAAATTGTCTTGATCATCATCATTGATTCAACCCATCGGCGGCTTATTGCTGAGCGGGAGAACCCTCTCGGAATGAAAAGGGTTGTACCACTGCCCGGGGAAAGAACCCGCGGCCCTGTATAGGATATATGATTGGCTATCAATACTTCAATAATCGCTTCAATATCTCGGTACCTACTCAAGACAATTTCTAGAGAGGTAGGACGGTAGATAGACCCCACGCGATCAAAATCATACTCATATTATAAATGCGAAAGTGTATTTGTTTGTTGGTTTGTCCTTCAATCACGATGCAACAGGGCAACGGATCAACGTGATTTTTCGCATGTGTATAGTTGAGGACCTAGAGAGTGACATAGGCTACTTTTTATTCCGGAAAATTGAGGAGTTCCCATGCGAATTAAAAAAACTTATTCCACGCGGACGAAATCGCAGGCATCAGCTAGTTATAAATAAATATCACCATCTTTCACTTTCTTTTGTTTTATTTATCAGAATTCTTTTATAAAATTACTGGTTACTCAAAATGTCGTCTAGTAGTGAAGTTTTAAGAAATTTGTCATTCGTTTTCCTTGTAGGTGTACTGTAAAGCACTACCTCACTCACTCGGGAAAAAGTACGATTCCTAACTCATGTATATTGAGGCCCCACGGCTTGGGCCACGCCTCAAACTACACCCTCGTTAGTAATCGATTACTTTCATCCCGAGGTGAACAATGTACTATGATATTATAATAACTAGATTTTTTTTTACAAAACCAGCATTTATAAAAACTTTTCCTGAAAGCAAATAACTCAAAACAAGCAATATTATGGCAGAATCTCGGCGAAAGATTGATAAGATCACAATGGACATGGACAGAACCAAAAACAATAGCATTTAGACAATGACACTGCCAGTAGATTTTGTATCCACAGACAAACAAAACTCCATTATACGATTTAGGAGTATTACCTATCGGTTCGATAATCGCCTACACGTGCAGGCATTTCTTATAGTATATAGAAGTTAAGCTCGCCTGGCTGCCAGCAATGTGTGGGACAACGAACTCTTTAAAGGGCGAAAACACACTTTGGACGTACATTTTTTTTACGACCTCCGTGGCGCAGTGTATAGCGCTGTTGTCTTAACGTGCGGAGGTCCTGGGTTCGATCCCCGGCAGGGTCAATTTGGGAACTTATAATTTCTGAATTTTCCCTGGTCTGGCCTGGTGGGAGGCTTCGGCCGTGGCTAGTTACCACCCTACCGGCAAAGACGTGCCGCCAAGCGATTTAGCGTTCCGGTACGATGCCGTGTAGAAACCGAATAGGGGTATGGGTTTAATACAACTGCCATGCCCCTAACAGGTTAGCCCGCTACCATCTTAGACTGCATCATCACTTACCATCAGGTGAGATCGCAGTCAAGGGCTAACTTGTAGTGGATAAAAAAAAAACATATTTTGTATGGCGGACAAAAAGTCCACGCGCACACTTTTATATTGAGCTTGGATGGGAACTGCCTCGTTGGTCTAGACTCTAGACTCTAGTGGTTAGTATGTTCGATTGCGGCCGACGAGGTCCCGGGTTCGAGTCCCGGGTCGGGCCATAATATTAAGTACTTAGTGGGTTTTTCTGACTAGAAATTCTCAGTACTAGCCCGGAGTTAGAAAGTTGGCAGTGTTTCACCCCCGTGCCTCGGAGAGCACGCTAAACCGTCCGCATTGGAGCAGCGTGGTGGGTCTAAGCTCTAATTCCCTCTCTCCTATGAGCGTGGAGGCCTGTTCCCAGCAGTTGGACGTATGGGATGTAGTGTAGTGGGAACAAACGTAACAGACGGTCAGCTCAACTTCGCAATAAGTATAATAGCCCCCAGGGTCTTTTTTTACTAATCAATTTTGTTAGGAAAAAGTTTTTACTTTTTATGATTGCCATTTTCTTTTTTATCCCTACACTGACGCCCGCGACTTCGTTCACGGGGGAACTGTTAGTTTTTCCGGGATACAGTAGCCTATGTCCATCTCCAGGTCCTCAACAATACCCTTGCAAAAACTTCGATCCGTTGCTCTGTTGCGGCGTGATTTACAAACCAACAATGAACCAACAAACTAACACAGTTTCGCATCTACCAATATTATAGTATGATTTATTAGTTGCTTGAAATTACTGGGTCAACTGACCCACTCGGCTTCTCGGGTGGTATTTCTGAAAATCCATTCTATAACTACGGTCTACGTCGTTAAGAAAACATACATGCAAAATCTTAGGTTTCCAGAGCCAGCGGTTCGAGCTGTAGATAGTTAATCAGTCAGTTTGTTTGTTCTTAGGTTAGTAATCATTTAATAATATTACGAAGTTCACAAGTTCTACATAATATTAATTATTGATATAAAAAATTGAAATTCTCTTTCTGCCTCTTAAAACTTATCTAAATACATATATAAAAGACAAAGGTGACTGACTGACTGACTGATCTATCAACGCACAGCTCTAACCACTGGTCGGATCGGGCTGAAATTTTGCACTCAGATAGCTATTTAACGTAGGCATCCGTTAAGAAAGGATTTTTGAAAATTCCAACCCAAAAAGGGTTAAGTAAATGGGGGTTGAAAGTTTGTATAAAAGTTTGTCATTTATCAAGTTGTTTTTCAAGTTATATCCATGAAACTTTGATTTTGGGCTTTCGATAAAAGGCAAAGGTGATGAAACGGTTAACGTGAGCGAAGCCGCGGGCAAAAGCTAGTTAATTAATAAACCTTCAAACCCGAATAGATTACCGGATCTTATTACATTCCGACAGTAGGTACCTACTTTCTTGTCGAAAAATGTTATAAAGTTTGCTAATAAGTACCTACTACCTTCTAAGGTACGGCAGATAAAGCATCCAATAGACATGCCAACTTACAAGTCGGACGCTGGTGGTTAAGTATGTACCTAGTTCACACGTTTCGTTTCAAACGCGATTAACACAGCTATATTTTGCTGAGCGCACTCATTGCTAAATTGGGCACTTTGTCAATGCTTGGCATGATGAACATATAATTAAGATTTTGCGTGTAGGTATATGAAATAAGCTATTGCCGTACGCGTGGCGTTACTATCGGTTGTACTTAACATTTATTTTTGATATCGGTTAAACAAGTAAGTACCTCTAAACAATTCTTAGTAAGTAAGTACCTACCTACCAGATGGCCAGACATACTTTCACATTCATAACTGCATTAGCATGAATTTCTTTCTTTAGAGATGAATCGTGATGCCAGCTAGACAGCTAGAGTCAGTCACAAATTGGTGCAAAGTGCAAACTATCCCAAAAAAGCTCAATGAAGCTAATCAAATAAATATTATAAATGCGAAAGTTTGGATGGATGTATGGATGTATGGATGTATGGATGTTTGTTACTCAATCATGCTCCAACGGCTGAACGGATCTGGATGAAATTTGGCACAGAGATAGATCATAGTCTGGAATAGCACATAGGCTACTTTTGATCCCGGAAAATTAAAGAGTTCCCGCGGGAACCGAAAAACCTCAATCCACGCGGACGAAGTCGCGGGCATCAGCTAGTAGGTACATAATATCAAAACGGAGGCTGTGCTCACACCACTTGTGCTGAGCCGAGATACATATTGTGAATGTTTGCGTACTCTTTTAGCGTTTATAGCATGGTATGGGCACTGGGCATGGCTAAAACAAGTCATACAAAATGTACTAAGCCGATATACTAATGTCCTCCCGACCGAATTTCGGCCACGGCGCCCAATCTCCAGAGAGATTAGCCATCTGCGCGGAAGATATTATAGTGCACAAGTGTGTGCGCATACACAGGTGCACTCTCTGTTCCTTTACTCTCATAGCCCGATGCGACGGAAAATCCGACACGACCGGAGAGAGATCAGGCCCAATAGTTATTATGGCCCGACCCGGGACTCGAACCCGGGACCTCGTCAGCCGCAGTCGAACATACTAACCACTAGACCAACGAGGCAGTCAAGGCGATATATTATGTTGACAGCTCACGTCCTTGGATGTCCTAGATGTCACAGTTACTCGTACATTAGTTGTTTACCCCACTCAACATTGGAAGCCAATTTGTAGTCATGTCTATAAAGCTTTCATGCAAGTGAAACTGGGGTGTGTGGGGCGGGCGGAAGGGGGGTTATCCGGTAATTGGCAACGGAATTAACTAATTTAGAGCTCAACTTTCTTGAAGTTGAGTTGAAAACTATAACTTTTTACATAATTATAAAAACAGGATGAAAGGTAGAATATAATATCATTCTTCAGGCCTTTATTATTACTTATTACTAGTGGTTCGCCCCGAACTGAGACCTCGCGGTATCCATAAACTTGTACAGAGCGCCATCTATTGACATAATTGTGAAGTTCTGTTAATATTACTGAAGCACATTAAAAATTAAATAATTTCGTTTCCTTATAATATTTATCTAATTTTAGTATTTGTTGTTCATGTACAGGATATAATTCAAGTAATTGATAAGTTTCAGGCTCAGCCTTTCAGAAAATTGAGAGTTCTGAGGTCAACTTTGGACGTTAGAAAATCGCCACTTTGAAAGCCCCCCATTTCGTCAATTATAGGGGAAAAATTTTAAAAAAAATATTTTTGGACTCTATTCCTAATTATCTTTAAAATGATATACCGCAACCCTATGTAACGCTATAAAAAATATTTTACTTCGCATTCGCTTCTATGAGAGCCCCCCTGAAATAAAGATTTTTATAACTTTTTAAGCCATATTCGGCGGGAGGCCATCGGTTTACATATTATATTTAAATTTGAAGTAATTGCGTTCAGCAATTCAGAAGTTATAAGGCTCTGACAGACGGACGGACGGACGGACGGACGGACGGACGGACGGACAAGTGCCATTTCACCCAAGTAGACTCAGAGACCTTCGCTTCGCTCGGTCAATAAACTAATTTTCACCTCTGATGCTTTATGTGTGTCATTTTAGCTTAGCGTAGGCGGACTAAAGTTATCATTTAACCTCTAGGGAGTGAAGTAAGTTTTTTTCAATTTTTTTGTTTTTTTTATCCACTACAAGTTCTCACTGCGATCTCACCTGATGGTAAGTGATGATGCAGTCTAAGATGGTATAGGGCTAACCTGTTAGGGGCATGGCAGTTATATTAAACCCATACCCCTATTCGGTTTCTACACGGCTTCGTACCGGAACGCTAAATCGCTTGGCGGCACGTCTTTGCCGGTAGGGTGGTAACTAGCCACGGCCGAAGCCTCCTACCAGGCAAAATTTGAATCGTTATTATCGTTAGTCGATTTAGTCCCTTGTTAAACAATCTACTTTATTATGTTAAATTCATCACTAGGTGATGCCCGCGACATGGACTGTTTTTAGGGTTCCGTACCAAAATGGTAAAAATGGAACCCTTATGGTGTTTCATTCCTGCGGAACTTGTTAATTTTTCGCAATAAAGTCTCTTTTCTTCGTCGATAAAAAGTCGATGATATTTCCCTCCCCGGGGTGTGCCAAATTTCTTTAAAATTAATTTAAAAGATGGACCGGGAAAGCGTAGCAGACAGACATATAGATAGATAGACAAACTTTCGCATTTATAATATTAGTATGGATATAGCTAATTTTGTGTTGTCATTGCGAAACGCTTTATAAAATTATAATTCTGTTATTTTATGATACAAAGTTATTTTAAAGGAATTTATATTTGTTAGGAATAGAGGCAAGTCTAGAATAATTCCAATTTCCCTGACATGCCTTCAATGCATACTTAGAGCTGTAAAATTAGATTAAACGCTAATGAAATTCTATGACAGGCATATTTTGTAAATTGTTAATTTTCGCTCAAATTGCACATTCCTTGTAGATTAATTTTTGTTGTATAATATCCGTATAAATTTTATACATTTTGAGAATCATTCTTAGACACGAATCTAATTTCAAATAATATAATTTAAAAAAATTGTGTGTGTCAGCTCCGACGCACGACTGGAGTTTCCTCTTTACGAACGATTATAAAATACTAGATAATGCCCGCGACTTCGCCCGCGTGGATTACATTTTTTTTTCCCGGGGGAACCGGGAAATAAAAAAATGTTTTTCCGGGATAAAAAGTAGCCTATATCACGCTCCAGGTCTTCAACTATACCCATGCCAAAAACACGTCGATCCGTTGCTCCGTTGCGGCGTGATTGAAGGACAAACCAACAAACAAACACACTTTCGCATTTATAATATTAGTATGATGTATGTATTTTCTTTCAAAGGCAAAATTACATTGACCTCCAGCATATTGACGTATAGGTACTTTAAGGTTAAGAAAAACATCGCGACATTAAAGTAATCCTTTAAACAAACAGCCATTCGGCTTGGAGCTTTGAATTTATTCGTACCTACGAAAGTTCTCCACGTTTGAAGTTGCCGACGAGGTAAACAGATTGATTGATACAATTTTCTTTTCAAGTAGAGTAGGTTTTATGATGACTTCTCTGGCGCAATAGCTACGTAGGTGTGGTCGTCTTGAAAACGGGAGGACCTGGGTTCCCGGCAGGGGCAATTTGGGAATTTACAGTTTCCACATTGTTTCTGACCTGCCCCCCGATTCGTAAAAGTTCGGCGTCAAAGTAAAATAAACCATAACAGCATGTCCCCTGGTCTAGGGGGAGACTTCGGCCGCGGTTCCCACCCTACTGACAAAGCCGCACCAAGTGCTTTAGCGTTCCGGTACGACGCCGCGTTGAAACTCATTGCGGATAATACGTGTTTAATTTAACTACCAGCCCTTAGCATGTTAGCCCGCAACCATCTTACACTGCATCATAGCACATCATATTGTAATATGTACTCAGTTCTGTAATATATTTAAATGAAACGCCGAGTCGCAACAACGGTTTATTCCAGACTAATCATACAATTGAAAGCACACTATCAAAAGAAACTAAATTATTGAAATACCCACATTAATTACACTACATTATCCCCCCCTTTAATATTAGTAAGTCCTAATTTCTTATGTTAGTCTATACGTATGTTTCTAGTCTCACAAACAAAATATGATAATAGTTAAAGTACGTAATGGGTAACAAGTAACAACTAACAACTAACAACACGATTAAATATTTGTAATTGGTTGTGCACCTAGAAACATATATTTTATTACTATTATTTGCTTAGAGTACCATAATAACAATATTATAACATTCAAACGGAATCATCATAACCGAAACGAACTGGTCGCCTTGGGTCCCGTTTATTTTGTACCGGGGATGTTCCAGTACGAGACTCGCACGTGTCATCGACGTCCTTGGCATTATGTTTATCATTACGACATGAATAGTCCGCTAAAGCTGCCTGGGCCGATACCGTAGGCTGGCCACCAAAGTCACATGACGACGTCGAGTCCCGACTAGCCGCCACTAAGCTAGAACGCAGTTGATCTGAATGCCGTGTCCAACGTAACCCATCCTCGGTCTCAACCTCGTACATATTTCGTCCCTTCCTATTTATAACTTTCGCTACACCCCATCTTCTATTCTTTCGAAAATTTTTAGCCCTTAACTTATTCCCTTCTATCCAAGACCTATCAGTTCCCCCTTTAGCTAGCCCTCTTTCCTGGAACCGATCCGACACGGATTCCACGATTTTAGACTGTAGTAGGTCAAACCGCGATCCAAGGTGACTGCCGAACATTAATCTTACAGGTGTTTCCTCCGTTGTACCGTGGATACTATTTCGATAATCAAGAAGTAATCTTTGTAAAAAACTATTCAAATTAATTTTTCCAACTCTAATCTGATTCGAATCAATTGGAAACTTATTTTCGATGAATTTAATAAAAGTATCCGCGTTGCTAGTACCTTCCCTGGATTTTATGGGTAATCTAGGCAGAGCATCCGCGCTATCCGCCTTGGATTGTTCATATTCAATGTCGTCCTGATACCCGGACAGTAAAATAGCCCATCGAATTATCCAACCTGACGCCATGTACGGAATATCTTTATTTGACCCAAAAATGGCTATCACTAGCTGTTGGTCAGTACGCAACATAAACTTACGGCCATAAAGGTATGTATTAATTACTTTTACCGCAAATATTATCGCCAACGCCTCGCGTTGGATTTGACTCTTATAGTTAGCCTCTGCGGAGCTAAGCGCGCGAGACGCGTATGAGACCGGCCACTCGCCCTCCCCCCGCGCGCTCGCGTCGTACGACAAGGCAAGAGGTAACCGCTCCTCGTAATGCATGCATGCATGCATGGCCAGCCGTCTATTTGCCACGGTCACCTCGGCCACCACCGGATCAGATCCCGTCAGCTGCACCATATGCACTAGCTCGCTGAATTTCATATCCCCGGGCTTCTTTGGAGAACACAAATCCACCATGAGCTCGTATGTTGCATCACCCACGCACGCGAGCAACGTAGGCACTTGTAGGTTAACCTTCACATCATTAGCGAGAAAATATTGCTCCATCCGATCGATATAGGTGCTCCATGTACCCGAACTGAGATTAAACTCGCCTAACTTTCCAACGGACATCTTACACGCCATTTAAAACTACAAAAAAATACTTAAAAGACTGCGCCACTGTAATATATTTAAATGAAACGCCGAGTCGCAACAACGGTTTATTCCAGACTAATCATACAATTGAAAGCACACTATCAAAAGAAACTAAATTATTGAAATACCCACATTAATTACACTACAGTTCAACATAAAGATGCAACTCCTCAATAAATCGATGTAGGTTGTATACTCATCGATTTGGAAGAAAGGTCCATTGAAAATGTAAGTAGGTTAGATTAGGAAATAATATTATAACAATAGCATGTAAGGTTTCGTTATTCTTTCTGTTAGTTATTAAAGAGTAGATATTAAGACACCTTGGAATAAAGACGTCTCCACCAATATCTTATCATTTTATACGAACCAAAAAACCACATTACTTCATGGCGACCCTGCCAGTCGGTGCGCGCTACTTATCTGCGTGCACCGGCTGGGCACCGAATACGAAGATGACCACAAAACCTCAAGACCCGGCCTGCCAAGTCATTTAAGAAGAATATCGAAGAATATTATTAGTTACCAAGATTTAAGAAAAATTCAACCATAGATCAAGACCCAGCCAATTAAAAGAAGATTTAAAGATGAATATCACGAAATATACCAATAAGCAAGAAAGAAGCACATCACAGTTCACAACTTAGAAGATATGTAAATCGCAAGCTCATCTCAGCAAGCTTCATCGTCTGCCCAGCATCACCGTGCGTCCAGGGTTATCCCGGCCACAACTAGGAGGTGTCCAGGGTATTCCCGGTCCAGTTCGAGGAGTCCAGGGTTATCCCGGCCCACCCAGATGCAGCATGAAAAGGTCCAGACCCCAAAGCTGTCCGAAGACCATTGCATCTTCCAGTTATTCTACGACGACGTGACGGCGACGAAGCACAGGCCAAATAAATAAAAATTGATATGCGTCGATAAAGTAAGTGCATTTATTACTTCGCTATGGGCAATAGGTTTAAAATTATTAGTTTTGTAATTATTATTATTTTTGGCGTTTCGGTATTTTTTTTCTTCAGTTAGCATTTAGTACGTATTTTTCACGGTAGTACCTAGGTATTATTTTAATCAAGTATATGTCATAATTTTTTCCTATAATGTTAGTTTAATTTAAATAGAAGTTAAATAATAATTCAAAGAATTATTACGGTATAATCGCGTGGTCATCGACACACGCGTACCTAAATTTCATTGTATTACGAGACAATGATATTGCTCGAGATGCAATTTGTAAGTACAAGGAAATGAGTACGAAATAAGGAGATTTTTTTTTTCTGTTGATGCACAGAAATTTCGTGCTAGTTGTGAATTGAAATAGAGACTTTACCCGACTTGGACAAATTAGGACTCTACTAACCTAAGGCTTGATCACCCTTCGGCAGTAGAAGTGCTACGTATAGATAGGGATTGACGAATATTTATATCGGATTATGACAGAAGTTTATATGTGAAGATGATTAATTATTATTTGAACGCGATATTTTGCGCATACTTAGTACCTCCTCATTCAACGATGTATATTTTGTCTAGACTCTTGATCATTATCTACCGCGCTGGTGTTAGTGAAAGACCTAGAGCCTTGTTGAATGTTAATAATGAAGAATATACTTATTATGATAAATATTTGAAAGGATGTTATGTTTTATAATTAGGAGTGTACCGCGCCGCGTTAATTTATTTATTTGTTGATATGCAAGGGAGAAATATCAAAGAAAGATGAAGACTAGAGGCTCGAAGATTTATTATGAAATATTATGACGATTCAGGTATTATAAATACCTAAGACTAACGATGGTTTAGAAACCTCATAGGTATTATTTTAAAGGACAAGCATGTCGAACGATGATGCTATTTTGAGTTATATGCTCGAAGCGATGCTACGACGATATTTTTATTATGACAGAGATACGAGTAACTTGGTACAGAGAATATTTTGTGACAGAGTAAATAAGCGATTTTGAATTGCGTAGGTACCTTGATTTGACAAAATAGGCTGTTTGCGCTTCGATGAAATGATAGGCTGTGCTTAATATGATGATTTTAATCGGCTACCAGAATTTTTGCAAATTACATAGTTTGAAAAGATAAAAATGCGTAACGAATCCAAATTGCGAATTGCGAATGACATGGCGAATTTAAGATGATGGCGGATTTCAAATTGACACATTGCAAAATTTTGATACGTGGACCAATCAGGGCTCACGTCTTTTTTAAGCCCCTTTTAGACGCTCCAACATGCCCCCGGCCTTGGAACATTCAGTTTCCAAGATTTACTTCTTCAGGCTCGACTAATGGGCAGATTTTCGTATAGGTTCGCCTTATAAGTCCGGACGACGTCTGTATTTCAGCCACTCTTGATACACCGTCCTTCCCAGGTATGTTTCTGACGACTCGTCCGAGATGCCACCGTAACGGGGGAAAGTTGTCCTCTTTGATGATGACCAAAGTGTTAGGTTTGAGGTCTTGCGTGTTCTGCCTCCATTTCGTCCGCGTTTGCAGCTCAGAAATATACTCTTTCGACCAGCGATTCCAAAAGTGTTGTCGAATCTTCTCCACCCTCTGGTATCGATCTAGGCTGTGCGTGGGCGTATCCACCAGGTTGTCGCAGGCAGGCGCTGTGAGCGTACGGCCAACCAGGAAGTGAGCAGGACTGAGAGGAAGGAAGTCGTTAGGATCGGATGACATCGGGCTGAGAGGTCGAGAGTTAAGGACGGCCTCAACTTGAGCTAATACTGTGCTGAACTCTTCGTAGGTGAGATGCGCGTTACCCACCACGCGGCGAAGGTGAAATTTACAGGAGCGGACTCCCGATTCCCACAGGCCACCGAGGTGACTGCCATAAGGAACCATGAACTTAAATTTAATGTTTTGCTGATTAGCGTAGTCAATGATCTCAGAGCTGCAGTGTTCTAAAAATTGCGCGAATTCGTTTTTAAGGCCTACAAAATTCCGGCCATTATCGGACCAAATTTCCGCCGGTTTCGACCTGCGCGATATGAATCGATTTAATGTGAGACGGTAAGCATCAGTGGTAAGGTCACTAACCAGCTCTAAGTGGACAGCGCGCGTAACTAGACATATAAATATACAAATATACGCCTTAGTAGTTTTAGCACCCCTTCCTTTCCTATTTAGAATGAACACTGGGCCAGCATAGTCAACGCCGCACCGATAGAACGGAAAGGTAGGTGTAATCCTCTCACTGGGAAGATTTCCCATAAGAGGGGTTAGTGTTTGACCTCGCAGGCGCTTGCACGTAACGCAGTCGTGAACTATTTTTCTAGCGAGATTTCTGCCTGAAAGTGGCCACCAAGTTTCACGAAGATGAAAGAGAAGCGCCTGCGGAGCAGCGTGTAGCAAGGTTTTGTGTTCGTGGCGGAAAAGCAGTACCGTGAAATAATGTTTGCCTGAAAGTAGTATGGGATGTTTTTTATTGTAGTCGAACTCTGAAGAATAGTCCAACCTGCCACCGACTCGCAGTAGTTTATCGTCATCAATAAACAAATTTAATTTACTCAAATTATGTTTATTGTTTAGCGCGCGATTGTTGACTATGGACTTGTACTCAACTGGAAAGGATTCCAGTTGAGAAAGCCTAATCAACAACTTGTCGGCTTCTCTCAGTTCATCGACGGTAAGGACACCCGAACGCTTATTTAATTTATTGCGCGTATTGTATAAAAACCGTAAAACGTATGCAGTTGAGCGTCTTAGCCGGCTGAACTGAGAGAATCGTTCGAATTTGATAATAGACCCATCTTCAGAGTTTGATCCATCCTGGGCAACTAGCGCGGTTACGTCACTACCTTTCGTTTCAGGTAAGTCAATTGACTGACCTTGCTGCGTATCAGAGGTAGGTACGTTTTCACAATCAAATGAGCTATCGCGAAGGAAGGCCGGGCCTTCCCACCACAATTCGGAGGATGAGAGCTCCTCGAGATTCACGACCCCGCGCGAAACGAGGTCAGCTGGGTTTTCTTTTCCGCTTACATGACGCCACGGAAGCTCTTTCGTCAATTCGTGAATTTCAACTGTTCTGTTTTGGACGAACGTTTTTAATAATCTTGGTTGCATGCGCAGCCAACCTAAGACTATCGTGGAGTCTGTCCAGAATATTACGTGATCAAATTTACAGCGAAGCGAATTTCGAACCTTATCATATAGCCTAGCGCCAATTAGGGCACCTAAAAGTTCCAACCGTGGGATACTAACGGTTTTCAGCGGCGCGACCTTGCCTTTAGAACATAGCAATCGAACCTTGGCCGTATGATTACTAGCGTTTACAGTTCGAACATAAACGCACGCGCCGTACGCGGCTTGCGAGGCATCGGTAAAAATATGCATCTCTGTAGATATAGAATGAGTATCCATAACATAGCGAGGAACGCGTATTGTTTTCAGGACGGCTAGCGAAGCGAGAAACCGGTTCCACTGACGTGCGATGTCAATAGGTACGGTGTCGTCCCAATCTAATTTTAATAACCACAGCTGTTGCAATAACATTTTTGCAGTTAAAATATATGGACTTAAAATGCCCAACGGATCGAAAATTTGAGATGCGTATGAAAGAATTATGCGTTTAGTTATAGGTTGAATAGTATCAGACGTAAATTCCGTGTTAAAATAAAATTCATCACTGTCATTATGCCAACCTATACCTAATGTTTTATGATTTGCGTTCTCGCCGACTATTTGCTTAGAAGCGCACGTCGATGACGTCACCAAGGGTTCGCATGGAAAATTGAAAATCCACTTGCGCAGTGGGAAACAACCAGCTTGCAATGCATTAGTTGTTTCTTCGCATAAATTTAATAAAACTTCTTTATTATCGGAACCCGTGATCATGTCGTCGACGTAAAAATCTTCATTAATTATACGAGAAACTTCGGTATTCGGTGATTCTATTGCGAGTTGTTTTAAACAACGACAACTTAGAAACGGCGCGGACGCGGTTCCGTAGGTGACCGTGTTGAGGCGATAGACACTGAGTGGCTGCGTGGGTTCGTCTCGCCAGAGAATCAGCTGAAGATCACGCTGCTGTTCATTAACGAGGACTTGTCGGTACATCTTCTCGATGTCTGCGCAAGCGACATACCGATGCTGCCTAAAGCGTAAAATAATTGAGATCAGGTCGCCTTGAATCGGCGGCCCAACCAGCTGCAGATCATTATAGCTGACCCCCGAGCTTGTAACAGCCCCAGCATCGTAAACGACCCTAAGCTTCGTTGTTGAACTGCTTTCGCGGAATACACCGTGATGCGGCATAAAATAATGCGAGTTTTCGTAGGTCGAAACGCGAGTCATATGACCTAAACTCTCGTATTCATGAAGGAAGTCGGCGTATAATTTTTTATAGGCGGGTGTGCGATCTAACCGTTTTTCCAGCGCTAGGAAGCGTCGTTCAGCCTGTGAAAATGATTCACCCAGAAGGTCGGGTGATGCCTTAAGGGGTATGGTCACGATGAACCGTCCCTCGTCATCGCGTGTCGTAGTACGAGTGAACAGCTCCTCGCAAGCCCGCTCAGCATCCGTGCGTGTATCCCGATCCCTAGGGAGCTCTTCGACTTCCCAGAACTGACAAAGTTGCGTATCAATAGATTGCGTAAAATTACATTGGATAATGCTATCGTTGCGCGGATTAAATACGATAGATCCCGATATTATCCAACCTAAATGCGTATTTTGTAAATAAGGCCCGTTAGGTAACCTTATATTACCGTCGTGTATTAATTCCCAAAATGTATCTGCACCAATTAAAATATCGATATTTCGGGAATCAAGAAAATGCGGATCTGCCAGCTGTATACTATTAGGTATACGAAACCTAGCGCGTTCATAATGTACAGCGGGCAACGTAGAAGATATTTGCGGCAATACAAAACAATGTAGTTTAGTAGTGTAAGCAGATATGCGCGATTTTATCTCGATGTCGCATGATTTAGTACATTGCGTCACTGAGTTACCTACACCTCTAATCTCGTGAGTAGATTGCATGAATTCTATCCCTAGTTTCTTACTAAAGGGTTCGCTTATGAAGCTGCGTTCACTTCCATTATCCAACAGCGCATTTGCAAGTAGGTAAACATTACGTCGAGCCCGTACCTCGATTAGCGCAGTGGACAATAGAACAGGTTGTAAAGAACGATGTGTGCGTTTATCGTTTGAGTGTGCATTACTTGCATATAGGCTTATCGCATCAGCGGGGGAAAGGGGCGGCGGTGCAGAGCTCGATGCATCGGGACCTGCGCGCGCGCCGTTCATTAGTAGCCGATTATCTAATGACGAGTGCAACGTTAGGGAACCGCTGGTGCTACCTATTGTTTTTGTATCATCCACGGGATGATTTAAATCGTTTTTAGGGCAGATTAGGGAATTATGCTTCTTGAGACACCGGCGGCAAACACCATATTTGCAAAATTCAGCTGTGTGGTTGCTGCTTTTCATACAATTTTCGCATAATTTCCTATCGCGAATAAATTTTAGTTTCGATTCCAAATCAGAGTCAATGAATTTCGAACAAGCGTAAAGTTGATGGTCTCCGTTGCACTTAATGCACTTTTTAGGCGTGAAGTGACGTTCGTGCGGTTTAGTGGTAGAAACATTGCATTTTGTGGACGACTTCGCGTTGATCTTCGCTTCCTTGGATTCTTTATTATGTTGTGAATTATTATGTGAATCCTGCAATGTTTCTAGCATGTCCGCTCGAATCTTGAGGAAGTTAATTAAATCATCAACCTTTAACTTTGATTTGGAATCGTTATTGTTTGGTATCAATGTGCCTTTATGCTGCTCCCACTCGCGTTCAGTGATTTTATCGAGTTTAGACACAATGATATAAACAATTAACGTGTCCCACGAGTCTACAGGTTCCCCTAGGATCTTTAATGCGCGTAAATTCTTAAGAATAGTGTCACTTAATGTTCTAATTGAAGCAGGGGACTCTTTACTCAACGCTTGAATGTTAAATATAGTTTTGACGTGATTATGCACTAATAATCTGCTGTTATTATATCGATTGAGTAAAAGGTCCCACGCGACAGAATAATTATCAGACGTGAACTCTAATGCGTCGATGACTAGCTCGGCACTGCCCTTCAGCGAAGATTTTAGGTAGTGGAATTTCTGGATACTGGTAATTTCGTCTGAATCGTGTACCAGGGATTGAAATGTATCCCGAAATTCCAGCCAGTGCTCGTATGCTCCATCGAAGGATGGCAATGTTATGGTAGGTAGTTTTACAGAGCGAAACTGACTACTTGCGCATGTATTTGAGCAAGATGAGACCTTACCACTACTGCTACCACTGCTATTTAATAATAACTCTGCCTGCGACAAGGTACTGTAGTAACAGTCCTCAAACTGCTCTCTTTGCGTCAACTGATCGTCGAGATCAGCTTCGCTGACACATTCTTCTATCCTGGACTGAATGTTGTTAAATTCGCGATATAAATTCGTGACACCCTCAATGCGTAGCTTCAAATCTATTTTATTTTGTGCTGTAGCTACTTTAATATCGAAATAGTTTAAGTAAGTGCCGAATTTTGTTAGTCGGCCTTTGAGGGTGCCGCGTTTTTTGGTGAGTTCGCGTACTAATGATTCTAATTTATCGTCACTTAATCCTAGTTGTGGGGATTTATCGCGACTCGCCATTTTGTTGATGGGAGTACAAAATTACGTTATGCGTTCTTAAGCACAGCACAGTATTAATTAAGTGAGATAAGGGTGGGTGATTCGTGGATAGGTTGACCGTACCTACCTTGCGCGTCTTGGAGTTAGCAGTCTTCCACATCCAAACCACGTCGCGCCCTTGTTGATGGATGTATTCGATGGATGTATTCCACAGGTCGCCGTGTTCCGTGCGTATTCGTAATATCCGGCTCGAAGGACCAAAAATTTATGTTTGCGCTTCGATGAAATGATAGGCTGTGCTTAATATGATGATTTTAATCGGCTACCAGAATTTTTGCAAATTACATAGTTTGAAAAGATAAAAATGCGTAACGAATCCAAATTGCGAATTGCGAATGACATGGCGAATTTAAGATGATGGCGGATTTCAAATTGACACATTGCAAAATTTTGATACGTGGACCAATCAGGGCTCACGTCTTTTTTAAGCCCCTTTTAGACGCTCCAACATAGGCCTATAATATTTACATTTGGCTTTGAAGTAAGATGATCACGATCGTGAGTTGATCATAGATTCTTGCCTTATTTTGTAGAATTATCCCTTTAAAATGTAAAGTGGATCCATTATTATTCGCTATTATTTTATTATTATTGTTCTATATTATTATTCGGATGCCCATACGAAGTAGTAAAATAAATTGCACAAGCACAAGCAAAAAAAAAATGTTTCTCTTTCTCCATTAGGGTTAGTTTTATTTTTTTTGTATTTCACCTTTTTTCCCAATCGGAGTACCGCTCAACATTTTTTTTCTTTAAGAAGAGGGGTGAACCGCATAGATTTTCGGGGGAGTTGTAATATGTACTCAGTTCAACATAAAGATGCAACTCCTCAATAAATCGATGTAGGTTGTATACTCATCGATTTGGAAGAAAGGTCCATTGAAAATGTAAGTAGGTTAGATTAGGAAATAATATTATAACAATAGCATGTAAGGTTTCGTTATTCTTTCTGTTAGTTATTAAAGAGTAGATATTAAGACACCTTGGAATAAAGACGTCTCCACCAATATCTTATCATTTTATACGAACCAAAAAACCACATTACTTCAATATCATCTGATGATTTGAGAATTGCCGAAGTAATTTTTTTTGACGAGTTTATTAAATTCCAACATTTTTAGTATTTAAATTCATGAATTAGTATTTTTCATAAAATTTTATTGAACTCAAAGAGAGGTTAAATATCGTTTTGATCAATTTAATACCGCGCTGAATTTTTATATATGATACTAGCTGATGCCCGCGACTTCGTCCGCGTGGATTGAGGTTTTTCGGTTCCCGCGGGAACTCTTTAATTTTCCGGGATAAAAAGTAGCCTATGTGCTATTCCAGACTATAATCTATCTCTGTGACAAATTTCATCCAGATCCGTTCATCCGTTGGAGCGTGATTGAGTAACAAACATACATCCATACATCCATCCATCCAAACTTTCGCATTTATAATATTTATTTGATTCAGATTATTTTTTCAGATAATTGTTTTATTGAAATTAATAATTGTAGGTAAATATTTACCTAGTAAGTACTTAAATATTTACTCTGTTGGAGATAGGCAAGAAATATTAAATTTGTATTTTTGTATTGGAAATTGGAATTCAAACTTCTTAAAAAATCTCATTTTATACGAGATGATGCCCGCGACTTCGTCCGCGTGGATTAAGTTTTTTTTAATTCCCGCGGGAACTCCTGAATTTTTCGGGATAAAAAGGGATACAAACGATCCCTGTACCAAATTGGGCGGTTGAACGGATGGGCTGTGAGAGCGTAGCAGACAGACAGACACACACTTTATATATTTATAATATTAGTATGGATATTGAGCTAATTTTTCCAGGCGAAATGGACTCTTTTCATTCACTCAAAATAATATTTAATATTTTTTCTTCTGATTATTTAATTAATAATTTTTTTTTTTCAATTTGGCATACAATTATTTTATATCAAAAAAATCTAATTAGATATTTCACTGAAACTTACTTACGGCAACACTTAAGTTTGTAAGGGTCTATAAATATTAAGGGTTTGTACAGCTTGACGAAAAGCGACTTTGCGTTCTGGTACACAGGCGTCAGTTTTGTTTGACACGATGGTTCCATTACCTGTGATGGGCGCCGTAAGGAGCAGCGCTTTGATTTGATCGTCGCGTCGGTCATGCGGGCTCGTAATATTTACGAGAGCAAATAAAATGAGATACAAAAATGTTTTCTCCTACTTGCTCGGAAATTGCTTCATTATTTAAAAAAAACATCACGTACATTGGCTCTTCTGACCCCTAATCCTCAAATAGGAAATCAAATAATTTCTATAACACACGTTCGTTTTAGCGTAATTTGAGGTAAGTGAACGCCATATACCGGCAACGTAGAAAAGCTTCCATTACAAATTCTGTCTATTGTTTCCTCGCAAATGACTGAAAAGTACTATACAAGTCTCGACCGAAATAGCAATTCACAGCCTCGTTTACTTAAAAAGGCCTTGGCTAGCGCGTCGGCCTGTAAAAACAGTTAAAATGTCCTCAGCTTCGCCTCGTACTTCCAATATTACTCAGAAGTGAATTTATTTTGACTTTATTGTGACTTTATTTTCGGCCTGGGCAGTAATGTACTATTTCCCTTCTTTTCAGTGTGACAAAAGAAGTTTTTTTTTTATACACTACAAGTTAACCCTTTACTGCGATCTCACCTAAAAGTAAGTGATGATGTAGTCTATGGCGGTAGCGGGCTAACCTGTTAGGGGCATGGCAGTTATATTAAACCCATACCCCTATTCGGTTTCAACAAGGCATCGTACCGGAACGCTAAATCGCTTGGAGGCACGCCTTTGCCGGTAGGGTGGTAACTGGCCACGGCCAAAGCCTCCCACTAGGCCAGACCAGGGAAAATTCAGAAATTATAAATTCCCAAATTGACCCTGCCGGGGATCGAACCCGGGACCTCCGCACGTTAAGACAACAGCGCTACACACTGCGCCACGGAGGTCGTCAAAAATCTAATTCTAAACTTATTTTATGGACTGGTGGGCAGTGTACCGTACTTTAATCGACAAATCCCCAACTCGGGCAGAGGATTAGTGATGTATGTGAGGCTTGAGGTGAGATTTGCACTGCAGCCTGCGATAACAATGCCCGCTCAGGGAGCTCAGGTGGACAATAAAAGATTACCGCACAATGCTGACGCAATATATTATCTCTTCAGTGTTCTGAGCCCTCGCTGTGCGCCGTTTACTAGCCACGACTCGATCCGGTTCACGATATCGGATACGACTTCACAGCTGTTTTACAGATCCGACAATGATCACACAGTAATAATTTTACAAACTTTATTGGAAAACAATGAGGTTGATTCTGTAGTGCACAATCCCTAAACTAAACTAAAATGGCAGCTTTAAATCTAGTTCTGTCCCTTTCCGTATGGAGTATTATGAAAGGGTTAGCAATATTTGTAATGCTCTAATTTTAGTTTAGTTTAGAGATTGTGCACTACAGAATCAGCCCCAATATCTATTTAAGTTTAAGTTTTAAAAGTATTTAGCTGCCAACAGTGTAAGCAGTTATTTTAATAATTTGGATAAGATATGTTTCTATATTTTTTTTTGGATAAGATCATGAGATATGTGTTTAGTTAGTTTAGTACCTATTTACTGCGAAAGTAGTACTAGCTACTACGAGCCAACTCTTCTCTAGGATAAAAATCGTGGAGGTAAGTTAGCCCATTAACTAATGGACATCCACGGCTGGATATAATGTCTCTTGCAAGGTATATTTTTACATTCATTGTGTCCAATGACATTAAAATAATTTTTTTTAGTCCACTTATAAACGGATCTTCCAAGACCAGTACAGGACCTATCCATGTTCATCGTCGTTAACCAAAAATATCAACGTATATTGTTTTGAAAAATAATAGCCTGAGAACACTTATCGTTTTGATCACGCAAGAAAATTTAAAAAAATACCTGAGTGTATAAAGGACTTCTATCGTAACAAGTATTTACCTAGCGGCGTCTTCAGAGTTCGGCAATTTATACCCTGTCAAAACCTAACCCTCGCGGGAATTTTAATAAAACTGTACATTAATCACCGTTAAGTAGAAAACATTATTTGACGGCCTGTGTCCTTTATCCAATGCGTAAGTAGACATTATTATAATGCTGGATAGAAGCAGGCGTTAAGTACCTTGTGGAAGCCCATGATGATAGCAATGCACAATTGCAAAGACTTTACAAATGTGCATTGTCGACTCAACATCTCCTGAGGATGTACGTTCGTTACACCTTATATACCACATAGATTCGGATTATAACGAATTGAGCTTCTTGTTCGAGATTACTAGAGATCTGGATTTATGACTTTTATTTAATTTTTTCGCGGACGACGCTGCCCTCCTGTCCTGCAACAAGCAGCCGGCTCTAGCAGATTATCATTTGCAAAAACAAATGGATCTAACCTACTTATGGCTGAACAAATGGCGCATCAAACCCAGTGCATCTAAATCGCAGCATATAACATATTCCTTGAAAACTGGCGATTGTCCTTTTATAAAATTCGGTGAAGAAATATTACCGGAAACAATATGTGTAAAATACCTAGGCTTTTACATGGATCGACAACTGACATGAATACATTCATATCAAACACAAGCGTGACGAACATAACCACCGCTTCAGCAACTTACTTTGGTTGCTGGGTAGACAGTCTGCTTTATCACTCAATAATAAACTAATGGTTTATTGTCAAATCCTCAAACCCATCTGGCTCTATGGTATACAAATATGGGGTACTGCCAGCAAATCTAACATACTAGCGATACAAAGAGCTCAGAATAGTATCCTTAGAACATAGATACATCAGTACCTGGAAATCCCAACTGTAATTGAGGAAATCAATAAGCATAGCGCAAAGCATCGGGAACGCTTACTGTTATACCCCAACTCACTGGCAAATAATCTACTAACAGTGCAAAAATATAGCGTCTGAAGCGTGCCAATGTGCTCGACTGTGTACAGATATGAAGACCATCCTCTTCTCTGGCAAAATTAGTCATTAAACCAACCAAATCTGCTTATAGTCTATATAGACTGATCGCAGATCCTACACAGGAAAAACATTTTTTTTTTAATTATGTATATTTAGCTCTTCTTCGTTAATGTTTTAATTAATGTTTGTTCCTAATCGATTTCACCGAACTATTAAATCATGATAAGTATATAATACAGGCATAGCAACTGCGCTATAACTAGGCTATAACTCGCTCCAACTCCTCGCTAACATGGCGGAAGTAACGGCCTGCTTACTGCCTAGCAAATAGGTATCTGCCGCGGAAAATTATTTGGGATTTATATTAGAGGTTTAGAACTTGTAAATTCCTACTACTAACTAAACACGGCTAATTCTCCAAGGTTATTTTGTTGAATTTTTGCTTTCTCCTGTCCATCTATTTTTGTTAGTTGTATAACTTCAGGGATTTTATTTTTTTATTTAAATATAATCAAATCAAATAAATATTATAAATGCGAAAGTTTGGATGTATGGATGTATGTTTGTTACTCAATCACGCTCCAACGGATGAACGGATCTGGATGAAATTTGGCACAGAGATAGATTATAGTCTGGAATAGCACATAGGCTACTTTTATCCCGGAAAATTAAAGAGTTCCCGCGGGAACTGAAAAACCTCAATCCACGCGGACGAAGTCGCGGGCATCAGCTAGCCCACAATATATTTATAATAGTCCCAGAAAAGAAAGCATTATAATGTGAAATTATAGGGCCAAATTCCTATCAAAAATATTGGCCAATTAAAGTACTGAGACGAAAATTATGACCAAATTCTTTGCTAGAACTGTGCTAGAACTCTGAGACTTTGATTAAACGGCCATGGTTTATAGATATTATCTTAATAGCTTCGCTGTTGATTCTGGCTGCTTTTAATTGATTTTATTAGTGGATTGTATTTGAAAAAAGTAATATAAACATTAAACACACCTTTTTACTGGTATGATATTGTGTTTAAATACACTGATAAAAAAAATACGTGCCGAATTGAGAACCTCCTCCTTTTTCGGTAGTCGGTTAAAAATTATAAAATATCCGATGAAATAAGTCGTCGTCGTACGTCTTAGCTTAAAGAGGAAGTTAAGTGTTGTCACTTGTCTCACTTTATAATGCCTTAGGCAAGCTTAACGTTGCCATGACGTATTCAACACCGGGATAAAAAGCCAACCTGGATATGGTCATATATCTGCGGGATGCATGCTATCTCAGCACCAAAATAAGAGACACACAGACCAAATCATAAACAGACTTTGGCACAAAGACAGATAGTACAAAGAATTAAAGGTAAGTCCGTGAGGTACTTTACAATTCATTTCGCAAAAATGTTGTTCGAGCGGATGCTTGAAAAATCTCATCAGCAGTTCAAATAGCTCTGCGCCCCGCGCGGCGGCCCGGCCACAGAGAATGTGCACAATTTGAAACAACACCGCATGCCAACAAGCCGCCGCTTCAGAGGGTTTACCGCCATCGCTTAAAGCAGTGTTATTAGAAGACTGCCCGAAAAAAGTAGTGTAATGTTTTCAGGATTTGTACGCTAGTACACTGGCAAAGTGGACGGCAAAAGACCTCGGGGACGTCGCCCAATGCGTTGGTCAGATCAAATCCGCACCGCTCTCGATAGCAAGATCCACGAAGCCCTGCATATGTCGCGAAAAACAGACCAACATTTAATTTATATTAGTATCTCGCCCAAGACCGTGCCTAAGCACTGTCTTGGGCGAATGTATTTTAAGCTAAGGTCGACAGCATTGGTGTACGGTAAAACTCAATCGAGTTTATGTTTACACCAAAACGAAATGGCTCTGTAAATATTATAATATAATGAATGAATAATAAATAAAAAAAAAGCCCCCTCCACTTGCTCCATCAGCTACAAAATCTATCGTCCACAGTAGAACCATTGGTGGAAGGGGTCAAGACCCTCAGTAATGGGGACTACGACGCAAGAAGGACGCTAGTACGCTTGTATGCGACTGTGTACGCTTTTATAACTACCAAAAGAGTTTCTGGATTCGCCATTGCATAAATTTAAAAACTGCGTTAAACAGCATTTGTCAAGTCGATGACTTTAACAATGAGAAAGTTGCATGGCTTCGCATTCAGCGGTTACAAGTCAGTGTCATACTTGTTACGTAACGCATGCATTGTATATTAATTACAAAGTGTAACATATTTCTGTTTATGAAAAGTCCTGCTGAGTTTCTTGCTGGTTCTTCTCAATAGAATCTTCTTTCCAAACCGGTGGTAGAGTCCTTACATAGCACAATTAGCACAAGTTGTTCTGCATGAAATAATCATTTTATTTCAATACAATATTTTTTTTTTTTACTTTGTTTACTTTCCTATAATCAACAGCGTTTTAGAATAATATAATTTTACTATTTGCCTGGTTGGTTGTCTTAATACTAAAATAAGGCCAAATAGGTTGACAGATCCATACTAATATTATAAATGCGAGTGTGCCTGTCTAGTTACGCTTTCACGGCTCATCCGTTCAACCGATTTTGATGCAATTTGGTACATTGGATAGTTGTATCCCGGGGAAGGACATACGCTAAAATTAATGAGTTCCTGCGGGAATGCAAAAATTCCTAATCCACGACGACGGACGAAGTCGCGGGAATCATCTAGTATTAAAATAATACTGCTTCAAGCGATGGTAGTAAACCCCCAGGTCGGTGCTTAGCTCCGCACTGTGGCAAACGTTCCCACGGGATTGGACGGGGATGGGGATGTAATAAAAAAGCGAGAGCGGTCGTTGACCCGTGAGCTTTTTCGGTATTAAGCTCTTTACACGATTTAAGCAGCTGTAGTAGGTGAGTATGTATACCGCTGAACAGGGTAAAACAAGGGGTAAAACGTATAAAATTGTATTCTTTAACCAAAATATAGTTTCCAAATTTCAAAAAGTTACCAAATTGGTGAAATTAAAAGGGAATATTCACTCTAGAATTTAAATAAAGAAAAGGTAACCTTAACTTGATTTCAACGGGGCACCGACACGCATACGTGGAATGTTTGTTTATTTATTACGATCAATAGCAAAAATAAGTTTAAGCTAACAGGTGGGAGATAAAGATTCCTGATCCTAGAACGGATCAATGCCTCAATAATTATTTATTGACATATAATACAAACCGGAGATTTAAATAATTTCCGTCATCGCTGAAACGTATGTCGTATTTTAATGGCTGAGGAATAGGATAGACGCTTCTGTTGCGAGCTGATCTATGAAATTAATGTATTCGACACACCTCAAGAGTTGCCAATTAAAACTCATTATCACTTGTACGCTCGCTGCGCTCGAACGTGCGGTACGCCTGCGCTACGTCACCTCGGCACGTCACAATATAATAATTATGTCCTCCCGAGTGAATTCGGACCACGGCGGCCTATCTCCAGAGAGATTAGCCATCTGCGCGGGAGATATTATAGTGCACAAATGTAAGCGCATACACAGATGCACTCTCTGTTCCTTTACTCTCATAGCCCGATGGGACGGAAAATCCGACACGACCGGAGAGAGATCAGGCGCAGGACCGACGGGTTTTCGTGCTCTCCGAGGCACGGGGGTGAAACACCGCCAACTTCCTTACTCCGGGCTAGTACTGAGAATTTCTTGTCAGAAAACCCCAATACTTGTTATGGCCCGACCCGGGACTCGAACCCGGGACCTCGTCAGCCGCAGTCGAATATGCTAACCACTAGACCAACGAAGCAGTCACAATATACGCAGAAGGTGGCCACCGATGGGGTTTAGTAGGTATAAATCCTACATAAAGCGACTTCTCCCCCAGGAAGTTGGGTAATTATATATTTTTTTATATCTCCCCGTGAACAAAAATAATGGATGTACACTCACCATAGTTGTTGCACACGAGATGCACGCGTGCGGAGTCGTGGCGGCAGTCCCTCAGCTCGCGCAGCAGCCCGCCCTCGCTGCGCACGAACGCGCGGTACGACTGCGCCACGCCGTGCACGCGCTGCGCGTGCGCAGGGCCCGCGTGCGCGTGCGCAGAGCCCGCGTGCGCGTGCGCTGAGCCCGCGTGCGCGCGCCCCGCCCGCGCGCCCGCGCCGCCCACCGCCGCGCTGCGGTTCACCCAACTACATACAATCTCATCATTAGCTTGTACAGAAACGATATACGTATACCCTATAGGGCCGACCAAAGAGATAAAACCATCGAGCTACAATTGGGTATTTGACCACTAGTCAAATCTGCAACTTTTTTTCAAACGTCAAAACGCGTGCTTAATATGGGATTTTGTATGAAACATTGCATGTATACATACAGCTTGGATTTACTACTTAACTTTATATAACTCTAATTTAATATAAAACTTAATATTTATTTCAATTATTGTATTACATGTTATGGAAGAGCGGGGTCACCTGCCACAAGTACTAGTAGCAATACTAGTCACTTACTGGGATGGTCCCAATTTGTAAGCACTATGTGAAATTGTTTTACTTTATTTTTTATTTTTTTTGATTCTCATCAGAGCAAATGTGGTTCAGCTTTGCCTTGGCCTCCTCATATTGTGTCAGGTCTAGCACAATATAATAATAAACGTTCTATAGTATTTACTAACGAGTATCCGAGCATAGAGCAGAGCTTGACGGCGGTGGAGTCGTCGAGCGTGCTGATGCAGGCGGGGAACCAGGACTGGTTGGCCGCTCTATACACCTGCAGCTCCCCGCGTCCCACGTCGCCGTTCGCTTCGCTCAACCGTACTGTGACCAAATTAGTTAAGTTTCATTGAAAACTTTACTTATTAAGACAAAACTGGATGAATGCCGCAACTTCGTTGGATTCAGAGAAAAAATTGCCGTAGGACCTCTCATTTTCCGGGGTAAAATCAGTCGCAAATGTTCATCCATTCGACCTATATCTGCACTGAACAAATTTCATAAAAAAAAATTGAAAAGGGGGGCGGTACAAAACGTAGCAGACAGACAGACAGTCACATTTTTTGCATTTATTATAAGTCTAATTATATTAAAGGAGAAGGTGACTGACTGACAAACTCAAACCACTGGACGGATCGGGCTGAAAGGCTTACTTTTTTGAGATTCTTGAAAATTCAACCCCCAAGGGGATAAAATAGAGTTTCGAACTTTGTATGAGAACCTTACGTGAGCCACAGAATAATAACTAGTACTAGGTACGTGAGCGAAGCCGTAAGTAAGTTAGTAAGTATATAAGTAAGATGGAGTAAGGACCCGGGAGTCGGGGATTATAATGTGGTAGGCTTTTGAAGTGCTCGAGAGTGACAACAGATTGTCTTACAGCAGTTCCTCTCATCCTGTCCCCAGGGGCAGTCGATCTTGCCGTCACACAGGTGCGCCTGAGAGATGCAGCGCTGGTTGCCGCAGTGCACGTCACCGCTCCTCTTGCAGACGCGGCAGTTGAGCTCGTCGGAGCGGTCGGCGCAGTCCACGTGCCCGTCGCATCGCCAGTCGTGCGGGATGCAGCGATTCATGTCGCATTGGAAACCCGTTGGACACACTGGGGGGCACAATACTGTGGTTAAAAGAGACTTACAGATGTTCAATTTCATGAAATCTGTTTAGTTGTGCTTGTTGTTATGCATGTTTGTGTTCGAGGTCGAAAAAGCGATTACACACATTCGAAAAATCCTTTATACACGTATATGCAGTGTTCAATCAAGCCAGTTGTTTCTCCAGATTTACAATTGGCAATGCTAGCCACTTCCGCGAATACGTTCAGCGGTACCTGATTGGCCAGCCCGCTCGAGGCTGCATCACTAGCGCCACGAGTGAAGATAAAAAAGAAATTATTCCGACATCCGCGTTCGTAACGTGCATCCACTGAAAAAGAATTGCTCCCGCGCCGTGCGTGATAAATATTCTGCAACTACATAAAAACCCAAGCCTAGTCCCACCGGAGGTCAATCAGCTAGCTGGATGTGATTGTGCCGTGCTCATCTCATCACTGATCGTTATCGGGGAAACTGGACGTTCCAGGAACGGTAAGTGGTCTTTGCATTGTAGATTGTGGATTTGGGGCAACTTCAAGGTCCTTCGATTTTGCATAAAAATTTCTGGCCTCCGAGCCGGATTATCTTAAATTTTTATAAAATTATAGACCAGTGAAAACCTTAAAAGTCCATTATTTGTCGTATTTATCATATAATTTACGTATATATATACCTATTTCTATCTTAAAATATTATATTCACGTATAATTTACGTATATTTCATTATATTTTAACAATAATTCGTAATTATTGCAACCACATTAGATTCTTTTGTTTGCGTGTCATTACCGGTGAACTTTTGTCAAGATGGCCGAACCGACGCGTACTGAGAAACTCGAATTAAAGTTAAAAACATTGCATTTTAAAAGAGATTATCTATTTGGAAAAGCACAAAAGTTATTTGATTTGTCGAAATCTGTTAGAGATGATCCGAGTAAAATGCAAGGTTTTCTCACCCAATTCTCTGAGTTAGACAGTGTTCGAACAAAATTCGAAAATACGATTATGGAAATTTTGGAAATTGATATGCAATTAAAGCCCGGTATTAAGTTATCAACGTCGCAATTAGATGCATTTGAATCTTTATATGAAACTTGTAGTTTGTATGCGCGTAAATATCAGGCTCAGCAAACGCGCGGTAGTACAACAAAAAGTAACCAAAGTGAATTGCCGAAACCGTCGCTTCCAAAGTTAACGTTGTTCGAATTTGATGGCGAATTGGAGAATTGGACTACATTCTATGATACGTTTTATTCACTCGTACATAGCCGAGACTTTACAGACATCGATAAATTTCATTATTTGCTTTCGTGTGTCAAGGGCAATGCGCTGAATCTTGTCAAGAAATTGCCTATAACTGCTGCTAATTATCCTTTAGTTTGGCAAAGTTTATTGGAAAAATACCAAGATAATAGGGCACTTGCAGGTCGATATCTTGATAAAATGCTAAATTTCACTCCTTTGAATAAAGATACGAGTACTAATTTAACGTTATTTATAGAAACATTTGATCATTCTCTTAAAGCGATTCAAGCGCTTAAAATCGAAAACTTAGATGACTATTTAATGTGTCATTTAGCTTTACGTGGCCTTGACCCTCATACTAAGAAGTTATTTGAAGAAAGTAGGGATCAGAAAACTATTCCGAAATTTAGCGAATTGATTGATTTTGTGAACAAGCAAATTAAGGTTTTAGAACATGTTTTTCCCAGTACTTCTAGTTCTGCTAATAGAAATACACATTCTACAACCAAGCAAAGTAATTACGGCAAAGGCAATCAAAACTCGACTTCGCGCCAAACATCAAAATCGGTTCTGACTACATCCCGTGTTAGTAAGTCGGATGACAATAAAAATCGGTTAGTTTGCCCTCACTGCAATCAAGGTCACATGATATATCGGTGTGAGTCTTTTAGGAATTTACCAGTCGAAGAGCGAAGTGACCGTGTCAAGGCTTTAAGACTCTGTGTGAATTGCTTAAAGAAGCATGACCATCAAACCTGCACTAGTACCATGAGGTGTGCAGTTGGGGTATGTATGGGTCCTCACCATTATCTACTACACAAAGACAAGGGTCCCGCGAGCTCTGTGAGCCCCTCGGCCGTGCCGTCACGCTCACCCGCGCCACCCAGCTCATCATCTGGGCAACAAGCGCTCGTGACGTCGTCTCACTCCGTGAGTGACTCGGCGCCAGCGCAAGATGCACTGTGTTCATTTAACGACTACGGTGTAGTATTAGGAACGACGCGGACACACATTCAGGATTTTTGCGGACAGTTTCAGGACTGTAGGGGAGTTATTGACTCCGGGGCACAGACGTCCTTCATCACCGCTGAGTGTGCCCAACGTTTGGGACTACCGCGTCAAAAGTGTCCTTTCTCGATCTCCGGCCTTGGCGGGGAATTTATAAAAAACCAGGGTATGGTAACGTGTACCATAAAACCCCGGCATCAGGACGGTCCTAGGTTTACGTTAAACATGGTCGTCGTAACGAAAGTTGCCGGTGAGATGCCTAACGTCAACTTCTCGCGCGATGTTATTTGTCAGTACGATAATTTTAATTTAGCGGATCCCGAGTTTTATAAAAAAGCGCGAGTTGATGTACTTTTAGGTAACGACATAGTGTCGCAAATTATTACAAATAAACCGTTGTTTATTAAGGACGATATTCCTAGCGTAATTGAGACGGTATTCGGTTCCGTGATTAGTGGTAAACTTGTTTCCGATAACCAAGATCCACGGTCAAGGTCGCATAATTATCTATCGGTATCAGAGGGCGAATCATTAGACCAAGCTTTACGTGCGTTCTGGACTATCGAGGAGGTGCCGTGCACACCCGCTATAAACCCTCTCGACCAACTGGCCGAGGATATTTTTGTAAAAGAACATACGCAAGAATCGAACGGCCGATACGTCGTACCTCTAACGCTCGCGCCTGGACACCCGCCGCTTGGTGAGTCACGCACTGTGGCCGAACGTAGGCTATTATACACGGAACGTAAGCTCGCGCGCACACCTGTATTACAACAAGCGTACTCGGACTTTATGCGTGAATACGAGGCCTTAGATCACATGGAGTTGTATACAGGATCGTCTCCTAGCAAGAATATAATTCCACATCACAGTATATTAAGACCCTCGTCTACGTCGACGCCTTTAAGAGTAGTTTTCGATGGAGCGAGCCGTACGAGTAATAATGTCTCAATTAATGACATATTATTAACAGGGCCGAATTTATACCGTGATATTTCGGCTATTATTCTCAATTTTAGACTTTTTAATTATTGCCTAGTGTGTGATGTTTGTAAGATGTATCGCGCGATAAGAGTGAAGGAAAGCGATCGGTACTATCAGCACATATTATATAGATATTCGCCCACAGAACCCATCAAACTTTATGAATTAAAAACTGTCACTTACGGACTCAGTTGTTCCCCTTTTCTTGCCATTCGTACCTTGCTGCAATTAGCTCGCGACGAAGAGGAACGTTTCCCGCTCGCCGCGCAGGTTATTAGGGAAGGAGTTTACATGGACGACGTCTTATATTCTTGTTATACCTACGAGGAGGCCTGTACGGTTCAAGATCAACTTATAGGTATATTTGCAAGCGGTCAGTTTTTATTAAAAAAGTGGACGAGTAACAACTCAGAACTACTGAATCGAGTTCCTTCAGATCATAGGGAATGCCCTTTGACCTTTATGAAAGACGGAAACGAATGTACAATTAAGGTACTCGGCCTGACTTGGACGCCGCTGTCCGACAATTTCGTTTTCTGCATAAATAAAACAGACCCAGTTCTAACGAAACGATCGGTTCTAAAATTATTAGCGTCTATTTATGACCCCGTGGGGTTCCTCGCACCTTGCACTTTCATTGCAAAATTAATTATGCAGGATTTATGGAAGTTAGGTATCGGATGGGATGAACCATTGCCTCACGAGATAGGTAACCGATGGTCTTCTTTTATAGCGGAGTTGCCTCGGTTGGCGGATGTACCTATCGAGCGCCACATGCTGTTGCCCGGGCAGATCGAATGCGAGCTAGTAGGTTTTTGCGATGCGTCATCGCGCGGATACGCCGCTTGCGTTTACGTAGTTTCGAGAGATAAGGGTAACGTCAAGGTTCGCTTAGTTACCGCCAAGTCTAAAGTTGCGCCGGTTAAGCCTATGACTATACCGCGGTTAGAACTCATGGGAGCCGTTTTGTTAAGTAAGTTGTTAACATTCGTGAGTGATAATCTTACGAGGGTTAAAATTAACAAAATCACATGTATGACAGACTCGACAATCGTATTGTCGTGGCTTCACACGGAAGCCTATAAACTTAAAACTTTTGTTAGTAACCGTGTTACACAAATTACGGAGGTCGTACCTTCCCATCTGTGGCGGCATGTTAGCAGCGAAAATAATTTAGCCGATTGTTGTTCGCGCGGGGTCTCGCCGACACAGTTAGTCGCCGACCGTTCTCGGTGGCTAGAGGGAGCTGAGTGGCTATATCGACCATCAACTGAGTGGCCCGTATCGGTCTTCATTCAGGAAAACGCATCCGAACCACCTGAATTGAAACCTACTCAGAATTTAATTTGTGAACAATTAAGCGACCATAACGAAACAAAAAGAGAATTTTGCGATCGACTACTGAATCGATTTTCATCCTACTCAAAATTACAGAGATCAGTCGCATGGATTTTGAGATGGCGAAATAAGCACCGCACTTCGGTTCAGTCGAAATGCCTAACTACTGAAGAATTAAATACAGCTCAGGACTTACTAATCCGATTAGTACAAGAAGTTCATTTTTCAGACGAACTCGAACTTTTATCGAAAAATGTTAAATTGATTCCCTCACTTAAAAAGCTGTCGCCTTTTCTCGATTCTAGGGGCTTTCTCAGGGTAGGGGGTCGTATCGCCTATTCTGAACTACCTTATAACGCGAAACATCCTCGACTCTTGCCGAAGGATAGTTTGTTCACAAAAATGTTAATAGAATATTTTCATAAAAAATATTTACATGCCGGGCCACGAGCGCTTCAAAGTATAATTTCGGAAAACTTTTGGATACTGTCGGCTCGTCGCCTCATCAGATCCGTATTATCAAAATGCAAGGCTTGTTTTAAAAACAAACCGCCTCTATTACAACCTGAGATGGCTCCGCTGCCTCCAACTAGGCTCGTACCACATAAGGTGTTTGAGCATCTAGGGGTAGATATCGGGGGTCCCTTTTATATTAAAGAAAGTTTACGTAAAAATGCAAGGGTTTCAAAGTCTTACTTAGCATTATTTGTCTGTTTTTCTACCAAAGCTGTACATTTAGAAGTCTTATCTTCATTGTCAGCTGATTGTTTTCTTGCGTGTCTAGACAGAATGACGTCACGCAGAGGGCTCTGTTCAGTTCTACATTCTGATTGTGGGACGAACTTCAGTGCTGCTAGCAAACATTTAACCGAAGTACAGCGGTTTTTGCGGGATAGCGAAGATATCACGGCTGGGTGCTCTCAGAGACAAATCTCATGGAAGTTTAATATCCCCAGCGCGCCGAATACAGGAGGCCTCTGGGAGGCCGGGATCCGCTCGGCCAAGTTTTACCTGGTCCGTAGCGTCGGAGATAAAGCCTTGACCTTCGAAGAACTAAGTACCGTGTTCTGTAAAGTCGAAGCTATACTCAATTCACGACCTTTATGTCCCTTGCCGGCGAGTGACAACCCTGATGAATTTAATGTGTTAACAGCTGGACATTTCCTGATCGGTAAAAGTCTAACGGCCGTGCTAGAATATCAGCTCGAAAATGAGCCGATCAGCAGATTGTCTCGTTGGCAATATCTCCAAAAGAGCTCTCAGTTGTTTTGGAAGCGATGGAGTCGCGAGTATTTAAATACACTGCAACAGCGCGCAAAATGGTTCACGTCAAATGCAAATATTAACGTGGGCGATTTAGTGCTTATCAAAACGGATAATGCAGCTCCATGCATTTGGCCTATGGGCAGAATAGAAACCCTACATCCCGGTCCCGACGGCATTGTTCGAAGCGTAACGTTGCGCACGCAAAAGAGTCGGTTGCAAAGGCCAGTTAACAAGTTAAGCCCTTTACCATATGTTAACTAATTATTGTCTAGTCCTCATAGTATATTATTTTTAGTTAGCATCCCTTATAATATTATTATTTATTTTATTCTTAGGGCTTATTACGTTATTTATATTTATTTATGTTTCATTTATTTAATTTTTTTTCCCTCACTGGTAGGAAACCATTTTATTGGTTTCGGTAGGGGGTGTTCAATCAAGCCAGTTGTTTCTCCAGATTTACAATTGGCAATGCTAGCCACTTCCGCGAATACGTTCAGCGGTACCTGATTGGCCAGCCCGCTCGAGGCTGCATCACTAGCGCCACGAGTGAAGATAAAAAAGAAATTATTCCGACATCCGCGTTCGTAACGTGCATCCACTGAAAAAGAATTGCTCCCGCGCCGTGCGTGATAAATATTCTGCAACTACATAAAAACCCAAGCCTAGTCCCACCGGAGGTCAATCAGCTAGCTGGATGTGATTGTGCCGTGCTCATCTCATCACTGATCGTTATCGGGGAAACTGGACGTTCCAGGAACGGTAAGTGGTCTTTGCATTGTAGATTGTGGATTTGGGGCAACTTCAAGGTCCTTCGATTTTGCATAAACATGCAGAGAAGAGATTTTTGGAAATTCAACCCCTAAAGGGGTAAAAAAGGGGATTGAAATTTGTAATGAAAATCGAACTTAACGTGAGCAAAGCTAGTTAGAGAGAAAGAAGAAGGTGCGTAGAAAATTGTCCGGAATTGGAAGTTGGCGGTGTTTCACCTCCGTGCTCGGAGAGCACGTTAAGCCATCGGTCCCGGTTATTATCACTAACATGATAATAGTCTTTAAAGCCTGTCAACCCGCATTGGAGCAGCGTGGTGGGTCTAAGCTCTAATTCCCTCTCTCCTATGAGAGTGGAGGCCTGTGCCCCACAATGGGACGCTAATGGGCGCTAATAGGCCAAGTGGTGTACCTGGCTTGGCGGCCCTGAAGCGCGCCTCCTTGACCTCCCTGTTGCCGAGGCACACGTCCGTGTCGGTGGACTCGGGGAATATGTCGCACTGCAGGTAGTCCGGCATGGCCAGCCCGAACACCTCCAGGAAGAAGCCGCAGCGGCGCATCGTCTCTGTGCCGAACATTCATCTGTTTATAGTTCTTGCAATTCATAAAAACATCAATAAATTCAAGAAAAAAGGTGACTCTCTTTTTAGTTTAATAGAATTTTCTCTATAATAATCTTGTTTAATTGAAATTTTAATTTATAAAATAGATCCTCAAAATGTAGTCTAGTAGACAGTGAAGTTTCAAAGTATTATCGCTTATTTTCTTCGCAGGTGTATTACAAAGCACTAAGTATGTCTCACTCGGGATAAAGTAGGTACGATTCCTATCTCGCGTGTATTAAGGCACAAACTACACCCTAGCTTAAACTACACCCTCATTAGTAATCGGTCACTTTCTTCCCACAGTGAACAATGTAATGTCCTGTCCTACCAATGTGTATTGTCTTTCCGATGAATCCTATCTCTGTACCAAATTTCGATAAAATCGTTTGAAAAAATAAGTTGTGAAAAGACAGACAGATAAAGTTTTAGTTTGAACTAAATGATGCCCGCGACTTCGTCCGCGTGGATCGAGGTTTTTCGGTTCCCGCGGGAACTCCTTAATTTTCCGGGATAAAAAGTATCCTATGTGTTATTCCAGACTATAATCTATCTCTGTGCCAAATTTCGTCCAGATCCGTTGTGCCGTTGGGGCGTGATTAAGTAACAAACATCCATACATCCATACATCCATCCAAACTTTCGCATTTATAATATTTATTTGATATTTGATTACTTGATTACCGCCATCTTGCGTCAGTAAAATCCAAACTAATCCATACTTCCATACTAATATTATAAATGCGAAAGTGTGTCTGTCTGTCCGTCCGTCTGTCTGTCAGTCTGTCTGCTACGCTTTCACGGCCCATCTGTTCAATCAATTTTGATGAGATTTGGTATAGAGTTAGTTTGTATCCCGGGGAAGGACATAGGCTACTTTTTATCCCGGAAAAATCAAGAGTTCTCACGGGAATCAAAAACCTTAATCCACGCGGACGAAGTCGCGGGCATCGTCTAGTATAAATGTAGAAGTTTGTAATAGCAATTGGCGCCAACCCGCATTGGAGTGGCGTGGTGGGTCTAAGCTCTAATACCTTATCTCCTATGAGAGCGGAAGCTTGGGTCCAGCAATGGGACATAGTAATAAGGCCGCCTTTACACCGTAACAAGTTGTAAATTCTGTCACGATTAGTTTTACCTCTGTTTTGTTATTTGTTTATGTGTAATAAAGTGTATTTACTTACTTATTGGGCTGTGGTAGATGATGGATGGATCAGCAATAGCATTTACCTTGGCACAGGCTCTTGCAGGGGCGCACCATGTGCCCCAGCGGGCCGCACTTGGGCACGAACAGCGAGCACAGGAACAGCGCGGTCAGCTCGTAGCAGCGCACGTCCACCACCGCGTCGTAGATCTCCAGGTCCTGCCCGACAGCAGCGGTGTTAACCCATCGATATTTATATATTTATTGATCGAGCGAAGCGAAGGTCTCTGTGTCTACTTGAGTGAATTTGCACTTGTCCGCCCGTCCGTCCGTCCGTCCGTCTGTCAGAGCCTTATAACTTCTGAATTACTGAACGTAATTACTTCAATTTTAAATATAATAATATGTATACTCATGGCTTCCAACCGAATATGGCTTAAAAAGTGTAAACATTGTGTTTACTATAATAAGGTTCACTTCACTTCTGACTCGAGACTAAAATAAATCAAACGCGGGTACTCTCTTCAGTGCTTTATTTGCTACTAGTTTTCCAACTAAAACATGCGTGTTATTGATATATAATTTCCAAGATTAATATCATAGATATAGGTTTCAACTTATAGATAGGTAGGGTTTTACGATACATTAACTTAATCACAATATAAATACAAATACATAATAAAAGTTAGGTAAATTTAATATGCGGCAACGAAATCGATATAAATTGTCTTAGACATGCCGCCCACCAAAACGATAGTTTTAACTCCACGACAACATCATACTAATTATTTTAATTCTTTCTTCTTATTTTCTATTTCTCTGTAGCCACATCTGTTGACTGTATATACCTATATTTTCTTAGTTCCCTTCTCTAAGTATTTCTCTTATTAACCTTTCACTCTCATTGCGTATCCTTAAACCGTTACTTTAACATTGTTCTCAATTCAATTCTTCTTCTCAAAGATCAGTCAAAATCTTCCAAATTCTTTTTTCTTTGTCTTCTTCATATGAATTTCGTTGCCTTCGTTTTCTGCCTGCCCTTTTAACTTGTTTTCTTAATATCGTAGGTACTTCAGTTCTGTAGTTGCCCTGAAATTATCCAGCCCAGACATGTTTTTTGAGCTACTACACCGTCAGCAGTCTTTATCAATCCATCTTCTATAAATTTACAAAATGCGTCAGTCCCTAGTAAAATGTCAACACCGCCTGGTGTAAAACAAGTAGGGTCAGCGAGCTGTATGTTTTGGAGTTCTGACCAATTCTTCTCAATATGATTCGAGGGTAATATTGTCGATATATTATCTAACACATAAGCCTTCACTATTATCTCTTTATCATCATTAAATCGCGACGTAACTGACAGGTCAACTGAGTGATTACTTGTTATCTGAGTTCCTTCTCGTACTCCAGAGACTACAGCGTTGACATTTGACCTCGACAGACCCAATAGTTCTACTGCTCCAGAAGATAAGTCATAAGTCATAAGTCATAAGTCATAAATATTTATTCAATTTAGGTAGATGCACTACACTTAATGACGTCCAGTTACATAAAAATATGATGGTGATAATCGGTTACGGTATCTTAAAACTAAAGCTACGAGGGTTCCAAACGCGCCCAGGTCTGAGAAGAGCCCACAACAAACTCAGCTGGGGGTTTTTTTTTTTTTTCATTATCACCATCTCACAAATCATCTTAACTAAGGAACTATCAGAGCCATTAGAGCAAATTATTGCCAAGCTTCCTTGTCATTTAAGTAATCCTTCACATGGTAATAGGATTTTCCAATGAGTTTACGTTTTACATTAACTTTGAACTTATTCAGAGACATCTTCAACATGTCTTCTGGGAGCTTATTGTAGAAGCGGACACTCTTTCCAACAAATGAATTGCTAGTTTTACTAAGCCTAGAAGCAGGCATTACAAGTTTATTTTTATTTCTAGTATTGACATTATGACAATCACTTTTCTTCTTGAATTTATCAATGTGTTTATGCACGTATACTAAATTTTCAAATATATATTGGTTGTGCACTGTCATAATATTGAATTTTTTGAATTTATCTCTTAGTGACTCTCTTGGTCCCATATTATATATGGCTCGAACAGCCCTCTTCTGCAGCACAAAAACAGAATTAATATCAGCAGCATTACCCCATAATAATATACCATATGACATAATGCTGTGAAAGTAACCAAAATAAACTAATCTCGCCGTTTCTATATCTGTCAACTGGCGAATCTTTTTAACCGCGTATGCAGCAGAACTAAGCCTGTTCGACAAGTCATTTATGTGATGGCCCCATTGGAGTTTAGCATCTAACGTTATTCCGAGAAAAACAGCGGTATCCACTAAGTCTAATTCCTCATGATCAAGTTGTACAGTGGTTTTTACCTGTTTGACATTAGGTAATGTAAATTTGATACACTTTGTCTTTTTTCCATTGAGGAGTAGGTTATTAGCTTCAAACCACTGTACCACTTTAGTGAGAGAATTGTTTACTTCGTCAAGAGTTGTTTCGTAACGATTTATTTTAAACAAAAGTGATGTATCATCAGCAAACAATACTATTCCATGATTATCTTTGGCAAGATAAGGAAGATCATTAATGTAAATGAGGAATAGAAAAGGCCCTAAAATTGAACCTTGTGGAACCCCCATTTTTACAATCGATCCGGAAGACCGCTTTCCATTGACGTCTACCTTTTGCATCCTATTTTTTAAGTAGGAATTCATCATATCCAGTGCTACACCCCTAATTCCATAATGGTGCAGTTTTCTGACTAATGTTTCATGATCAACACAATCAAAAGCCTTGGATAAATCGCAGAAAACGCCAAGTGCATCACGTGACTCTTCCCAGGCTTCGAATATATTTTGAATTAACTCAACACCAGCATCGATTGTTGAGCGACCCCGTGTAAATCCAAACTGTTTACTATGTAACAAGTCATTATTACAAAAATGCTTAAGCAATTGAATTAATATTAATTTTTCAAATACTTTACTGAAAGTGGGTAGTACAGATTAGTGATGCAACAGAAGTGTCTTAACGGAAACAGAAACGGAAACAGATGTAAAAAGTAAATTTTTGCGGAAACGGAACAGAAACGGAAACGGATGCGGAAGTGTAAATACTACGGAAAAAAGTACAATTGTTTACAAAATTTTTAATAAAAAAATTAATATTCGAAATTAAGAAGTGGTTAAATATATTTTATAAATAGTAGTTGAAAGCGGTAGTTGTGCGGCTTTTTCGCGAATATATTTTGTCACATAGTTTACATCTTTTAAATCGTCAACGGGGCTGATTCTGTATAACACAATCTCTAAACTAAACTAAAATGGCAGCTTTATTAAATCTAGTTCTGTCCCTTTCCATAGGGAGTATTATGAAAGAGTTATTTGTAAGTGTTATTTGTAATGCTCTAATTTTAGTTTATTTTAGAGATTGTGCACTACATAATCAGCCCCAATCTCAACGAAATAGTTCCAAATAGGACTAATTTTAGGTTTCATAATTGCACTTAAGTTACACACGACTCAAATTAAATTACGAAAACATCCAACAATAGAAAATCTTACGCGCTTACACTCACATACATTACAATCACACTTCGTATAAACCGTCGTAAAGTTCCGATCTAATTTCCGTTATAAAAGTTGCGGAAACAGAAGCAGAAACGGATGTCGAAAAACGTGCAGAACTTCCGCAGTTGCGGAAGCAGAAGCAGAGGTCTGTTGCATCACTAGTACAGATATAGGTCTAAAGTTAGTGGGGTCACTGGTACTACCTGATTTGAATAGAGGAATTATTTTACTGTGCTTCATTAAGTCAGGAAACTCACCACAATCAATACAGTTATTAAATATTAATGCTAACTCGGGTGCAACGATATCAATCAATGATTTTACAACGTTAACGGAAATGCCCCACAAATCATTTGTCTTCTTATTGTTAATTAATTTGAATGCTCTAATAACGTCAGAGCAGTTAACGTGACAGAATTTAAAAACGTTATTACATTCAGGCACGTTATCCTCCAGTAAAGTAAGAGCGGCATTTGGTGAGGAGTTCAACGATTCTGTGGTAGAAACAGGAATATCCGTAAAGAAGCCTTCAAAAACAGAAGCAACTTCGGAGTCTGAAGTTACAGGCTTATTATCGACATTAAGTTTAAATTCACAATTTTTCCGTGTTGCTCTTCCTGTTTCTTCATTCACTATGTTCCAAGTAGTTTTGATTACATTGGAGCTATTTTTTATCTTAGTTTGAATATGTTTTGATTTAGCCACAATGCAATCTCTTTTAAACTCCTTGGAAAACAGTTGAACAAGCTGCTTGAACTCATCACTAGTATCATACTGTCGCTCTGCATACAATTCATATAATTTTTGCCTCTTTCTATGCAATTCATTTGTTGCCCATTCGTTAAAAACATTTGCATCAGCAGTTAAGACCGTTTTACTGGTGAATATTGATTTGAATATTTCACTGAAAGTATTAAAGAATATGTTATACATTTCATTAGGACTCAACCCATTTGGTAAAAAAGGGAGTTCCTTTGTAAGACTTGTTCTTATTTTTTCAATACGGTCCAACGTTACTGGTACAAAAGTTATTCTACGCTTTGATACATTTTTATTTAAATTTTCAAACTGAATTTGTTGTCCACAATGATCTGAATCTAATTTACTAATAATGTTTTTATTAACAGGTGTAAAATTTGTAAAAATATTGTCTATGCATGTGGCACTAGTTGCAGTTATTCTAGTTGGCTCCATAAACATATTGGATAAGTTATAGGATTTGAATAGATTCAATAACTTGCCACATAAAGGGCTACTTTCCAATATATTTACATTAAAGTCTCCGCATACAATAAGCTTTTTATTTGATTTAGAGAGTTTAAATAGTACTTCATCCATTACCTTTTCAAAAAGTTCAAAGTTAGACAAGGGCGGTCTGTATACAGACACAACAATAAATTGCTCCAATTCAACTGAAGATAGTTCTATTGTTCGCTCAACAGACAGGCTCACAATATCGTTTCGGTTCTTAAATTTTAATTTTTTATTCAACAAAATTAAGGAGCCTCCATGAATGGCATTAGATCTGGTGAACGAACTACCAACCTGGTGGTCACTAAAATTGAACATGTACTCATGGTTTTTTAACCAATGTTCAGTTACACATAAAATATCAATATTAAAATTATTAAGGAACAATTCAATCTCCAAATCCTTCCCTCTAATACATTGAATGTTCTGGTGGACCAGGTTGATGACATTACATTTTTTATTTTTTGTTTGCTTTGCGTTTAGTGTGTGCAAAGCCTTATTATAACTTGTACTATTCAAGCAAGAGGGAACCTCCGTTGTCTCCTTATCTAGTTTAAAGTAAAGTTACTTGGATTTACATCCAAAATGTCAGAATAAAAACACTGCTCAATAGAAGCAGCTTGTTTAGCCACATTTTTGGCTAATGTTGAAAAAAAATATGATAGCGACACAGCTATCTGTCCTTTAGTATAACATGATAGTTTATACCTATCTTGGTCCAAGTCATAATAAACTTTACCACACTGGGTACTTATGTCAATAATTTTAAATTTATTATTGTAGGTACATAAATTGTGTAATGTCATATTTAACTTATACCTATAAGTATTTTCTTGGTGTGGCAAATTGTCACAGTAAGGGAAGGTATATATTATAATTTTATTAACATTCAATTTTTCCAAGGTTTGATAACATTTTTTCAAGTCATATTCATTAATTGTCCCTCTGTTTGCAACTAAGATCACTATGTTTGTGTTTAAATCAAAGCTATTTTTATTTCTATAAACTGACTTGACAATAGAAATTAGTCCCGCATTAGGTAAACAGCAATTCAAAACTGTATGTCCCTGTAGATGTGAATGAAGTAGTATGCCCATACCACTACCAATTCCATCGCTATACATAAATGTGTTTGTATTGCATGTACTAGGTTTTGTGCGTGTAAAGGAACTATTAGTATTTTGCTTGGGGAACCTGTCACACACCTTCCTCTTCTTTGTGGGTGATGATGCTGTAGACACAGACTGTGGATGACCTGCACTATTATCAGAACATTGTTTTTGAGTGAATTTAATATTTTCAATACAAGTTAACGGGTCAAGCTCATCCGTTGTCTGTGTATACTCTGACATCATATTTTTTTGACAAGAATCATACTTTGCTGACAATGAACGCAAAGAAGCCTGCAATCGAGCTATTTGAATCTCTAGGATGTGTGTGTCAGATTCATAATTTATTTTATAACTTTCTAATTCTTTCCTACACATTTTAATTTTGCCTAATAATTCTAATCTATCCTTTTTTGGTTTCAACGTTTTAAATGAATAATTATGTTTATTTATTAACTTTTGAGTTTTTCTGATGTACCGGTTAATTTTTACATATTTCTTTAGTTTATTACTGCTACAGGGATAAACCTTTGAAGGGGTTGTATAACTGAACTGTGGTATTGGATGGTCAGTACAGAAAGTAGGCTCATCCGTTGTAGCAGTAACCAACTGTGGGGCGCTACTAACTAATTCCTCGAAGAGACTCTGGGTGTGCTGTGCTGTGGTGATCTGTGCAGCTGTTTCCAACTCGGAGATCTTGTCGTAAGCCTCATCCAGCTGCTGGTGCAGTGCAGAGATCTGGTTAAGTGTGGCCTCGTACTCAGCCCGGCACTCATCAAACCTATCCACGAGCTCCTGAAGGCGGTCGCGCTGTTCGACTACGTCGTCGTACCGTATATGTAACGAGATATAAATGAAGCTTCGGATCCTTGGTCAATAAGAGCTCTAAGTTTGCGTTTTAGTCCATTGCTTCCCTTAATATTCACTTGAGCGGTGGCTAATAAGACCTTACAACCAGGTTGCTCACTTGAAAAGTGCGCGGTTGTTATTTTGTATTCAGGATTTGTTACTTCTACTCTCTCCTTTTTCTCTTCTTTATTCGTTTGATGTAAAAGTAAGCTATGTCTTCGTCGGCAAATATTACAGGTCCCTTTGCATAAAAACTCGTAAACGAAGTGGTTTTTTAAAAGGCAGTTGAAGCACATTTTATTATTTTTCACAAAGGCGTGACGTTCTTCCACCGACAGCTGTATGAACAATTTACAGTTCTGAATAGAGTGCCCGCTAGCCTTACAATAATTGCAAATCCGTGGTATTCTGGTATTGGCATGAGCAGAGTGCACCCTATCACTTTCGTGTTCTTCAAGAGTGACGTGGAACGACTTGTGAATGGATTGGTTTCCATATGAGGAGGTGGTTGCTGGCTGCGCGATTAGTTCTAATGTTCTAAACTTAAATTCCAGAAACTTCTTCATCTCGTCCCAAGTAGGCATGATTTCGGAACTCTCTTTGTATGCCTGTTCTTCCCAGTCTTTCAAAGACTCTGAATCCAATTTTTGAGAGATCAAAAATATTATTACTGGATCCCAAGAATCAGTGTTAATTTTCAAATTATGTAAACTACTTAAACACTCCATCGTCGTATCTAGTATAGTTTTAATTTGATTCGCTGACTGGTGATTTCCCTTTTTTTGGCCAAATAGTCTTTTAAATATCGAACTCATAATCATTTTCTTGTTTCCAAATCGCGCCTTGAGTAAGTCCCACGCCCGAGAGTAATTTACTTCAGTAATCTGTATGTTCCTCAATAATACTTCTGCCTCACCCGACACGCTAGTCTTAAGGTAGTGTAGCTTCTGCACATCGCTCATCGAAGTGTTATGAACAAGTGCTAAAAATATATCCTGATAAGAGGGCCAATCTTCATATTTTCCCGAAAACGTAGGAAGTTCAATTCGTGGTAGTTTGGCGAACGACTGCTTACCGTCCTGAGATACATTAGATATGGACGAAGTATCTGCAATTCTTGGGTGTAATTTCAATAACAGGTCCGTCAAATCCGCGTGCATGCATAGGTACATTTCTTCGAACTTATAAAACTCCTCGTTCAAGAAATACGGCAACACGCCCTTTTGTTCCCTCGGTGTACATCTCGTTAGGTTATAATGTGCGCTTTTAAATGTGTTCCAGTAATCCTCAAGTAACTTTAATCGTGCTTGTATATAACCTTCCGTTAGTCTTTGCTTAGGGCATTTCTTCATGTTAATTTGTGCCGTTTGTAAAATATTAGCCACATCTTCCAGCGTACTTAAATGTCCACTTTGTTCCTTAGTGGGTGTTGTCATTGTTACTTAAACAACTCGCAAAACAACAAGAAATCTTAAAGACGTACTCCAATAATCATTAAGTGAATACTCGCAAAATATGTAGGTACTTAAATGTTGTTTACGAGTGCAGTCTTCAATTCTTCATTCACAATTTTTTACCTGCAAAAAGGTCGCCTATTGTTTCCGAGCACCAAGTTGCTTCGCTATTTAGTCCGTCAATAAAAATCCGGTTCGTTATGACCACTATGTTTACTATAATAAGGTTCACTTCACTTCTGACTCGAGACTAAAATAAATCAAACGCGGGTACTCTCTTCAGTGCTTTATTTGCTACTAGTTTTCCAACTAAAACATGCGTGTTATTGATATATAATTTCCAAGATTAATATCATAGATATAGGTTTCAACTTATAGATAGGTAGGGTTTTACGATACATTAACTTAATCACAATATAAATACAAATACATAATAAAAGTTAGGTAAATTTAATATGCGGCAACGAAATCGATATAAATTGTCTTAGACACATTGTAAGCTTACAGCGTTCACCACTGATTCAGAGAGGTCGTCTTGTCGGGGAGGTCAGTTCCGCTGCATATACCTAAAACAGTGCACGTTTTGTCCTATCCTTTCAATAAGTAGTTTTTAGTGTTTTCGTCCTTACTTACTACTACTAATTTTCTGTATAAGTACTATATATACATATAATAAATACTGTAAGTATATGCATTGAAATAAATAATAACACTAAGTGTACGGGCACGAAATGAGCGGTAGCGGGGCGACGGCGGTAGCGGGGCGATGCGATTAGTCGGAGAGCTGGCGACGAATTTCGGGAACAATTTGAAAGAGGTCTGGTAATACTTTATAACCGACAAGAACGTCTGGGATTTATTTTTTCGAATTCTATAGATAAGTATAAAATTTAAAGATAAAAAAATCAAGTTGCCAAAAAAATATTTTTTCGGTTTTTTTTTTGCAAATGTTATAATATGCTGCGCAGTAGCGAAATAACCGCAAACGCTCTACCAGACTGACAGAACTAGATTCGCCAATGAACGAAATTATATTTTTCCATAATTTCAGCTTGCCTAAAGCCCATAGCCCCTAAACAAATAAAAGAAAGAGCAAAGTATAATTATTTTCCCTATGAAATCAACTCTACACTTCATGCACACGCGTTCTAACTTTAAACAGTCGGAAAATGTTTGGAAAGCGTTCTCTTAGGCCACGGTTAGACAACACGACAGTGTCGTGTGCCTGCCGCGCAATTGCCTCGCTCTCTTGTTCATTGTTTATATCTATCATCACCATTATTGCAGCCTGCGGACGTCCACTGCAGAACATAGGACTTTCTCATACAGCGCCACTAAACCTGGTCCTTTCCTACTTACGGATGGTATTTTAGTTATGTCAGTAACCTTGGTTCGCCTGAGGAACTCTTCATTTCGAATTGTATCTATCAGTCTCTTATAGCCCTCTTCATATTCATCACTGGTGTTTTGGACTCTATATACTAGGAAACAGCATTCGGATTAATTGCAGTAACCAAAACGCGCAGCGGCTATGTAGTTACGCCGCAGCCATTTTCGTACGTTGGTACGTGGTAGGTATATGGTCGCCGCTATGTAAAACATAGCTGGACGAAACATATCGACACCTAAAGTCTGTCTTAAATAATTATTCTTTAAAAATAATAAAGTTTTAGTCAATTAAGTCCTCTATGTTTTTGTTTTTCTACATATTGTATAACTTTTTGGTAAAAAATTAAATTAAAAATAAAAAAGGTTTGGTAGAGGAAACAGGAAAATAGGAGAATCCGTCTGTTTCCCATAACAAGTCCAAGCTGCAGTCTTCAAGAGAACGATAATTATTATTAAATTCTTATTCTTTAATTTTTGCAGCCCGCGTTTCGTACCCGTCCTAACTCGAGTGTCTGTCACCCGCTTTACACTGAAAATACGTCCCGTTTGCTAAAGCGTTTAATATGTACCACGTGTACCGCTATTTACTCGAGCGATCCGTTTAACGTGGGTGCACTTTACAACACGTTCCTTTCAACGTACAATGTCACCAGCTGGGACGTTGCTGGGAGGCGGGGGGGGGGACATTTTTATAAGGGAAATTTGTCACAAACAACTGCTTATTGAGAGTAAAGACGCGTGGAATCATACTAATATTATAAATGCGAAAGTGTGTTTGTTTGTTGGATTGTTGATTTGTTGGTTTGTCCTTCAATCACGCCGCAACAGAGCAACGGATTGACGTGGTTTTTGGCATGGGTATAGTTAAGGACCTGGAGAGTGACATAGCCTCATAGGCTACTTTTTATCCCGGAAAATTAAGGAGTTCCCGTGAGAATTGAATAGTAGATTATTAACCAAGGGGATAAAGCAGTGTCTTCTGTCGCGGGTGACGATTTAAATCGCGAGCGGAACGAAGGACTCGAGGTTTACTCCCGAGCGTAGCGAGGGTGTTAAAAACTTAAATCACGAGCGAAGCGAGGGATTTAAGACGAGTCCTGAGTGTAGCGAGGGATTTAAGTTCACCCAAGACTAAGACAGCTTTATCACCGAGGAAAATACTCTACTTTTCGTACCATTTGCGAAAAAATTAACACAATAATAATATGAGATAAGCATTTATTAAAAATAATGACAATTAAAAGTAAAAGTTAACATTCGAAACATTGGTCCAATTATTGATAGAGAGAGTTACATTTTTGTTTGGTAGGTACATTTATTGTTGACGAGTTGATTTGAGTATTTCTCTGTTCTTGCGTCTGAGGAACTTGCGTTTCATTGTAGATAGTATACGTCACAATTCACTGTCACTGTCGCTTTGATTTAACATCGTAATGTATTTTTAGAACATTAACTTATTTATAAAAATAAATTAAAATAACGTTTATGTATTTGAAGAAAACAAAAACGCGGCAAATTCCTAGACATAATTTTTTTGTCGGAAAAGCAAAGGCATCAAGCTCATACGGCCTCGTCGGTTTTCGACACTTTATTTGGTGTGTGTTCCGTTATAAGCACTGCGAGCACTGGCAGTGCTCTTCAATGGGGACTTTCAGTGCTCTCAGTGTATTTCGGAACGCACCCTTAATTATCATAACTGCATAATAAATGCGTATTCCTTTTTCAAAAAGATGTATAATGCTTTATATACAAACTCAATGGTGTAAACACAGATGTAGTTCAGTATCGGTAAGTATTCCAAATTTAAATCACATTCTCCCCCTAGAGGATGAATGAAATTCAGTACAATTTTCTTTCCCTGTTTTTAACAGATTAAAAATGACTATTGTTATGTCCGCTTTTTGTGGCATAGAATGTCACTTTTTTGAGCAAGTGGTACGAAAAAAAACTTATTCCACGCGGACGAAGTCGTGTGAAGGATTCGAACCTGCGTCATCTTGCTTTCGACGCACACAATATTAGTATGATTTTAGACGAAAAGGCCTGTTATAGCTTTGATTACTTATTATGAAACAGAGATTCCCTTGCCACAGTCTAAAGTCTTATGTACAGATTATTTTGTACGTTGCATTGGAAGCTAGAGATGACCTACTTTTCCAAGGGTACTAAAAGTTTCTTTATTGTAGAGTAAGACTATGGCCTGAACCTTTGTCACTCTGAAAGGAGGCCCGTGCTCAGTGATGGGCACGGTGGATTGAAATGACACGTAAAGAAATTCCAATGTTCGATACTTTTGTAAATGGTACGGCCTCGGAGTTTGTTGTGGGCTCTTCTCAGACCAGGGCGCGTTTGGAACTCTCGTAGCTTTAGTTTTAAGACACCGTAACTGATTATCAGCATCATTTTTTATAAGTAAGTAATTGTTAATATCAATAAGTGTACCTACAGTGTACCTATATTGAATAAATTAATTGAATCTTGAATCTATTTTCTTTGACAAGTTGTACAAATTGCTTGATCATTTTGTTCGCGAGGCGGCCTTGGCGGCGTCTTACTGGGTGCCGGGTGGGTATTCTTTCGCACTGAGGGAAGGTAATTTGTTTTGCTACAGAACTGGGTAGGTATTACGTATCAATTGCAAAAAATCTATACATAAATAAATTTTGACAGGTTTCTTTTATGATGCAATCACATATAAGAACGGATAATTGGATATTCTACCCCTAGAGGGGTTTATTAGTGGATGAAAGTTCGCTATGGGGATGAAAATAAGTAGTATTAGGGCTTTTAGTTTAAATCCATTAAAAGTGTGCTTCTAATAAAAGCTTATTATACCGTTGAAGATTACGTAAATGATAAAAGGGCTTGGATTTGACTCACTCCAGCAAGGATAAGGACAGCGGTTACTTATGTATCTACACATTGATGAAATTGTAAATATTTTTTTTCATAAGAGCAACCACCGAGTTTCTTGCTGGTTCTTCTCGGTAGAAAAGGCATTCCGAACCAGTGGTAGATTCACTCGACAGTTCAAAAGCGCTTGTAAAAGTTTATTTGAATAAAAAAACATTTGAAACTTAAGAAATTAGGATTCTGGAAATTGCGAAGTATTGGCGTATTTTTTTTGGCGTACTAAATAATATTATTGTGTACTTATTTTTACTTTCAAAATATCACTCCCTCATAAGCCGTATTAGTGCTGAAACGTGGACAAGTCAAGGGGGTACAATCCACCACTACAGCCCATCAACGTCCCACTACTGGGCACAGGCCTCCACTCTTATAGGAGAGAGGAAATTAGAGCTTAGGCCCACTACGCTGCACCAATGCGGGTTGGCGGGCTTTAACGAGTATTATCATGTTAGTGATAATAACCGGGACCGACGGCGACACACCGCCAACTTCCTAACTCCGGGCTAGTATACTGAGAATAGTCAGAAAAACCCAATACTCAAGTATGGCCCGACACGGGAGGGGGTACGATAAAGGTTTGCAATTTTTAGCTGGAAAAACATTGGTACTACAAATGTTTGTTAGATAGAGAAGAATTTTTTTGTTTAAAAATTCAGTAATTATCTATCGTCTAATGGACCCCATAGAATTCTCACAAGGTCGTGTAACATTAACCCATTAAGGTATCTGGTGGTTACATCAGACAGACAAAAAGCCGTGCCTAATGGGGCGTGAGACGTTTCGGTGAATTTCAATATCAAGCGACATGCCGACCGGTAATTAAGCCCGACTGAATCAATCATTGTCACACTGTCGGTGTATTGTCGGTGTATTGTCGGCGTATTGTCGGCGTACTGTCGGGGAGTTGCCGACACAAAGCCCGCGTCTTATCGCCGTCACAAAGGCTTGTATATTGGCATCCGACGTAAGGAAATTAATCGTGTAATGAACGCGACGGAATTGTATTGTAGATAGTATGGGTGAGTTATGGGTGTGATGCAAATGTGGAACTGTCTACCAGGATGTATCCAGGTAGGTAGTTTAATCGACTTTTTAGAATTTGTGCTTATTTGGACTTTTCCGATAATGATATTTATAGTGACTGCTTACAAAAACTATTGAAAAGCTTCAAAATAAATTCATCTCAATTTTATTACCTAAGTATTTACTATCGGTTGTAACTTCCTTGAAATGAAATTTGAAATATTCGTATTATTAGCTTCATGGAATCCTGGACCGTAAACTAGGAAAGTCTGCACGTAAGGAACATTCTTTTTTACAGATAATAAAATGGCAAAATCTGTCTGTCTGTCTGTGCACTATGCTTTCACGGCTATCTGTTCAACCGATTTTGTCAAAGTTTGTAGAGGAACACTATATTCACTATCGGGGAAGGACATAGGCTACTTTTTCTAAAGTCAAAGAGTTCTCACTGGACATCAGAAACCTTAATCCACGCATGATAAAATAAAACTGGCAACTTCCGGCAGCTTCGCTCCAGTGGGAATTTCGAAAAAGCCGACATTAAAAACGGGAACCTCTTTAAAAAATTTCATCTTTCTAGGTCCAAGAGCTTGGGAGGAGCGTCAATGAGTCAGTGAGTGAGCGGGTGAGTCAAGACTGCTCTTATTAATAATTGTACTAGCTTTTGCCCGTGGCTTCCCTCACGTTAGCTTCGATTCTCATACAAATTTTAAAGTCCTATTTTACACCCTTTGGGGTCGAATTTTCAAAAATCCTTTCTTAGCGGTTGCCTACGTCATAATAACACATATCTGTATGTGAAATTTCAGTCTGATCCGTCCAGTGGTGGTATTGCGTTGATAGATTACTCAGTCAGTCACCTTTTCCTTTTAAGTATATATTTAGTAGAAATAGAAGGTGAGATAATAATATAGGTAAGTTTTACACAGGACCTACCGAATGACTGTCAACGGGCAAGCAAAATTAAACGGACAGATAATAATTAATTAATTAATTGACGGCCGATCGTAGACTTGAAGGGCTTGTCAATTAGCTGGCTTCGCGCCTCGCTGGGGGGGAGGGGGAGGGGAGGGGTAATCCCTCCGTGCACCGCCGGGGCACGGAAGCTTATACAGGTTTCTTCCGCTCAGTAGCCCGAGAATAAGGAGAGACATTCCTCCCGCGGCTTTTGTAACGCTTTTTATAAACTTTTTATAACAATCTGATGCCCACTACTTCGTCCGCGTGGATCAAGGTTTTTTGATTTCCGCGGGAACTCTTTAATTCTCCGGGATAAAAAGTAGCAAATGTGTTATTCCAGACTACAATCTATCTCTATGCCAAATTTGATCCAGATCCGTACATCCGTTCTGGTGTGATTGTGTTACAAACATCCATCCAAACTATTATTATAATAGCCAGCATTTATAATATTAGTATAGATTTATGCACAGTTGATAAATAAATAAAAAAGCGAGGTCGCAATTAACTAGAACTTGGAGAAGACGGTAAAACCGGAGAAAACACAGGTCTTATGTAGTTGGGGAAGACGGTGAAATTGAAGGGAACACAGGCTAGTTACTAATAGACAAACAATAAAAGCCTGTCTTACCAGTTGCGCGTCTCTCTGTCCGAAGTGTCCTATGTAGTTGGGGAAGACGGTGAAGTTGTAGGACACGCGGTGCTGGTGGCAGAACTTCACGATGACCGGTAGGCACACGCCCGGCGCCGGGTTTCGGCCGCCCGGCGGCTCCGTCGGCGACGGCCACGTCACTATTGACGATCGGTTCACCACTTGCGATACGTACTGCACAGAAAAACATATTGTTGGATACAAGCAGGCATTTACTTACCAACCAAGGAACCAAGGCAACCAAGGAATCCATATCCATGCTAATCAAATAAATATTATAAGTGGGAAAGTTTGGATGGATGTATGGGCGTATGGATCGATGTTTGTTACTTAATCACGCCCGCACGGCTGAACGGATCTGGATGAAATTTGGCACAGAGATAGATTATAGTCTGGAATAACACATAGGTTACATTTTATCCCGGAAAACTATGGAGTTCCCGCGGGAACCGAAAAACCTCCATCCACGCGGACGAAGTCGCGGGCATTAGCTAGTAATATTATAAATGCAAAAGTGTCTGTCTGTCTGCTATGCGTTTACAGCCCAACCGTTCTACGGATTTAAATGAAATTTGGTACAGGGGTAGGTTGTATCCCGGGGAAGGACATAGGCTACATTTTATCCCGGAAAATTAAGGAGTTCCCACGGTATTCAAAGAAAACGGACAAGTCGCGGGTATCAGCTAGTGTTGTATATTTTGTGTATAAGTCGTGATGTGTGATGTGTGTGAAACATGTGGATTTGGGTTATACTCGTAACTTAGAACCGATTCTATCATTTTATACTTACCTGAAATGTTTTAGTTATTGTCTGTTTTGTGTACCATATAGACAATAAACAATAAACTACAAATAAACAGACAGACACACTTTTTATGTTAAGCATTAGTATGGATTATTCTTGTTATTAAATCAAACAAAGGGGATAAATTCAATATGTATTAATCGTGTCAGATAATTAATAATAATCGGTCCATTAGTGAGAAGGTATAAGGCTTCCACAATACCCGGCCATTAGCGACTAACTAAACAAATAATCCTCTTCCTACACGTTCCGCCTATTGCGGAAAATTTTCAATTAGGTACGGGGTATTAAAGTGAGATCAACTTAAAGAAATATTTTTAATTAAAGTAGCTTTTACCCGCGGCTTCGGGCGGCGTTAGACAGCGGCATGTGAAAGAACTTGCAAGAGATACTCTATAAAAATGTACATACTTTTATTGAAAATTGTTTATTTACCAAAAATATCCATACTCCTAATAATTTTGTATCGTGGGTTTCGTTACCTATTTACTCATTATTTACTCGACGTAGCACAGCCACAGGTAGATCCACTCGACTAATCAAAAGCATTTGTAAAAGGTTTTTTGAATAAAAAACGTTTGAGTTTGAGTTTGAATTTGAACTAAATAAAAAACGTTTACAGCATAATATAAAATTGTCGCTCGTTTCACCAGACTAAAGTATTAACATTTAATGTTATTTTTTGCCTGGTGGGAGGCTTCGGCCGTGGCTAGTTACCACCCTACCGGCAAAGACGTGCCGCCAAGCGATTTAGCGTTCCGGTACGATGCCGTGTAGAAACCGAATAGGGGTATGGGTTTATTAATAACTGCCATGCCCCTAACAGGTTAGCCCGCTACCATCTTAGACTACATCATCACTTACCATTAGGTGATTGTATGTGCAAGAAAAGTTTATCGTTACTCGGTTGATGAGGACGACGAGAGAATAATTTGCATAAAGAGGGCATGTCCTTCATTTGGTCTCATTATGGCAACGCTAGTCGCGGCGGGGGAAGATTAACTTTTTCACGTCACAACATCCCCGGTCGAGATTGCCTCCAGAATGCCTGTACCGGTAATTAAAGTACGGGCCTTTATTCCGTACCTATACTAAAACTGTAATAGACATATTTTACGACGACGGCGATAAAAAAACGCATATTTTTTTTTATTCAAATAAACTTTTAAGTGCTTTCGAATCGTCGAGTGAACCTACCACTGATATAATAATATACTAATAGAAAAACATTGAAAATTAGGTAGGTCCACTAAAAGAAGTAACCAGTTTTCCAGACATCTTTTAACTTGTTACTTCGTAGACGGTATAGTTGACAGGTATAGCTCCAAGACAAAATATACTAGAGAATCAGGAACCGAACAGGAAAGAACGAATGCTATTTTTATCAAATTCTCTTGAAAATTGACGGATATTCTAGTAAAGCCAAATTACAGAAACCCAGCACTTGTTGCACAGGTAACTATGGCGCACCCCTTAGATTTCAAAATGTTTCTTCAAATTTTCCCTTACTTTAACTAGGTGTCACCTTTTTATCATGAGACATTTATAAGGTACCCTGACCTTATTTTCAGAATTCAAAAAAATTATTTTTATTCAAATAACCTTTTACAAGTGCTTTTGAACGATTAAATGAATCTACCATTTCATGGTAAAAAGGTGACACCCTATGTCTCTACTCTCGGTACTGACTCAGAGTACACAGGTACAGGGTAACAACAACGCTGGGTACGTATACAACAAAGAAACCGCAGAAAACCTCACAAATGTGTCTAATTTCCACTGTTAATGTCGAAACGTTTGAGAGCTTAACAAAATGTCTGAAATCACCGCGCGCCGCCGCGCTTTGTAAAAGTTGACGCCATGCTACAACAACAAAAACACGAAAACAATGAACAAAACACCGCAAACATCAAGTAATCGCTTTGTTTTAAGTCAAACGAATTCGTACGTATTTTCATGGTTAAATAACAATATTAAAAGTGTAATTTAAATGCGTGCGAAATCAGTATTGACGTATCTACCTGTTAATGGATAATTTAATCCGCCATTGCCGCCAAAAATTGCAAGAATTATACACATTTCAGTTAGACTACATTCTATACATTTCCTAGCAATTTCTAGATGCTCAAGTATTTCTAGGCAGTTAATACACATATCGTAGAACGAGAAAAAAATCTAGTTTTACACATACTTTCATTGTAAAATTTTCCTACGTATTGTAAGTATACAAATCCCAGATGAAAAGATTTCCAGTGACATACCTACCTACTTTAATTATTCCTCAAATGAATATTATTCTTCGTGAAAATGAACACACTAGGGAAAAGACAAGAATACGTCTGCGCGAAATATCAGCGTCGGTGGGGAACGACGTTTTGTCCTGTCGGGCTAGTGTGTGCGGATCCATGAAAAAGTGAGTTACGTAAACTTTTAGCCGCCACAATTGACTCATATTTTAAATGCGATTTATATTTATTTAAAGCTGGTACATAATTTACAATACACTCGTTTTCAGGGAAAGTTCTGGAATTCTTTGTGCAGTATTTATTTAGAGGCGCGCCGAAGTAATTACTGTTTAAAACAGCTTTCTCAAATTAAAAAGGCATTTTTATAGATTTCGAGTACTGATACGGATTAACTAAAATGGCCTAGATAAAGTTATTTTTTTTATGTTGTACATTGAGACAATTATTTCTTAGTACCATCGACTATTATTTCTTACAAATGTTTCACGCAGCTTTATGCAAGTGAATTAATAAATCCCCCACTTGCTTCTCTAGGCTACACAAATAACTTCAGCTACAACAAGTGATGACAATTGTGATGAAATATTGTGATCGTTGTTAGAGCCGAATGGACAGTAATGATGATAGTTGCTGACGAGTCTATCAGCATTATCGAAATGTTCAAACTCATACTATGCCGAATCTTTTGTTCTTTTTTGAACTTTACGTTTTGTTCATGCAAAACCGGCCAATCACGAGTCAGACTTGCCCACCGAGGGTTACGGACCTAAAGTGGATACATTGATAATAACATAATTAATAACAATATAGTGTGATATCTCTCCACTCGTGTCGGCTTGTCATCCAATTTGATTATAGAGTTAACAAAAGAATTTATTTAAAGTTATTGTCTTTAGGAAGTTAGGCTTGACTTTTGGAAGGCGTTTGATAGATTTAACAAAGCATAATATTTTGCTGGCAAAGATACGCTTTGCCCCAAGCAATATCTGTTTACTCGCGAATTATTACCTACCTACGCTCAGTTTGTTAAGTCGGGATTATATTATGTCTGAAGCATACCACATGCGATTTTTTTTTTTTTTTTTTTTTTTTTTTTTTTTATCCACTACAAGTTAGCCCTTGACTGCGATCTCACCTGATGGTAAGTGATGATGCAGTCCAAGATGGTAGCGGGCTAACCTGTTAGGGGCATGGCAGTTATATTAAACCCATACCCCTATTCGGTTTCTACACAGCATCGTACCGGAACGCTAAATCGCTTGGCGGCACGTCTTTGCCGGTAGGGTGGTAACTAGCCACGGCCGAAGCCTCCCACCAGGCAAAATTTTCTCTGGTGTAAGTCAGGGTTCAATTATGGGGCCATTGCTATTCTTTCTAGTGCTAAATGACAATATTATACCCACGATTATTAATCCTGCTAGGTGTCTCATATATATTATGTAGAGGACTTGAAATTATTTAATAAAAACAGTGTGAGCAGAGTGTCTGGCATATCCCTACAGCGTGACATTAATGCACTTTGTGAATGCATTAATGTCACGAGATTAAATAGCGCGCATGTCTCGCAGCCTCTAGTAGAGTGTCCATGGTACCTGCACGGCGGGGTTGGCGCGGAAGTACGCGAAGAGCGCTCCAGTGATGGCCAGCAGCGCCACCGCGTTGAGCGCCAGCTGCATGAGCCGGAACCGGTGCGCCGAGCCGTCGCTGCTGGCGCCGCGCATGTCTCGCAGCATCTGCACCAACAACACACAAATATGATTTCACAGAAATTTATTCAAGAGGCTCCTCTAAGAGTTTCCGTAGGTGATAGTGAAATGAAATATTTATTTCATGTAGGGCTGCTTGTGCCACTAATGATATAGTATCAGGACTCTACTACCATCCTGGTTACTAGTCAAAGGAAGGATAGGTACAGGAAGTAGACAAAGAAGGAAGAAACTGTGGTAGTCTATCCTTCGAGTACAGGATTCAGTTGTTTGAATATTAAAAGAATCAAGACTCAAGAATACAGATTACAGAAATCGACGTTAAATAGCGGAAATAATAACTAAATGCCTCAAGTTTGGAACCGTATATTTTTATTGGCAGACCCCTCCCGAAACCATACCATAAATTCAGTCAATCACAACAATAGAGATTGCAACAATGATTGATGCAGGTTTGACATAATAGGGCTACTAATATTTGAAAAGTGTAACTTTCACGATAAAGAAGAGGTGATACGTTTATCACTTTACGAGTAATTCATGGGAGGATGATGTCAAATTTTATGATCATTTATTACCGCCAAAAGCCCTCATTGCCATAAATTCAATTTTATGACCTCAAAGTATTTGCTTTATAGGTAAATTTACCAGTTTTGGGTTATACTAAAATAGTAATTTATGCGAGAGCTGATTTAGATACTTTGTATCAAAAAGGATGCGACAGCTATTAGAACTCTGAAAGATCTTAGTACAAATCCCACCTATTTTAATAGTGTTACATAAGTGAAAATCATTAAAAACAATAATAATTTATTGAAAACTAGATGATTCCCGCGACTTCGTCCGCGTGGATTAAGATTTTTGATTCCCGCGGGAACTCTTTAATTTTCCGATATAAAAAGTAGCCTACGTCCTTCCCCGGGATACAATCTACCCCTGTATCAAATTTCATCAAAATCGGTTGAGCAGATGGGCCGTGAAAGCGTAGCAGACAGACAGACAGACAGACAGACAGACACACTTTCGCATTTATAATATTAGTATGGATAAAAATCAAATACTTGTATACAGTCACAAAATAAATAACAATTGAAACAAAACTATCATAAACAATTTAAAAAGTAAAAATTAAAACAAAGAAAAATATAGAACCAACTCTGAGCAACACGTCGATGTTTGCGCCACGAATGCCACAAATTATACAAGTATCTAAGAATAGTATATCAATTTGTAGCCAAGTGAATATAAAATCCATTTTTATATGTATTTGGTATAATAGCTCTAAGTTCGGGACATTTATATTGTTAAACCGTGATTTACTTTTGTTACCATTTCTATAGAGATAATAATATTTAAACCCCTTTGTGTCTGCCACAATAATAATTAATATTAAATTCGAGTGTCAACCACCCGAGTGAGCTGGATTCGAGATTAGGCTAGACTCAATTTCAGACATTATGTAATCTATATGTTGATATTCAGTAGGGAATAGTTAAGAGGCAATTTCTAGCTACTTGTCCAAGCATAACCAGTGCTACATAAACCTGAGGCATACTCATTAATATATTGTGTGCCTATGGGTGAAACAAGACGATTTCAGACGAGGGCGACGTCTGCTGAGCGAAGCGAGGGCTGGAATTCGAAGTCTAAAATCGTGTTTCATTCCGTGGCACACACTATAGGTATTTTCGATATAATCCGCATTAAAAGTGCAAGTTTTATTAAAATTGTATTTCCTATTTATTTTAGTTGCTACAAGTAGTAGTTTACAAATATGATATCTGTCGCGGGTAGAAATCATTTTTTTTCAATTTTCTATGTTCTACTCGCTGAATGACGTATTCGTCTGAAATTGACTAGTTTCGGGTGGCTCAACAGGCATTAAAACTCGCACTTTCAATCCTGCTTTGAAAAATTTATTTCATGGACAATTCCAGCAGTTTGGGACCCCAAGAATTATGGTTCCCGTACCTTTATTTATTTTATTTTTTACTTCGTCTGCGTGGAATAAGTTTTTTTAATTCCCGCATGAACTCCTTAATTTTCCGGGTTAAAAAGTAGCCTATGTCACTCTCCAGGTCCCCAACTATACCAATACCAAAAATCACGTCGATCTGTTGCTCCGTTGCAGCGTGATTGAAGAACAAACCAACAAACCAATAAACCAACAAACCAACAAACAAACACACTTTCGCATTTATAATATTCGTATGATACTACAACCGTTAAGGCTTCATTCAACAAAGAAAAACAATCATAAAACTTCGAAAGTAGGTACAACTGAACTATGTAAACGAGGGAAAATTCTCTTTCAGCCAAAATAAATACTTCAAAACTGTTTCCAGCTGTTTATAGCTTGTAGTGTGTACTGAGCCTAAAATAACATAAGGGTTAGCATAAGTACATCTCACTATTAACAATGGCAGACACTTTTGCGACAAAGTAAAATGGAAGATCCATTTTACATTACAGTTGTTGACTCTAGCTCATGAAGGCTCTCCATCCAAACTTTCGCATTTATAAATAACTAGCTGATGCCCGCGACTTCGTCTGCGTGGACTAAGTTTTTTCGATTCCCGCGGGAACTCATTAATTTTCCGGGATAAAAAGTAGCCTATGTATGTATGTATGTATGTATATTCTTTATAGCTGATGCCCGCGACTTCGTCCGCGTGGAATAAGTTTTTCAGTTAATTTTCCAGGATAAAAAGTAGCCTATATTACTATCCCACGGTATAATCCCCCTTTAATGGTGAAACACGTACTTCTTCATATTTTAACGAAAGCCCAAATGCTGTTTCATGGCTATAACTTGAGAAATTAAGGATTTTCATACAAACTCTCAACCCCTATTTTACCCCTTCGGGGGTAGAATTTTGATAAACTGTGAAACACATATGCTTTCATTTTCAACCCGCAGCTCATATATCAAGTTTCATGGCTATAACTTGAGAAATTAAGGACTTTCATACAAACTCTCAACCCCTATTTCACCCCTTCGGGGGTGGAATTTTGAAAAACTGTGAAAAAAATATGTTTTCATTTTCAACCCGCAGCTCAAATATCAAGTTTCATGGCTATAACTTGAGAAATTAAGGATTTTCATACAAACTCTCAACCCCTATTTCACCCCTTCGGGGGTGGAATTTTGAAAAACTGTGAAACACATATGTTTTCATTTTCAACCCGCAGCTCATATATCAAGTTTCATGGCTATAACTTGAGAAATTAAGGACTTTCATACAAACTTTCAACCCCTATTTCACCCGTTCGGGGGTAGAATTTCGGGATAAAAAGTATCCTATGTCCTACCTCGTAGTATGGGCTCAAATCGTGCCAAGTTTCGTTTGAATTCATTCAGTAGTTTCGGCGTGATGCGCGGCCAAGATACAGACAGACAGACAGACAGACAGACAGACAGACAGACAGACAGACAGACAAAAATGAAAAAAATTACAGATTTGGCTTCAGTATCGAATAATGAGTGCCCTCCAAAAAAAATTTTCAAAATATCTTCAATGTACAGATTTGGACCTGTTACAGTTTTATTATAAGTATAGATAGATAGATATTATTATAGATGACGTTATTGTGTACGAATTAGATAAGAAACGTATACAATCTCATGCTAACCATACTGTCTACGTGTACGGTAAACGGACCGCAATCTTGCTCAGCATAAACAGTAATTTTATGATGTCGTTCTCAGGCTAAACACCACTTATTGCCTTAATCATAAGGTTGACTTTGCAACGGAAATACTGAACGTGTATTTGGTTTACCAGTACGTAGGTACAACGTTGATTAGACGTGGTCGGGGTAGAAATGAGGTCGGCCAGAATGAATGTTGAATTGAATTCTTTGGGAAAACTTTTTTTTTTGTGGATTATGTATAGAATCGATACTGATTGAAGAATTTTTTTTTCAACGATAAGTAATTTCGATTGTATTGAATTAGTTTTTGACAAGGAATTTGTTCATTATCCCTTGAATGTTATATGTAGGTATATACTTAATTTAACTATCAATAGATTTGATATTATGATCAATTGGATAAAAACAGCAATAAATAAATATAACGCGGGAGTTCGACCGTTTTCATAATACAACAAAATCGGTATCAAATACGAGTACCAATTACAGTTTTACATGTCATATCAAAAATGAACGCGTTACTTTCATGACACGTGTCGAAAGTGTTTTATTTACTCATAATAATGGGTGCGTTCCGAAATAGACTGAGAGCACTGGAAGTCCCCAGTAAAGAGCACTGCCAGTGCTCGCAGTGCTTATAACGGAACACACACAATATTTACTCTACCAAATGACATCTGGCGTTTCCGCTCTTTAATATTAATAATGGAACCGAATCCATTAAAACTTCCGATAAATCCACATTTTCAATTTCATTCTGTTTGAAATCGCGGCTTGCGATCAAATGAAGTGCAATCCACAGGAAGCGCTTTCGAGTGTAAAATAAAATGTTTTGTTTGGTCCAATTTTAGAGAGTTAGCGACTTAAGTTTTTTTACTTAAGAAAATAGATCAAGTTTACTCATGAAGCTTGGAAAATAACACAAACTGCATCTAATAATTGCTTCTACCACAGAATACTTAATAGTAGGTACATTTCAGGTACTTCCTCGTGTGGAATCTATTTACTTAAATAAAAAAGTGTGTGTGTGCAATTCACACACGGCGGAAGTGAAACTTCAGAAAAGTAGCCTACGAGAGAAGGAGATAAATATAACTTGTATTCTATCTCATTCTTTCGAAGGCTAAATCCTATTATATGTTATATCCTATTAATATGTTTGTCTCTTTTTAGTGAATTTTAAAATCACAACGATTCTAAAGAAGTTTCACTTCAAAATGAATCCTTTTTTAAATATCTTGAGAACGGCTTCACCCATTTTATTCATCTTTTTTTTTAAAGTTTTTTTTTATAATTTGTAGAAGGTTCTTACGGAAAGAAAAATTAAGAAAATTGGGCAAAAAAATTGGAAAATTTCAGAAAACTTAACAACTATCTTAACTTCGCGCGTTTGACAGTTCGCGCGTTTGATGAATGGGAATTTAGCTCTTCCCAATTTTCTGTGGAAGTACCTATCTATATCTTACACTTGCATTACAAGGAATAAAAACTGATCTCAAAAGATAACAGTAGGTATTATTCAGACGGATCACAATTATACAAGAACCGTGCTCTTGCGTTACAAAAATTAATTAAAAGCAGGTGAAATCTCAGATTTTATTCGTTTGTAACATAAGCCATGCATCGTGCCTACCCCGTTTAGCCAGCGCGGCGCTAAATATCGCACTATATTTTAATTGCGCTGCGCGTGACAGTAAATTTTACGGTGGATTACAGGAGCACTGCGCTCTCTCTGCAAAAGGCTGCTCAATAAATGTTTCTGTTAATGTTTCCCGTAGTAACAGTTAACGCTATTACGATAGATGCTATAAAGCGTTAAGTACTAATTTTGAGCTAATAAATAATTATTAAAATTAAATAAAATTAAATAAATAATAATCATAAATTATTAACTAACGTTGGCTACAGATAGGGAAATTAAAAAAAAAATAGAAATTTTATATACTTATATTATGTATTTTGTTGAATTACATGGCATTATAGTAGATCTATCGGACTAGTGGAACAGCCCATAAATAATGCGATCTATGCAATTTCTAAAGAAATTGAATTGAATAAAAACGTTCAGTAGGTACTTAAGGTTGTATGCTACCCGATGCAATTTTGGTTTTGCCATTAATTAGTTAACGAACGTGTGAACCTACCTATTGATTTCACGAAAATCTAAATTGCATTGCAATAGGTACACGGATAGAAAAAATTGTGTTTATCAGTAGATACTAGTAAATTGCGTTTTAAATCCGATTTTCTAGATATTTATTTCCTGCACGTGTATTGTGAAACTAGGGAACCATTTCTGCATATAAAAGTTGAATGAGTCGCCGGACGCATTAAAAGATTTTCCTTGCAAATTATTATATAGGTTCCGAGTGAAATCATGAGCATTTGAGATTTAATATCCCAACTAAGTATATTAATGACTTTGAGTTCGCTTTTTAGCTTATATGCATAGCGCAGAGGTTTCGTTTTATAAAACAAAATTAAATTCTACTTGTTTCCTTTTCTGTTCAATGAGTAGAAAAAACGTAAATTTTTTGAGATCCCAACATCATTGCTGGATTAGATTGATGATGAAATAAGGATTATTGATTCATAAACAGTTTCGTAGACTTTCGTAGAGTTTGAATTCAGTTTTTTTTTGGCGTAGCAGCACACGTCCGGTGTCCGCTATACTATAAACTAAAAATATAAATGTCTATTCTGTCTCTGTATATTCTGTCTGTTTACCAATCCATTCAACCGATTTTGACGAGAATTTGTACAGAGATAACTTGTATCTCGGAGTCAGACATTACATTCAATTCAATTCAATTGCTACCCTGGAAAACCAAAAAGAAAAAAACTTGACACTTGATGAAAAAAAACCTAAATCATGTGGATGAAGATATCTTATAGTAACATATAATTTGTAGGACTTACCCTATGATGTAGCGACATATTGCTTCCATTTTGAAACCTCACAATGGTCTGCAGGGATGCCGGCGTGGACATACTCTTAGTTATGGACGAGTTCCCTGCTTCTTTCTCCTGCTGCTCTTTTAGGAGCAGCCCTCGGGCTATCTTAGCGTTCAGACTTTTGTTTGCATGCTGATGGGGTAACAATGGAGCTTCCATGGTCTTTGTCGTATACGATGGGGATGAGGTTTGGCTGAAGGAGTCCGAAGAAACGTTGGAGTCTTGTCTGACACTGATGTTTGACCCCGAACTAGGGGATCGCTTCATTTGGTTACTCTGCGGTAAAGGAGTCGGAGAGAACGGAGACGGAGACGTGTCTGGGGTTTTCTGTGGAGGTCGTCTCGTGACGGGAGGCTGGGGATTTCTATTACAGTCTAGTTTAGGGGGAATTACATTTGGTATGGGATTGTGTGTTAAGGGGGGTGGGCGTCTTTTGTTGCCGTTTGGATCTGTTGCCACTGGCGTTGGAAGGGGTCTTGGGGGAGTAGGTGGTGGTACTCTTCGCGGTGGTTGCGGTGAGGAGCGGCGTGGGGGCGCTGGTGGGGGAACTGGTAGTGGAGTCACTACTGGCGCTGTTCTTTGCGGCACTGGTGGTGGCTGTGGTGGCGTTTGAATTTGTGGTGGTGGGAGCTGCAACAATAGAAAGAAACATGTTGGTTGCGTAGTGCTCAAGGCTGTTTTTCAGTATTTGTAAGAGCAGTTTTGCTTTTGATTAGTTTATATTAGAAACCACAACCAAATTCAATTCAATTCATTTTTTTTTGCAGAAACATTGTTTCACCTTTATTAACATTATAGGCCTGCAAAAGTAATAATTATTAAATTAAGTAGGTATTTGGTACTATCACAAAAAGAAATCATCGTCTTAAATATTAAGCATAGATTTTATTATACATGCGACCACATGTGACCTAGATCTTGACTGTGATCCTCCCTGTGATAATAAGTTTTATATTAAGTATACAACCAAAAATTACCCATATTTACGACAGACAAACATCAAAGTAGCATAACATGTCTATCAAACGAGTACAAATACACGAAAAATCGAGATTGAATTGAAAATTGATTGATAATGATATTATTATCGTGTGTACGATGCTTATAAAATACGGTATGAGGTTGGGTAAATCGGCTTAGTTATTTCATACCGTAATAAAATATTCAATTAGTCTGATAAGAGGAAAATAATATTTGAGTTTCCAAATTTTAATAAAACGTACTTCAGAAAACAATTTGCGAATTTAATATACACGTCGGTTATATTGATAACACACTCAAGAGTCGAGACGACGGGAGTTAAATAAACATTGTTGGGTAAACAATCGGGCCTATTCTTTGTAATTACCCCCATGGAGGCTCATCGATCCATCAAACTTTTGCGGTGTCTAAAGAATTGTTTACCTACGCGAAGAGCTTGTCAAACATATTTTACTATCTGAAACCTTATATTGATACGCTACCTTAATACATATAGTTTTAAAAAAAAAACAATAGTAGCTTCTATAGCAATATGAACTTGTGGTGATGTGTGGTGTCGTTGGACACCCTATAAAATGTAAGTTAGGCTATTTTTTAAAAAAAACGAATAGGGACTCGAACCTACAATATCTTGCTTACGACGCAGCTCCAATCCAACCGTTCAAATGTTCAACAATAACTAAAATTATAACAAAAATGTACTCTGTCTAGACTAACGCTTTTCTGTCACATACATTTTTCCCAGCCTGAGACCACATCTGAGACCCCGCGTTTTGTTCTGCCATAAAGAACTTACGTTCAAATAATTAAATATTGTATCAGTTATTTATGTACCCCATACCCTATAATATGTGGACAACATTTCAAATATATCGGGCGACAACTGGAAGTTGGTAATATAGAGCAATAAAGGCATTATAATATTAGTATGAAGTACTAGCTGATGCCCGCGACTTCGTCCGCGTGGATTGAGGTTTTTCGGTTCCCGCGGGAACTCTTTAATTTTCCGGGATAAAAAGTAGCCTATGTGCTATTCCAGAAATCTAATATAATCTATCTCTGTGTCAAATTTCATCCAGATCCGTTCAGCCGTTGGAGCGTGATTGAGTAACAAACATCCATCCATCCATACATCCATACATCCATCCAAACTTTCGCATTTATAATATTTATTTGATGATATGATGAATACAAACTTGAGATCGAATGGATCGTATTTTTTATTCTGTACAAAACCATAAAATCTTTGACTGAATAGTTCGCTTACTCTTAGATTATAATGTTTATAACGAGATGAGAAAATACAACACAAAGAAATTGAAAGGGCTCGGGGTACGAGATAGGAATGAGAGATCTGTTTGTCTAAGTTACTTGTTGAAATTGAATCGAGATACTACCGAGAAACTCCACTGAAATTCAACTAATATTATTGCAAAAATATAATGAGTTTTATTCTATTGTTAACTGTCCCCAGTTACATAATAGCGGGATAAAATATTACTTTTGACAAAATATAATAGATACTTCTTATCTACACTTTTAATGACTATTATAACAAAATGATGAGAAAAACGTTTAAAGCAGATATTGCAGCCAAGCGCTAGCCTACATAGTTAAAAAAAAATTGACAGTCATAGGGACTGCAAATAGAAGTGAAAATGAATATTTTAATTTTTTTTTATAAATTTAATTATTTTTTTTAATAAAAAAAATATATTTAATGTAATTAAAATATAAACCTTAAACTAAGGCATTAAAGTTTAATTACGAATGTAGTATATTTATATTAAGACCTTTTGTCTTCGTATAACAACGCGAGCATGTCGGCGCAGAGCATGTCGCATGTCGGTGACGCGAATCACAGGTTTACCCCCTACCAAAAAGTGCTCAACGCGGCTAAAGAAGTTTTCACTTCAAAAGGCTCAAAAAGTGTGTAAATTTCTTTAAATCACGTATTTTGTATCTTCCTTCTTGTCTGTGGCCTCGAGCTGAACACACGCATTTTCATTTCTTATTTCCTAGTATCCCTAAATTATATTATAAATATCAATCAAGACAACACAACATGGTGTCAGAAGTGGGATGATAGCGTGTTAGACCCGCCATGATGTTTTCCGATTAGTGGTTTTGATCACTGGCGTTTGCGGCATTATTTATCTTATATTTTATCACTTACGTGACGCGACGCTTTAGCTGTGCACTTCTGACACCATGTTGTGTTGTCTTGATTGTTAGCTTCGGTAGACAAATAGAGATAACGGGTAGACATCATATTACTCGTAGTGCGCATGCTAGCTATACTTGTGAGCTTGGTTTACCGAGTGTGGCAAACCAAACAGCGCTCATCACTGCGTCAAACACTCACCTTGTTAACAGTCCTGGGTGGTGCGAACCTCGACGGCGGGCAATAGGGCAGCGCGTCGGAGGGGCAGTACACGAAGCCCGAGGTGCGCGGCTGCGCGGGCGCACACGCCGCCGTGGAGTGTCGCCGGGGAGTCCCCGCGCTGGGCCGCAGCAGCTCCATGAGCTTCTCGCCGGGGGTCACTGCCAGGCTGCCGGCACGACCGTACCTGCGACATTTGTACCTTAGTTTTTTCTTTTTTTAAATATATATAGGCTAGCGCTTGGCTGCAATTAGACCTGCTTACAAGTGGTGATGCAGCCTAAAGAGTAGCGCGATTGCAATACTCTTCCTTGATACTACCACGGAAGCGTAGGTACGAAGCGATTTGGTACTTTCGTACCAGTATGCGTCCAAGAGTAATCTTTAGTCATTTATTTATTGATTGCTTTCATGTATTACATACTAATACAATATTCTTAATATAATTAGCAGTTAGCATGCATGGACATGAGGCCCTGTCAGGGCGTTGCTAAATGTTAAATGTTAAATCTTTAAAAGGTGCTGTGAAGTGAGTGGATAAGAAAGATAAAAAGAAATTTATTATTTGACTAGCTGAATACTCATATTTATGTTAAGTTAGTATGTTGTCTACTGTCTGGCTACGCTTTCACGTAGCAGAATTTTCGGAAATCCCATCCGATTGATGCTGAGGTCTCAGCTATGTAACTATGAACGCAGATTAAAATTAAAAAAAATAAAAAACTCAGGATACAAAACAGAATTACCGGAATCGTCCGAGATTAGATAAGAAATGTAATTAAGGCCCCGCTTTTCAAGGGCACGTTGATTCGGTAACTAAAGGTATAATCCAAGCTACGTCGACCTTCGTTCACGTCCCATCGACTCCCTTACAGAAGGGCACGCCATTAGCAGCCTTTCACCGCTGACAGCTAATTACCGTCATTGATTACTTGCTTACATTTAGGTACCTTAAAGATACACCAGATTTTAAAAGCACTTGCGAAGCACTTAGGGTGATAAGTGTAAAGTCAAGGTAGATAGCTACTTTATCTTAAAAACGCCATAATTGTAAGGTTTATTAAAACTTGTATTTAATTGTCACATATTTACTTAATAACTAGATTATGCCTTAAGGTTTTGTGATTCCCGCGGGAACTCTTGAATTTTCCAGGATAAAAGTAGCCTATGTCCTTCCCCGGGATACAACCTATCCCTGTACCAAATTTCATCAAAATCGGTTAAAAAAATGGGCCGTGAAAGCGTAGCAGACAGACAGATAGACACTTTGGCATTTATAATATTAGTATGGATTCATAGTGTATTAAAGTAAAGCCTCTTTTGTATCGAAAATACCACAATATATTATCATCCTTAGCAAAAGGTTCAAAAGATTATAGTATAAAACTAGAGGATGCTCGCGACTTCGTTCGCGTGGCATAAGTTTCTTTAAATTCCCACAGGCACTCCTTAATTTTCCGAGATAAAAAGAAGCCTATGTCACTCTCTCAAAAAATCACGTTGATCCGTTGCTCTATTTCGGCGTGATTGAAGGATAAACTCTCTATTTGACGTCTTTGGGGATATAATTTTCAAAAACTATGAATCACGTATTTTTTCATTTCAAACCGAAATCCCAAACAACAAGTTTCATGGATGCTTGAAAAATGACGGACTTTCCTACAAACTTTCAACCCCTATTTTACCCCTTTGGGGGTAGAATTTTCAAAAATTGTGAAACACGTATTTCTTCATTTTGAACTGGTAGCTCAAATACCAAGTTTCATGGATATAACTTGAAAAATGACGGACTTTCATACAAACTTTCAACCCCTATTTTACCCCTTTGGGGGTGGAATTTCGAAAAATCCTATCTTAGTGGATACCTACTCTTCACAAAGAACACACCCTCCAAATTTCATGTCTCTAGGACCAGCGGTTTAGGCTGTGCGTTGATATATAAGTCAGTCAGTCAGGACTTTGAATTTTATATATATAGATGTGTATCAATAAAGATAGTAAATTATAAATCAAGCGAATATTTTGACTAGGCATATTATTTGTGATATTATGTAAGTTCTTTTGTTAATAGTTTCGTCTCTCTTTCGTCATCACATCCCCCAAGCGGTGGGATGCCAGCGGCAAAAAAAATAATATGTTGTTCCTCACACTTAAGTATATGGCCAGTGATTATTCCACATAATTATTCGCTTTCATCTAAATAACTGACTTCAAAACTATACTTATAAGTACCAGCTTAAAGTAAAAAGTAAAAAAACATTATCTGGGTATATATTTTGCTTTTTGTTGATTTTCTCAAAAGCGCTGAATCAATTTCGATAATATTTATATGGAACCACCCCTGAAGTATGATCTACCAAACAAAAAAAGAATCGTCAAAATTGATTCATAATTGGCGGAATTATCGCGTAACATACATACAAAAAAAACATACCTACCTACAGTCGAATTGAGAACCTCCTCCTTTCTTTGAAGTCAGTTAAAAACAAAGTAGATAGGTACTTATTAAAAATCTGTCAGTGTGTCATTCGAATTTGTCTTCGTCTTTTGTGAAGCGACTCATCACAGAAGCGCAAACGAGATCTGAGGGAGCATGGAGGGAGGAACAAAATTGATTAATAAACTGTCAGCTAGAGCCATTCCATCACCCCTCGTGTGATGAACAAACAAAAGACAGCAAAAGATTAAATCTTAATTTGTCAAGTGTCATTTCTAAATTCTAACCAAATTAAAGAAGGTTCTCAGTGCAAGGCTTTTTTCATTTATATACTTAAGTGACAATTTCAGTCCACGTATTCATCAACCAACCTTCGTATTTACAGAAGCCAGAACCGATTTTTGTTATTATAAATACATATTTATTAAAATAACTACTATAGCAATAAAGCTACTGAATGGAAGAGGGTAGATGCCTTTGAAATATTGTGTAGGAAGTGAGTATTGAATACTCTAAAGAGCATAATTTCTCGATATACCTACTTAGATTACCCACATATAGAAAACACTCGAGTATTTAGATCAAATGGTGAAAATTAAAAGAGCGCATGATACGAAAGATTGAAAGAAAGATGCCTCGTGGATGAAGCCCAAGAAATTTGACGGAGGTGAAAGAAGAATTTAACTCCCGTGTTATGACACAAGCACAGTTGAGCAAATTATCCTGCTCAAATAAAATAGCAAATAGTATGCATACGAAACTGCTATTATATGCGCCTGTACAAAAGATTTATCCATAATAACTTTCAAAATTATAACTCAATGTATAATATTATAATAAGTATTCGTCTCTATTTTAATAAATTGGTAAGGAAACCTTGAAATCTAAACAGAGTAATTGAACTTGAAATTTAATGTTTCCGCTTTTGTAAAAATACATACAACAGAGCAAAAGCTAATATTCAGGGCAAATATTTCCTTAATTTCAAAAATCTTTCAAAAGGTACCTTTGTAAAAAAATAATTAGGGAGCGTAGAAAGCTTTTCATTTTGCTAAAAACATTTCCGTTCTTATTCAAAGACAAGTTGACGTTGACTGTGCTCTTACCTGGTGGCAGGCAAGTGACAATGCGACGCAATCTAGGATTCAAGCGACGTTTCCAGAACTAGTCAGTTTAATTTTATTTTTTAAACTAGATGTTATCCGCCTACCCGCATTGGAGCATTGTGGTGGGTCTAAGCTCTAATTCCCTCTCTCCTATGAGAGTGGAGGCCTGTGCCCAGCAGTGGGACGTTATTGGGCTGTAGTGGTGGTGGTGGTGGATGCCCGTACCTAGGCACCTAGTAGGTACCCCGATGTAGGTACCTACTAGGTTCATTCTTGAGATTTTAGAACAGTTTAAGTACCTATTACGTGACTTCGTCCGCGTGAATTAAGTTCTATTTATTCCCGCGGGAACTCTTTAATTTTGGGGGATAAAAAGCTTGTGTCCTTCCCCGGGATACAACCTATCCCTGTACTAAATTTTATCAAAATCGGTTGAACAGATGAGCCGTAAAAGCGCATTTTTAATATTAGTATGGAATATAGGCTAGTGTATGGCTGCAATCAGACTTGCTTGCAAGTGGTGATGCAGCCTAAGGTAAAGCGCGCTTGCCTAGACTAGAAGTAAATCTGTTGCAAAGTCAATCGTAAGTTTCAGACGGCAATAAGTGTACAGTGTAACTAAATTGAACAACTAAATATTGAAATTGAAATAGCAATGGAGTTCTATGGAATTGATTGAGGTCACATTCTCAGAATTCTGTCTTAGTATATATTTTCAATTCAATTCAATTCATTTATTTAAAACACGTAGGACATACTTACAGGTGTCTCTTATGTTACGTCATGTTTTGACTCTATCACCGGTTCGGAAAGAAGCTTCTGCTGAGAAGAGCCGGAAAGAAACTCAGTTGCTCTTTTTTTTTTTTAAAACAATATATTACCATACATAGTTTATGTAAGTATGTAAATTAAATACAATAGTGTAAGTTATACTACTTTCAAGCGACTTCTTCAAGTACGAGTAAGTCTCTGGGTCACAAGGCCATTACGAGTGGGATTCCCCACAAGAAACCTATTATAATAGTAGATTGTTACACAAGGGACGTAAGTAAGCTATTACAGAACAAGATCCAATTTGGCGCCAGTGCGAGCGCAGCTCGCATAGGGCGCTAATGGATCGCGTGCATCCGAGATATTTAGTCACACGAGCGAGCGCAGCGAGCGAGGGTGAATATAGTTCGAGGGTGTAATAGCTACTTGCAACCGAGGTAAGCATTCTACTTTATATCATTCTTGCGAGGTAAATAAAACATTGGTAATGCAAAATGAAATTTTGCACGCCATTTGTTGAATTCTTCGTAAGTTTTCACGTAGCGCTCTTTGGACTTATCCGGCAAAAGGTTTTGCATCATTTGTTCTGCTTCAAGCAAACAAAAATCAGGCTCTCCTCCTTTTTCATCATCTGATGAAGTGCTTGACATTGTTGTAAATAACTTAAATCACTTTACGAACAAACTTCACAAAATTTCAGATCAAATGAAATGCCGCCATTTCCATTTTTTTTTCGTAAATAGTTTTCCATTTTTTTTTTTTACGGCTCTGAGTTCCAAGGAGTTTTGCATAGTTTGAAATGTATGGAAATTAAATGCCGCCATGTTCAGTGTTTTTTTTTCAGTAAAAAGTTTTCTTACCATTTTATAAGAAAAGAGATTGTTTACCAAGGAGTTTTGCATAGCTTGAACTGTAATGTGAACATTACAATTCAAGCATAGTGCGACGTAATGTTGCCTTGAATTGCAAACACCAACTTACAAGGAGACTTTCCACCATAGTAATCCCTAGTTACTGAGCAAGTATGATATAAAAATTGTTAAACGTTTCTAAAATCAGACTTCGTATATAAAGTTTTTTTTTTTTTTTTAACGTATAGGCCAGCGCTTGGCATGCAATCAGACTTGCTTACAAGTGGTGATGCAGCCTAAGGTGGAGCGCGCTTGCCTAGAAGATGCCCATTCACTCTTGATTTGAAGGTACCTATATTAAAAGAGGAGTATCTCTTCTTTTTGCTTTTTAAATTCCTAAATACCCAAGAAATGTTAAGGAGCTCGAAGCATTTTAGCTACTGAAATGTAAAAGCACTTATTTGTCACTTATCGGGCAATTTGCGATGATTAATTAGCAAACTTGCGTGTGAAATTCTGTTAAGATATTAAGTTTCAAGCAACTGCCGTTAGCGGTGCATCTTCTACTTGATTTAAGATGAAGTGTTTTATGACACCGCAAATTTTGTAGTCAGCAGTGTGTTATAACGAGGGAGAAGGCCTGATTTGATGAAAACGAACTTGTTTTTTTTTTTGGTCAATTTTTTTTATGGTCGACGGTAGCCGTATCGTAGCTTTGACCGCCTGACATGCGGCTTTAATATTATTATAGTTTATAATCATACATACTAATATTAGAAATGCGAAAGTGTGTTTGTTTGTTGGTTTGTTGGTTTGTCTTTCAATCATGCTGCAACGGAGCAACGGATCAACGTGATTCCCGGAAAATTAAGGAGTTCCCGTGGGAATTTGAAAAAAACTTATTCCACGCGGACGAAGTCGCGGGCACCAGCTAGTATTATATAGTTTGTCTGTTTGTTGCCAAACACCAAGTTTCATGGCTATAACTTGAAAAACGACGGACTTTCATACAAACTTCCAACCCCTATTTTACTCCTTTGGGGGTAGAATTTCGAAAAATCCTTTCTTAGTGGAAACCTACTCTTTACAAAGAACTCACCCTCCAAATTTCATGTCTCTAGGACCAGCGGTTCAGGCTGTGCGTTGATTTATGATACCCAAGTAAGTATCAGTCAGTCAGTCAGGACTTTGAATTGTATATATATATAGATATAGATATAAATAAAGATTAAGATTATAAATGCTAAAGTGTGTCTGTTAGTCATTCAGTCTGTCTGCTACGCTTTCACGGCCCATCTGATAAACCGATTTCGGCTAAATTTGGTACGGAGATATACTTTTCTTCCCGGAAAATAAAAGAGTTCCCACGGGACCACTAAAACCTACATCCACGCGCTTCATCCAGTTTACAATAGGAATAATTTCTCACCGGCCCCTGACTGAATCAGCGTCGTCGTCGCCGACGGCTTCTGGCTGTAGATGCATACCGCTCTGCGCCCACGTCACTGTGAGCCAATCTGGAACAACCACAAAGAAATAAGAGTTATTTTAAAGTAAAAGAAACAACTGAAACAACCACAAAGAAACAAAAGTTATTAATTTAAAGTAAAAGTAACAATACTTATTTGTTCAACAAGATAGCAAAGTTCGTTTTTGTTGCGAGATTTCTGAATCCCGAGTAAGTGAAGGATTTTATAATACATATGACATTTTTGTAAGAATTAAGTTAAAACACATTAATCTAAAATCTTTAATTAATATTCAATAGTTATATTAATATTATAAAAATTTAATAGCTTTTTAAAATAAAATTTTGTAAACCTTATAAAATATTGCATAAAATATTAAATGGATGTGACGGAGTTTCTAAACGCTTCATGAGATCTTAAAAGTGGGAGCTTTTGGATTAAATTACATTCAAACCTTAAAAAAAGATTCGTTCATTCATTGAGAACTTTGTTGTCTTTGAAGTTTAACTCAGTAATTTATAACAAGATGATGCACGCGACTTTCTCCGCGCTGATTAAGTTTTTTTATGCCTTAATTTTCTGGAATAAACAGTAGCATATGTCCTTCCCCGGGATGTAAACCTATCACTTTACCAAATTTCATCACAATCTGTTGAAAAGATGGGCCGTTAAAGCGTAGCAGACAGACAGGCACACTTTCGCATTTATAATGTACATAATATTAGTATGGATTGTAAAGCACCAGCAGATTTATAAGAGCACAAATTAAAAAAACGTTTTTGCAATTTATTGCTATTTATTTCTACAGGTGCAATAAACAGTATTTGAATTCCGTACACCAAAATTACTGTCAAAAATCTTTTAAGCCATCGCCGCAAAATGAATTAGGTAATTACAAAAATAAGAATCTTGTTAAACTTGCGGGAACTTTGTAAATCAATTATACACCTGCCGAGCGATCGCGTAACTTCTGCATCAATCATTGTTACAGTATCAATTGTTGTAATTGGCTGAATTTATGGCATTCTAGCTGCGTCAATGGATTATGTCCAATAGTGGAAGAGTGTTAACCAATCAGAGGTGATTGCGATGTATCAATGATTGATGCAGAAGTTACGCGATCGCTCTGCTGGCGTCTGTTGGTGACTTAAAAAATGTACCGCTATTAGAAGTTTAGATAGCGCCCGAGTTCCAAACTTGTAAACGCTCGCATCTCATTTTGTAATACAAACCGGTGGATATCGAAGGTCAAAAAGCGACCTTATTCGGTAGGGTTTCAGTTCAAAATAAAAGCAGTGTGATTTCATTGAATACCCCGTAAAGAAGTAATGATGGAATAAAAAACTCGCATACATGCATCTATACTATCTATATTAATATTAATATTATAAATGCGAAAGTTTGGATGGATGGATGGATGGATGAATGAATGTATGGATGGATGTTTGTTACTCAATCACGGAAGAACGGCTGAACGGATCTGCATGAAATTTGGCACAGAGATAGATTATAGTCTCTAAGTCTGGAATAGCACATAGACTAACTACCCTATAATTATCCCTGAAAATTAAAGAGTTCCCGCGGAAACCAAAAAAACCTCAATCCACGCGGACGAAGCCGCGGGCATCAGCTAGTACATAATATATATATATATAATTTTTATTTCAGGAAACTCCCTTAATTTGTTAGTAACAAAACACTTAACCTATGTTAGTAAATACAAAATACCACAACTACAAGGCCCTTTGGGGCCTCTTAGCGCGACTGCAGTGTGCACCATTCCAGCACCTCCAGAGAGGACTGTCCAGTTCACCCGCCAATGTGCCAAGGAGGGTGTTGGAGCTACTCAATAGCCTGCTCATTATAGATGCGGCACGCTTACGTACGATCGCGTAGAAGTCGTCCACCAGAGCTTCCGCAAACATTGCCGACGCGTATATACCAACATACATAAACATGAACCTTGAAAACCTTACACTCGTTTTTTTGGGAAATCATGTAAAACCATTTGGCTATAATTTATGACAATGACTGTACCCTTCAAGGGTCTCACAGGGGCTAAGAATCGTTACTAAGGAACAAGATCGATTGACATGATAAAAATAAAACGCGAGAATAGACCTTTTTCTTCTTGACGATACCCACTTCCAGTAAATCTCAATCAGGTGAAACAACAAACAAAATTAAGAAAGTATTTTTAGAAACTTTTCCTATTTTAACTTGTTGTGTGTGGTGTTTTACGAGAGTGTTTATGCTCCTGCTTTATTATTATTTTTTATATTAGGACATCCAGCTAGATAATAGAGTAATAATATGCATTATTGTAAACCCACAGCTTGCAATGTTATGTATCGCTATGGGTCGGAGAAAAAGTAATAAAAGAAACAATCCCCTCGAGCTCCTAGTGTTGCTATTTGCTTCGCACGCTCAGGTTGCCTTTAAAAAATCATTTTTAACCGACTTCAAAAAAAGGAAGAGGTTCTCAATTCAGTCGGAATCATTTTTTTTTAGCAATAAATAATAATGCCTTTGGTCTAAGAGCCGGATACACTATGACCTTCACCGATCTGTTAATCAGATGAAACATACTTTTTATTTTTATTTAATAATATACAAATATACGCCTAAAATAGCTTGCCTATTAAAATCCTGACCAGGCTATTTTTAAATTATTTAATTAAAGTTAATTTTGTTTTTGACCTACCTACCTATGGACTAATTTAAAAATAAATTTATCTACGTGCGACCGACCATAAGTGTGGCTTAAGTTTTTTTAATTCCCGGGGAACTCTTGGATTTTCCGGGACAGCCAGTGTCACTCTCCAGATCTTCAGCTATATCCGTGCAAAAAATCTCGTCGATTAATTGCTCCGTTGCAGCGTGATTGAAGGACAAACCAACATACAAACACACTTTCGCATTTATAATACTAGAATGAAGTATGATTTAATTCAAAATGAAGTACATTAAATAACGGGCCTTGGTCCTCATAAATAACCCGTCGCGCCCTCGCAGTACCCGGCCTCGATCAAACCCGGGATATTATGTGGTGAGCTAAAGCGTTTTACCTGCTAAATGTAGCGACTGGGGCAAATTGAACGATTACGCGATTCCACTGTGACATTTAAATTAAACATAGGATATTAGGGATATTAGGTACTTATGACTTAGCCGCAAAGTATCCACATGATCAATTATTGCCATAAAGGTGAACTGTCATTTAACTAGTGGGAAAAAAATCCCACTAGTTCAACGGTTGAATCAGTTTAGCTAATGGGAAATATGGTCAAACAAAATTATATGACCTGATGACAGCGTAGCTAGTTTATATGAAAAAAAAAAACAAAAACTATCTGGCATATTTGACAATTTTGGCAACCGGGTCAGATAAGTTTGACGGACTGTACCCAATTTCATTAAAATTGTGTTGAACGGCGGAGCGAAAAAATTCTATGTCTATGGTTGAACGCATTAGTACATATTACCTCAATGGTTGAACGTAATGATTTTATCAAACGTTTCATGCCGAAAGTTATTTTACTCTTCCCGCAATCAATGCTCGAAAGTTTATATAATAATAAATCAATAATATTGGTCAAATGATATTTTATGGAATTAATAAGTAATTTTATTTAAGTCTATGTATGGAAATGAAAATTTACCTTGTAATTTGCTACAACAATAATTCAAAGCACAGTACAGAACGTTAGAGTGAACGACCCGTAGTTTGTTCGAAGACGAGAATATGGTTAATATTGGCAAACTTCGTATGTGAAATGAAAGTTTGTGTCCTTTATCAAATGACGGCACAGTGATAGCTCTTATTCCGAAGCCGGGTAAAGGTTACTTTTTATCACGGAAAATTACAAAGTTTCCAAAGGATTTCTACCCAAAACTCCAATCAGACGAAGTCGCGAGCATCATCTAGTAACTAGTTAATCATAGTTCGAAGACCAGCTCCACTCTCAGCCCTCACGGAACCCCACTCCGTCTATCTCGCAATAAGCATCGCTAGGCACTCCTAGATAACACGTTTCCATTAATCTCCTTCGGGCCCAGTACGATGAGTATGACTTAGGTCACAAGAATAAGGATATTTTTAAAGAGTTTACATTTCGAACGGTTGGTTAAATGCTCAAAGAGCCTGACTGTCAATTTTAGTCACATGTATAATAATAATAATAATAAATAATCTTTTATTTAGCCAAAAAACAAATTACATAAAAGAAACATACGTATATGGAGTACCACAGCTCTCCTGGAACCAAGGTGCCAACCAAGATTTAAGCCAACCTTGGTTCCACGAGACCTGGGCAATCACTCCTTAAAACTAACTTAGAATCTATATTTATTGGCTAAACGAGGCGCTGCCTCAGCTTGATGCTGCAGCCAGTCGACTGCAGCGCTGGTTTTCAGGCATGACCCCTAGTGAGGTCACGGGCTAATCGGAAGCGCAATATATATATTTTTAAAACAATACTATTATATTATACCTATTAGGTAACAGAAGTATAAATTATTATTGGTGTGATTATTGCGCATTAAAAACTAACACTAAATACGATATAAATAATAAAAATATAACAAAACTGCAAAATAAAACTGAAATCTCTAAATTAAAACTAACGTCAATACAACTTAGTTACCTATATACTACAATGTGTTATATGCAAGAGTTAGGAAATATGGAGCTAAAGATGAGAATTGGGGCTGGACAATGAGCAAAGGGGGAGAATACAAATAATGTACATAATATTATGTAGGTACTACAAAATTTGAACATGAATTAAATTTTTTGCAGCTTCAAAATCAAAATCAAAATTTTGCAAAATTACAAGAATAACAGCCGTGTTTGTACTTATTTTATTTTTAATCTTAAAAGAAAAGAGGCATCAAACCTCTTTTCTTATTCGAACCTCTTGGGTTGGGAATGCCTACTTCCGGTTTTCCCTCCAATTTTAATAGGTATAGGTACCTTCAAATCAAGAAGAAAGAAGAACTTTCCTGAGTAATAAAAGAAGAGCAAGCGAGCTCATCCAGGCTCCATCATCACGTGTTAGCAAGTCTGAATGTGGCCTCGTGACAGGGCACAAATAATTAAAAAAACTAACCGCTCTCCTTATGAATGAAGATTTAACTCACTCTACATACAGGCTAGGAATGTAAACGTAGACCTAAAATACTTATAGCAAATAGGCAAATAATATTATGATGTCGTCATTTTCAAAAATAAATCAAAAAATTTTATAAAAACAAAATCAGTTTCGAAACATTACATCTGAGCGTGGACGAGCTGCACTAAAGTCTGTTTCATTTTGAAATTTAATGCAAACAGATGTTTCTCAATACAATTTAAAAAATCTATTTTACTTTCAACATAGATAGTAGGTATACCTAATCTCTTGTTTGATTTTACATCTAATAACCGCGTCGGTAAACAAATTGAAAATTATACCCTAAATAAACTCTAATTTCGGTTTTACGTCCAATATGTTGACGTTCATAAAAACTTTGGCACTATTGTTACAAAGTTGCAAAGACAAATTGCGAAATTAATAAAATTAATATCGGGACTGTCCGTCAAACAGGCGGCGTGTGGCGCGCCTGTCGACCCTTGTCAAACAGCATAGGTCCGCCGTGAGAGTTTTGCATAATTTAATCATATATGACGTGAATACGCAAAAAGATTCTAAATAACCCGGACTAACCCTTTTCCCCCAACATTTCTTACGACCGTTTCATATTATTCCAGTCGCAACTCGTATACCAGTCCAGAAGCTCTTCGTCTTTTAACTTTTATGATGTTTGTATGTATCCTGCAATTTTTTTATGTAGCAACCTTAGTCAGCTGTCAATTACTTAAGTAACTAATTCATAAAACCTTATGATGATAACAATCATCATCATCAGTTTGCTTTTTGAAGTGAAAACTTCATTAGCCGCGTTGAGCACTTTTTGGTAGGGGGTAAACTTGTGGATTCGCGTCACCGACATGCTCGCGTTGTTACGAAGACAAAAGGTCTTAAATATAAATATACTACATTCGTAAACTTTAATGCCTTAAGGTTAAGGTAAGTATATATATTTTTTTCTAAATATTCGTTTTCACTTCTATCAGCAGTCACCATGACTGCCAATTTTTTTTTATTAGCTTCACGTGTAACTGTGTATGAAAGCAAATATTGAGTGTCGTATCGATTTAAAACTTTGCAATAATTGTATGTAAAACTGTACTACTACAAGAATTTGATTGATTTACCGAGTCGAATAAATCGAGGTCTGAAGATAGAACTGGGAAGTATCAAGTGGATAGAGTCATTTGTTCAGCCGTTCTGGCGTGATTGAGTAGGTAATCACGCCAAAACGGCTGAACGGATGTGAATGTTTGGCACACAGATTATAATCTGAAATACACACATTACTACTTTTCCCGGAAAATTAAAGAGTTCCCGCAGGAACCAAAAAAACCTCAATCAAATCAGCTGGTTAATGGAATAATATAAAGCGGTAGTAATACATAGATTTAAAATGGTCTCGCTGGCGGCTAGCGTTTTAAATCTATGTAGTAATCAAATAATAAATATTATAAATGCGAAAGTTTGGATGGATGTATGGATGTATGGATGTCTGGATGTATGGATGTTTGTTACTCAATCACGCTCGAACGGCTGAACGGGACTGGATGAAATTTGGCTCATAGATAGATTATAGTCTAGAATACACATAGGCTACTTTTTATCCCGGAAAACTAAGGAGTTCCCGCGGGAACCAAAAAAACTTAATCCACGCGGACGAAGTCGCGGGCATCAGCTAGTAATAATAATATGATCTGAATACGCAAAAAGATTGCAAATAGGCCGGACTAACCCTTTACCCAGCAAAATTCTTACCCTGAACTTAGTTTTGTTGATCGCGTCCTGAATATTGAACAGGTCTCAGTGAAATGTTATGCTTGAGTATAACTTCTTACCTACTTGTTTAGGTATGAAATTATATTTAGTTACTATTGAACCCGCTAGTACCTAAAAGCCGTATTTAACGGAATATAGATAGACGCGTTCTGTATGTATTTTAAGTGAAATGCATACAAATTTGATATAAGAGTACAGAATTTTGAACTGAAAATTCTGCCAATTTCCTCCGTCAAGTCCCTGTCACCCCGAAGCGTGGCCATGCCTAGGTGCCTTCGTCGAGTGACTGGTAGGAAATAACGTTTCTCTTTAGACCAATGTAGTCAATATTAAAATAAGTCTATATGCTTTGGACTGTGCTCGTAGTGAAAGAGTCTCTGTCTGACGTCTGTTTGTCTGTCAGTCTGTTACCGTGTCACGGTTTGACCGATTTTGACAAAATTAAGGACATCCAATCAAAGAGTTCCCATGGGTTAAAAAAGGAACCGAAATTCATGTAGATAAAAAACATGTCCACCATCTAGTCCTAACTAATATTAAGAATGCGAATGTGAGATTATTTGTTACGCCTTTTCAATAAATTTTGTACTAAATGAATAACAGGGCGTCTTCCGGGCAAGGCCATAGGCAGGCTACTTTTTATCCGGGAAAATTAAAAAGTTCTCGCGGTAAACAACGTGGACGAAGTCTCGGGAATCATCTATCTTCTATACTAATATTATAAATCTTTTTGCGCAAAGGATCAGCCTGGCTGTCCAGCGCGGAAATGCAGCCAGTATTCACGCCACCATTCCACGCGGGCATGATTTATACGAGTATAGTAATAAGGTTAGGCTAGGTTGCTTTAATTTCTATTGTATTGAATCTTTTACTCGATCTGATATTTTTTACTCAATCCCGCCAGAACGGCTCAACGGGTCCGGATGAAAAATTTAAATTGGCACAGAGATAGATTATAGTCTGGAATAACACATAGGCTAAGTACTTTTTACCCCGGAAAATTAAAGAGTTCCCGCGGGAACCCAAAAACCTCAATCCACGCGGACGAAGTCGCGGGCATCAGCTAGCATTACATTAAATTAGATAGAATTCTATTACAATATTATTTTCACCAAAATGATAATATTTAATGTCCAACCGTTCAGAGAGAAGAGTTTGAAAGCACTGTTTATTTCATAACAACGTAGTATCGCGCAATCTCCGCGGCTGCCTTCCCCAGAGACCCGCTTGGAACTTTTCCAAAATATTGTTTTGATATGCGGAAAATTGTTGAAATACCTACCCGAAAATGGCGATATTTTTTTAAACACATCTTAAGCCTAACCGTCTTAGTTATTTATGTATTATTAGTATGTAATGTATAAGTAGTACCTATATTGTATGATCATATTGTTGCACTATCCAACTCATTTTTAACCGACTTCCAAAAAAGGAAGAGGTTTTCAATACGGCGGCGTATCTTTTATTTATTACTAGCTGATGCCCGCGACTTCGTCCGCGTGGATATGCCAAGTTTCATCGAAATAACTTGAGAAATGACGGACTTTTATACAAACTTTCAACCCCTATTTCACCCCTTTGGGGGTGGAATTTTGAAAAACTGTGAAACATGTATGTTGTCATTTCTAACCCGCAGCTCATATACCAAGTTTCATGGATATAACTTGAGAAATGAAGGACTTTCATACAAACTTTCAACCCCTATTTCACCCTTTCGGGGGTAAAATTTACGAAAAATGTGAAACACGTGTTTCTTCATTTTTAACCGGTCGCTTGTATACCAAGTTTCATCGATATAACTTGAGAAATGAAGGACTTTCATACAAACTTTCAACCCCTATTTCACTCCTTTGAGGGTGAAATTTTGAAAAACTGTGAAACACGTATGTCTTCATTTTTAACCAGCAGCTCATATACCAAGTTTCATGGCTATAACTTGAAAAATGAAGGACTTTCATACAAACTTTCAACCCCTATTTCACCCCTTCGGGGGTAAAATTTACAAAAACTGTGAAATACTTATTTCTTCATTTTCAACCGGTAGCTTGTATACCAAGTTTAATCGATATAACTTGAGAAATGACGGACTTTCATACAAACTTTCACCCGCTATTTCACCCCCTTAGGGGTGGAATTTTGAAAAACTATGACACACCTACTTCTTTATTTTTTACCGTAAGCCAAAATAAAAAGTTTCGTTGATATAACTTGTAAAACATCTTGAGAAACGAAGGACTTTCATACCAACTTTCATCCCCTATTTCACCCTTTTAGGGGTCGAATTTTCAAAAACTGTGAAACACGTATGTCTCCATTTTCAACCCGCAGCTCGTATATCAAGTTTCATGGCTATAACTTGAGAAATTAAGGACTTTCATACAAACTTTCAACCCCTATTTCACCCCTTCGGGGGTAGAATTTCGGGATGAAAAGTATCCTATGTCCTACCTCGTAGTATGGGCTCAAATCGTGCTAAGTTTCGTTTGAATTCATTCAGTAGTTTCGGCGTGATGCGCGGCCAAGATACAGACGGACAGACAGACAGACAGACAGACAGACAGACAGACAAAAATGAAAAAAATTACAGATTTGGCTTTAGTATCGAATAATGAGTGCCCTCCAAAAAAAATTTTCAAAATATCTTCAATGTACAGAATTGGACATGTTACAGTTTTATTATAAGTATAGATAGACTAGCTGATGCCCGCGACTTCGTCCGCGTGGATTTAGGTTTTTCGGTTCCCGCGGGAACTCTTTAATTTTCCGGGATAAAAAATAGCCTATGTGCTATTCCAGACTATAATCTATCTCTGTGCCAAATTTCATCCAGATCCGTTCAGCCGTTGGGGCGTGATTGAGTAACAAACATCCATACATCCATACATCCGTCCAAACTTTCGCATTTATAATATTTATTTCATGAATAAATACTATGAAACTATTGTAAAAACTTATTATGTTACCTACAATCAGCAAATAATAAATGAATATGTTTATGAACTAATTTTGGTAGCTACATAATATGAAGATAGAGTGGAACCTTAGTGGAACTACCAAAATAGTTGTTACATTATAAATAGTCATATATCCGTAAGATCAAAAGAGGCCTAAGTAAGTATATTGCGCCCTCAAGGCTCAAGCTGCTAAGCCTGCTCTTGGAAAACAAAGTTTTTATGAGTTTCTCCCAAACCGGTCTCTATAATGTATTGTTTGCCAAATAATGTTATTTCGCTGTAGTTTGACGAATTCTCGCTAGTGATTGAATGTGATTGAATAGTGAATTTGACGACCTCCGTGGCGCAGTGTTGAGCGCTGTCGTCTTAACGTGCGGAGGTCCCGGGTTCGTTCCCCGGCAGGGTCAATTTGGGAATTTATAATTTCTGAATTTTCCCTGGTCTGGCCTGGTGGGAGGCTTCGGCCGTGGCTAGTTACCACCCTACCGGCAATGACGTGCCGCCAAGCGATTTAGCGTTCCGGTACGATGCCGTGTAGAACCCGAATAGGGGTTTGGGTTTAATATAACTGCCATGCCCCCTAACAGCTTAGCCCGCTACCACCTTAGACTGCATCATCACTTACCATCAGGTAAGATCGCAGTTAAGGGCTAACTTATAGTGTCATTTCGGGCATTTTTCCGACAGAACACGTGAGTTTATCCGGATATTATGTATAGTTATAATAACTTATAGTGGATTAAAAAAAAAGAAAAGTGATCCTACATACACACAGTCTCTCTCTGCGTCGTATTCCTTATTGCTGAGGGTCGTGACCCTATTCCATTAATCACTTAATGGCAGGGGGTCTCTTGGGATAATAATGCGGTGGGTTCCTAGGTCCTTCCGCGTACATCTCGACAAAGAGTACCTACTATTTCAACTCTTAGGTAACCAACGATTATTATCAGATGTTAGTGATAATAACCGGGACCGATGGCTTATCGTGCTCTCGGAGGCAACGATGACACGAAAATGACAAAATTAGACTTCCAAATTCAGTGACCCATCCAGTTACCGACTTGGGTCAACGTTGCTTAACAATCGCAATGGTACTGATATGGATTGTCGCAACTATGCCACTCGTCCCATACACAGAGTATTTACCTTGCTTAGAGGACATTACTTTGCGGAAGTCCATCTATCAGTGGTAGATTAACTTGACGTTTCAAAAGCACTTGAAAAGGTTTACTATTTAAATACAAATACATTTTGCATCTTTATCTAAAGGTACTTTCTTATAATAAAACTTGATTTTTTTTTGTTATTTTGTCTACACGTCCGTCAGTCAATCTGTCCGCCTGTCTACCTGTCTTTCAGTCTGTTACGGCATTACGATGAAACTCATATGAAACTACTGAACAATTTCGTCTGCCCATTCTTATACGTTTAGGTATGTACAATACCCTAAACGTATAAGAATGGGCAGACGAAATAGAGCTCTAATTCAATGCTGTCATGGTTTATTTTACTTTGACGAAAATCTTTAACGTTTGATCGACAACTCTTACGTAATCGGGGGGCTGATTTGAATTCAACTTGGCATGGACATTTTAAACCCGATTAAAAAATATTGTACGAATTTATAATTTTTCCAGGGAACTTTAATACGGAGCAACATAATATGTTTTTTTAATATATAGCGAGCAAACTAGCAGGCGGGTCACCTGATGGTAAGTGATTACCGCCGCCCATGAACATTTGCAGCACCAGAGGAACCACCAATGCGTTGCTGGCTTTTGTGATATTTGTTTATCCGCGCTTTGAAGAGCCCCATATTATAATCATGAGGGAACACAGAAGATGGAAGCTGGTTCCACAATTATGTATGTAATGTATGTTTATTACATTATAATGTCTCTAGTCATGTTGTATAAGGGAAAACATAATCCAAAATAATATGCGGGTCCTCAAAGGGTTCCAGTAAAACGATCCGATTTAGAAACATGATAATACCACTGTATTACAAACATACAGTCGCTGATAGCGGCAAGAAATGTACCAAGCTTACGGTATTAAAGCAAGTTATAATTGTAATTAAAAATCATTGCTTTTAAATACAAAAAAAATATAATAAGGAAACTACTACTCTATAATCTATACTATTTATATTTATGTAATCAATATCAATATCAATTAATCAAATGCGAAAGTTTGGATGGATGGATGGATGGATGGATGGATGTTTGTTACTCATCACGTCAGAACGACTGAACGGATCTGGATGAAATTTGGCAAAGAGATAGATATTGTCAAGAATAACACAGGCTAATTTTTATCCCGGGATAATAAAGAGTTCCCGCGGGAACCAAAAAAGCTCCATCCACGCAGAAAATCGCGGGCCTTAGCTAGTAGTATTGAATGCGAAAGTTTGGATGGATGTATGGATGTATAAATCAGAACGGCTGAACGGATCTGGATGTAAGCCACAGAGATAGATTATAGTCTTGAATAACACATAGGCTTCTTTTTATCTCGGAAAATTAAAGAGTTCCCGCGGGAAACAAAAAAACCTCAATCCACGCGGACCTATTCTCCTATCACCTGCTGTTACCCAACTGTAAGATTGCTAAACTGTGACTACGGGCGGTTACAGCGACAGTGTTGACGGCAAATCGCGGAGATTACAAACAATTAACGCGAAGACTTGCTAACGAGACGATCTTAGCATACGAGATCATATAATACATTCTGCTTGTTAACTATACACATTAATTATACGGCTGAACACAAAGCCGGTGATACTGACTTTGTCCGGGTATATTTAACGGTTAAATCTCGTGGGAACTCCTTAATTTAGTACAAGCTTAGTTTTTGAAGTGAAAACTTCTTTAGCCGCGTTGAGCACTTTTTGGTAGTGGGTAAACTTGTGGATTCGCGTCACCGTCACCGACATGCTCGCTCCGACATGCTCGCGTTGTTACGAAGACAAAAGGTCTGAAATATGAATATTCTACATTCGTAATTAAACTTTAATGCCTTAGTTTTAAGGTTTATATTTTAATTTTTTTTAATAAATTTAAAATTATTAAAAATTATTGTAAATATTAATATTCGTTTTTACTTCTATCAGCAGTCCCTATGACTGCCAATTTATTTTTCCACTACAATTTAGCCTTTAACTGCGATGGCACCTGATGGTAAGTGATGGTGCAGTCTAATATGGTAGCGGGCTAACCTGTTAAGGAGTACGGCAGTTATATGAACTTTATACCCCGTATCGGTTTCTACACGGTGTCGTACGGGAGCACAAGGGTATGCAGAGCTTTAATGGCTATATGGTCAGCATGTCTCTGTCTTTAACTAAGGAAAATAGCGTAAATCCGTTGCTTCGTCCACAAAAAGTGAGATTTCGCAAAACCAGTAATTTAATTGTTAGATCAACAAAAACAAGTCGTAAATTTACGTAAAAGATTAAACTTGCTTCAAATTAAATTATTATTTTAAAATGAGAACGCTTTTTCAAAAAGTGTGGTGTCTATCCCAGTCCCTAAGTTGTGGATATATTCCCGTTCCAGATTTCCGAAGTCCCGCTCGGAGGTTTGGATCAACAAACTTCCACCAGTACACTCTACACTCTACATGAATGTTTAAGTTTGCGAACTGGCGCAATTAAGGCAAATCAGAGTTCTCCCTGTTTGCAAGTCTGTGTACACAGTGTCGCCAAAGCGTAGCGAGCTTACAGTTCGGAAACAAGCGTTTTTGAAGTGAAAACTTCTTTGGCCGCGTTGAGCACTTTTTGGTAGGGGGTAAACTTGTGGATTCGCGTCACCGACATGCTCCTCGTCACCGACATGCTCGCGTTGTTACGAAGAAAAAAGGTCGTAAATATAAATATACTAGCTGATGCCCGCGACTTCGTCGGCGTGGATTGAGGTTTTTCGGTTCCCGCGGGAACTCTTTAATTTTCCGGGATAAAAAGTAGCCTATGTGCTATTCCAGACTATAATTTATCTCTGTGTCAAATTTCATCCAGATCCGTTCATCCGTTGGAGCGTGATTGAGTAACAAACATACATCCATACATCCATCCATCCAAACTTTCGCATTTATAATATTTATTTGACTAACATTCGTAATTAAACTTTAATTCCTTAGTTTTAAGGTTTATATTTCAAATATTTTTAATATATTTTTTTTAATTAAAAAAGAATATTAAAAAAAAATTAAATATTCTTTTTCAGTTCTATATACAGTCCCTATGACTGCCAATTTTTTTTTTTGCCAAACGGCAGGGACAGTTCGCCTCATATCGTGAGCATATATAATGACGATACTTGTTTATAAATCGCATTAGACCGGCTACACACGGCCCTAATATCAGAGGCAATATCGGGAGAGTGATGGTGGGGATGAAATCGGCTACTTCTCTACACACGTCCCTGCCAGTTAGTACGTAACCCACCGTGCAGCAAAGCGCTCGTCGATTCAAGATGCCACCTACACTCTCAAAACATCAAAAAATAGGCATCGCTTTGGCACTTGCTCCGGTGCGACCAAAACATTTTTAAGGCCTCCTGCCTCATGTCGCGGTTAAAATACTCTTTATGTTTTTTATCCCACAAATACGACAACTCCTTGAAAATATCAATTGTTTTCGTCCAGGCCTCTCGCTTCTTCTCCTTCGCCATATCTCCGCACGAAATAAAAATTAATTTACAAAAACACGTCCTGTTGCCACTACACTCGCACGCATACTGCGTTGAAATCGGTCCCGATTTCGCTACACACGCACGGATAACACTCCCTAGACGATAATCGGCCCTAAATCGTGAGCTCGCCCGAACCAATTTCTGAGTTAGGGGTAATTATAATAATTCTGATTACGATTTGCCTACACACGAGGCGATCAAGAGAGCGATTTAGGGTGCTCCCCACCACTTCCCTGATATTGCCTCTGATATTAGGGCCGTGTGTAGCCGGTCTTACTCTGTTCCTCGTAAAAGCCGGAAAATCTACAGCAATAAGTAAAAATTAGACCAAAGAAAAAATCAATACAACCAGCATAAAAACGACCCTTTTTATGAAAGGGGACACCTTGTTCTCAAATAAATAAAAAAAAACCGGCAGAGATTAAATTACGAGTGCTACGAATAGCAAATCGACGACTAACTAAAAAACTAAAATAAAGGTGTGTCATTTATGGATCTGTTAGCTCCCAAGGTCGAGATGACAGATGTAGTGAGAGATTTTTAGGGTTCCGTAGTCAACAAGGAACCCCTATAGTTTCGCCATGTCCGTCAATCTGTCCGTCCAGTTGTTTGGTCAGCGTGATGGACTATGGCTTGGCTCTCTTCTCATTCTGTGAGTAGACTTGTGCTCAATAGCAGCAGAGTGAACGAAGTAGGCTGACGATGGGTAGAGGTGATAAAAATGTTACATAATATAGATTAACTTCAATAATAAAAATCTGTAAAAGCAGTTTGAAGAAAATCCACCCCAAATGGAGCCTTACTTTTTAAATTATTACAAACTGTGCAAACAATTTTACGAAAATCCACCCCACAGGGGTAGAAATGGGGGTTGCAATGATTTTGAAGTAAAGACATGAAATCAGCATTTAGGTTACTAGTTTTAATAAGCTATATAACCTTTATATATGAAAGAAAAGAAAGAGAGAAAGAAAGAAAAAAACATTTACTTTCAAATTGTGCCATACATAACAAGCATACCTACCGCATCACGCATGGCACAACCCGAAAAATGGCCCAGGCTCAGCGCTGATTTTCAGCCTGAACCCTGATTCAGGTGACACCACAAATATAGGCTTGTTGCAGCGGAAAAATTTCATCTCATAGGAAATCAGAATTTGAACCGCATGGGATCTCTAGTAGGTAATATTATAGAGGACGCGACTGTGACCGTGCTCAGGCACATCCCTCCACTGACCCTCAGCGTTATTTTTACTTGACGGGACTAACGCTGAGTTGCACGAAACTATTTTAAAAATTTAAGTGTTGATTAAACTAATTTAATCACAAGACTCCATACGATTCTTGCGATTAAATTAGTCTAAGTACCACTTAAATTTTCGTATTTGTTTCGTGCAACTCAGCGTTATAGTAAAAATACTAACTTATAATTAACGAGCCCAAGTAACGGCGATAATACTTAGCCTGTTATCACTCGCGTACACACCGCCTCTTCGACTCTACGGCTTATTAGATACTGTGCTCCTAAGCTAGTTATACCAAGGCGTAGGTGTTACATCTTTGTTTTTATTCTACTAACAAGTGTTAGATTTTGATTATTTACAACGGCAAAGTAACCACAGATTATTTAAGTATGTTAACCACAGATAATAGCTAGTTCCTTATTTTGAGATGTTTAGGTATGTGGACAGATAGTAGAGTGGATCCTTTTGGATGTTCAGTTGAGAATTAGGCATTGGTATTTACTACATATTTTTATGTGATCATGTGAGAAGGATTTGTTTTACATTATTTGGAAAAATATATTGTGTATTGGTAAAGTTGATGTGAAGCTAGCTTTATAGACACCATAATTGAATAGACAAAGTAAATATAGAGAAAATCATGTTCTATGGGCAGTTAATGTTAGAGATGTCATCTAAAAAGTTTGGAAAAAAGAGTTTTGTATTTGAATTTGCCTAGAATAATTGATGGACAATAAAGTTAATGTTAATCTGAAAGCCGAGGTTTTATTATCAGAAGTGGCACGAACAGTTAAGTTTAATGGATGCGGAAAGGAGTAGCTATACACTTCAGCGACGGCGTCGGGATATACCAGCGATACTGATTCCAGTTCTTCAAGGAAATCGCGGAGTAAAAGACGAAAGAGTCGTGATGAATCGAGTAAAACGAAACGCGACACGAGACACAGGCGTCGTCTGCATAGCAGGGCACGGAAAACGGCACATCGAGTTTCTCCCGTGAAATCGAATAAGGTCGAGTGAAAATGCTTCAAGGCTGACATAGGTTAGCTGCTCTCGGTGCTTATACGATGTACTTCAAGTGTTTATCAAGACGTGTTTTCAAGTGTTTATGTGTTTGTGGTGTGTGTATTAGCGCCTTCAGGGTTGTGATAAAAAGTCTATCAAATTCTAGTCTATTATAATGTGTGGAAGTTGTGGTGTATTGTACCTACCATACTCATATTATGTGAAAGATGTATTGTACCACGCTCTTGTACTTACCATATTATGTGAAAGATAGGGGCTACGATGCCAGTTGACTTGAGAAGTCTGGCCTGTAGAGCTGCTAGGTTTCGATTTCCGATAGTGAGAGTTGCACAATAACGCAAAGCTTAGGTAAGTTGCAGCAGGGCTAGACAGGCTTACTGAATCTGTGCACTCACCGTTGGGGCACAATAATATATGGGCAGCACAATAGCTGTTTTTCAGACAAAAGCATAATGATCATGATGCAGTGCAGTGGGTTACGGTTATTTAACAGAAAGGCTCAATAGGTCTGTAGTCAGTATTCACTGATTTCAATAATTATTATTGTTCTAAATGTGAGGCACTGAGTGACAGACAGTTATTGGTATAATTTATTTCTTTGTTTATACTTGTTTAATTTTTTTTTTTTTTTGATGCTATTTGGGATTCCTAAGATTCATGTGAGAGTAACAATATTGTTGTGCTGGTTCAGCAAAGTAACCAAAATATATTTGGGTTTATCATACCTAGAGATCTCGCTCTATAATGTTCCTTGGGATATTTACATATGAAAGTGATACAAATACCAGAATTGGGTTAAGAAGGAACTGTGAGAAGTATATTACCATAGTATTGAACTTCTACCTCCCTGCACGTGTCCCCTGGGTGGTGCTAAACGAGCGACGAACTTGCAGGCGAAATAAGCGTTCTTTAAAATATTATAAAAACGCTTATATACACTAAACGCCATACGATTAAATAAAATAGTATTGAACAAGCCAAGTATACTAATACACATTTATATTTTACTAATATTATGTTTATATTATGATAAGTCAAAGTCAAATAATATTTATTCAATTTAGGTAGTTATACTACACTTATTGACATCCAGTTGTTTATAAAATATGATGGTGATAAATAGTTATGGTACTTATCTTAAAACTAAATCTACGAGGGTTCCAAACGCGCCCTGGTCTGAGAAGAGCCCACAACAAACTTGGCTGGATTTTTTTTTTTTAATTAGATTAATAATTATAACAATATATTATAATTATAGCATAATTAGCAGCTGCGCTGGAACAATTCATACCCGTTTTCCTATCATTCAAATAATGCTTTACACTGTAATAGGACTTTACAATTATTTTACATTTTACAAAAACTTTGAACTTGTTGAGAGACATATCCAATAGGTAAGTTTTCTGGCAGTTTATTATAAAAACGTATACAGTTACCAAGAAATGAATTACTCATTTTACAAAGTCTAGAAGCGAGCATTACAAGTTTATTCTTATTTTTTTTATTAACATTATGACAGCCATTTTTTCCCTTGAGTTTATGAATATTTTTATGCACATATAGTATAGTAAATTTTCTAATATGTATTGGTTGTGGACGATCATAATTTTAACTTTGAATTTAGTTCTTAGAGACTCTGGTGGTCCCATGTTGTAAATGGCACAAACAGCTCTTTTCTTCATGATATTATATTATATCAATATATGTTTTCACCACATTATTCATGATTGCACAAATCAAAATAATAGTAGTTGCCAAGCAGAGGCCAAGGTATATTGAACATTGCACAGTATCAACTATTGAGTTTGGGTTTATGAAACATTGAGATTTGGCAAGGGCTGGTGAAGGCAGTACCTGAGATGAGTTGCCTGTTGTGTTATGTTAAAACTGTCAATCAAATTTAGTGTCAAAGTATAAAGATAATCTTTTCTCCAGAAAGAATAAGGTGGTTTTGAAATTCCAACATTTAAGGTTAAACTCGGAACAAAGAGAATTGCTCAAGGAAGTAGCATGCAAACAGTATATGAAATAGCTCAATATATAGAGAAAGTGGCTCAGGTCTTCGGGTTTTATTGAGTTTTGTAAAAAATTGTGAAATATGGACTTGTCACTTGGGAAATTCATTGGACATTATGATGTCTGTCTGAGCTGTATGTGGAGTAGGTCCCCTGACCAACAGTAGGCCTCTATTTAAAATTTTAGAAGTTCTTGCAGTACCATGCTTATAATATATCTATGAGGTTAGCCTATTTGTAAAGAAAATATTATGACTGATTTATTTATTAAAAAAAAAAAAAAAATAGATATTTAATCTTTAATACAAGATATCCAGATAGACTGCTGGTATTTCATGCAGAACTGCGCTTTTTAGCCGGAACTGTTATAGTATGTCCATTCAAATACTTAATTTAAAATGCAATAAATACCATTTAGTACATTTAAAAGAAAGCTGCATGAATGGCTCATAGACAAGTGTTTTTTTTACTCGCTGAAATATTTTTTAGGATGATAGATAGATAAACTCTTTATTGCACACACATAAAACTAGGACAATAAACAGAAAGATTAAAAGATATAACAGTAGGGTGCAAAGGCGGTCTTATGAATTGTTTAGTCTCGTCATTTAATTTCTGAGAATTATTTATAATTTATTAAGACACTATTTCTATCAAAGATTAATCATATGGGTACAATTTGTCATAATCTTTATGTATAAATTAAGTTTGTGGTATAACTGATTAGGGTTTTATGAATTACTTTTAAATCAAGTCATAACAAAACTCATGTTTTAAATTTTAATTGTACAATGTTTCCAGCAAATAAACGATTTATCATTATTGTTACCGATTGACAGATAAAAGTTCTTGGGGTGAATTATAACATAAGCTAGCCTGGCGGAGGCTTACAGAATATTTGTCATTTATGTCATGTGTAAAGAGGAAAGTATAATTAGGGGAAATGAATGAGTAATAATAACCGTTCTGGGAGGCAGGTACTTAAGTGAACATGTATATCTGTATGAAACTCATACTCACAGGAAAACCAAATACAGATGCATAGTAATATCATTAGACTTTATGAATCTTATTATCATTTGATCAAATATTTGTGTTCTCATGTCTGTGGAAATGTTAAAATTGTTACGAATTGTACAAGCAGTTAGTTCAACTGAATGAAAAATGATTCTTTGATATTGTAAATATTGGTGGTGATAGATCCATCAATATGCTATGAAACATCAATGTTGACAGATCCATTGATGTTATAGGAGTGAATTTATTGTACTTAATACTTATGTTATGTTAGTCCAAATGATTGACTAATGATTCTTTGATATTGTAAATATTGGTGTTGATAGATCCATCAATATGCTAGGAAACATCAATGTTGACAGATCCATTGATGTTATAGGAGTGAATTTATTGTACTTAATACTTATGTTATGTTAGTTCAAATGAATGACTAATGAATCTTTGATATTGTAAATATTGGTGTTGATAGATCCATCAATATGCTAGGGAACCTCAATGTTGACAGATCCATTGACGGTATTTGAGTGAATTTATTCTTCTTTGATATTGTAAATATTGGTGTTGATAGATCCATCAATATGCTAGGGAACCTCAATGTTGACAGATCCATTGACGGTATTTGAGTGAAATTAGTTTTCTTTGATATTGTAAATATTGGTGTTGATAGATCCATCAATATGCTAGGGAACCTCAATGTTGACAGATCCATTGACGGTATTTGAGTGGAATTATTTTTCTTTGATAATGTAAATATTGGTGTTGATAGATCCATCAATATGCTAGGGAACCTCAATGTTGACAGATCCATTGATGGTATTTGAGTGAATTTATTCTTCTTTGATATTGTAAATATTGGTGTTGATAGATCCATCAATATGCTAGGGAACCTCAATGTTGACAGATCCATTGATGGTATACGAGTGAATTTATTGTAATACTTATGTTAATAAAGTTAGCGAGTTTATAAGTGATTGATAGCTCTTCGATTTAGGTATTGGTGTTGACAGATCCATCAATATGATAGGAAACATCAGTGTTGACAGATCCATTGATGTTATAGGAGTGAATTTATTGTAATACTTATGTTAAGTTAGTCCAAATGTATGAGTAATGATTCTTTGATATTGTAAATATTGGTGTTGATAGATCCATCAATATGCTAGGAAACATCAGTGTTGACAGATCCATTGATGTTATAGTGAATTTACAGCTTTTAAAGTTAGGTCTTATTGGTGTTGATAGATCCATCAATATGCTAGGAAACATCAGTGTTGACAGATCCATTGATGTTATATGAGTGAATTTACAGCTTTTAAAGTTAGGTCTTATTGGTGTTGATAGATCCATCAATATGCTAGGAAACATCGGTGTTGATAGATCCATTGATGTTATCTGAGTGAATTTACAGCTTTTAAAGTTAGGTCTTATTGGTGTTGATAGATCCATCAATATGCTAGGAAACATCAGTGTTGACAGATCCATTGATGTTATAGTGAATTTACAGCTTTTAAAGTTAGGTCTTATTGGTGTTGATAGATCCATCAATATGCTAGGGAACCTCAATGTTGACAGATCCATTGATGGTTTACGAGTGAATTTATTGTAATACTTATGTTAATAAAGTTAGCGAGTTTATAAGTGATTGATAGCTCTTCGATTTAGGTATTGGTGTTGACAGATCCATCAATATGATAGGAAACATCAGTGTTGACAGATCCATTGATGTTATAGGAGTGAATTTATTGTAATACTTATGTTAAGTTAGTCCAAATGTATGAGTAATGATTCTTTGATATTGTAAATATTGGTGTTGATAGATCCATCAATATGCTAGGAAACATCAGTGTTGACAGATCCATTGATGTTATAGTGAATTTACAGCTTTTAAAGTTAGGTCTTATTGGTGTTGATAGATCCATCAATATGCTAGGAAACATCAGTGTTGACAGATCCATTGATGTTATATGAGTGAATTTACAGCTTTTAAAGTTAGGTCTTATTGGTGTTGATAGATCCATCAATATGCTAGGAAACATCGGTGTTGATAGATTCATTGATGTTATCTGAGTGAATTTACAGCTTTTAAAGTTAGGTCTTATTGGTGTTGAAAGATCCATCAATATGCTAGGAAACGTAAGTGTTGACAGATCCATTGATGGTATAAGAGTGAATTTATTAATATGCTTATGTTGATAAAGTTAGTAAATTAATAGTTAATTGACACATCAAGGTTGTCAGAACCATTGATAATGCAGGGAGGTATTTGTTATTGTACTTTTGTTAATAAAGCCAGAGAGAACTAAATGATTGATGATGACTTAATTAAAGATACCTAAGTAGTTTTTGTTTTTTGATGCAGATCTCTAAAATCGATCAGTTAAGTTTTGACAAATTAAGTAGGTACCTAATGTTATTTGAGTTTGTTAAGGTTAATGTTGTCAATTCCATTAGAATATAATAGAATAGAATATTTATTTATTTACATGATTGTAAGTAGGTACATAGTATGGTGTTATTATGTAATAAGGTTAGCATGTTACAATCAGCTTTACAAAATACTTAAAATTAACATAGGTTTCATAAAAGGGACTAAACAAGTTGCAAGCTTCATTAAGTAATTAAATAGGTATGTAAGGATTATTATTTGTAATGTGAACTTGCCAATGATTGTTTTATGTAACTATAATCTTGCAAAATAACTTGTAAACAATTAGATAGTTTAATAGTATGCTTAAAGATGTCATGAAGGGAGATTATTGTTTTTTTTTTTAGTTCAAAGATGTGACTATGTTGACTGTAAGTTTGGGACAAACTTTATATCAGGATTGGCCGAATGTTAGATTTTGATTATTTACAACGGCAAAGTAACCACAGATTATTTAAGTATGTTAACCACAGATAATAGCTAGTTCCTTATTTTGAGATGTTTAGGTATGTGGACAGATAGTAGAGTGGATCCTTTTGGATGTTCAGTTGAGAATTAGGCATTGGTATTTACTACATATTTTTATGTGATCATGTGAGAAGGATTTGTTTTACATTATTTGGAAAAATATATTGTGTATTGGTAAAGTTGATGTGAAGCTAGCTTTATAGACACCATAATTGAATAGACAAAGTAAATATAGAGAAAATCATGTTCTATGGGCAGTTAATGTTAGAGATGTCATCTAAAAAGTTTGGAAAAAAGAGTTTTGTATTTGAATTTGCCTAGAATAATTGATGGACAATAAAGTTAATGTTAATCTGAAAGCCGAGGTTTTATTACAAGTAAGCACTATTATTTAATCTATGGTAGATTAAATAATAGTTACCTTGTCTGCGGTGTTACGTTGTCGGTAAGTGATGGCTAATGATGCAGTCTAGATGGTATCCATCTGAGACTACATCGTTACTGTCTAGGGAAATGGTATGAAAAATAAGCCGTGTGATGTCGTTGGACACCCCGTGAGAACTAAAGTTCTTTTCGGTTATGTATTGAAAAAAAATTATAAAAAAACACTTAGCTAATTTCATGAGTAGGATTGGAACTTGCAACATCTTGTTGACGACACGGCTCCCTTATCGCTGGGCTATTCATACCTTATTGTATATTTTCAAAATGTTCAACACTAACTAAAAAAATTTCAAATATCTTCATCTATTATAGAGGGAGGGGAGAGAGTAAAATTTCCCTTCGTTTTATCCTGCCATAAAAAAACTTACGTTCTAATTAAAATAATGATTAACAAAGATCACACAAAGAAATAATAAGTAGATCGTAGTACCACAGCACGAAGGAACAACAATTTGCAAAGTATTTCACCCTGCCCAAAGAGGCGATCCTTATTAAATGATTCATCGAGGAGATTAGCCTCGCGATAACAATAGGGCTTCACAGCGGGGCTTCGGGAAACGCATTGTTGTGAAAATATTATGTTGTTCAAATCCAATTTGTTGGTAAGCCAGTGATTCAGACAAAATTAACAACCTAAAATAACTATAACACTTAAAATAAGTCATAAATCATTAGAAACAATTTATTAAAACAAGCTGTTATCCTCAGCCATATTGAATTTAGTGTGACGTATTTTTATTTTTCGTATTCTTCTCAGCAAACCCTTTTAATTGATACCCATAATGAGGGTGCATAAAAAATAACTAGTCTGCCATCTCATGGAGTCCGCCATATTGGATTTAGAATGACGTCACTTAGCTCTATCCATACATTGTCATGCAAACCAAACGTGTACGCACAGCTCAATCGGTTGGAGATAACAGTTTAAAATTCAGTTGTAAGATTTGACCTAAACATACCATTGCAAGCTAAACTAAAGGTGTTAGAGCTAAAATACACAAGGCCAAAATATTTGCATGAAACGTAACGCGTTTCATCGGACGTTTTGGCTTGTCGCAATTAAACGGTGAGTGTTTTACCCACAGAACATTTAATAGAGGTTAGAAAGGCGATGTGGGCGGGTCACGCGCGCCACTATATTGAGCGAACGCTCATCTATGGTTCAAACGTACCAAAAACACAACTCAGTCGGCCGCGGACTGTCTTGGGAAGTTTTACGCGCAAAAAAGTGTTTAAAATGCCTTCTTGCGCGGTAATAACCTGCAGAGCTAGAAGCCAAAATGTCAATGTGACTAATGGCAAGATATATTTTCATCGGTAAGTACATTAAACCTTGATTTTAAATGATTTAATTAAAAATACTAAAGACATTATGTTTTCCTTCACTAGTGTGACTGGATCGCAAATTTGTATGTACATCGCTGGTGCGAACAACGCGCTCCAACAGAGTCATGTACGCGAGCGGCAATGTAAAGCGTAGTGCGTATGAACGATCAACTCCACTTGTTACCTGGTATTACCCAATAAGAGTAACTTGTCGATAGGGCTGAGTAGCATTTTTCCACCGTATCGATAAATAGTTTATTTGTTTCTGAGTTTATTATTATGAACTTTTAATGATGGTTACAGATTTAGATTTTAATCATAAATGTTTGAAATATTGTTATAGTATTTTGTGTTTGTTGGTTTTGTTGTATAGTGTGTTTTAAATATTGTTGATGTATTCAAACAAAACCATTTGTAAACCATAGTTGTTTTTTTATTTTATTTATTTCTTATAAAGAAACAGTAATTATAAGCAAAAGAAATATCATTATGTCTCCATACATTTTTTAATCTATACTTATAATAAAACTGTAACAGGTCCAATTCTGTACATTGAAGATATTTTGAAAATTTTTTTGGAGGTCACTCATTATTCGATACTGAAGCCAAATCTGTAATTTTTTCATTTTTATCTGTCTGTCTGTCTGTCTGTCTGTCTGTATCTTGGCCGCGCATCACGCCAAAACTACTATATGAATTGGCACGATTTGAGCCCATACTACGAGGTAGGACATAGGATACTTTTTATCCTGAAATTCTACCCCCGAAGGGGTGAAATAGGGGTTGAAAGTTTGTATGAAAGTCCTTAATTTCTCAAGTTATAGCCATGAAACTTGGTATATGAGCTGCGGGTTGAAAATGAAAATATATGTGTTTCACAGTTTTTCAAAATTCCACTTCCGAAGGGGTGAAATAGGGGTTGAGAGTTTGTATGAAAATCCTTAATTTCTCAGGTTATAGCCATGAAACAGCATTTGGGCTTTCGTTAAAATATGAAGAAGTACGTGTTTCACCATTATAGGGGGATTATACCGTGGGATAGTAATATAGGATACTTTTTATCCTGGAAAATTAACTGAAAAACTTATTCCACGCGGACGAAGTCGCGGGCATCAGCTATAAAGAATATACATACAAACATACATACTTTTTATCCCGGAAAATTAATGAGTTCCCGCGGCAATCGAAATAACTTAGTCCACGCGGACGAAGTCGCGGGCATCAGCTAGTTTAAAATAAAATAGTAAAATCTACAGACATAGAGTCCAACTTAAGTTAACAATATGAATATTGACATGCTGTCGACCGTACGAAAAATAAACAACGATAAAAAATATTTTAGTCAATCCCTAGCGTATGTTGCTGTTTTACACGACAACACGCGCAAGTTTAAAGTTTCACTAGTGTGCGTAGCTTCGCCAATCGCAGCGCTTTTTTCTGCCTCACGCACACATGGGAACTCTCGTGTGTATTCGTTTAGATTAGTAGTAGTGAAGAATGGTGGGATCAAAACGGCGACAGCGGTTTCCGTACAAAATTTGCACTAGGGCCTTTCTAACCTCTATTATATGTTCTGTGGTTTTACCCCAGTGTGTTTTCGCTCTTATAATTTGTGAGATCCGAGGTTCAGATTTCAGATTTATTTATTTGCATTTAACATGAACAATACAATAATTATTATTGGCATGTCACGTCCCCGTATTAGGGCATATGCAATTTGAGTGGCAGGGGTACTTCGAATTTTTTTTTCATAATACAATGATTTCTATGTAGATACTTAATAATGTACTTGGTCTATTCCCAGCAGGGGAAATATACTTAGTACAATTTCTTAATTAGCTCTGATGGTCTGGTCGGAGGAATACGACGCAGCGAGAGAGTCTTCTTGTTCCTTGATTTTCATGGACTACTGTAAAGTAACGTCTGCTTCGACGAGACTAAATAGAAATACGAATATCCTTCTCCGCACCAAACACAAATCCATACTTTCATACTATCCATACTTATATTATAAATATAAAAGTGAATCTGACTGTTTGTCTGTCTGTCTGTTAAAGAAAAGAAAAGAAAGAAAGAAAGAAAAACAGTTTATTCAACAGTGGTGTCACAGACAAAACTAGATACAATTAATGTAACACTTTAGTCTGTGACACCACCCAGAAAGGGTGTACAGCTCAGCATTTTGCCTTGCGTCATATGCTAAAATGCATACAAAGCAAGGCGCTGATTTTCAGCCGTGACCCCGGGTGACGTCACAGTTACAACAATAACAAAACCAAAAGTTGGAAAAGCAAAGTTGAAAGGAAGCAGTAAGTAGCAGTGTTACGCTTTCGCGGGCCATCTTTTCAACCGATTTTGATGAAATTTGATAAAGAGATAAGTCAGGAAAGGAATTTACGGTCCGTATTACTTCCTAACTCACCCGATTTAGACAATTATTTTTTCTTTATAAAGTTCTATGCTTTCATGGACCATTGTCAGATTGGTCCCATGTGAATTTCGTGAAGATCAAACGATCATTACGGAAATGGAGGATGGATTAAGCATATTAAAATATACGTATTTATTAGAATGGCACGTGTTAAGGACGCTTAATAATAGCAGATAATTAATTTCATACAACTATCGATAAATTACTACTAGCTGATGCCCTCGACTTCGTCCGCGTGGATTGAGGTTTTTTGGTTCCCGCTGGAACTCTTTAACTTTCCGGGCTAAAAAGTAGCCTATGTGTTATTCCAGAATATAGTCTATCTCATCCGTTCAGCCGTTCTGGCGTGATTAAGTAACAAACATCCATCCATCCATCCATACATCTATCCATCCATCCAAACTTTTGTATTTATAATATTAGTATAGATACTGGACATTATACATAATATCCTGTCTGTCATTATACATATTTTCCAGTACATAATTTTAGCGTGATGCCGTAACAAACAGACAGACCGACGAAAAAATAAAAAAAATATTTCAGGATCTGTAATCTGTACCGATTGCTTCGAGCAACAAAAATTACAAAAATATTCATACATTGAATATTTTTTGAAAATTTTAAATCATAAATAATCGTCCCAGTTCTAGTTTTATTATACGGAATGAACGCTTGTGTTCACACAACTGATTGCAATACTCAATTTGTTTATTTCATGTAGGACATACACTCTTATGTTACATCATGTTTTGACTCTACCACCGAAGGGAAACGAAATAATATGCATTTAATTATCCATGAAACGAGGAAGTGATGGGGAGGAGTATTCGGTAAGTAACAAACTATCTCGCTCGAGTTGAACTGGATGCTCAAAGTGACCGCTGTTTGTCTGTGGTCGGACCCGGGGCGGAAGCGACATGCGCTGTCACGTGCGAACATGTTTGCGCTGCCAACAACACGCTCCAACTAGTTGTACAGTTGAATCCATCCGCCTGACATGCTCCTACGGTACGGTTGAATTCAAACTACGGGTGAATTCACTGAATTTACTGAACCGCCAGGATGTGGAATGCTCTTCCAGCGCATGTATTCCTTGCCACGTATAACTAAAGTACCTTCAAGGCAAGAGTGAATATATAGGCATCTTCTAGACGGGCGCGCTTCAACCTAGACCTCATCATTGCTTTGTATTAAGCGTGATTGTCGTCAAGCTGTATTATATTTTTTTTTAATTCACTATTCAATCCAGCCCATTAACGTCCCACTGCACACAGGGCCTCCACTCTCATAGTTGAGAAGGAATTAGAGCTTAGAATCACCACGCTGCTTCAATGCGGGTTAGCATATTTTTTAAGATTTGTGGCAAACTAGCATATGGAGCGACGAGTGGCCTAGTTGTGACAATGCCTATCAGTCAATTGCAATTATTAAGCAACGTTGACCCAAGTCGGTAACTGGATGGGTGACCGAATTTGGAGGTTCAAATTTGGCCTTTTCGTTTCCTCCGTGCCTCGGAGAGCACGTTAAGCCTGTTTGAGTCATGATAAAAAAAGGTATAAAAGACAGATTTTGCGACAAAATCGTCACTTCACAATCGTGCATTGTAGAGTCAACATCTCCTGAAGATGCTCCGGTGTCGGAGTGAAACGTACGTTGAGGGTATTTTGGAAGATTTATGTGGTGTGGAGAATATCGCGGGCTGCAAGTTCAAGATACGCACTGTACCACATAGGTTTACCTTCTGTGGCGGATTATAGCGAATTAAATTTCTAGTTTTTTCAACACTTCTTCCACTTGTGAGTGAATCCCGTCCCAGAATAAGAAAGGTTAAGTTCATAGTTCACCACGCTGGCCAAATGCGGATTACCAGACTTGACACACATTTGAGAACATTATAAAGATTATTTTTAAATTAGTAAGTAATTTATTTTTATCCCCTACAAGTTAGCCCTTGACTGCTATCTCACCTGATGGTAGATGGATGGTTTCTACACGGCATCGTACCGGAACGCTAAATCGCTTCGAGGCACGTCTTTACCGGTAGGGTGGTTACTAGCCGCTTACCAGGCCAGACTAGGGGAAATTCAGAAATTATAAATTCCAAATTTCATCCGCCAATGCAAGATTGACCATCTTGGCTACCTCACCTAACTACCACATGTTTTTATGTATATACATAGCCTCCTTGTAATTTCCCCGTGTCCAAAATATATATTAAAATTCGAATAGAAGGAAAACCTGTTGGCTTCACACAAAACATTAAGTGTGAAAATGAAATGATTTATAGCAGAAGCTTACACGTTCCAGTCTGTTGCGCTGATCCGATCTGACAGACTTTATTGAATCGATTCGATTCGATTCGCGCCAAGTCGGCTGATGCTTAATGATTGCGAATAATCGTGTGACGTATTGAAACAGTGTTCACTCCATTATTACTTTTGATTTTTTTACATTTTAACGGAGCTCTCAAATTTTTCTCCATTCTTTTCTTGGCATTTTTACGGAAATCCATACCTATAACAATCGGTTTTTTAGTTCTACTCGCTTTGTGTGCTGTACGTCTTTTCTGCTATCTTTATTGGTATCAAGACCAGGTCAGATCAAAGACAATTTAGAAATTACATATCCTCAAATTGCCCCTGCCGAACACCGAACCCGGTATCCCCCACAATAGAAGACTAAGAAGTCTACAGCGTTTACCACTGCGCCAGGGAGGTTCTCAAACTGTAAGGCTGAGTTTGTTGCGAGCTCTTCTCAGACCAGGGCGCGTTTGGAACCCTCGTAACTTTCGTTTTAAGATATCGTCGTTAATGATCACCATCACGTCATAAACTTTGTAAAATGGACGTTCAAAACGTGTACTGAGTAAGTACCAATTTTGAGTAAACATTTGACTTTTGATAATGCATAAAGTCCTGGCAGACAAATAACTTAGCTCTAAACCTGGTAAAAATAAAACGTTACTCGTTTAAAATGAAAAGTTCCAACTATTTTATGGGATTAATAATGCAAGGTCATAAAGTAAGATGGCCGCTCTAACAACGTCGTAAGTTACGGCGGTAATGTAGCTAGATCTCTTTCTATTTCACTCAAATGGTAAAGGTTATCTTGCAATGGAACTTAACATTTAATAAATTTTGGTGGTTTTCTTGATGGTTTTGCCACTTACGATGGCACCAATTCAGAACTAATTTCGCATTAAAAAGGTCTCTATCATGATGTCAGAGGAAACAAAGCGAAACATTAAAAAAAATGTGTGTGTCAGCTTCCGACGCACGACTGGAGTTTACTCTTTACGAGCGATTATAAAATAATATATAGATTAGTAAATGAGGGCAAATGAACACATTTTTTATATTACTGAAAGCATGCTTGATACATTCATCATCAAAATATAACATAGTAATGGGAACATAAACAATGGTTACCATGGAAATATAAAGTCAATAACGTAACGGAGAAAGTTTGATTTTACTCCCCATACATTTGCATACCCCGGGCTTATATATGAAAATCGATTCTTACGGAGGTAAACTCCAAAAACATAGAAAAGCTCGCATATATACTAGAAGTAGACCTTTACATCTAATCCCTTAGTCTCCAACGACGGAGACCGCTTCGCTCAAATTACTTTCCTCCGACGTGCATACTTCTTTGCATATTAACCGGCGGCCAACAAACTCGTTATCCTACGCGTATATACAGCGTGTTTCAGAAGAATCCATACTAATATTTTAAATGAGAAAGTGTGTTTGTTTGTCAGTCTGTTAGTGTTCCCCTGATTTTAAAATGAATTTTGCTAAAGGGATAGATTGTATCCCGGGAATATAAGTTACTTTTTAACCCGGAAAATTAAGTAGTTTTCCCGGAAGACAAAAACTTAGTCCACACCGACAAAGTCGCGGGCACTACTACTCGCGGGTACTAGAAAGAGGCCGCGAGGTGCCAGCTAAGTTTGGTATATACGAGTATATAGGCGTGCCAAGTACAAACCAAAATAAAACGAAATAACGAAGATTTCCCACGAAACAAATTTAAATTGATACGAATGTAGTACTGAATATGCAGTCAGTAAACTCTTAGAAAACATAAAACATTTCAATAATATCTCAAAAGTAAGTCAACTGGGATCCGATTCCAAATTATAAGATGTAAGAATCAGGCATCAGCCTGTATACAGTTTAATTTGCGTACCTTTGAATGAGGCCATCTTGTCTTGGCCCCGCTCTTGTGTGTCGCGGAGTGGCGCTCTGATCACTCGCTCAGCATCGCGCTCACGCATTCATCTGCGACAGGAGAAAACATACACTTGCATCTGACGCAAGACTATCTGGGTAACGGGTAAAAGTCGGACTAAGAATGTACAATTCTAAACATACAAAATACCAATATTATAAAGAAAGTGTTTTTATCCCTCAATCATGCCGCAACAAAACTTTATTTCTTGCATGGATACAGCTAGGGCAACAACACACGACTGACAGGACAGTACAAAACGTCAGCGCACGCAATTTTATATGCTGCACAGATTTGCCCGACTCGACAAAACTTGTCTCCCATACGATGTGGGCATTGAAATAGAAATAGGTACTAAAATTCTACATCAATGGATGTGGGCGTTTTGTCATGTTCTGTTAGTAGTGTGTTCACGTCCTTAAAGACCTGGGAGAGTGACATAACCTAGGCAACTTTTCATCCCGGAAAAAGGATAAAATCGAAGATTTTAAGAAATTCATGGGAACAAAGATACGGACTTCGTCTACAAAATAATAAAAATAATCCACTACGTCTATGTTTAAACAAGATTTGATAAGTATATATGAGATTGCATCTCTATGCTGTACAATTCGATGATTTTTTCCATTATAATATTTTGTTCAGTAAAATATTTACCATTGACAAAAGAGTTCATTATCTTAGGCTCACTGCTCCAGATGGAGCGTCTCATTTGAAGTAAGGCGAAACTTTTGATCTTTGTCATGAAAAGTAGGTCATAATTCAAACGCTATAAAGACTATTTCAGGTTGAAAGCCTCTGCTTTTGTTATGTAGACTATTCGAAGTATGCAGCTGGTACGATTAGCTAGCTTAGATGGTATTAAAGCATTGTTTGAGTTGCTAAATGGGAGCTTAGATTGAAATTTAATAGCTATTTTATCACCCGACTACAGCGCCCAGTGTGCTTTTACAAGCTTTATTTTAACTTGCAGCAATGTTTCTTTAGGACAAATCTTGCAACTGAATTTTGAATGATATTGGTATCAATTAAAAGGGTTTTCTGTGAAGAATACCCAAAATAAAAATACGTCACACTGAATTTAATATGGCGGACGATAAAAGCTTGTTTAATTAAAAATGTTTTGGAACGATAGTTCCTTATGGGACGATGCGGAGGGGTACCCTGGCCGGCAAAAAACGTCCGAACGAAAATGCTTGAAGTAAGATTTTTATGTATTAAGTTTATTCGAAATTAAACCTTAATGCCAAAGCATTAAAGTTTAATTTCGAATGTAGTATATTTATATTTAAGACCTTTTGTCTCCGTAAAAAAACGTCCGTCGTAAGATTTTTATGCATAGTTTATATTCGAAATTAAACCTTAACATTAAAGTATTAAAGTTTCATTTCGAATGTAGTAAATTTGTTCAATATATTATATGCAACCTTTTTCGGTCGCAATGTTGCTGGCACACTACACGACACACCACATTAAAAACTATTGTCACACAAAATATTATATTGGTATGTATTCTAATTGCGGTCGGGGCGGATTGTGATAATAGTAGATTGTTACACAAGGGACGTAAGTAAGCTATTACAGAACAAGATCCAATTTGGCGCCAGTGCGAGCGCAGCTCGCATAGGGCGCTAATGGATCGCGTGCACCCGAGATATTTAGTCACACGAGCGAGCGCAGCGAGCGAGGGTGAATATAGTTCGAGGGTGTAATAGCTACTTGCAACCGAGGTAAGCATTCTACTTTATATCATTCTTGCGAGGTAAATAAAACATTGGTAATGCAAAATGAAATTTTAATTAGAATAATTAGCAAATTTAGAGAAAAAATAGAAAATCACTTTACGAACAAACTTCACAAACTTTCAGATCAAATGAAATGCCGCCATTTCCATTTTTTTTCGTAAATAGTTTTCCATTTTTTTTTTACGGCTCTGAGTTCCAAGGAGTTTTGCATAGTTTGAAATGTATGGAAATTAAATGCCGCCATGTTCAGTGTTTTTTTTTTCAGTAAAAAGTTTTCTTACCATTTTATAAGAAAAGAGATTGTTTACCAAGGAGTTTTGCATAGCTTGAACTGTAATGTGAACATTACAATTCAAGCATAGTGCGACGTAATGTTGCCTTGAATTGCAAACACCAACTTACAAGGAGACTTTCCACCATAGTAATCCCTAGTTACAGAGCAAGTATGATATAATAGTAGATTGTTACACAAGGGACGTAAGTAAGCTATTACAGAACAAGATCCAATTTGGCGCCAGTGCGAGCGCAGCTCGCATAGGGCGCTAATGGATCGCGTGCACCCGAGATATTTAGTCACACGAGCGAGCGCAGCGAGCGAGGGTGTAATAGCTACTTGCAACCGGGGTAAGCATTCTACTTTATATCATTCTTGCGAGGTAAATAAAACATTGGTAATGCAAAATGAAATTTTAATTAGAATAATTAGCAAAGGATAATGCGGGTAATAATTATGCGGTTTTTCTTAGAGATTTCGGCCCCACTTGCGTCTGGATCGAATTAACGGTAATACATAGGAAATATACTCAGGATTATATAATAAAAAAATTATTAAGATATTATGTGGGAGTTTGGAGTAATCTCACTTTTAATTTTGAAGCTAGAGTACAAGTGGTACCATCTAGGTAGCACAAAGTAAACTAAATTAACTTATACGCAAACAATTATTTTAATTAAAGCTAAGAATAAAATAATTATCTATATTATATATATTTATTTACGTATTTGGGAACCCTGCATGTCAATAAATATATTATATATTAGGTTAATTTAGTTTACTTTGTGCCAAATAGATGGCACCACTTGTACTCTAGCTTCAAAACTTAAAAGTGAGATTACTCCAAACTCCCACATAATATCTTAATGATTTTTTTATTATATAATCCTGAGTATATTTCCTATGTTTTACCGTTAATTTCATTAAGACGCAAGAAGGGCCCACTCTCCGTCATCATCCTTTAGAGAAAAAATAGAAAAAAATGGTTACTTATTATAATTAATTATAGTAATATTGCTGCAATTATGAAAATGCTGTGATACTGGTTGACTAGGCAAGTGCACTGTTTGAATTAAGTTTTGTATGAGAGAAATGTATGGAAATTAAATGCCGCCATGTTCAGTGGTTTTTTTTTTCAGTAAAAAGTTTTCTTACCATTTTATAAGAAAAGAGATTGTTTACCAAGGAGTTTTGCATAGCTTGAACTGTAATGTGAACATTACAATTCAAGCATAGTGCGACGTAATGTTGCCTTGAATTGCAAACACCAACTTACAAGGAGACTTTCCACCATAGTAATCCCTAGTTACTGAGCAAGTATGATATAAAGTTATATTATTGTGCACTATCTGGACTCCGAAACGGTGATCACCATACAGAAAGAAAAGCATACAACGGGCGGGTGAGTTTATTTTATTATATTAATACAGAGGAATTCCGGTTCCATACCAGCCCAACGGCAGACAGCAGGCCAACGGAACTATTATTACTATAATTTACAATATTTATATTTAAGACCTTTTGTCTTCGTAACAACGCGAGCATGTCAGCGACAAGCTCGCGTTGTTTTTCTTTTTACCTCGACTAGAACTTGAAATTAATATTTATGTAATAAGGAATTTCGTTCCTATCTAGTGTCCCACGAAACCACACGTTTTTTTAAATTATTTAAGACTTGTATTAACAAACTGGTTACGGAATTTATATTTCGTATTAATATTATAAATTTGAAAGCTTGTCTATCTGTAGATCTGCAAGGTATTTACAGTCCATCTGTTCCAACCTGTCCATCACGAAATTTGTTACAGAGATAGGTTTCATCCAGGGGAAGGATATAGGCGCCCGAAAAATCAGAGCTTCCACTTTATTTTGCGGCTCGACATAATATTTAAGCGTTTATGCTGTAATGAATAATATGAATAGTATCACAATTAAGATTTCAAGTCCCAACACTCATTATTTCGATTATAATTTAAAATAAAACGTCTCAACGTAAAATAATATATATTATTATCATTTCTATTTGTGTGTAATAAAGTATTTTACGTAAAATTAAGCCGGTTTAAACGACAATAAGGTACAAACAATAATATTGTTTGTACCTTATTTTCGTTTAAACCGGCATTTTAACATTTTATTTCAAGATTTATATTATAATATTATTATAATATAAATCTTGAAATAAAATGTTACAAAATAGCAATATTTATCTACTTTCGTATAGCTACGGAGAAAAATATATTAATCGTAGCCTCGTAGCTTGTTGCTACATGTGTATGGCTATCAGCTAATAAATTTAATATTTTTTCCTGATTTTTATCTAATAACTAGCTGATGCCCGCTACTTCGTCCGCGTGGAATAAGTTTTTTCTAATTCCCACGGGATCTCCTCATTTTTCCGGGATAACCTAAAAGTAGCCTATGTCACTCTCCAGGTCCTCAACTACACCCATGCAAAAATCACGTCGATCCGTTACTTTGTTGCGGCGTGATTGAAGGACAAACCAACAAACGAACATAGTTTCGCATTTATAATATTAGAATGATAAAGCCCGTGACTCTTACGTGGATTTAGTTTTTCTGAATGAGAGAGAAAGTTCCGACACACCTCCTTTTTGGAAGTCAGTTAACCGGGATAAAAAGTAGCTTATATCCTTCCCCGGGACACAACCTGTCTGTACGAGATTTCATCAAAATCTGTAGAAAAGATTGGCTGTTAAAGCGTAGCAGACAGAAGGACAGAATTGCGTATTCATAATATTAGTATGGATATCACTCACGCCGCGATAGTTTCAATGATTTAATATTTTGGTTCTTGTGTCCACAAACAATAATCAACAAATATGTACTCGTACTTCTCAATATATAACTCTCCCGGGAGAAATACGCGGAATTACGCGGCCCTACGCACAAATTGGTAGAAAATAAATCAGTTTTACGATCCAGCGGCCGCGGCACTGCCAGGTGGACCCAGTGGGCTTAATACGAGTTCGCATCAATAACGTTGAAAGATTTCGAGTGTAGAAACACTGTATCATAAGAATCGATCTAAGCATTGATGTATAATGCATGATTCTAAATTAAAATGGGCTTTAACCGTCATGAACTGTAATGATCCAAGTGAAAACTTTGCAAAATTAAATCATTATTGTCTCGATCCATCGCTGGCCTAATGTGAAGTATTTAAATACTTCACATTGTATTTCTTATTTCTAATCAAATATCAAATAAATATTATAAATGCGAAAGTTTGGATGGATGTATGGATGTATGGATGTATGGATGTATGAATGTATGGATGTATGGATGTATGGATGTTTGTTACTCAATCACGCTCTAAGGGCTGATGAATTTTGGCACAGAGATAGATTATAGTCTGGAATAGCACATAGGCAAATTAAAGAGTTCCCGCGAAACCGAAAAACCTCAATCCACGCGGACGAAGTCGCGGGCATCAGCTAGTTAGGAATAAGACTAAGAATATTTATCTGCGTAATACACGTTATACAGTGTATTGCGATGTATAAGGCGTGCAGAATAAACATATTAAATAATTACTTAAAATGTTAAAAGTAAGGGTACATAATAATTTTTCAGAATGAGGTGTTTGGTTGAAGTCCACCACGCTCTGCTAGTCTATTGCGGTTTGGCATACTACACACTTTTGAAAACTTTATGAAGGTCAGATATACGGGTTACATAGTGTGGTTTTTTTTAATTCACTAAAAAATTGCCCTTGACTGCGATCTCACCTGATGGTAAGTAATGATGTAGTCTAAGATGGTACCGGGCTAACCTGTTAGGGGCATGTCAGTTACATAAAACCCATACCCCTAATCGGTATAAAGTTAAATTCGAATAACCTTACGTAACCGATAGCCGTCCCGGGCCCTCGATCAAAAGGCCGAAGTTAAATCAGTGCTAACTGAACTTACGAGTACAACAACTTTAAGGAAATTTTCCATTTTACTGTACCTAACGTTATTTTTTTCGATGCTCGAAATCTATCAATGTTGGAGAGATGAGAAAGTATGTCGTACTAACCCCATAGTAAACCGTACACGTTAACGATTCCTCGAACGAACAATATGTTTGTGTTTCGGACACACGATATATTATACTGTATTTTATTGAATTTATCGGACACACAATTTGTCTGGTTTATTGGCGAAAAGGAGTTTTTTTTTTGAAGTGAAAACTTCTTTAGCCGCGTTGAGCACTTTTTGGTAGGGGGTAAACTTGTTGATTCGCGTTACCGACACCTCACTGCCCCATGCTCGCGTTGTTACGAAGACAAAAGGTCTTAAATATAAATATAGCTACTACATTCGTAACTAAACTTTAACGCCTTAGTTTTAAGGTCAAATTTTAATTTTTTTTTTTTCAAATATTAACACTAAAATTCTAAGTTATAAGTTTTCACTTCTATCGGCAGTCCCTATGACTGCCAATTTTTTTTTAAATCGTCACTAGGTACGCACTTAACCGCGATTTCGCCTGCTGGTGACGACGCAGTCTAAAATGGAAAGAAGAAATTTGAAACGCAATGTTGAGCGCTGTTGTATTAATGTGCGGGGGTCCCGGGTTCGATCCCCTGCAGGGTCAATTTGGGAATTTATAATTTCTGAATGGCCTGCCAGACCAGGGAAAATTCAGAAATTACCCGAAGCCTCCCACCAGAGTGGGAGGCTTCAGCCGTGGCTAGTTACCACCCTACCGGCAAAGACGTGCCGCCAAGCGATTTAGCGTTCCGGTACGATGCCGTGTAGAAACCGAATAGGGGTATGGGCTTAATATAACTGCCATTCCCTTAACAGGTTAGCCCGCTACCATCTTAGACTGCATCATTACTTACCATCAGGTGAGATCGCAGTCAAGGGCTAAATTGTAGTGGATTAAAAAAACCCCCTCTAGAACCTCTTCCATGTTAGCTGAGATCGCAGTCATGGGGCAAAATGTAAATTATAAATATAAATAAATATAAATGTAGGGTAGGGTGCCGGTAGGGTGGTAACTAGCCACGGCCGAAGCATCCCAGACCAGGACCAAAATTCAGAAATTACAAATTCCCAAATTGATCCTGCCGGGGATCGAACCCGGCATATTCTCATATTATAATATAACAACTAGGTATTTATCTAAATAATAAGTGCACGGCATAGTATAAGTTGAACGCGAACTCACCAACAAACTACGATGTGTAGCAAGAAAAAACCAAACGAGAAACCAAAATTTTGTATTTGTTTGTGCATTTCATAAAATAAATAAATTAAAAAAAAAATTGCGGAATTACGCAGTTGTACGCACAAATTGGTTGGCAATAAATCGGTTTTACGATCAGCAGACCGAGTCGGTGCCAGCCCGCCACTCGCCAGGTGGACCGAGTTTACCCAACAGACGTATTTGTTTTTCGGACGCACGGTATTTATTGTATTTTATTCAATTTATTGGACACCCAATTTGTCTGGTTTATCGGCGAATGGCGGTTTATTTTTTTTGCAATAGTAGTTTAAAATAAAAGTAGAATTTTACTCTGAGATTCATTCTCGCTTACATCTCACTTATTTGCAATTTTTTTTAATACAAGAATATTGGACACGCTTTTACGTGCTCTGGTTATTATTCAATCCGAACTACCCAACGCGACGTCCCAAGTAGAGTAGAATTCGCGTGAGAGGCGGTGTCAAATTTAATAGATAAGGGCCAAAACCAAGACTTGATTTTGGTATTTCGGTATTTATTTAATTTCAAACCCCATTGTCCTTCCCCGGTGTGCTGCCTAGTCTCTGTGGTCTGTTTCAAATTTTGTCAAAATCGATTAGAAAAGTCGATCGATAGTCGAAAAGACGGACCGTGCAAGTGTAACTAACAAACAAAAATTCACATTCGCTTTTTTAATATTACTTTGCATTTCTTATCTGCTGACAGTAAGGCTGGTTAGTTTTATTCACAAAGGATCAGCCTTGCTGTCTAGCGCGGAAATGCAGCCAGCATTCTTGCCACCATTCCACACGGGTATAATTAAGTGCCTATTTCTAAGCCTAGCTAGCAAAAAATTAGTTTATTTCACATCTATATATTTGTCACTTTTTATTTTCGACTAATTGAAAACAATAAACGTAAACGTAACGTATTAGCTACACAAAATTCAATAAAGTTTATTTAAACTTTGAGCTTAACAAATCACCTCCTGTAGTCAGGCAGTAGTATATCCGTTAAAACCCAGTTCGTATCATATCTCAAGGAGTCATTCAATTATACTTACTCTATATAAAAGCCTCAAAGGGCTTCCACAAATCCTGTTCGGCGAAGACGTCTCTTTATAATTAAAAAGTAGAGTCAGAATCATTTATGGCGACTTTGAAGAGAAATGTTACTTACTTACGATATAAGGGGGTGGACAGGGCTTAGCTATCCAAGGCTAAAAGATGCCTATAAAATAGAGAAGATTTTCGCGTGATGACCGCCAAACTTCGTTGAAGAATGATGTTTCAGTAGGTACCATTTGTTTTTAGCGAGTATGAAGTGCAAGGCAGACAGATACACTTTCACATCCATACTTCCATACTAATATTATAAACGCGAAAGTGTGTCTGTCTGTCTGTCTGTCCGTCTGTCTGCTACGCTTTCACGGCCCATTTGTTCAACCGATTTTGATGAAATTTGGTACAGGAAAAGTTTGTATACCGGAAAAGGACATAGGCTACTTTTGATTCCGGCAAATTAAAGAGTTCCCGCGGGAATTAAAAAAACTATCTCTTCAACCGATTTTGATGAAATTTGGTATAGGGATAGTCTGTATCTAGAGGAAGGACATAGGCTACTTTTTATCCCGGCAAATTAAAGAGTTCCCATGGGAATCAAAAAACCTTAATTCATCCACCATAATCTAGTATTAAATACCTACAGCTGAAACACCGTAAAAGCTGAAGCTAAAATAGAATTTCTGAAATTCCTTTCTTTTATATTTAGACAGAAGGGAAAAAGTAGATAGTTGTCTATCTAAAGTTACTGACTGGAGATGCTCGTCGATACTTATTTTATCCCATCATAATTCACCGCATAGGTACAATGTACTATTTTCTATTCTGTGGTATAGGTTTCTAGTTTGCCTAGAAGCTATGCTCGGCTTGTTAGCAACCTGATCCGCCGGGGAATCCTATATTCTGTTAGATTCAGTTCTAGGCCACTGAGAGACGGCAGAACGAGGGTATTGCAATACCAGTCAGCCCATTGTTGCAGAACAGCCGCGGGGGAAAGGGTTATTAATATAATACTTAGTCAAGTTTGCGGAATAGCATCTTTTACAACACGGCAACTTTTTAGTCGTCTTAAAAAGCGAATTTTCACTTTATTTAAACAATTATGTTAAACTAGCGGATGCCCGCGACTCCGTCCGCGTGGTTTAAGTTTTTTGTTATTCCCGCGGGAACTCCTTAATTTTCCGGGATAAAAAGTAGCCTATGTCACTCTCCAGGTCCTCAACTATACCCTTGCCAAAAATCACGTCGATCCGTTGCTCCGTTGCGGCGTGATTGAAGGACAAACAAACACACTTTCGCATTTATAATTAGTAAGTATGATTACACAATTATATTAAACAAGCGTTTGCCTGCAGCTTCGCTCAGGTTGAGTTCGATGTTGATTGGTAAACTTTTAACCCCTATGTCAGCCTCCTGAGGATTGAATTTCATAAAATCCATTCTAAGTGGACGCCTACGTCATAATAGCTATTTGTATGCAGCCCGATCCGCTAGAGATTGTTAGATTCCCTAATAGTTTGACTGTCAATATTTTTTCTGACTCATTTTAAGTTTAGAGAAAAGTTATTTAAATCCTGGAGGTCTTGAGTTTTATCTGCTAATCTGCTTAGCTCTGCTCTTAATAATCCAGAAACTGGAAGTTAATAATATTCTACTCACAAAATTCTGAAATTTTATAATTTAAATAATCAATTAAATTGACTTAATTAATTATTTATTTATTATAGCCTCGTTTCTTATGGCAACATATTATGTTGTAATTCCTTTTTTAATCTATTAGCCTTAATACTTAGTTGTTACTTTTGTTTTAGTCCATACTTATAAGTAATCACTACACTTAGCTTATGTTTATACTATGATTTTATATATATATATATATAGATTTTTATTTTTTAGTAATGCGTAAGTGATCGTTAGTAAACCTATGTATTAAAAAAAATTAAAAATTAGTCAGTCAAACAGTCAGTCACCTGTTCCCTTTACTTGCATGTTAGATAAATTGTCCACGTGGATAATTTAAAGGTTTTATAAAAATAGCGTGCAAAGAAGCAAATAATAAGCTTCTTTGCTTCTTTCGTCCCTCGTAGTAGCCGGGCTCTGCAGCCCATAAAGATCATAAAGCTTCTAGTAAATGATTACAAAAAATATTTAATGCGGGAATCGTCCAGTTCCAGTTTTGTTATAAATATGTACAGATAGATTAACAAGTGTTTTGACAAGAACATCGCTAATTCTAAATCGATTTTATTGGCTACAACCTTTTATACGGAGTGAGTGCCCTCCGACAATCAGATTTCGCTGAAGGTCAGTCTCAGTACATCAAATAAGGGCATGTGGGTAACCAAGTGACTATGGCCTCCTACAGTGGCGTGCAGTTCATAGAGGCATAAAAGTACTGCTTACCCAAATGGAAATACGTCAATGCTCATTTTTCATCCAGACAGCAAGTAAATAGGTTTTCTTACAAACTAATGCCTGCCTAACATCAAAACCTGTGCACGCCACTGGCCTCCTATACGGGAGTCCCGGGTACGAATCCCGGATACGGCCCTCTAACTTTTCCGAGTTATGTACATTTTATGCAATTCAATGTGGCCGATCATACTTATTCTAATATTATAAATGCGAAAGTGTGTTTGTTTGTTGGTTTATCGGTTTGATGGTTTGTCCTTCAATCTCGTCGCAACAGAGCAACGGATCGACGTGATTTTTGCATGGAGGAATTAAGGAGTTCGCGTGGGTGTTAAAAAAAACTTATTCCACGCGAGTTTTCATTTCATTTCAAGAAAAGATACACAAAAAGATGAACGTTGTTAAATTTAGTGGCCATAAGTTGATGTCAATAAAGAAGATTAATAGATACCAATAGGCATCTTTGTCTCGCTCTTTCGCACGCACGCATCTTCCGATTCGAGTGAGTGGAACGAGAAATAGCTTGACCGCTGAAATAGGTCAAGTTCAGGAGACATCTGGAGGCTAAATTAATCTCCTCAAGTTGGACAATAAATTGAGTCCTAACGACTGCTATTTTACTTTCGCTCAGTGTTTAACAGTTATTAATGTTTCATGACCCTATAGGTAAATAGATGATGCTCGCAACTTGGTACGCGTGAATATTTTAGTCCCGTGGAAGCTTTTTAACTTTCCATTATAAAAATAACTGTTTAGCACATTCTCTAAACTAAACTAAATTGACAGCTCTATTTATGTTTCTATCCCGTTCATTATACTCCCTACGGAAAGGGTCAGCACTAGGTTTAGAACTGTCATTTTGGTTTAGTTTAAAGATTGGCCCCAATGTCCTTCCTCTATATGTAACTTATCCCTGTACAAAAATTGGTGAAAATAAGTTGTACAGATGGGCCGTCAAAGCGTCGCCGACAGACAGACAGATGGGCAGACAGACACTTGAATTTATAATGATTATAATTTATATCGCAACTCAAGCCAAATCACTTCCGGTCAATGGCCAGCATTAGGAAGACGTTGGTCCCGATCTCTTTCCGAAGTCTTTCACGGCAGATCTTCTGCGCTCATCTCACCCATCAGAGACGCTGCCGCAGCCTTTGGGCATAAGCAGTACTTTTTTATAAACTAGCGCTTGGCTACAATCAGACTTGCTGGAAGTAGTGATGCAGCTTAAGGAGCGCAGAAGCTAGAAGATTCCTATTCACTCTTGATTTGAAGATACCAATATTATAAGCGGATGGATAAACGGAAGCCAGAAGGGAGTTCCATAGCCTAGCGGTTCGAATTACACGAGAAAGCAAATCGCTTCGTACGCGTCCAACTGAATGCAAACCCTGACAATGTAGTATTGGGGACTGTGGTACGATAGTAGAAAGGTGAAGGGAGAACAAGATCAAAAAGTTCTTGGGCACACTCTCCGAAATATATCCTATCAGATTGTATATATAACTAGATGATTCCCGCGACTTCGTCGTGATTCGGGAGCTTCTTAATTTTCTGGGATAAAAAGTAAAGCCTATGTCCTTCCCCGGGATATAATCTACCACTGTACCAAATTTCATCAAAATCGCTTGAATAGGTGGGCCGTGAAAGCGTAGCAGACAGACAGACAAACAGACAGATAGACAGACAGACAGACACACTTTCGCGTTTATAATATTAGTATGGATAGACAATCCGAAAGAAAAACGTGCATTTTAATAAAGCAATTATATCACAAGATGGAGACACGGCGCGACACGCCGCCCAACTTGTGGCAAATTGCAATTTCTACTCCAACAAGTTTTATTGGTTTTTCTACCGGCGGAGTTCAACGCAGTTAGGTTAAGACTATTATTAATGTGCGCTCAACTGATTTGAATAGATTGGATTTTATTATTCTGCGATTATCTTATCTGAAGTTAAGTTTAATTTTATCGTTCTATATTTTTTTTAAAGGTGAAAGTCCAGTGTTTAACACTTCGACCCCCTATACGGACATCCAGGATTTGAGTTTCAGGGACGTATTCCCTCACTTATTGGAGTTGTACTTATACAAATACAATATACATTTATTCAAAAATGGTGTTGCAGACAAACACCTGTCATACATATCTGTACACACAAATATGTTTGTCTGTGACACCACCCGGAATGGGTGTACAGCTCAGCCGTGTGCAGCATCATAGATACAAATGCATGCATGATGATGCGTGGCTAGTTACCACCCTACCGGCAAAGACGTGCCGCCAAGCGATTTAGCGTTCCGGTACGATGCCGTGTAGAAACCGAATAGGGGTATGGGTTTTAACACAACTGCCATGCCCCTAACAGGTTAGCCCGCTACCATCTTAGACTGCATCATCACTTACCATCAGGTGAGATCGCAGTCAAGGGCTAACTTGTAGTGGATAAAAAAAAATGATGCCGGACGCTGATTTTCACTTTTTGAGGTTTTTTGACGCTGATTTTGATTTTTTGAGTTGTACTTATGCGTTTTAGGTAATTGAATATCACTTGTAACGGCGAAGGAAGCTGCATGACTGAGCTAACCGTTAAGGGTACTCGGCACTTGGCTAGCATGGTGGCCTATAGCTCGAATCCTTCTTATATAATACTAGATGATGCCCGCGACTTCGTCCGCGTGGATTAATTATTTTTGATTCCCGCGGGAACTCCTCACTTTTTCGGGATAAAAAGTATCCTATGTCCTTCCCCGGGATGCCACCTATCCCTGTACCAAATTTCATCAAAATCGGTTGAAAATATGGGCCGTGAAAGCGTAGGAGACAGACAGACAGACAAACTTTCGCATTTATAATATTAGTATGGATTTTAAGAGCGTGCTTAGTAGTGGGCTGGCGATGGCTTGAGATGACAAAAGAGCGTAAATTTGATCGCTCTATGTTTGGAACGACAGTCACTAAGTGTATCTACCACTACAGCCCATTAGCGTCCCACTGCTGGGCACAGGCCTCCACTCTCATAGGAGAGAGGGAATTAGAGCTTAGACCCACCACGCTGCTCCAATGAGGGTTGGCGGTCTTTAACGACTATTATCATGTTAGTTTTAATAACCGGGACCGACGGCTTAACGTGCTCAACGAGGCACGGGGGTGAAACACCACTAACTTCTTAACTCCGGGCTAGTACTGAGAATAATTTCTAGTCAGTCAACCCATTATTTAATCATGGTATCTGTATATTATATGGTTTATCTGTACTTTAATAATTATTATTGTATTTTTTTCTTATAAGAGCAACCACCGAGTTTCTTGTTGACTCTTCTCGTTAGGAATTACATGCCGAACCAGTGGTAGATTCACTTGACGATTAAAAACCAATTTAATTTTACAAGTGAAACTTCTTTAGAATCGTTGTGATTTGAAAATTCGATGAAACGAAAAAGCGACACTCAAAAGAGACAAACATATTCATAACAGAATTTAATCTGCGAGAGAACGAGAAATAATACAAGTCATATTTATCTCGTTCTCTCGTAGGCTACTTTTCTGAAGTTTCACTTCTGCCGTGTGTGAATTGCAAACACACACACACATTTTTTAATAAAAAGATATTTAAATTTAAATGAAATAAAGCAACATGGTCATTTAAATATTTGATAGAAAGGTATACCTATCTATATATATATTAATCTCGTGTCACAATGTTTGTCCTCAATGGACTTCTAAACCACTTAACCGATTATAACAAAATTCGCACACCATGTGCAGTTCGATCTAACTTGAGAGATAGGATAGTTTATATTATATAGATTAGGATTATTAGTGCTACCCGTGCGAAGCCGGGGCGGATCGCTATCTATCTATATATATATAAATCTCGTGTCACAATGTTTGTCCTCAATGGACTTCTAAACCACTTAACCGATTATAATAAAATTCGCACACCATGTGCAGTTCGATCTAACTTGAGAGATAGGATAGTTTATATTATATAGATTAGGATTATTAGTGCTACCGGTGCGAAGCCGGGGCGGATCGCTAGTAATCTATATAGATAAATGCCATTTAAGGTTCCAATACTGAATGTTAGCGACTATCGCAATCGCTATCGCAACGTCAACGCGATAATGTTTTAAACACGTAACAAAAGGATAAAGCCGTCTTCCTTCAAGTCCACTCAAAGAAGCTTTAGGTAAAAGCCTACTTTGGTAAGCAGCTTTCGAGTTTCCCTTGGAAAAGTTTGCCTTTCTCATCCTTATTATTTTTCATTGAAAATATCACGATTTCTCTTTTAGAGGAATAGGCCTCAGCGGGACGAGCTGGGGCTTGAAACTTAGATTACTACTTAGCGAGCACGATTCTCACTTAATGCCGTTCTGAATACTGATAGTGATAGTGTATAATAATAAAATATTATAAATGCGAAGTTTGGATGGATGTATGGATGTATGGAGATTCATGCCCCAACAGCTGAATGGAACTGGATGAAATTTGGCACAGAGATAGATTATATTCTGGAATAACACCTTTTATCTCGGAAAATTAAAGAGTTCCCGCGGGAACCAAAAAACCTCAATTCAGGCGGATGAAGTCGCGGGCATTAGCTAGTAGTGTATACGAAGTTATGGAAGAACGCCAAAAAAAGGCGAATTGAGAACCTCCTCCTTTTTTTGAAGTCGGTTAGAAACTTGAGCTAAGCGTACTGCCGTTCACACTATAAGCACTACAATCCAAACTAATATTAAAAACTTTAATGTAAATAAGTTATTTTTTTACTTGGAACTTGGTAGGAAAATGGGAAAAAGGGTGACCAATCAATTTTAAATAATAAACTTTTAAATTTATAAATTTAATAAATTAATAAAAAAAATTAACTCAATAAATTCGTCTCATCCTTCATCACGAAAAGCTTAAAATATGTTTTTCATTTTTATTTATTTTTATTTTGCCGGCTTATTTATAACTTTACTAGCTGATGCCCGCGACTTCGTCCGCGTGGATTGAGGTTTTTCGGTTCCCGCGGGAACTCTTTAATTTTCCGGGATAAAAAGTAGCCTATGTGCTATTCCAGACTATAATCTATCTCTGTGCCAAATTTCATCCAGATCCGTTCATCCGTTGGAGCGTGATTGAGTAACAAACATACATCCATACATCCAAACTTTCGCATTTATAATATTTATTTGATTATTTGATATTTATTTTATATTGGCAATTTGTAAAAATGTCTTCGTTTCTCCATTACTTTTTAGTCAATAACAAAATTGGACAAAATGGTTACAGGATACAGATTATTATTACTTCAAAAATCAGGTTACAAATGGTCGAAAAGACAGGCTTAAAGGGGGTTTGCTTGTGTAAAGCAAGCACCATAAGTACTCCTCCTCCTTCCTTGAAATTATTGTTAAATATCCCGACAGGCCTAGATGATACATACATAAAAATAGTATTATCATGTTGATGCTCGCGCCTATTGCGCCCGCGTTGTTTAAGTTTTATTATTACCGCGGGAACTCCTATGTCCTTCCCTGGGAACAACAGCAAAGCTGGAAGCAACCTATCTATACACCAATTTCATCAAACTTGGTTGATACGATGGGCCGTGGATAAACAGACAAACAGACAGACACACTTTTGCATTTATAAAATTAGCTAAATATAAAAAGCAAAAGGTGACTGACTGATCAGTGAAATTGCTACATGATATGCAGATAGCTATTATGACGTAGACATCTGCTAAGAAAGGATTTTTGAAGATTCAACCCCTAAAGGGGTAAAATAGGGGTTTAAAATTTGTGTAGTCCGCTGACGAAGTCGCGGACATAAGTTAGTTAATTAATATAAACTGGGCTACGCATAATTGAATATTGATTGATTTTATAATTATGATTTATTATGAAGATGATGATTAATTAAAATAGAAAGACAAAAAGGTAAATAAAACCTAACAATGAAATAACTAAACTAGTACCGTAAAAATGTGAAGTATATTCTTGAAGTATTTAATTTAATAAAAAATATCAACTCAGTAAAAACTGATGTAGTAGGTATCTACTTCGATAATTAATATGACTACTGCAAAGATTTTCAAACATGTCTCTTACAAATAAAAAATAAAATAAAATTCGATAAATTTTGTAGGATTTAGATAGATAGATAGATAGATAAACTCTTTATTGCTACACAAGACATAAAAAACACATTAAAAATAAAACAAAACAAAACAAAGTGCGCAAGGGCGGTCTTATCACTAAAAGTGATCTCCTCCAGACAACCCACTAAATAAGAACCTTTATGACAGGAGCGGGATAGTGCAACAATATAGACTGCTATACAATATACTACATAAACTTAATTAAATTAATTAATTTAATTAATCATTTTGCAGGATACTCTTCTAAATTGGATATACTGCCTATATATACATAAATTTTACATGGAAAATATAAAGAACTGGCACTATAAACAAAATATTTTCTTCTGCCGCGAGATTCTGGTATGTAAACCAATAATAGGTAAACACTTTTATGCACAAAAAACAGCATAAACGAGAACTTTAATAGCAAAAGTAGTGAAAAGCAAGGCTTCCGCTAAGTAGTAATATTAATTTACTAGCTGATGCCCGCGACTTCGTCCGCGTGGTTTAAGTTTTTTTCCCCACAGGGGCCCCTTAATTTTCCGGTATAATTCCGGTAGCCTAGGTCACTCTCCAGGTCCTCAACTATATTCATGCAAAAAATCACGTTGACCCGTTGCTCTGTTGCGGCGTAATTGAAGGACAAACTCTCTATATTACGTCCTTGGGGATCGAATTTTCAAAAATGGTGAAACACATACTTCTTCATATTTAACGGAAAGCTCAAATACCAAGTTTCATGGCTTTAATTTGAAAAATGAATGACTTTCATACCAACTTTCAACCCCTATTTTACCCGTTTGGGGGTGGAATTTTGAAAAACTATGACATATTACGTACATATTTATTTTTTACTGAAAGCCAAAATACCAAGTTTCGTTGATATAAATTGAAAAATATCTTGAGAAATGAAGGACTTTCATAGAATTTTTCATCCCCTATTTCACTCCTTTGGACGTCGACTTTTCAAAAATGGTGAAACACGTACTTCTGCATATATAGCTTAAAGCCCAAATGCTAAGTTTCATGGCTATAACTTGAGGAATGAAGGACTTTTATACATACTTTCAACCCCTATTTTACCCCTTTGGGAGTAGAATTTTCAAAAACTGTGAAACACGTATTTCTTAATTTTTTACCGGTAGTTTGTATACCAAGTTTCATGGTATAACTTGAAAAATGACGGACTTTCATACAAACTTTCAACCCCTATTTCACCCCCTTAGAGGTAGAATTTTGAAAAATCCTGCCTTAGTGAGCGCCTACGTCACAAATGTAACCTACTGTCAAAATTTCAAGTTTCTAGCCCCAGCGGTTTAAGCTGTGCGTTGATATATAGGTAAGTCAGTCAGTCAGGACTTTGAATTTTATATATTTAGATTATTATTTTCAAAAAAACAACCGCCGAGTTTCTTTCTGTTTCTCAGTGGTAGAGTCACTTGAGAATTCAAAAGCCCGTCTATATACTTGACATTTTATTTGTATTTTATTTTATTGACATGATAAAAAATCACACTATTTGACATTTTAGAAATAACAAAAGTATGTAAATGTTATTAAGTAATAATAAATTAATGGTAATTGGTATTATGATTTAACATATTTTCTAATTAATTTTTTGTATTATTTTGTAAACTCTTAAAATTTCTTAATATCTATTCAATGAAATGTTATTAAATTATACTTTTATTTGCAATGACAGAAGCATTGATTTACTTTTTTGTAAAGATTAACATAATAATATTTACTTCTTATTTAGGTTGTAATATTGTAAAGATTTTTTTATAAATTGGTAATTGTATTAATTTGGTTTAGGTATTTTACTATTTATGCAAAGATGAGGTATCTACTACTTATGTAGGTGGTAATATTGTTATTTTTTTTTTAATTAAAATTGTATCAACATTTGCCATAATTATTTTTGTCAGTTGTGCATGTTGTTATAACGTATAATAGGTTCAACATTTATCTTGTATTTGTATGCGTTTTATCTATCTATACTAATATTATAAATTCGAAAGTTTGGATGGATGGATGTTTGTTACTCAATCACGCCAGAACGGCTCTGGATGAAATTTGGCACAAAGATAGATTTTAGTCTGGAATAACACATAGGCTTCTTTTTATCCCGGAAAATTTAAAAGTTCCCGCGGGAACGAAAAAACCTCAATCTACGTGGACAAATTCGCGGGCATCAGCTAGTTTATTATTAACAATGTAACTAGTGTATCAACATATAAAATTTACTAGCTGATGCCCGCGACGCCATCCGCGTGGTTTAATGGAATTCCCGCGGGAACTTCTTAATTTTCCGGCATAAAAAGTAGCCTATGTCACTCTCCAGGTCCTCAACTATACCTATGCAAAAATCACGTCGATCCGTTGCTCCGTTGCGGCGTGATTGAAGGACAAAACAACAAACAAACACACTTTCGCATTTATAACATTAGTATGATGGAAAGTGTGTTTATTTGTTGGTTTGGTATTGTTGGTTTTTCCACGCCTCAACGGAGCAACGGATCGACGTGATTTTTGGCATGGGTATAGTTGAGGACGAGAGTGACATAGGCTAATTTTTATCCCGGTAAATTAAGGAGTTCCCGCGGGAATTAAAAAAACTAAAACCACGCGGACATCAGCTAGTAAAGAAATGAAACTTACCAGTGCAGCGTCCGGGTGCTAGTTAGGATACACACACACCGCTGGCAGCGGGCGCGCCGCGCGCCGGGCGCCGCCGCTTTGCTAGACGTCCGCCGGGTCGCGCGTAGGCGGCCGTCTGACGCCCCCCAGCCTCCGCAGCCGCGGGGCGGGCGGCGCACACCGCGCCGGCCGGAGCTACACACAGCTTCGCTTCCGAATACTTCAAGAAAGAAGGGCCTTGGTAGTTAGGTGCAATTTGCTGGCCCGCAGGTTCTCCCGATGTAGTAAAAATGCAAAAATTACTTTATTCAAAGCATATTGTCAAAATGTTTACTCGGGAAGCCTGTGGGTCAACTATGCGAAAAAAGCCATGGACACACTAAGGGTTCAATACAACAATGGTTTCAGGATGCTGTTGGGCTTGCCGCGGTTTTGTTCAGCGTCAGGAATGTTTGTATGTTTGCGAATGAGCGAGCTGATGACTTCTATGCTATAATGCGCAAGAAGCCATCGTCACTGCTGACAAGGCTGCGCTCGGGTACCAACAACATCCTGGACATGTTTGCGAGGAAGATGGACTCACCGATGCTTGAACACCTTATTCAGGTGTTGGTGAGGCCACAATAATGATAAATGTGCTATAATAATTTATAATAATTTTGATAATTTGTGTTTTGTGTTACTATACATTAGTTTTTAAGTAAGTTGTTGTAATACAGACAAGTTGAGCCCCAGTTGCTCGAAATAAAGAACATTTATTTATTTATTTTATTTATTTACTTCCACCACCACCACTACAGCCCGTTAACGTCGACTGGGCACAGGGCTCCACTCTCATAGGAGAGAGGGAATTAGAGCTTACACCCACCATGCTGCTCCGTTGCGGGTTCTCATGTCAGTGCACGGGGGTAAAACACCCGTAAACACACACGCGCGCTCTGATTGAATGAAGTCTGATTGCAGCCAAGCGCTAGCCTATATATTTAAAAAAAAAAACACTACTTTCCTAACTCCGGGCTACTACTGAGAATTTCTAGTCAGAACACCCGAATACTTAATTATGGCCCGACCCGAGACTCGAACCCGGGACCTCGTCGGCCGCAGTCGAACATGCTAACCACTAAACACTAGACCAACGAGGCAGTTACGAGTTCCGAATACTTACTCAGTAAAAATGAAAATTTGCAATGTCTTGGCCGGGTTTCATGTAATCAAATAAATATTATAAATGCGAAAGTTTGGATGGATGTATGGATGTATGGATGTTTGTTACTCAATCACGCCCCGACGGCTGAACGGATCTGGATGAAATTTGGCACAGAGATAGATTATAGTCTGGAATAACACATAGGCCACTTTTTATTCTGGAAAATTAAGGAGTTCCCGCGGGAACCGAAAAACCTCGATCCCCGCGGACGAAGTCGCGGGCATCAGCTAGTAACTCCATAAATATTAATAAGGGAGTAGGTACATGAAAGCAAATCATACTAATATTATAAATGCGAAAGTGTGTTTGTCTGTTGATTTGTCCTTCAGTCACAGAGCAGAACAGAACTTGGTTTTTGCATGGGCATAGTTAAAGATTCGGAGAGTGACAAAGGCTATTTTTTATCCCAGAAAATTAAGAAGTTCCCGTGGAAATTGAAAAACAAACTTATTTTACGCGGTCGAAGTCGCGGGCATCAGCTAGTGAAGTAATAAATGAAATGCACGACCGATTTTGATGATCTCCCTGGCATACTGTTGAGCGCTGGAGTTTTATAGTGGAAGGTCCCGGGTTCGACCCCCGGCAGGGTCAATTTGGGAATTTATAATTTTTGAATTTTCTCTGGTGTCGTCTGGTGGGAGACTTCGGCCGTGGCTACCACCCTACCGGCAAAGACATACCGCCATACGATTTAGCATTCCGGTGGGAATCCGTGTAGAAACTTTTACTATAATAGTAAAAAATTGGTAAATTGTTGTTCTGGTTGCAGAATCAGGTTAAAGTTACCATATAGTAATTTAATGTAATCTACGTAATGTAATATTTATTGTTTACCAAAAAAAAAAGAGCAACTGCTGAGTTTCTTGCCGGCTCTTCTCAGCAGAATCTTCTTTCCGAACCGGTGGTAGAGTCAAAACATGACGTAACATAAGAGACACCTGTATGCCCTACGTGTTTTAAATAAATGAATTGATTTGAATTGTACAATACGATGGGCTTATAAAGACGATACACACACACAATGACGATACACACAATCTATACTAATATTATAAAGAGGTAAAGTTTGTGAGTTTGTGAGGTTGTAGGGGGTAATCTGTAGATCTAATGAACCGATTTCGAAAATTCTGGTACCAATAGAAAGCCAAATTATTATTTAAGCCACATTATACCCGAAAAATTAGAGAGTTCCCGTGGCTATTTAAAAAACTTATTTCACGCGGACGAAGTCGCGGGCATCATCTAGTATTATATAACTAGATGCAGAACCTATGTGGGTAGTTAATAGGATTAACCCTAAATATAACCTTCACGCTATAACAAACTAGCGCTGGAAGAAAGCCTTTATCAGCTCGCGGGTTTTATCGGGCACGTACTGGGACCCTTCCACGCCAATGAAGATGACAAGAATTCGCTTTACATTGATCGTTTTTTACAACGACGCACACTCAAGTCCGTTACAAAATAATCAATGTGTACTAAAATTCAGTTTAAAGCCTCCCTCCTCTTTTTCAGTTGGTATAACACGAAATGTTTTCTTCTTTCAATTATGTTGCGATGGTTGTAAATGAGCGAAATGTTTCTACTTCAATATTTTTTTCGTAAATTAAAATCTACAGCTAAGTTGGATGTTGCTTTAAAACAGCGTCAGTTCTATAATATTACTTCTAAGCGACCGTAAATTTTAAAGAACACTCAGAGATGTAAGTAAGGGGTTTTAATATCTTTTAGTCGATAAAAATTATTTGCCGGCTCAACTTTTTCCGAACCGGTGGTAGAGTCACGACATACACAAGTGGCACAAGATGTCCTACGTGAAATAAATAAATCATTTCATCATTTCATTTCTTGTTGAAGGCTTTTAAGACTGACAGTCGATTGTCAGCAATTCGTGAAAGTTCCTTCTCTCCAAGTGATTTTTTCAATGATACGAACAACCGATGATATATATATTTTATTTATTTCACAAAATTACCAAGTAAGGTTAAAAAGATGTTTCCACGGTGTAATCAAAAACTACTTTCACCGTACACCATACTTACTTCAGGACAAGAGTAAATCGTTTTTTAAGTAAGCCTAATCGTTTCGACGACCTCCGTGGCGCAGTGTGTAGCGCTGTTGCCTTAACGTGCGGAGGTCCCGGGTTCGATCCCCGGCAGGGTCAATTAGGGAATTTATAATTTCTGAATTTTCCATGGTCTGGCCTGGTGGGAGGCTTCGGCCGTGGCTAGTTACAACCCTACCGGCAAAGACGTGCCGCCAAACGATTTAGCGTTCCGGTACGATGCCGTGTAGAAACCGAATAGGGGTATGGGTTTAATATAACTGCCACGCCCCTAACAGGTCAGCCCGCTACCATCTTAGACTGCATCGTCACTTTCCATCACGTGAGATCGCAGTCAAGGGCTAACATGTAGTGAATAAAAAAAAAAGCACGCTATATTCCCAATATTGCTTTTCAATAACAATATTTGCCTCTCTCCTATGAGTATGGAGGCCTGTGCCCAGCAGTGGGACGTTAATGGGCTGTAGTGGTGGTGGGTTTGTGGGATAGATTTGCGCTTGCCAGCAAATCACCACCACCGGTGATTTGCTGGCAAGCGCAAATCTATCTTGGGATAAAAATCGTGTCGTCATATTCGCCTAAAACTTGGGCGGTTCACAATGGAATTTCCCCAAAACCTGTGAAAAACCTATTCAACGAAGTATCACTCAAGGACATCAAGGAGTATAGAATTATTATTTTTGTTTTATTTTTAACTCTATTTGGTTATAGTAAACAGTTGGGAATCGTCCTACGCTACGCTTTCACTCGTAGGCGCGAGGCCCACGTTCAAGCACTTTGGGACCCCAACACCTATCTTTGAAGGTATAGTTCATAGTACTTAGGTAAACATACGGAGAAGCGGACTGAACGAAACTGTATACTTGCGAATCAAAGGTCAATCAGTGCAAGAAATAGGGCACATTCGAGCAATATTCTGATAGTTATGTATACAAAAGTACTAGAACCGTGAAAGCGTGGAATCGAAAAATAATCGATCGGGCGCCGGCCGTCGCGCCACTTCCGCCGCTTCCTGTCGCAAATGCTGTTCCGTTATGTAACTAAATGCCGCAAATAAATATTTACTGACCATTTATATCATACACTATGTGTTAACAAACCAGAAATAAGAAGAATCACAAGAAGTTTGTGAGATGGTGATAATAAAAAAAACCCGGCTGAGTTTGTTGTAGGCTCTTCTCAGACCAGGGCGCCAGTATTAAAATGCCGTAATTGATTATCACCATCATGTCATCATCACTAAGCAAATCGTTATCATTTGACAGCTTTTAAAACGTATTACTCGAACTGTTTATGGAGTTCATACGTGCTTTTTGACGTACAGGCATATCTATGAACTCTTTAAATAGGCCGAATTATACGTTTGACAAACGATTTCGATTTCCTTACACAATAGGAGGGCTGGTTTTTAATATCATTACTACTGAGAAAATCCAGTGAGATACTCGACAGCTCGAACATTTGTCAGTTTATAACCGATTCATGTGATATAGCTCGCTCTAGCAACAGACATAACCCCGGTTGTTTACGTGTAGTATTTTACAAGTAATTTTGCATAATGTCAGTAAATATAAGTTCGTATTGCAATATTGGAACCCCGGTGGGGCACAGCAAATTATTGATGTATTAGACTCTAATAATTAGAGAGACGGCTGCCTTTTTTTAAAAAAAAGTTATTTACTTTGTAATCTATGAGCAAATTTTTGAGTGATTTCACAAAAGCTGTATTACTTTCCAAAGCTTTTATATGGTCTGGAATTTTTTTTTGTTCAGAAAACTAACAGCTACAACAGAATTGGATAGATAAATGAAGAATAAGTATAACGCCAAAATTTTGTTTACACACACATCGGGTTAGGACCGGTACTATGGATATTGGATACTTAGGTTGGAACTGGGAATAATCATATTATTACCAGTTTCATGGGATATAGCTCGCTCTAGTAACAGACATATCCTCGGTTGTTTACGTCTAGTGTGACAGACACGTGCCGGCATTGGTGCTGGAGTGGAGTGGAGTGGAAGAGATAATCCATGATACACCGGAGGTTTACGTTATTACCTTTGAGCTTGTTTACATGTTCACATATTCTATATGCAATATATTATGTTGGTTTGTCTTGCAAATTTTGCTCATTGAAAAACACGAGTAACGTTAATTTATCTGTCATTTTGATCCCTTTCATATTCATTTATTTTTCATATAACCTGCATTGAAAATGCGAGTTACTCAATCACGCCAGAACGGCTGAACGGATCTGGGTGAAATTTGGCACCGAGATAGATTATAGTCTGGAATAACACATACTCCGGAAAATTAAAGAGTTCCCGCGGGAACCAAAAACCTGAATCCACGTGGACGAAGTAGCGGGCATCAGCTAGTATAATATATAATCAAATAAATATTATTATAAATGCGAAAGTTTGTGTGGATGATGGATGTTTGTTACTCAATCACGCTAGAACGGTTGAACGGATCTGGATGAAATTTGATGTAGAATTTTAGTACCTGGAATAACACATGTAGTCTACTTTTTACATCAGAAAATTAAAGAGTTCCCGCGGGAACCAAAAAACCTCAATCCACGCGGAAGTCGCGGGCGTCAGCTAGTAGGATATATGTATAAGAAAATCGATAGATCAAAACAAATCAGAGGCCCAATTGTCTAAGCAAATCCTAATAATTTGACAGCTTAAAACGTATTACTCGATCTGTTTATGGAGTCCATGCATGTTTTTTGACGTGCAGCCATCTATGAACTCCTTAAACAGGTCGAATTATCTTTTTGACAAGCGATTACGATTACGATCACGATTTCCTTACACAATCGGGGGGCAGTACAATACAACAAAGTCATAGCAATGGCAATAATATAGAGCAAGTCGTAGAGGCGTCAAAACAACAACAAAGGACACACCTACGTAGTACGCAGCTACGAGCCGCCTACGCGCTACGCCGTAGTAACACCCACGCTACGCGACTGCGGCCCAGTTGTAGGATATAATGGTGCGACTGACTCGGCTCACAGCTAGCCTCCGAACCCGGTGTTGCTCGATACTATTCCTGATAACATGTAAATCTTTAAACCAAATTAAAATTATTTCCAAAAAAAAAAACCTACTTCCAAAGCCACTAAAGTAAAAAGTCGGGCGAGCCTGACGCGTCAACTTTGTCTATCTTTGTTGTACTCGCCCGACTTCAACATAGAGTGGAAATCAAAATTATTTTTAACTTTACAGTGGCTTTTGGAAGTCGGTTTGTGGAAAGAATTTTTATTTTTAACTTTTTAGTGTACTCATTATTTCAAACTTCAATGATGAAGTTCATGTTCGGTGCCTACAATATCAATAATTGACAAGGAAGGTTTTCTCTCAAAGAAAAAAAGAACGACGACGACGAGTTATTTTTCACGATGCCATTCCGTACTTTGCCAGCGTGTTGGACTTCTGCCAGACCCATCACATTGAAATGATGATGATTCCTTAATGTCTTTTATCTCCAAGTTCAGGTCTTTAGGTAGTTTTGATGAAAGCTTTATTCGACTACAATACAAGTTGGTCCTTGACTGCGATATTATCTGATGATAAATGATGATAGTCTATGATGGTTAGGGGTATAGCATGATACCCCTTACAGGTGTCTACACGGTATCGTACCGGAACGCTAAATTGCTTCTCGGCACGTCTTCGCCGGTAGAATGATGAATGAAATGAAATGAAGCCACCAGGACCGAGAAAGAAGAAGAAAATAAATCAAAAATTATAAATCCCTAATTTGACCCCTAAGGGGGACCGAACCCGGCAATTAAATTCAAATCAATCAATGACCTTCAATCGATCCTGTAATCTCTAGAGGGAATCTACTGTTACTAACCTGTAACGGCATCTACGTAAAGCTTGAGACACACACAACGCGTGACGAAACCTGACCTTACGCAGTGAAAGACACTAGACAAAACACGTATGGGCGAAATTTCCGCGTCAGAGGGGAACAACGCTTTGTCCTACCACAATAGGACATATCCGAACCATGTCATGTCTATTCCGAACCAGTGGTAGATTCACTCTATGATTCATAACCTCATTCTAAGGTTTATTAGAATTAGTATTTTAATTTTAATTATTAATTATATTAATTAAAACGTGTATTTTAATTATAATTAATTAAAACGTGAGTTTGAGTTTGATAGTGTAAGCGCTTCATAAAAAAAGTGAGTGATGTAAACTGTATGTCCAATAGAGATTTTTTGTCGCTGGTTTAAATACTTTTTGCTCTAAAAGCCCGCGATGAACTATTCCAACCCCGTCGCAAACAGACGAGTGCTATAAGTTTAATATAACTATGTATCTGTATGTGGCATCGTAGCTCTTAAACGGATGAATTTATGATTTTTTGTTTGAAAGCTAGCTTGATTGAAAGTGTTCATATGATTCAAGAAAAATTTTTAGCTGTTTGAATATCATCAGCTCTTTTCTAGTCTACGAAGGGGTCTGAGCGATTCAAAATTTGGTATCCTATTGCTTCAATGTGCGTGGATCTTTTTTAATTTTTAATTATGATATTATAAATGCGAAAGTGTGTTTGTTTGTTGGTTAGTTGATTTGTCCTTCAATCACGCTGCAACGGAGAAACGGATCGACGTGATTTTTGGCATGGGTATAGTTGAGGACCTGGAGAGTGACATAGGCTACTTTTTATCCCGGCAAATTAGGGAGTTCCCGTGGGAATCAAAAAACTTATTCCACGCAGACGAAGTCGCGGGCATCAGCTAGTAAATAATTTAAACAACCGTATGAAGACGCAACACTATTATAGTGCGTGCAACAAAGAAGCTTTACTCTGACGCGCCGGTGATAGTAATTATGGCAACTGCCAAGTGCCGCTGTCATACAAAGAATTACGAGATACGTTGCCGTCACGCTTTCTATTTGTTTCAGCCTTTACATGACGTATGATATACTCACCCAAACATAACGCCAGACGAATCGATACATCCATTTGTCAAATCTATTACACCTACAAGTATACATACAGATAAAGGGAGCATTTGTGTGATAGTACCTATCGAGAGAAAGGCTATAGATATATCAATGGAAGGAAATGGAGAAGGCCTTTGTCAGAAGACACACTGGGGATTAAAAATGGATACCGACGGGTGCTTATGTATTATAAGCACCCGTCGGTATCCGTCGGTATTTAATAGAAATTATGTAAAAAAAAATAACAATGTAAACCTCAGTAAATAAAGTCTTTATTTATTTATTTTACCTATCGAGATGGGAAAGTAGAGGCTTAAGTTAAAGTTTTTACGTGAGTAAAACTTGCTTGCGGAAGTGTGTAAGTTATAGATTTTTTTTGTAAAATGTAAACTAATTGAAAAGTCCTTGTGGTGAATAAAAAAAAGTCCTATTACAGTGTAAAGGATTATTTGAAGGCATGGGTATGACAACGAATGAACGAGAAGTTTAATTCGCTATAATCCACCACAGCAGACCAATCTATGTGGTACAGTGCGTGTCCTTCACCAATAGCATGCGAACACCCACCACCCAACAATTCGCACCGGCACCGCACCACACCACACAGATCTTCCAAATCACTCTCTTTTAACGTACGTTTCACTCCGAAACCGGAGCATCTTCAGGAGATGTTGACTCGACAATGCACGATTGTAAAGTGACGAACGTGTGAGAGTGATTTGGAAGATTTGTGTGGTGTGGTGCGGTGCCGGTGCGAATTGCTGGGTAGTGGGTGTTCGCATGCTATTGGTGAAGGACACGCACTGTACCACATAGATTGGTCTGCTGTGGCGGATTATAGCGAATTAAACTTCTCGTTCATTCGTTGTCATGGACTTCCGCAAAGTAACGCCTGCTTCGATTCAATATAGGCATGGGTATGAATTGCTCCAGCGGCTAATTAAGAAATTGTTATAGTAATAAATCTAATTAAGTAAATTACAATATTTGTGAGATGGTGATAATAATAATAAAAAAGACCCGGCTGAGTTTGTTGTGGGCTCTTCTCAGACCAGGGCGCGTTTGGAACCCTCGTAGCTTTAGTTTTAAGATACCGTAGTTAATTATCACCATCACGTCATATACTTTGTTAACGTGACGAAGGTGTACTTTATAGGTACCTATTTTGAATAAATATAGGTACTTTGAGTTTGATTTTGAGTTTGATTTTATTTATTTACATCAGTCTGTCTAATATCTGTCTGTCAGACAGGCACTATTCATGGTATTTACGAAAAGTAAAGAAATCACTTGCGTCCCGGAATCGGACGTTTATCAAAACATCAATACATCAGTCTTAACAGAAATAATACAACTCCAAGAAAACATTTGTTCTTTGAAGTGGCGGCGTAAAAGGGTACTTGACCTTTGACCCAAGTCCCCTCTTTAACGATTGGTTTAGCCGGCTTTATACATGTAGTGTATGTAATACTGGATAATACTCATGGTTTCGTCCGCGTTTATTAATTTTTTTAAAAATTAGCCGATAGCTCCTTGATCTTCCGACAAATTTTATCTTATTGCTGTCCCCGGGATGCGAGATACCTCTTTACCAGATTTCATCAAAATGGCTTAAACGGACGGGCTTTAAAAGCGTAGCACACCGACAGATAGATGGACAGACACACTTTCTCATTTAATATTAGTATGGATGTGAAATATAATGTGGTAGACTCAAAAAGTCTTAAATCATTAGAACGTTTTAAAATTAAGCTTTTATCGTCCGTTGTGAATGTTGAATTTAGTATGACGTCATAAATTTATGCGTACCTACTTATTCTTCTCAGCAAAATACAAAATAACTACGCCATTTTTAGGAGCCCGTCATATTTAGAATGACGTCACTTAGCTTATCGCGCATTACAATCCAAACTAAACGTGTATGTCAAATCAGCTCAATTAAATCAGTTTTAAAATTCAAGCTGTTTGCAAGATTTGATCTAAACAAACCCACAAACAGTGCAAGATTTTTTTATTTTTCTTTATTGCGTGATAGACTTGCGCTTGACGACAATCATGCTTAGTGCAAAGCAATGATGAGGTCTAGGTTGGAACGCGCTTGCCTAGAGAAGATGCCTATTCACTCTTGCCTTGAAGACTCTTGAACCATTAAAAAAATCAACCGTGTTGACATCTATGGTTGACATAAATAGTTGGGAAGATTGACATTAGTATTTTAATTTATTTCTTGATTTTTATTGACTATATTGATTAATGTTTTTAATGTAATTGCCTATTTTCATTGTAATCTAATTGTCTATGATTAAGACTGATGATAATATTACGATTACTAACTTATTATTTTTGCATGCCTATTATGGCGAAACATTGTTACACGACATTCTGTTTAACACCTATTGTAAACATGTTTACGCAAATAAACGAAATTGAAATTGAAATTGAAATTGAAGGTACTTATGTTATATGTGGCAGGAAACACGTGCGCTGGGAGGGTGTTCCACACCCTAGCGGCTCGCATCAGAAACGTCGAGCAAAAACGCTTCGCTAAATAAAAAGCTTGTAAAAATAACCTCTATCTGATGGAAAAGTCCGCACGCGCCGTTTTATTACTGCTGCATACGAGTACATTACTACGACGTTGCATATTATGTTTCGCATACGCCGCGGACATTTTGTCCTGTCCTCTCCGTAAGTAAGAAAAACACCTTATTTACACACAAACAATCATACGCAATTCGTGTTACATATTACAAGTTATTTTTACGGTGTTAGGGCCCGAGGGCCTTATCACTACGAGTGATCTCTTCCAGGCAACCTAAGACTCTACGAACTCTATAAGAGTTAATTATCTATAAGAGTCTATAAGAGGACTCTGTCCGAGGATGAGGAGGCTCTATGTAGTGTGCTTTCGCCCTTAATTTCGGAACGTGCCTCTCAATCAGTCATCACACCTTAATCTCACCACCAAACTCAAATATTTGCAATGCGCCATCATAGGAACTTTCTGAAGTAAACAATTCATTACAAACATCTATTTATTTATTTCAAACGAAAACCAACTCAATTTCCATACAAATAAAGATTTCATCAGTAGCAAATGTGATATGTATCATCGTTAACGTCGAGTTCTAGTTGGTTTTAACACATTCTAAGACTGATAGCACTCAATTTGATAAATCAATGTAATTATAGGGTTTCTTGTTCTCAGAATTAGTAAATACTTTGAAGTTGATCATTGTTTTGCGGTCATTTTGTAGTTGTTTATTTACCTATTCCATTTTCCGTTTTATGATTGTGCAAAACATCAAAATACTTAGCAAATTACTAAGTAATAAACTCATTGTGCAAATTCCAAGACATTAAATTTGTATAATTATGTTAGAACTCTTTAATTTTCTGGGATAAAAAGTAGCCTATGTCCATCCCGGAGTGCTTGTCTCTGTACACAAAATTCAAACCAGTTAAATGCAGACATAGTCGCTTTAATATTCATTTATTTTCCAGAACATGGTATATTATAATATGGTAACATAATATTACAGATGTTACATTGTAACATAGTAAGGTCAGCATGTTCTACCGTCACCGGTGTACAATATTATTAAAGTTAACTACACATTTCATTACTAGATGATTCCAGCGACTTCGTCCGCGTGGACTAAATTTTTTCGACTCCCGCGGGAACTTCTTAATTTTCCGGGATAAAAAGTATAACCGTACCAAATTTCATCAAAATCGGTTGAAAAGGTGGGCTTTGTAGCAGACAGACAGACAGACAGAATCCATACTAATATTATTAAAATATTAGTATGGACTAATCACAAAAATAGTAAATTGTTAAGCATATTTATCTTAATCTAATAAAAATTGGGTAGGTACATAATTTTAATAATAATAAAATCATCCGGTGACAGAAGGGCTGGCTCATTTTTTGCGCAAAGGATCAGCCTGGCTGTCCAGCGCGGAAATGCAGCCAGTATTCTCGCCACTATTCCACGCGGGCATGATTTATATAGTAATTAGGTTAGGCTAGCTAACTTTAATTTCTATTGTATTGTTTTCAATAAAGGTTAAAAAAGTCAGTGAAATAATAATAAATATTATAATCAAGTTAACTAGTCTAAAAATTAAGATATCTCCAATAGAAAGAGATAACTTAATTGGGAACCAAATCTAACAAGTCCTTAAATAAAAATAAGTCGTACTTTACGAAAAAAGAAATACTTACCCTGGAATTCATAAACGTTGGGTAACCAGTCTCTGGCAAAATGCCGTTCACGATTCGCGTAGGACTTGAATGTAGAATCAACCTTTGTTGCAATTCATAAACGTTCGCCAAACAATCTCCTAGCTGAATGGAGAAGAAATGGAGATGTACAGAATATTGTCTATTGATTGACATGTTATCTGTGGAAATTCTCTATGGATGTCACTTTGACGCACTGAGTCACTCAAGTGAACGTCAATGTTTGTTTACAAACAAACATTGACGCGGTTTTCAATTTCCAATGGGGTCCAATTTTAGGGAATAATAGAAAGCAAAGACCGAAGCGAATTCGAAATTTACGTGGTAAAACGCTGACGGACAATACCACTTTGATAGCGGTGATGCACAACTTCATGATTTGTATATCCTGCATAAAGTCAGAGACGGCGAAGGCTGACGGTACATCCTGGGCACGTATAAGAATCGCTCTGGAGCACCTTTGCAAAAATATCGCGAAGATATGTTTGTTCGCAGATAACAAAAGTGCAGCTTACTCTCCATAAACTGAAGTCCAGTAGAACTACTTCAGCTCTTACGAGTACGTTCTAAACTGTTCCGGCATGGTGCAAAGATGTGTTCATCAGTGCAGACTTTTGGCCTGAGGGCATAGTATACCGTCGTTACAGGGAAGCGAGAACAAGAATTCCTTCTGCTTCATAAGACTATAATATACTTATTTTTAGAATAATTGTATTTATAGTATTTTAAGAATTATATTGTATTGTGTTATAATTATGATTAAATATTGTTGCCTGATTTAAATTAATAATTCAATGTTAAGATCAAAGTTATCATGTTCTTGCTTAGTCACTGAAGTAATAGGATACCAAATTTCGAATCTATCAAACCTGTATTGGAAGTTGCTCTCATACTTTCTTCAACATATTATTATGATAATCTGCAAATAGCTGAAGAGATTTTCTTGACTTGAACTTGAACACTTTCGATCAAGTCCTCTAAACCAAAAAAATAAATCAAAATCGGTTCATCCGTTTGGGAGCTACGCTGCCGCAGACAAATACACAGATGCACAAACACGCACACCCTCTTTTAGCGTCGGTAAGTAGGCAAGACTGAAAGACCATGAAGGTACTTATAGAGCTAGTTTTATGGCATTTATACATGGCTTTATATAAAAATTCTATTTTTATTTATGAATGAATAAGTACAGAAAACTACAAAATATTATAATCCATTTAATATTATTTTAACAATTAATACCAGGCTGAAGAAGGATTTCTTGTATTGCTAGCCACTTCCTTTTCGTCTCAAGAAATGCACATATCATATTATGAGGCCATCCAACTAAATGAATTAATCCACGACCTTTATTCTCACTTCTTCAAACCAGAGTGATACAAGATCTTTGCTCAACCTGAGGATAGTAGAACAGCGTATGTTCTGGAATTGCCTTTAGGTACTGCGTAGTACATACATTAACTGTAGTTCCTTTATTTTGCGCTCGATATTATGTATTATTCGTCAACATCCTATGTCCTATGAGATAAGTACAGAGTCATTATAAAAATTTTCTTCTTTCTTGTTTACTTAGTTCTGTATACCATCAATTAGCCTTGCGTCTTTATGTAGGCTGGCCGATTATATGGTATCTTTCAAGAGTCCGTCCTCATGCGGCACTTCTTTCTTCTGGCAATAGTTCATTGCCATCGTTTCAATCCCTCCCCGGCCCACTACTTAAATACTGAGCACGTGCCTCTTCTTAGAACGAGAAGGGTAACTTCCGGAAATACCCGTCTGTATCAGGACAGCATAAATCGTCGTAGTTTTATATGCACTGGCTGTAATTAGCGATTTCATCATCAATGTAAAGCCATCATTCGCTTTACACTACACTTTGGATAATTGGTGGATTTATTGGTTTTACCACAAGTACAAACTTAGAAGAACATGTTGTATAAGACTCAAATCACATTTTTCTTCGATTTTTTATTAAAAATCAAGATTTATTACGTACAAATAGCCCACGAAATACAAAAATAAAGCTATGTCAAACTCATGTCATAGCAAAAGCCTCGTTTGATTGTGTCTGACTCGCGGAAATCGGCGAATCAGTATTCAGTCGCTGCTAGCGACCGAATGGAGAGTCTCTTTCGACTATGAAATGCAAAAGAGAGTCTCTTTCGACTATGAAATGCAAAAAGCTTGAATTCGATACATAGCGCTTGAAACGTCTCGGAAAAGAGCCGTTCAGTCGATTATGAATTCCACTGTTAACGACTTTACCCTGGAATTCATAAACGTTGGGTAACCAGTCTCTGGCAAAATGCCGTTCACGATTCGCGTAGGACTTGAATGTAGAATCAACCTTTGTTGCAATTCATAAACGTTCGCCAGACAATCTCCTAGCTGAATGGAGAAGAAATGGAGATGTACAGAATATTGTCTATTGATTGACATGTTATCTGTGGAAATTCTCTATGGATGTCACTTTGACGCACTGAGTCACTCAAGTGAACGTCAATGTTTGTTTACAAACAAACATTGACGCGGTTTTCAATTTCCATTGGTTTCCAATTTTAGGGAATAATAGAAAGCAAAGACCGAAGCGAATTCGAAATTTACGTGGTAAAACGCTGACGAATAATACCACTTTGATAGCGGTGATGCACAACTTCATGATTTGTATATCCTGCATAAAGTCAGAGACGGCCAAGCTGACGGTACATCCTGGGCACGTATAAGAATCGCTCTGGAGCACCTTTGCAAAAATATCGCGAAGATATGTTTGTTCGCAGATAACAAAAGTGCAGCTTACTCTCCATAAACTGAAGTCCAGTAGAACTACTTCAGCTCTTACGAGTACGTTCTAAACTGTTCCGGCATGGTGCAAAGATGTGTTCATCAGTGCAGACTTTTGGCCTGAGGGCATAGTATACCGTCGTTACAGGGAAGCGAGAACAAGAATTCCTTCTGCTTCATAAGACTATAATATACTTATTTTTAGAATTGTATTTATAGTATTTTATGAATTATATTGTATTGTGTTATAATTATGATTAAATATTGTTGCCTGATTTAAATAAATAATTCAATGTTAAGATCAAAGTTATCATGTTCTTGCTTAGTCACTGAAGTAATAGGATACCAAATTTCGAATCTATCAAACCTGTATTGGTAGTTGCTCTCATACTTTCTTCAACATATTATGATAATCTGCAAATAGCTGAAGAGATTTTCTTGAATCATTGCTAAGAACACTTTCGATCAAGTCCTCTAAACCAAAAAAATAAATCAAAATCGGTTCATCCGTTTGGGAGCTATGCTGCCGCAGACAAATACACAGATGCACAAACACACACACCCTCTTTTAGCGTCGGTAAGTAGTCAAGACTGAAAGACCATGAAGGTACTTATAGAGCTAGTTTTATGGCATTTATACATGGCTTTATATAAAAATTCTATTTTTATTTATGAATGAATAAGTACAGAAAACTACAAAATGTTATAATCCATTTAATATTATTTTAACAATTAATACCAGGCTGAAGAAGGACATCATTCATATTTTTGACTGCTATTATGATTCTTGTATTGCTATCCACTTCCTTTTCGCCTCAAGAAATGCACATATCATATGAGGTCATCCAACCAAATGAATTAATCCACGACCTTTATTCTAACTTCTTCACACAAGATCTTGGCTCAAACTGAGGATAGTAGAACAACGTATGTTCTGGAATTGCCTTTAGGTACTGTGTAGTACATACATTAACTGTAGTTCCTTTATTTTGCGCTCGATATTATGTATTATTCGTCAACATCCTATGTCCTATGAGATAAGTACAGAGTCATTATAAAAATTTTCTTCTTTCTTGTTTACCTAATTCTGTATACCATCAATTAGCCTTTGCGTCTACTAGCCTTGCATCTTTATGTAGGCTGGCCGATTGTGGTATCTTTCAAGAGTCCGTCCTCATGCGGCACTTCTTTCTTCTGGCAATAATTCATAGCCATCGTTTCAATCCCTCCCCGGACCACTATTAAATACTGAGCGCGTGCCTCTTCTTAGAACGAGAAGGGTAACTTTCGGAAATACCCGTCTGTATCAGGACAGCATAAATCGTCGTAGTTTTATATGCACTGGCTGTAATTAGCGATTTCATCATCAATGTAAAGCCATCATTCGCTTTACACTACACTTTGGATAATTGGTGGATTTATTGGTTTTACCACAAGTACAAACTTAGAAGAACATGTTGTATATGACTCAAATCACATTTTTTCTTCGATTTTTTATTAAAAATCAAGATTTATTACGCACAAATAGCCCACAAAATACAAAAATAAAGCTATGTCAAACTCATGTCATAGCAAAAGCCTCGTTTGATTGTGAAATCGGCGAATCAGTATTCAGCCGCTGTTAGCGACCGCATGGAGAGTCTCTTTTGACTATGAAATGCAAAAGAGAGTCTCTTTCGACTATGAAATGCAAAAAGCTTGAATTCGATACATAGCGCTTGAAACGTCTCGGAAAAGAGCCGTTCAGTCGATTATGAATTCCACTGTTAAAGCTTCTTTTAAAAACCATTACACAAACTTCAACAGCTGTAAGCTGAAATTCATTGCAGCAGTCGTTCCGTATTTTCTCAAACTTCTCCTCAGTCCATATTTTTGGAAACTGCAAAGTTTCACGGCGAACAAATGGCACGCGAAACTATCAAGGTGGCTACTGGCTTCTACCATCGCTTAATGTAGTATTATTTCAAAATGACAGTTTTATGTCATGTACCTTGATGTCCCTCTAATAAGGATTATAATCCTATAACACGGTCGTCAACAATATCAAAACCATAAGGCTTTAGTGATGGGAGTATGCTCCCAGAAACTTCGTGGAGACTGGAGATACATTGCATTTTACTTTTTAGCCTTCCGTAGGAGTACGAGGGACCCTGATAATTTCGTCGTCTGTGTGTCACAGGCATTTTGAAAATCAACTAGTTGAAATATGATCCCTCTAAAGAAACCATTTATCGCTACATAGAGGTAAGGCAACAATTGAATATAATTTAAAAATTAAAAATTACTGCCCTGCCATATTGTTTTTAACCGACTTCCAAAAAAGGAGGAGGTTCTCAATTAGGCGCGTATGTTTTTTTTTTTTTTTTAATGTATGTCGGTGCATATCTCCGTGGTTTCTTAACCGATTTGAAAAATTTTTTTTCATTGGTTAGAGGAAGCTCCCGAGGTGGTCGCATAAAAAATTCTGACTCCAAATCCTCAATCCTGATGCTGTAAGTGTAAATCCTCAAAACTAGGGAGTTAGGAAATTTCGATAGTGAATTCATATAGTTGGTATCAAGTCACGTGTATACGATTCAACTCTGAGTCCCAACTCCTCAAGCCTGATGCTTCAGGGTACATAACTCCTGAAAAATAGCGATTTAGGATTTTTTATGTTGAATTCATATTGTAGGTGTCAAGCAACGACTTCATACTTAAACCCAAGTCCCAACTCCTCAACTCTGATGCTGCAGGGTACTGCACTCCTAAGCCGTGCGGATTTAGAGTACCTACACTAAAAAATTAAAATTCTTTTAAAATAAAAATTCTTTCCAAAAAACCGACTTCCAAAGCCACTGTAAAGTAAAAAATAATTTTGATTTCTACACACTATGTTGAAGTCGGGCGAGTATAACAAAGATAGGCAAAGTTGACGCTTCAGCCTCGCCCGACTTCAACATAGTGTGTAGAAATCAAAATTATTTTTTACTTTACAGTGGCTTTGGAAGTCGGTTTTTTGGAAAGAATTTTTGAAGTGAAAACTTCTTTAGCCGCGTTGAGCACTTTTTGGTACTGGGGTAAAATTGTGCATTCGCCGCGTCATCAACATGCTCGCGTTGTTACAAAGACAAAAGGTCTTAAATATAAATATACTACATTCGAAACTAAACTTTAATCCCTTATTGTTAAGGTTTATATTTTAATTTTTCTTTTTTTTATTTAAAAAAAAATATTTAATATTCGTTTTCACTTCTATCGGCAATCCCTATGACTGCCAATTTTTTTTTTAAATTACAGCCTGTTTCACTCGAGAGCATGTAAGGATTCTAACGATACCTACCCCACAGAACCAAATCTGTTCGGGCATTTAGAAGATATGATGGAATAAATAAACTTACAAACATACATGAACCCTGAAAACAATATAATCCTTAATGAATGAACGTGAAGTTTAATTCGCTATAATCCGCCACAGTAGACAAATCTATTATTATTATTATTATTAAACTCTTTATTTGCACCACACAAGAAAATACAAAAACAATGACAAAGGACAAATAATGAAAAAGGACAGGTACAAAAGGCGGCCTTATCGCTAAATAGCGATTTCTTCCAGGCAACCTTAAGATTAGGAAAACGCTAGGAAAATAGAAAGCAGGTGGCTCAAAATTATGCTACATAACAACACATAAACACCAATACACACAAATACATACACATACTATAATACATACATATACTACACATAATATAATACATAAATATTATACTCAAACTTAAATATATATATATATATATCTAAATAAGTACAAATAAATAATATATACATACGCATACATACGATAGAATTATATAAAATAAAATAAAGTCGTCTTCAAATCAAATAACAAACAAACAAAAGACAAATCTATGTGGTACAGTGCGTGTCCTTCACCAATAGCATGCGAACACCCACCACCCAGCAATTCGCACCGGCACAGCACCACACCACACAAATCTTCCAAATCACTCTTCCAAATCAATCTTCAATTTGGAAGATTTGTGTGGTGTGGTGCTGTGGCGGATTATAGCGAATTAAACTTCTCGTTCATTCATTATCATGGACTTCCGCAAAGTAACGCCTGCTTCGATTCAATATTTAAATATAATCCTTTTTTGTTAGAATCTATTTCCCGAACCGGTGGTAGAGTCAAAACATGACGTAACATAAGAGACACCTGTACGTCCTACATGTTTTAAATAAATTGAAATTGAAATTGAAATTTTTAGGCAAACGTGTGTAATGGAGGCGGACCCGGCTCCGGCGAAGTGAGTTAACTAGTAAAAAATAAAAGTGTCAGTGGTCCGTGTATTAGTATAATCTTGCAATTAGCGGCGGCGGTGGGTAAGCCGTGGGTAAGCCGCCCTAATGGAGCGCTCCGCTCCGCCCCGCGCCGCTCAGACCCACTTAATATTGAAATATTATTTTAAAATAACTGCGCACTTTCCAGATTATCTTTGGAAATATTCCACTGCGATTTTCCTTTCTTTGATGTAAAATTTTCCATTACTGAGTTGAATTCTAAGCATGCGATTGAAATGATAAGACTCTTGGAAAGGTTACGTTGTTACTCGCATACCGATGAAGTGTTTTCGTTTGATTTTTAAGATTATTTTTAAAGAAAACCATAAGATTAAAAAATAACTTAAATTAAGAAAGGAAGAAGTAAATAACTGGCCTAGTGGGTGTCAGAACATTTAAAATTCAATAGATCCTTTTGAAAAGCGAATAACTGATTATAATCTATTCTAATATTATAAATTCGAAAGTTTGGATTGATGGATGTATGGATGGATGTTTGTTACTTTTGTTGTTGTCACGCCAGAACAACTGAACGGATCTGGATTTTGGCACCGAGATAGATTATAGTCTGGAATAACACATACTTTTTATCCCGGAAAATTAAAGAGTTCCCGCGGGAACCAAAAAATCTAAATCCACGCGGAAGAAGTCCCGGGCATCAACTAGTTTTATTACACAACCGTCAATCGGTCGTTAAATGATGACGTATTCTAAGATGGTAGCGGGCTTATCTGGTACAGCAAGTATATTAATCATATCCTTCTAATCAACTTCTATACTGCCGTTCGGAACGCTAAGGCGCTTCCAAGTAGTATGATAACTATAGCCATGGCCGCGAAGCCTTCCATCAAACTAGACCAAAGACAATTTTAAAATTATAAATTCCCATATTTCAAACGCATAACTCAATTTGAATTTGGAACGGGTTCAAACTTAGCATTCAAACAATCAATTCAAACTTAGCTTTACATATAACACTGGTACTGGAACTAGTCCACAAAAACAGAAAACTCATGTCCACCATCATGCGGAGAAAACTGTCTTTCTTCGGATATCTGCAAAGAGGAGTCCAACTCTCACTTCCAAGACTAGGTTTTGGAAGGCCCGAAGGATTGCAGGCAAGAGAGTTCCAGGTCGCTAAAAGCGCAAGTTGTTGGACGATATAAGGGAGTGGACAGGGCTTGGAAGCTATTCAAGGCTAAAACATGCAGCTCAACGTAGAGAAGATTTTCGCATGATGACCGCAAAACTTCGGTTTGAAGAAGTCACGCGGTGATGATGATTCAAACAATGGATTCTGCGACTGCGTTGAAATCATTCTACTATGGTCTCTACAAGCGTCGAGACAGGAGATCGTAAGATAGTGTGGCCAATTCTGTATAACACAATCTCTAAACTAAACTAAAATGGCAGCTTTAAATCTAGTTGTGCCTTTCCGTATTGAGTATTATGAAAGGGTTAGCAGTATTTGTAATGCTCTAATTTTAGTTTAGTTTAGAGATTGTGCACTACAGAATCAGCCCTCACGTCCACGTTCATCGGCGTTTCATTCTCTAAAAGGCAACCGTCCATCACTAGGGTCGTCAAAACACAAAATACCGGAAAAGAAAGACCTAGGTGAAGAAAGGTGCGTGGTGGGGTATTACAAACTAGCGTAGCACAAAGTAGGGGTCGCTTTCCCCGGGGCGCGGGCTAAGCCGCTCTAATGGACCGACCCCTCGCCGCCCGCGCGCCACCCCCCGCCACTTGTACCGTATAAAATGCTGGATATCCCCTCGCTATGCGATACTAAACAACGGATATAGGTACTCGATAAGTCGATACTTTATGCATGACCTGAACTACGTGTTCCTAATACGTAGAGCTACAGCAAACATTACAGGAATGTGTTCAGGATCATTTTTCTGATACAAACCGCCAAGGTTTGGAACACCCTCCCAGCGCACGTGTTTCCTGCCACGTAAAACTTAAGTACCTTCAAGAGTGAATAGTCATCTTCTAGGCAAGCGCGTTCCAACTTAGACCTCATCATTGCTTTGCACTAAGCATGATTGTCGTCAAGCGAAAGCCTATTTCGAAATAAAAAACCTCTTTGACGACCTCCGTGGCGCAGTGCTGAGCGCTGTTGCCTTAACGTCCCGTCCCGGGTTCGATCCCCGGCAGGGTCAATTTGGGAATTTATAATTTCTGAATTTTCCAGGATCTGGCCTGGTGGGAGGCTTCGGCCGTGTCTAGTTACCACCCTACCGGCAAAAGACGTGCAGCCAAGAGATTTAGCGTTACGATGCTGTGTAGAAACCGAATAAGGGTATGGGTTTAATATAACTGTCATGCCCCTAACAATTTAGCCCGCTACCATCAGACTCCATCATCACTTACCATCAGGTGAGATCGCAGTCAAGGGCTAACTTATAGTGGATAAAAAAAAACAAAAAAAAACAAAAAAAAAAAATATCGAGCAACCTGAATTCCTTCACTGATATTGCCGTGGCCGGGTTCAGCAAAGGTTCAGCGTCAAAGTAATATAAACCATAACTGCATTGATTTAGAGCTCAATTTCGTGTATCCATTCTTATACGTTAGAGTATCGTACATACCTAAACGTATAAGAATGGGTACATGAAATTGAGCTCTAATTTAATGGTATTATGGTTTATTTACTTTGCCGCAGAACTTTAACGATTTCATCGGCCATTCTTACATGATTGGGGGGATGATAAGTAATTTTTATAACATTGTAGAGTAAAACCGTATTGGAATATTATGAACCTGCATCCCCTGAGCTAGATTTCCACTGTACCACTTTACTTCTCCAGTAAAAACCATCGCGTCTTATTTTCGTAGACACAGGAAACTATTCAATAGTTTGGAACTTTCGTGTCCCTTTATTGTAGTTTCGCACTGCTAGGGTGACCATGGAAACAAACTATAAATAAGTCTTAAAACATTATAAACATTTTTAAAAACATGCGTTTATCATCCGCCATATTGAATTTAGTGTGATGTCATTTTATTTTTCGTATTCTTCTCAGCAAATCCGTTTAATTGATACCAATATCATGGGGGTCATTACAGTGACCCTGGCTGTAATTTTTTGAAAAATATTCAGTTTATTGAATGGGTTGTCTGGAGAATCACCTGGTCTGGTATCACTTTTAGTGATAAAACCGCCCTTGCGCACTTTGTTTCCTGTACTTTTAAAGTGTTTACCTTATATATATTTTGTTTGTGTGGCAATAAAGAATTTATCTATCTTTTTGGCACGGGAGTAGTGTTTTTTTTAATTTGTTTTTTTATTAAAGCTGGTTCAATAGTTTTGTTAGCCTCTAAAATCCTCCGTATTAGTCCTAATTCTATAAATCCGAGATACTACAAAAGTATGGTGTCCCACGCAACAGTCCTCACGACCCGATCGTTTAATGGAGTTGACACAGTCTCCAGTTCGGAAGTGCTCGCGATCCAAAATCTACACGATATAATTTAAGCTAAGAGAAGTTTCAGGGTGGTGTACCGTGTACTCTCCTTAGTAGTTCTTAGTTGCATCCAATACTTTGCGATCCTGAGACGCCTTACACCACAGAATAGATAATAGTGATCTATACTTTTATACTTAATATTATAAATGCGAAAGTTTGGATAAATGGATGGACCGATGTTTGTTCAATCACGCCATAACGGCTGAACGGATCTGGATGAAATTAGGCACAAAGTCAGATTATAGTTTGGATTATACCTTTAAAATATCTTATTCAGTATTTCTACTTTTTATAAATGCAAAAGTTCGTAATGGTTTGTCAACTTGTCCTTCAATCACGCCGCAACACGGCAACAGATCGACGCGACGTTTTGTAGTTGTTGAAGACTTGGAGAGTGATAGGTATAGTGCTATATTTCATGCAGGAAAATTAAGAGTTCCCACGGAAGTTTAAAAATCTAAATCCATGCGAAATCGGTATCATCTAGTAACATGTAAATGTTAATAAAGATTCTTTAGAAAACTCAAGGATGTACCTATGCCCATTACATTCAACCCTAGTGATCAGAGGTAGCTAGCTAACTTCCTCTGATCACTACACTAGCGGCACGCTATGATGGCCGGTTTGACACATTACAATAGTTATGTGGAATGTCAATTTATTCTCGAACAAAAAACAATTAAGTTTTTTTAAATTTATGAATCTCTGCACATCACTATCGTCAATAAAGTAATACAATTATTTCCTTCAAAGTCGTTATCAATTAATACGGAACGTTTGTCCAACCGGCCATCATAGCGTGCCGCTAGTATAGGGTTGAATACACTCGATATTGAATTTAGTTTTAGTATACACTTAGAACTTGTATAGGATTACTGCACCCGTTCAGTCGTCGCGTCGACTCGTCACACAATAGCGATTAAAACTTCAATATCCTCCACTGTTTACGATTGTTTCTCGTAAAAACTTTACTACGGCTTACAACTACAGCTACAAGACGTAGACTACTTACTACAACTAATATACCTACTTACTACAAGGACGAAACGAGTGAACAAGCAATACGCAAGTTATTGATTCTAGATTTATCTAGAGAACCAAATTGGGAATACCTAAAAAACACAACTACAAGGCCCTTTGGGGCCTCCTAGCGCGACTGTAATGACTTTGTTTATTTTACTTTTTATCCCCGAAAATCGCGAAATGTCGCGGGCTAGGTAGGTCTCGGTCGACCGACTGTATTCAGTTTATCTTTAGGTTGTGTGTGTTAGTTTGTTTCATCATCTTCATCTGTCTCGAAAATCTAATGATTATAGCTTGTTCGACTGCGGTCTTGGATTTGATTCTCAGGCAGGGCGAAAACTGTGGTATTGGGTGTTTCTGTCAAAAAATTAACTTTACTAGCCCGGATTCAGGGAGTTAGTCAGACCCCTGTGTCTCGGAGATCATCGGTCCTGCATCTGAACTCTCTCCGGTCGTGTCGGATTTTCCGTCCCATCAAGCTATGAAAGTCAGGAAATAGTGCGTGAGTGCACCTGTGTTCGCACACACATTTGGGCACAGTAATATCTGCTTCCTGTTTTGCCACGACAAACATCAATGTGCTTTCACCTTTTATGTGTGAAAAGCAGGTAAGTTTCCCCGTCGCAAGCTTTAACGAGATTTGCTTAAAAGTTAAATCTTGCATTCATCTTCCGCTTATTAAAACTTGAACTGCACGAGCGGAGCTAAGTTGATATTCGTATCAGCGAGTTTACTTTACTGCACACTAATAACCCAACTTTATGTTAACACGTGGATAAGATATTCTAATAGACAGATAGGAAAAAGCATTGAGTTAAACCAAAGCGGCCGTTTGGCTATTTTTTTGCTTATTAATAATTATTTACCCACTAAGAGGTGCGCATCTAAAATCAGCCCTGTAGTTTTCCAGAAAAATGATAACAATTAGTAGTAAAAAATAAAAAAAAAATTGGCAGTCATAGGGACTGCTGATAGAAGTGAAAATGTTTTTTTTTTAAATTATTTTAAGCATAAACCTTAAAACTAATGTATTAAAGTTTAATTACGAATGTATCTAGTATATTTATATTTAAGACCTTTTGTCTTCGTAACAACGCGAGCATGTCGGTGACGGTGACGCGAATCCACAAGTTTACCCCCTACCAAAAAGTGATCAACGTGGCTAAAGAAGCTTTCACTTCAAAAATCACGATTGCAACGCCCTCAGATAAAACGCTGTACCTATTATCCGTGATAAATGGGACAAAGCATCAGAGAAAACACGGTTTGACTTTTAAAATAGGCTTTTTGGGTATTTTTTGTTTAGCACATTCAATGATAAACGCATTCTCGTTGACGTGGATTAATTAGCCTATATCCGTCTTCGGGATACAAGCTATCTCCGTACAGAATTGAGTCAAAATCGGTCAATTGTTAGGCCTTGAAAAGGTCATTAATATAATTTACTATTTATTTACCAAACAATAGCATACCTACTTGGCTCATCACCTCATAATAGTTGACACCATAGAGGTCTAATATAATGGTTGACACTCTTGCGTAATGCCTCTACAAGCCCCATTAATTCATTGATTAACTTAATGTTTTTTTTTCAAGCATTGCAAGGATTTAATATTAATACATTTTGCCAATACTATCTACAATCTATGCGTTACTCTCTTTACTATATACTAGCGTCGGCAAGAGTCGGCGTCACAACTAGATTCAAAATTCAAAATTCAAATGTTTTTTATTCAAATAAACTTTTACAAGTACTTTTGAATCGTCAAGTGAATCTACCACTGGTTCGGAATGCCATTCCTACCGAGAAGAACCAGCAAGAAACTCGGTGGTTGCTCTTTTTAGATAATTCATTTACAATTTATCATTATAACTTATATCAATGTGTAGGTACATAATTAACCGCTGTCCTTAGCATTGCTGGAGCGATCAAATCCAGGCTCCTCTATCATTTACATAATCTTCAATAGTATAATAAGCTTTTTTCAGGAGCATACTTTTAATGGATTTCATAAACTTGTGTATAGGCAAGTTTAAAATAGGTTGTGGAATTTTGTTATAGAAAAGAATGCTCATTCCCACGAATGACTTGCTGACTTTTTTGAGGCGGAGCGATGGAGTCACGAGCCTATTACGGCCTCTAGTTTGCCTATCGTGCAGATCGCGTATTTTTTTGTAATTATGGATGTGCTGTTTTACAAAAATTATATTACTGTAAATATATTGCGAGGCTACTGTTAGAATACCAATTTCTTTAAATTTCTCTCTAAGGGAATCACGCGGTGATGAACTTGTAGGTGCGCGTGTTCTTTAACTTATAATCACCTGTTCCTTTGAAACTGTAGCAGTTTCAAAGACATCCTTCGAGAGAAGTGTATCATCATCCGATAAGCAGGCACAGCGGAAATACGAAGTGTATCCCCATCCGATAAGCAGGCACAGTGGAAATACGAAGTGTATCCCCATCCGATAGCGGAAATACGTAAAAATTGGAGCAATTCCTAACGATTTTTGCGTTTTAAACTGGTATAATTTCTGTTACCCACGGAAGGAAGTGATTTCCGCGATACAGGGAATCCTAGTGCGGAAACCACTGTCCCACTTACTAATGTAATTATTTCTGTCTTATGATACTTTATCTGAATAAATCTGAGTCTAAATAAAAAAGTGGTACTAGGCTACTAGTGGTAAAGGCGTTCGACCTCCTTGTTCAGGTTGTGCGAGGTTCAATCCCAGGGCATGTACCCCAGTGACCATTCTATCCAGCTCATGGGCCCATGGTTATTGGAGTAAAGTCTATTTTTACGTGCACGAACAGTACTCAGGACCGACTAGTTTTTGCTATGCATACCTACCTCTTACTGCAACTGATATTATAATAGAGTTTTTATTCCAGAAGATCAACGATATCATGAAAGATTGTTTCAAAACCTTAAGGCCTAATCCTTAATACTAATCTTAATCCTCAATACTAATATTATACATAAATGCGAAATTGTTTGTCTGTCTGTTTGCTACGCTTTTACGGCTCATCTTTTCAACTCAAAGATGAAAAGGTAGGTTTCACCCCGGGGAAGAACATAGGCTACTTTTTATCCTGCAAAACCTAAGAGTTCCAAAAGAGAATCAAAAAACATTAATTCACGCGGATGAAGTTGCGGGCATCATCTAGTTAGGTATAATTGCGAAAGTGTGTCTGTCTGACGGCTCATCTTTTCAACCGATTTTGTTGAAATTTGGTATATACATAGGTTACATCCCGGGAAAGAACATAATATGCTACTTTTTATCCCGAAAAATTAAAGAGTTCCCTCGGGAACCAAAAAACTTAATCCACGCGGATGAAGTCGCGGGCATCATCAAGTTATGTAACTTTTTAGTATGAAAATCAAACAGGATTTTACCCAAAGGCAAGTACTCGTAGATGAAAGGAACATGGAACACAATACTACTTTTTCTCTTTTTCAAGCAATGGTAAGCCAATTGGAAATCGATGGTAACTGGGTCGTTAGAACAGAATGGCGCATCAATACAGCTACTCGCATAGGATTGTGCATTTCTCAATCGTTGATCGAATTCAAGCCTCGAAACACGAATAACGAATACGTAGATAAACTTCATGTATGTAAGCTCAAGTTCACCTAAGCATCTACAGCTCTGCCAAATTATTATTAAAAAATGCCTGCAGCCTGTGTTTTAATTCAGGGCATAAGCTACTTCCAATCAAAATTTCAGCCAAATCGGAAACAAGCATCCATTAGAAGCAGGCGTTACTTTGCGGAAGTCTATGACAATGAAAAAACTAGAAGTTTAATTCGCTATAATCCGCAACAAAAGGTAAATCTATGTGGTACAGTGCGTATCTTGCACTTGCAGCCCGCGATATTCACCACACCGCATTAATCTTCCAAAATACTCTCAACGTACGTTTCACTCCGATACCGGAGCATCTTCAAATGTTGACTCTACAATGCTGAATGCACGATTGTAAAGACGTGCATTGTAGAGTCAACATCTCTAGGATGCTAGTGCAAGATACGCACTGTATCACATAGATGTACCTTCTGTTGCGGATCATAGCGAATTAATCTTCTAGTTTTTTCATTGTCATAGACTTCCGCAAAGTAACGCCTGCTTCTATCCAAAACATCCAAACGTACTTTCACATTTTATAATATTATTAGGATTGAAATTTCATAAATAAAACTTTTGTGGAATTTTTTATACTTAATTAGTATTTAAATATCGGTTACAGGAATGTACATGGTACTGGTAGGAACAGTAATTTAAGTTTCATCAGCAGCGGTTGATTTAAATTCAAGGGACATAATTTTCTGTGAGAGTCCCCAAGGCTGGTAACAGGAACCCGGTACAAATTGCTGACGCGGACTAAATCTTAAGCGATTGCTTTGTTTAAAACCCATACAAAACTAGGTGATGATTTCGACTTCGTCTGAAAGAAAGAAAAGAAAGAAAGAAAAAGCGTTTATTTGGAACCACAATACTTATTATAGTAGAGAGACATGAGACAGAAATATGAGTTGTGTGATCCCAAAATGGACTCTACTCAGCATTTTGCTATGACTGTGGTTCGAGCACAGGCACAGCGCTGGTCTTCCGTGGATCCACAAGTCTGCAAGGATTTATGTTTTCAAAATATCGTGGGAATTCTTGGTTTTTTCGGGGTAAATGTGTAACACACAAATCTCTCAAATTTCGAGGTAATTTGTGTGGAAGCTCCGTGAAAAATTGATAGACAGACGAGCACACTTTCGCATTAGTGTTGTTATAGGTACGTTCAATCGGTGAGTAGTGTTGGATTACCTCCATGCCCTGTCTCTATGGCTCTATAGAGTGACAGCACCGTTGAGAACGCTTGGAGAGAGATCGAGGTGCCGTGTAATGGTAAGATGGCAGCCGTGTTTGTGAGATGAAATAAGGAATCCATACTAATATTATAAATGCGAAAGTCTGCTGTCTGTATGTCTGCTACGCTTTCACGACTCCCCCGTTCAACTGATTTTGATGAAATTTGGTACAGGGGTAGGTTGACTTGTATCCCGGGGAAGGACATAGGTTACTTTTTATCCCGGATAATTTAGGTAAGAGTTCCCGCGGGAATCACCAGTGTAGTAGCTATTAGTAGTAGCTATATATAGGAGCTTCTGGCTCACTTTTCGTAGTGGCGCCACCTGGCGGCGAGTAGCGGGGGCTTCTGGACCACGGTGCGCTAACGTCATCGGAGCTATTTAGCGTTACGTGGCGTTACCTAGCGGCGAGATCCGGGTCGGGGCTTTGACCTACAGGGGGCGCCTAGGTAGTGCCTCGGACCGCAGGCCGCGGCGAGTCACCGCGTGCGCAAACCTGTCGATACCTGCAGCTGTACTCCAAAGTCCAGAGCACGTTATAATATTATATTCCCAATTTAGATTTAACTTTTTTATTTTCCTACGATAACAAGTTGCGACATACCTACTTATTTATCGCCAGAGGGACGCCTGTGAGACTAGGGTTGCCGGCTTTTCTTTTTAGGTAGGTACAATAAATATTTATACTCTAAACCTTACTTAATAAGCAATTTTACTTTTATTTTTAACTAGCTGATGCCCGCGACTTCGTCCGCGTGGTTTGGCGGGACCCTCGAACCCGATTGCAGCGCCCCCTACCGGGTCCAATTGTGAATAAAAACCATCCCGGGGTCCAGACAAACCCAACAAAAAAAGAATTAGCGAAATTGGTCCAGCCGTGTCCCGCCCTGAACCTCGAACCCGATTGCAGCGCCCCCTACCGGGTCCAATTGTGAATATAAACCATCCCGGCGTCCAGACAAACCCAACAATAAAAGAATTAGCGATATTGGTCCGGCCGTTCACGCGTGATGCCGTGACCAAGGGAAATAGGGATTCATTTTTATATTATACCCCTATTTCACCCCTTCGGGCGTGGAATTTTGAAAAACTGTGAGACACATATGTTTTCATTTTCTACCCGCAGCTCATATATCAAGTTTCATGACTATAACTTGAGAAATTAAGGACTTTCATACAAACTTTTAACCCCTATTTCACCCCTTTGGGGGTAGAATTTCGGGATAAAAAGTATCCCATGTCCTACCTCGTAGTATGGGCTCAAATCGTGCCAAGTTTCGTTTGAATTCATTCAGTAGTTTCGGCGTGATGCGCGGCCAAGATACAGACAGACAGACAGACAGACAGACAGACAGACAGACAGACAAAAATGAAAAAAATTACAGATTTGGCTTCAGTATCGAATAAAGAGTGGCCTCCAAAAAAAATTTTCAAAATATCTTCAATGTACAGAATTGGACCTGTTACAGTTTTATTATAAGTATAGATAATAGCTTCTTAATACAATTAAATTGTAAAACACCATCAATTCAATTTAAATTTCAGATTTTATACTTGTCCCATTTTGCTTATCTTTCCATTTCATAATCATCACATATTATACTCTCTGTAAAAATAATAATCTACATATTAAATATTATTTTTTGTAATTAATAATATAACTCCATTTTTAGTCACTTATAAGTATAGCTATGTTAGCAACGCCCTGACAGGGCCTCATGTCCATGTACTTAATGATTAATATTATGTACTAGCTGATGCCCGCGACTTCGTCCGCGTGGATTGAGGTTTTTCGGTTCCCGCGGGAACTCTTTAATTTTCCGGGATAAAAAGTAGCCTATGTGCTATTCCAGACTATAATCTATCTCTGTGCCAAATTTCATCCAGATCCGTTCATCCGTTGGAGCGTGATTGAGTAACAAACATACATCCATACATCCAAACTTTCGCATTTATAATATTTATTATTTGATAAGCAAGTAAGGCAACATACCTACATCTAAATAAATAAATGACTAGTCAAATAAAATAATACCTTCGCATAATATTATATAGTAAGGTTAGCAACCCTAGATGCCCTCTGCCCTCCCAATTTTTTTCCAGATAATAACATGTTAATTATAATGGCTATTAAATAACCGAAGAGCTGGCGACGAGAATTGGATTAAACATCTACTACAGTTCGAACACATTACTAAAGATGTTCTCTTCCATCATACTAATGTTGGTTGGTCCGTCAATCACGCCGCAACGGAGCAACGGATCGACGTGATTTTTGGCAAGGGTATAGTTGAGGACCTGGAGAGTGACATAGGCTACTTTTTATCTCGGAAAATTAAGGAGTTCCCGTGGGAATTTAAAAAACTTATTCCACGCGGACGAAGTCGCGGGCATCAACTAATATTAGCTACTAGCTAGTATGAGCTAGTATAGTAGTAGGTACTACTTTTTTGCCCGTCCTCTAAGATTTAATTTTGTAAACTAACCAAGTTTTGTTCCCAGCTCCTCAACTATATGTATGTGCCATGTGGTTTCTTCTTATCTATTCTCTATAAAAACCCTCCCATTCTATTAAACAACTCATTCGGTTGCCAGTCGCCACTACGAGAAGTAGTTGCTCGTGTTGATTTCATCTATACTGCAAGTGTTATATTTTTTTGATATTTAAGTAATTATTACAATTAAAAATTTAAACAATGTATTCAAATAATTGCAAAAATGCAAAGACTGCCCTGGCACAATTAAATATGCAGGGCAATAGAACTTTGAAGAAACTTGGAGATTTAGTGACCAATAAACCATATAAGACTGTGGAAGCAAGGAAGACTATGCAGACGGTGGTGCATTTGGAGAATGGGGATATAGTGACATTGCCATCACGAATTAATTATTTAAATGATGATGTTTCAAGAGAAGTGAAATTCTACGAATGTCCCTTTTGTAGTGTACATGTAGCTAGTAACCAATTGATTGTTCATTCAGGAACAAAACGTCACAAGTTGTTATGTGAACAAAACGATGGTGGTGATTATTTTACGTATGTTGTGCATTCAGCTTTCAAATGTAGAATTATAAGTTATCGAATTAACAGTTCATCGAATGTATTAAACCTGGAATTGTGCTTGAAAAGTGTTGGTGATAAGGTGAAAGAATTATTAAAAATGGAAATCGGATCAAATCAGCATATCAAGGTAAATTTAGAACTTTTCTGTACATATGTGATAACAAAAGGAGTCGATGAAGTGATTAAAGATTTAAAATCATTCAACACTAAAAATGTTCATCTGCAACTTTCATCGGATTTATCTTCTTACTATGATGAAATCTGTTCCAAAATTATGAAGAAATGTGACGAGTTTCAAGAAAGAGACAGCGGGTGGGCCTTGGAGAAAATTGAATTTTTAGACATTAATATAAACAAATACGTTCCTTTAAAGGGTGGCTCCTACCTTCCGCTTCCAGATTGGATAAAGCGTAAACACGCGTGTATAAATGTGAAGAACAAGGACAATGCGTGCTTTTTTTGGGCTGTAGCAAGCGCTCTGTACTCAGCCGACTCTAACGCGGATCGTGTATCATCTTACCCACGTTATGAGAGCGTATTCAAAACAGCCGGAATTGATTTACCAGTATCTGTCAATGGAATCAAACGCTTCGAAGTGATGAATCAAATTAATGTAAATGTATATGGTGTTGAAAATGATAAATTCAAAAAGATTACACCCATGTATATATCAGAGATGAAAACATATGATCGTCATGTAAATTTATTATTTTTAGAGGATGTTAAACATAGTGATAAATCCCATTATTGTTGGATAAAAAACATCTCTCGTCTGATACGCTCTCAAATTACAAACAGTAAGAATAAAATGTTTTTCTGTTATAGTTGCTTGCAAAATTTCACAAGCGATAGTAAACTTCAACGTCATAAGATTTTAGGCTGTCAAAATACTTCGATAGAAGTACCATCTGTCGATAACAAGAATTTGAGATTCAATAATTATAGTCATCAACTGCCAGTACCATTTGTTATATATGCTGATTTTGAATCGATTTTAAGTCCCCTCAAAACGGATGAAATGAAAAACACATATTATTCTCATGAACATATCCCTTGTGGTTTCGCATATTACATACATTGTAATTATAATGACTCATTATCGAAATTCATTTCATATCGTGGTGAGGATTGTGTTGAAAAGTTTGTAGACAATATTTATTCAGACGCAAGTCAAATTGCTGATATTTATTCAAAAAAACTACCGTATGAGAGAAATGAAAATGCAATACTGATGCTAAACACGTCCTCTCACTGTCATATTTGTGAACAACAATTCCTATCAACAGATCAAAAGGTGATCGATCATTGTCATCTAACGGGAAAAATTAGAGGTGCAGCACATCAGCAGTGTAATTTAAAATACTCTATGCCTAATTACATTCCTATATTTTTTCATAATTTAAGTGGATACGATAGTCACTTATTCATTAAAGAGTTAGCTGCAAGAGGTGGTAAGCGTATTGAATGCATACCACTACATAAGGAAAAGTATATTTCATTTAGTCAAAAGTTATGTTTTAAAGATAAAAACGATGGCAGCCCTACTGCAGAGATCACCATACGTTTCGTTGATTCTTTTAAATTCATGTCCACAAGTTTAGATAAACTGGTGAAAAATTTATCTTCTACTCAATTTCAAATATTATCTCAACACTTTTCAGATTTCGAACAATTTAGACTTTTAACGCGAAAAGGTGTTTTCCCATACGAATACGTTGACTGTTGGGCTAAGCTTGAAGATAAATCATTACCCGACCAACGTTATTTTTATAGCGAGTTAACACAATCACATATTTCTGATAGTGATTACATGCACGCGCAAACGGTATGGAACAAATTCAATTTGAAAACCTTGGGTGAATACTGCGATTTATATCTCAAGACTGATGTGCTATTGCTGGCTGAGGTTTTTGAAAATTTTCGTAATATTTGCTTAAGCTCATATAAACTAGATCCTTGTAGATATCTCACAGCGCCCGGTCTTTCATGGGATGCCATGTTAAGACAAACGGGTGAGAATCTTGAACTTCTAACCGATTATGAAATCATTCAATTCTTACAATCCGGCATCCGAGGCGGCATTAGTCAAGTTTCCAAAAGATATGCTAAGGCCAACAATAGCTTTTCTAATCCAGACACATACAATCCCACGCATGATGACAATTTTATCGTGTACTTGGATGTCAACAATTTATATGGTCATGCTATGAGTCAATACCTACCGCATGGCAACTTTGGCTGGCTACCGAGCACTAACATCAGTTCATTCGATATATCAGCACAACGTCCTGATTCAGATATGGGTTATATTTTGGAAGTGGACTTGGAGTATCCACAGTCTCTACACGATCTACATAATGACTATCCATTTTGTGCTGAAACAAAAATACCACCTAACGGTAAAGATAAAAAGCTTTTACTCACTCTCAACAACAAACAAAATTACATAATCCACTATATGAATTTGAAGCAGTGTGTAGAATATGGTTTAATTTGTAAAAAAATTCACAGAATCTTATCGTTTGAGCAATCCGCTTGGCTGAAGCCCTATATAGATTTAAATACTGAGAAAAGAACGTTAGCGAACAACTCCTTTGAAAAAGACTTCTATAAGCTCATGAACAACTCGATTTTCGGTAAAACTATAGAAAATGTAGCAAAACGGGTTGATGTAAAACTTTGTAATATGTGGAGTGATGTAAAAACAAAGACTAAATGTAATTATGGCGCCGAGAGATACATTGCTCGACCCAATTTTCATAGTTGTACGATATTCTCCGAAGATTTTATAGCAGTGCAAATGAAAAAAACGAAAATATTGTACAATAAGCCAATCTACGTCGGTTTTACTGTACTAGAACTTTCCAAACATGTCATGTATAATTTTCATTACTCCTATATGATGACTAAATACAAAGATAATGTACAATTACTTTACACGGACACCGACTCATTTATATATCAAATAAAAACCACAAATTTTTATGAAGACATTAGATGTGATTTAGAGGCTAGATTTGACACCTCTGATTTCCCCGAGAACAATGTTTATAATCTTCCTTTAGTCAATAAAAAGGTAGTTGGTCTCATGAAAGATGAAAGCAATGGTTGTATCATCGAAGAGTATATAGGATTACGTTCTAAAATGTACAGTTATGTTTTACAAGGTGATTTGACTGTAAAGAAAAACAAAGGCACCTCTGCCGCTATTGTAAGGAAATTAAATTTTGAAAATTATAGGAAAGCTCTAGATTGTAACTATGTAAGATATGATAACATGTCCACATTCACTAGTGATAAGCATAATGTATATACACAAATTAAAAGAAAAAAAGTACTCTCAAGCGATGATGATAAGAGATATATCACCGAGGACAATGTAAACACATTAGCTTGGGGGCATTATAAAATTAAATAAAAGAGATCGGCTGTCGTTTGAGGGAAAAGTGCTGTGACCCATGTTCTGGTTCCTGCCTGGTTCAAAGGTTATCCATCGCCATTCAGCGTGGCAATGCTGCAAGCTAGATGGGTACCTTTGGCCCAGGGGCAACCAGGGGTGGTCTTTTTGATTAGAGTTTTATTTTTATTTTTATTGTTAGTAGGTATATAAGAATTTGTTTTAAATTTATTTTATTATTTTATTTATTTTATTATTTTATTTATTTTATTTTTTTACATTTTTTTTTTATTTTTTTTTATTTATTTTATTTAGATTTTAGCATTTTAATGTATTAAATTAATAAAAAATATATTGTTATAAAACAGCTTTTTATTTTTTCCCCCATTTCTATTGACCTCAGAACATCATTTTAACGTTTTAGACTTTAGATATGCACATTGACTGCACCACTAATTGGTATGTTTCGCCCAAGGCTCATCAGTATCCTCCCAATCCTTTAAGCCTCCACCACAATGGAAACATAATGTCATGTATCCTCGGCAAGTGTAAAAGAAACCGGCTTCGGAAAGGTCATCCGGTCTATGTCGCATACGCCAAGGCCAGTTTTAGAAAGTGAGCAATCGTTTCGATTTGGAACCATTCTAAAGATTGAGTATCGAGGTCCAACATCAAAAATATTAACTTCTCTTTCACTTGTTGATTACTGTTTCACGCAAAGCCATTACATCTCTCCCCACCTCCACCGTTTCCTTGTCATCAAGATCCTAGTAGGTAATACGACGACTCCAATAGCGTACTCGATTTTATATTTTATGACACGTACTAGCTGATGCCCGCGACTTCGTCCGCGTGGTGCAAGTTCTTTTAAATTCCCGTGGGAACTCCATAATTTTCTGGAATCAGGTCCTCAACTATACCCATGCCAAAAATCACGTCGATCCGTTGCTCCGTTGCTGCATGATTGAAGGACAAACCAACAAACAAACACACTTTCGCATTTATAATAAGTATTTGTATGATTATTCCCATTGAAGAGTACCATAAACTGATACAATTGTAATAAAATATAATATTAATTATTATCGTATAGGATTTCATCACCTACCTACTTATACAATGATCGTTAATGATAGATTAGAGGCCCATGCCACGATATTACCGTGCCCATGCGGTGTGCGTCGCCGCGGGGAGTCATCCAAATCAGTATATTATTTTTAAATCACGAATGCTAGATAACACATAGCCCCGGTGACGCTGGCGTTCGTTTTCGATCAACTATGTATGTATTCATAGTTTACAGTACAAGAACAATTATTTAGGTACATTAAAATAAAACTAAAAGCGTGAAGCATGCCATTCTTGGTGTGTGTGTGTGTGTGTGTGTGTGTGTGTGTGTGAGAGTGCGTGCGTGTGTGTTTGTTTGTTTGTGTACTAGTGTAATGTATTTAGGTAACTAATATGTATTGAAAATCGATATAAATATGTATTTAGACCCGGTGAAGCAGGCGTCAGCGCCCTCTGCTGCGCGCCGTGTGTGTTAGAGTGTGCATGCGTGTGTGTTTGTTTGTTTATACTAGTGTAATGTATTTAGGTAACTAATATGTATTGAAAATCGATATAAATATTTATTTAGACCCGGTGAAGCAGGCGTCAGCGCCCTCTGCTGCGCGCCGTGTGTGTTAGAGTGTGCATGCGTGTGTGTTTGTTTGTGTACTAGTGTAATGTATTTAGGTAACTAATATGTATTGAAAATCGATATAAATATTTATTTAGACCCGGTGAAGCAGGCGTCAGCGCCCTCTGCTGCGCGCCGTGTGTGTTAGAGTGTGCATGCGTGTGTGTTTGTTTGTTTATACTAGTGTAATGTATTTAGGTAACTAATATGTATTGAAAATCGATATAAATATTTATTTAGACCCGGTGAAGCAGGCGTCAGCGCCCTCTGCTGCGCGCCGTGTGTGTTAGAGTGTGCATGCGTGTGTGTTTGTTTGTTTATACTAGTGTAAGGGAAGGCGGTCATTTTCATCGTGCCACCTGGTGGCGCCCCCTATACCCGTTCTGCTCTCGAGCCTTTATAGGCAAGCGAGGGCCCGCACCGAGCCTCTTTCTACGCCTCGTCGTCGCGTCGATAACACCTCTCCGAGTAGTGTCCTAATAATTATCGTTTGTTAGATATTTGTTCAATTATTTGTTACTTTGTTTGGAATAATACTTTCCTTTTGTGATAAATGTGTTTCTTTTTATTAAAATTAGTAAGAATCCGCTTATATCAGAAGTGGGATTAGGCTCCATTGCCTAGTCCTAGCTCTGGTCATAGCAAAAGTAATTTTTGAAGTTAGTTTGCCATTCCAATTACCACTCTTACTTATAACCATGGCCAGCTGTTCCACCTCTCAAAATAGAGGCAGGAACAGGTATGGACCTAATACGGATGCAATAGGCATCCAGAATCAGCTAACGCCTTCCTACCGCGACACAACGCGTTAGACAATATCAGCTAGCAGGCAGCTTGCGCCGAGGTACCGTCATCGGCGTTGCGCGCTGGATCGGCGCCCGATGTCGATCTACCTTCAATTCCGACACTAGCGAGGTGAGACCGTCCATGTCACGGTTGCCGGTGCCACCTGAGTCCGTGGCGAGCGCTTTTACGTCACAGAGCGTGGCAGAGCGCTTCATTGGGGCCCTACAGGCATTAATTGAGGTATGATCCATCCATTATTACATTTCAAAGTGTACCCTAGTTTGCATGATATCGATTCTTGGTGGGAGTTGAGAAAGCTCGCGATATTATCAAATACGACGATAATTATCGTTGTCCAGCCCGCCAACCCGCATTGGAGTAGCGTAGTGGGTCTAAGCCGTATTTCCCTCTCTCCTATGAGATTGCAGGCCTGTGCCCAGCAGTGGGACGTTAATGGGCTGCAGTGAACTCGCGAACTGTCTCGACGGCGATACGAGTAGTATTTAAACGATTGAGTCACTAATGACCGCCACTAGTCAAAATTTAAAGTCTAAGTTAAAACCCCTTTACGCACAAAGAATCGATGTTGCAAAAATGTGGTTTGATGTAATTCGAATAGCTATTCCACGAATCTATTCTGAATACGCTAGACGCTCCATTCTGCGACTAAACATCCTTAAAAAGTTAAACGATAAACAGCAGCCATGTCCTACCTACATGTCGTGACAATAATAGATCTTGTACAACTTGTGTCGATCTATGCTAAACCTAAACCCATATCGTCTAAACGTTTCAATGAAGTCCTTTCGAATCTGTAATACCTAATAGGAGGGTAATCGTTACACACGAAAGGTAGTTTCAGGCAACAATAAAACTGCCAGTGAAGTTAAGTGTTTTGCACGCTAAAATATGTAGCTCACAGTATTTCCAGGTTTGGTACAAAACACCTTATATGAGATCCTATGTTGTAGTACTCTAGTAAAGTGGGTAGCTAGTTGCACTTGTATTTTTGTTAAAAACGCCGTGTTGAACGATTGTCAATGTTTCATAGAAATACCGATCGGGAAACTGCAATAACCTAAATGTTAACTTGTCGTAGACCTGCAAGGCGCTCTCATAAAAACAACGTTACTGGGTAGTAACGGTCTTGTCATACAAGGTGTAAAATTGTAAATACTGACGTATTGATAGACAGTGAATTACGCGTATTGTTTATCAGCGAATCAGTTCTAAAACACTTTTGATGTTCGCGATTAATCGATTGTTAATGTGTTTTGTGTGCTTTTGTTGTTACACTGTTTTAGTACGACATGGGTCGGCTGTCCCGGTCTAGCGGGACGCCATAGTCGTCCTTACGTGACAGGCGCAGGTTGCGATCGTGGTGACGATCACTGTGCCGCCTCGTCGCGGTACTCGTGGGCACGCCTCTGCGCCGGCTCCAGGCTGTAGCTGGCATGTACCTAGCGTGTTGGTGCTATGATGCCGCCATTGGGATATGAAACGCTGGTGAGATCTATCCTTAACTTATTCCTAATGTCAATTACATACACCCTCAGTACACCAACATCTAGTCGTTGAAAAGTTAAGCAGTCTAATCGAAGTGTGTTGTTTTGCAATTTTGAATCACATAGAAATAATTTGCCAAGAAAGATAGCTGTACACATAACTGCGCTATTGTCTTTGTTGATACCTACAACAAAAGTTATTTATAACTGTGATTAGTTACAATCCTCATGTAAATCATCAATTGCTTATGATGAGCTTATGTTTTCCAAATGATTTTGTCATATTACGAAATCGGTTAAGCCCAGCTAAATCAGTGACTTTATACGCATTGTAGTCAGGAGGATGTTTTGTTTTGAAATAGCACTAAGATCGTGATGATTATAAGATTTCGCTATCTACCTTACAAGTTAATAATTCTCTGGTTCTTGATAAAAAAATAATGTCGCATAGAACAGGTATCCGATATGTGAGCTTTGTGTTTCCATGTGATTCAACGCATTAGTGCGTTCGCAAAAAAAAAAAGTATTTAAGTGGATTGATTAAGGTGTTTGAGAATACCTGATAGTACTGAAAACGTCCTTCACTATCCCTGTGTATTGTTGAAGTTTCGGCTATATAATTATTCTGGTTGTTTGTTTACATACATCTGACTTACTATTACTGACTGGTACGATTGTATACCGATCTCATTAGAATTATTTAAGTCAGATAGGCCGAACTATTAAGTTTTAATACAGTCTGCAATTTACGTAAAGCATACCTACTTTGAGTTTAGCAGGTTAGTTTTCATAATGTTACATACCTACCTGTGGTTACGTAATTTCGGTGGCAAGATAATTATTGCATTCCAATTTAATTAGAGAAGTGTTGTTCTTCTACCCTCCTGGATAGAAAGTTTATTTTAATTTGAACTTTGGTCAAGTATTGGCTAAATTGATTATGGGTCCAACTACCTACATACGTACGTGACAGAACTTTATCTTTTTGCTTGTTGTGATTTTGCATAAGAGACTTTAATTATTGACAACGGTTGTTTCGTGTCGTGTTTATTACTTGAGCTGTAATCCTGATAGTGTTGATTCGTTAATGCATTGGGCATAGTAACGAGTAGCTCGGACACTTGATATAGAACCGTTGATGTTTTGAATAAAGTTCAATGACAGATTTGGCTTGTAAAGTTTTATGATCATTAGGCGAATGTGAACACTCATTTAATGACACAACTATGTAAACGTTTTGTATACGTGAGTAAAACTGCGAGTTGTAAGTTGGGATTTTTGTAATGAAGTAACCCGTACCCCTTGCCTTAGTACCTACCTAGACAACAAAAAGTGGCTTAGGGCTTGTGTATCATTTGATAGCTGGTGCCTTTGTTAATTATTTAATTACCCGTCCCGTTGAGGGAGTAATAAATTCAAATAGGTGTTGATCACAGTTTTTGTGCTACAAATTAATAGTTTGCTGAATGTGACGACTGACGACCGACGTACTTAGTTAACGTGTTAAAACTCTGATTTATTTACCTTTGAGTTAACAGTTTCAGTTTTTAGTTTTTACACTTTTAACTGCACCCTGACTACTGTGTTATCATAGGCGAATGTTCATTATTCGACATCTGTTTGCACTATTCCTAAACGATTCTTTATTGAGGACTCTATTGTCTATTGGTGCTCTACTACCTATTGGTGCTCTACGAGCTCTACTATCTATTGGTGCTCTATCAGCGCTACTTACTGTCCATTGCTACTCTACCAGCGCTACGGTATCTTTGTGCTCTACCAGCTCTACTGTCTATTGGTACTCTACCAGCGCTACGGTCTTTTTGTGCTCTATGAGCTCTTCTGTCTATTGGTACTCTACCAGCGCTACTGTTTCTAGGAGCTTTACCAGCTTTTCTGACTCTAGGAGCTCTACTGGCCTTAGGTGTTAGGTATTTAGTGTGATTTTCTTCCACGACTGCTATCTCTCTTTTCGTTAATCGTGCGCTGCGTATTTGAGTGCGCATTAACTTAACTTGCTAGTGAACAAGTAAATTTGATGCATGCTAGTGACTTCACCTAGCTTGCGCGTACGCGTGTTGAGCGACCGCTCCGCTGGGATAAGCGAACTTGGTGCCTCTGTCCTTCACAAGTAGCAAGCTATGTGTCCAAATATTCTCCAGTGGATTACGCGAACTTGGTGCCTCTGTCCCTTAGTTATTCTTCAGTGGGTTATGCGAACTTTGTGCCTATGTCCCGTAGTTATGTTCCAGTGGGTTACGCGAACTTTGTGCCTATGTCCCGTAGTTATGTTCCAGTGGGTTATGCGAACTTTGTGCCTATGTCCCGTAGTTATGTTCCAGTGGGTTACGCGAACTTTGTGCCTATGTCCCGTAGTTATGTTCCAGTGGGTTATGCGAACTTTGAGCCTATGTCCCGTAGTTATGTTCCAGTGGGTTACGCGAACTTTGTGCCTATGTCCCGTAGTTACGAGTATGTTCCAGTGGGCTATGCGAACTTTGTGCCTATGTCCCGTAGTTATGTTCCAGTGGGTTACGCGAACTTGGTGCCTCTGTCCTGTAGTTATGTTCCAGTGGGTTACGCGAACTTGGTGCCTATGTCCCGTAGTTATGCGAACTTGGTGCCTATGTCCCGTAGTTACTGTGTTGAGCTGATGCTCCACATGGCTAATGCATATTGTGCGTTGAGCTATCGCTCCGCTAACCGCGAGTTGAGCTGTAAGCTCCGCTATTTTGAATGCTAAAAGGATGTGTTTTATTAACTTTGTTGTTTTTCGTGTGTTTTAGCCGCAGCCTCCTCGAAGCTGCAGCGACAACAGTGACATGAGTGGTCGGGACGACCACGTGTCAGGAGAGGCCGTGTAAGGGAAGGCGGTCATTTTCATCGTGCCACCTGGTGGCGCCCCCTATACCCGTTCTGCTCTCGAGCCTTTATAGGCAAGCGAGGGCCCGCACCGAGCCTCTTTCTACGCCTCGTCGTCGCGTCGATAACACCTCTCCGAGTAGTGTCCTAATAATTATCGTTTGTTAGATATTTGTTCAATTATTTGTTACTTTGTTTGGAATAATACTTTCCTTTTGTGATAAATGTGTTTCTTTTTATTAAAATTAGTAAGAATCCGCTTATACTAGTGTAATGTATTTAGGTAACTAATATGTATTGAAAATCGATATAAATATGTATTTAGACCCGGTGAAGCAGGCGTCAGCGCCCTCTGCTGCGCGCCGTGTGTGTTAGAGTGTGTATGCGTGTGTGTTTGTTTGTTTATACTAGTGTAATGTATTTAGGTAACTAATATGTATTGAAAATCGATATAAATATTTATTTAGACCCGGTGAAGCAGGCGTCAGCGCCCTCTGCTGCGCGCCGTGTGTGTTAGAGTGTGCATGCGTGTGTGTTTGTTTGTTTATACTAGTGTAATGTATTTAGGTAACTAATATGTATTGAAAATCGATATAAATATGTATTTAGACCCGGTGAAGCAGGCGTCAGCGCCCTCTGCTGCGCGCCGTGTGTGTTAGAGTGTGCATGCGTGTGTGTTTGTTTGTGTACTAGTGTAATGTATTTAGGTAACTAATATGTATTGAAAATCGATATAAATATGTATTTAGACCCGGTGAAGCAGGCGTCAGCGCCCTCTGCTGCGCGCCGTGTGTGTTAGAGTGTGCATGCGTGTGTGTTTGTTTGTGTACTAGTGTAATGTATTTAGGTAACTAATATGTATTGAAAATCGATATAAATATTTATTTAGACCCGGTGAAGCAGGCGTCAGCGCCCTCTGCTGCGCGCCCCGGCCCGCTAGCGCAGAGGCAGCGCACCATATAGACCGGGAGATGGTCGTAGGTGATAGTCTCCCATTTTCTACTGCATGCCTTTTTAAGAGTTGATAACTAACCCTAAAATATGAAAGATAGAGGGGTTACTAGCCCTTGCGCGCTTGCACGTCATAAACAAAATGGCTTCTCTTTGTGACAGAATTTTAGTTTTTGCCGTGACATTATACTGCATGCCTTTGTAATATAACGTAGTTGGAACAAATTTAAGCTATAATAATTGATGGCATGCAATTCGCAACGGCCGACGGGGCTCAAACGGTTACGTAGAAATGTAAAAAAAAATAGAACATTTCCGTGTTTACAAATTGCATGCCGTTGTAAAAAATTACTTTTTTATCTCAAATATACTCTACGAAAATTGGCATGCACCCCTCGTATGACCAAGGGTGGAAAATATTAGGAAAATGTTGTGAAAATTCAATACAGCTTTTCCGTGATTTCAAACTGCATGCCATTTGAACAATACTTAGTTTTTATAATTACTTGACGTTAGCAAATTTGGCATGCACAACAGAAAGTTGTAAATTAGTGGCATGCATGACGAAAATTGCAAAAAACGCTGATATAATTTCCGTGACTTTATTTTGCATGCCATTCAATATTTCATTAAAAAACATTATTTTAAGTTGATAAAAAAAATGGCATGCATATTACACAAGCCTGACATAAAAAATGTGCAAAAATAAAATTAAAAAAAGGTTTTTTTACGAATATTAAAAATAAAGAACATTTCCCTGTTTTTTTTTGCGCCCATTTGAGCCCATACTACGAGGTAGGACATAGGATACTTTTTATTCCGAAATTCTACCCCCGAAGGGGTGAAATAGGGGTTGAAAGTTTGTATGAAAGTCCTTAATTTCTCAAGTTATAGCCATGAAACTTGATATATGAGCTGCGAGTTGAAAATGGAGACATATGTGTTTCACAGTTTTTGAAAATTCGACCCCCAAAAGGGTGAAATAGGGGATGAAAGTTGGTGTGAAAGTCCTTCGTTTCTCAAGATGTTTACCAAGTTATATCAACGAAACTTTTTATTTTGGCTTACAGTAAAAAATGAAGAAGTACGTGTGTCACAGTTTTTCAAAATTCCACCCCTAAGGGGGTGAAATAGGGGGTGAAAGTTTGTATGAAAGTCCGTCATTTCTCAAGTGATATCGATTAAACTTGCTATACAAGCTACCGGTTAAAAATAAAGAAATAAATGTTTCACAGTTTTTCAAAATTTTACCCTCAAAGGGGTGAAATAGGGGTTGAAAGTTTGTATGAAAGTCCTTCATTTCTCAAGGTATATCGATGAAACTTGGTATACAAGCTACCAGTTAAAAATGAAGAAATACGTGTTTCACAGTTCTCCCAAATTTTACCCCCGAAGGGGTGAAATAGGGGTTGAAAGTTTATATGAAAGTCCTTCATTTCTCAAGTTATATCCATGAAACTTGGTATATGAGCTGCGGGTTAAAAATGAAAACATACGTGTTTCACAGTTTTTCAAAATTCCGCCCCCAAAGGTGTGAAATAGGGGTTGAAAGTTTGTATAAAAGTCCATCATTTCTCAAGTTATTTCGATGAATCTTGGTATATCCACGCGGACGAAGTCGCGGGCATCAGCTAGTTATATTATAGATGCGAAAGTTTTGATGGATGTATGTATGGATGGATGGATGGATGTTTGTTACTCAATCACGGCTGAACGGATCTGCATGAAATTTGGCACAGATATAGATTATAGTCTGCTAAGTATATAGAATAGCATAAAGGCTACTTTTATCCCTGAATATTAGGAGTTCCCGCGGAAACGTGGCTAGGTAGGTGATGGGTTAGCGCCAAAATCCAAATCTCTGATCTCTGTTTCACACTGGAAATGGTTCACATATTTTATGAAACTTTCATTATTATTAAAAATACGATGGTGTTATTTAATACGCATGCCATTTTCGATATATACTTAAAACTAGCTGACGCTCGCGACTTCGTCCGCGTGGATCGAGGTTTTTCGGTTCCGTTCTTCGGTTCCCGCGGGAACTCCTTAATTTTCCGGGATAAAAAGTAGCCTATGTGTTATTCCAGACTATAATCTATATCTATGCCAAATTTCATCCAGATCCGTTCATCCGTTGGAGCGTGATTGAGTAACAAACATACATCCATACATCCAAACTTTCGCATTTATAATATTTATTTGATAATATGTTTTTATGAAATGCAAAACGGCATGCAAATTAAAAACACGGAAATTTTTATTAAATTTTTGAAACTTTTGTTATTATTTAAAATATGACGGTGTTATTTAATACGCATGCCATTTTCGGTATATACTTAAAATAATATGTTTTTATGAAATACAAAACGGCATGCAAATTAAAAACACGGAATGTTTATTAAATTTTTTGCAACTTTCATTATTATTTAAAATATGATGGTATTATTTAATACGCATGCCATTTTCGGTATATACTTAAAATAATACGTTTTTATGAAATACAAAACGGCATGCAAATAAAAAACACGGAAATGTTTATTAAATTTTTGCAACTTTTGTTATTATTTATAATATAATGATCATGAGCAACATGCATGCCATTTGTATTTCAGAATTATTTGGTCATTAAATTAATGTTTATCTTTATTAGAAGTAGTTTGAAATCACGGAAAAGCTGTATTGAATTTTCACAACATTTTCCTAATATTTTCCACCCTTGGTCATACGAGGGGTGCATGCCAATTTTCGTAGAGTATATTTGAGATAAAAAAAGTAATTTTTTACAACGGCATGCAATTTGTAAACACGGAAATGTTCTATTTTTTTTTACATTTCTACGTAACCGTTTGAGCCCCGTCGGCCGTTGCGAATTGCATGCCATCAATTATTATAGCTTAAATTTGTTCCAACTACGTTATATTACGAAGGCATGCAGTATAATGTCACGGCAAAAACTAAAATTCTGTCACAAAGAGAAGCCATTTTGTTTATGACGTGCAAGCGCGCAAGGGCTAGTAACCCCTCTATCTTTCATATTTTAGGGTTAGTTATCAACTCTTAAAAAGGCATGCAGTAGAAAATGGGAGACTATCACCTACGACCATCTCCCGGTCTAATACGCCCCGGCACTCGCTGCCGGCGCAGGCGCCCCCCTAGCGCCCCCCTAGCGCCCCGCCCACGCGCCGCCGACAGGTGACACCGCTTGGCTAGCTACATCGATATAATTATGTAAGTATTAAAACCTGGTGAAGCAGGCGTCAGCGCCCTCTGCGGCGCTACTACAGTTTTTCAAAATAACTTGTTTCAAGTATTGTTTCATAGGTAATATGTATTTCAAAGGGTAAATTCCTCTACAAAACAGATTTGTTATTTACATTTTTTGAGGTAAGTAATTCAAAAAATGTGTAAGGTACTTATTGGTTTTTAGAAAAATGGGAATTCTTTTATTTTTCCGGGACAGACAGAAACAAAACTTGTTTCCGTCTGTCCCGGAATGCATTCTATCAAAGTACCTCGTCAAAATCGGTTGAAAATATGGGCCGTGACAGACAGAAAGACACACTTTCGCATTATAATGTTAAATATGGATGAAAGTTGACACCCAATCGCTGCCGCTTATGATTTGAGGCATAAAATGTGGAAAAACTCCATGTCCTTGACCCGGGGCGAGGAGGTATGTACTCAGGCTGGACCACATTTCTTGCGGTTTTACTAGTAGGTAAGTATTTCTCCAGATTTTTCTCGTAAAATTGAGGTTTTTACTAAATTTTACGAGATCATTATCATAATATTATTACTCTCTTTCGTAGAATTGATAGGTACGAGATCATTATCATAATAATTATTACTCTCTCTCTCTCTCTCACTCACCCATTGCCGGCTCAGTACTGAGCACGAGTCTTTTCTGTAAATGAGAAGGGTTTGGCCACAGTCCACCACGCTGGCTGCGGATTAGCGGACTTCACACGACTTTCTTCACGATGTTTTCCTTCACCGTTAAAGCAAGAGACATTTAATTTCATATAGCCGCCTAACACCGTTACTAATTTAAGTAGGTATTACTAGCTGTTGCCCGCGACTTTGTCCGCGTGCATTGAGGTTTATATAAGTTTATAAGGTGGTAGATTCTTACGACTTATCATAAGTGGCACAAGTCCTAGAAATAAATCATTTTCATTTTTTTTTTATATATATTTAAGTATATTATAATATTACCTATTCCAAAGTAAGCACGTCTTGGTAAGTAAGTTAGTAAGTAGTCAATAAGATGGTATCAGTAGCGAGAGAGGCCGCCGGGGTTTGCTCGCCCGAGGCCGGGGGCACGTATTGATTCCTCTACGTAATTGCACTGGTACACGGTTTCTACAAACAGTAGTTTAGTACTCTCTGCGTCGTTTTCCTCATTGCTGAAGGTCGTGACTCGTGACCCCTTTCCATTAATCACATAATGGCAGGGGGTTTCGTCATTCATGGCATAATGCGGTAGGTTCCCAGGTAACTAGTCGAGTCGGTTACTTAAGTAACAAGTATTTACTCTGACTTGTGGGCTGCTGGATAAAGATAATTTATTTCATAACTAGCTGATGCCCGCGACTTCGCCCGCATGGAATAAGTTTTTTTTAATTCCCATGGGAAATCTTTAATTTTCCGGGACAAAAAGTATCCTATGTCACTTACGTAATTAATAAACTTATTCCACACGGACGATGTTGCAGGCATCAGCTACTGATTAATATTTAAAAAAGTAGTTGCAACTGAGGGTTATGTTCTTTTGTTGTTGAAACTTCTACTAGAATAGAGTTGGTTTGCGCGCGCACGGCCAGGTGCCTGAGTTAGCGTAATTCACAATCTCCGCACAAATGCTTCGCAGTAAAATCTTAAGCCAAAATAATGCTCGCTGCCGACATAGACGCAAAATAACAACTTTCAAACGGCATCTCGGGTCCCCAACCAAGGTTCGCCATTTTGTATTATTCTAATTCGAGAAGTCTCTCGCAAGCGAATACGACTTGTTGATTTTGATAGCTATACCTGAAAGGAAGCTCAATATCACACAGTTGCGATGGAAAGAGCTAAGATGGATTAGGCCGAGATGTTGAATCGAATATCTAAGCGCTATCTCAACTTATACAAACAAAACCAAATAGAAAACAATTCATCCAGTTTAAAAAACTAATAAACGACAAGAAAAAAATCTGAATGTAAACATTATAAAAAAATCATCAAAAGTAAACCCTCGTCATGTTGCAAATTTTTTTATAATAGAGCCTACACCAAGTTCTACAATGAGAAATGCAATAGTGCCAAGCAGGCTTTTGTTTTTATTTTGCTGCTATACTAAATTAATATATTTTAGTGTAATGTATACTAATAGCTATTTAAATAACTACCTACTAATATTATAAAAGTTCGGATGGATGGATGGAAGTATGTTTGTTACTCAATCACGCCAGAACGGCTGAATGGATCTGGGTGAAATTTGGCACAGGGATAGATTATACTCCGGCTATACATATGCTTGCTTCTTTTCGTCCAAGAAAATTAAAGAGTTCCTGCGGGAATCAAAAAACCCCAATCCACGCGGACGAAGTCGCGGGCATCATAAATAAGCGTTCACGACAAGAATTTTTAATGGACAAAGCATTTTACACCATACAAGAGTACGCAAACCGTTATAAAATATGATAAGACTAGCTGATGCCCGCGACTTCGTCCGCGTGGATTAAGGTTTAACGATTCCCGCGGGAACTCTTTAATTTTCCGGGATAAAAAGTAGCCTATGTGCTATTCCAGACTACAATCTATCTCTGTGCCAAATTTCATCCAGATCCGTTCAGCCGTTAGAGCGTGATTGAGTAACAAACATCCATACATACATCCATCCAAACTTTCGCATAAAATTTATAATATTTATTTGATTGATGATGATATTTAGAGACTAAGTACCTACTTTATAAATTTGCACGTCAGCAATGACGAAACATGTTTGTTCTTTACCTAATTAGTTTGTCATCTTAATTGTACAATGTTTCTCGCAAATAAACGATTGATTGATTGATTGCTCGGCTAGTACGTAATAGTTTGTACCAGTAGTAGTGGTGCTAAGCAAAGACTTTCCACTCCTGAAGACAAATAGAGGCCATTTTTATTTTCTTATGCAAATGGGGATGGCAAAGCCCCGGTTAATATTGTCGCGGCCGCGCCCGGGTGCCCGAGATACCGCAGCTTATTAGACAGCCCTTTGCCGAGATACCCATAGCTTTTACTTTTACTAAATATTTGTATTGCGAGGGATGTTTTGACGACCGCCCTAGTGCAGTGGTGAGCGCTATGGTCTTAGGTACACGTAAGTTTTTTTTTACTGCATGATAGGCTTGCGCTTGACGACAATCATGCTTAGTGCAAAGCAATGATGAGGTCTAGGTTGGAACGCGCTTGCCTAGAAAATGCCTATTCACTCCTGGTCCTGGTGGTGGTCCTGGGTTCAATTCGAGCAGGGTCAAATTTCGGAATTTTCCCTGGTCTGATCGGGCCTAGTGGGGACTTCGGCCGTGGCTAATTACCATCCTACCGGCAAAGACGTGCCGCCAAGACATTTACCGTTCCGATACGTGCCGTGTAGAAACCGATTAGGGTTTCAATACAACTGCCATACCCCTAGCAGGTTAGCCCGCTACCATCTTAGACCGCATCATCACTGAGAGGTGAGATCGCAGTCAAGGGCTTACTTATAGTGGAAAAGAAGAGTATTTAACTTTTCTACACGTGTTGCAAAACGTGATACAAAGCCTATTAGCGTAACAACCAGTTACTAATAATCCTATTACATTGTAATAAGAGGATTAGGTATGTATTAAACAAGCCATTGTGGAACTTTCGAATCTACGATACCTCACTGAATTTCCTCTCGTCTCCGTAATCTGTTGCTTTCATTGACGGTGATCTCTTGACATAGTGACAGCTTGGGATACGATCGGCGCGGCGTAACAAAGCCATAATATTAATTACCTACAATAAGCGTCCATCCAGGCAATTAGGGCCAGGAAATTTAATATGGTAATTTTGTTCTTCTTTACAGGCAGGCTACCTATTTACTGTAATAATCTATATATATAAAATTCAAAGTCCTGACTGACTGACTGACTTATATATCAACGCACAGCCTAAACCGCTAGGGTTAGAAACTTGAAATTTTGACAGTAGGTTCCTTTTGTGACGTAGGCGCTCACTAAGAAAGGATTTCTCAAAATTCCACCCCTACGGGGGTGAAATAAGGGGTTAAAGTTTGTATGAAAGTCCGTCATTTCTCAAGTTATATCCATGAAACTTGGTAAATGGGCTACCAGTTAAAAATAAAGAAACACGTGTTTCACAGTTTTTCAAAATTCCACCCCCAAAGGGGTAGAATAGGGGTTTAAAGTTTACCTATATGAAAGTCCTTCATTTCTCAAGCTAAAGCCATGAAACTTGGTATAAGAGCTGCTGGTTAAAAATGAAGAAATACGTGTTTCACAGTTTTTGAAAATTCGACCCCCAAAGGGGTGAAATAGGGGATGAAAATTGGTATAAAAGTCTTTCATTCTGAAACTTAGTATTTGGGCTTCCGATTTAAAATTATTAAATACGTATTCCACAGTTTGGAAATTTCTATCCCCAAGGACGTTAAATAGAGAATTTGTCCTTCAATCACGCCGCAACAGAGCAACGGATCGATGTGATTTTTTGCATGGGTAGGTATAGGTCTGGAGAGTGACATAATATGCTTCTTTTTATCCCGGAAATGAAGGAGTGCCTGTGGGAATTAAAAAACTTATGCCACGCGAACGAAGTCGCGGGCGTCCTCTAGTAATAAATAAATTTATTTTCAATTAAACAGAGTGGGACAACTAAATAACATTTTAGCCTTACAACTAGGATAAAACTAATGAACATAGTTGACATGCAATTATTTAAATATTATTGTGCACCTGTTTTCCGAACTAGTTAGAACTGTATCTCGGAAAACAGGGCTTCCAACTCAGAGACACAAGAAAAGTGACAACAATGCAGGTGCGTGTAGGCTTGAGTTTGCATGTGTATGGGTGTTGTGTGTGTGAGTGAGTGAGTGTGTGTGTGTTTGTGTTGTGTGTGAATGAGTATTGTGTGTGTGTGTGTGGGTGTGTGTGTATTAATTTAAGTAAGTAATGATTAAACTAGAATCTCCAAAAGTCCTTCAGTGGTCGAGTAAACTGTAGTTAGATACATTTCATTTACTTTTTATGACATCATAAAAATTACTCTTTATCCAGCACGTAAAAATCACTATATAGACCGGCATCCTGAATAATAATAATCATAAAACACAAGAAGTTCACTTTAAAATTAATACTTTTCCTTGTATTATTTTCCCGATAAGTATAGTGAATCTGGGTCCTTACGTATACTAATATTACAAATGCAAAGCGCATTTATTTGCTGATTTGTCCTTCAATCACGCCACATTTGTGTAACGGATCGACGTAATTTTTGTATGGGTAAAGTTGAGGACTTGAAGTGTGACATACGTTTTTCTCCGGGAAAATTAAAGAAAATCTCTTGAGATTTTTCCCTAAGTGAATGCGGAAGGGATAAGATTTATATATAAGTAAGTGTTATAACTTCTCATGTATTGAATTTGTTTAAAAAATAAAAGTTAAAATTATTTATAAGAATAAATCTACTAGGTACAAGTTATCCCATGACTACGATGTCACCCGATGGTAAGTGACGATGCAGTCTAAGATGGTAGCGGGTTAATTCGTTAGGGGTATGGTAGTTATGCTTACCCATAACCATATTAATTGGTTTCTACACGGCATCGTAGTGTAGCTCTAAGTCGCTTGGCGGCACGTCTTTGCAGGAGGGGTGGTAACTAGCCACGGCCGAAGCCTCCCACCAGGCCAGACCAGAGAACATTCAGAAATTATTAATTCCCAAATTGACCCTGCCGGGGACCGAACCCGGGACCTATACGTCAAGACAACAGTACCCTTACTCTGAGATTGATCGAATTTAAAATACGGTCTCACTAAGTGAGGTGAATCACATTTGCGTCAAACTAAAATGGACCCAAAAACTCTTGATTTAAAGCCACAAATTCAGTGCAACCGATTCAAATTTCGAAACGTATCGTTTGGAGCGCTAGCTGTGAATGCATACACGAAATTGAGCTCTAAATTAATAAGGTTAAGATTCATTTTAGTTTGATGCAAATGTAATTCACCACACTTAGTGAGACCGTATTTTAAATTCGATCAATCTCAGAGTAAGAGTACAGCGCTCAACATTGCGTCTGAGAGGTCGTCAAAAATCGTCAGGGATTTGTTTGGAAGTTAATACCCAAGTAGCAAAAAAGTCCAGAAAAGTCGTATAAATCTAGAGTTATACGACGTCATGTTGTATAGTAGTCTTATAATGGTAATAAGACAACAATAACGTCCTATAGATGTCATCGATTCGGCGTTTTAGTCGTGCGACTATTAAGTTATAATAAATAGTCGAGTAAACGTCTATAAAACGAAATTATATGACGTTATGTAATGGTAACAGCCACAACGCTTATACGACATTCGTATGATTGTATAAACGTCGGTGTATGATATTTATATAACTGACAGTCATGTAGACGTTAATTCATAACATTTATATAACTAACATTACTTTGTTTTTTAGTCGTCGTGGTTAAGCCTTTTATACAACCAAGTAGTTTTCTTGTGACTGCAATATAACTATTACAAGACATTAAGTCATATAAGTGTCAAACTCCAACTTTAATAAGACTTAAAGTTGAGTAGGAGTCTAGACCCAACTTTAATACAACTTATCCTACACCTAATAATATTGAGGAACCCTATAATGTCTAAAACATGGCGTTTTCAATGGTCGTCACAAAAACATTTACACGACATCTAGTTATTTTAACGTCGTTTAAAGGTTGGACACTAACTAAAACATCATGGCCGGAAGTTTTGAATGAAGAGATAATTTGAAATTATTTAAATATAATGCATAAAACACAAAATCACGGGGGGGGCATTAAAATATTCATAGTATTTTCATATATACTTTCTCGTAAAAATTAAGTTTCCAGTCGAAATCAACGCTACGCAATATAATACAAACATAGAATAATTAATTTTTAATAGAATTAGTTTTTACTTAATTGCCTTCTAACCATAAATTTTTAGTTAATTATTTTTTTTAGTCACTTCACAACATTAATATGACTATGTAAGAGTTATCTCGTAACGTCTATATAATCAAAACGTTCTATTCTGCAACGTCTACAGGACGTCTAAACGACGTAAATGGTCATCGCCGCGACCTTTATGTGACGATTAAACGACAAATGGTCTTATAACTGGGGCCATTTTCGCGTTTTGTAAACGTTATAATAACGTTTATACAACCTTTCTTTAGGACTACAAGGTAAACAAAAAACGTTGTCACGACTTTTAAACGACATCGAATTGTTACTTGGGTATCTTCGGACCGTTTACAGCTTATACTTAGTCCGGTGAAATGAAATGTTCGATCATGGCCGGCCTCGGCGTCGAATATTCCCGAGCACCGCATAGCCGGCAGATTAAAATTTCGTTCTTAGCATACCTATTTTATTAAACTTTACTTTGAGGTACCAAAATATCCACTTAATTAAATATCTTCGACATATTATACATTCGACATATTATAATCAAATAAATATTATAAATGCGAAAGTTTGGATGGATGGATGTATGGATGTATGGATGTATGTTTGTTACTCAATCACGCTCCAACGGATGAACGGATCTGGATGAAATTTGGCACAGAGATAGATTATAGTCTGGAATAGCACATAGGCTACTTTTTATCCCGGAAAATTAAAGAGTTCCCGCGGGAACCGAAAAACCTCAATCCACGCGGACGAAGTCGCGGGCATCAGCTAGTAAATATTATAAATGCGAAAGTTTGGATGTATGGATGGATGTTTGTTACTCAATCACGCCCCAACGGCTGAACGGATCTGGATGAAATTTGGCACAGAGATAGATTATAGTCTGGAATAACACATAGGCTACTTTTTATCCCGGAAAATTAGACAGTTCCCGCGGGAACCGAAAAACCTCAATCCACGCGGACGAAGTCACGGGCATCAGCTAGTATCACATAAATATGGTTTTATTTATTTCAATTTATATGTCCAACATTGCTCAATATTTTGGTATTTGCATATTTGCATTTAGTTACTTACATAGGTACCTTACTTATGAAACGGGTTGTCTGGAGGAGATCACTTTTAGTGATAAGACCGCCCTTGCGCACGCGTTGTTTTTCTGTTTGTTTATATTTAAGTTATTTCTGTAATATATATGTGTGGCAATAAATAATTTGTCTATCTATCTATCTACCTAGGTATGTACCTACACTAAAATATTTAAACTGGTTTAATTATAAGTAATCAAGTAAATATTATAAATGCGAAAGTTTGGATGGATGTATGGATGTATGGATGTTTGTTACTCAATCACGCTCCAACGACAGAACGGATCTGGATGAAATTTGGCACAGAGATAGATTATAGTCTGGAATAACACATAGGCTACTTTTTATCCCGGAAAATTAAGGAGTTCCCGCGGGAAACGAAAAACCTCGATCCACGCGGACGAAGTCGCGGGCATCAGCTAGTATTTCATAAATTTACCAAATTGTACGTACAAATATGCACCATGCGAGTAGCGACACAGATGTACAAACCGCACTCCTGCTATCTGCTATTATATCGTACGCCACAAACCATAGCAGATATACAAAATATCAGACCGCAGTACAATATGGCACAATATACCCATTCTGTACATATATACATAATATTATACGAGAATCTAATGCGCGTTAGAGAGACCATGCGTTTGATTTTTGAAGTGAAAACTTTTTTAGCCGCGTTGAGCACTTCTTGGTAGGGGGCAAACTTGTGGACTCGCGTCACCGACACCGCCATCGACACTTTCGCGTAGTTACGAAGACAAAAGGTCATAAATATAAATATACTTCATTCGTAATCATACCTACTTTAAGAGGACGGGGAACGCCGCTCGCAACTTCTACTCGAACCGCAAATATAAATTTGCCGATATATTGCTATCCCTTTTTGGCGGATGACACATGATCGCGTGCAAGCGCGATAGAAATATGCGCGTACAGAATTTGTTATACATTTAGTCTTGTTCCGTGAATACCAAAAATGATGAATGAAAAATTGTTGTGTTTTTAACTTCGTGTTTTTATTCTGTAACTTGACAATATAGGCTATGTTCCTGATCAATTAGTACGTGAGATATCGTTGGTTTTAGTATGAAACAAATAAGGAGAAAACATGTCGTGTATGTCGTAAAAACATGCAAAACGCAATGTGCTTACATTTAATTTTGGGAAAGTATTTTGAAAAAATAATTAACCAGGAACCTAGATAAATACAAGTTCAATCTTAATAATCGCATAATATGGAGGAAATATGCTCGAATTACAAATTATTTTGGTATTACGTTTGTATGAGAAATTCACCCTCCGCTGGCTTCCTTAGTTTTAAGGTTTATATTTTTCCGCGTGAATTGAGGTTTTTTGGTTCCCGCAGGAACTCTTTTATTTCCCGGGTTAAAAAGTAGCCTATGTCCTTCCCGGGGAAGGGGATACAACCTATTCCTGTACCAAACATCAAATCGGTTGAGCAGGTGGGCCGTGAAAGCGTAGCAGACAGACAGATAGACACACTTTCGCATCATACATACTAATATTATAAATGCGAAAGTGTGTTTGTTTGTTGGTTTGTTGGTTTGTCTTTCAATCATGCCGCAACGGAGCAACAGATTGACGTGATTTTTGGCATGGATATAGTTGAGGACCTGGAGAGTGACATAGGCTACTTTTTATCCCGGAAAATTAAGGAGTTCCCGGGGGAATCAAAAAAACTTAAACCACGCGGACGAAGTCGCGGGCATCAGCTAGTTTATAATATTAGTATGGATGGATATGGATGGGTGTATCATGGTGGCACTACAAGTGAGGCAGCGGGTTGTGCCGAGCAGCCAGGGAATGCGCCCTGGATGGCCCTGGCCTACGACGCGGCGCGTTATTTACATTACCCGGGAATACGAAACAAACCCATTTCGGACATGGCATGTCTTTTTATGTTTTTTATGTTATGGCATGTTTTTTTAGACTGCCTCGTTGGTCTAGTGGTTGGCATGTTCGACTGCGGCCCACGAGGTCCCGGGTTCGAGTCCCGGGTGGGGCCATAACTAGTATTGGGTTTTTCTAACTATAGAAATTCTCAGTAGGTACTAGCCCGGAGTTAGAAAGTTGGCGGTGTTTCACCTCCGTGCCTCGGAGAGCACGTTAAGCCGTCGTTATTATCACTAAAATAGTCGTTAAAGCCCGCCAACCTGCATTGGAGCAGCGTGGTGGGTCTAAGCTCTAATTCCCTCTCTCCTATGAGAGTGTAGGCCTGTGCCCAGCATTGGGACGTTAATAGGCTGTAGTGGTGGATGTCTTTTTATGAACATTAAATGAAAATACACTTTATTATACATCACACAAGTGACAAGACACAAAACAGAATAACATAGACACATACATAAGGGAAGAAGCTGTGCAATAGGAATGTTTTGTTATTAGATACATGATTCAATCAAATTGATTGATTGATTCACTTTGGTTGAAAGGCGCAGAAATTAAAGTCATTAATGACATTGAATGATTCACTTTTAGGTTTACGTAAATCAATTTTGTTGCTTCATTTTAATTGAACAGCAGAAGTGAACTGTTGTTACATGTTAATTTCTTTTGTTTACTTTACATAACATGGGAAATCAGGTAAAACGTGGTAAAAACAAAGACTGTCGAAATTTTCCCTGAAAAAACAGTAGGTATTAGGAAATGTAACGGTATGGTATAGCTAGCTATACCATACCGTTTATAGCTAGGTAGGTATTCAGCTGATTTTTTTCAGAAAATCTAAATCAAAGATTAGTTTAGTCAAACCAAATACATTTCTAAACTTACATACATATCAAAAATTTTCGGAACCGGTAGGATTTAATATTGCAAATACATTTAATATTGTACGCCCAAACACGAATTCACCACTCGCTCGATGTTCACTTTAAAAAAAACTGCAACTAACGACGAATCATATTTTACAACCTCCCTGGCGCATTGTTGAGCGCTGTTGTGGAGGTCCTGGGTTCGATCATCGGCAGAGTCAATTTGGCAATTAATAATTTCTGAGTTTTCTCTGGCCTGCCGCCAAGTGGTTTAGCGTCCCAGTACGATGACGCGTAGGATATAAAAAGCTCTGAATCTGAAAGTGTCATAGCTCGATGTAACAAAAACAGGAATCGATGCTATGCATAGAATGTTAGAAGTGAAAGCTCCCGAGCTATATTGGCTAAATTAACGAGAAACGCCCGGCATGCATTCGATTTCGACAAGGACGTTGGATTCCAACTCTGGCCGACACCCAACACCCAACGCCTAACGACCAACGCTCAACGCCCAGCGCCGACGTCCGTGCCTTTGTCAAACTATTCGAGCATTATGAAAGACGACAATCTGTTCTAATGACGTTGGATTAATTCAAACCGATTGAGCTGGAGACTTAGGTTTTGCGATATTCGACTACGGATGGAGTGAATTAAATTTCGTGTGCCAAGTGTTATCTAAGATCTACCTATCATACACGGTGATTTTTAGTCTTATTTCAAAAGCGAATCGCACAAAAGCGCATTATTACATAGAAAATACTTAGTTATTACTGTAGTGTTGAAGTGTGAATATCGTAATCACCACTGATTAGCTTACACTCTTTTGCTTTTAGGCAAAATCCATGGTCGTAGCAAGAATACCATAAATTCAGACACAGACAATCACACTAACTTTTAAGTCCAACTTTTTTTTAATTTATAGACTAACGCTTGGTTTTAATCAGACATGCTGTTAGATGTGCTAAAAATGATGTGCTAAAAAACTTAAACGGTATAGGATTTCACCTAATATAATGTTTAAAACATATCATCATAAATAAATAATAAAAGTAAAAAAAATAACATCTAAGTAAATTGAAATACAAAAATATAATTTGAGAATAATTGATATTATTATAATTAGCGAAAGCAAAGTTGGCCGCGCTACACGTGTTTCCTCTGATCTCCGGTTACCAGTTACCACTCTGGCGAAATTGAAATAGGGTATAATCATCATTCGATTATTAAATTATTATTTAAAATCATTTTTGAAAAGTTCTTTTTAGGGTTGCGTACCTCAAAAAAGAACCCTTATAGGATCACTTCGTTGTCCGTCTGTCGATCTGTCTGACTGTCTGTCAACACCCTTTTTCTCGGGAACGCGTGGAGGTATCAAGTTGAAATTAATATCAAATACTATTAAGGTCTACGGTCCTTTGGAGCTGTAAAAAGTCTAGAAGTCAACGCAGTCAAAAGATACGGCCGTATAAGCCGCATATTCTTATACCTACTCGCCAATATATCATAACCTATACCTGTACTTCCCTTTGACCTAGAATCATGAAATTTGGCAATAAGCAAGGTTTCACAGCACAAGTAAGTAGGTATAGGGAAAAATCCGAAAATCGTTAATTAGGGTTCCGTACTCATACGAACGTCGAATTGTTTGTCAGGTACTACCAGTTTAGCGCCTTATGTGAGCCAGTTATTTCACAGGCCACAGCTGATTACGTGTTGGTACGATATATTTCTTGTTATTTACTAAAAGAATTTGTATTGTGTGGTGGTACGGAACCCTTTCTGCGCGAGTCTGACTCGCTCTTCACCGGTTTAAATGAACTTATGGATGCTTTTGTAAGCAGACTAAAAAGTCAAAGTGAATAAGGCTGCTATCACCTTAGATGTTGCTTTATAGATGTAATATAATTATTATAGTGAATCAACCAAGCCAACGTACGCCCAGACAATAAAACCTTTGGCGTTTATATAGGTTTAAAATATAAGTTTGACTAAGACCAGCCTGCTACAAATTAATAGCAATTATTTTAAGATACCTTGAAACCGCTTGCTATTAATTATTTGCAAGTGCTTTGTTTAATGGAATTATAACTTCAATTAATTGAATTATTCTATTGTAGTAATATTATAAGCTTTACTACTCCAGTCCTTCACTTTTTGGTATAAATATGTTCAAAGACAATTTACTATAGAAGGCGAATTAATGTAATAATTTATACTTAATATGAAATTTCAATTAAGTATTGAAATATCGTAGATAGAACATACTTATATACTTATATATAGTTAGGCACGCCAACGTAATGAAAGTACCAACGGTGACGTAGTACGAATCAAACCTATAATACTCTCGACATAAAGACCAAGGCTTTTCAATGGAAGGTGTCACGACCTTCAGCAAAAGAAGATTTTTTTGAAAGAAAATGATGACACGGAAAGAGACGTTTCATCAACAATATTCTAGCTGGAAAATAAAGGTGTTTAAAACGACTCTATCGTTCGATCTCTCTATCAGTTCATGGACCGACGGTAAAACTTTAACGTTCAATTACCAGATCGGTAAACACTTAATGAAAGCTATAATTTCAAATCGATTTAACTCGAATCAGATTTATCTGATTTCACGTAATGCGAGTCGCTGCGGAGTGAAAGTGAATATTTTTTAATTTGGGTTGGAAACTGCCCCCTCGGGGGTGTCGACAGTCAATTAAGATGTCCTCCGATAAGATATCTATAGTTGAAGAGCTAGCAAACTATTTACTTGCAAACAATTTTTTTAAAATCAAGCTTGTAAAATTACTTTATAGCTCGTTTAGGATTTCATACATGATATTGCAGAAAATCGTTTATTTCGTTTGAATAGCATGTGCTACGGAAGTTTTAATTTTTAAATAACATTGATTTTACTCGACAAAAATAATATTTATTGTTTTCGACATAAAATTTATCCGGTAACAAAAACTTTTTTAATTATTATCTAAACTAATATTATAAAGAGGAAAGATTTGTTTGTTTGTTTGTTTGTTTGTAAGTAATGGATAAACTCAAAAACTACCCAACCGATTTTAAAAATTCTTTCACCTATAGAAAGCTACAATATCAGCGAGTAACATAGGCTATATTTTATTTTCAAAAAAATTAGAGATCCTTACGAAATTTGCAATTATGTGAACTAAGTCGAAAAAATCCTCACTTCTGAGAGCATACGTGGCGTGCGCTGCGTAAATAGTTAAAGTTACACGAAAACAATGTATGAGGAAATTGTTCCTCTCAAAAAGTTCTAAAAAAAAGTCCGCGACAGCATGTATCTATCTTTTAAGGTTGACTCACAATAACCATTTCTGTGATTTTCAAATTTGGTCTTTACCAATGCTTTACTTGCGAAGGTGTTTTTACCGACATAGTATGAATCCTTATCAAAATAAATATGTTATTCATCTCAAGTATCTAATTAAGATAAAAATTGTCCTGTACATCATTTAATTTAGATGAATATCTTATGAGATATCATAGAAATAATGTAACGTGCAAGGGAAAATGGAATATAATAATCTGAGGGCTGGCGGCTGTGGTGAGGAAGGGGCGTACACTCTTACAATGTAATATTGAAATGTAAAACCTGCCCACTGCCCACTGGCTATAATAGGTATAGACTATTAGGATTATTAGTGCTGCCCGTGCGAAGCCGGGGCGGATCGCTAGTTATACATAAAATAATAATATTATAGCATTAAAAATTCACTAATATCTCTCAGTCTAGCCATTACGACAGACAACACTTAGTGGAAAAACTTTCACGATTTATTTCAAATTAAAAAACGTTACCTTTTCCCTGATGGACAAATGAGTTGTACGACCTTCGTTTCAATTAAGGCCTTACCTCTACCTTTCTTATTTCTTCGTTGATTTTTAATTTATTCCATTAGTTGCTTTTTGATGGGATAAACACTCGATTAATTAAATGACACTTTTGACTAAACTATACCTGACGACGCCGACCTCCGTGGCAACAGCGCTCGCAAGGTTTGGAAATTTATAATTTCCAATTTTAAATTTTCCCTGGTCTGGCCTGGTGGAAGGCTTCGGCCGTGGCTAGTTACAAGCGATTTAGCGTACGTTTGTAGATATGAAAGTGTGTAGATATGTCTGTCTATCTGTCACTTTCATTTCACGTCCCGTCTGTTTTATCCCAAAACATTTTTTTGACGTTGGACATGGACAAAGGTGAAAGGCTACTTTTTATCTTTGATAAAATCAAAGATTTGCCCAGGAGTTTTAAAAGAACCAAACTCCAAAGGACACGGTGAACATTGAACGGTGAGGATCATTTCGTAAAACATATTATGTAAATAGAATATTCAAACAATGTGAATTTCCACTCAATCAAAGCGCAGAAAAATTACCCATTTTACACTATATCCTATTAAAATATTTTCCACTGGAATTGCCTGTAAGTATAGAAATTTTACTATGGGAGAAGGTGATTCATCATACGGCGTGTCATGACGTAACAAAAGCCTATCTCGCTTATATAAGAGATCGTTAAATTATAACGGCAAACCCTTTTGTATTCAATGTTTAAACTATAAATTTAAACCCAAATACACTGATATACTTACAAAACACCAATAAAAAAATTGGCAGTCATAGGGACTGCCGAAAGTAGTGAAAACTTCTCGTTTAGTCTAATAACATCTGCCACTAAAGCCGTCACTTCGTGATGACCACGACCACTCTGTCAAGAGTGTTACGACGAAGAAGAGAAGAGAATGGAAAATAAATGTTTAGATTTTGTACAAATCACCGTAACTCTTATTTTGTGTTAGCCATTTTTATTTATTTAGAGTTCACTCACACCTCTATCATTCTGTGTCTTTAGTATGAAATTTTTTGATATTCTAAATAACACACTATGGATCACAAATCATCGATGTATATAACAACTGCTATGACAAAATTTTACATTAGACTACCCAGTAATCGTAATTTCATTTTCCCCTTTTTCACCGAATTTTTGGTTTGATGCTATCACAAGTTTGAATGGACTGTATCTTTGTTTTTCTATATCCATAGGGTTTCTCAGCGAAGGTAGGTATGCCTTTCTGTTGGGAGGGCCGAAAGCTTAAAGTTAGTAGAACAAATATCTTGTTCAGGTATTGTATTGACTTTGTAAGCACAAAATATACAGAGGGAAAGTCTTTTGTAAACGTTTAGAGGCCGGTTTACCCTTTACCCTTAACACAATATTTTGTACCGAAATCCCAATACCATACCTAATATCGTCCAACAAAGTGACCTATGGAACTAAAATCATCTCGGGTTCATGGTTGCATGTACGACAGGTTCGTAGTCAACCGATAGTGTACCTTCTTTATTTCCACTACAAGTTAGCCCTTCACTGCGATCTCACCTGATGGTAAGTGACGATGCAGTCTAATATGGTTAACCTGTTAGGGGTATGGCAGATATATTAAACCCATACCCCTAGTCGGTTTGTACACGGCATCGTACCGGAAAGCGAAATCGCTTGGAGGTATGTCTTTACCGGTAGGGTGGTAACTAGCCACGGCCGAAGCCTCCCACCATACCAGAGAAAATTCAGAAATTTTAAATTCTTAAATTGAACCCAGGGCCTCCGCACGTTAGACAACACAGCGCTCAACACTGCGCCAGGAAGGTGTGGGAGGTCATCGATCATAAACCATTAAAGCATTAACCTCCACAAACAATAATCAATATAGTCTTCCAACTGACATAAATTACTTTAAACTATCTCGGCGCAGATGCGCTGTACGACATTATTTATCTTAAATCGACGTACATGATTCCATAAATCACATTTTCATATCATTTTAAGCAGATTCCGGCCATATTTCAATATTGCTAAAGGTTGAATTTCTGTGAAGAAATAAAGTTCAATAGTGTAGTTGCCGTTGTAAAAATCGCTCAGTGGATAGCCCTCAGCTTCTTTGTAATGTCCAACGACTTCTTGTGGCTATACACTCTACAGATCGTAAAAGGGACAGTAGTTTAGAGAACTATCACACTATCCGAATGCTTAAACCTGCCTGCTGACTTTTTAGAGCAATGTTGATAGATGTTTTTCAAATGATGCACATTTTATATATTTTTCTTCTTTTCTCAGTTATTTATTACGAATTAATGTCATTAGATTTAAATCCCTTAATGTAACGTTAAAACCTTACTCAACAATATTCTCTATTATATAATGTGCAAATTGTATGTAATCCTGCATTGTAGAGTCAACATTTCTTTATGATACTCCGCTATCATTTAATTCAAATAAATTCATTGTTTAACTGATGTTCTCCTTACCAGATTTCGGACGAGGCGAGTAACCTCCACAGAGATGAACCACCTACACGGGGTGTCAATGTTAGAGGTCACATAGATGACAATCTAACCTAACTGAAGAGAGATCAGGTGCAGGAACGATTATTTTACGAGCTCTCTGATGCACAGGGTTGAAACACTGCCAACCACTTTACTTGGTGCTAACACTGGGTGATAGAATAAATCATAAACCATTTATTTTGCAAAATTGTACTTTAAACAGCTGTTTAAAGTAGAAACTCCCGTACACAATCTACTGTCAGAGACAGTGTGCAATAATTATATTACATAACTTAATTTAAAATTAATAGGTAATTATGGCTCAACCTGGGAATCAGACCCATGACCTCGCCGTCAAAGTCAAACGTGCCTATCACTTTATACATTTTACTAATAAGTTACTTACGCAGATGATAGTGTTGTCAAATTGGAATAAAATATATATTAAAAATCACACACAATCGTGCATTGTAGAGTCAACATCTCCTGAGGATGCTCCGGTGTCGGAGTGAAACGTACGTTATTATTATTATTATTATTATACACTTTATTTGTACCACCACAAGTAAGAATAACAAATACAAAGGAAAGAAAAAAAAACGTACGTTGAGGGTATTTTGGAAGATTTATGTGGTGTGGAGAATATCGCGGGCTGCAAGTTCAAGATTGTAGCACATAGATTTACCTTCTGTGGCGGATTATAGCGAATCAAACTTCTAGTTTTTTCAAAGTCATGGACTTCCGCAAAGTAACGCCTGCTTCTATCCAAAGTTATATTAGTAAAGATCCTAATATTCGTAATTGCAACCAATATTATTTTTGTAACCAGTGTAAAGGGTCCGTATGAGGCCTGAATATGCCATTTTACACCGACCGCCCTGCGCAATAGCCATGTTATTGCCCAAGTTTTCTATAAGAAATATTATGATGACGCTATTTCACGCGTTATATATTTTTGCGCCTATTAAAAAGGCTGCGTTTTTGATGATATTTTCAAATGTTTGAAGCCGATTTGAATTGAGAGAACTACCTAAAAACAGAACATAATTCAGTGTTTAGGTAGTTCTCTCAATTAGGAACAAATCATATCGATTTTAATTAAATTGTGATGATGTATTTTTTAAACAGCAAAAAGTATATTTTTTGTTACAGTGCCTTTGTAATAAAGGAAGTACCAGTTTGTTTACTTGATAAACAATGGTGTTGCTCGTTACTTTGATGTTTCTTACTTTTGTTTGCCGTTTTTATTGGAAACGTAACAACATTTTTCGCAATAAACAATATTGACTAAGAACTGCTGAATCGTTCTTTGATGACCTTTCATCTCAGTTTGAATTTTACAATATGAAATCATTTAATTTATCTCTCTCTGCGTCGTATTCCTCATTACTGAAGGTCTTGGCCCCTTTCCATTAATCAAGTAATTTCTTCGAATTCCCCTCCTCCTCCTCCTTCCTCCTTCTTCCTCCTTCTTAGCTTCCTCCTTTTTTTGAATCGGTAATTTTTTTTTATAATCTGGGTAATTTCTATAATAATTAATCTTAAAGAAATTATCTATTTACTAATAATAATTAATACTTACTTCATAATAATCTCAGAAGTTAACGACAATAATTAAAAAAAATATATAGGTATTAAATAAAAATATATCGCCTATAAATTAAAAATAGCAAACTGAAATTATAATCAATGCTATTATTTTATGATAGGCGCTAATACAGTGGATGGTTTGTCCACTTTGTATATTAGAAGCACGTATAGGATTTACACAATATTTGTATATAACACGTTCAATGTCTTGCTATTATATCGATATCCAATACCTTTGCTTGGGCGATCTCCATTCCACTGTACACAAACGGCGAATACCTAACAAAATAAGCAAAATAAAGTGCTTCTCGTGGCCTTGACTGCCGTAGAGCCTGGAAACGTTTGCTAAGTGAAATTGAATAGCAGTAACACTTAGTAAATGACACCTCGACGTGTTGCACTGCTGTTTTTTTTTATTCCAGTACAAGTGGAATACTACTAATATTATAAAATAGCTGACTAGCTGATGCCTGCGACTTCGTCCGCGTGGTTTAAGTTTCTTTTTATTCCTGCGGAAACTCCTTAAGAGGATCGTCTAGTTGTAAATTTTCATACAAAAAGCGATAACGTTTTTCTTCCCGTAAATGTTGTCCAATTTTCATTATTTTAAAAAATGTTGCAGATACAATGAAGAACTATTCTCGTACGTTTTAATTTTAAAGAAATATTGCTTATGTTAAAAGTTATTAGCGTCTAAATATCCATATTTTTGACCTAAAAACTTCCTCGAGTATTTGAATTTTTTTTAATTTAACTAAACTAAAATACTAAAAAATAAAACGTACGAGCCTAGATTAAGGTGTACTGAATCTAATGAGACCAAAATTGTCTAATTTCGTAAACGTTTGGGGGGGGGGGAATAAAATGTAGGCATATGCCTACTGGACTTGCAACTCTCTCTATCGCACGATACGGAGAAGGCAGCGAAGCGTTGTAAAACAGATAGCATTATTGAAAATACCCTACTCGCGTCGCGTTTCGTCACTAGACGACCCTCTTAATTTTTCGGTTAAAAAGTAGCCTAACTATTATGACAGAATAGGGAATAGTACTTTGGTGTTATTCCAGATTATAATATATCTCTGTGCCAAATTTTATCTAGATCCTTTTTATTATATTAGTAGGTATATATATGTGAAAGTGTGTCAGTCTATTAGTCTGTCTGTCTGCTACTCTTTCACCTAGGCTTTGATTATATAATCAAAGCACCTTGGCTACTTTTTATCCTCGAAAATCAAAAAGTTCCTACGGGAATCGGGATTTTAAACATATTATAAGTCAATGGATTCAACCCAAACTCTAACTCAAATCTTTTTGAGTTTTTTCAAAAACTTATATCGGGTATCATCTAGTAATACCTACCATATCACTATAACTACATAATATTACCGTGCTATAACATAGAGGCAGTCACGACTCATGACAGATCTAGAACGGTAACAAGTTGCGGTAACAGGAGCTGTTGGTAATAAAGTGAGGTATTATGACACGCCAAATCCGACGCCTAATGGACGGTAGCTCTCTCAGTGGCCATACAAACAGCGTTCATAATCTGTAGCTTTTTAAATCGATTTCTCTCTGAGAGCTTTTTATTTCTTTATTTGAATTAAAAACGTAATGCCTGAAAAAAAGTTTACCACATAATATTATTACATACTTACAGTAATAACAACAGTGAACAAATGTATGGCATGGGGTACCTACCTATTTGACAGCTATTCAAATAAATTATTTCTTAGTGATTATTAAATAGAGGATCTCCCAAAAGTCGTAATATCCACGTCCCCTGTTATAATAGTTTTATGTTTGAAAACTTATCGATTAAAGTAGGTAAAAAAGTGCGTCGAACTTTGATGACGTCACTATTCAATTTCTGAATACAAATCCCATACTAAGCACGCGTTTTGACGTTTGAAAAAAAGTGGCTGTTTTGACTACTAGTTGTCAAATACCCAAATCACGAGCGCGCGTGAACTATACTTCTAGTTAAATGCACATTGCGCGGCTTCTCCCGTGGGAATTTCTGAAAATACGGCCGTGTTCCTTGTCAACATCATGACGAGAATCTCTGTGCAAAAATTTTAGTTTTCTAGATATAGGCTGGGCGTTGATAAGTCAGTCAGTGAGTGAATGAGTCAACACTTTTATTTTTATGCATAGAAAATGTGGAAGGACCAGCGGGAAGGACCATAAAACAAAACCCACGTGCTATTAACCCAAGAAGACTCATAATACTTTATGTAATTAGTGGAAATGGGTCATGACTCATCACCCACAGCAAAGAGAAATGGAGGAGGACGCAGTGGGTGTATCCTCACTAATCAAATAAATATTATAAATGCGAAAGTTTGGATGTATGGATGTATGTTTGTTACTCAATCACGCTCCAACGGCTGAACGGATCTGGATGAAATTTGGCACAGAGATAGACCTAAATCCACGCGGACGAAGTCGCGAGCATCAGCTAGTTAATATTATAAATGCGAAAGTTTGGACGGATATATGTTTGTTACTCAATCACGCCATAACGCCTAAACGGATCCGGATGAAATTTGGCACAGAGATAGATTATAGTCTGGAATATCACATAGGCTACTTTTAATCCCGGAAAATTTAAGGTTTCCCGCGGGAACCAAAAAACCTCAATCCACGCGGACCAAGTCGCGGGCATCAGCTAGTGAGAAGATAGACCGCTGTTCCCGCGGCCCGCTCGGTCCATCGCGAGCGCGGTTTCATTCCTCTCACGTGCGAACCCCGCCGTCCCTTACACTTTTATTGACCGCCTCAGCTTGCCGGAATGGCCGCCGGTGGAAACACTCGCCTTAACGTCGAGCATTCATCGACCTCTCCAGCACTCTTGACTTTCAGCTGAAAGGTACGGCCGAGCTAGATGGGTATTGAAAAATACTCAACTAAAATGACGTTACCTACAAGTCTAGAACGAGTCAGAAAACTGAAGTGAGCTTTGGGAATGGACACGGCACTTTGCTAGGACCGGATATATTTTTTTGTGTGGCGGGCAAATAGTGGGTTACTTATGCAGCTGCACAGAGTACCGCGGCACGACGAAACGTATTTCCCATACGACGCGGGCACTACGCACGTTTTGTTTTAACCTGCCTGAGTGTGGTTTCGCCCTTAGGTTATTAGTATGAAAGTATAGATAATATGTGCCGTAACTGGCACATAATATCAGGTGTCTGACCTGTCTGAGCAAAAATGAGGGCAAAGGAAATTGGCAATTACGCTCATATTGGAATTCAATATTATATTATACTACTGATATTCATAATTAAGTGTATTGTTGATGTAGGTACCTTTATACTGTTACTGCCGAATGCCTATATGTTCAAAACCCAATAAAGTTATCGCGATTTTATTTGACGAATGTTTGATGTTAGACTTTTTTAGGGTTGTACCTAATATGTGCATGTATGTACCTATGTATGTATGTATGTGTGTATGTATATTCTTTATTGTACACCACAAAACACAAAAGAAACAGATAACAAATATGAAAACTTAAAACGTAGAATAAGGCGGCCTTATCGCTAAGAAGCGATCTCTTCCAGACAACCTTATCGATACGGAGAAAATGAAAAAGAGGACAGTGGGACGTAAACGAAATCAAAAACGAAAAATAATCGAAAAACGGAACCCTGGCCCGCGCAGACAGAAACCCGTTCAGCGTTGAGCTTTCAACTCGCGTTCGTGCGGTCAGATTTCTAAGAGTTCATAACGCACACAAAAGGACGTCAACTTTGCGTTTCATTTTCGCTACACAAGTTGTATGTGAAACATGTACCCGAAGACGAGATAGGTATTGCTTTAGTAGAGTTTAGTAGAGTCCAATAAAACAAGGAAATACTGGGTGCATCGAATTTACACTGAGCGAGAAAAAAAATTTCAAAAAAAAAATAATAACCGACTTCAAAAACCACAAACACTAAAAAGTAAAAAATAATTTAATTTATCTATATATATAAAATTCAAAGTCCTGACTGACTGACTTATATATCAACGCACAGCCCAAACCGCTGGTCCTAGAGACATGAAATTTGGAGGGTGTGTTCTTTGTGAAGAGTAGGTATCCACTAAGAAAGGATTTTTCGAAATTCCACCCCCAAAGGGGTAAAATAGGGGTTGAAAGTTTGTATGAAAGTCCGTCATTTTTCAAGTTATATCCATGAAACTTGGTATTTGAGCTATCGGTTCAAAATGAAGAAATACGTGTATCGCCATTTTTGAAAATTCTACCCCCATAGGGCTGAAACAGGGGTTGAAAGTTTGTAGGAAAGTCCGTCATTTTTCAAGCTGTAGCTATGAAACTTGGTGTTTGGGATTTCGGTCTGAAATGAAAAAATACGGTCGAATTGAGAACCTCCTCCTTTTTTTGAAGTCGGTTAGAAAAAAGGAGAATTCAGTGCTCTTTTTCCTGAATTACTTGAAGATGAAGAACAGTTTTTGTTGTCAATAAAATAGCTCAATGAATTACATAATTATATAAAAAGTGAAACAGAAAAAGCAGGGAAAAGGTGAAAATACACCCTTAGGTAGCGTTTCCACCAAAGATGTGATACGTTGCTTAGCTATACGGATGTGTCAAACCCACCAATAGGAGTGCTTGATCTAACCATGATCTAACATCGACCTTCATCTACCGATGTAGGTAAACTATGAAATTGAAGCGCTCTAGCGTTTGACACACATCTGTAGCTTAGCAACGTAGCAAATCTCTGGTGGAAAAGCAGCCTAAGGCGGGAATTAATACGCCATCTCTCACGCCTTGAGCGTTGGACGTGGACAAATAAAATGTTTTGCTATCGCTTGCCAGTAAATCACGCATTCCTACTGAGTCCATGCTTTCTGCGGTGACTAATGACATCTGCAAGTCCACTAGTCCTGTGGACTAGGCAGCGCCATATTGTACCTGTAAAATATGAGTTGATAGATAGAAAATAACTTTTGTTGCAGAAACACTACACAAATGGTTTAAAGATGATGCGTTATACCGAGATTAAACAGAAGGCTGCAAAAGCGATCTTATTGGGCAATCTCTTAAACTTTAAATATATATAGCGAGCAAACGAGCAGGCGGGTCACCTGATAGTAAGTGATCACCGCCGCCCATGAACATTTGCAGCACCAGAGGAGCCGCCAATGCGTTGCTGGCTTTTGAGAAATTTGTTAATCCGCCCTTTGAAGAGCCCCATATTATAATCATTAGGGAACACAGAAGGTGGAAGCTGGTTCCACAATTTACAGGTACGTGGCAGAAATGACCAGGAATAACGGGAGGTGGAAGAAGACCAGGCTTCCAGGTGGTGAGGATGAAATTTGTTTCTGCGACGAAGAGTGCGACTGGAGAACACAGAAGGAACATTTTGACGGTATTCCTATACAATATCTGCCAAAATACTTAAAATGGAAATATCGTTAGTAGAGCTGAAAGATTTTTCGCACCTCACCTTGATGTTACATTTTGTAAATTTAATTCCAGATATCGGCATTTCGTGTGCATCCAATACCCTCGGCGCGCTAAGGTCGCACGTGTAACAGTCTATACCTACCTACTCTATAGCGCCTAGACGTAGACATTGTGAGCTAGACTTTTATGTTCAAGTTTTATGACCTTTATGGTTTTATCTCCTTTATGAGATTATCGACAGCTAGATGACGCGCGCGGACTAAGTTTTTCGATTCCCGCAGGAACTCCTTAATTTTCCGGGATAAAAAGTATAATATTATGTACTTCCCCGGGATACAACCTATCCCTGTACCAAATTTCATCAAAATCGGTTGAACAGGTGGGCCGTGAAAGCAGACAGACAGACATATAGACGGACAGACAGACACAGACTAGTATGGATAAAGACAAACTGTTCAACGTAATATTATATGACGCCAGTGACTTCGTTCCGTGAATTCCGTTCTTTAAAATTTTATTGCGAAATGGTTTTCCGAAATTAAAATCACAGATGGATAGATAGATAAACTCTTTATTGCACAATAAACAAAAAGCTTAAAAGATAAAACAGAAGGGTGCAAAGGCGGTCTTATTCTCTTCCAGACAACCTTTCATATTATGTATTTAACTACCTCCATGGAGCAGAGGTGAGCGGTGTGGTCTTACAAGTGAGAAGTCCGGGTTACGATCCCCGGTAGGTCGATTTGGGAATTTATAATTTCTGATCTGTTCGGTTCAGAAGGTTTCGGTCACGGCTAATTGCCATCCATTGAGCAAAGACGTGCTGCCCAGCGATTAAACGTTCCAGTACCATGCCGTGTAGAAACCGATTAGACGTATGAGTTCAATATAACAACTGCCATTCCTGTAACAGGTTAGCATGCTACCATCTTAGACTACATCAAAATACACCAGGTGAGATCGCAGTCAACTTGTGGAATAAAAACAAAAACACCTAGTCTCTCTCCATCTACCTATACTAAAGTGAGGGAGACAGGGTTGAACGCTTTTTCGTCAAGAACTGATCTTCCAAAAACGTTATCAGAACGAGCGATATCATGACATACGTAGCGGGAGGCGTCAGGCGTCAGGCGAGTCCCAGAGGTTGCGAGTGTCATTATAATTGAGATTGGTGATCCGAAGACAGGATAATATTTCTCATGTTGCTGGTTAGAGCGAATGGGTTCCCCGGTGGAAAATGTTTGAATCGAGTTTCAGTGAACAGTTTATAGTTATACCCGACTATAGCTTTTGCCCGCGACTTTGTCCGCGTGGAATACACAAATTTCAAACCCCTATTTTACTTCCGTACGGGTTGAATTTAAACACAAATAAACTTTTACAAGTACTTTTGAATCGTCGAGTGAATCTACCACTGGTTCGGAATACTATGCCTACCGAGAAGAACCAGCAAGAAACTCTGAAGTGATAGTTTGAAGAATCCATAGAATATTATGTTTAAACCCCAAAGAGCTTTAATGACGAAGCCGTTCCATTCCATCCATTTCAATAACTCTTTCTTTTTTATTTCGATTAAAAATGTACGAAATACACGGCACATTTTTTGCCAAAAACCTTCGGAAAGCATTTAATTTTCGTCAACGTAAAAAACAAGTAAGGTAAACGTAGCTTAGAGTTTTTACGCGAAAAATTCCCGATCTCCTTATCAATTCCTATCGGGAGTTATTACATTCTGATCACATTGATATACTAAATCACATCGATATTTATATACTACCCGGTGGTAGATTCTTACGACTTACGAGTATCGTAAGTGGCACAAGTTGTCCTACATGAAATAAATCATTGCATTTCATTTCATTTCATTAAACCCAAAAGTTTCATAAACTAAAATAGGATCCCGCTTAAGCAAATATAAACTATTTTATCTACTACTCTGTCAAGAAAGTATCGGGAAAAGGTCTATAATACACAAAATGTTAATTATTATTCCAAATTAATTGTATCTCCTTCAAAGTAGGCCCCTTCGGAAATAATACACTTAAGCCAACGAATAATCCGATTTTCAAAGCATTTTTAAAGGCATTTTTCGGAATCGACTTCAGTTCTTGCCGCGAATTCTCTTTTATGTCTTCTATCGATTGAAAACGGGTGCCACAAAGTGGTAATTTGAGTTTTGAAAAGAGAAAAAAGTCGGCCGGAGCCATATCCGGTGAATACGGTGGTTGTTCGATGGTATTTGTTGAGTTTTTGGTCAAAAAATCATTCACAATGATGGCCTTGTGCGATGGCGCATTGTCGTGGTGCATCCAAGAATTTTCTTTCCACAAATCTGGCCTTCATCGTCGTTTAAAATGATACGAATCGATTCTTGACACACAGAAAGTTCAGCAGCTATCTCTCTCAAACTTGAATGAGGATTTTCAGTCACCATTTCTTTCACTTTAGCGATGTTAACTTTAGTTGAAAACGTTGATGGCCGACCAGAGCGAGGCAAATCTTCCACCACATCTCGACCACTTTTGAATGCATGGTACCACTCGTATGCACGTGTTTTTGATAAAGTCGATTCCCCGTAAGCTTTCTGCAACATTTCCAGCAACTCTGAACACGAAATTCCATTTGCGATGCAAAATTTGAGACAAACTCTTTGTTCGATATTTTTATTCATTGTAAAAATCGCAAAACACTATTGAGATGAACTGACAAAATGGCGCACGAGGAACTTTCCAGCCTACGTTCCTTTAAAACATCATAGGTGGCGCTTTTATGCACACTATATAAGTATATGAGAGTGCAAATGAGGCGGTATGTACCTTAATCTAATGCTCTATGGCCTGACGCCCTTTGCTCGGATTTTTTACGAAGAAAACTACTCATGTCAATTTATGAAATTTTAGGCCAGGCACTCACTATTTCGTTTTGCGATACGGTTGTGTGATTTCGTCGAATTAAATTTATATCTTTCTGATTTATATCGAACTGCGCGAATTTGGACTCCGATTACCACTGTATATGAAGACCTGGCTATAACATTTGGATACCGATTCTCCTGCATATTGAAGACCTGGCTACGACATTTGAACACCGATTCTCCTGCGGATTGAAGACTTGGCTACGATATTTGGACACCGATTCTCCTGCATATTGAAGACCTGGCTACGATATTTGGATACCGATACTCCTGGATATTGAAGACGACTAATACTAGTGGTCCGCCCCGAACTGAGACCTCGCGGTATCCATAAACTTTTACAGAGCGCCATCTATTGACATCATTGTAAAGTTCTGTTAAAAATACTGAAGCTCATTAAAAATTAAATAATTTCGTTTCCTTATAATATTAATCTAATTTTAGTATTTGTTGTTCAAGTACAGGATTCAAATAATTGATCAAGGTTTAGTCTCAGGCTTTCAGAAAATTGAGAGTTCTGAGGTCAACTTTGGACGTTAGAAAATCTCTACTTTGAAAGCCCCCAATTTTCGTCAATTTTAGGAAAAAAAAACCGGCCAAGTGCGAGTCTGACTCGCGCACCGAGGGTTCCGTACAAACCTGTAGTAAGTTTTACGATTTATGACGTATTAAAAACAAGACGAAATGAACCGCAAAACTAACTTTGTTTGTAGAGGTTTATTGTTAATATCAAAAAATTACGTTTGTTGTATGGGAGCCCCCCTTTAATATTTACTTTATTGATATTTAATTATTTATTTTGAAAGGTAATATACAAGTTAATATTCTGTGAAAATTTGAACCGTCTACCTGTTACCGTTTTTAATATTGAGCAAAAAAATACGAAAAAAACACTTTTTTGAAAATTGTGCCAGTGGGCTACGAGGATCCGGCGAAGCCACTAGCAGTCGGACACCAGCGCAGATAAGTAGTGAGGCGTTACCTCTCCCCTTTATCCTTCACCACCCACGTTTTACCCTTCCAGTACCCCCTCACTAGCTTAGCAGGGTTACTACGGCCGACAGCGACCTCTTGGTGAGTCTTCATATCGGACTTTCTCTAAGCTAATTCTATTGTGGTTCTTTGTAACAGTGCGACAGTCTTGCGACATTTCCGTACGACTTCGACTGGTGCCAATTCTCTAGGTGTACAAGAATTAGGTTTGGCGAGTCTAAATTTAGAGTACTCTAATTTCAGAGTACTAAAACTTGTTGCTCTAATTTTAGACTCACTAAATTGGGTGCCCTCGATCCGACCCGTCCGCGTCCTCCACCTCGGTCCAATTCGCGACTACGGCCGTTAGTTGGACCGCTGCCTTTGTTTGTCCGGCATCCATCTCGCTGATGGGCCCCGAGACTTGGATTCCTTGTCAGGACAACCACTGGCCGAAACAATTTGGTAGCAGAGCGTGGTTCAGCGCCCTCTAGCGGAGTTGTTGGGTTTGATCGAGCGCGCTTATCCACGTTGTTAGCTTAATTAGTTATTTTTTGTTGTAATTAATTAAGTATTTAATTGTTTACTGTTTGTTTTCTTGTATACTTGCGTAATTTAATTTAGCTCATTTGTATTCCGGTAGGGTCGCCACTTCCGTGTAGGCATTGGTTTATTTGGAGACGACTTAATTTTTTATTTTTGGTTTTTGTCTTGCTGTCGTCATGCCGAACGCGAAGTCGCCGGCCTACCGGATGCAACAAGAGCTCCGATGGGCGGCGAACGCTCATGCCCTTGTTGGCCGCCCTGACAGAGCGGCGAGCCTGTTGCAAAGGCTGGAACAGGTCCAGACCAGGCGGGCCATTTTTGAGGAGGCTTGCTCCGAGTTCATGAACTCGACGAAGGAAGAGGAGGAGCTCGCGGGGGCTCAGCGCGACTACGATCAGTTTTTTGAGCTGACCGACGACCTCATCGAGGCAGGGGCCAAGCACAGGAAGGAGTCCCGCCTTAGCGGCGTGCTCGCGTCGCCTCGGCCGCAGCCTCAACCGGCTTTGTTGGGTCGACTTCCCACTCTAGATCTTCCCAAGTTCTCGGGCAAGTTGCCCGACTGGATGGGTTTTGCGTCGATTTTTGATAGCCTGGTCGACTCGAGGCAGGACCTCACCGCTGGCCAAAAAATGTCCTACCTGCTGTCCTCCCTGGAAGGGGAAGCTTTGGGGGTGGTCTGCCATCTGGACCTATCGCATGACAGCTACCCCACTGCCAGAGAGCTCCTCGCCAGTAGGTACGCCAACGTGCGTCGACTAGCGGATGCGCACATGGCACAATTGATGTCTCTCCCGGTCCTCAAGGATAAAGCACGTCTGCGTGAGGAGATTGTGGACCCGGTGGTGGTTGCCTGCAACGCGCTACGACGCTTAGAGCTGCCCGTGGACCAATGGTCCTTTTGGCTGCTACACCTGGTCTTGTCCCGCCTACCTCTCGATCTGAGGATCCATTTTGAGGAGAGGTATGGTGGCGACGGTGCGAATTACATCCCGCCCTTTGCTGATCTCCTCAAGTTTTTAGAGCAGCAAAGCCGCCAGGTGGAGAATGCTGTGGGCGTTGGCTCCTCCGCTGGGACGTCTGGTCGGGTAGCACAGCCCGACAGGAAGCCGAGTGCCCCCGTCAAGGCATCCGGTTCCACGCCGCAGAGGGGTGCGCGCGCAGCCGATCGTCGGACCATACCGCATTACAGCGGTCTTGCAGCCACTGAGGCGGTCCGCTGCGCTTATTGTCGCGCACCTACCCACCCGACACCTGCTTGTCCGAGATTCCTTGACAAGCCAGTCCAGGCTCGTCGGGCCATAGCCAAGGAGCGGCGCTGGTGCTATTCCTGTCTGGAGCGTCACTTCCAACGTGACTGCTCACACCAGCGCCCATGCGAATTTTGTGGAGGCAACCACTTGCCGACCCTGTGCCTCAACAGGAATGGTGTTGGCCGACCGGAGTCTGCCGGGCGCGCTCCCCGCACGGGCGGGGGCGCTTCTCCAGATCGACATTCTGGCCCTGCGAGACGGTCACCGACCGACCGATCCGCACCTGGCTTTGTTCGGGGCTCGAGCCCCCGTGAGTCCGGGGTTCGCCCCGCCAGGGGCGGGGGGGTTTCACCCCCACCGCGCAGGATGGATGCTGGCCTTGCTGCAGTGCCCGCCACTTCCCGACCGGAGCGTTACTCTCCTCCGCTCCACGAGTGGCCGCGATTGGAGCGCCGACCGCCCCGACTGGGTCGGCAGCGCTACTACGTCCCGGATGCGGTCCATGGGATGAGGCTTGCACTGCCGCCTCGGGAGAACCCGTGGTTGTACCCGAACGGTGGACCCTCTCCACCGCCCGTGGAGGTACCCCATGAGTCCCGCTTCGAGTACCCCCGGTACGAGCGGTTTGAGGACCGGCCCGGCGAAGACGACGAACGCTAGGTAGTCGCCGCCCTAGCTCCCACCACAGCCACCTCTCCTGAGAATTTTGAACGTCGGCCAACCGTCTGTCAGACAGTTCTGTTGCCGACGGTCTCAGTGAGAGTGTTCAACCCGAGGGGCGAGTCTTTGATTGTCCGCGCCCTCTTGGACTCGGGTTCTCAGCGCTGTATTTGTTCGTATTGGTTGGTGGGAAGACTAGGGCTCCCTTGGAGTCCCGAATCGCGCCTAATGATAGGCATAGGAGGTGCAGAACCTCCGACCCCCAAGGGACGGGCAGAATTAATGTTTGGTCCTGTTGAAGGCCCCCTTCGAATTTTGGTTAGGGTAAACGTTCTCGAGGACATTGTAGGTTCCCTTCCGGCTGTTCCTATAAACGGCACAGCGGTTCATTGTACGTCGGGCCTAACTCCGGCGGACCCTCAGTGGTCTGAACCTGGCCCCATGGATTTGCTCCTGGGTGCCGACGTTTTGAGTCTGATTTTGACAGGGGAAGTTAAGACATTGCAGAAGAATGGGTTGTCAGCCTTGTCAACCATCTTTGGGTCTAGCTTCATGGGTCCGGTCTTATGGTCGAACTCCCCACCTGAGATGGACCAACTCCAATTGGTAGGGGTTTCACTCGCAGACTTGGTCCAACGATTTTGGGAAATTGAAGAGCCGCCTCATGCGGCTCGGGTAGACCCGCTTCATCAGGAGTGCGAGCTGTTCTACCAGAACAATACGGGCCGCCGTGTCGACGGTCGATTTGTCACTCGCCTGCCCTTCCTTGCTTCACGGCCCCCTCTGGGTCATTCCAGGTCCTTGGCGGAGAAGAGACTCCTATCCATGGAACGTCGCATGCGGAGGGACTCCACCTTCCGCGACAAATATATTGAGTTCATGCAGGAGTACGAAGAACTAGGTCACATGTCTCCCTCCAAGTTTGATTGGCGTTCGCACGAGCATTATTTTCTCCCCCACCACGCTGTTTTGAAGTCACCGGGTGGCAAAATTAGAGTGGTCTTTGATGGATCTGCAGCCACTTCTAATGGAGTGTCCTTGAACCAGTGTCTTCACTCTGGCCCCAAATTGATTAAGGATATATCCGACATCCTCACCCACTTCCGTCGGCACCAAGTTGTCTTTGTAGCCGACATTCGAATGATGTTTAGGCAATCGGTGGTGCATCGTGACGATCGTCGGTATCAGCTGATTTTGTGGCGCGACAAGCCCAGTGACCCGATACGGGTATTCGAGCTGAACACCACGACCTATGGTCTTAGATCTAGCCCATATATTGCCATGCGGACGTTACTGGAGCTAGCCGAGCGAGAACGGCTAAATTACTCGCGAGCGGCTGATACCTTGGAGACTTCAGTCTATATGGATGATATTTGCACCGGAGCTTCAACTGTTGAGGAAGCTCTTAGTTTGAGAGACGAGCTTATTGCCATCTTGAAGTCCGGAGGTTATGAGTTACGTAAGTGGTTATCCAACTCCCCTCTCATTTTGAAGGACTTACCAGGAGAGGATCAACAGGATCCCCATATCTTCGACCATCCGGAGAATCCTAATTTGTTGACGGTGCTTGGTATCCAATATCAGCCTGTTCAGGATACCTTCACTTATCGGGTCAAGCTGGATCCCCCTCCTAAATCCTGGACTAAGCGCTCCGTACTATCCATGGTCGCGCGCACCTTTGACCCTAACGGTTGGATAGCTCCCGTCATTTTCTTGGCCAAATGCTTTCTCCAAAAGCTTTGGATGGCCGGGTTGGGCTGGGACGAGCCTCTTCATGGTGCTCTCTTAAGAGAGTGGCTCTTTATTGTGTCCTCCCTTCCCGACGTCAACCGAGTCTCCTTGTCAAGGTGTTTTTTGCCTCCGGGAAAATGTCGGGCTACCCTACACGGATTCTGCGACGCCTCTGAGAAAGGCTATGCAGCCGTGGTGTACCTGCGGACCGTTAGTCCTTCCGGCAATGTCTCGGTGCATCTTGTCCTTGCCAAGAGCAAGGTAGCTCCGATCAGGTCCCACTTGACCATTCCCAAATTGGAATTGTCCGGAGCCGCTCTATTGACGCGCCTCCTCAACCACGTCCACTCCTCCTTGAAGTCCTTCGTTGACATCGTGGACGTGTTTGCTTGGTCGGACAGTGAGATTGTTCTTTGTTGGCTTCGAGCCTCGGCTCATAATTTGGAAGTTTTTGTGGCTAACCGAGTGTCACAAATCCAGAACTCGGAAACACCTCTGATCTGGAGACACGTTCCCGGAGACTTGAACCCCGCAGACTGCGCTTCACGCGGCTGCGAGGCTCCATTGTTGGTTAACCATCCCCTTTGGTGGGGTCCGGATTGGCTGACTGGTTTAGAGCCATCCTGGCCTCGGAAAAAGTTCTCAGCACCGGAAGAATTACCGGGAATACGTTTGCGAGTTGGAGTGGCTAGCGAGAAGTCCACTTATGACAAGTCCCTTCTAGAGAGATACAGCTCCCTTGACAAATTGATAAGCGTAACCGCAAACGGAGTTGCACAGACAACAAAGGGAGCGGCCCAGCATATCTAGGATTGACAAAGAAGGCCGGGTGGATACTGATCACCTGTAAAAATCAGGCAGGACAGGACTGGCTGAAAAGGGAGGTCCCAAGGCTGAAACCGTGGCCTGAGGCGAAGCTCTCCATTATGCTGGAGAGTGAACTGCCGAAGCCATGGACAGCGGTGACCTTCATCCCGCCAGTGGAGGCGGCTTCCATCCCTCGGGTCCTGAACATGATCTGGTATCAGAACCCCGGTCTCAACCCAGAGTTCTGGAAGGTTCTCCACGTGAAGGAGGAGGGGAATGGCAGCTATGTCACGTTCTCTCTGGACGAGCCTTCCGTGGAGACCCTCCGGGCGAACAATTTCCAAGTGAGCATTGGCTTCCGCAACCTGTACCTTAAGCTGAAAGGGGAATCAAACCCTCCGACGGCTGGTGGCGCAGAGGCGAGTGCCAGCACCGGCACCAGGCCCAACGCCCCGGGCCCGGGCGGTCTTGGTGGCGGAGACGCTCGTCCATCGACGAGCTCCTCTGCCCCTCGACCTGCTGGACCGGGGAGAACGCCTGCTGGTACGGGAAGCAGGCAGGCTGGAGGTTCTTCCACCAGCCGTGCCGGCATACCCGGACCCAGCGGGCGTGGGCATGGTTCGTCTGGTCAGGCGCACGCCACGCGGGGCCAAAGACCTCGCGGGAAAAAGAAAAAGGGCCGGCAAGCGAAGGAGTCCCACCCCGCCCAAGGTAGCTTAGCGTCTAGCTCAGCGCCTAGGCCGGCGATGGGCAAGCCTTCGCCCCAGTCCTTCGCCAAAAGGGCGAAGTAATGGCTACCCAGGGCACTTCGGTGAGGTTCCTCCAAGCTAACCTCCACCATGCGGCAGCTGCAGCCGCGGTGGTGGAGTGCTGCCTTGTTGAAGGAAAAAGTAACCTCGCCCTAATACAAGAGCCTTGGGTGTCTAACTCAACCATTCGGGGCCTGAACGCCGGGGGTAAGTTACTATATCACACCGGTAGCATCAGACCCAGAGCCTGTATTGTCTTTGACAAGCATATCGATGGGTGCCGGGAACAAAGCCACAATCGACAAAACACAATTTTACAGGAAAAAAGATTTAGTGAAAATCTTGAATAATTACTAAATTACGAGGCGCATCAAAACGGTTTGTATACCAAACGATGCGTTATTTTTTTTGGAGTAACATATAAATGTACACAAGATTATAGTGCTTAGGAAAGACCTAAAAAACTACAAAAACGATATTGCCGCTACAGATATTGAAAGACGTTTCCGTAAGAGTCCATTGTGGTTATATTCCGGTAAAAAGTGCGAAATCAATCAAACAGCAATAGTCTATTGCAACGTTGTGCGCTGTTCTGAAGTATGTATGGCGAATACAGTAATAGCGTTTTGCAGTGATATTACATGAATTTTGATGATCGACTAGATAATGTACTCGTGAATGCTGTGTACATTGTATGAATATTGTTGTACTGGAATGAGTACATTTTTATTGAATATTTACGTAAATATCTGTAAATAATGTAGTGGAATTATATTTAATTTGTTAATATATTATATTATTAGTCCTGTATAATATAATATAATATATAATATAGTTAGTCTTTGGTTATTATATAATGTTTGTACGATCTAAAATTTGTAAGACGGTGACCCTTTTACATTTTTCGCTCTCATTTATTTCTACAGATTTTTATAAAATTATTTCTAAACACGTTTTACATAAATATATAAAAATACTACACAAACACATTTAAAAATAATCCTATAAAACTTCCACCCACTGCGGGGCCTTAAAGACCCAAGCAGTCAGTGGTCAGGGCTCCAGAGAGAGGAACTTCTCACAATTCGCGCCATCTCAAGAATAACTGCCTTCTGTATCCGACCCTTAATCCAACAACCAAGCGAAAGCTTCTGGAGGTGTTGATTGAAACTTTTCGCAATAAACTGACCGTTAACTGATACAACCATCGGTACAATAATCGTTGAGTCAACATTCCACATGGCGGTAATCTCGTGAGCAAGGTCCAAGTATTTCGATACTTTTCCCTTTTCTGCTTTCACCAGGTTATCATCATGTGGAATAGTAACATCAACGATTAGTTATTGCTCGGCGCGCTGAGCGGTCGACTAACACTATGTCAGGTCTATTGGCAACAATAAACCTATCAGTGATAACTGACCGATCCCAGTAGAGCAAGGCACTACTATTTTCGAGAACTGACACAGGGTTATATCTATAGTATGGTACCTCAGTATCAATAAGATCGTACTGGAGAGCCAGTTGTTGATGGATTATTTTGGCTACTTGATTATGTCTGTGCAAGTACTCTCCATTAGCAAGATGAGAACAACCGGAGACAATATATGTCTGAGGGACTCCCCAGGAAGGTGACACGCACGACATATGTCAACAGTGCCATCTTTCATTAGGTATGTGTCTCCGATAGTTATTCGTCTTGATAACTTCATCCATAATTGCACACAAAAAACCTTCGGTTTTCCCAAAGAGGTCACCGAATTGTAACCAAAATATAGATGCTATTGGATCTACATCCGCCCTAGGGCCTTGTAGAATCTACCATGCAACTTCTTGCTCTCCCATATCGTCATGCGATCCGAAGTATTAAGTACTATTGGTTTGCGCCAGTTCTCTTTGCCTAAGCAAAGCGGGGTGAAACCCTTATCAACTGCAACCACATCCCTATGTATACCCACGTTCACCTTGAGAAAATGATCTCTGAGTTTGCAGATCTCACGATTATGGAGGTTCTTGATATTCAAAAAACCACGTCCTCCATACTTGCGTGGGATGTACAATCTCATAACAGATGAGCGCGGGTGATGCATACGGTATGTGGTCAACAGTTTTCGAACCTTTTGATCCAGTTCAGTTTGGGTCCACTTTAGGATGCCAAAGGCGTGTGAGTAACCCAACCAACCCAACCCAACCATTAAAGGCACTTACCTTATAACCACCTGTTAAAATACTATTATGGACTTTTTTCATTATTATTAAGGGTTGTAATATTGTTTCTGTTTTAAATTACGTGAGACTTTGATAATAAATCATTATCATAATAGTAAATTATTAATATTATAATAATTCATCATCAGTCTCATGTAAATTAAACCAGAAACAATATTACAATGTTGAAGTATGTATTAAAAATAAATAACAACATTATTGTATTTAATGTAAGGAGATCATTCTCAAGAAGATACACCATCTTATTAGTGAAAGTGTAAAAAATATATATATATATGTGGGATAATCTCAAAGAAAAGACTTTAGTAAATTAAAAAAAACTTTTATTTTGCACTAACACGTCTAGCTACTACATCGCGTCCGAACCTCTCTCCCCCGCCATCTTGCATGCCTCTTCTCCATCCCTTTCTCTCACATACATCTGTCTCTCTCACACACTTCCCTTTCCCACATTCGGCCATTCCTGCTATCCATGTCTGTCCGCAGACATTTGCCCTTTCACCCTCATCCTCCATCTTTACTTATACACAACTTTATTAATACACAATTACAATGTTATCCTACAAATTACAGTACTCCTTAAAACAATGACAAAACAATTATGTTATCATTCTGTTTTTCCTAAAATAAACTCAAAGAATTTTCATTACATTCTGTTTGTTTTATTTATTAATAAACCCAGTAGTTACAGTCATAGGTACAACAGGTAAATCATGGTAGGCAATAGTAGGCCTAGTTATAGGTAATAAGTAATTTACAGTTCTAGACATGATAACACATACAACTTTGCTTAAACTAAAATAAAAAAAACAATTAACAACAATTACAACTTTCTTAGTGAACTAGTTACTTAGATTTTAACCCTATGTCTACTTAAAACTAACTCCAAGCATTCTTCCCATTCATACTACCTCGTTCATACTTCATACTTACCACTTAATGAATAGCATTTGTCTCTGGCCATCTCTTCATATAGTCAGCTGAGCTCGAAGTACGGTTAGGACCTTCTGCCGCCGTGTCAGCCTTCTCAACATCGTATCGGTCATTCAGGTGGACTCTAGTAACTCGATAAGGTCCTAGGAACTTTGCCTTTAGTTTTAAACCTGTGCCAAATTGTGTGCGCTTTATGGCAACTAGGTCGCCTTCTTTGTATTTCCAACTCTCTTTCCTTTTCCTGTTGAAGTATTTCTTGTTTTCCTCTTGGACAGCCAGGATTTGTTCTTTTGCTTTTTGCCGTAACTCTTCCCTGTCACTATCATACTGCCTAGCAGTTTCTTCTTGAAGTAATTCCAAAATTTCGATGTCCTCTTTACACCTCATCTTAGTACCAATTAATAAGTTATAAGGTGTAGTATTGATACTTCTCTGAAAGGTGCTATTTAATGCTCTTTGGACTCTGCTCACATGTTTGTACCACACGCCAGGATTTTCAATACAAAGCTTGGTCAGCATAGGAATTATTATTCTGTGTACTCTTTCCACCTGTCCATTTCCTCTAGGTATCCCGGTGGTAATGGTGATGTGCTGAATATTTTCTTCCTTGCAATACTCTTCAAATTCATGACTCGTGAAGGCAGTTCCTCGATCTGTTATAAGCCTATTTGCGTTTCCGAATGTTTGCTGGTGTATTCTTAGTTTGTTCAGTGTCTCTGCACTCGTCGTACTTCTAGTGGGGAACAACCACACAAACTTGGTGAAGGCGTCAATCACTGTAAGAATGTAATTGTACTGCTTCCGAGTTTCAGTCAGTGGTCCAACATGGTCGACGTGCAGGGTATCTAACGGTAGACACTCCTTTCCAATAGGGTTTAGAAATCCTTCTTGCTTACCCTCTTTCCTCGTAGCCAGTAAACATGGTATGCATCCAATCACAAATTCTTCTAACTTCCTGTCTATATCCTTTATATAATAATCTCGATTTATGAGTTCCTTCATTTTTCTCTTTGAGAAATGTCCGTTACTATGGATTCTCTTAATTATGTCTTTTTCTAACAGTTTTGGTATAACCAATAATTTTTCCGGACCCTTGTAGAGTATACCTCCTTCTTCCGAGTAATCCTTGTATGACTTTTCTTTAAGTATCTCCTTAATCGCTTTAGTGCCATCGTCCTGATCCTGCGCTTGTTTAATCTGATCTCCTAAGGATGTTACTGTAGCCACGTACGGATGTCGGCTGAGAGCATCTGCATGACGCATCTTCTCTCCAGCTCGGTGCTCCACTTCGAAGTCATATTCATTAAGCATCAGGACCCATCTTGCTACTTTCGCTGTCAGATCTTTCTTCATCAAGGTTTGCTGAAAAGCTTTACAATCGGTTACCAACTTGAAATGTTTTCCATACAGATAAGGACGGAACTTTTTAACCCCCTCGATAACAGCCATAGCCTCGAGCTCATAACTGGAATACCTACTTTGAGCTTCATTAGTTTTACGACTCATATAGTACACCGGATGTAGACCAGTATTGGGATGATGCTGCATGAGAATAGCCGCAATGGCTATACTTGAGGCGTCTGTATGCAATTCTGTTTCAAGTTTTGGGTCAAATATCTTTAAAACCGGGCCTATTGACAACTTCTCTTTTAACATATTAAAAGCCTCTTTCTGCTCTTTATCAAAAATAAAATCAACACCTTTCTTCAACAAGTCGTGCAGAGGTTTTGCAATAATAGCATAGTGCTCAATGTATTTCCTAAAATAAGAGGTTAACCCTAAGAAACTTTGAAGTTGCTTACTTGTTCTGGGTTCTGGAAACTTCATGACTGCATCCGTCTTCTCTGTAGTTGGCCGTATCTCACCATCCTTGATTACATGGCCCAAATACTCTATTTCTGGCTGTATCAACCTTGCTTTCTTCCAGTTAATCTGCAATCCGTATTGTGAAGCTACTTCCAAAACCTGCTTTAAGCGCTGCAATGCTTGCTCCTCATCTACTGCTGGAATTATAATATCGTCAATAAATATCATCATTATCTTCTGGGCTAGCAGTTCCCGAAAGATCACGTTAACAAACCTCATAAAATACTTCGGACTGATCGAAAGCCCAAATGGTGCTCGCAAAAACTCAAACTGCCCGTGATGGGTAACAAAGGATGTGTAAGGGATAGATTCTTCACTTATTTTCAAATGGAAGAATCCATTTTTTAGGTCAAGCACACTGAAAACTTTTGATTCCGATAACCTGTCAATAAGATCATCAATAATTGGCAGTGGATATTCATCTTTCACAATTTTCTTGTTGAGTTGTCTATAATCCACACACACACGGGTAGTGCCATCTTTTTTCTTCACCAAAACTAGTGGACTAGAGTATTCGGAAAAACTTACCCGGATTATTCCATCATTCAGCCACTCCGTAATTTGTTTTTCCACAATACCTTGCTCCATGTGCGACAGTCTCCTAGGTCGCTGGGCTACGGGTATATCATCCTTCAGCACAATTTTAAGCTCCAGGGGGGCCTCTTTAACCTGGACGGGATAGTAGTTGTCCACACAACTGTAAACCTCCTGTTTAATTAGAGGATTTTTAACATGCTCCACCAGATTTTCTTTTTCACCTGCAATGCAATTCACACTAGTTAACCACTCATTCTCATCTCTAAATATAGTCACGCATCCCTCACTCATCAACAACGTTACATCTTTCAAAAACTCGTGACCTATAATGATATCATAAGGCATACAGTCTCTAGGTATAATGTGAAATGTGACACCGTCGTAACACTGTCCATCGATCGAAATTGTCGTTGTAATTTTACCTAACGATCGAACTTGTGTACTACCGAGTCCCGTTAATGTCAGACCGCCAACATTAAACTCGACGTTAAATAATTTCGCACACAATTCTGCAGAGATCAGATTTACGTCACTGCCCGAATCAATCAGAGCCTTTGAGCTGTGATTTTCCGCCACTATCACTGTTTTCACGGGTTTTCCGACATTTTTCGCGCACTGAATATCTTTGTTTACAATTTGCATAACTTCCGAATCCCCATTTGACGTTTCATTGCCGGCATTTTCAAACTCGCTGTCATGGCTGCAGGTACACTCGCTCTGCTTTGCCGATGTCGCCGTCACTCCGAACATGGTGGAACGCTGTTTTACCGACTGCTCAGCCGCCGATGTCCCGCGACCCGGAAAGGCACGAAATCGCGACGGGCCTGCAGCGTACTGCTTTACCGACATCTCGTTGTTGCGCGTCTCGATCTTCGCATTTGCGCCATTAGCGGCGCTGGCGCCTCCGTCACCTCGACCAATCATAGGGCATTTCGATGCAATATGGTCGTCAAATCGATTGCACCGGAAACACTTGATTCCCCTTGTACACTGGCTGGCCAAGTGTAATCCGCCGCAATTGTAGCACCGCCGAGTAAACGATGATGATACAGATGCCCCTGATTTTTTCTTTACAGCCGACTCGATCCGCGCTTCTTTTTTCATGTCCGCCTGCATCTTTTCGTAGATAACCAGTTTTTCCTTGAGAGCACTGTAGCTTGTGACGCCATATAATATCGCTTTGTTTACTTGCAGGTCTTCGATTCCGTCGATTATGTACTGTATGGCAACGTAGTCGGGAAATTTGGCTCTTTTACCTAACTCTTTCATGGCAAGCATATACTGGTAGAAACTCTCGTCTTTTCGCTTTTTTCTCGCCGTCATCAACTCGTGCATCTCTTTAGTGTTGATGACCTCCGGAAACTCTTTTAGCAAAGCCGCTTTCAGCTCGTCATACGTCTTAAAAACTTTTTCTGCTTTTAACCAAAGGCCTGCCGTACCGCATAATGATCGTCGTGCTATGATTAGCTTTTGTTGCGGCGTCCAGTTAAATATTTCGGCGTTGTCTTCAATATCCTGTGCCCATTTTAATGACGAATATGATTTGTCTTCTCCGTTAAATTGGGCCACTGCTCCTTCAAAATTGCTCATATTACTGAACAACATGGCGGTCGCCGCCGCCGGCAAACATGCTCCGCCGTCCTTTTTGCTGCCGTCGTCCATTTTTTTCGTCGTTCTGCGTTCAAACTCCGCGTTTGCGTCTTAAATAAATCGTCGTTACGTCGTTCAACTGCACTGAATTGTGATCTGCACGCGCACCTCACCGCCTCGTGGACGCTCGCGCCGGTCACCACGTCGTTTTACAGTTTTTACGTCTTTCACCTTCACGTCTTTCACTTTTCTCCGAGATATCCCGGACGAGCCCCCAAAAATGTGGGATAATCTCAAAGAAAAGACTTTAGTAAATTAAAAAAAACTTTTATTTTGCACTAACACGTCTAGCTACTACATCGCGTCCGAACCTCTCTCCCCCGCCATCTTGCATGCCTCTTCTCCATCCCTTTCTCTCACATACATCTGTCTCTCTCACACACTTCCCTTTCCCACATATATTTGTACAGCAATGTTGATTATGAATCGACATACAAAGTTTATTTCCGGGAACAAAGCCAGAATGGCCGTTACTTGTAGAGGGTTGAAAAAAAACTTGTATCATTGGACATAGTACGATTATTCCGGTAAACAAAATTCGAATGATGAACGGGAAATAACAAAGCAATAACCATAGTGATTTTGGTAATTCAGCCAGGTTTCATTTTAAATTTCTGAAAAAAATTCACAAGGTGTATTGGGGTCCGTAGATTACGAAAATGGCTTGATCGGAATACTGCTGCAATGGATATTGCGGTCTTGTTCCAGGGACCCATCGATATTAATTTTTTGCCTGTTCCAGAGCTCTGCACAGACGACCTGGTGACGGCATTTATTAACCTCAAAGGGTGGGACGGGTCGAGGATACTTGTATGCTCGGCCTACCTGCCTGGCGACGTTAAGAATCCCGCTGTGGACCTCTATTCAGTGGTCGACTTCGCCCGGAGACACAACGCGGAACTGCTGGTGGGTTGCGACGCAAACGCCCACCATGATGCTTGGGGCAGCAGCGACATCAATGAAAGAGGTGAGTACCTTTATGACTTCCTCCTAGCAAACTGCCTCCAAATACTGAACAAAGGCTGTACTCCGACCTTCGTGACGAGTGCAAGACAAGAAGTTCTGGACATCACTTTCGCCACTACCAAACTGGCAAGATATATCGAGAGCTGGCGGGTAAGTAGCGAAAGCTCAATGTCGGATCACAGGCACATCTGCTTCAATCTGACAACCACTTCGATCAGCGAAACAGTCACTTTTAGGGATCCTAAGTGCACCTCTTGGGGGGATTTCCAATGTAACCTGGAGAGAAACTTGGAGCAAATCCCAAAAAGTATAAGGACGCCAGTAAGCCTGGACTTGGCGGTGGAGGCTCTATCAGGCGGCACGGTGCAAGCCTTTGAAGAGAGCTGCGCCCCCAAGACCAGGACTTCGAAGCACAGAGTACCGTGGTGGAGCTCTAAGCTTAAACGCTTGAGAGACAAGACACGGAAACTATTCAATAGGGCCAAAAAGACCAAAGAATGGGAAGAGTATAGGAGGGCCCTTACTGAATACAGCAAAGAAATTAGGAAGGCTAAAAGGGCATCGTGGAGGAGGTTCTGCGAGGAAATAAATAACCTTCCTCAAAGTGCGAGACTCCACAAGGTTCTCGCAAAAGCCAAACCTAACCAACTCGGGCTTCTCAAAAGGCCAGATGGTTCCTCTACAGCTAATGAGAGGGAAACGTTGGAGCTGTTAGCGCTAACTCACTTTCCCGGTGGGGTCGTTTGCGACGCGAACGAAACCCCGGTGTGTACACCTCGTAAACCTCATTCAGAGGACTGGAGGAGAGCCGCCATAATCTTTAGACCCGGGACAGTGAGCTGGGCAATAAGCTCCTTCAAGCAAAATAAGGCGTGTGGAGTTGACGGAGTTGGGCCTCTTCTATTGCAGAAAGGCGCAGCGCTGTTAATTCCGCATCTGGTGAAAATCTTCAGGGCGAGCTATGCCTGGGGATACATTCCAGAACTTTGGACTAAAGTAAAAGTCATATTTATACCTAAAGCAGGGAAGAAGGATTATGCTCTGCCAAAAGCCTTCAGACCCATCAGCCTTTCCTCGTTCTTGCTAAAGACAATGGAAAAAGTGCTGGATAGGTATATCAGGGATGTGCTTCTCATTCAGAGACCCATCCACAGCACCCAGCACGCCTACTGCAGAGGTCGTTCTACGGAAACCGCCCTGCTAAACCTGGTAGATAAGGTTGAAAAGGCACTGGAAGATAAGGAAATTGCCCTCTCGGCATTCCTTGACATTGAGGGCGCCTTCGATAATACCCCCATCCGCACAATAGTGGAAGGCCTAGCCAGGAAAATGGCGGACCCTACCACTATAAGATGGGTAGAGGCGATGCTCTCTAACCGAATAGCCAAAATTGAGCTAAACGACTCCTCGTCAGAAGTGCTAACGACCAGAGGCTGTCCTCAGGGAGGAGTTCTTTCGCCCCTCTTGTGGACCCTCGCAGTCGATGAACTGCTGTATAGGCTAGCTGACCTTCACTTTGACGCCCAGGGCTACGCTGATGACCTGGTAGTCACTGTGAGAGGTGGCTGCCAAGGCACCATCTCGTACCTTATGCAGAAGGCACTCTGCACCATTGAAAAATGGTGCAATGAAAACGAGCTGAATGTTAATGCGGATAAGACCGTGTTGATTCCATTCACCAAAAGACGCAAACTTGACAAGCTTGTGCCGCCCCGGTTGAATGGTAAAGAAATACCCTTCTCATCTGAGGTAAGGTATCTAGGGGTAACCCTGGACCAAAAACTTACATGGAACCCTCATGTGAAAGGTATTACCAGTAAGGCAAAACAAGCCCTTGGTATCTGCAGTCGGCTAGCGGGGGCTAGATGGGGAATCAAACCCAAAATAGCCCTCTGGCTCTACACCGCCATTGTGAGGCCGACATTATCGTACGCCTCCGTGGTCTGGAGTAGAAAAACGACTCAGAAGACTACACAAAGCAAGCTAAGCAGCATTCAAAGAACTGCTGGTCTGCTTATTACAGGAGCCATGAGCACCTCTCCAGGAGCTGCCCTGGACGCTTTACTGAACCTGCCGCCCCTTCACATTTATCTGGAAAAGGAGGCGAAGGTCAGCATGTACAGGATCGTCAGCCGGAGAGAGGTTAACTGGCTATCACAGGCAATGAGATCTCTCCTTGACTCAGTGCGTGAGATACCTATTTTGGGGATGCCGTCAGACAGCATGATCCCAAAATATCACTTCCAGAGGTACTACTCCGTGGAAATTCCCGAAAGGGATAAATGGTTGAAAAACCAAATGACTTGGAGACCGGGCAGCCAAAAGTGGTTTACCGATGGATCCAAGTCAGGCAGTGACGTGGGCTGTGGAGTTTATGGAGAGCGCCCCAAGGTGCGACTACATCGGAACCTTGGGAACTATGCCTCTATATTCCAGGCGGAGGTGTATGCCATAATTGTATGTGTGGAAACCCTTCTGCAAAGCAACACCGTCAATAAAACAATTTATATCCATTCGGATAGCCAAGCAGCTCTTTCAGCCTTGTCCTCGGTGGTCTTCAACTCGAGGCTGGTTGAACACTGCTGGCAATTATTGAACACCTTAGCCAACGGAAATAAGGTGATCCTCCGTTGGGTCCCAGGGCACGCGGGTATTGACGGCAATGAAAAGGCCGACGAACTCGCAAGGCTAGGAGCTAGGGAGCGGCAAACTGGACCGGAGCCTGTGTGCGGCATACCTAGGAGCCTAGCCAACCTTACCCTGTTGACCTATTGCTATTACGATACATTGATTCGCTGGCGATCACTACCAGGAATGAATCACTCTAAAGCGCTAGTAAAATCCTTCAACAAGAAGGCTGCCTCAGCGGCACTGGCGCTTAGTAGGAAAAACTTATGCATATTAGCGCGGGCACTGACGGGGCACTGTGGGCTGAACAGACATATGTTCAACCTTAGGCTCTGTGACACAGATGTGTGCAGGCTCTGCCGTGAGGCTGTAGAAACGCCTTTGCACATTATCTGCAACTGCCCCGCTCTAATGCATAAACGGAGCCTCCTCCTTGGGAAGCACCTAGTGGAACCAGAGGAGGCAAAGAATATCCCGGCCAAGAAGTTGCTGCTGTTCCTAGCAGCAAGTAGTATTGATCGGGAACTTTAGATAGTGGCGATCACAATAGATCGGCAACGGTCAAAGTGATACCGGGTCTCGACACAGAGCCCTGCAAAGCCGCATCAACAAGAAAGAAGAAGAACCGCTTGGATGCGTCGGTTCGTACACAACGCGAGAGACCCCTCTAATAAAATTTCGGACCCGGTCCTCTCACCTACTGAGCGTCGAGAGACCCTGACGTACTGGATACGTATGATCCAATTGGAACACTTCGCATCTGTCATCGAGACTTTGAAAAGAGGCTCAGCTTTGAAGGGCTCGCTTGCCCGCTTGAGTCTTTTCTTGGACGACGCTGGGATGATAAGAGTCGGTGGACGTCTTAAAAATTCCGCATTGCCTTACGGAGCACGCCATCCGCTGTTACTCCCTAAGGACGGTCCCTTTATCAAATTGTTGGTGACACATCATCATATCAAAAATGCCCATGCAGGCTGTAACGCCCTGTCGGCTATTTTGAAGCGTGAATATTGGATTTTGACTGGCCGACGAATCATTCGGAGCATTATATTTAAATGCATACCTTGTTACCGATTGAAGGCTTCCATCACGCAGCCAATTATCGGCGATTTGCCGTCTGATCGTGTCACTGCCACACGACCTTTTGCAGGGGTGGGAACTGACTTTGCTGGCCCCTTCCTTGTTAAGAGCTCGAATCTTCGTAATGCTCGGTCGCTTAAAGCCTACCTGTGCGTCTTCGTTTGCCTCTCCACGAAAGCTGTCCACCTGGAACTTGTAAGTGCCCTCAGCACGGAGGCCTTTATTGCTGCACTAGGCAGATTTGTAAGCCGTCGAGGCCTGCCTGATCTGGTCCGGACTGATTGCGGCACTAATTACAAGGGAGCCGATCGATATCTGAAAGAAATTGTAGAGTTGTTGTCTAGCAATAAGAATAGCATAAGCTCAACTATGTCCAAAATGGGCATCACTTGGAAGTTTGACCCCCCTCTCTGCCCCCACTGGGGGGGGATCTTCGAGTCGGTTGTGAAGGTTGCAAAAACGCATCTCCGTCGCGTTATTGGCGAAACGATATTAACTTTTGAAGAGCTTGCCACCGTGTTTTGTAAAATTGAGGCGGTTCTCAACTCTCGGCCCCTCTGTCCTCTCTCATCCGATCCAAATGATTTGGAGGCACTGACTCCGGGTCATTTCCTGGTTGGTCAGCCCCTTAATGCCTTGCCCGAATACCCCTTCAGGGACGTGAAATCCTCACGCTTGTCTAGATTTGAACTGTTGCAACAGATGACCCAGAACTTTTGGCATCGTTGGTCACTGGAATACTTGCATCTGTTGCAGCAGCGCGTCAAATGGGCTGACAAGTCGGAACCACCCAAGATAGGCGACCTTGTATTACTTAAAGAGTCAAATTTGCTGCCGTTGTACTGGCGTCGTGGCCGTATTGTTAAACTTTTTCACGGATCGGATGGGGTTCCCAGAGTGGTCGAGGTATTTGTCGGAGATTCTGTTTTGCAGCGTGCCGTAGCAACCTTGTCACGACTACCTATTGATTAACGAATCTAACGCCTTAGATTCGTTGGACGGGGGATTGTTGGCGCTCGACTCAAGTGTGCGTCAAGTTCACGCACACAAGCGCACACGAACTAGAACATTCCGTGGCCTTGATGCGTTTTCTTATCTCGAAGCCGAACGACCTCGGGTGCTCGGCCCCAGTCGCTCTCGTCTTCCCGTTGCAATTGAACGTACATAATTCTCTCGAAACTAAAGGGACGCGCGCCGCTTGTCGGGTTATAATTTTTGGTTGCGTCGACGCACATTGATTTGCCCATAAATTATTGGCTACGTATTATTACCACTTTGCAATTTCTAATAAGTGCATCAGTTTGTCGACGAGGACCCACGGTGTTTGCGTGACTTGGTGGTCTCGTTTTTGTACGCGTTAATAACTTTGCTTTATCGCGCTCGAATCGTTTAGAGCTAGTAATTTGTTGCGATATACGATCATTAGTGATCATTTGTGTTATTGGTGTATTAATACCTATTAAAACCAATATTGTTCTTCATAAACTATAATTTGTGTCTTTGAGTTACAATAATATAAGAATGTCGGTACTACGTGTGTGATCGAACTTTGGATTGTTTTGTGCGGCAATTAAAAGGCCGAAGGTAAAATTGTGCCAGTGGGTGTCACTACGAGGATCCGGCGAAGCCACTAGCAGTCGGACACCAGCGCAGATAAGTAGTGAGGCGTTACCTCTCCCCTTTATCCTTCACCACCCACGTTTTACCCTTCCAGTACCCCCTCACTAGCTTAGCAGGGTTACTACGGCCGACAGCGACCTCTTGGTGAGTCTTCATATCGGACTTTCTCTAAGCTAATTCTATTGTGGTTCTTTGTAACAGTGCGACAGTCTTGCGACATTTCCGTACGACTTCGACTGGTGCCAATTCTCTAGGTGTACAAGAATTAGGTTTGGCGAGTCTAAATTTAGAGTACTCTAATTTCAGAGTACTAAAACTTGTTGCTCTAATTTTAGACTCACTAAATTGGGTGCCCTCGATCCGACCCGTCCGCGTCCTCCACCTCGGTCCAATTCGCGACTACGGCCGTTAGTTGGACCGCGGCTGCCTTTGTTTGTCCGGCATCCATCTCGCTGATGGGCCCCGAGACTTGGATTCCTTGTCAGGACAACCACTGGCCGAAACACAGCGGAGTCTTAGTAATAGCACAGAATAGGTAATAGTAGTAACAGAAGAGTTACTCCGCGAAGACCTTTTAACCATCAGCGACTCAGGTTACGTCGTAATAAAGTGCAATTCAGCTCGCACAGCGCTGCGAGTGAAAATAATTAAATACCTACCTCTATATATCTCTTTCTATCGCGTAACTCTTATCCCTTCAGACGCGGCGCGTGTAGCCTTAGGGTTGACTACTTCTAAATTCTTACTATCGGTATCATTACTATGGGTCGGTAATCGGTTGCAAAGATGACGACAATTACTTTAAAAATAGATAAAAGATATATTATTATTATTCATAGATTTTGTAGAAACCAAATAGGGATATGGGTTTAACATGCTGCCATGCCCCTAACTGGTTAGCCCGCTACCATCTTACACTGCATCATCACTTACCATCAGGTGAGATTGCAGTCAAGGGCTAACTTGTAGTGGATAAAAAAAAGTCGTTATATATTCCACAAGTAGTGAAATATCAATGAATATTTTACACTTATATGGGGTGGAAGGGGGCCCATGCCAGAGTTTACGAGACAAAATAATATACCCACATTATGGATTAATCATCATCGACTCATCGGCGGCCCACTAGTCCCACTACTAAGCACGACTCACGAGGCTCTTCTCAGAATGAGAAGGGTTTAAGCCATATATTCCTCCACACTGGCCAATTTCTTGTTGGCAGACATATTAGAGTTTTTTATAATGATTATAGAACTTCAGGCATGATTTCAGCTTTACACACGAATTTTTTTCACCGTAAATGATATATTTTAATTAATTAAGTTGGAGGTGCGTTCCCAAGATCGAACCCCAGACTTGGAGGCTGAAGTCTACCCATTAGGCTATCACTATAATATTGGATACTACCTATGGTTTATATTTACTTTTGTTTAAAACTGTATCTTGTGTGGATATAAAAATAAAACTACCCACATTATGTATTAATATTAGTTTTGTTTAGAACTCTAAGTAGGTACGTATGTACTATGTACCTAGATAGGCAAATAATACAAACTTACCTTTCAGGGTCCTTAGGAAGTGCAAAGAGCAATAAGTTAGGTCTTAATAATTAGAGTTTAAACGACCTAATGTGATACGATATCGTTTACTGATCTTTCTTTGTTTATCCATAACGAGAACTTGAGTAAAAGTCAAACGTATAACTACGGTCCGCGCGCAACACTCGACTGATACGAGTGCCGTCGAGCGTCCACGCAGCAGTAGTTAAATATCTCAGGTCACGTGACAAGTGAGCCAGGCCTGGTAATAGGGTCCCGTTTTTACCCTTTGGGTACGGCACCCTAAAAATTAAAAAAATATATTTTTGGACTCTATTCCTAATTATCTTTAAAATGATATAAGTACCGCAACCCTATGTAACGCTATAAAAAATATTTTACTTCGCATTTGCTTCTATGAAATAAAGATTTTTATAACTTTACTAGCTGATGCCCGTGACTTCGTCTGCGTGGATCGAGGTTTTTCGGTTCCCGCGAGAACTCCTTAATTTTCCAGGATAAAAAGTAGCCTATATGCTATTCCAGGCTATAATCTATCTCTGTGCCAAATGTCATCCAGACCCGTTCAGCCGTTGGGGCGTGATTGAGTAACAAACATCCATACATCCACACATCCATACATCCATCCAAACTTTCGCATTTATAATATTTATTTGATAAGCCATATTCGGCTGGAGGTCATCGGTTTACAGTTTACACGATACCCTAAACGTATGAGAATGGATAAATAAATAAATAAATAAATAATTTTTATTGACCAACAGTTTACACAAAATTAATCAGTAGTAGAACAAATTAATTAAATGCAGTACCTATGCACTGTGTACATACTTAAAAGTAAATGTGGTCAATGGGCCACCTCCTCAGCCTGTGCCACAGCATGAAAGGTAGGTATGTACCCACCGGACATACCGCAACGCTGATTTTCAGGAGGGGCCGAGACGTCACTGACCGTCACTGTATATTACAAGCTACTCTTAGTACAAGTAAATAAATAAAATATTTAAAATCAAAAACAAAAATATAATCATCTTAATAAATAAATTTGCTTAAAAAAAACAACTTTAATTAGTGTTTATTATACTAAGCCTTCACTACTACCCGTATAACCAATCAAATCAAAACAGGGAATGCTTAAATATTAAGTGTCTAAAATTAAATTAATAATACCCTGAATAAAATAAAAAATAAAAAAAACTCAAGATGAATTCACGTAACACACTGATAGATACACGAAATTGAGCTCTAATTTAATGCTGTTATGGTTTATTTTACTTTGACGCCGCACTTTTACGATTTGATCGGCCATTCTTACATAATCGGGGGCTGTTCTATAGCAGAACATGAAGATAACAATCATGCGGCCAATATGTATAAAGAATATTTTTATTGACTTTTCGAGTGGCTGCGGATGGACTTCATCACTTTATCTCATCAAAATGTGCTTCAGAGATGAGAAAAAATATTTCAAATATTTATTCGATGCAAACACGAAAAACTGCAAAACAAAAAAGTGAGTGACTGGCCTTAGTTTCCTTCGTAAAAAATCCGAGCAAAGAGCATAGAGGTACTATACCACCTCATTTGCACTCTCATATACTTGTCTTATATAGTGTGTATAAAAGCGCCACCTATGATGATTTAAAGGAACGTAGGCTGGAAAGTTCATGGAGGAAGGAATTACGACTGCCGTCGAAAGTTCCTCATTGACGCTCAAACTTCGCGGCAATATAGACGACAGTTGTGCCAACTTAGCGACAAAAAAGAATTTTTGAATTGAATTTGGAATTAGAAACAAATGATGAATTCCTGGTACTTTTTTGACAGAATGTATATATATAAAATTCAAAGTCCTGACTGACTGACTTATATATCAACGCACAGCCTAAGCCGCTGGGGTTAGAAACTTGAGAATTTGACAGTAGGTTCCTTTTGTGACGTAGGCGCTCACTAAGGAAGGATTTTTCAAAATTCCACCCCTAAGGGGGTGAAATAGGGGGTGAAAGTTTGTATGAAAGTCCGTCATTTCTCAAGTTATATCCATGAAACTTGGTATTTGAGCTTCTGGTTTTAAATAAAGAAATATGTGTTTCACAGTTTTTGAAAATTCTAGCCCCAAAGGCGTTAAATAGGGGTTGAAAGTTTTTATGAAAGTCCTTCATTTTTCAAGTTATAACCATGAAAGTTGGTATTTGGGCTTCTGGTTTAAAATAAAAAAATAAGCGTTTCACAGTTTTTGAAAATTTTATCCCCAAGGACGTTAAATAGAGAGTTTGTCCTTCAATCACGACGCAACAGAGCAACGGATCCACGTGATTTTTTGCATGGGTATAGTTGACCTGGAAAGTGATATAGGATTTATCCCGGAAAATTAAGGAGTGCCTGTGGGAATTAAAAAAACTTATATCACGCGAACGAAGTCGCGAGCATCCTCTAGTTCAACATAATTGCTCGAGTCTTGGCGTTCACCCTATGCCATTTCTAAAAAAAGGCCAAACCAGTAAACTGATGGTAATGGTAAGAATACACCTGCAACAATAATTCTTCTTCGTCGTATCGCTCTTGTCAGAGCGGTTGTGGTCGTCACTTTGGTGTTACTGTTGTGGCACGCTTAACGATCCGTCTCCACTCTTCTCTGATAGAAGCCTTGCGAGTTCATTCGTGTAAGCGGACGTCCACCGCAGCCCCCACTTGGTCAGTCCACCTCATGGGTGATCTGCTACGTGCCGTGGTGCCCTCTACTCTTCCTTGAACAACCAGACGCTCAATGGAGATGTTATCGTCGCGTCTTGTTACGTGACCAAAGAAACAAAAATTAACTAAGTATTATAGTATCAATTTCCTAAATTTAATCTTGCTGCGATTTTTAATATGGATTTGGCCCAATAGTGAAAGAGCCATTAGCCAATCAAAGGTGATTGCGATCATTGCACCTTAGACCATTTTACCGTAATAGAGCCTCGTCACTCGTGTCATAATATTGTATTGTCATCGATTCTGTATGTGCAAAATTTTATTTAAAGCCTATGTTCTCAAGTATCGGACATCGGTCCTTCAGGCATAGGACTAGCTTGGAAGAGAATTAGCACTTATCGGATTGTACAACATTGCATCGCATCGGAAAGCTATATTAAATTATCGCTTGGCGGTAAGTTTTAAGATCCCAGGGATTGGTAAGTCCGACCAGATAAAAAATTCAGAAATTGTTAATTCCCATTTTGACCCTGCCGGGGATCGAGCCCGGCACCTCTCACCCAGAAAACAACTACTACGCCAGGGATATCCAAAGATGACGTGTATATCTCTGGCGTTAGTACATCAGTGTTCCGTCATATCTTTATTCAAATCTCTCGTCTCCGTTGAAATGATCCGGCCCTGCTCCTTTATCACGAGAAATTTATCTCTCCGAAGGAAAATAGAGACGTTCGGGATCGGATAGCACTCACTTTCAAGAGGATTAGAAAACAAGATTGTAAATCAAGTTCTTTATTGTTGTATAAAAACAGATATGAGAGAAAATATACTTACTAAGATGTACCCATCCGTAAATTACCTATTTGCAGACAATTTTATCAGAGATACAAACTTCATATATGTACTTAAAATAGTTCCATGTAAATAATATTTATTATTTACTAGCTGATTCCCGCGACTTCGTCCGCGTGGATTGAGGTTTATTGGTTCCCGCTGGAACTCTTTAATTTTCCGGGATAAAATATATCTCTGTACCAAATTTCATCCAGGTCCGTTAAGCCGTTTTGACGTGATTGAGTAACAAACATCCATCCATCCCTCCATCCATACATCCATCCATCCAAACATTCACATTTAGAATATGCGAAACCTTAACCATAGATAAATAGATAAACAAAACAAACTAAAATCTAAATTAAAAACAGAAATCTTAAGAATAATCTTCGTCGATGCCACCCTGTGATGCCACCGCAGTGAGGCATAGAGCCCAAGATGCTGGCAGCATAAGGGCAGCATTGCCTCTTTGGATGGCCAAACTTATTCTTTGGCCAACAAATTGATTACATAATAAAATTAATCGGTTAATAGCTGCAAGATTTGACCTAAACAAACCCACAAACATTGCAAGTTAAATTTTTGCGAGATATTTCACCGCGGTTAATTGCTTCATGGTGACAGAAGGGCTGGCTCATTTTTAACGCAAAGGATCAGCCTGGCTGTCCAACGCGGAAATGCAACCAGCATTCTTGTCACCATTCCACGCGGGCATGATTTATATTAGTAATTAAGTTAGGCTAGCTAACTTTAAGCTTTAAGTTAGCTTTTAGATAAGTTCTATTTTTTATAAAAAAAAACATTATATAAAAGCTTGTAAATACCTGACACGTGCCAGAAAGTACTCTGCCTTGCGTATGTCTCCCCTAGATAGCCGGGGCTTGGTGGCAACTGGCAAGGGGGTGGCTTTGTACATTCACCCTGTCGAAGAAGGAGGTTCAACGTTCCTTCATTTACCTACCCAATTAGGTGAAGATAGTCGTAACATAGAGCTTTGCTCGTACATATCACGACGCGCCCCTAATGAGGTCTTATTAACCTCACACGTATTTGTTCCCACTTAGACCTTTTGATCGTGAGGACCTTGCCCCATGACTTACGAATCAATTTGTATAAGCAGTAGTAAACAGCTTTTTACGGCTATTGAGTGTACAAAACTTAATAATATTATTCTTATTTTACCTGAGATATTGTTCCTTTTTTTTTTAGTAGTAGGGTGCTTTTTATAGGTAATACTAGATGATGCCCGCGACTTCGTCCGCGTGTTTTTGATTCGCGCGGGAACTTCTTAATTTTCCGGGATAAAATGTAGGTAGCCTATGTCCTTCCCCGGAATATAAACTAACGTCTAGACAGACAGACAGACAGACAGACACACTTTCGCATTTATAATATTAAGTAGTATGGATTTTTGACGTAGGTACCTATGAGGTAAAGGGTAAAGCCGTGTTGGAAGAGATGGAGTAGGAGGTTTAGTGGTATCTCTCTCGGTCGGTAGCTTCGAGCTCGTAGAAAAGCTACTCTGTGGTAGAACATCGTCTCAGCCGTTAAGACTGATACAGACTTGAAACAGAGATTATCAAGTTTCATCGAAATCGGTTGATCTGACGGGCCATAAAAACAATGGGCAGGTAGACAGACAGACACACTTTTGCATTTTTAATATTACTTAAGAAGTTAAGTTATACTTAGAATGGAGTGGCGCCTTATTGCTGGTGGCCTGGTATGAGGCTTCGGCCGTAGCTAGTTACCATACTACCGGCAAAGACGTGCCGCAAAGCGATTTAGCGTTCCGGTACGATGCCGTGTAGAAACCAGCTCTACCCAGAAAGCAGACAAAAGCAGTTCTACCCAGTTTGTAGATGGAGATCCCAAGGCCCCAAGATTTCCATGATTTTTGTAACATTTTCATGATGAATTTTTGACCTTCTTTTTAATTTTAATAAGCCTATTAGGTGAATAGTCGATTATGATTGTGATCAATTATTTTCGTAAAATGTATTAGGTAGGTATCTACCTACCTACTTACCTCCTGCAAAACACATGCCGTGTATTTAGCCTAGGCTTATTAAAATTAAAAAAAAAGGTTAAAAATTCGTCATGGAAATCTTACAAACGACGGAAATCTTGAGCGCTTCTAATATTTTAATTTATAATCTACAACTTTTACAGATCTGCCAATAATCCTCGGATCGCTGACATAACATTTTACGCATTAATTCGGCGGCACGCAGCGCTTTAACTTTTTTAATAAAGAAAAGCCCCTGAGAAAGCGCCAGCTCCAACCCTGATATTCTCTAGGGTTGGGTGCCATTGATAGCGAGTGATCCAACGATGTCTTCCGAATACGGCTCTACGTCATGATCTCGGATATCTCCAACTACTTATTAATAACTAAGTATGTATTTGTAAAGTAGGGTTTACAAGTTAACGAATAATAGTCGACCAATTTACAAAATGTCCGCATAATGTGACTGGCAACTACGAAACTCTACAATGTGCGTGATCCGACACGCACTAGCCGGTAACTTATATTATTTTTAAACGACTTCCAAAAAAGGAGGAGGTTCTGAATTCGGCGCGTATGTTTTTTTTTTGGATTCACACGACTTCTACAAACTCAGTTACCTACTGAGATTTGCATTATAACCAATAGCGAAAAAATTTAAAGCTGATGATTGGCTGTTCTTTGTTGGTTCTTTGAATACACCACACTATTACAATTAAAAAAAATACGCGCCAGATTGAAAGCCTCCTCCTTTTTAAAGTCTGCTTGAAATAGTTACATCTGTACCAACTTAAATAAAATAAAATACCAAATAATTAATCGCTGTAACTCGATCCATACGAACACCTACCTACTAGCTATAGTAGCTACTCGTAAATAGGAGTTCGTTACGGAATACTAAACTTATTTGTTAGTAAACTCGTGTGCTCGTGACAGAGAATCTTCCTGTAACACACTGTTCCAGCCGTACTCGCGCACCCTTGGGCGGTAAGTTACAACTTTACACTAATATGGATTTAACCTATCCCTGTACCCTTACTCTGAGATTGATCGAATTTAAAATACGGTCTCACTAGGTGAGGTGAGTCACATTTGAGTCAAACTAAAATGGACCCAAATACTCTGGATTTAAAGCCACAAATTCAGTGCAACCGATTCAAATTTCGAAACGTATCGTTTGGAGCGCTAGCTGTGAATGCATACACGAAATTGAGCTCTAAATTAATAAGATTAAGATTCATTTTAGTTTGATGCATATGTAATTCACCTCACTTAGTGAGACCGTATTTTAAATTCGATCAATCTCAGAGTAAGGGTACCGTACCAAATTTAATCAAAGTCGGTTGAACAGGTGGGCCGTGAAAGCGTAGCAGACGGACAGACAGACACATTTTCGCATTTATAATATTAGTATGGATTATTGTTTTCAGGTTCTTATTCAATGGGTTGTCTGGAGGAGATACTTACTGTAGGTACCTTCTTTTGATAAGACCGCCCTTATATTATGCACTTTGTTTTTTTTCTTTTTCTATGCATTTTTTATGTTTTGTGTAGCAATAAAGAATTTATCTATCTATCTTTCTATCTATTCTTTAGGTATAATTTTAACGATAGGCGGTATAAAAGCGAAATAAATCATAACAAAACATTATGTTTCCATCTCGCCGGGCCGAATGTTTACGGCGGGCTTAATTTTTCTTTTACGGCCATTGCTAACGGCTTTCGGTGAAAAAGACATTTCGCCGAATAAGTTTATTTATTCGAGCGCTTCCATTTGATATACAATCTTAAATTGGTTATCTATATCATAAGGTCTAACTTCCTAAAGCTCAGAGCACACACGACGCTTTTAAGTTTTTAGGTTTTAGTACATGCTGCGATTTAAACTAAAAACTACAATATACCTAACTAACTTATGCCACAGCGTAATTATAGGTACCTATGTACATTTATTAATATCAATAATTATTGTAAATAATTATTGAAAGCCGGTATCAGGAAAGCTAGTAGGTAAAAGCCGGGATCGGGAGATTATTTCACTAGTGATATAATATTATATTTTGATTATAATAATAATATTGCACTCACTTTTCAATGGTCAATATAAAGCCTGACCAAAACTACGAACTACTCTTATTTGAGTCATTTATTTATAGAAGAGTAAAAATACTCTTTCCGAGATGGTGGGATGAAAAAAATATTTTACTTCGCATTCGCTTCTATGAGAGCCCCCCTGAAATAATAGTAGTGTTTACATAGAATTAAATGTACAAGTACATTACCTCAATGAGTGTTTATTTATGTTTCGCTATACCGAAAGAAAATTTGAAATGAAAAACGGAAAATGCAATCATTGATTAAAAGGATGGGTACATGGGTAGGTAGGTGTTTGTGGTACCTATGGAATGAACACATCATAGAACTAATGCACGAGATCATTAAAAACTCATTAGGTAAGAAAAAAGTAAAGGCTTGCTTGTTAATAATGGAGCGCCACCACAGCGCCACGGACGGAAGGACAGAAGGTGCAGTGCTAGTAAAGATAAAAATAAGGAATAAATACATAATAATTATTATTATAACCCAATCCATATGCTATTATGATCATAATATAATTTTTTCTCCCTTCCTCGAGAGAAAAGGATAGGTATCGGTATATAATTATCTGTTATAATTATATAGTAATCCATGGAAGAAACTAAACCCACAGAGTTACTAAACCCCTAAACCCTTTGATTATGTTTATAGGAGAACTTAATCAAAGCGTTTACCTTCTTCTCTTCATAATATGTATGTGACCTTCTTCTTAGTTTGTTTTTTATATTATAGGCTCAAAAGACTAGAACCCAGAGCCGTTAATATACTCTTTGGTTAATAGAAAAAACGTCAACGTGACATTAACTGTCAAAAAAAATGGTGTTGAAGTTGAATCAAATCAAAACAAACATGAGATTGAAAAATTCACGAAATATCGATTGTGAATTGTGATGTAGGTATTTATTTGTTTATTTCCGTCAGCGTCAATGCTTTATGAAACAAGCGATAAGATTTATGAAAGTACAAGGTCGATTTCGTATTTTTCTGTTGCTAATTTGAATAACATCTCTAGTTTGCCATCAAGAGACTCGACGTTATGTCGCTAAAAACCGCTTTACTGAAGTAAGTTACTATTATTTATTCATTATATCGATAGGATTTTTATCATATAAATTATTATTATTTTTTGCCTCTGTTCGTTTCACAGTTTGCTGTTTGCTCAGTTTATCCGATGGAATTGAAACTTTAGTAACAGTAGTTCTTGGCCCTTGCTTGAAGATTTATGGTACCATTAGCGTACCTATAGTAGAAGGCGTGCTAACTGTCCAAGTTCAAGCAGTATAATTTATTTGTTAGGTTTAGTCATGTCATAATAAAAAACTGAAATTACGGGTGTGTTCCGAAATACACTGCGAGCACTGTAAGTCCCCAGTAAGAGCACTGTGCAGTGCTCGCAGTGCTTATAACGGAACACCCACTACATCTTTGCTTTCAGAACTCTATTAAGATCCAGTAAAGTTACTAATTATGCACCAATAGTACTACAGTACCATGGATACTACAAACATGAATATAGAGATAAAAAACAGTGCAAGTTCAATAGAAATACAGGGTTTGCTCTCTTGGGATCCATACTTGCAGGTTCTGCATCAAATGGTGAGTCCATACATAATATTACAAAAAATCAATGTCTATGTGTCAAGTAATGTTTGTTCTTTCGGATCACATTTTTTGTCGTAAGTACTCTAATCTTAATACAACCTCAATCCATTCAAAGCATTTTTTGGAAATATTCAGAAGCAGTTAACTCAAGAACAATTGAAAACAGAAACTTAATGTCTAGATTGGAAACTTTTTTAGGTTTAAAAAGTTTGGTATGAGTATTTTTTCTGTAGGATTAGTAGTTTAAGTAATAAGTGAGAGTTTACATCCTATCAACCCCAATCCCTCTCTGAAGTCAAAATTTTCTGTCTTCCTCCATGCACTTGAGGAGGGCAGATGAAGAGCATGTATCCTTCCTCCATTGACTAGCCTTATAAGTTTGAAATACTATAATAAAAGTAATAATGTATCTTGATTCCAGTAAAACAGAAGGAACCTAAAGATGCTAAAGAAGTCTTTGAGGCAGGAGCCAAGAGACAAGACTTACCCACTTTCACGGCTGAAGAAGTGAGCAAACATGATAGCAAGTAAGCTTGTGCCTATTTTGGTAATCAGCTTAAGTAAATACTTGTACAGGTGTTTCCAAACATAATGTGGCAATCTTGCAAGGCTGTTTTCTGCTGAATGCCGCCCTGTTATTGGATGTCTGCCGTGCATATTCTATTCGTGAAGTTTTTTTTTATTTTTATTCCACTACAAGTTAGCCCTTGACTGCGATCTCACCTGATGGTGAGTGACAATGTAGTCTAAGATGCTAGCGGGCTAACCTGTTAGGGGTATGGCAGTTATATTAAACCCATATCCTTAGTCGGTTTCTAAACGGCATCATACCGGAATGCTGAATTGCTTGGCGGCATGTCTTTGCCGGTTTAATATTCAGAAAATGAATTGCGAATATAGGCATACTAGCTGATGTCCGCTACTTCTTTTGTGTGGATTGAGGTTTTTTGGTTAGCGTGGGAACTCTTTAATTTTCCAGGATGAAAAGTAGCCTATGTGTTATTCCAGACTATAATCTATCTCACTGCCAAATTTAATCCAGTTCTGTTCAGCCATTGATTGAATAACAAACATCCATCTATCCATCCAAACTATCGCATTTATAATATTAGTATACATAATTTAGCCTCATGGTACAAAAAAAATTGTTTCTTAATCAGAGTTGCGAAGCTAAGCATATCCAATGCTTCCATTCCAGGAAAAGTTTCTGGGTGACGTACAAGCACGGAGTATACGACGTGACGTCATTCCTACCCTCGCACCCGGGAGGAGAGCAGATCTACAATGCGGCTGGTCTGAGCATTGAGCCCTTCTGGAATGTGTATGGCATGCATAAGACTGACGAGGTTTACCGACTGCTGGAGAGCTACAGGATAGGTACCTAGGCACTAGAATGTTATGTATGTACCACAGAACATAAGTATAGCAGGGAGAAAGCGTATACATACAATTTTCTATGGGATCCAGTGTCGTCAAACTCACATATGTTTTCGTATTAGAAGTTCGTATTTGACGACCTCCGTGGCGCAGTGTGTAGCGCTGTTGTCTTAACGTGCGGAGGTCCCGGGTTCGATTCCTGGCATGGTCAATTTGGGACTGGTGGAAGGCGTCGGCCGTGGCTAGTTACCACCCTACTGGCACTCTGCCGCCAAGCGATTAAGCGTTCCGGTACGATGCCATGTAGAAACCGAATAGCACCGAATAGCAATAGCACTTACCATCAGGTGAGATCGTAGTCAAGGGCTAACATGTTTTTTTTTTTCCTCTATCTGCGATCAGTCCTTCGACTATAAACAGATCCGTGCTCCTTAAATAAAGGGCTAACTTGTAATGAAGAAAAAAAAATTAAAAATTAAAAATAATAAATATATAGAATACATAAAATTGGTCGAACAGATGGGCCATGAAAGCGGAGCAAACAGAGATACAGACACTTTTGCATTTTTTATATTAACTTTTGAATATTAGTATGGATTTCTTAGTTCTTAGAGATGATTTATGATGATTGTGTAATGAGGATATTTGCCCCAAGGCAACCTGCACGACGATGACGTGTTAGACCACAGTGACGACGAGCTCTGGGCGAAGGAGCCCTACCGCGACAGACGACTGATAGTGAAGACGGCGAAACCCTTCAACGCGGAGATTCCGCCCAAGCTGCAAGTGCAACACTTCGACACGCCCAAGTGAGGACCCAGCCCTTATTCACTGGTGAAAAATCTATACTCATCCATACTAAATAAATAAATAAATAAATAATATTTTAATCTAGCTGACGCCCGCGACTTCGTCCACGTGGTATAAGTTTTTTTTATAAGTTTTTTCGTGGTATAAGCCTATGTCACTCCAGGTCCTCAACTATGCCCATACCAAAAGTCATGTCAATCCGTTGCTTCGTTGCGGCGTGATTGACGGACAAACCAACAAACACACTTTCGCATTTATAATATTAGTATGATGCGAAAGTGTGTTTGTCTGTTTGCTACGCTTTCACGGCCCATCTGCTCTTCCAATTTTCATGAAATTTGGTGCAGGGGTAGAGTTTCCCGGGGAAGGCCAGGCTTTTTATCCCGAAAATTTAAAGAGTTCTCGCGGGAATCAAAAAATCTTAATCCACGCGGACGAACTCGCGGGCATCAGCTAGTTATAAATATAACATAACTAGCTGATGCCCGCGACTTCGTCCGCGTGGATCGAGGTTTTTCGGTTCCCGCGGGAACTCCTTAACTTTCCGGGATAAAAAGTAGCCTATGTGTTATGCCAGACTATAATCTATCTCTGTGCCAAATTTCATCCAGATCCGTTCAGCCGTTGGGGCGTGATTGAGTAACAAACATCCATACATCCATACATCCATCCAAACTTTCGCATTAATGATTTGATTAGCCGCTGGAACATTTCATATGCCTTCCTATAATTTAAATAATCCTTTACACTGTAATAGGACTGTAACGTTGTTTCCAGCGAGCTGTTCTACGTGCGCCAACACATGCCAGTGCCGGAGTTGGACGCGCGCACGCACACGCTGACGGTGCGGGTGGTGGGCGCGCACACCCGCGTCACCCAGCTCAGTCTAGACGAGCTGCTCAGCTTCCGGCCCGCCACCGTCAGCGCGGCGCTCATGTGCGCGGGCAACCGCCGCAGCGAGATGAACGAGGTCAGAGCATTAAAAAAAAAAATTGGCAGTCATAGGGACAGGAATGCCGATAGGAATGAGAACATAACTTTTTTTTTTTTTTAATTAATTTTTTTAGAACTACCAACAGAATTACAAGTAGTAGGCATTGACTTACCAATACCTTCGACGCACCATCGAAACGCAAAAAACGGCACGGTCAAATTGTGCAATAGATATTGTGAACAATTTTCGCCTCAGTCGCGCATGTGTACACTAGGCGACAAAATGTCGTATGTGTCGAATTGTTATTACAAAATTGAACCCTAAATATAAAGATATATGGTTGGTTTTTGTGAACCGTTTGGTGCCTCAGTCTATATTATCTATAACTCTGTTTGTATAAGCGATTGTGGACGCTTTTTGAGTATTAATTTGTGGGTAATGTTGTATCCTTAGTTGGTAAATCGATGGTAGTAGGTAAACAAAATGTTAAATGGCTTAGGCATTAGGTAAACACGCAATTCAATTTATAGGTAATTACATCATGCAAATAAGACAAGTGGGAAAATTATTAATAAATTATAAAGATTACTAGAGCAAGACTACAAAAAGCAAAAACAAAATATATATAACTTCTTATACTTATTATAACTTTAAAATATATTATAACCTTAAAACTAAGGCATTAAAGTTTCATTACGAATGTAGTATATTTATATTTAAGACCTTTTGTCTTCGCTTGTTTTGTCTTTTGTCAACGCGAGCATGGTGACGGTGTCGTTGACGCGAAACTACAAGTTTACCCCCTACCAAAAAGTGCTTAACGCTTGCTTAGATAAATTTTCACTTCAAAAAAGATCACGGTAGTCTTCAATTAAAAAAAACCGGTCAAGTGCGAGTCAGACGCGCGCACAAAGGGTTCAGTAACACCACACAATATAAATTCTCTTAAACTTAAATAAATACCCGCGGGATTTGAACCTAACCGCCAGGCCACGGTTCAATTTCCCGTCAGTGCCGAAAGAGCAACGGCGAACTTCCATACATCAATATTATTGAGAAAAAATAATTATGTACACGTGTGAAAAAAATATGTTTTTATAAGCGTCGAATATGAAGCTCACAGCAGCTAGAATTTTTTTTTTATGAGCCTAGAAAAAAAAGATATTTCGTTTTAAAGTTTTGTAGGTTATGTGGTAATGTCCATAGAGGTAATATAGCTCTATGGGTAATGTCACTTCTAAAAATGACAACCGGAAGAAAGCCACAAAAACAAAGACAGATGACAACCACAGACCAGTAAAACATTCGGCACAACCACAGACAATCAGCCATAATATTCTTTTAATTCTTACCATTGTGTTAAAGATTATTAAATAATGTATGCAAGAAAAATCACTTAAATAATATAAAATACACTAAAAAAAAGAGCAATACTATTATTTATGCAAACATTAATCAGACGAAATAATTACAATTTTTAAAACGATACAAAATAATCTATTAATTTAGATTTATTCTAGCTACTAGGTAGCTTATACATAAAATGGTAACACTAAACTGAGAAACGGGAACTAAATAATCAAAAAAGATTCCCTAAATATTTTATTTTTTTACCTAGGTTCAATTAATTAAGGTGAATACTTGATAAAATATAAAAAAATAAGCAAATTACTTTCATCTTTACCTTACTTGTGTACAATCAAGATTTAGAAAATGTGGTCAATAATAATTTCGCCGTTGCTCTTTGAGATACGAGTATGTATCGATTTAATCCAGTCCACGCAACTGGTAATGCCATCTAGTAGCGGTATATTGCAGTATCGAAACTACTTTCAAAGGCCAATATTCGATGGAACTCTTTGAACGAGAAATGACACATTTGGGTCAGTGAACCGTGGCCTAGCGGTCAAAGGCGTTCCGGGCGCGATTCCCAGAGAGACGCAGGTTCAAATCCTGTCGTTTCCACAATAATTATCCTTATGTATTTAAGAATAGTTAAGAAACTTCCCTTAAGTGTGAGTATACACTATACTAAAAATTACAAAATTTATTCATTGTTGGTAATAATTTGAAGCGTGTGTATCGTGAAGCAGGTGAAGCCGGTGAAGGGGCTGAGCTGGACCACCGGCGCGATCAGCAACGCGCAGTGGGGCGGAGTGTACTTGCGCGATGTGCTCATACACTGCGGCGTCGATGTTAACGACGTCGACGGGAAACACGTTATTGTAAGTGTATTGTGACGCAGGTGAAGCCGGTGAAGTCACCTGTTGTGAAGCAGGTGAAGCCGGTGAAGTCACCTGTTGTGAAGCAGGTGAAGTCACCTGTTGTGAAGCAGGTGAAGCCGGTGAAGTCACCTGTTGTGAAGCAGGTGAAGCCGGTGAAGTCACCTGTTGTGAAGCAGGTGAAGAGGCTTTGTGGCGCTGCTGTAGATGTAGGTTGCACAGACTAGTTAACCAGGGGTATTATAGACTAAGAGATAGCTGTACTTTTGGTAACTATCACTAGGAAGGCTGATTCAGTATTTGGTGGATGTAAGGCTCTCTGGTTAAAATAATGACAGTCTGCCCGCATGCGGCTGGGGATCTGACTACTTATCGCCGCTCAAAAACGTGTTATGGTTACCAAAAATGAACGATAACTAGGAAGGCTGAATCTAGTATGGTATTAAAGTATGCGCAGTACCTATGTGAACAGTATAAAAACTGACGCTATTCATCGGGGCGTTCACTAGATATGACCGTTCAAAGATGTCTTCAAATGTCAATAATGATGAATTTTACAAGATATAAGTGACCCACGCAGTGTATTCCTTTTTTGCCAGTTCACGGGTTCGGACATAGACGCGACGGGCGTGAACTTCTCGACGTCGATTCCGTTACACATGGCACTGGATCCCAACTCTGCAATAGTGCTGGCCACCAGTATGAACGGGGCGCCACTGCCCCCCGACCACGGGTACCCGCTGAGGGTGGTGGTGCCTGGCGCGCCCGCTGTGAGGAGCGTCAAATGGCTGCGTGAGTACTGACACGGCAATCCGACATAACTAGAGAGAGATCAAGCTTACATTGTAAACTGCCAAAATTCGAGTTGCTAATAAGAAATTATTGTCAGAAAACCAAATACCTACTTTGTAAATTTTTTCTAGGTGCCCTATTTTGTTTTTGATTCGACTTGTGCATCACCCAAAATAAATCAATATGTGTGATGCACAAGTCGAATCACTACTGCAAAGATGCATCTAAGTTGATTTAGTTGTTTATCCAGTCAAAAATGTGATTAAATTGTTACACATATTATTATAAGTCCTTCGAGCCGGACTGTTACTAAACTTTGTAACTACCCTCAAAAACTTAATAATAGTGTCCCCACAGAATCAATAACGATATCGACAGAGGAGAGTGGGTCCCACTGGCACCAGAAGGACTACCGTTCGTTCAACCCGTCTACCACATGGGAGACGGCGGATTTCCCCTCCGCCCCACCCGTGTACAGTTTACCTGTCACCTCCGCCATCTGCGACCCGGAGGACGGCGACACTGTTGCGCCCAGCAGTGGGCAGGTTGAAGTCAAAGGTACGTCACAAAATATCTTGCCAATGTAACGTTGAAGAAAATATGCCGTAGAGTCAGAGAGATTAATGCGGAAGCTATAAGGCTCTGGCCTCTGACAGATGGATGATTGCCAATCCACCCAAGTAGACTCAGATTCCTTGTTTGTTTGTTTGTCAAGTATGATTGCATCCAAGCGCTATCGCGCACATCCTATCTATAAAAAAAAATTGGCAGTCATAGGGACCGATAGAAGTGAAAACGAATATTAAAAAAATATATATATATATAAACCATAAGGGCCTGTTTCACAATCGCCGAGTAAACCTTATCTTACGAATAAACATGACGTTTTGACGGATGTTTTATATGAATCCTGTCAATATTTCAAAGGGAAACGCCCATTTTTGGCCAAGGAGCAGCCAGCAATGTAATGAATATCATAAAAAGACATATTTAATAACTAGTATATTCCAATGAACTATTTGTGCGTAGCACTCGGGAATAATTAGTTAGTTTAAAAGAGAAACTCAGTCGACATTCTATATTTTCAAACCACTTCCGTGGGCCGTGGCTCGTAATGTCAATCTTGACAATGTAGGGACTGCAATCATCATTTCGTAAAGTCGATATACCAAAAATCGATAATCCGAGATCGATATTTTAAAAAAAATAATTAAAGCAAAGCTTTTGCGTTTCTGGTTATTTAATGGTTTTATCGAAAACCTTATTATATATAAATAAACATTAATCGATTTATAGACATGCTAGATCAATCAATTGAACTGATTCAGTGAATGTACACATCGATATAAATCGATGTACGTAACATCGATTTATTGTCATTGGCTCACGGCATACATCTATGATCTCTATGGCAATAGACATTATTGACATTGACTTATTGTTTTATCTCTATAGTCTATTCTCTTTATTCGCGTTCATCGTTTACTACTGTTGTTGTGTTTCGTAATCGTGATTTTCTTCCTCGGTTTGCTATATTTTACACCTGACGACTTTGCTGCTATTATGGACTCTGCCGATGCTCCCGATGACGACCCTGGCTTTACTTTGGACTCCGTACCCGCTTCTCATAACGACCCCGGCTCGCCAATGGATACCGTACCTGTTTTACGTTCGTCCGAGTTTTACGTTCAAAATAGTGTTTGTTTCTTAATCTATGATTTCAATCCTTAAGCCTACAATTTGTTTCATTGATGGCTGCACCTTGGCCAAAACCCCTTAGTCAACTGGGCGTTTCCCTTTATTCGTCAGTTGTGGTTTATTTGGCTATTGTGAAACAGGCCGTAAAACTAAGACATTAAAGTTTAATTACGAATGTAGTATATTTATATTTAAGACCTTTTGTCTTCGTAACAACGCGAGCATGTCGGTGACGCGAATCCACAAGTTTACCCCCTACCAAAAAGTGCTCAATGCGGCTAAAGAAGGTTTCACTTCAAACAATAGTTTTAACATTGCAATGTCGATTAACCGTATTCGACCGTTCGAACACATTGGCGTCAAGGCAAAATTAACTTTTACTTTTAGAGTGCAATTTCGTGTATTCACAAACGAAAACGTTACGAAAATAAAATAGATTGTACTGAATTTGTGACTTTAAATGTCACAAATTCAGTAAAATGCGCGGGCGGGTGCGCCCCGCGCCCGACCGTCGCGTCGCTTCATACCCCGCACACTACCAGACTAGTGCCGACCTTGACGCGAGAGTATGCTTTTTAAGAAAAGAGCAACTGCAGAGTTTCTTGCCGGCTCTTCTCAGTAGAATATCTTCTTAATAATCTTCAACCGGTGGTAGAGTCCACGTATCATAAGTGACACAGTTATCCTAGGTGAAATAAATAAATCTATCTGCTATGTGTGGCAATAAAGAATTTATCTATCTATCTATCTATCTAAATCATTTATCAGTAGTCTAGGTACAAATACAATGTGGTCTCCTTTTGTGAAAATGTAATGATCCAAAAGGAGACCGCCGAGCGAGTTCGCGAGCGCACCGACCCTGCTCGGAGGCGGACACATCAGGGTGGCAGTGATCAACGCCCTGAGCCATAGCGTTAATAACTCCTGTCTACTGGAACTCCGGGGTCACGAGTGGCCAGAGTTGGGGCTCTTTCGGCTCCTCCTAATACCATGCGACCCCTGGAAGACGGCAGCTGACCGTGGCTCCAGCTGTTGATAAGAGTATGAGGGTGGGTTTAGTTGGCCCAGGGATGAGCCCACGTGTAAGGAAGGCTCCGGCGTAAGTTCTTAAGAGTTCCCGGAGTCTTTCATCATGCGCTGAGGATGGTCACCAGGGGGGTTTTAGTGGGTACAATCCCACCGGTATCTTAAGATTTCCCACCGTCAACAAAAAAAAAAAAGGTACAAATATAATAATAGTTATTTTATTTAATTGACATTAGGGTACGCATACTCGGGCGGGGGCGCGGCGATACTGCGCGTGGACGTGAGCTGCGACCGCGGGCGCACTTGGCGCGCGGCGCGTCTGCAGCGCCACGCCGCCGCGCCGCGCACGCACTACGCCTGGACGCTGTGGACTATAGCCTTACCCGTGCACGACGCTACACAGGTAGGGTATCCACACACTTAACAGTCCATATCTTGAAAACTACTGAACCGATTTTGATGAAACTTGCACTGTTCCCTAAGTTGAAGTAAATGTAAGCCAATATAAAAAGAATGGCCATAATTCGATTAATAGTTTCGGAGAAATCCGCGGACAAACATACATAGATACATACACCCATGAAATTTTGTGTAAGTATTTGTTTGAAGCCCTCATAGATTATCATAAATCAAATAAATATTATAAATGCGAAAGTTTGGATGGATGTATGGATGTTTGTTACTCAATCACGCTCCAACGGCTGAACGGATCTGGATGAAATTTGGCACCGAGATAGATTATAGTCTGGAATAGTGCATAGGCTACTTTTTATCCCGGAAAATTAAAGAGTACCCGCAGGAACCAAAAAAGCTCAATCCACGCGACTTCGTCCGTTTTTTTTGAGTTTTTTTGGGTGGAATATTTTGCAAATAATACATACGTGTCGAAATGATAATCTTTTTTTTTAAGTTGGTTGATAAAAGAAATCATTGTTTTGTGTAGATGGAGATATGGGTGAAGGCCACGGATAGCAACTTCAACACTCAGCCGGAGAACTTCGACGACATATGGAACATTCGCGGAATACTCAGCAACGCCTACCATAAGATCAAAGTTAATATTAAGCGATAACTTCACCATTAACTTACCACTTTTACAATTACAATAGGGATGATGCCTATGCCAAAAAAAAAATATTTCTTACTGATTATTAAATAGAGAGTCTTCCAAAAGACCTAAAAATTCACATCCTCAGTTAGCTTTTAGTTTGATAATTATTTTTACATCTCTCATATTCGGTAAGTAGGTCCTTATTACTCCCAAATGGAGCTTGTAGGTGACCAATTAGCGCTCTAGGGTAATAATGTAGCTAGAAAAGCCCTAGGGCGGTAAGTAATCAAAAAAGTATGATGGTTAGATGTACGCGAACTTTTTGAAAGAGTGAAGTTTTTTTTAATTACTTACCGCCCTAGGGCTTTTCTAGCTACATTATTACCCTAGAGCGCTAATTGGTCACCTTCAAGCTCCATTTGGGGGTAATAAGGACCTACTTACCTCACAATCGAGATGTAAAGCAGAGTAGTTAGCTCGGGTGTAAGCATCAATTGCACCCTCGAACTATAGGCGCCCTCGCATATCTCGGGCTGCAATTGATGCCTTACAGCCCTTGGCTACTAATCTACTATTAAAGAAAAAAAGTGTGTGTGTGTGCAATTCACACACGGCAGAAGTGAAACTTCAGAAAACTAGCCTGCGGAGAGAGAATGATATTGTGCTTTAAATCTAGCATTAAGCTTTAATACTCGTACAGTCCCACAAATTTACCTGACCTGGCGACATTTAAAAATAAAATAGAAACAATAATAAAAATTAGTTCAAATTTTGGACACTAGGCCAGATAGGTTGGTCAGTATAGTCAGCTATGTATACCTAATCCCATAGAATAAAACCTAAGTTGTTAACCTACTCACATATTGACTCTTCAACACCCAATTTCCAAACCCTTGGAGCTGGAAAGCTGAAATTATGAATGGAGATTCCCTTTGAAATGTAAATAAGAAATTATTTAATTTTATATTATATTTTTGCGATTTAATCGTATTTTGTTTTGTTAATAAAATATTTTTGAAACCATCAACTGACTTTTTATTTAACACCAGTAGAAAGTACCCTTTGTGGTGATAGTAGTCGTTCAAACAATTATTTGAAATATTTGTATTTAAATTGATTATGATCATTTATTAAAACTATGTAGGTTTGCAGATAAATAGAAGCAAATTCCTTTTCAAAATATTCCTAATCAAATTACGATATTCCTTATCTGAAATTATTTACATTGCTCATTGTTGTATGTACTTACCTAATTAGCTGAGATGATTATATTTATCTGCCACAGTGAGAGCAGCTTTTATCTCAATTGTGCGTACCTACTTGCGCTATTCATAGTTCAACATGTCTCACATCTTGCGGAGGTTATGTGCTACAAACATAGTCGATTTGGGAAACTTGAATTTATTTAAAACTGTAATTCAACATCATAAACTTCATATAAACAGTGTATTGCACAAATCAAACAAAGACGTTTATGTGAACATAGAGTTTCGAGGGAAATTGTTAAGATTTCCTAACGTGTGGCTCCGGGACAACTGCCAGTGTGAACTGTGTTTCCATCGCTCGGCCAAAAGCCGCATCCTCGACTTGAGCAAATTCAACGTAAAAGTCAAGATCAAAACCGTAGTTCAGGACGACACATCTGTCCAAGTCACCTGGGATGACGACCATTCGTCCAAATATGGACTGAGCTGGTTAAAACTCCGAAGTTTCACGCCCGAAGACCAACTGAATTATACCAATACCCTATACCGACCGGTGAAAAAGCTTTGGCACGGTAAAGACTTCCAAAATATTTGTTCAAACCATGATTACCATAAAATACTTAACTCAGATGAAGCACTCTTTAGATGGCTACAAGACCTTGCCACATACGGCGTTGCGTTGATTCAAAACTCACCAGATTCTAGCACAGCGTTAGACAGAATCATAGAAAGAGTTGGCTTCATAAAAAGGACTCACTACGGCGTAAAGTTCGTGGTAGAGAATGTGGCTAATACCAGCAACGTCGCCTATTTGTCCAGCAATTTGCAAATGCATGTTGATCTGCCGTACTATGAATATTGCCCGGGTGTTAACATGCTGCATTGCTTAGTGCAGACCTTGAGTAAAGGAGGAGAGAATCTTCTAGCAGATTGTCACTACACTGCGCGGTACATGAAGGAGCATCATCCAGAGGAATACAAACTTCTAACAGATACTGAGGTAGAATGGAGTGACATAGGTGTCGAGCACGGAAACGAATTCTTCAAGTTATACAGATCGCCCGTCATATGCTCGGACAGACATGGTGAAGTTAATAGGATAAACTTTTCGGTACCTCAGAGGGGCAGCCATTTCCCTGGGCCGATTGAAACTGTTAAGCCATGGTACGAAGCTCACAGTCTATTTTACGATCTAAATCAAAAATTCGCCGCCAAATTCAAAACGAAAGCAGGCGATATCCTTGTGTTCGATAACATACGATTGTTGCACGGCAGGAATGCGTATGAAGATCAATCTGACAATGTCAGGAAACTTCTTGGAGCGTACGTGGATTGGGACGAAATATATTCCAGGCTTAGGTGCTTAAAAGCTAAACTTTACCCTGTGGAAGGATTATAATTAGTAATTATTTTATCTACTCATATTTTCAGTACCTATTAATAAATAAATAACTTCCAGTCTTTACACTGCTGTACTCGTGATGTTATACCGTTAACCAAAAATATTATTTCATTCAAATTCTGAAAGCACTCCAATACATACTTAGGGATTGCCTAATCTGGACTGTGATGGTTTCCACAAACAGGACACTAGATGGCGCTACTCGTATCATACGAAGGAATCTCATCACGCTAATTAGTTTTCACTATGGAGCTCCCTTCAACCTACAAGTACATATGAGATGGTTAATTTATGTGCAGAGTCCAACATATTAGCCCTGTTGTATTTCTAACATTAACATTTTTGTTTGTATGTACTTAAGTATTTGTATGCTATTAGCAATCAGTCGAAAATATTGTATTGTAGTTGTGTACTATTGCTATGGCAGCTTTAAGCAGTCGTGACAACAGCCAACTGCTCAAGCTGTCTGTTACGTGATGGATTTGGACTGACATTAAAAAAATCATTGCTCTAAGTCTAAAACCTTGTATTTTAACATTTCTGCAAAATGTAATTTTGAGTGCTTAAGTAATTTAACTCACAAAATTAGCTTCTCTTACATATTTTAAAAAACTGATAAATATTATGTACTTATAGCTTTGTTGTTTGTTTAGTTTTTATATATTTTTTATACTTACATATAAGTTCTAATTCAATGTTACACTAATATCACATACTTAAATTAGGATATTAGATTAAGACTTAGGTACTATATATAGTACATCAGGCTAATTATAGAACTACATTTATATTGTGCCTAATTATTTTCAATGAACAACAATCTCTTCTTGTTTGACAAAATATTATTAAGCTATACAGGCCATGGCCATATAGCTATTTAATTTATGAATTGAAGGTTGAACTGGCGTGTTCTCATTGCACACATAAAGACAGGCCACACTTCACAGCATCACATTGGAATAAATCTGGATGTAGTAGTTCTGGCAATGCGATACTGTGGACTGTGGTATTCTGCAATTGCATTATTAGGCACATTTACTTAAATTTCACAATTTACATCTCTAAAGGGGCTGATTCTGTAGAGCACTCAACTAAAATGACAGCATTAAAAATATTGCGAACCCTTTCATAATACTCCCTGTGGAAAGGTACAGAACTAGATTTAAAGCTATCATTTTAGTTTAGAGATTGTGTTAAACAGAATTGGCCACAAAGGCTGAATATAAGGGAAATAGGTGGCAGTTTTCTTTTTTTTAAAGCATAGAGCAAGACAACTTAAAAGTAATATCACAATCAGTTAAACTGGGTTTTAGTTCTTTAACTTACATGTAAGACAGCAATAATTATGGAGTATTAACTAGGAACAGAATGTCCATGGCTTTGGCAGTTCAATATAGGTGTCTATGCTGTAGTTTCTGATTGAGAACCTTCTTAGTGGCATTATATTGTCCATTTCCTCAACCTCATCATCTGTTTCGACGATGGGGAAATCCTCTAGATGAGGCATATTTGCCAGCGCTACTTCTATTGATTCATTTGTGTACAGATAGATCCCAAAGCTGCAGTCCGCTGGGCCTGCCTTAAACTTGTGGCTAACTGTTGCAAGGAGCAAGCAAAACGCACGCAAGTTCTGTTCACATCTCACCAAGTAAGCGTCCGCGGTCTCGTCGTGAACATCCATGCGTTCAAAATCGAACACAAACCTAAGTCCAGGCCTGTAATGCTCGTCAGTAACGGCGAATTCCACACGATACAATTCATCAGTCTTAAGAGCCTCCCCAATACTTTTCAGACAACTATCCACGTAATTGTTTACATCAGGGTGAAGACACCGGTACACTACTACGCTGTACTTTTTCCGCGTTTCAAAAATGCTCTTCGGATATATCGAAGCGTAGTACATTATGTTGTGGAAAGCTACCGCCAAGAATTCCACTGTGACGTCCACAAAACACGCATCCATTTCGACCTCGATGTAAACACTTCAAGGGTTTATGCGGTTATTCAACAGCAGGTAGAACTTTTGCTGATTTGGAAACACACGACTTTTTCAAACAGTTCTAAATAATTTTGATTTGAAACCTTTGCTTTTGATGCTTCTAAAATCGCGGTCACGATTTGATTTGAATTTTGACGCGACAAAAGTGTAACCAGACCAAAATTGATGATCCTGCTAACGGCCTACACCTCAGACTAATTACCTACTTATAATCTGAGGCATACACTAAAATCTGCCAAATCCAGCAAAACTTTTTTGAAAAAATAATGCTAAAATTAGGATACTTACTTGTTATTTAACTTAACAATGTTGAATTGCACAAATCAATTTTTAAAATTTAGGTACCTACAGTGTTGATGAAACTAATTTAATCACAAGACTTCTTTCATTTCTTGCGATTAAGTTAGTTCAACAGCTACTTACCACTTACATTTTTATTTACAATAAAACTACTAGGTATAGTACATTCAATATTAGCTGGCGTCTTTCCACTTGAGACCGTCATTAGCAATAACAATAGGATTAAGTCGTGGCGGGTGAATTCTTTGTATTGCAAAACACTTGCGGCGTTCAAACGGTGTTTCAAACGTTTTTGATACTTTCCCTATGTTAACTTCCTTTCATTATTAATACTTCGGATCCGATTCTGTGAAAGAATTCTTACAATCACTGTAAGAAAATTGAACAAGGATTTTTAAAAACACCATGCACTAACTTTATAATAAATGTTGGAAGCGACTCATCGGACAATGAAACCATGGAAAATAATTCGGAATCAGAAGAAATCAGTGAGTCGTCATATCTAATTTAAAAACCACATGTTTTGATTTATTACTTTAGAATAGATAAATAATTTTTGTAATTGTATTTTATTTAACATACCTGTAAGTACGTAATTTTTTAAAATTATTCTATGATTATTCAAAAGTATCAACACTGGTTGGTTTGCAACAAAATAGATAAGGCCGAAACGGCTTCTTTAAAAATGAATGGACTCTATGAGTGTTTGGTTTATTACCCCTATTGTTTAGGTTCAAGTGGAAAGACGCCAGCTTATATTGAATGTACTATAATACACATTTATAAAATACTAGCTGATGCCCGCAACTTCATCCGCGTGATTTAAGTTTTTTTGATTCCCGCGGGAACTCATTAAGCGTCATAATCATAAGTCATAAGGCGAACATAGCTTGGGTATGTCACTCTCCAGGTCTTCAACTATATCCATGCCATAAATCACATCAATCCGTTGCTCCATTGCGGCGTGATTGAAGGACAAACCAACAAACCAATAAACCAACAAACAAACACACTTTCGCATTTATAATATTAGTATGATGTATGATATGATAAAACCTATTTTTTTATCTACTACAAGTTAGCCCTTGACCGCGATCTCGGCTAAATTTTATATAGTTACTTAATGATGCAATCTAAATAATAGCGGGCTACTTATGGCAGCTATATTAAACCCAATGGTTTAATATTATTATTATTATTAGATATTATTAAGATTGCATCCGCTTGGATGAAATTGTGGCAACTTCTAGTACTGTATTTTGTAAATGGAAAATCGTTCTATTCTGCGTCAAAACCTGCTAATAATAAATTAAATGAGGCCTACTAAAAACGCAGGATTTTGCTACAACTGGCCACACTACGCAACAAAACAAAAACTTGGGGTATGTTCCGAAATACACTGCGAGCACTGTAAGGTGTGACGTCAATTTAGTACACTGCGAAGCCGTTCCTTTATAGTTAGGTATACTGGTTACTGCTTAAAACGGAACGCAGTCAGCAGTCAGCACTGAGAGCACCTTACCTCGAAAACGCCAGTGCTCACAGTACAAAAATGGCGTCGATTAATGACGTCATAATATTATATTTCCCTAGGATACTGCGGCAGTGTAGGTACTGTCAGTCCATAACGGAACGAATTTCTCCACAGTAAGAGCACTGAACAATGCTCGCAGTGTATTTCGGAACACACCCATAATAAACCTCTAGAAAAACATAGTGTCAAGGTGGTGTCAAGCTGGCGCGGAGCCACAATCCGTACTCGTCACGTTTGCTCCATGGATGTAGGAAGTTTGCTCTATGGTTGTGAAAAACCACCACGGACATATATATAACTCTGTGAAAACCACTAAAACAAAAACCTCAAAATGTTCAATATCCATGTCGCTGTCAAATCGTGGAAACCGCCATAATACAAACGGCACCACCGTTTAATACCACACAGGTTTATCTGTTTTAGCCAAAGGTTTTAGCAGATTATAGCGTCTTGTTCTTTGGTTAACATGGACTTCCGTTCAGTAACCATTGTTTTTAAAGAACAACTGAATGAAAGCCATATTTGTCGGATTATAGCTTTTTGTCCCATGAATAACATGGGACAAAAAGCTATGTACCTAGGTACTTATGTTATGTAAAACCTATTTGTAACGAATAAAATAAAAGACATATTAGTGCTTATGCATATTTATTTTTTGAACATAATCTAAACAATATCCATTATCCTTAACGAATTATTTTAACTTAATATTGCAGCTTATTTGTCTGGCAAAGCATCTAATCCCTGAAAAAGAAAAGTTTGAATTAATAAAAAAGTAAACTGTAAGCAGGTAATCTGCCAAAGAACTAAAGTAACCGACATGGCCCAGAGAATTAAGCTACAGTGACAGTGGGCAGGTTGTGTGTTGCAGAGCAATGGTCGTTGACACTGCCACATTCTACACTAGATGATACCTGCAACTTTGTCAGTGTCAATTAAGATTTTTAATTCCCAGGGGAACTTTTCAACTTTCCGGGATAAAAAGTAGCCTATGTCCTTCCCTGGGATACAACCTATCTCAGTACCAAATTTTGTCAAAATGGGTTGAAAAGACGGGGTGTTAAAGCGTAGCAGACACAGACAGACAGACTTTCGCATTATAATATTAGTATGGATAGTATGGATTACTATGTTGATTTGTTATCCTGATTTAATAAGCAAAGTTGATCTTAGCTCAGTAACTGAGCAGATGGACTATGTTGGTATTATTTTAGTCCTTTCTATGAGCAGAGTGGATTGTATTGACTGCTGTACGGGTAATGTACAAGCTAGGTTATCAGACGGTTAGAAATGATACACATGGGCAGGAGTTCCTCTAGTGAAGGGCAAGGGACAACTGGTGTGCAACGCCATGGCGCAATTGACACCACCAGCTACACATAATATTTTATATCCTGAGAGGAGACTTATACTTAGAAGTGGGCCGGCCATGTGTGGAAAGGTAAATCATAACATAACAGGGGGTCTCTAATGAAAACAAAGACAGGTTATTACTGATAAGAATACCACAACAACAAAAACACGATCCCCTTGCACACTGTAGGTATTGCACAGCTAATTTCTATTTCCATGCAGTATTTGCTCATAGATTTCATGTGGGCACAAGTATTTGAACACTAGTTACTAGAAAAACTCACATTAATTTTGTAAGGATTTCCAGATAACCTCATGTCTCTCATATAGTGGATACGGTCCAGTCGAGAATGGAGGGAGCGTCTGTGATGCTGGAACATAACAAAATAAAAAATAGATATTACTATACTGAAATTCTCAACAAACGAAATGACAAACTAAAGTATAGTTTTGAATAGAGTTAACATCCTACTGAAGGTTTTTTTACTTACTTTTTATTGCTGATTTTGATTAAATAAATATATTTGAATGAAACTCCGTAGAGCTAATATAGCTGATATCTATAGTTCCCAATAGAATCAATACCAAAATAAAATGATATTTTAATCTATGGTAACTAGCAGCTTTGCTCATCAACGCTGTTACCTAATCCCTGTTTCACAGTACGTTAGTACATAATACCTCAATGGTTTCACAGAAGTACTTACGTTGCCTAGTGTTAATTTGTGAATGTGGTATAGACCCAAGCCGGGCAGGCCCATGCCTCCCATGATGATGAAGAAAGTGGGTAATATCTCATACCACATATTTATTAGATTGAGGCTGAAAAAAATTCACGCACAATTCGCTAGAATTCAAATGACAGTGACAGGTCAGGGGACAACAGCTGATCCTGCATTATTTTCGTTCAGAAGTTTCGTTATTCAAAGTCAAATTCAACGGGTTGAAAAACGAGGTAAGAGATCATCACTTATTATTTTTATAATATTAAGGTTGATTTTCATGGATGATACACAAGTAATTATTAAATGGAGTAAACTTGTATATTTTACTATATAATATATAGTAGCTATATCCATATTCCATAAAGCTATTCGCACATTTGCTCCAATTCGGTGAAACGGAACAAATTGGGCCAATCATGTTGGCTTGTCTGTTTAATTAGTCCAATTCCAACGATCCAATAAAACTTCAAAAAGTTTTTTTAATCTGTCAAAAGATATATAATGTACTCTGTGGTCAAAAGGTACTCGGTCACCAAAAATGGCAGACGTACCGATCGATTGCGATTTTCCTGTTTGGGGATTAATGCCGAAAAAAGAAACGGGGGTTGTAACATTTTTGAGTAAAAACGCAGAGTACGACGGCAGGAATACAGTGATCGCTATTTTCGATTCGGGTGTTGATCCAGCAGCCGCGGGCCTTAAGGTAAAAAATTGTCTTGTCACGATTTGTTTAGTTGCAGTTTTCTTCAATTCTAGTATTTATTGTGAACGTTATTTTGCGCTGTAGGTGACCAGTACAGGGGAGACTAAAGTTATAGAGCGGTTTGACTGCAGCGGGTGTGGAGATGTGGACACTAGCACGGTTATTCGGAAGGTAGTGGACGGATGTATTACCGGCACCACAGGCCGTAAATTAAAGGTACAAAAGAGTTTTTTTATTTCATTTAGAACTTATAAATTCCTTCCAAGAACTGGGCGGAATTAATTGAAACGCTTTTTTGTTATTCCAATTTTACCGATGTCACAAGGTCGTTGACTCTAGTGTCAAACGGTCACAGCTGTTCTTTGTCATTTTTTTTACCGCCGACCACGTTGGTTTAATCAATGATACTAATACTATAAATCCGAAAGTTTGGATGGATGGATGGATTAATGTTTGTTACTCAATCATGCCAGAACAGCAGAACAGATTTGTATGAAATTTGGCAAACATACAAGTAGATTATAGTATGGAATAACACACAGACTACTTTTTATCCCAGAAAATTTAAAGAGTTCCTGTGGGAACCAAAAAACCTCAATTCACATGGATGAAAATGAGGTCCTATTATGGTAAAATAAGTAGGTACAGTGTTACTTTCACAATCACCTCTGATTGGCTTCTAGCCAAAATCCATTTGCAGTAAGAATACCTTAAATTCAGCCAATCACAAAAATTAACATTGTATGATTAAGCAGATTTTTTGGAATAGTAGAAGGTAAAAACTGGGTTGAACCAATGGACTGTAAAGGCAGACACACACTTACATTACACAGGACATTTTAACACCATTTATTTGAAAATAAGTACAGATTTGAATTCTGTAACCCGATTGGACAAAAAATTGATTAGAAGCATTATTATGCTGCTTTGCTTTACCAGCACTAGCAAATTAAAAAGTCTATTTTCAGATACCAGAATCATGGAAGAACTCCACAGGGGAGTGGCGGATAGGAGTCCTCTATCCATTCAGCTTGTACCCATCTAAAGTGAAGGAGAGGATACAGGAGCACAGGAAGGAGCACCTGTGGGATGTGGGCCACAAGCCAGCCTTTGCCGAGGCCAGCAAAAAGCTGCAGGACTTCGAAACTGAAGTGGGTAGGTATATCTTAGGGTTGTTCTACTACCTGCTGTTAGGCTCAGTCTGAAAGAGAGTGCGAACACTAGTTAAGGGACTCTATGATTTATCTTCTAAATATGGCGGTTGTGGTTGTGTGAATTGCTAAATTAAAGTTAATTAAAGTGGATAAGCAGTGTTTTCCTTGTAAACCTACATAGTTTTTATGTGATATACTTACAACAAAGCAAACATAACTTATAAGTAGCTTTTTCTATACTTAATATTATAAAGAGGTAAAGTTTGTGAGGTTGTAGGGGGTAATCTCTGGATCTACTAAACCGATTTCGAAAATTCTGGTACCAATGGAAAGCCACATTATTTGTAAGTGTCATAGGCTTTACATATTATATTAACCTGAAAAATTAGGGAGTTGTTGTTGGAGGTAAAAATGTTGTCAAACTATTACGACCGCTACCATCTTTAGTTTCTGTCTAAGCCTGATTGCTGCACCTGTAACCATTAGTTAAGACATTCTTGATGATGCCTGTGTAAGATTTTATCACTACTAGACTAGCTGATGCCCGCGACTTCGTCCACGTGGAATAAGTTTTTTTAAATTCCTACGGGAACTCCTCAATTTTCCGGGATAAAAAGTAGCCTATGTCAATCTCCAGGTCCTCAACTATACCTATGCAAAAAATCACGTCGATCCGTTGCTCTGTTGCTGCGTGATTGAAGGACACACCAACAAACAAACACTTTCGCATTTATAATATTTCTGAGATATCTAATTAATAACTATGAGAATTTATAATTTGTCAGGATGGAAATACTAGGAAAATTAAGACTGAAAGGAAAATATGTTTTTCCTGTAATATTATTTGAGCTTACTGAAAACAACCAATAAAACTGAAACGTTATAACTACATAGAAAATGTTATTTTAATTATTCTCTCAAAGTATTATTAAATTAATTGACTGTACCTACTTAAAATATTTAAGAGGGACTCTACCTTGATGGTTATCATAACAGGAAAAATAGAATAAAACAATGGAAGTCAGATTATACACTGGTAACTGTATATTAATACACTAGATGATGCCCGCAACTTCGTCCGCGTGGTTAAAGTTTCTTGATTCCCGCGGGAACTCCTTAATTTTCTGGGATAAAAAGTAGCCTATGTCACTCTCCAGGTCCTCAACTATATCCATGCCAAACATTACGTCGATCCGTTGCTCCGTTGCGGCGTAATTGAAGGACAAACCAACAAACAAAGATACTTTCGCATTTATAATATTAGTATGATTGAAATAAAGACATTAGATTTCATTGTGTCAATGGTTTGTTTGCAGCGTCAAAAACGACACTTAGTCAAGAGGAAAAACTTCAGAAAGAGGAACTGGAGGCCAGGGTAGAGGTGCTAAAAGAGGCAGAGAAGAAATACACAGACTTGGGCCCCGCATACGACTGTGTTCTCTTCCATGATGGGACTGTTTGGAGGCAAGAATAAAGTCACATTGGGGCTGATTCTGTAGTGCACAATCTCTAAACTAAACTAAAATAAGAGCTTTACAAATATTGCTAACCCTTTCATAATACTCCCTACGGAAAGGGACAGAACTAGATTTAAAGTTGCCATTTTAGTTTAGTTTACAGAATTGGCCACATTGGGGTCAATTTTGTGTAACAAAATCTCTATACTACACTAAAATGACACCTCTAAATCTGGTTATGTCCCTTTCTGCATATAGTATTATGTAACCCTTGTTACCAATATTTTGAATGCTGTCATTTTAGTTTAGCTATTGTGTACAACAGTATCAGCCCCAATGTTTATTTTAATTAATGAAACACACTTTTTGTATGAATATGTCCATAATTTGGTAAACTGAGGGAAAGGGCTGGTTATACTTAATATACAAGTATATCTAAAAAATCTAGTCAGGATAACCAATTCTAAATCTTGTAATTTTACACAGAGTGTAATTTCTAATAGTAACATTAAATTATTGTAAAATAGTGGATTTATTTAGTTGTTAATTACATTATAAAACTGGAATAAGGTTTTAAGGTGGACTACACGGGTCTGCCCGCGAAATTCAAATTTAATTTGGTTTTTCGCAATTTATAAACTAATACGACAAAGTAGGCTTATGGCATTCTAATTGCGCCAATGGCAGGGTTATATAAAAATCTTTACTTGAAAGTGTCCAGTTTAAGAAATTAGTCAGAATATCGAGTTGGATGTGAGTTACTCACAAATTAGTAATTAGGCAAGCTTATCTTGTTTGAATTTCAATTGTTGTGATTGCTGGAATTTGTAGTAATTTTGCTGCAGCTATAGATATTGGGCAATAGCATAAGATTATCTATTACCCAATTAGGGGTTATTGAGATTGCTTTTGATTTACGTAATAAGGCACCGAGGCCTCTAGGGTCCATGCTCTATATACAGACAGACAGAATTATCTCACTTATGGACCTAAGAACTTTCAATGCCAAAGTTAACACTCAATTTGAAGTGCACTCCAACCTACAACATTCTTTCTTTCATTTCTTTTCATGAGACATGATTGACGATTAGTGCAATGCATTTTGTAATTAAAAAAATATGTCACTGTTGTCTCCAAATATTGATTTGAAGACAAAAACTTAACCAAGGAATTGGCCTTGCCCCACAGAGCATGTATAGACACATCGGAGACGGGCGACTTGTCCACGGGCCCACTGCTGGGCGAGTACAGCGCCACGCACGAGCATGCACACCTGACGCCGCTCGACGAGATGACTGTCAGCATCAACGTGCACGACGACGGAAACACGTTAGAAGTGGTGGGGATGTGCTGTGAGTATTGCTGTGACGGCTTGCTCTACCGAGCATGTACGGTCGCGGTCTGAAAATGTTTCAATGTCAGTTTTCAATTTAGATTCTTTAAAACTGCGTGCAATGAGGTCTAAAACGCTTATGAGCTTAATGCTTTAGCTTATTTATTAAGTGTCAGAGTTATCAAAAGTTTTCAAACAGAATTCAACAAAAATAATGACTTTTTCATAATACAATTTTATAAGACTGCGACTGTACGGTTAATTTTCAATGATTGTTTTCTAATTCAATTTTTTATAATTTCCTTTGTGGTGTACAATAAAAGTGTATTCATTCATTCATTCATTGTTTTCCTACGACAGAATAGTAATTTAACCCTCTGTAGTACTATCGAATCATAGCATTGGATTTAAAAATTACTCTGATTTGTTTTGGAATAATTCAAAAAAAATGTCCATCAACTCAAAAACGTGAGAAACAATAGTAATTCGCTAAAATATAATATAGTACTCGAATTGCAAATAAAAAGTGATTCACAAAGGTTCAATAAAATAAGGCTAACAAAGTAATTATTTTGGAATGTAATTATTTATTTTGCAAATAAACAATATATCAGCCATACAGAATATTTCTTAAAATGCAAATCATTTAAAGATGAAGTGCAAATCACTAGTGTTGCAAATCTTTTTAATTTATTGCAGACCGAAACATTATAGGCTAACCAAATGATTTTACTGCAATTTTTTTTTGTTAACTAAGTAGATTAACCGCAAATCACTTTTATTGGATAGAAGCAGGCGTTACTTTGCGGAAGTCCATGATATGCTGCATTATAGCAAATTAAACTTCTAGTTCCTTCATTGCAAATCACTTTATTTATTCCCATAAAATAATACATTATGGCGTCTCTATTCCAGCCACCCATGGAACCCACGTCGCTGCCATAGCAGCCGGTTACTTCCCCGAGGAACCAGACAAGAACGGCGTGGCACCTGGAGCTAAGATAGTCTCCCTGACCATCGGTGACAGTAGACTGGGCTCGATGGAGACTGGCACGGCGCTGGTGAGGGCTTGTATCAAGGTCATGGAGCTGAGCAAGACCATGAAGATTGACGTCATCAACATGAGCTATGGGGAGCACGCCCACTGGTCCAACGCTGGGTAAGTTTGTACAGCATAGTCTCCCTGACCATCGGTGACAGTAGACTGGGCTCCATAGAGACTGGCACGGCTCTGGTGAGGGCTTACATCAAGATCATGGAGCTTAGCAAGACCATGAAGATTGACGTCATAAATATGAGCTACGGAGAACACGCCCACTGGTCCAACGCTGGGTGGTGGAAAGTTTGAATGGATGGATGTTTGTTATTCAATTACGCCATAACGTCTTAACGGACCTGGAACAACACATAGACTACTTCTTATCCCGAAAAATTAAGTAAAATTAATTTCATTCAAATCGGTTGAAAAAAATGGGCTGTGAAACCGTAGCAGACAGACAGACACATTTTCGCATCATACTAATATTATAAATGCGAAAGTGAGTTTGTTTGTTGGTTTGTCCTTCAATCACGCCGCAACGGAGCAACGGATCTACGTGATTTTTGGCATGGGTATAGTTGAGGACCTGGAGAGTGGCATAGGCTACTTTTTATCCCGGAAAATGAAAGAGTTCCCGCGGGAATCAAAAAAACTTAAACCACGCGGATGAAGTCGCGGGCATCAGCTAGTTTATAATATTAGTATGGTGTTGGACTATTGTGAATGCAAACCTTGTTAAATTATTTTATCTGTGCATTTCGAATTACTAGTATGATGTGAACTGTTCCATTCCCCTAGCTCTTGCTAAGCAATTTTCAATGTTGGTGCCGCTGTCTGTGTATCCTATTACTTGTTTGTTCTTTTCATTAACTGAACCTAGTCCAGTCATATTATGGATATTATGTCGGTAAACCACGAAATAAGGTTCAAAGTTGAGGCCCAATTCAACTAGTCAAATCAGCATCTTTTTTTCAAACGTCAAAACGCGTGCTTAGTATGGGTTTTTGTATGAAATATTGCATAGCGACGTCATCAAAGTTCGACGCACTTTTTTACTTTAATCGATAGTTTAAAATAGTTATTCAACATAAAACTAACAGCGGACGTGGATATTACGACTTTTGGGAGATCCTCTATTTAATAATCACTAAAAAATAATTTATTTGAATAGTTGTCAAATACCCAATTGTCTTAGACAATTGTAATCATTTGAAACGTGAACTGTTGAAAGAGTTCATACATGCTCTTGACATGGTATCTATGACCTCCATAAACAGTTCGAATTATACATTTGACAAACGTTAAAGATTTTCGTCAAAGTAAAATAAACCATGACAGCATTGAATTAGAGCTCAATTTCGTCTGCCCATTCTTATACGTTTAGGGTATCGTACATATCTAAACGTATAAGAATGGGCAGACGAAATTGAGCTCTAATTCAATGCTCTTATGGTTTATTTTACTTTGGCGAAAATCTTTAACTTTTGATCGGCCATTCTTACATGATTGGGGCCCTGATGGGAAAGTGTGTTGTGATGATGATGAACGTTAACATATTATCCTGTGTGCAGCCGCGTGGGCGACGTGATCAGCTCAGTGGTGAACCGCTACGGAGTATCCTGGGTGGTATCCGCGGGGAACCACGGGCCCGCGCTCGCGACCGTCGGCGCGCCGCCCGACATCGCGCAGCCCATACTTATTGGTGAGTTGAAAGATCGGAGATAAAATTTGGAGTTCAACTGGGGTAACCCTAGCAACCTCCGACTTTGACGACCTCCGTGGCGCAGTGTTGAGCGCTGTTGCCTTAACGTGCGGAGGTCCAGGGTTCGATCCCCGGCAGGGTTTGGAAATTTATAATTTCTGAATTTCTCTGGTCTGGCCTGGTGGGAGGCTTCGGCCGTGGCTAGTTACCACCCTACCGGCAAAGACGTGCCGCCAAGTGATTTAGCGTTCCGGTACGATGCCGTGTAGAAACCGAATAGGGGTATGGGTTTTAATATAACTGTCATGCCCCTAACAGGTTAGCCCGCTACCATCTTAGACTGCATCATCACTTACCATCAGGTGAGATCTCAGTCAAGGGCTAACTTGTAGTGGATAAAAAAAAATGGTGGTTAGCCCACTACCATCAGATCGCAGCCAAGGGCTTGTCGTATTTGGTTAGGATAGGTCACATTGTTGGGGTGCCTAGGCCACATTTAGTGTAACAATGTCACATTACTTTAATTTCGACAGCCTCTATATGACCGCTCTATGAGGATTCCAGTATTTTCTGGTTTGCTAGTTGTAACAATCGTTACAGGCTGAAAAGTCAGAAAGGGTTTTTACGGTGATTAAATACACCAGTAATGTCCGTTTTCTAATCCAAGATGGCCGGCGCAATTTTGTTGAATGGATGTTATTTCCGAGGATTTTCAGGTTGATCATTATATTTCTGTAAGAAACTGATATGGGTGTAATTTCGGTGTCAGTTTTCGAGGAGCTGATTACGAAAATTATATTCATTTTCAAATACAAATTTCAGTATTTTGAAAAAAATATCGATATGTTGTATTCCTCAGGTGTGGGCGCTTACGTATCAACGGAAATGATGCTAGCAGCGTACTCGATGCGGGCTCGTGGCGCCCCGGGGGCCTTCAGCTGGAGCTCGCGAGGCCCCTGCGCGGATGGGGCCGCCGGCCTGTCGGTGTGCGCGCCGGGCGGGGCCGTAGCATCGGTGGCCAGGTAATGTCGTATGAAGGTGAATGAACGAGAAGTTTAATTCGCTATAATCCGCCACAGCAGACAAATCTATGTGGTACAGTGCGTGTCCTTCACCAATAGCATGCGAACACCCACCACCCAGCAATTCGCACCGGCACCGCACCACACCACACAAATCCTCCAAATCACTCTCAACCGCGAATTAAACTTCTCGTTCATTCATTATCATAGACTTCCGCAAAGTAACGCCTGCTTCGATTCAATAGTCGTATGAAGGAACGGAATAATTTTTTTTTTTTTTAAATTTTTTTTTGTATTAAAAACTTATTAAATACTTGGAACAGAAACATAGTGGACAAGGAAGCACTTATCTCTATAAGAGATCTCTACCAGTGACCCTTGGCAGTGGGAAAGGTTGCTAACATATACCATACTCGATGCGCGCGCGTGGCTCCCTGGGGGCCATACCATAAAACAATTGGAATGATTGTATTGTGTCGTTTAATTTTTGCAACGCGCGTTGCGTTTGCGACGTCCTCGGGATTCTTGTACAGGCTAATTTATGCCGTATCACTACGTCCGAGAGTTCATTTTGCACTGAACATTTATGGTCGCTCTTCACTCGTCGGCAACGCGCGCGATTCGTGTATGTCCGTCCATACCGTCATTATGTCTAAATAGCTGATGCCCGCGACTTCGTCCGCGTGGATTATACAAATTTCAAATCACTATTTTACTCTCTTAGGAGTTGAATTTTCAAAAATCCTCAGCGGATGTCTACGTCATAATAGCTATCTGCATGCCAAGTTTCAGCCCGGTCCGTCCATTGGTTTGAGCGGTGCGTTGATAGATCAGTCAATCAGTCAGTTACCTTTTCCTTTTATATATTTAGATGTATTGGATAGAAGCAGGCGTTACTTTGCTTGTATCAAAGTAATCTATCATGTATATCTATGTAAACTTGTAGTTTTATCATTGTCATGGACTTCCATGACAATGATAAAACTACAAGTTTAATTCGCTATAAACCGCCACAGAAGGTAAACCTATGTGGTACAGGGCGTATCTTGAACTTGCGGCCCGCGATATTCTCCACACCACATAAATCTTCCAACGTACGTTTCACTCCGACACCGGAGCATCTTCAGGAGATGTTGACTCTACAATGCATCTTCACAATCGTGCATTCTTGATGTGTATATGTGTTGCAGGTTCACCCTGAGGAACTGCCAACTCATGAACGGCACATCGATGGCCGCGCCGCACGTCGCCGGAGCCGTGGGTATGCATTTCTTTACCATTCTTGATGCACGTGTTGCAGGTTCACCCTGAGGAACTGCCAACTCATGAACGGCACATCGATGGCCGCGCCGCACGTCGCCGGAGCCGTGGGTATGCATTTCTTTACCATTCTTGATGCACGTGTTGCAGGTTCACCCTGAGGAACTCCCAACTCATGAACGGCACATCGATGGCCGCGCCGCACGTCACCGGAGCCGTGGGTATGCATTTCTTTACCATTCTTGATGCACGTGTTGCAGGTTCACCCTGAGGAACTGCCAACTCATGAACGGCACATCGATGGCCGCGCCGCACGTCGCCGGAGCCGTGGGTATGCATTTCTTTACCGATCCCCTTCACCTTTCTACTATCGTACCGCAAGGCATCGTCAGGGTCTGCACTCTGCATCGGTATTTTGACGACCTCCGTGGCGCATTGTTGAGCGCCACGTTGCCTTAACGTGCGGAGGTCCCGGGTTCGATCCCCGGCAGTGTTTGGAAATTTATTGTGTTTACGTGGCTGTATAGCCATAAATGCGTTTGCCTGTCGGCACAGATGATAAATAAAAAATTGGCGGCAAAGCTGAAAATTCGTCTTGATTTGTTATTTACATACTTAATAAATATAAATTTAATAATAATTAAAATGGTTTCCAACGGTTCAGAGAGTGAAATGGAGATTGATTGAACTCCACCAGATTTAAGATAAGAAGCCAAATTGGCAATGGAAAACCTGCTTCCAGCGAAGTCAAAAAAAAAATACATGAAAGTATATGAAAATTTTATGATAATATAAAAAGTATGTTTTATTTCCCTGCATTCTTTTGAGAAAAGCACTATATATGCCTCGGCGGAAATGGCAATTGCCTGTCTCGTATTAGTGAAAGGCCGAGCCGTACATACTCGACCTGCAATTGCCTATTTCCCGGCCTTTGCAATAATGTACTATTTCATTTGTGTGCGCAATATAGAGATATTTTAACTTGTATTAATCAATTATTGTACGTTACATTTCAGCGGCTCTAATATCGGGTTTAAAAGCAAAGGAGCTCCCTTACTCGCCGTACTCGTTGAAGCGAGCGCTAGAAAACTCCGCAGTTTATCTCGAGCACGTGGAGCCCTGGGCGCAGGGCTGCGGCCTGCTTAACATTGAAAAGGTATTTATTTAAATTATCCATGTCCATACTAATATTATAAATGCGAAAGTGTGTCTCTCTGTTTGTCTGTCCGTCTGTCTGTCTGTCTGCTACGCTTTCACAGCCCATCTTTTCAACCGTTTTTGATGAAATTTGGTACAGGGTTAGGTGGCATCCCGGGGAAGGACATCCTTTTACTTTACTGGTTCTTTTTATCCCGGAAAAGTAAGAAGTTCCCGCGGTAATCAAAAAAACTTAATCCACGCGGACGAAGTCGCGTTATTATAAATACGAAAGTTTGGATGGATGGATGGATGTTTGTTACTAAATCACGCCAGAACGGCTGAACGGATCTGGATGAAATTTGGCACAGAGATAGATTATAGCTTGGTGAAACACATAGGCTACTTTTTAAAACGGAAAATTAACTATGTGCCGCAGGAACCAAAAACCTCTATCCACGCGGACGAAGTCGCGGGCATCAGCTAGTGTAACATAAACGGTAAACCAACATCGAAAATATAAAGAACTAGATGATGCCCGCGACTTCGTCCGCGTGGTTTAAGATTTTTAATTCCCGCGGGAACTCTTGAATTTTCCGGGATAAAAAGTAGCCTATGTCCTTCCCCGGTATACAATCTATCCCTGTACTAAATTTCATCAAAATCGGTTGAATAGATGGGCCGTGAAAGCGTAGCAGACAGACAGACGGACAGACACACTTTCGCATTTATAATATTAGTATGGATACCACTTATCCATGATACATAATAGTATATATATTTAATGTGAAAAATGATTGCAGGCCTTTGAAATCCTTACAAACTACCACTCGCAGCCGGAGCGCGACGTGACGTTCAACCTCAAGTGCGGCAATGGTAGCGCGAAGGGCGTTTTCCTGCGCCCCAAGCTCGATGACGTCACGCCCAAGGACATCGGCATTACCGTCGAACCGCAGTTCCTGGAGAACCATTTGGACGAACAAAGTGAGTATTCACGCTAATTAATTAATTTGTTTGTGTTTTTTTTAGACATTTTATTGTTAAATATTCTGCCTATTGTTAAGTTTAAGGCGCCAGCGGAGGGTGAATTGCTCATACAAACGTAATACCAAAATAATTAGTAATTCGAACATATTTCCTCCATATTATGCGATTATTAAGATTGAACTTGTATTTATCTAGGTCCCTGGATAATTATTTTTCTAAAATACTTTCCCAAAATTAAATGTAAGCACATTGCGTTTTGCATGTTTTTGCGACATAAACGACATGTTTTCTCCTTATTTGTTTCATATTAAAACCAACGATATCTCACGTACTAATTGATCAGGAACATAGCCTATATTGTCAAGTTACAGAATAACAACACGAAGTTAAAAACAACAATTTTTCATTCATCATTTTTGGTATTCACGGAACAAGACTAAATGTATAACAAATTCTGTACGCTCATATTGCTATCGCGCTTGCACGCGATCATATTGTGTCTTCAGCCAAATAGGGATAGCAATATACCGGCAAATTTATATTTGCGGTTCGAGTAGAAGTTGCGAGCGGTGGTCGCCGGTCTCTTAACGCTATTTGTTAACTAACTGGTAACCCCGCACTTGCGAGATCAGATATACGCATGCCGGCTTGCCAGTAATTGGGTGTACACTCAAAATTGTTTTCTGTGTGTTTGTTATTTTTTATTGTGATTGTGTATTATCTGTTGGCAAACCAATAAAATAAAAATCAAATAAAATAAATTAATGAACTAGAAGTTTAATTCGCTGTTATTGTTTACTGTGGCGGATTATAGCGAATTAAACTTCTAGTTCATTCATTATTTATCATGGACTTCCGCAAAGTAATGCCTGCTTCTTTCAATAGTATTCACGCTATCATAATCATCATCGTCATATATATCATAATCACAATAATCACTATCGTTATCATCATATCAGCCTACGGATATCTCGTGTTTGCACAAAGACCTTTCTCATAGAGCTATACATCCATCAGGAGGTTTGGGTTATTAAAAATGTTGAATTTCATGTACGACAACTTGTGTGAAATGTTTAATTTAATGTGGAATAACTTGTGTCAGTGCCTTGCCCTTTAGTCCTTCTACAGATTTCTCCACAGTCCAAATAAGTCTGTGTCTGCCCCCCTAGCATGGGCCGAGACAATTTTCTCCCCGAGGAAAGGATAATTTTTTTTAATCCTAATTAGATAAATAAAAACGCTAAATAACGGTGGATAAACAGTCCCCCGAGTCCCCGTGAAATGTCAAACGGGGTTAAACTTCTTCTCTCCCCTGTTGCCGTGCTCTGAGAAGGGGATATAAGTTAATTTTATCTCTTGTCAGTGGATAAAATCAGGGGATAAATTTTTTATCTCCAGCCCATGCTAGCCCTGCTGATTGATAAAATATTCTCTTATATATAAAAATGATTTGCTGTCCGTTAGTCACCCTAAAACTCAGAAACGGCTTGACCGATTTTGATGGTTTTTATTGTGTGGGACCCGGGATGGTTTATATTCACAATTGGACCCGGTAGGTAGCGCCGCAATCAGGTTCAAGGTTCAGGGCAGGATAACGTCTGTCGCTACTAGTTATGGAATAAAATATAATGACTGCCTGCAAAATGAGATCTCATGATCAATAAATTTTTTAATTTTAATTTCTAAGCAAGCCTCTTTTATAGGCTCAAAAGAAGCAAATGCCTCAAATGAAATAGTATTAAAAGCAGTCTGGGTGTTCTGTTATGGTATGTTATTTTGTGACTAACAATTATTATTTTCATCAATTTATTCGAATAATATAGCAAATGAAAGTATTCAATAATGTAGGTATAATTTGTCTTACAAGTAGTTCTTATATTATGTAGTAAAAGTTTCAACTTATTCTTATATGTAGCAAATGATAACTTGGCAAATAAACAAGAACAGTGCCTATCTATAAGAAGCATCAATTTACTACATCATACTAATATTAAAAATGCGAAAGTGTTTGTTGGTTTGTTGGTTTGTCCTTCAAACACACCGCAACGGAGCAACGGATCGACGTGATTTTTTGGCATGGGTATAGTTGAGGACCTGGAGAGTGACATAGGCTACTTTTTAGCCCGGAAAATTAAGGAGTTCCCGATGGATTTAAAAATACCTTTACCACGCGGACGAAGTCGCGGGCATCAGCTAGTATGTTATACATGTCAAGTATTTAACTAACACTAAAATTGCCCTTTCTGGCGAGAGGCTTCGGCCGTGGCTAGTTACCACCCTACCGGCAAAGACGTGCCGCCAAGCGATTTAGCGTTCCGGTACGATGCCGTGTAGAAACCGAATAGGGGCATGGGTTTAATATAACTGCCATGCCCCTAACAGGTTAGCCCGCTACCATCTTAGATTGCATCATCACTTACCATCAGGTGAGATCGCAGTCAAGGGCTAACTTGTAGTTGATAAAAAAAAATTTCAACTATTTAATTTAGACGAATATTTTTATATACATCACAGGAGTAAAACAACTCGCGCAACGAATATCGGCACCGCCGTTTTACGTTTGGGCACAGTTACGGCTCGTGCACGGTGTCGGGTGCGCGCCTAGAACAGTTCCAAATGCATGTAACATAGTATGTAGATGCACGTTTTATAACCAAAGTATTGTACTGGTAAGATACAGATACAAAAAAACGTATGTAGCGTGCGCGCGTTGCAGATAAGGGCGTGATACCCAAGCAGATCGCGTACGGGCAGCGGCTCGCACTGACGTGCGCGGCGCCGTGGGTGTCTCACGCCGCGCATCTGGACATGATGAACGCGCCGCGGCCGCTCGCGATACGCGTCAACACGGCCTTACTGCCGCCCGGACCGCACTTTGCCAGGTAGCCAGCCGCGTTGCAGATGAGGGCATGATGCCCGAGCAGATCGCGTGAACTGAACGCGATCTGCTTGGGCATCACGCCCTCGTCTGCAACGCTTTGGTACTTTTAATTATTTTGATGAGGTAATTGTATGGTTGAAGCGGTGTTGTTTTCGTAGATGCCTGTAATATACATTTTTTCGCAGAAATTGATATAGGTGTCACTGAGAACAACATGGATGTGGTAGTTTTAAAAACAATAATTTTATTGGTGTTATTTCGGACGCAGGGCGCTGTCAATATCAAACGATTTGAAAATTTTGAAAACTGTTGCTACTTTTATCACATTAAACCCGAAATATTTTGTAGGACATCGGTCCAGCATCAAAGAACTAACTCTTTGATCCTGGACCGATTTTCTTGCGTCAACATGGCGTCCAAACGAAAAAAGCAAAAACTATGGAACGCCCTTCCGGCTTCCGTTTTTCCATCCGCTTATAATATTGGTATCTTCAAAAATCAAGATTCGTCATCCATTAGATGATGACCTTAGGGGCCGTCCATTAATCACGCGAGGCTTGAAAGGGGGGGGGGGGGGGGGTTTAACAAAAATCACGAAATATCACAAGGGGGGAGGGGGGGTGTAGTAAGATATCACGTGTATTTATTTTTTCGTCAAACGCGCGATTTCTAAACCGAAAAGCGGCGTGTAGTGTGACCTTGACTCGCCGTTGCCAGGCAACGAACGAAGTCCCCGCGCGCCGCGCATCGCGACGATCGCCCGGCTCGGCTTCATTGCCATTTGCCACTCGCCAGTTATTCTGTTATTTTGGCGCCGAATACACGCGTACACCGTTTATTACCTCGTACGTGTTGCATAAAAAAAATTTTTAAGATTCTTTGTAGGTACTAACAAATACACGTGATTTTAGGTGGGGGCGGGGGGGTTAGTCTTAAACCTCACCACGTATCACCAGGGGGGAGGGGGGGGGGGTTAAAAAATGCTCAAAAAACATCACGTGATTAATGGACGGCCCCTTAGGCTGCATCACTGCTTCCAGCAAGTCTCATTGCAGCCAAGCGCTATTACATAAAAAAAAGAAACTGCCTCCGTAAATTGTATGGTAGCCTTTTCCCCTTCCAGTATAAACGCCTACGACGTATCGTGCGTGGAGAAAGGGCCCGTCTTCCGGATACCTATCACAGTGCTCCAGCCGCAAGCGCTGACCATGTCGACGTCTTCCGCGCCCCAGATAGATGAGAGAGATGTGCTCTTCAAACCCTCCACTATCAAGCGGCATATCATCATGGGTGAGTTGAGTAGATCATTTTAGGGTTCCGTAGCCAAATGGCAAAAAACGGAACCCTTATGGATTCGTCATGTCGTCTGTCTGTCTGTCCGTCCGTATGTCACAGCCACTTTTTTCCGAAACTATAAGAACTATACTGTTGAAACTTGGTAAGTAGATGTATTCTGTGAACCGCTTAAATAAAAAAAACAACAAATTTTGGGGGTTCCCCATACTTAGAACTGAGATTCAAAATTTTTTTTCATCAAACCCATACGTGTGGGGTATCTATGGATAGGTCTTCAAAAATTATATTGAGGTTTCTAATATAATAATAATAAATTCTTCCAAAGTGGTAAAATGTGTCCCCCCCCTGCAACTTCTAAAATAAGAGAATGATAAAACTTAAAAAAATATATGATGTACATTACCATGCAAACTTTCACCGAAAATTGGTTTGAATGAGATCTAGTAGTAGTTTTTTTTTAATAATAATTAATCTTATGTACTAAGAAATTGACCATTGACGCGTCTCAGTCTTTCTTGACAAACTTAGACACTTTGTTCATGTAGAATAAGTCATAAGTCAAGAGTTCCCGCGGGAACCAAAAAACCTCAATGCACGCGGACGAAGTCGCGGGCATCAGCTAGTATTGTAATAAAAAAAAAAATATTTAAAAAAAAAAGGAACTTTGTTTCTGTCTGGCGTCCCACGACACCACACGTTTTTTTTTATTTATTGAGGCCCAAACAGATCAGATTAACATTGAGACGATTAACATTTCACGAATATTTTCCGTGTACCCGCCAGTCCCCCTGGAAGCGACCTGGGGCGTGGTGCGCATAACGCGACGCAGCGGGGAGAGCGGCGCGCGGTTCCTCGTGCACGCCATGCAGCTGGCGCCGCGCCGCTCGTGCCGCGCGCACGACACGCACCGCATGCTGGCGTTGGCGCCGCTCGCGCCCGTCGCCGCGCCCTTCAGACTGCTGGTGAGATCACACAACACAACACAACACAACCTAACACAACCGAGTATATAAACTAGACTAAACTGAATAAAATATTTAATTTTTTTTTTGACGTGATAACGTCTTGGATAGAATCAGGCGTTACTTTGCGCAAGTTCATGATTTAGCAAGAAAAGATTACAATTATTTTGCTATAATCGGACATAATGAGTGACTCGCGTCCCTTGTCAGACATGACATTCATTTCGCGTCTGCTGCCTTCTCTATGGCTGAAGGTTTTCTCTGAATTACGCTACATTTATGACTTCCAAAGATCAACCGGACCAGTGGTCCCCGAGCACAACACCCGCTCGGAGGACGATCATCCTATTGTCACATACAAAAGTTTACAAGCCTACACCTGATATAACCCTTTTTATTTGCGGTATTTCCAGGGTGGTGTAACCTTGGAAGTGGTGATAGCCAAGTACTGGGCCAACATAGGCGACATCAGCGTTGACTACAGCATCGAGTTCCACGGCCTGAAGCCGGACTTCGGCGCGCGGCTCACGATGAGCGCGGCGTCGCTGGGCGCGGTGCAGTTGGCCGCACTGAGGCCGCAGGAGGTGCAGCCGCAAGCGCAGCTCAAACACATCGAGCCCGTGTACAGGTGACTGACTGACCGAGTCGGATTTTACTAACCGCGTGAACCGAGTAGCCTCACTAGTGAACCGATTAGCGAACTTTGACTTTGCTTAGACTTAAGACATAGTTAAAACGAGACAGATTTATGTTACTCACATAAGTCCATCTCGTTTTAACTCTAAGTAAAGTCTGAGTCAAGTCAAAGTACGCACTATAGGTCTCAGCCTAAGAGTATTGTTTGCCCCCAGACCGGCGGAATCAAAACTAGTGCCGCTGACGGCACGCGACGTGATACCGCCCGGCAGACAGATCTACCAACTCCTCAACACGTACAGTTTCCACGTGATCAAGGCGACGGATGTTACCCCTATAGTGCCGCTCCTGTGCGATATGCTGTACGAGTCCGAGTTCGAGGCGCAGATGTGGATGCTGTACAATAGCTGCAAACAGCTGGTGGCCGTCGGCGACGCTTACCCTTCCAAGGTATTCTTTTTTTTTTTTTTTTGAAGTGAAACTTCTTTAGCCGCGTTAGTTGAGCATTTTTTTGGTAGGGGGTAAACTGGTGGATTCGCGTCACCGACATGCTCGCGTTGTTACGAAGACAAAATGTCTTAAATATAAATATACTACATTCGTAATTAAACTTTAATGCCTTAGATTTAAGGTTTATATTTTAATTTTTTTATTAATATATATATATGTTTTTTTTATTATTTTAAATATTCGTTTTCACTTCTATCGGAAGTGACTTCCAATTTTTTTTTTCGATTTGGGCTTGAAATTCTTACGAATGACAATAAATAAAATTACAAGATAACAAAGAATAATAATCAATTAAAATCCATACTCATCTATACTTCTATACTCATATTATAAATGCGAAAGTTTGGATGGTTGGATGGATGGATGTATGGACGGATGGGTGCTTGTAACTCAATCACGCCAGAACGTCTGAACGGATCTGGATGAAATTTGGCACAGAGATAGATTAATTATAGTTTGGAACAACACATAGGGTACAGGGAGAGGTTGTATCCCGGGGAAGAACATAGGCTACTTTTCATCCCAGAAAATTAAAGTTTCCGTGGGAATTCCGGAACGTTCACATTTACTAAATAAGCTTGACAGTTATTGCTTATCTTTAGATGAATTAAGAGCTAAAAATGAGCAGGATGTTCATAGCCTAAATGACGAAATTAGTAAATTGACAAATTCCTTGAACAATGTTACCAAGCAATATGAGTTGTCACAAAACCAGATTCGTGAGCACATACTGGCAGCTGATGAACTATTAGCATTAGGTAATTACAACATGGCTCGCTTTGAGTCATTGTCAAATAAGTGTAAATGTTCACAGGATATACCTCTGGCTAACCAAACAAGTCCTACACTGCTCCCAAATAAATTAGATACATGCCCAGAGCAATGTAGCACTAAAGTTCCTTCATCTGACAATGTGAACCACTCAACTAAGCAAAAAAAACAAACTATTATTATTTCTGACGGCTTAGGTAGTGGGTTTGGCTCTGCGATTAGCTATTACATTCAACACTCAGTGATAAATAGATGTACGCCAGGAGCTAGTTTTAATAGTTTAATTTATAGCCTGAAAGCAAGATCATTAGATAGCAATAAAAATGTTATTATATTGTTCGGAGACAGTTTAACAGTCGAAAAACAACAGATTGTGAAATGTGTTCAAAAATTATTACTATTGCATAAGAAAACAAAATGTAAGTTTGTCTTGTGTGCCTTTCCTTATTCTGGCACACTAAATAAACAGCAAAATGAATATATTCATCAGTTAAATTTAAAAATGTATAATTTAACTAACTGTCACAGTGAAGCTTTGTCTTATTTTGAGACAAATAACTTTACAAATAGGTTTAAATTGACTAGTAGCAGTATGTACCTGCCAAAGAGGTGTAAGCTTCGTGTAGCTTCACTATTAGCTTATCAATTAAATGATACAGTTACAAATGATGTAACAAAGTCTTTTGACTTTTATACAAGTACTTCTAGTACCAATATTTCTTTTACTGACTCAAGCAATAGTGGTAGTACTACCGAGCCTTTTATTGACTCGAGCAATGACAATAGTACTACCAGGAATCCTGTTGCTTGTTTAAACTAGATAGTAAGACAACGGAGGAGCTCTGTAAAATGAACATTGTACATCAAAATATACAGAGCCTCACCGGCAAAGACTTAGAAATAGAATTATTTACAGAGAAATGTAATACACATGTTTTATGTTTTACTGAGCACTGGCTTACCGAACAACAATTGTCAGTCACAAATATTAATAATTTTGTATTGTCAAGTGCGTTCACCAGAAGGTCTGCAATCCATGGTGGATCTTTAATCTTGGTCCATAAAGACATAAAATGTAAAGAACGAAAAGACATAGTTAGTCTTTCTATTGAGCGCATTATTGAACTGTCTTGTGTGGAGTTGGAGCGCTTTATTATTGTCTGTGTTTACCGGCCCCCCTCAGGTGACTTTAATCAATTTGAAGATGTAATGGAAGATGCATTAAAACGATTATGTGTATCCAATAAGAAGATAATAGTTTGTGGTGACTTCAATGTTAATATTTTGCTGCAGAACTCAATTAGTGTGAGGCTGCTTAACTTATTTAAATGTTTTGATTTAAAAAATACTTTCAGTGAACCTACTAGAATAACGGAGAGTTCAGCCACTTGTTTAGATAATATTTTTTGCTGTGATGATGCGATTTTGGAAAAAGAAATCATTAATAGATTAAGGTCGGATCACTTCGGACAACAAGTTACGGTTTTAAATCATTCAAATAAAGACAAACAAATTATTAAGTGTAGACCGATAACGAAAAATAAATTAACACAATTTAAAAGTAAAATCTCTGCCAAACTCCCTACTCTTTCTTTTAAAAATGGTAGCCCTAACAACTTGTATGGAAGTCTCTTCAAGGCTATAGATAGTGAATTTAGTAAAATATTCAATTTTAAGAATATAAATATAAATGAGAAATTAAAGTTTAGTGATTGGGCTACTGTAGGTATTTACAAAAGTAGAGATAAGCTGTACGAATTGTATGACGAGAAGCAATATAATCGGTCCCCGAGCTTTGTTGAACGCGTAAAAACCTACTCGAAGATTTTCAAAAACATTTGTATTCATGCAAAAGCCCTCCATATCAAAGAAAGAATAATTAAATCAGACAATAGGATAAAAACTACTTGGAATATAGTTAATAATGAATCCGGTAAAACCAAATCTCGTGATGTTAACTTCGAGATTGTTGTTGGAAATAATAAAATCACCTCTGACATTGATGTTGCAAATAACTTCGAAAACTTTTTCCAGAACATTCCTCTTTCGTTAACTGATTCTTTAGGCTCCTCACCGACTGCAGCTCTGAATTTATTGAGAGACAATGTTAAAGAGTGCAACGTTTTGTTCGAATTTAAACATATTACTGCGTTAGATATCATAAAAAATTTTAGGTTATTAAAATTGAAAAATACCGGTGACCTATGGGGTATGTCTGTGAAAGTTATATCAAACATAATAAACGATATTGCCCCATACTTAGCAGTAATCTTTAATGAATGTGTAGACTCAGGTACCTTTCCTAACCTGATGAAACATAGCAAGGTAATTCCTCTGTTTAAATCAGGCAGTAAAGATGACATAAATAATTATAGACCTATTTCTATCTTGCCTACACTTAGTAAAGTCTTTGAAAAAGTCATCCTTAATCAATTATTAAATCATTTTAATATTAATAAGTTACTTCACCCCGAGCAGTATGGCTTCACCAAAGGCCGTAATACAACGGATGCCGGTGCAAAACTTTTAAAGCATATTTACGATGCCTGGGAACGTTCACAGAATGCTATTGGAGTCTTCTGTGACCTATCTAAAGCATTTGACTGTGTCGATCACAAAACCTTGATACTTAAACTTAGCCATTATGGAATCAAAAGCGTTGCACTTGACCTCATTGCCTCTTACTTAAGCGACAGAACTCAAAAAGTATGCATAAATAACGTGAAGTCTCAGGGTTCGTCTGCCTTAATGGGTGTCCCACAGGGCTCAATCTTGGGTCCACTCTTATTTTTGGTGTATATAAATGACTTACCATACTATGTCAATAATACTTGCAATATTGTGCTGTTTGCAGATGACACTTCGCTAATTTTTAAAGTTGATAGGTGTAAAGATAATTTTGACGATGTAAACGGTGCTATATCGCATGTATCACACTGGTTCACTGTCAATAACTTGCTTTTGAACGCAAAAAAAACTAAGTGTTTAGAGTTTGTACTTCCTAATGTGAAGAAAATCGACAAGGAAATAGTGATGAATGGTGAAACACTGAAAATGGAGAACTCCACGGTTTTTTTGGGGGTGACCTTGGATAATAAGCTTCAGTGGGGCGCTCATATAGATACACTAGCAGGGAAACTCAGCTCAGCTGCTTTTGCTATCAGGAAAATTAGACAGCTTACCGATATTGAGACGGCTAGGCTTGTATATTTTGCCTATTTTCATAGTGTTATGTCGTACGGCATCTTATTGTGGGGCAGAGCTGCTGATATACAAACAATTTTTGTTTTGCAAAAGAGGGCGATTCGATCAATATATAAACTCGGATCACGCGAGTCCCTTCGTGAAAAATTTAAAGAAATTGGCGTCCTTACGGTTGCATCGCAGTACATATACGATAACATAATGTTTGTGAAACAAAATATTCATCTCCATAGGCAAAGAGGGGATACACACAATCGACTTACTAGAAACCGGCATAAACTAGTAATGCCGCAAGGTCGTCTACGTAAGGTGCAGAAATCCTTTGTGGGGTCGAGTATTACCTTTTATAATATGGTTCCAAAAGAACTATTGGACTTGCCGCTACACAAATTTAAAAAAACCGTAAAAGAACACTTGTTGAGTCGGGGCTATTATACAATTGACGAATTTCTTAATGACAAAGTTGTATGGAAGCAACCGACTCTGGGTCAAGCTCCCCACAGGACAGTATAATAACATACAATATTGTATTTTAATTTACATACTTATTACACTAAGCTACGTAATGTATTATATTATTGACTATTGTATGAAAAAAAAAAAAGAGCAACTGCTGAGTTTCTTGCCGGCTCTTCTCAGCAGAATCTGCTTTCCGAACCGGTGGTAGAGTCAAAACATGACGTAACATAAGAGACACCTGTATGTCCTACATGTTTTTTTTTTTTTTAAATAAATGAATTAAATCAGAATACCTTAATCATCGACCATACAACTAATAGACTCCTCATATAGGGCGAACACTTTCAGACAACACATCAGACTTAATAGGTCTTATATAATTCCACGCCCTTGTAACAAAACCTACCGAGTTATTTAAATATTAATTAGAGTATATCGATAATTAATTATCGATAAATAATTATTAGGAGTTAGGACCCCATCCCATTTGATTTATGATTTTTTTGACCTTGAGTAGACCAATCAGCGTTTAGTACCCCGCGCCCGCTTACTTGAGTCATTTGACTGAATTGTTTGCATTACGAAAGCATAGTAATTAGGCGTCTATTCGTTGTGTGGTCGATGACCTTAATCCACGCGGATGAAGTCGCGGGCATCATCTAGTTCGACCTCTGTTATTGTTGTGTGAAGTAATAATTAGTTGTACTCGTCCCCAGTATTCAGCGAAAGTAGAGAAAGGCGAGTACACACTACGGCTGAGCGTCCGCCACGAGAACCGCGCGCTACTGGAGCGGCTCACAGAGTTGCCGGTCGTCATACAGCAGCGACTCGCGCAGCCGATCACACTAGACGCCTACTACTCGCAGTCGCAGGTAACATATACGTCCCACTGCTGGGCACAGGCCTCCACTCCAATAGGAGAGGGAATTAGAGATTAGACCCACCACGCGGCTCCGATGCGGGTTGGCGGGCTTTGCCGACTATTACCATGTTAGCGATAATAACCGGGACCGACGGCTTAACGTCATATAGCAGCGACTCGCGCAGCCGATCACGCTTTACGCCTACTACTTGCAGTCGCAGGTACAGTGCTACCATTAACGTCCCACTGCTATAAGATAAAGGGAATAGGGATGATGACAATTCAATCAAATCAGCAACTCTTTATCAAACTTAAAAACGCGCTTCTAGTATGGAAGTTTGTATGAAATAGTTGTGACATCATCAAATTTCAACACACTTTTTTTGTTTAATCGATAATTTAAAATGGTTATCAAACTTAAAATTAACCAAGGATGTGAATAGGTATTTTGGAAGACCCTCTATTTAATAATCTGTAAGAAATAATTTATTTTTGACTTAAGGAACCTAAATTGAATGAATATTTATGACTTATGACTTGTATTCAAAAAATAATAATTGAACGGCAAAAATTTTAAGAGATTATCATTTTTAAAACAAAATTTTTGTTATCAATTTCAGGCGCTGACGGGCGGCAAAAAGTTTACCTCAGCCTCCATGTCGAACGGCGATCTGCTGCCTCTGTACTTCACACCCGTGCCTGCTGATAAGTGAGTCCTATTGTTTGAGCTTTTATTGCAAAAAAACATTTAAATTGTTGTCATAGTCCCCAATTGGGTATTTTAGAATAGTCCAATCAGCAACTTTTTTCAAACGTCAAAACGCATCCTAAGTATGGGATTTATATGTATTATGTAAGGTTTATTATTTCGATAGTTGTCAATTTGACTTATTTCATGACTCTTTATCCAATTTGACCTGGGTGTACATTGAAAATATTATTAAGTTAATACTGTTTGTCAATATTTCTCATGAGACAAGGAGTGTAACTACGTCGATATACTTAATTTAATTAACTAATGTTTAAGATTAGTCAATATCCGTTTGTTGACGTATATTGACATACTGAGGTGGGAGTGATAACAACTTTTATAAAACGAGAACGTTTTGGATCTCATGATTCATTCGATGGACGACAGTAGACGTATTCAGAGATTAAGACGTAATGTTGCCAATTGCTGTATTATTCAATGAAGTGTTAAATTTGTGATAAGGAAGTGATGAATATATTGATTTCGCGCAAGATTCGAGTGATATTTCACGGAAATCTACCTCCGAGCCTTTAATTATTAAATTATTAACTACGTAATACAAACATAAAAAGACAGAGAAGAAGAAGAACATACTTATTATAGCTATTAACAGTATCAATGTTCTCAGAGTACCTTAGCAATTCAAGAACCAAGGTTGTCCACTTGTCATTGAATGGATCCCATTGAGCATGTCCAAGAGCGCGTTGAATGACGCCAATGAACGCGGTATGGGTGCCATAGTTCGGGCAACAGTGCGACAATATGGGACCACGAACAATTTTTAGGGTTCCGTAGCCAAATGGCAAAAAACGGAAGCCTTATGGATACGTCATGTCTGTCTGTCCGTCCGTATGTCACAATCACTTTTTTCCGAAACTATAAGAACTATACTGTTGAAACTTGGTAAGTAGATGTATTCTGTGAACCGCATTAAGATTTTCACACAAAAATAGAAAAAAAAAAACAATAAATTTTGGGGGTTCCCCCTACTTAAAACTGAAACTCGAATTTTTTTTTTATCAAACCCATACGTGTGGGGTATCTATGAATAGGTCTTCAAAAATGATATTGAGGTTTCTAATATCATTTTTTTCTAAACTGAATAGTTTGCGCGAGAGACACTTCCAAAGTGGTAAAATGTGTCCCCCCTCCCTGTAACTTCTAAAATAAGAGAATGGTAAAACTAAAAAAACATGATGAAAATTGGTTTGTACGAGATCTAGTAAGTGGTTTTTTTTTAATAATTGAAAAACTTACTACAGGTTTGTACGGGTACCCTCGGTGCGCGAGTCCGACTCGCACTTGGCCGGTTTTTTATTTGAATAGTAGTCAAAAACTCAATTATTGTCCCTTGGATGTTAAGGATAAGCCGGTCGAGCATCACGGCGGGCGTGACGCTGACGGGCGCGGTGTCGTTCGCGAAGGACGAGCTCGGCCACAAGGCGGACGCGTACGGCGTGTCGCTGGTGGCGTGCGAGGCGCCGCGCCGCGCGCCGCGCGACGCGCGACCGAGGCCCGACGACTACGCGGACGCTTACAAGGACTTTGTCGCCGCGTGGCTGCCCAAGCTGGGTGAGCTGCTTTTTATACGACTGCCTGAAAAAAGGAGTACATTGTTTTTAGGGTTCATGTATGTATGTAATATGTATGAATAATGAATGAACGAGAAGTTTAATTCGCTATAATCCGCCACAGTCGACAAATCTATGTGATACAGTGCGTGCCCTTCACCAATAGCATGGGAACACCCACCACCCAGCAATTCGCACCGGCACAGCACCACACCACACAAATCTTCCAAATCACTCTCGACGTACGGTGCACTCCGAAACCGGAGCATCCTCAGGAGATGTTGACTCGACAATGCACGATTGTAAACACAATCACAATCAACAACCAATCGTGTCCAATCCAATTCCCGGGATACTTCCCGGGAATTAAAAACTAAACTCGCGTGGATGACGAAGTCGCGGGCATCATCTAGTATTTTTATATTCTGTTTAAAAAGTTCTATTCATTGATACCCCACAAAGTTGAAAAAAATGCCTTCCCATTTGCTTGTAAGAGCGCTCCCCCAAAATAAGGATTTATATAACCTGTCGACTCGCATTTTTCTGAGTTTAACAGATGTTTCACTAGATAACATTAAGCCAGATGTTTCACTAGATGACATGAAGCCAGATGTTTCACTAGATGACATGAAGCCAGATGTTTCACTAGATGACATGAAGCCAGATGTTTCACTAGATGACATGAAGCCAGATGTTTCACTAGATGACATGAAGCCATACAGTTCCACAAACTTATCTGGCCAGGTGGCCAAAATTGGAACAAATTTTTATGACTGTTTACTTTTTTATTTTGTTTTTAATATTTATTAGCAACCCTATATTATACAATAGCAGCGACGCTGCCATCGGGTCGGATAAGTTTGTGGGACTATACTTCTACTGATGGTCTTGTTCCAGAGGGCGAGAAGTTGGAACAAGCGTATGAGGAGCTGACGGAGAAGTTCCCCACTTTCCTCGGCGCGCACGTGGCGTACTTGCACGGCATCGACTCGCCCACAGACCCTAAAAAGTAACTCCCATATATTCTGTCCAACCATTTATTTGACTTTTGACATATTTTTTTTTAATCTACTACAAGTTTGCCCTTGACTGCGACCTCACCTGATGGTAAGTGACGATACAGTCTTATAACCTGTTAGGGGCATGGCAGTTATATTAAACCCATACCCCTATTCGGTTTCTACACGGCATCGTACCGGAACGCCAAATCGCTTGGCTGCGAGTCTTTCTCGGTAGGGTCGTAATTAGCCACGGCCGACGCCTCCCACCAGGCCAGACCGGGAAAAATTCAGAAATTATAAATTCCTAAATTGACCCTGCCGGGAATCGAACCCGGGACCTCCACACGTTAAGACTACAACACTGCGCCACGGAGGTCGTCAAACCAAGCCTAACAACCATAACCACGCCTATGAAGTTTCATAATTATTGACAGGCAACCATCGACAAAAACATGCAATACTTTTTGCGACACCGTTTATTTTTTAACTAGATGATGCCTGCGACTTCATTCGCGTAGATAGAGGTTTTTTCAGTTCCCGTTTCAGTTCCGGAAAATTAATTAATTTTCCGGAATAAATAGCCTTCGTGTTATTCCAGACTATAATCTATCTCTGTGCCAAATTTCATCAAGATCTGTTCAGTCGTTCTGGCGTGATTTAGTATCAACATCCATCCATCAATCCAAACTTTCGCATTTATTATATTAGTATAGATAAATGTTTATTCATTCATCCATAGATGCTTGCCAAGCGAATAGCATCTATGAACTTCTTGAACAGTTTGCGTTTCTCTCTAATTGCAGGCTACCGAGCGCGACGGAAGATCCCGACGTGACGACGGCGTGGTGTGAACAGCTCATTACCATCTCAGAGAAGGTAACTTGAACTGATGGAATTAAGTATTCTCCTTAAAAAGCTCTCAACAAGCTGGATTTTGGCATGAAACTTGATTTGTTATGTTTTTTGATTCTCACATAATCGTTAATATGTTTTTTGTATTTTATTGGATATCTCTAAACAGATGGGTATTGTCAATGGGGATTTGTGAAATTATTTTCCACAATTCCTCATTAGGAGGTCTAGGCGAAGTCAGTGGGGATTTGTGAACTTTTTCCACAATTCCCCATTAGGAGCTCTAGGTGAAGTCAATGGGGACTTGTGAACTTTTCTTTCCATAATTCCCCATTAGGAGCTCTGGGATTTGTGAACTTTTTTCCACAAATTCCCATTGATGAGGATCTTCAATTGGGAAAAGTGGAATAACCCAATGAGGGGGTAGGTTCCAATTTTACCTTGCATGACTAAACATTTTTGACATTACGCTTCTATACGCTTATTTTGTGGTTGCAGGTTATAAAACAGATAGAACAGGACAAGCTGTTGGCGTATCTTGGCATGAAGAACGACACGCGCCCCGACGCCACTAAGATAAAGCAGTGAGTATTTGCCCGCGTGGATTAAGCTTTTTTAATTACAGCTGGAACTCCTTAATATTCCGGGATAAAAGCCTATTGCTAACCCGGGATACAACCTTTCTCTGTGTCAAATTTCATCAAAATCGGTTGAAAATATGCTCCGTTAACACATAGCAGATAGATTAACACACTTTTGCATTCACAATATTAGTAGTGGATTATTTACGTACAATATTATCTGATAAAATACATTTTCTACAGTTTGTACGTGTTTGTGTTTTGGTCTCGCCCGAGTCAACTAATTTGTCAAAACATCTGTTGTGCCTAAATCGTAGTATTTATAATTTCATGAAATAGTCAACTATTACTGATTTTATGATATTATGGTCAAACATTGTATTATCATATCATAAAATAGTTATATTACTCACCACTAGCGGCGCAGATATCACGTTATTTACACGTGTTTTTCTGCTTGAATCATAGCGGCGAAAATGGCGATTCTCTTGCTAACAATATTTAATAAAAGATCTGTACCAGAACCGAATCAGTACATTCGGACTCCGCATAGTCTTGTTTACTCTGCCCCTAGTGTTTTTGTGAAGGCTCTCGTAAAAAAAACCCCTCTTTCAAAAAATTTCAAAAATTTAGTAACCGATTTTCAAAATTCTAACTCGAATGCACTTCTGGCCTGCATCTTTTTACATCATTACCATGACGATCGGTTAATAATCATAGAAGCTACATCACTTTTTATATACGGAAATACCCGTTTTTCTACAATTCCAAATCTAAAGGGCACAATTATTAACCGATTTTCAAATTTTTTTTTCGCCATTTTTCGCAAGCGCTCACGCGTGTTGATAAATTCCTCAACTCTTGGTACTATTCTCATCTCGACCCTCCCAAAATCCACGGAGCTATGGCCAAAAATACGTCTCAGGTGATTTGCATCTGATAACCATTTTCAATGGTAAAATCGGCGTTGAACATTCAATGATATGGACTGTAATATTTCACTATTTAATGAATCATCAATCCCACGATATGGGTACTACATATCACAACGATCCAATAGTTAATTGTCTTCGATCTTGACTTATTCCAGGGAGCACGAAAAGCAGAAAAGCTACCTAATAGACGCCCTGTGCCGCAAGGGCACGGCGCTGTGCAGACTGAAGGCGCTGGCGCAGAGCGACGCGGCCAAGGAGAAGCTCGCGGACGCGCTGCACAACAACATGGCCGATCTCATGAAGTTCACCGACCTCACTGACGCTAAGGTACGATGAAAACAGTTCGTAAAAGAATAGTGTACTACAAAAAACATTTTTAAAAAAAAGCTTATAATATTATCGTCCGCCATCTTGAATTAAGTGTGACGTCATTTTTTGTTTTAAAATTCAGTTCCAAGATTTGACCTAAACAAACCCACAAACATAAAAGCTAGTCTATACTATATAGTATATAGTGAGTTACTATATAGTGAGTTAGGTGATTCATATTATCAATCTTTTTTTGATCCCAGCACTTTTTCAGAACAGATTTTTTCATAAAATCTGTGCTGAAATCAGGAAGGTTTAAAAAATGTTGTGTATTGTAAAAATCTACTTCAGTTGTTGTGTCCTTTGTTCTAGAAGGGAACCCTAATAATAAAGAGTTATATTGTTACAGGCTCTCCACTACGGCGTATGGCACTGCTTCAGCCTCCAGCACTGGGGCCGCGCCAGCAAACTCCTCGCCAAGATACTTGAAGAGAAGCCTTCCAAGGAGGTGGAGGAACGCTTAGCCCAGGCATATCGCCAGCTGGGGTGGACTTACCTAGCCAACGCGACCACCAACGCGATACCCACCAAGTATCCATCCGCGTACCGGCCCTTCTGATCACGCTAGTTGTAACGCCTGACTTCGCACGCGGTGGAATTTGCCTAAATTATGCCAATAAAGATCAGTGAAGTGAATAGTTATTTAAAGTGAACACTGTCGCGTACTGGTTGAACATACACGCCCATACCCCAAAATTATTTGCGACGAAATAACTAGAGGGAGGGCCACAATAAACTACTAATATTTTACAAACGTTTCTACAAACGCGGCTCGTCCCCAACATAATAACATAAACATGTATTTACAATTTCACAGTGAATAGTGGGAATTAACCAATGCGTATAGCCATCAAAGTTTGCATACATGGTCGAAATTCTAAGGAAACGTACAAGGCCGTTTGCTTCCTCAACCGCTGGAGTATGGAATGCTTCTGGCTTACGTTTTCCCTTCCACTTTTAACATAGGCACCTTTAAGAGTGAATAGGCATATTCTAGGCAAGCGCGCTCCACCTTAGGCTGCATCACCACTTGCAAGTCTGATTGCAGGCAAGCACAAAGCAATAATTGAAAGAAAAATGAAATTAATTATGTTCTGCAAATACTATTTGAAATGACTTATATTATATTGAAACCATTTTTAAAAACAAGCTTTTATCGTCCACCATATTGGATTTTGTGTGACGTAATTTTATTTTTCGTATTGTCAGCAAACCCACAATTGATTCACATATCATGGGGGTTGCATAAAAAATAACTAGTCCGCCATCTTTGGGAGTCCGCCATATTGGATTTAGAGTGACGTCACTTAACTAAGCATGCGTCATCCAAACTAAACGTGTATGCAAAATTTCAAATCGGTTTTACATTTTATCCCGGAAATCAGAGTTCTTCACGGGAATTTTCTAAACCTTAAATCCATGCGGACAAACTATCGGGCATCATCTAGTATTTTTGTGATTTAAATAACTTTGAAGTACTTACTGGTACAAATCCTGTTGTATGCTAACTTAAATATTAATTACCTAATAAAAAAAATAACAAGAAATAATGAAATTTTAACGTAACTAAAGTTAATGATTATTAATTTCTAGCCCTTTTAAATTAATTTAAGTTTAAGTCGTCGCGTTCCTTGGTATGCGCGTTCCATGCAAATATGGACTTTAAAACGTATGTGTAGACACTTTAATTTCCTTTACCGCATGTAAAATGCGCTGCTATGCGATTCGATGCGGCGCGTTCTATGTGAATCTTACTTAAGGCGGCGCAGTATACCAAGCATCCGTCTTATTCGCACATTCGAATTCGATCACAGAAAATCGCGTTCATTTTCTATATTTTTATCGTAATATACCTAGGTTTTCATAGAGAAAAATGGCAATGAAAAATACTGAATGTTTTCGCCATTTTTGACGTACTTTGACGTTTCTAAAATAAGGATCATAAATCTAAAACACGCAGGTCTACAATAATGAAATTTAATTAAATAGTAGATTAGTAGCCAAGGGTTGTAAGGCATCAATTGCAGCCCGAGATATTTAGGCGCACGAGCGCAGGGAGGGCGCCTATAGTTCGAGGGTGCAATTGATGCTTACACCCGAGCTAACTACTCTGCTTTACATCTCGATTGTGAGGTAAAGTAGGTCCTTATTACCCCCAAATGGAGCTTGTAGGTGACCAATTAGCGCTCTAGGGTAATAATGTAGCTAGAAAAGCCCGAGGGCGGTAAGCAATGAAAAAAAAAACTCTTCACTCTTTCAAAAAGTTCGCGTACATCTAACCATCATACTTTTTTTAATTACTTACCGCCCTAGGGCTTTTCTAGCTACATTATTACCCCAGAGCGCTAATTGGTCACCTACAAGCTCCATTTGGGGGTAATAAGGACCTACTTACCGAATATGAGAGATGTAAAATAGCATTATTGATATTATTTAATGGCTTTAAGCGTTGGCAGTATGGCTTAAAGCCAAGCCAAGACTTTGCTTAGACTTAAGACATAGTAAAAACGAGACAGATTTATGTTACTTACATAAGTCCATCTCGTTTTAACTCTAAGTAAAGTCTGAGCTAAGTCAAAGTACGTTCTATAGATCTCAGCATCACAATCATTGTAAATGTTAGGATGTGCGAGAGAGAAGGATGCTTAGGATACAGCGCCGCCTTAAGCCGGGTATTCACTCGTAACGTGTCGTAGGAGGGTGCTCAGCGTGTGCTCAAAACGACTAGATGAATTTCTTTTTTTAATATTTTATTATTTTTATATTAGACAATGGGGCCGATTCTGTTTAGCACAATCTCTAAACTAAACTAAAATGACAGCTCTATTTATGCTTCAGCTATCCCTTTCATAATACTCCCTTCGGAAAGGGACAGCAATATAAATTAAAAGTTCAGTTTAGAGATTGTGCTAAACAGAATTGGCCCCAATATTATATTTATCTGTGAAATTAAGAACACAACGGAATTGTATCACCTCATTAGCGTAAATTCTATTTTAAATGGTCTGTGGCAACATCTTACTTTATTAAGTAAATAAATTATAAACATTATTTTATTTGTCTATGTATTAAATCATTGGCTATACAGTTCGATTCAAACTTTATGACGTCACGGCAACGTCTCGGAAGTTAGCCGCGAGTGTAGGTAGGTGCACGCAGGTAAAGTCCCACAAACTTAGATTCAGATTTCATTTTAGATTCATTTATTTGCATTTAATTTATCTGACCCGGTGGCCAAAATTGGAACTAATTTTTATGCCTGTTTAGTTTTTGTTTTTATTTTATTTTTAACTAGACGATTCCCGCGACTTCGTCCGCGTTGATTTAGATTTTTTGGTTCCCGCGGGAACTCTTTAATTTTTCGGGATAAAAAGGTCTATGTCCTTCCCCGGGATACAATCTACCCCTGCACCAAATTTCATCAAAATCGGTTGAGCAGATGGGCCGTGAAAGCGAAGCAGACAGACAGACACACTTTCGCATTCATATTAGTATGGATTTATACTAGCGACGCTGTCATTGGGTCAAATAAGTTGGTGGGACTATACAGTCAACTGAACCGACCCGCTGGTACCTAGGGTAAGTCCCGATTTACACTGCGAGCACTGTAAGGCGTGACGTCAATTTAGTATACTGCGAAGCCGTTCCTTTATACTTCGCTATACTGGTTACTGCTTAAAACGGAACGCAGTCAGCACTGAGAGCACCTTACCTCGAAAACGCCAGTGCTAACATACAAAAATGGCGACGATTTATGACGTCATATATTTTCCCTAGGATACTGCGGCAGTATACTGTCGGTCCATAACGGAACGAATGTCTCCCCAGTAAGAGCACTTGAGTTTGAATCGGACTGTACCTAGGAACAATGAATGCTGATACACATAACTTTAGGGGTGCGTTTCCACCAGATATGTGCTACGATAATTTTCAGGGGATGTGTCCCAAAATGGTAAGGAACCAACTCTTATTAGATGATCTAGATGTTAGATCATGCGCTCCTATTGGTGCGTTTAACACTACGTAGCACATCCTTGGTGGAAACGCACCCTTAATTAATACGGATATGAATTTTATATGTACAGATATTTATGTATTTTAATTTTATATGTACAGATATTTATGTATTTTAATTTTATATGTACAGATATTTATGTATTTTAAAAGTACAGGTGCTTATTCTACGATGGCATAGTCCATTTCAAACAAAACAAAGTTTGGGCATATTACGAAACTTTGTTGCGAAACAATTACTATAATAGCGATTATTTCATTGATTAACCGTTGTCGTCGTCAACTAATAGACGTTCAGGCTTATAGGGTCTACCGTTGCTCCGCTTTCCGGTGCGAGGCCGGCGTTCCAGCACCTTGGGTCTTGGGGTCCCGGCTCTTTGAAAATATGATTAATACAGTAATCGCAATTATTTTAATTTGATGAATTTTAGTTTTAAAAATATAGTGACCATCGCAATCGATAAGTTTCGTAATACAATTGCCTGGTAAAAGCAATACAGTAATCACTTACATTAATGTTTATGAAATACAGTAGAGAACAACAGACTAAAAGGAAAAAATTCACAGATAATCAAATAATCAAATAAATATTATAAATGCGAAAGTTTGGATGTATGGATGTATGTTTGTTACTCAATCACGCTCCAACAGATGAACGGATCTGGATGAAATTTGGCACAGAGATAGATTATAGTCTGGAATAAATAGCACATAGACTACTTTTTATCCCGGAAAATTAAAGAGTTCCCGCGGGAACCGAAAAACCTCAATCCACGCGGACGAAGTCGCGGGCATCAGCTAGTGTGTTCATAAAAATAGAGCCGAAAATGGCATATTTCAATCGTGCGCTTCGCTTTCGATAGGCTCATGTTTTTGAAATTAATATCTCCAATGCTGAGCCTTTATTAACGCATTTTTCTTGCCTTTGTTAGAGGTCTTAGCTTTATAGACTTTCAAAGCTAGAAGCAGTTAACTAAGGCTGAGTGCGAAGGGTCTGAGGCGAGCACGGAAGCACACCTGGAGTCGAGTGCAAATCTAACTGAAAATACTCGACTCATCGACCATACAACTAATAGACTCCTCATATAGGGCGAACACTTTCAGACAACACATCAGACTTAATAGGTCTTATATAATTCCACGCCCTTGTAACAAAACCTACCGAGTTATTTAAATATTAATTAGAGTATATCGATAATTAATTATCGATAAATAATTATTAGGAGTTAGGACCCCATCCCATTTGATTTATGATTTTTTTGACCTTGAGTAGACCAATCAGCGTTTAGTACCCCGCGCCCGCTTACTTGAGTCATTTGACTGAATTGTTTGCATTACAAAAGCATAGTAATTAGGCGTCTATTGGTTGTGTGGTCGATGACTCGGCTCGAAGAGTCAAAGAAATCCCGCGAGCAAGCAAGCTAAGCTTTTTCAATTCTGTGCACTCGTGCCGAGCCTCAGGCCCTTAGCTTGTTCGCGGGATTTTTTGTAGCCCTTGACTCAAGACTTGTCGACTTTTTCCATTTGCGTTTGCACTCGTGCCGGGCATCAGGCTCTTAGCTCGTAGAGTGTATTTTGTATTTGCTCATACCTTATCGATAAAAGAAAATGCATCAGCCCCCCGATTGTGTAAGGAAATTGTAATCGTAATCGTTTGTCGGAAGGAGTTCATAGATGCCTGTGCGTCAAAAAGCATATTGTATGACTGTCAAATGATAAAGATTTGCTTAGAGTCTAAGTAAATCTGAGGCCCAATTGTCTAAGCCTTAGACAATTGGGCCTCAAATTTGACTGATAGGCCTATAAGGTCCCACAAACTTATCTGGCCCGGTGACAGCGTCGCTAGTAGATATTAAAAACAAAATTGAAAAAAAAAACTTAACGGGCATATTATAAAGGACATCATCCAGAATTCATAAATTTTTGGTCCAAAAGTGAAAGTGCCGGCCAAAATTTTTTTTTTTTTTCTTTTTTTTTTTTTTAATATGACATCATTTTACTTTTTTGGGGTTAACTCCAAAAAAGAAAACAATAGCTTAGAAACATTTCACATAATCGAAAAAATATCGGCTTCGGTGTAATAATAATGGCCGGCACTTTTTACTTTTGGACCAAAATGGATGATGTCCTTTGTTCAAATTTTGGCCATCGAGTCAGATAGGTTTGACGGACTGTATCTGCCTGTTTAGACTCAAAGTAGATTCTCTATTGACTAGTTACATCCAAAGCCTTGCGGCACAGACTTGTCGACATCATTGAAGTCTTGTATACTGTCTATCTTTTTCTTTTAGTCTGTGTAGAAAATAGAATAAGTATGAAGATATTTCGTTTAGCTGACTTGACCGGCTGCAGGGCCGCAAGCTTATATTATAAATAGAATATTATGTAATTGTGACTCACATAGCCTAAAATAAGGAATAAATACCGCTTTGCACTATGGATAAAGGTGAAAGCTAAGTATAACGCGCGGTTTTGTAAGCATAGTACGCAAGTTTAGTGGCCGGCAAATATTTGGGGCCTAAAGCGGTGGAGTGGGAACATCTAGGGTGCCTTTCCACCAGAGTTATGCTACGTTGATACTCGCTAAGGATATGTGTAGCGCAATAGGATGAGAAGCGCTTGATTTTTAACCGACTTCCAAAAAAGGATGAGGTTCTCAATTCGGTGCGTATTTTTCCATAAGTAGTTTTGATCGCTAGAAGTTATATGAGGCGCTCTTATTAGTCGGTTTGACACTCATCCATAGCTTAGCAACGTAGCACATCTCTGGTGCATCCTTACTCAGCTTGATTATACATTTGAGATAAGAGTACGCCTAATGCCACGAAATACTATTGGGACTTTTTCGAGGCGGAGCGATGGATACCTAATATACTGCGATTTTTAGTTCGCTTATTGATATCATGATAAATTAACGACTGTTGCGTTGTTTATCGTGATATCCATACGCACACATGAAAATTTCATTCGGGGTTCAGTATTTAAGAATGCTTTGCTTGTAAGTAGTCATGTATAATGCAGTCATCTGAAATGCCCATTATTTTGTAGTATGAATTTTACAATAGGTGTATAGATTTTATAGTGCGCAGTCGGTCAAGCTCGCCACTAGTGGTTTACGTAATAATATTATGATGTACGCTGTGCTTCGACGAGGAATAGATGTTTTTAATGAATTGTGAGTTAAGCACGAGAAATACAATATTTGTGACAATTTTCATTGCAGTTTTACTTAATCATTTCCTTGCATTTTTGAAACGCGACGCGAGTAGGTATTCTCAATAATCTGTTTCACAACGCTTCGCTGCCTTCTCCGTATCGTGCGATAGAGAGAGTTGCAAGTCCAGTAGGCATATGCCTACATTTTATTCTTGAAATATTGTTTCGGGTGATAACGTTTTTACCCTCCCAAACGCCTACATTTTATTCTTGAAATATTGTTTCGTGTGATAACGTTTTTACCCTCCCAAACGTCTACGAAATAAGACAATTTTGGTCTCATTAGATTCAGTACACCTTAATCTAGGATCGTGCGTTAGTATTTTAGATTAGTTAAATTTAAAAAAAAAAATAGGTACCCGAGGAAGTTTTTAGGTCAAAAATATGGATATTTAGACGCTAATAACTTAACATAAGCAATATTTCTTTAAAATTAAAACGTACGAGCATAGTTCTTCACATTTCTAAAAATTATGAAAATTGGACAACATTTACGGGAAGAAAAACGTTATCGCTTTTTGTATGAAAATTTACAACTAGACCGTAGACGGTCCTCTTAAGGCAGTTTTTTTAAATCATTCGATTGCATATTCCGACAAACTTACTTGACCCGGTGACAGCGTCGCTACTATCATACTAATATTATAAATGCGAAAGTGTGTTTGCTTGTTGGTTTGCCCTTCAATCACGCCGCAACGGAGCAACGGATCGACGTGATTTTTGGCATGGGTATAGTTGAGGACGAGAGAGTGACATAGGCTACTTTTATTTGAGGAGTTCCCGCGGAAATAAAAAAAAAACGTAGTCGTCGCGGGCATCAGCTAGTGAAAAATAAAATTAAAACAAAAACTAAACAGAACCAATTTTGGCCACCGGTCTAGATAACCATTAGGGCTAATTCTGTAGTGCACAATCTCTAAACTAAACTAAAATGACAGCATTAAAAATATTGCTAACCCTTTCATAATATTCCCTGCGGACAGGGACAAAACTAGACCTAAAGCTGTCATTTTAAGTCTATTTTTGTTTTAGTTCATTTTAAGTAAGTCAATGCTCGCATTAATTTAAAACATATGAAATAATGAAAAATATATATATATATATATGTATATCAAATGAAATGGAAAATAATAATAGTGCATGAATAGTATTAATATAGGATTAAATAATTACAATGTATAAGATAGGATTAGATACGTATTATTAAAATATATAAATACAATATATAAGCCAATCATAAAATTATAATAAAACTACATGTACTTATACTTTAAAAATATAAAAGGGAAAGATGATGTGATTTTTATATAATATTGCTATGTGGGTACTTAGTAAAGTAACAATAAATGTCAGTTCTCATCAAGTGCTCGTTTCATTCACAACAGTTTAGAGATTGTATATAGTTAGTAGGATATAGTTGTAGCCGAAATTCGTTACTTAAATATCACGCACTCAACTTTGAGATTAGAGGACTTTGAGCACTGTCAAATGCGCTACATCTTATCTCTGTGCCAAATTTCAACAAAATCGGTTGAAAAGATTTTTTTTTTTTTTTTTTTATCCACTACAAGTTAGCCCTTGACTGCGATCTCACCTGATGGTAAGTGATGATGCAGTCTAAGATGGTAGCAGGCTAACCTGTTAGGGGCACGGCAGTTATATTAAACCCATCCCCCTATTCGGTTTCTACACGACATCGTACCGGAACGCTAAATCGCTTGGCGGCACGTCTTTGCCGGTAGGGTGGTAACTAGCCACGGCCGAAGCCTCCCACCAGGCCTGACCAGGGAAAATTCAGAAATTATAAATTCCCAAATTGACCCTGCCGGGGATCGAACCCGGGACCTCCGCACGTTAAGACAACAGCGCTACACACTGCGCCACAAAGGTCGTCAAATCAAGATGGGGCGTTATAGCGTAGCGGACAGACAGACACACTTTTGCATTTATAATATTATTAGTATTAGGATTTAAATTATAAAACAAGTAAGAGGTCCTGGGTTTGATCCCCGGCAGGGCTGTGGATAGTTCCCATCCTACCGCAACGACAATACCGCCAAGCGATTTAGCGTTCCGGTACGATGCCGTGTAGAAACCGATTGGTGGTATGGGACTATGGGTTTAATATATAACTGCCGCACCCCCAACAGCTGTTAGCCCACTAACTACCATCTTAGACTGCATCATCACTTACAATTAGGTGAGATTGCATTCAAGGACTAACTTATGCGTAGAAAAAAAACAAAAAGGAATTTTTGTTTAAAATTCCATCGCCAAAAAAAAATCTATGCCGAATTCGAATTTCGATAAACGGCGGTGTTTGAATTTAAATTCGAATATTTTAGTATTTGATCCGTGACCGCCCAATTAAATGTTCAGCGTTCAGAAAATGTTGCATCAGCACAGCTATCTATACATAAAAAATAAAAATGTTACCGCGAATGTTACCTATGACATAGGTAGGTATTCCACATTGATGTAGAATTTTAGTACATTCTATTTCGATGGTATTCCATGAAAAAAAAATATTCCCGCGTCAGCCTTTGACTTTGATCAATTCAGCTGGAAATAAAAACGGGAATTACGAATGCGGTCGCGCGAACTGCCGCCGCGTTTGTAAATTTTTTAGCAAGATTTAACTTCATCCAATTTATCACGCGGTAAAGTAATTTGGTTTCTGGGTTTATAAAGCGCCTTGATTTCTGAGTCGGTAAATAAGAAATGTCACCCATTTTTTTACTCCAATAAAAATGTAGGTATCTGAGCAGGTAACTATATTATATTCAACTGATAGTATATTCTAGTAAATATTGGCTGGAACTGTCGTGTGAGCACGTCAATAATTCACACATTTCGCGGCGTTGCGAGTTACGACCACCGCCGTTACATTGACGTTAGGCAGGCCGCACACTGACTTCTCAAGTCTGAGCAACTTTTGCTTACTTATAACTACTAGAATAATTGATTAGGCTCTTCAAATGCGATGACAGCGATCGTATTTGAAAAGTTGCTTATAGCGAATCAGATAGAGTTCATTCAGGTAGACACGGCATCGCCCGCACGGATTAAGTATCTACATACCTATAATAAGTAGAAGTATAACTTTTATCTGTAAATGATAGGTATTGTATCAGTGAGTGTCTGCTGAGATTTAATACAAAATCTCTATTCTCTAGGCTGAGTGATATATGCTGTGCCTATGTTGTTAACAACAGAACCCGACTCCTTTAAGGGAGTCGGGTTCTGCTTTTATAAAATATACCTAGTTACTTGTCTATAGATTAACTGCCTCGTTGGTCTAGTGGTTCGCATGTTCGACTGCGGCCGACGAGGTCCCGGGTCGGGCCATAATAAAGTGTTGGGTTTTTCTGACTAGAAATTCTCAGTAGGTACTAGCTTGGAGTTAGTAAGTTGGCGGTGTTTCACTCCCGTGCCTCGGAGAGCACGTTAAGCCGTCGGTCCCGGTTATTATAACTAACATGATAATAGTTGTTAAAGCCCGCCAACCCGCATTGGAGCAGCTCTAATTCCCTCTCTCCTATGAGAGTAGAGGCCTGTGCCCAGCTGTGGGACATTAATAGGCTGTGGTGGTGGTAGTGGTGGTGGTGGTAGTGGTGGTGGTGGTGGTGGTCTATAGATCTGTAGGCAAATTATTTGCCAAGATCGATAAACTTTGAACGATACGTCGATACGTTTGACGTCTATGTGTATCGCTCGAACGATAAAGTTTTGCCATCCTATGTGGCAAGCTTATCTCCGATATTTCACATTCACATTGACGTTTCATGAATAAATTACGCGTTATTCATACATTTATATCACAATCTATTCAGTATGTAATGTACCTATCATGATGTGGAATGTGTATTCATCTCATATTTCGATGATTTACCTTCATGACGCTAGAGCGTGTGAACTGAAGCACATTGAACATGCTACTAGCTATGTCCCATAACTTCGTCCACATGATTATTTTTTCAGCCCTTTTACTTTTTACTTGTTTTTGAGACCTCCACTTAAACATACCATAAAATGTAACATATGTCACGATAACATAATAGGGAATTTATTAACCGACTTCTTATATCATAATAGGGAATCGATTAACACATCTTTCATCAAAATTGATTCAGAAGTTTAGGCGCCATGGTAGAATATAGTTCGAGTAAATATCGAGTAAATACAAACACACATTCATACATACACAGACAGCTAAAATTATAACATTACTTTAGCTGTAGGCTAGGACTAGGTACACAGCATCCAAAGCCGGTCTTATCATTTATGGCGTTCTCTTCTTAAGAAATTTTGGAGCGAGAAGACAATGCAAACAGAATGTTGCGGTATCTACAATAATAACCTACCTAATTATTATGCAAATTTACTTTGTAAATGTTGAATCTTCGTACAAAATCTAGAGTTTGAGATGAAGAAACCGACTGACTGACATTCACATGTCAGACAGTCGGTTTTTATTTTTACTTACATACCTAATTAGATTGCCAGAGAAGCTAGGTACCTCTCAGGGGATATTAGTCAATGGGGCTGATTTTGTTGTAGGTACACAATCTCTCAACTAAAATGACAGCATTAAAAATATTGCTAACCCTTCCATAATACTTACTCTCTGCAAAAAGGGACTGAACTAGATTTAAAGGTGTCATTTTAGTGTTCTGCTCGTTCTGTTCTAGCTGTTTAGAGATTGTGTACATAATCAGCCCCAATGTGCGACCAGCCTTAGCTTTAGTAAATAAACAAGACCTTATCAGCGGCTCAAGCATAATTAGCGTGGCAAAGCTTTCTCGAGGCTTTCTCGCGGCTTTCGCGACGAGGCGAATGTAAGCAAAAGATAAATTATTCAACAATAATAATTATTATTGTTGAATAATTTGCTCTTGCAACTAAATTATAATTAAATACTAATAAACTAATTATAATTAAATATTATGACCTGATTATTTAGTTGCAAGAGCAACCCGAAATCGTTGTCATGCTGTTGGTGCTGTGGATGTCAATAGATGCTATCGTATTTACGACAATACCTCGCATTATCGGCATGTAACTATATGAGCCTATTGTGTAGGTACTCTCTGTCCATCATTGAGATATGGGCCATAGAGATGCAGTGCGCGCACCTAACCAGCAGGGCAATCGGCTAAAAATTACAGCTACAGTGTAACGATCGCGATCACCTCTGATTGGTTAACACTCTTCCACTATTGGACAAAATTCATTGACGCAGCAAGAATATCATAAATTCAGCCAATCACAACAATTGATACTGTAACAATGATTGATGCAGAAGATCGCCCTACCGTTGTCGTATGTGAGCGACAGAACTTGTGAAACCACGCGATGCTACGTACGCCATAATATATTACCTCTATGGACGCAATAGAAAATGACGTTACGACCTACGTTGTCGCGTAGATCCACAGCGTAGAACTAGTGGGTGTTCCGATATAAGCACTGCGAGCACTGTTCAGTGCTCTTACTGGGAACTTACAGTGCTCGCAGTGTATTTCGGAACACACCCTTAGATACGTCTGTCATTATCATTGGCGCCGCGTCGCGTGGCGTCGCTTCTGTCGCTTACTTAAGACAACGGGTCAGGATATCAGCCATCAAAAAATTCAATAAAGTTCTGTTAGAACTTGGTCAGGGATTTCAAGTTTCTACAGTAGGTACTTCTCTAACCCATAATTTTAGAATGGGAACAGCGGCGCCAAATCACATTAGGAACAAAAAAAGCCTAGCGATGGCAGCCAAAAGTCCGCGTAGCGTACCTCCCTATTATTTCACTTTTAAATTGATTTGCAACAGCACAATCGTCAACGCGGACGTTAAGCAAATATGTTTTGTCCTATACGGTCCCTATAGTATGTTTTCGCTCTTATGGAAACATAAATATAATATAATATTTAAGCAATTTAAAAGATTTCTTATGCTTAATTGTTATGCTTAATTGTTATTGTTAAGGGTTGCGTCACAACATTCAAGTAGGGTTAACGTACCATTCCCAAACCATTTATGGAGATATTTTGACTTTAATTAGCTGTCATTTCAACAGATTTTGACGGAAGACCTTAGTTCTATGTTATTTTGTAAGTTTGTTTATAGACAAAATGAGGACGTTAAATCATAGCAGCATAAGTATTAAGGAATTTCTGTAATTATGGCATAAATCCTAAAAGATGAACTGTTCCTTAGTTAGACCAACAGTAGCTAGTTATTGACCAAGATTGAGCCAGTAATTGACCAACGTATTAACACATACAGGGTGGATAAAAAAAAACCGGCCAAGTGCGAGTCGGACTCGCGCACCGAGGGTTCCGTACAAACCTGTAGTAAGTTTTAAATTATTAAAAAAAAAATTGCTTAAAAATTACGTTTGTTGTATGGGAGCCCCCCTTTAATATTTACTTTATTGATATTTAATTATTTATTTTGAAAGGTAATATACAAGTTAATATTCTGTGAAAATTTGAACCGTCTACCTGTTACCGTTTTAAATATTGAGCAAAAAAATACGAAAAAAACACGTTTATTGTATGGGGACCCCCTTAATATATATATATTTTTTTAATTTTTAGTATTAGTTGTTATAGCGGCAACGGAAATACATCATTTGTGAAAATTTCAGCTTTCTAGCTATCACGGTTTATGAGATACAGCCTGGAGACAGACAGACAGCGGAGTCTTAGTAATAGGGTCCCGTTTTTACCCTTTGGGTACGGAACCCTAATAAAACCGCATTTTTTCCCAGATAAACAAATTCATTTTTTTTTTAACGAAACATGCAACAGATTATCGTACTTATTATTAGTTGCCTATTTATTAGCACATGTATTGCAAAATTATTTGGTATTGCATTAATATGTGCTCGTTGTGTAAAAAAATGTAAAGCAAAGTAATTAAGGTAAGGTAAGGTAATTATGGTAATTTTTTTATAAAACCTTATAACTCGAAAACTGCATACTTAATAAGGATAGATTTTTCTTGTAATTTTTTTGGAGCGGTCATTAGCTCTTAACACCCATTTCAAGCTTATCCATTATTTACTTGACAACCTGTATGTTGGCAATGTCAATTTTAGTAGGACACCTAAAATATACAAATGTCTGGTCAACTCCACGAACACTATGAATGTACCAATCCTAAACCACTGGTCAACTACTGGAATATGTTAATAAAAATCGTTAATTTTGTATTGTGCATCAATAAAATCAAAAGGAATTGTTGAATAATAATGACCAAAAAAGATAATTAAAGAAATAACCAGTAGTAAACCATGTAGTCAATGATAGGCACCCTATTAAATTAAAGAAATAACCAGTAGTTAACCACATGGTCAACTATTGGCACCCTATACAACATGCGTTCCAGTAGTTAACCGGTCTCAGAAACCTATTAAAATCTAAAATTTTGTTCAAATTTATATCTGCTATCATTACACTGATTAATATATTAGCTAAATTTCATAAAATATTTGCAATTTACTTCAAAAATATTACGATTTGAATCAATTTAACTTTACCTTTCATTGAACACTCCTAATAGCAATGGCGGCCGAACGGCGAGTGAACGAGATACGTGGCGACAAAAATGAAAAAGAAAGCTATATTTTTTATTCATTTACCCACAATTTCACAGCATTAGATTCTCAAAGATATGATACAGTAACACAGACTTAAAAAACCTAAAGATATTGGCGCGAATTCTTAAAATATTGACCTTTTGACGCAAATGGTCAACTACAGGTTACTGGTTTGGGACTGGTACGTCCATCCTACATACTTACCTACGTTTAAGATATTTCTTGGTAGATAACAGTGATACTTAAATGTGTACTTCGTTAAATACTTGCATAAAATGGAAAATAAAAAGTAGAGTCGCTACATTTTACAAGAGAGGGTCCTAGGTAGGTACCTATATCTATGTGTCATCGATCGTGTTGATACGCTGCGCGGTTTTGGAGGAAATCGCTACCTCTAGCATCCAACAGCTCTCTGTTATTTCCTCATTGTCCATTGTTCAGTGTGCACTATAGTGTCGACTGTGGACGCAATTCGCGATAATTGCGCCCGCAGTTACGTACACGAGGGCTGGAATTTGACCGTTATTTGACAATTGCCGCGTTTGATCGCTCACTATTTGCATTATCGCACCATTTGTAGTCAAATAGGTATGTACCTCCCGCTGCTACTAGCGACTTACAAAATAGTGTCGCACCACCAAAGCGATCGACTGATAGAAGCGAAACTGCGAAACTCGAATGGAACTGAATAATAAGCCCCTAAATGAGTACCTACTTAACTATATTATCGGAACTAAAGTAGGTACCTATATCTACCAACACAGTTTCTTTCCTATCAGTTGCTCGACGGAGGCGTCTAGACTCTAGACAGAGCAACGCTGCGGGGTGACGGGAGGAAACTGGCAAAAAATTCATATTAACATTATTATAAATGCGAAAGTGTGTCTGTCTGCTACGCTTTCACGGCCCATCTGTTCAACCGATTTTGATGAAAGAGCAACGGCGAACTTCCATACATCAATATTATTGAGAAAAAATAATTATGTACACATCTGTGTGTACACGTGTGAAACTATTGTGATATAAGGGCGGTAAATAGGTTTTTACATTCGAGTTGACTAATGTCAGCCCGATGACGCCAGTCGAGGGCTGACCATCGTCACGAGTTTGTTAAAACCTTAACGCCCGTGTATCACACGATATTTTTCAATACATTTGTGAGAAAACTTGAAATGAAAAGTCGAGTAGGTAGGAACTAGGTACTCACTAGAAAATGGCTTCTCACGCCCATACTTAGTCGAGATTTTCGGCGGCTATTACAAGCGCGACTTTTTTCTCACAGCTAAAATACCTTATTGTTGATTTAATTTTATTATTACACATCACTTATACCACTCATCTTATTATTTAATAATTTATAAGAAAAGCTCAATGAAACTTTTAAAAATAGCGCGCACAGATTCAAGATTTTAGTAGTACCTATCTATAGCGCGTTGTTGTAATTGCGTTTTTTTTAATTGGCTTCATGGCTCTAGGTTCTAGCTCTTAACTATCAGCCTGGACTATTCAGCCTTTACTTTTTTGATTTATAAAACTTAAAACAATTTTAATTAACTAAATTAAATACAATTTTTAATTTCATGAATTAATTTCATCAATCCACATCTAAATGTTATTATTTTTTAAGTTTTCTACATACAAAGTCAATATCATTATGAACCTTCTTTCAAGAAAACTTTTTATTTAGAAGTAAAGTGGCCTTACAAAAATTAAAAAAAAACTGCAAAAAAATAGCACGAGGGCAGTAAATTCTGCAAAAAAAAAGCACGAGGGCAGTAAATTTAACTTACAAGCCCTGTTTACTGCCTCTGTAAGTGCATTTTGCGAGCAAGTGTATTGAAAAAAATATGTTTTTATAAGCGTCGAATATGAAGCTCACAGCAGCTACAATTTTTTTTTTATGAGCCTAGAAAAAAAAGATATTTCGTTTTAAAGTTTTGTAGGTTATGTGGTAATGTCCATAGAGGTAATATATCTCTATGGGTAATGCACAATGTCACTTCTAAAAATGACAACCGGAAGAAAGCCACAAAAACAAAGACAGATGACAACCACAGACCAGTAAAACATTCGGCACAACCACAGACAATCAGCATCAGTGCTGCCATAATATTCTTTCAATTATTACCATTGTGTTAGAGATTATTATACAACGTGCAAGTGAAAAACCATAACATGCCTTCGGCTATCCATGTTAGATGGTGTATAGATATATTGGAAAAATGGCATGAGACGTGTAGCTCATATCCTGGGGGAGTTATGAGGACTTCAAAATTTTACCATAAATGGTTAGGTGCCATCCCTAAAAACAGCTGATTCAATATCAATGAACTGCGAACAATACGAATGAAATGTCTTTACTAAATGCTACTGTCCCAGCGCGAGCGTTGCGATAAAATCCAGTAGCGATACTAAAGTAATCATTAACTTTTCGGCTTGAAATGAAATTCTCAAAGTAAAAGTCCGGCTAGAACTCGCGTATTTTTGTAAGAAAATGCCCGACTAGTTTCGGACAAGGGACAACCTTCGTAAGTCGAAGTCAGCCCCTTATCCTTAATTTATGAGCCGCCTCTTTCTGTGATTAATTTCTCAACTTACTTCGTTGAAGTTTTGATCATTAATTATTTTGTGTAGTTTGCTTTTTCAATGATTTGTAAATTGAAATATTCTTGTCAAATTGCATAACGATACAATAATTATTATTATCGCTTGTAGTACAGTTCTGTCTTTAGGTGTAGAAGGCACAAAGGACACCGCCACTGGTGTATTTTACGTAAGTAAACAATCGGGATACCAGGCTAGCATGAAAATTAAAGAGAATCAAATAACCTATTAAATCGTTTTAATTCACGAGGTGGGTCCTGTATGTTTAAATTTTAACTATTTGTTAATGTCTCTAATGGTCTTTGGTAGTACTTTGATCGACTGCGGATCTTGGGGTTCCAGATTCGATCGTCAGCCATCTTTAGAATTTGAGTTTTTCGGTCAACAAATTTTTAGTAGGTACCAACGAGAAATGAAGGGTATTCTTTGGTCGGTCGATGAATTTTTCTCCACGATGCTACACAGTAGCATTTCCCAGTTATTATCACTTATCAGTACTTACCCTGAAGTCATAATAATCGTTAGAACCCACCAACCCGCATTGGAGCAGCGTGGAAGGTTAGTTTCTACATCTCTCTCTCTCTCTCTATGAGAGAGTAGAGTGCCCAACAGTGGAATAATTGGTGAACAAAAATCCCTTCAACTCATACACAAATTACAATAATTTTTTGATAGCTCGTAGGTACTTAGTAGGACATGTAGACTGTGGAGGAGGCCAAGACCCACAAAGGGTTGTAGCGCCGGACTTAGTTTCTTCGTGACTCAGGATAATGCCATAATTGCAAATATCTTCCAGCGGAACCCTAATAATTCGGCCATATTGTCGTAGGGCGGAGTCAGTCATGTTTCTACGTGGTAGGTGCATACTTAGGGATTTTTAAATAAAAAATCGATCTGACGGACGACAGGGTACTAGGAACGCATGGAAATTAAGTAGATTTTTAGAAAATAAATTCTTGATTGTGTTTCCAATTTATGGGATTTTGCCTTTACTTTGGGAAAAAACAACACAAATTAAACAAGAATTTTACAGAACTAGGTACTTTGGGTAATTACGAATGCTTTGTTTAAATTGTTATGTGCTTAGCTAAAATAAAAATAAATTAGTTTATTAAAACTTAAAAGTTATTTGCCGAATTTAGAAATTGAGAATTTTGTTTAGGGTTGAAGGATATTTTTTACTAGGGTAAAATGAAAATCGCGACTGGAAACCCTGTTTTTGAAACGCATTAGGTATTTTATTAGTTTTTCGAGATTCCGACAGTTACGCGTAATCGGTCACGGTGGCAAGTGTGTGAATATGAATAATTATTCAAATTCTGACTATTATGATATGATTATGTGTGTAGGAGCTTCTAATGGTAACTTAGAATCAGCTCGAAGACGGTATAGTGAGTTGTATGCAACAGGACCTAACCCGCGACGGCTTCCATCATCGGCGTGTTTTCGAGGTCTGGTGAATAGGCTGCACCAGACTGGGTCTTTCCATCCACGTTTAAGCGAAGGCCGGCCTACTACTATTAGCACCGATGTACAAGAGTCAATTTTGGACTATTTTGAAGAGGATCCGACCCGCAGTACTCGTGGTGCGGGGCGGGTTTTGGGTGTTAACCGTTGGGCAGTGTGGAACACACTTAACCGTGATGGTCAGCACCCTTATCACTACCGCAAGACCCATGAATTAACCAGCAGTGACTTCAGCCCCCGCGTTCAGTTTGCTCAATGGTTCCGTGAGCGAGCGGCCGGTGACCCATCCTTCAGCCGCAACATTCTATGGACGGACGAGGCATCTTTTACGCGGGGAGGGCTCTTTAACTGCCATAACCAACATGTTTGGGCCCACGTAAATCCGAAAGTGCACCGAATGTCTAGTTTTCAACACCGCTGGCGCATCAATGTTTGGGCTGGCATAATCGGTGACAGGTTGTTGGGTCCAGTGTTCATACCGTCCGCTTTGAACGCAGAAAATTATGTGCAGTTTTTGAGATCTGAACTGGAAGAGATGCTGGAAGACCTGCCGGTCGCAACATATGCGTCTATGATTTTTCAACACGACGGGGCTCCCGCTCATTTTGCGCGACAGTGCAGGGAATACCTAACCCAACGATTTAATAATAATTGGATCGGGCGTGGTGGTCCCATTGCATGGCCAGCGCGTTCTCCGGACTTAACCCCACTAGATTTTTTTCTATGGGGTTACATTAAAAACAACGTGTACGCAGTGGAGTGCAATAGTAGTGAAGAAATGCGCCAACGAATACTGGATGCATTTCAGACAGTAACACCCCAAATGCTTACTCGTGTGACGGGCTCAGTGCTGCGAAGGGTGGAATTGTGCACAGAAAAAGCGGGTTCACACATTGAACCTTTTCTGTGAGTTAGCTTAGGTACATTTTTTGGTGTATTATGTGACTGACGTGTGTGTGTGTGTGTGTGTGTGTGTGTGTGTATGATCTACGAGACGTGCGTGCTGTGCTACTGTCATCTTTTCATCAGGACAACTGGACCCCTTTTACGAGTAAGTAAGTAGGTAGTACTAGTAGGTAGGTAGTAGGTACGCGAGGCCACACCGCGGTGTCACCGCTGTAGTGAGGACCAGGACTCTGTGCAGCACAAGATACCAAAAAAAAAAGTTGTAACTGTTTATTAAGTAGTTACTTAGGTACCTAGTTAGAAGTATTCGTAATTAGGTGTAAGTAAAACTTTTCATAGGTAGGTACTTATGTCCCGCGCCAAAACCGGCGCGCGGAGCGAGCGGCGGCTTTGTCAAAGGCGCGGTGTTTTGCAAAGAGGAGGCCGCGTATAAGTAGGTAGCGTGAGTACTAGCACGTACTAGGCTCACATAAAAAAAGAGATTGGTTGAAAGGGTAAATTGATTTGGAGAGCATTTTGTATTTTTATTAAATTGTATGGTGAACTAGCGTACAATGTAATGCGTCTGAGTGTCCAGTGGTTTACAGGTTCTCTTGCGAATCTCATGGTCTGGGTTCTAGTCCTATTTCGGTTTTAGGTTTGAATTTTATGTAAAGAAAGAAGTACCCGGCACCAGCCTACATCAAGGAAATAGGGGTCGATCTCGTTTCACCTTGGGTTTTCGGCAAGTAGGTACCTAGTTACCTATTATGTCTCATTATCGATAACATTAAATGATAGGTAATAATTAATAATCGTTATAACCCACAACAACCCGCATTGGTAAAAAACGTGTGGAGGGTTAGGCTCAAAATCTCTCCCGTCTACTGTTCGATGCCCCTCAATTCTCATAGGCAAGAGTGATTAAGAGCTAAAATTAGACCCTCCAAGCACAGAAGTAGGTACTAGGTACGGTACATCCATGCTTTCAAGCTGCTCCACTCTAACCCGCGTTTGGTGGGTTTTAGCGACTAATAGGTAGGATAGGATCTCGTTACTAGTGATAGACGGCTTAACATATTCTCCGAGGAATGGGAGTAATCAACGCCAATTTCGTTACTAGTCCTACTGAGAATTCCTAGTCAATAATCAAGATTTGAACCGACCCGGGAATCGAACCCAAGACCTCATTATCATCAATGACAACAACTACTAGACAGTAAGTAGATACCGTCTTCGTCAGGTCAGGTAGTCAGTGACGTCAAAGATGGCGCGGCGGCATTCGGTCAAAGGACTGGCAAGAGTTCATCGACTTTGTAGTTTGTACTAGGCTGGCAGAAATTGAAAGGGAATAAATGTTGCGCGATGTAATGTATTACATAGGTAGGTAATAAAAGGCAGTAAGGGTTGCCAAAATTTATTTTCCTTAATTAACTAATTAATTTTGTATGGAAATTTTTTATAATTAATTTTGACTTTTTAACTCCGCCATAGTGTTTATATGGTCAAAATTGCATAGGTAGCCGGCCGTATGTTATATCAATTAACTAGCAGCTTGTATAATGTATGCAAGAAAATTCACTTAAATAATATAAAATACACTAAAAAAAGAGTAATACTATTATTTATGCAAACATTAATCAGACGAAATAATTAAAATTTTTAAAACGATACAAAATAATCTACTAATTTAGATTTATAGGTAGATTATACATAAAATGGTAACACTAAACTGAGAAACGGGAACTAAATAATCAAAAAAGATTCCCTAAATATTTAATTTTTTTACCTAGGTTCAATTAATTAAGGTGAATACTTGATAAAATATAAAAAAATAAGCAAATTACTTTCGTCTTTACCTTACTTGTGTACAATCAAGATTTAGTAAATGTGGTCAATAATAATTTCGCCGTTGCTCTTTGGTACAGGGATAGCTTGTATCCCGGGGAAGGACATAGGGTACTTTTTATCCCAGAAAATTAGTTCCCGCGGGAATCATTTTAACTTAATCCACGCGGACGATGTCGCGGGCATTATCTAGTTTTCAATAAATACAAAATTCTGTCACTCTATTAAGTATGTCTTTGTATGCAGTTTCAACTTTCAACCACAACATAATATGTTTAATCGTACATAATATTATTAAATCTATCTATTATAAGTACATAAGTAGTTAGGATAATAATAAGTCCTTCAAAAAAACTGTCATGGTCACCTGACATTTGAAATTTGAAATATTATTACTGGAATCCGGAGCTTATTTCCTCGTAGTGCTCGTACAAGTAGGTATTAGGGAATAAGGCAGTCCCGTAACGTCAGGAAGTGGGATCTAATTATCCCGGAACCCGGTCTGCGCAGAATAGCTCGAATAATATTGTGAGTTTATTCAGTAGATTTAATGCACCTAGGTATTCAATATTTAAATATTGGATAGAAGCAGGCGTTACTTTGCGAAAGTCCATGATATTGAAAAAACTAGAAGTTTAATTCGCTATAATCCGCCACAGAAGGTAAATCTATGTGGTACAGTGCGTATCTTGAACTGGCAGCCCGCGATATTCTCCACACCACACATCTTCTGTGGCGGATTATAGCGAATTATACTTCTAGTTTTTTCAATTCAATATTTAATTAAGCACTTGTTTGATTTGGTATTTTGAAGTTTTAGGTATTCTACATATCAACTCTAGAGTCGGTTAAATTAAGTCAGCTTATGCCGGTACGCCTTCATATGAGTCAACTAATAATGAAAGGGAAATTAAAATCGAGCGTAAAAAATATTTTACGCTCGATTTTAAAATACCTACCTAATTTAAATTTATAAAGCTCGATTTAATTTTACCTTCGCTCGTTTTAATACTACTTTTAGTGAAGATCAATATATTAGGGTTGTAAGTTGTAACGGAACCTCGCCTCCGCCTCCGTAAGTGCGGAACTTTCGCAAGAAATCGTATCTCCGCTTCCGCGTCCGTCTCCGCCATTTTTTTTGCGGAGTTGTAACGGAGGTTTATTTACTTTGAATTACAATGCGAGAGGTACAAATCGAAGCAGGTGACGTCAGTTACACCATTCCAACAAGCAAAAAGGCAACTGTCCTTAGAAGAAACCTAAAAAAAAAAAACAAATTTATCGCATCCTAAAGCACAGAAAATGGACGATGTGATCGGAGAAATCCACCTCCGCCTCCGCCTCCGTTAACCTCCGCATCCGCTTCTGCTTCCGCTAAGAACGCCCCCGTTACAACCCTACAATATATATTATTAGGTACCTACCTATTTCAAAGGAGAAATCCACATGAAATTATTTTCAAGGAGCGTGTTAAATTCACCGCTGCTTTCAGAATAGGAAATCAGGGGTGGAATATTAAGTCGGTGATCGGATCGCCACGCGGTTAGGATCGCGCTGAGCGTGCCCTTTGCATGCCAGTTGATATTTTTTCGCTTTTGAAGAATCAATTTTGATACTTAAATTAAATTAAGACTTTTCAAGTCCCGACATAATATTTACGGGGCGTTCTCTGTTTTCGTTGATTCTAAAATCGATAAAAGTTTGAACTAAATATACCTAGTAGGTATACTAATTTTCAAGTATCGGATCAAAGGAAAACATGATTGGAGGATTTTTTCTCGATACAATAAGTACGAATAATTACTTTAAAATATTACGACATGACAAAGGAAAAGGTGACTGACTGATTGATCTATCAACGCTCAGCTCAAACTACCTACTGGACAGATCGGGCTGAAATTAATTGGCAGGCCCTAGGCATCTGCTAAGAAAGTATTTTCGAAAATTCAACCCCTATAAAGGGGTAAAGCTGCCAGCAAAAGCTCGTTGTCTTTGTACTTAGTTGTCATCATAGACATAGAGCCTCCCCCCGAGCGGAGCGAGTATTGGAAAATACATTCCAATTTAGCGCTAAGGCTCTGTTACAGCGGGAAAGGCCTTCCTAATTGACGGCGCGTCGCTGGAGAAATGTATTGCTCTTATTATTATACGAGCTGCCTGCTTTTTCAATTATTATTATTGTAGGAAAAATACTTGTCTGGTCTTTAAAAACTGATACCTACTCGTAAAATAATTATATACCTACTTACTGCATATGTTTTTTTTTTATCCACTACAAGTTAGCCCTTGACTGCGATCTCAACTGATGGTAAGTGATGATGGTAGCGGGCTAACCTATTAGGGGCATGGCAGTTATATTAAACCCATACCCCTATATTCGGTTTCTACACGGCATCGTACCGGAACGCTAAATCGCTTGGCGGCACGTCTTTGCCGGTAGGGTGGTAACTATCCACGGCCGAAGCCTCCCCACCAGGCCAGACCAGGGAAAATTCAGAAATTATAAATTCCCAAATTGACCCTGCCGGGGATCGAACCCGGGACCCGGGTTTACTTTAGAACATGTACTTACTTTTACGTAACATACATGTAAGTTTACCTACTTTAACTAGGGCTTAAATATTTCAGTCCTAAATTACCGATCTTCTACAGAAAATTTGAAAAAAAAGACAAATTAATGAATCTAATTACAATAAAGTACCTTACTTATATATAAAAGGAAAATGTCACTGACTGACTGATCTTAGATCTGTCAATGCACAGCACATACCACAAAATTGATAGTTTTTATCATGTTTTTATGACGTTTTAAATGCATCCGCTGAGAAAGGATTGTTGAAAATTTAGCCCTGGGCTGTAGGCAATGATCTTTTTTAAATTAAGTAGAAACTTTTAGGGGTTAAAATATAAATGTACTAGATGATGCCCGCGACTTTGTCCGCGCGGATAGATGTTTTTTTAAATCCCGCGGGTTTTTTAACTCTTCAATTTTCCGGGATGTAAATTATCTCTGCAGTCTGCACCAAATTTCATCAAATCGGTTGAGTAGTTGGGCCGTGAAAGCGTAGCAGACAGACAGACAGACAGAATTTCGTATTTAATATTTATAATATTAAACTTAACGTCAGCGAAGTCGCGGGTAAAAACTTACTAGCTTTAAGAAATACGACCCGAGTTCTGTGCATCGTATGAAAATAAGTACGAGTAAGAACCTACTTTGTCGACAAAGTCAAGCTATAGCTTAAAACTTATCACACAATATCCAGTCTTAGGTATACAAAAGTTGAAGAAACCTGCGCCGATAAAAAATAAGTCGTACCTACCTACTTAGGGACCAACAAAGTATTTTGTATTTAGCTATCTCATTTTATTTTCCATTATTTTCTAACGACACTGAATGTGTCGGGAAGATTTCAACTTCACTTAGCTAAGAGTTACCTACGAATTTATCTTGGCGCAGCGTTCCCTGGTGGAATACCGAGTAGCTACTGTTATCAGCTGCGATTATTATTGAGGAAGTATTAGAATTGTATGTTTTATCTTTGTTCGTCTTTTTCAGGCTGTGGAGGCAGCGCTGACGGAAATAAATCCTCCTTAAGTTGATTCCCGGGGGAACTCCTTAATTTTCCGGGATAATAAAGTAGCCTATGTCCTTCCCCGGGATATAACCCATCCCTGTACCAAATTTCATCAAAATCGGTTGAACAGATGGGCCGTGATAGCGTAGCAGACAGACACAGACAGACAGACAGACAGACAGACACACTTTCACATTTATAATATTAGTATAGGTATCCACTATCCACTATACTTAAAATGGACATAACTCCGAAACATAAATATTATCTTTATGCTCCGAAAGGTTAGATGTGTGTGTCTGGGCATCGAACCTCGATCCCCTGACGTCTCACAAGTCTATCACCGCTATAGGGTCAAACAACTCCTCGATGTAAACCGCGATGGAACATTCTTTCGACACGTCTCTATCATAAAATTCACGTAATTACATTTGTCGGAGTCCGCGAAGGAGCAAAACTTAGCGCTCCCAGCAGTCTGCCAATGTAACGTCCGTATGAAGGGGAGTTATTCGAGCAATGAGATAAATTAGGACATAGGTCTCTCCCACGAGGGGGGAGTAACCTGAAGTGAACGTAACTCTGCTTGGCGGTCGGCGCAGCTTCGTGGAGGAAATGTTAGGTTATAATAGGGGCCACACGATTTATAATATCACTGTGTGCTAGAATGTTTATAGTAGACTAGTACTTTACTAGTAGTAGTAGTAGTAGTATTTTATAGTAGTCGATTTTTAGAGTAGTATATTTAATATCGGTACCTTCAAGTCAAGAGTGAATAGGCATCTTCTAGGCAAGCGCGCTCCACCTTAGGCTGCATCACCACTTACAAGCAAGTCTGATTGCAGCCAAGCGCTGGCCTATTAATTAAAAAATAAAAAAAAATGGATGGATGTTTGTTCAATCACGCCAGAACGGCTGAATCAATCTGGATGAAATTTGGCACAGAGATATATTATAGTCTGGAATAACACATAGGCTAATTTTTATCCCGGTAAATCAAAAAGTTCCCGCGGGAACCATAAACCTCAATCCTCGCAGACGATGTTTTTTTATTTTTTTTTATTTATTTATTTAATTTCGATACAACCATTTTTTACAAAATATAAGTCTCGCCAAACTGGTGGGCCAGTTTGTTGGCGAGTTGGCGCTCTAAAAATAATATTTATGTCGCGGCTCGCGGGCATCAGCTAGTTCTACGATAAGTAAGTGCGCTCTTGACTGGGATCTCACCTGGATAAGTAATGAACCAGTCTGAGATGGAAGCGTCTAGCCTAGTAATGACATACAGGGACTAGGGAATCCTTTTCTTTGCGGAATCATACCGGAACGCAATCGCTTTGTAGTAGGTAGGTACGTATAATCTGTGTCGGTAAGACGGCCTCGCTTTTGCACCAGATCATCAGAATTAGGCCAGAGAATAATTTAGAAATTATAAACTCCTTGCTAATGAATGAACGAGAAGTTTAATTCGCTATAATCCGCCACAGTAGACAAATCTATGTGGTACAGTGCGTGTCCTTCACCAATAGCATGCGAACACCCACCACCCAGCAATTCGCACCACACCACACAGATCTTTCAAATCACTCTCAACGTAGGTTTCACTCCGAAACCGGAGCATCTTCAGGAAATGTTGACTCGACAATGCACGATTGTAAAGGGACGATCGTGTCGAAAGTTCCGGCTTTTATACCGTTTTGGTATGACTCATACTGAAGCCCCTCCCCCCCCTATTACTGTATAAATTGAGTAAAGGTAAATTTGATACATTTATTTGTTCATTTAGCAACTCAAATCCTTTATTATTGTGTTTAATTATTTCTAATTGCTCCCAAACGCACAGTCGAAACCCTTTACTGCATTTATGTAAGATTTTATATGAATGGTTATTGCCCACCTCATGTCCACTGTCCAAAAGATGTTTAGCGAAGTGGGACCTTTGTGGTTGATCGTTCCTATAAGCAGACATATGTTCCTTAAAACGCGTGTCAAAGTTGCGCCCAGTTTGACCAACATAATATGTGGCACCGCATTCAGGAACTCCTTAAACTGCAGCTTTCTGGATAGCAACTGTATTATAGACAGCCGCAGCAGATATACCTATACTCGGACTTGCAGTAAATTGGTTAATTTAGTGCATATATATAATTAAAAGTTCGACTATAGGACTGTATGCTACCAGCACGCAGCGATATAATATATCGCTGGTAGCAGTACAATTTTCATCGAAATGTACCTATAGGTTCCGCTACTCGCTAGCCAGCGGTATTTTACATTGAACTTTTTGGAATGCTGTCGGATCCCTCGTGCAGTGGTCACCGTAGCGTCACGTAATCCCGCCGAATGCTCGTATTCACTATTCACGTATTCCCGGCGGCCGATGCAGGCGGAAATCTGATCCCAGCTGAAATTAGATATCTGGCGATTACGCCGCTGCCGACCGTCCGCAAACATTTGTGGCCAGATAACTAGTATCAGTTTCAAGCTATTTGTGAGCCTATAGCCTTGAACAGGGTATTACTCGATCTGTTAGGTTTTCGCAGGCCGAGTGGGATTTTTTAACGTACCTATTCGATCGCGTGTTAAAGTTAACTACCTACCATTTTTCATACATTTATAACGCTGGCGCTTACAACTAGATACCGCCCTTCCTAAAAACAATAGCTCCTTTTTTGCGGCAACTTATTATCGTAGTGTGTATTCACTATTTGAAAAGATACTTGTTTGCGTGAGCGTAAAACTAATCAGCGTCAAACATTGGTTAGACGACCTCCGTGGCGCAGTGTGTAGCGCTGTTGTGTTGACGTGCGGAGGTCCCGGGTTCGATCCCCGGCAGGGTCAATTTGGGAATTTATAATTTCTGAATTTTCCCTGGTCTGGCCTGGTGGGAGGCTTCGGCCGTGGCTAGTTACTACCCTACCGGCAAAGACGTGCCACCAAGCGGTTTAGCGTTCCGGTACGATGCCGTGTAGGAACCGAATAGGGGATGCCCCAAACAGGTTAGCCCGCTACCATTTTAGACTGCATCATCACTTACCATCAGGTGAGATCGCAGTCAAGGGCTAACTTGCAGTGGATAAAAAAAAAATTAAAAGCTTTCAAAGTTGAAGAAATTGAATTAATATTAAATAGATTGCTAATGTTTTGCAGGAAATAAAAAAAGTGACATTGTAACAAGCGCCTGGAAGTGCGCCAAGTGCACTGAGAAAAATTTCCTTGTTTACCTTCCGATTTCTACCTTCTAAAACCGATTCCTTCCAAAATTGGGTCTTTTCCTTCCACCGATTACCTTCTGAATCGGGGAACTGCCAAATTCCTACCGATATTTAGAAGGTAATGAATTTTATCCGTCTAATACGGAAGAACATTAAGGAAGGAAATTTGTTGGAGGGAATTAACCAAGAAGGAATTTCCTTCCAGCTAAATATTCCTACTAAATAAGGATGCATTATAATAATTCCACCCAAATTTATCCTTCCAAATTAGATGTTAATGTCCTTCTGAATTCAAATCCAAAGTTGTCGGAAGGAAAACGCAGCTAACCTTCTGATATTGAAGGATATTTACCCTCTTTACTAGTGGGAAATAAATTGACATTACTATTCCATCAAAAAAGAAAGGATTAGAAAGGCTCGCTGGAAGGAACTACCATCCAAATTAGATGGATCACATTTGGAGGGAATAACAGAAGGAATATCCTTCTAAATTAGATAATAATATCCTTCTAAATCAATTATAATTTTTCGGTAGGAACAGTGTAAGAAGGAAAACACAGCTAACCTCCCGATATTGAAGGATATTTACCCTCTTAACTAGTGTGAAATAAAGTGACATTACTATTTCATCAAAAAATAAAGGATTAGAAAGGCTCGCTGGAAGGAATTACCATCCAAATTAGATGGATCACATTTGGTGGGCATAACACAAGGAACATCCTTCTAAATTAGATGATAATATCCTTCTAAATCAATCATAATTTTTCGGTAGGAACAGTGTCAGAAGGAAAACGCATATTTACCCTTCGAAATTGAAGGATATTTACCCTCTTATCTAGTGGGAAATAAAGTGACATTACTATTCCATCAAAAACGAAAGGATTAGAAAGACTCGCTGGAAGGAATTACCATCCAAATTAGATGGATCACACTTGGAGGGAATAACACAAGGAACATCCTTCTAAATTAGATGATAATATCCTTCTTAATCAATTATAATTTTTCAGTAGGAACAGTGTCAAAAGGAAAACGCATATTTACCCTTCAAAATTGAAGGATATTTACCCTCCTATCTAGTGGGAAATAAAGTGACATTACTATTCCATTAAAACCGAAAGGATTAGAAAGACTCGCTGGAAGGAATTACCATCCAAATTAGATGGATCACACTTGGAGAATACCACAAGGAATATCCTTCTAAATTAGATGATAATGGGGCTGATTCTGTAGTGCACAATCTCTAAACTAAACTAAAATTAGAGCATTACAAATATTGCTAACCCTTTCATAATACTCCCTACGGAAAGGGACAAAACTAGATTTAAAGCTGCCATTTTAGTTTAGTTTATGCACTACAGAATCAGCCCCACTATCTCTCCAAACAAATTGGAATATTTCGGTATCGGAAGGAAAACGAATAAGTTTCGGTATTCCATACCTGCATCGTGGCAAATGATGCTTCCACCTAGTTGGGACATTCATTGAAAGCACATAGCAGAGCATAAATCATATCATAGGTGGGTATACGGACCCCTGTTTCCACCATGCTGGGACAGGGCGTTTTGAAAGCCTATAATTTATAATATACGACAACTTCGCTAAATTAGAAGGAAAATTTTGAAATTACCTTCCTATTATATCCGATTACCTTCGGTATTTACTTTCTAGATTGGGGGGATTACTGAGATTCGCAGAAGGTAAATACTTCTAAATTGGAAGGATAATGCTAAAATACCCACCGCTTTTTCCTTCGTCGTAGGTAGGTTTTAATATTACTTTCGGTATTTACCTGCTGAAATGGGGGGAAAATGCAAAAGCCCGCTCCGTTTTCCTTCGCCTTAGGTAGGTAATATTATGCCTTTACCTTCTAGATTTGGAAGGTTATTTATATTTACCGACCAAATATGTCGTCCAAATTTAGAAGGAAATTAATTATTTTCCTTCCAAAATGACCTTCCCTTTTGACTCAGTAGGAATTTCCGACCGAAATTTGGAAGGTACGTATTACCCACCAAAATAGAAGGCAGACATTGTTTGGGAGGAAATATTTGGACGGTAATAATATCCTTCCAAGTTGAAAGGTAAATTTCATACTGAGTCAAAAGGGACGGTAATACCTTCCGTATTTCGGAAGGTCTTTTTTCTCAGTGTGGGGTAATGTATCTCTGAAGAGGCAGGTTATTAGCAGGACCTGCGGCCAACCGATCATTTCGACGTTGCGCGCAACTTATAGGTATTTTGTACTTAGGTGCTTCCGATTAGTTCCATGTTTTGTCACCACCACCACTACAGCCCATTAATTTCAAACTGCTGGGCACAGGCCTCCACTCCCATAGGAGAGAGGGAATTAGAGCTTACACCCACCACGCTGCTCCAATGCAGGTTGGCGGGCTGTAACAACTATTATCATGTTAGTGATAATAACCGGGAACGACGGCTTAACGTGCTATTCGAGGCACGGGGTGGAGGCACCGCCAATCTTCTAACTCCGGGCTAGTACTGAGAATTTCTAGTCAGAAAAACCCAATCCTTAACTATAACCCGACCCGGGACCTCGTCGTCCGCAGTCGAACATGCTAACCACTAGAGTCTAGCTGTGGTCTAGACCAACGAGGCATGTTTCATCAATTACTTTAAAACTTCTTTATAATTTTATTCGATTCCTAAACTGAATAGTCGAGTGAATATCGGATCGTGCTCTATGTTTTGGAATGCTCTACCGAGAAGAACGAATGAATGAGAAATGAAGATCGAAGAGCTATCGAATGTACCTACGCAGCAGTCGTACTCACGAAATGGGGATGAATGTGGATTTAATTAATTAGATAGTTTAATTAAACTGAAACCAAGCGGTCGGAAGCGGTTCTCTCTTAAGGTCTAGCCGCACTGCAGAGGCGTGGAGTATATTATGATATTTAAAACAGTAGATACGTTCCCCGCGCTTTATTTTGGCAAGAATATAAGATAAGAAGGCACTTGCCGACACTTGTCGAAATTTGCGGCTATTGCAGTTAACAACAGTGTAACTCAGAATCTATATTCGTCTCTTTCAAATAACAGGTGTAGCGTATGTAGACCCTTTAGACCTTTATCTTCTTTCCCTTTCTCCGCGTACGAAGTAGCAACTTTACACTGTTTTTTAGTGCAATGATGTGCGCATATGCCGCGTCTATTTGTAATAAGTCGTTGCGTGGAGTGACGCGGCACGTAGCGGCAAGTATTCTTTCTTCTATATTCATACAAATAATATTTGCCGCTACGTGCCGCGCCGCTCCGTGCATCTCAAGTGAGGCTAGATCTTTAGTCTGCGTGTGGCCCAAGTTACAAGCGTTTAGTTTAAAGATGAGGCTCGCAGAAAAGCGGGAGAGACAATCTTATTAACATTATTTAAGTGAAAGTTTATTAAATTGCAACTTCAAAGCAATAATTGCTTAAGTCTTACATCGTTCAAATAACAGGCTTGAATGCTTCTTGAATGGCACAATTTACGTCTAGAGATTATAGGCCTATAACTCTAGAGTAAAGACATTTTGTGATTTGAAGACTCACTACTACTCCTTTCATATACTCACTTGCTTCGCTCGCCGCCCGTCGAAGATTTGTTTTTGTTTTAAATTCTTTATTGCACATGATTTATGTTATTAACATTATCTTTTTAATTTCCATATTATTTGATTCGTGGGTTTCTTGTTATTCATGTTATCAATAAAAAAAACACTAGGGGGTTAGACAAACTAGACTACGAGGGTTGGAGACCTCGAGCACAGAGCCTCGAGGATCGCTTCAGCCAGGACCTCATATAAGTGAGCTTCTGACATTGCGCTCTACAATAATAGTACCTATTATAGATCAAGGCTATGACAAACACGACTACGTGGGGTGCTCAAATGTCATTTTGGACCACGCTCGGCCTAACAAAACTAACGAAGGTTAAAAAAGCTACCTGCCTGTAGCTATTTGTCTGTAGATAAATAATTATTTTATAAAAAAAACTTTGTAAATGAAATGAAACGACTTTTATTTCAGTAAGAAATTTGTATTCCACGTGCCACGTACGGTTCTTGGAAACCACTAACAAGATTCCAGTTAAATCCATAAAGAAATGGAAATAGCGAAGTAACTAAGGTTCTCCTAATATGACAAAGAAAAACAAAAATATAAGAACACAAAATATACGTGTTCTTATATTTTCTTCGTCAAGTGAGATTGTAGTTCTCGGTACAGTTGATAAATAAAATATTTTATATTATACTTAGTGAAGTGATGTCATTATAGAAATATGGTTCCCAACAGTTCATAGTCTGAGTTGCAGTGCACATAGAACTCCACTGGGAATTTCTTTAGCTATCACCCCTCAATACAACTTACACTAAAACTGAAGTAAAATACCGTGAGCCATAAAATACCATCGCTTAGCAATATCATTATAATATTGACGTTTTATATGACGAACCCTGACGTCCCTGAAATAAGGATTATAATTCTGAAATAAGAGCGTCAACCAGATTAAAATGACGCTATAACCGATGATAGTACATAACTTAATAGTAAGGCCCTGTTTAATACACTGTTTAATTACTTACCAGGAAATTGAAGAGAGGAAAAGGGAGCTTTAACTACGACACGGCAGCTGAGTGTATTTATTAAAGCAAATAAGGATGATAGCTGTAATAAACAGATTTAAATTGTCTGTTGTATCACAGTTTAGCAATCTTCTGTCTGAATCACAGGGAGTAAAAGAAACGTGGCATCCGTGGCGCAGTGTTGAGCGCTGTTGCCTTAACGTGCGAGGGTCCCGGGTTCGATCCCCGGCAGGGTTTGGAAATTTATAATTTCTGAATTTCCCTGGTCTGGCCTGGTGGGAGGCTTCGGCCGTGGCTAGTTACCACCCTACCGGCAAAGACGTGCCGCCAAGCGATTTAGCGTTCTGGTACGATGCCGTGTAGAAACCGAATAGGGGTATGGGTTTAATATAACTGCCATGCCCCTAACAGGTTAGCCCGCTACCATCGTAGACTGCATCATCACTTACCATCAGGTGAGATCGCAGTCAAGGGCTAACTTGTAGGGGATAAAAAAAAAATGTGGCAGTAGTCCTTGCAAAAAAAAACTGTGCCCAGCAGAGAACGTCTAACGCTTGACGATGACGACGACAGCGATAGAGTCTCATCATCATCATCATAATCATCATCATCGGGCGCCGTCTTCAAATTGAAGTATGGCGGTCAGCAGGTGAAATGCCTTGCAATCATGAGCAATTTTAGAGTCTTGGGACGTGCTATTCCAAACCGTGTGCTGGCTAGACGGTGGCTGGCAAATCATGTTGACAGTGAAAACAGAAACAGTATTTGTAGCGACAGTTTCACTCACGACGTGCTGCATGTGTCTTCAGGCGTTCAATTATCTATACAGATTAGCTTGAACAAACCTGTCCTAGTGTAATATCAGGGACCACGAAGCGAGTTTTATGACACAGCACAATTTGAAATTTTGATATTCGCCCCGCACTGTTTAAATCCGTACTACTTGTACAATTATATTATTTATTATATAAACTTACAATATTTACTTATTATACTTATCCATACTTTCATACAATTATTATTATAATTAATGTAAAAGAGTGTTTGTCAGTCTGTGTGCCTTCTACGTTTTCACGACAAATCTGTCCAACTGATTTTGACGAAATTTGGTATGGAGATAATAATATATTTCATCCCGGCCAAGGAGATAGTAGGGAGTCGCAGGCTAGTAATTTTAATGCGAAAGCGTGTCTTTCTGATACCCAATCACGATCCATTCGCCTAATCGATTTTAACGAAATTTGATTCAGAAATAGGCCTTGCATCCCAGAGACGGCTAGGCTTTTCTGGAAAATCAAAGCCTTCCCAAGGGATTTTTAATATAAGTACCTATAAATTCACGAGTAGGTACGATTGGCGTGCATCATCTAGTTAAAAATAAAGCGAGCTTTAGCCAATTTTTCACGATATTTGTTTAAACCACGAAAATTTTAATAATAGGTAATAATAATGTCCTCCCGACCGAATTTCGGCCACAGCGGCCAATCTCCAGAGAGGTAAGCTATCTGCGCGGGAGATATTATAGTGCACAAGTGTGTGCGCCAACACAGGTGCACTAGCTCTGTTCCTTTACTCTCATAGCCCGATGGGACGGAAAATCCGACACAACCGGAGAGAGATCAGGCGCAGGACCGACGGCTCGTGATCTCCGAGGCACGGGGGTGAAACACCGCCAACTTCCTAACTCCGGGCAAGTACTAAGAATTTCTTGTCAGAAAAACCCAGTACTTGTTGTGATCAGACCCGGGACTCGAACCCGGGACCTCGTCGGCCGCAGTCGAACATGCTAACCACTAGACCAACGAGGCAGTAAAATATTACCTATATATTCTATTCACGCTAACCGCGGCTTGAAATAAAAGGTACTTACCTAGGTATTTCAAGCAACTTTTTCACCCTATAAAATTTTACACGCATAATATTTCGAGTTTTACTGCATGTTGTCGCCATGGTACAAGTGGCGCCACCGGACGTACGTTAGCAATATAAGTTATGAAACAGAAAGTATAATACCTGTCAATTTGACTTGTTTCATGTCAGTTGATTTAATCGGCGGATACGAACGCCATGTTGAAAATGGTTAGCATAAAATATGAGTGTTAGCGCCTCTCAATGACTACAGATGGCGCTGTACCTGTGAGGCGGCAAAGCGGTCAGTACGCGAGGTTTCCGCCAATCAGAAACGTTTCCGCTCATGTGACAGCTATGTTTAATGACGTGACGTCATAATATTGTTTAGAATATTACATTATAGCAACTTCAGAGCCTGTAACCATTCGATACTCAGATTTGCCTCGAGTAGCAAGTGTTCTAGAAAGTACGACCTATCTATACCTTAGTTGCGAGTGGTTATGGATCTATCTGTTGTTATATTGTTACATTGCAATTAATTTAATATAGCTGATGTGTTTAATAGTTCAAATATTTAATTGATGTGTTTAATTGTTAAATGATTTAATTAATGTGTTTAAATAGTTCAATGATTTAATTGATTGATGTTAAGAATGGTCTGCGCCATATTTGTAATTTTCTGTTGATATTCTTTAAATTGAGAAGTATAAAGTACGATTTATTAATTGCTTTCATGTTTTATTATAATCCGCCTCTGGTTTATAACATCAGAAGCGGGATCATGAACCAGTTTTGCCCACTAAAATTGTTTTTTATTTACATGTGAATTGTGAACGTGAGGTGTCTTGCTGCGCGCCTCGGTGTCGCACTGTGTGCGCTTTGCTGCGCAGTTTGCTGCGTGCCTGATGACATACTGGTGCAGTGATGAAACCGTCGAGACTTTGGTGAAACGATGCTTTTCAAAACGCTGGTGAGAATTTTCCATGTATGCATGATGTACTTTGACGTACAAAGTAAATGAACGAGTAATTATTAAAGTTATTTAATTTGATTGTAAACTGAGTAGATGGGTTGTGAAGGACAAACATCACTTCACGTGACCTAAAAAGTAAAAACAAAGCCGTTAATCAGAAAATGTTTATTGAATATAAAATTTTGTGAGTTATAGCTACTATTACCTATTCTGTGGTTATAGTGAAAAAAAAGGGAAACGGTTTACTTAAGAATATTGCAAAAAAAATAATTATTTTACGGAATGGTTAATTTTGGTTGTTTAAATTTTGAGTCTCTCAAATGCCGTGACTGTTAGTTTCCGAATAGTATAAAGTGTCTAGCTGAACCATCTTGTTGAAAAGTAGAACCTCGTGGTATAAAAAGAGGTTCGGTGGCTCCGTAAATAGTGTAGGTACCGACCGAGTACAAAAATATTTTTGTGATAAAAAGTCACTCATACCCGAAGTTTGAATACGTAACTTGAAGCTTTTAAGTTTGCATAATATTCAAATTGTTTACTAAAGAATGCTGTAAAAATAATTGTTTTTACATGATTTTAATTTTCGTTGTTTAAATGAGGGTTGTCATTTAAAAACCATGACCTAGTTACAATACTGTACAAATCAACCGCGATTCGTTAAAATTGTTGAGGTCAGGTATGGACGAGCGGATATTTGAAGTTCTGATTAACGTTAAACATAAAATGGGTTTTGCAGATTGGTTTCTTTAATGTTACCATACCTGGTTATCTAATTTTGACTTTTGTCTGCTTGATTGGAGAAGTTTTATGGATAGAAAGTTTGTTTTCGTTTGACCTGTAATCCTGACAAAGATGAGTTGTTCATGCAATAAGGTATAGATAAAATAGCCAAAATGGTTTTGTTTTGAGAAAATTTAAATAATGCTGGTGTACATCTTAGTGATGACTGGCCGGCGATGGAATAGTCCACTGGGATGTACATAAGTTTAACCTTCCTTTAAATGTCTAGTGAAGAGTGAAATATGCTTCGAACTTGTATATTGGTGCTTGGATAATAAATATCTTTGTGACGGTATTTATTCGTGTAAAATAAATCCGTTATAATTATTGAAATTAAGATTTATAGTGATATGCAACTAGGGTTGGCCAAAGGCATCGCCTAGTGTCAGCTTTGTGTTTAAAATTGAATTGAATTTTTAGAATAAGATAAAAGATTGTTAATTTAAATATTGATGAAGGTTTAATTAAACTGATTTTGACTCATTCAATGTATTTCCCTTAGTTTGTTGGCGGGATCGCTATATTGGAATAACTTGTATAAATTATACGAATACTTTGACGTTTGAAAGCTAGTCTCCTACCGGAAGACTCGGCGATTATTGAATCCTTTTGTGTTTGGATCACAATTTGGATTAGAGCTTAGCAGTAGCAACTGCAGCCTGATCAAATGATTAATTCCTTTTTGTTGTGACGTTTTGGCCAAGTTTTTATAATTAACTGTTACATTAAATCTCCGTGAAACCGCTACACGTTGTGAACATTCGCTCGTGCAAGTTTAAAGAGAGTATAAATATATTTTTAAAGCAAATTTATTTATTTACCCACTTCTGGAATTATGCTTACACTAGGGAAAAGCTATGAGTCTTAACAATTAACTGATCGTTGATGGAACAGTTTGGAATAAATCTAGGCATCAGTTATGCAAGTAGCTCATGAATGTTTGATGGGTGGACCTCCAGTTGCTGGCCGGTGATGGGATAGTAGACTGGAGGCCACTTGAGTTTTTGATAGGTGGACCTCCGGTTGCTGGCCGGTGATGGGATAGTAGACTGGAGGCCACTTGAGTCTTTGGTAGGTGGACTTCCAATTGCTGGCCGTTGATGGGATAGTAGATTGGAGGCCACTTGTTGGAATTTTGGTAGTTATACAAGTAGCTCATGTGTCCTTGATAGGTGGACCTCCGGTTGCTGGCCGTTGATGGGATAGTAGATTGGAGGCCACTTGTTAGAATTCTGAAAATGGTTAACGAATTCTTGAATAAAACGTTCTAATTGTTGCTGTTTTTGTTCTCAGCAACTGTACCAGACGGCATCCAGGGACGGATGCGTGCGCAGGAGGGCCGTGTTGTCGCCATGGTACAAGTGGCGCCACCGGACGTACGTTAGCAATATAAGTTATGAAACAGAAAGTATAATACCTGTCAATTTGACTTGTTTCATGTCAGTTGATTTAATCGGCGGATACGAACGCCATGTTGAAAATGGTTAGCATAAAATATGAGTGTTAGCGCCTCTCAATGACTACAGATGGCGCTGTACCTGTGAGGCGGCAAAGCGGTCAGTACGCGAGGTTTCCGCCAATCAGAAACGTTTCCGCTCATGTGACAGCTATGTTTAATGACGTGACGTCATAATATTGTTTAGAATATTACATTATAGCAACTTCAGAGCCTGTAACCATTCGATACTCAGATTTGCCTCGAGTAGCAAGTGTTCTAGAAAGTACGACCTATCTATACCTTAGTTGCGAGTGGTTATGGATCTATCTGTTGTTATATTGTTACATTGCAATTAATTTAATATAGCTGATGTGTTTAATAGTTCAAATATTTAATTGATGTGTTTAATTGTTAAATGATTTAATTAATGTGTTTAAATAGTTCAATGATTTAATTGATTGATGTTAAGAATGGTCTGCGCCATATTTGTAATTTTCTGTTGATATTCTTTAAATTGAGAAGTATAAAGTACGATTTATTAATTGCTTTCATGTTTTATTATAATCCGCCTCTGGTTTATAACATGCAGTTCCCAGTTTGTAAAGCCCATAATGTAATGTTACGGCCGTGGCATTTCTAAGCACCTACGTCAGAAGTTTTCACTTATTAACGTGTTACGTATATATCCTTGGCGCATTCCCAAGTTTACTTACTGTAACGACTGAATAATCTAATTAGTACCTTCGCATATGTTATCCGCGAAAGAAAGCTGCGCAACTTTCTTCATGTTATCACTTGTTATACTTGACAAACGACTACCGACAACCCCATGGGTGAGATTGCATTGGGTTACAGGCGATCGTACAAAATATACCTACGTGACACATACTATCTTAAAGTTATTGTACCTAAAAGTACTTTGAAAATAAAGAAAACATCCCTTAAGTTATACTTACCTGATAGTTAATGTCCTAAAAAGTGCTTTTTCAAATAAGATAGCAGCAAAAAGTGATCAAAATCTAATTATTCAGTCAGAATTACAGATGTAAAATAGATTAAAAGTCTTATGATTTTTAGATAATCCGTTTTTAAATCTACTTCAAAGTATAATCATAAACGTGAACCAAACAAAAAATTTAATTATCTCAATGGCTGGTATAAAATTACTCTAACAATAAAAGCAGAAGTAACAAAAAGCTCCATTGGGTTACAGTCAATCGTACAAAATATACCTACGTGACACATACTATCTTAAAGTTATTGCACCTAAAAATACTTTGAAAATAAAGAAAACATCCCTTAAGTTATACTTACCTGATAGTAATGTCCTAAAAAGTGCTTTTTTAAATAAGATAGCAGCAAAAAGTGATCAAAATCTAATTATTCAGTCAGAATTACAGATGTAAAATAGATTAAAAGTCTTATGATTTTTAGATAATCTGTTTTTAAATCTACTTCAAAGTATAATCATAAACGTGAACCAAACAAAAAATTTAATTAACTCAATGGCTGGAATAAAATTACTCTGACAATAAAAGCAGAAGTAACAAAAAGCTCCAATCGCTGGAATTGACTCTGCAGTCCTCGCAGTCTTGCTTAAGGATTGAAATATAGATTTTGGTTACACACACGATGGTGAATATGGTTATGAATGTGATGGTTTTGTTATTCGTCACTTTGGCGGTCTGCGAGGCTTTTGATGGGAACGAAATTGAGGCGCGCGGCAAAAAGAAAAAGATCGCGTTGTATGGTGAGCTTCACTTTAGTTTTAAGCTCTGTTGTACTATGTATTACCTATTCAAGGGTTATACTGCCAACGCTTAAAGCAATACTTAACCAATATTACACAAAATGATAGTATGATGTCATGTACCTTGATGTTCCTAAAATTTGTTACTAAATAATCCCATAGTTCCAAAACACGAAAGTCAAATAATGAAACAATACTGTGGCTCTGCTACAGACATCGTTCGTGTCATTTTCTAGCTAGCTTCTGTTATTACGAAAATTATTATGTACCACTAGCTGATGCCCGCGACTTCGTCCGCGTGGATTGAGGTTTTTTGATTCCCGCGGGAATTCTTTAATTTTCTTTTAATCATAAGAATACCTGTGTCCGAAGGCCTAGTTCTTTTTTTTTTTTCATTCACTACAAGTTAGCCCTTGACTGCGCCCTCACCTGATGGTAAGTGATGATGCAGTCTAAGATGGTAGCGGGCTAACCTGTTAGGGGCATGGCAGTTATAGCTCTTCCAAATTTAACAATAACATTAAAAAAACACAAATTTATTAATACGTTTTTTAAATTCTAATCATACAGGCATGCAAGTGAAGTATGTATTTAAATAAGTAAGCATGCAAAGTAGCCTATGTGTTATTCCAGACTGTAATCTATCTCTGTGTCAAATTTCATCCAGATCCGTTCAGCCGTTCTGGCGTGATTGAGTAACAAACATTCATTAGGAGTTTTTTTTAATAAAAAAATATGAGTTTGAGTTTGATTAATTATTTTGCAGTTTACTTCGCGGACCTGGTGGTGAAGAAGATCTTCATCCTGAAGCTGATCTACGCGGTGGTGTTTTGGATCGTGATCCACAAGGCCGGCTACCTCCTCTCCTGGTTCGTGGCCTACTTGAAGGAACACAAGAAAAGCCATGAACATGTGCCGCATTACTATGGACATTACGGGCCTTATCGAAAAGCCAGTGGGCCTTATCGAAATGCCAGTGGATCTTATCGAAAAGAGAGTGGGCCTTATCGAAAAGCCAGTGGATCTTATCGAAAAGAGAGTGGGCCTTATAGAAAAGCAAGTGGGTCCTACAAAAAAGAGATTCATGGAGTAATTTGAAATGGGTATTTTTTTATTACGGCGAAAACACAAAAAGTCCTTGCGCACTTCATATTTCATATAATATTTGTTTGCATTTCAGCCCTGTTAGGGCAAAGCAAGTACATGTACATTAAATAAATTACAATAGTTAAAAATGCATTACATTAAGTTACCTTATCTTAATGATTACATTGTTATTAAATTTATTAAAATTATACATAAGACAATCACATAGCAGCATATTCATTAAAATTAGAACATTAAAATATCAGATTTCACAAATAAAATTATTAAGTAAAAATACTTTTAAATATGGAGTTGCACAGACTAGCGCGACCAACGCAAAGTGTTGCCAGCATTTTGGCCGGACGTTTCCTTAGTGTGTTTTCACCCATAACTTAGATTTTTTATTATACATATAAAGTGCGTCATATTTTTATTACGGAACGTCAGTCAAAAATACTAATAAGGTTTTAGAAAGAGTATTGTAAGTTACACAATAATTATTTAGTTGTCCTAATCTAGTCCATTATTTAATTTATTTAGTGTTCAGTTATTTATAAAATTGAATAAGTATAACATTGTTTTATTGTTTACTACTACAGTCCATTAACGTCCCACTGCTGGGCACAGGCCTCCATTCTCGTAGGAGAGAGGGAATTAGAGCTTAGACCCACCACGCTGCTCCAATGCGGGTTGGCGGCTTTAACGATTATTATCATGTAAGTGATAATAACCGGGACCGACGGCTTAACGTGCTCTCCGAGGCACGGGGGTGAAACACCGCCAACTTCCTAACTCCGGGCTAGTACTGAGAATTTCTAATCAGAAAAACCCAAACACTTAATTATGGCCCGACCCGGGACTCGAACCCGGGACCTCGTCAGCCGCAGTCGAACCTGATAACCACTAGACCAACGAGGCAGTTTTATTGTTTACTTCGAAGCAATGTCATATGGTTCCCACAATAGCTCAAGCATAACGAGTGCATATTACTCGTATGTAAGTAACTAAGTACAAGTTATTGGTTTTAAACCATAAACTCTGTTTCCCTGTAACACTGAAGTTACTGAAATACGACACTTTGAAAATAAAGTGCAGGACGAACACAGAATACAGAATTCAGTTTCGAAGAGTTTAGGGAGATGCATAGCCCTCTATGATGTCAGATGCTCTGTTTCCCTGTAACACTGAACTATGACTGAAGTGACTGAAATACGACACTTTGAAAATAGAGTGCAGGACAGAATACAGAATTCAGTTTCGAAGAGTTTAGGGAGATGCATAGCCCTCTATGATGCCAGATGCATAGATCCCTTCAACTGGTGGCAGGGACTGAAAAACAGTTACATAAAGGTTACAGAATTATATGTGTTACAACAATACAGAATCCAGAACAATAGAGTTACAACAATAGAGAATACAGAATCGAAACGGAAACATTATTTCCATGTGTTTTTAAAACTGTTAACCCAAAACACTTATATTATACTAGCTGATGCCCGCGACTTCGTCCGCGTTGTTTAAGTTTTTTTTTATTCCCGCGGAAACTCTTTAATTTTCCTGGATAAAAAGCCTATGTCACTCTCCAGGTCCTCAACTATACCTATGCCAAAAATCACGTTGATCCGTTGCTCCGTTGTGGCGTGATTGAAGGACAAACCAACAAATCAACAAACAAACACACTTTCGCATTTATAATCATACTAATATTATAAATGCGAAAGTGTGTTTGTTTGTTGGTTTGTTGGTTTGTCCTTCAATCACGCCGCAACGGAGCAACAGATTGACGTGATTTTTGGCATGGGTATAGTTCAGGACCCAGAGAGTGACATAGGCTACTTTTTATCCCGGAAAATTGAGGAGTTCCCGCGGGAATCAAAAAAACTTAAATCACGCGGACGAAGTCGCGGGCATCAGCTAGTATTAGTATGATCTGTAACAGAAATGAACCTGTAACAGATATAAAAGTGTTTCTCCTTTAAAGTTCAGTTTCAAAAAACAGTGCTACAAACACTTAGTCCGGTTACAGTTTCAGTCCTTAAGTGGTGGCGGCCATATTGCGAATTCGGCACGTCTGGTCATCGGCCATCTTATCAGGCGCCTGCGGACCCGATGCCGGCAGCCGGGCACGCCTTGAAAAGTTAATACTTACTTCCATACTAATATTATAAATGCGAAAGTGTGTCTGTCTGTCTATCTGTCTGTCTGTCTGCTACGCTTTCACGGCACATCCGTTCAACTGATTTTAATGAAATTGGTACAGGGATAGATTGTATACCGGGGAAGGCTACTTTGGCATCATCTAAAAATTAGATTAAAAAAAAAAAAATCTAGTACTATCTCATAAATCTTGTATGGAAATGCTATCGATATGTCGATCATCAAAACATAATATATCTAGGTATACTAATACATAATATTATAAATGCGAAAGTTTGGATGGATGAATGGATTGATTGGATGGATGTTTGTTACTCATATCCACCAAAACGGCTGAACGGATCTGGATGAAATTTGGCACAGAGATAGATTATAGTTTGGACTTTAGAAAATAACACATAGGCTACTTTTTATCCCGGAAAATTAAAGCGTTCCCGCCGGCACCAACAAACCTCAACCCACGCGGACGAAGTCGCGGGTATCAGCTAGTATAGATAGATCTGATTCAGGCCTTTGAAAGCTTTTAGCTCCGCTCTTTAGAAAAACGCTTTATGGGTAATTCGATGCGGAACGGCCGTATATTCGAAAACACCTGTCATGTTAGAACAACACGTCTGTTATTTACGAATCTATTTCGGCCGGATAACATGTCAGGTATTCATATACCTGACAATATATACACCTGACATATGAGTCCCGGTACAAAAATAGCAGATAATATTTCTATTACAATATTTATATTTCTGTGAGACCAACTGTATATTAGAGTGCAGTGTTCTCCTTTATATTTCCACGGTTTGTGCTCAAAATATTGCACAATATGGCGTACTGCATCATTTTTACTGCGTTATATTTTTAAGACGCGAGTCCTTTATTGGGTTTAGTGAATAAATAAAATAGACTACCCTCCAGCACCGCCATTGCGGGGTTCCGTAGTAAATAAGCGCTCGTTATATATTTTTTCAATACACTTGCTCGAAAAATGCACTTACAGAGGCAGTAAACAGGGCTTGTAAGTTAAATTTACTGCCCTCGTGCGGTAAATTTGCAGAATTTACTGCCCTCGTGCAGTAAATTTGCAGTTTTTTAAATTTTTTTTAAGTCTATTTCACTTCTAATTAAAAAGTTTTCTTGCAAGAAAGTTCATAATGATATTGACTTTGTAAGTAAAAAACCTAAAAAATAATAACATTTAGATGTAGATTGATGAAATCAATTCATGAAATTAAAAATTGTATTTAATATAATTAATTAAAATTGTTTTAAGTATTAAAAATCAAAAAAGTAAAGGCTGAATAGTCCAGGTTGGGAGTTAAGAGCTAGAACCTAGAGCCATGAAGCCAATTAAAAAAAAACCGGCCAAGTGCGAGTCGGACTCGCGCACCGAGGGTTCCGTACAAACCTGTAGTAAGTTTTAAATTATTAAAAAAAACTACTTACTAGATCTCGTTCAAACCAATTTTCGGTGGAAGTTTGCATGGTAATGTACATCATATATTTTTTTTAGTTTTATCATTCTCTTATTTTAGAAGTTACGGGGGGGGGACCAACATTTTACCACTTTGGAAGTGTCTCTCGCGCAAACTATTCAGTTTAGAAAAAAATGATATTAGAAACCTCAATATCATTTTTGAAGACCTATCCATAGATACCCCACACGTATGGGTTTGATGAAAAAAAAATTTTTGAGTTTCAGTTCTAAGTATGGGGACCCCCAAAATTTATTGTTTTTTTTCTATTTTTGTGTGAAAATCTTAATGCGGTTCACAGAATACATCTACTTACCAAGTTTCAACAGTATAGTTCTTATACTTTCGGAAAAAAGTGGCGGTGACATACGGACGGACAGACAGACAGACAGACAGACATGACGAATCTATAAGGGTTCCGTTTTTGCCAAATTTGGCTACGGAACCCTAAAAAGCCATTACAACAACGCGCCGTAGATACTTAATCTAAGTATAATCTGTGCGCGCTATTTTTAAAAGTTTAATTGAGTTTTTCGTATAAATTATGAAATAAATATGAGTGGTTTTAAGTGTTGTGGAATAATAAAATTAAATCCACAATTAGGTATTTTAGATGTGAGAAAAAAATCGCGCTATTAATAGCCGCCAAAAATCTCGAAATAAGTACGGGCATGAGAAACCATTTTCTAGTGAGTACCTTGTACCTACCTACTCGAGTTTTATTTTCAAGTTTTCTCACAAATGTATTGAAAAATATCGTGTGATACACGGGCGTTAAGGTTTTAACAAACTCGTGACGATGGTCAGCCCTCGACTGGCGTCATCGGGCTGACATTAGTCAACTCGTATGTAAAAACCTATTTACCGCCCTTATATCACAAACTACTATGAGAGCTGTTGTGGATTTTCTGTTGTTGTTCTTTAAAAATTACTAGGTACAGTAAACAGCTGTTGTATATACTAAGTATGTTTACTAACTTGATAATTTTATTATATTTCCATCATCAGAAGTGTCACCAAATTTACTTAGAATACAAAAAAAACTATAGAGTTGATATCGATATGTTTTTTTTTTCCACTACAGGTTAGCCCTTGACTGCGATCTCACCTGATGGTAAGTGATGATGCAGTCTATGATGGTAGCGGGCTAACCTGTTAGGGGCATGGCGGTACGATGCCGTGTAGAAACCGAATAGGGGTTTGGGTTTAATATCGATATGTACCTTTATTTTGTGTAAATAAATTTTACGTATTTAAATTAATTTTTGGCGCCGTCCAAACATACTGGCTTCATGGAAGATCAGCGGAATATCCTAACAGATATAAGTACCACAAGCTGAGTGAAGACCATTTTGGGGGTCAAGTCTCATTTCGCGTTATTTTCTTCTCTTTACATAAAGTGTGTTTTATTATTAGTTATTTCTTGTACTTGTATCCCCGAATAAAGATTTCTTTCTTTTTTTCTTCTTACATTAGTGTAACCAATATACCTACCAAGCTTATTCTTAATATCATCAGTAGATCGTGTCGGAGGGCGCCCCACTACCTCTACTCTTACTAGGTACCTACTTAGTACTTACTTATTACTCAGTCTCTTAGTAGAGTCAACTCTAGGACTTTTCTACGATAACCATAGCCTACCCATTGCGTACTGCCACTTGCTTGGAACATTAGATTTCTTGCAGATTTCCACACTTCGATTCTTGTAACCCTTTCGAAAGCTCATCAGGCCACTAGTGACGTACGCGTACATACTCTTTAATGATAAAATCAAATTAGCCCGTATCAGTGAGGCGTAAAGCGGGTTAAAACGAATTACCATAAATCCGGATCGACGCTGTCTCGGAGTATAAACCGTTTACGCGCGTCATAAAATGATACGGCTCAGTTGTACGTGTCACACAGGTGGAACAAAGAAAGGCTGTGGAGTCGATATTATGTAGGTATTGTCGTATGATGTATTTTCGTTTCGTAGGCTTCCGTAGTTATCAAGGAACCCTTAAGAGGAATTGGGCTGTTTCCCTATACAATCGTATTTATCTGTTTTCGACGTGGATAATTACAATAAAGAAAATATTTTTGCATCATAAAATCCATAAGTGTCTTTGCCATGTCCCTATGTTTTGGTTTTCTTAATAAATCAATAATTTTAAGGACAAGGAACCTTCAATAATGGCAAAAATGGCTCAGTTTTCGCGCTATCGTCCGATTTCCTGCGAACAAATTTGATAAATATAATCAAAAAAAGAAAAACATACCGACATATCCTCCTTATATTATTCTTGAAAAAAAAATTAATCGGTTCAGTTTTGGAGGAGGAAACAGGAAAATAGAAGAGTAAGAATTCGACTGTTTTTCATAGGTATTATCGGTCCAAGCTGTAGTTGTCCCTATCGGGTGATAGGGGATTCTGTTCGAGGAGCAGAGCGACGGCAATACAATTTTCCTGGCCTCGCTACAAAGGCGCGACGCGGCGCGGCACGTAGCGGCAGACGCACGCAGAGGCTGCTCAGGCCCACTTTAGCGGCACGACACTGCACAGTATAGTTTTATTTGAATAAAAAACATTTGTATTTCACTCACGCCAGAACGACTAAACGGAACTGCATGAAATTTGACATAGATGTAGATTACTAGCTGATGCCCGCGTCTTCGTCCGCATGGTTTAAGATTTTTTGATTCCCGCAGGAACTCTCAATTTTACGGGATAAAAAGTAGCCTATGTCACTCTCCCAGGTCCTCAACTATACCCATGCCAAAAATCACGTCGATCCGTTTCTCCGTTGCAGCGTGATTGAAGGACAAACCAACAAACCAATAAACCAACAAACCAACAAACAAACACACTTTCGCATTTATAATATTAGTATGATTAGTATGATAGTCTGGAATAACACATAAGTGATGATCCACGCGGACAAAGTCGCGGGCATCAGCTACTCGCAGGCCCATAATATAGCTCCCAAGAATTATTTAAAACACATTAATTATTATCTAAGCTCTCACAACAAAACAATGAAATACCTTGCTAACGTAAAATTTGTAAACACATACAATAATTGTACCTACCTAATAAAACTTGGAATTTTGGACAAAATTTTTTGTTAGATTTCACGATAAACGTAGACTAATGGAAATGTTGATTGATAGTAGGCTAAGCATGATTCGAAAAGAAAATTAACATCTAGATTTTAGTTATCTGGAAAAGCTTTTACCTTAATATTTTTTCTAAGAACTCGAAGGTTATTATCGTACAAGTTTACTGTACTAAATAATAAACATTACTTAATAGTAATTTGTGTCAAGCGTGAATAGCCCTCTGAAACGTGGCGGTTCGACCGAGTGACAAATAGTTGGGCTAAATGGGTTAGAGATTACTGCTTCAGCCTTTAGGTCTTGGTTGTCGTCGTCAACCGATAGCCGTATACACTTGTGGCATCGACCACACAACCAATAGACGCCTAATTACTATGCTTTCGTAATGCAAACAATTCAGTCAAATGACTCAAGTAAGCGGGCGCGGGGTACTAAACGCTGATTGGTCTACTGACTACTCAAGGTCAAAAAAATCATAAATCAAATGGGATGGGGTCCTAACTCCTAATAATTATTTATCGATAGTTAATTATCGATATACTCTAATTAATATTTAAATAACTCGGTAGGTTTTGTTACAAGGGCGTGGAATTATATAAGACCTATTAAGTCTGATGTGTTGTCTGAAAGTGTTCGCCCTATATGAGGAGTCTATTAGTTGTATGGTCGATGACTTGTGGTGACCACTGCTGGACATCGTGGTTTCTCGTGGACAGTGGAGACCAGCAGCTGCCCGCGACTCAAGTTTGATATCGACGCTGCGCTTTCTATTCTAGTAGCTTTTAGAAAGCGCAGGAGATTTCTGACGACCTCCATGGTGCAGTGTTGAGCGCTGTTGTCTTAACTTGCGGTGGTCCCGGGTTCGATACCCGGCAGGGTCAATTTGGGAATTTATAATTTCTGAATTTTTCCTGCTCTGGCAGACTGGCATGGTGGGAGGCGGCCGTGGCTAGTTACCACCCTACCGGCAAAAACGTGCCGCCAAGCGATTTAGCGTTCCGGTACGATGCCGTGTAGAAACCGATGGGTTTAATATAACTGCCATGCCCCTTACAGGTTAGCCCGCTACCATCTTAGACTGCATACCATCATCACTTACCATCAGGTGAGATCGCAGTCAAGGGCTAACTTGTAGTGGATAAAAATAAAGTATAATATAGCTGTTCTTGGTTAGGTATATAATGGCAAAAGGTTTTAAGTATGAATATTCAGAGTAGATTCAAATTTAATTTGTATCCAAACCTTGGTTCAAACGAATAATCATACCATGCGATGCGAACTTCTAAATCGGTTGTCATATAGTTTTACCGGAATTCAGATAACACACACAGCGCGGATCTGACAGTCAGATAACCAATTTGCGCTAAAATCCGGAATGTATCCGGACTTCGGAACATACATAATATGTATTATGCTACCGACCGCCGCCGTCGGCAAATACTTGCGGAATATTGACACCTCTCATGGAAATACCTATGAATTTCCGGAAAACCTAACCAAGTGGGAATTATGTACTAAGTAGGTACTTGTATATTAAGTTGAAACAAAATATTATAGTTGTTTGAAACATATCGAGCCCGAACTCGAAGAATTTGAACGTTTTTAAAACATAATATAATATTAGTATAATAAACTGGATGATAGCCGAGACTTTGTCCTGGTAGATTACTGGTTTTTACCGAGTTTCTTGCTGGTTCTTCTCGGTAGGAATGGCATTCAGAACCAGTGGTAGATTCACTCAATGATTCAAAAGTACTTGTAAAAGTTTATTTGATTATAAAACATTTGAATTTTGAATTTTTTTGAAAAGCCAATATTATTTCCTTCTTTATTTTGACATTTGGAACAGATATAGCTTGCATTGATGTCGTCAAAATCGGCTAGAACAATACAACGCAATATACCTATTAAATGCTAATGCATAATATGCGTAATGTAACCTTTAACCTAAATGTATAAAGTTAATAGATTTTCGGAATAAAAACCAATGTCAAAAAGACTTGCGTATGAAGTTTAACAATTTCTCGGCGATTTTTGCAATATGCCGGAAAGCTTACAGCAGTTTAATTTAAAGCCACTCGGCAAGTGACGATTCGCACTCAATCATCCTTAATTTTCTCATTCCGCGAGCGCATTACGTCGGTTGCAGTGCGCAAATAAAATTTAAAATTGATGTTCCCTAGGTTTTATGCGGCATTAACTTTTTACTGGAGTGTCTCCTGCTTTTAACGACGTGTTTTGATGTGGACTTAATTTAATCAAAAATGATGAAATTTTTATATCTAGGTACTTTTTCCGAAGTATTATTTTTATTATTTCGTCTCATTCTGTCTGGGATGAGTCTGGATTAATTTTGTTAAATGATGATCAATTTAAGTAATCCAAAAGGGATGAAAATTTTACATCGAATCTAAAATTCCGTGTTAGAAATCCGTTCATATTGTAACAGGCTAGCGAATGCTTTTTGGAAATGTTCACGTTTCCCCGTAAAATCATGTAAAACAGCCAGCGCTTTTCAATACAATTGTGTTGCAAAACACCTTTCTTTCATAGAAACGGTGAAATTTTTTCAGAAGCGTAAAATTTGAATAATGTATGGAACGCGCGAGTTCACAACAAAGAGGTTTTAATCGCTCCCAAATAGGTAAATTAGTCACAGAGCGGGAAAAGTCAATTTGTTCATAGTCTGAAAAACAAAACAACTTTCCTACGTATTCATGGACTTACAAGAAATAACATGCGTCTTCAAAACATATGGTATTTATTTAGGAGCGTCCTGGCTGAAGAGTTCTGTGTTTGGTCTTAAACCGAGTGAAAATAGAAAAAAAATATATACCACAGACAAAATAATCACACGTCAGTGTCAAAAAAGGCGGCAGATTTAAGTTTTACTGTGTTTATCTGTGGTTATAATTTCAAAATCTCTATCTTTCAAGCTACTTTTTAACTTATTAAAAAAATGTTGAAATCCGTAACAATATTTACGATGTTGGTTGTTTGTTGCTATTGTTTAGAAGGCAATGATATGTCTGTTTCGGAGTCGAGAGCAAAAAAGAAAAGGAATACGGTCAAACTATTGGGTAAGTAACATTTCAAGTACAAAAAGCTATATTAAAAGTCCCACAAACTTAACTCTATCGGTGGCCCAAATTGGAACTAATTTTATGACTGTTTAGTTTTACTTTACTTTAATTATTTAATATTTATTAGCAACTTCATGGATATAGTAATGATGCTAATAGACAAAAATTTAAGTTACAGTTGTACTCGGTTTTCATTTTAGTACGGGATCCATAGATCTATCTATCTATCTTATATCTTTTATTTAAAAAAAATACCTATATGGTGCACTTAAAAGTGCACTGATAAGGTACCTCTCGTTTTACTTATCTCTGCTTAAAGAGAATACGGCAAGTCTAGTCCGCGTGAGTATTTTTTAAATTTTTTCATCGTAAGTCAAAAAAACGAAAAAAATAAATGATTATGATGAGTAAAAGAATTGCTATTATACCGCTAACAGGTAAGCCCACTATCATCTTAGACTGCATCATTACTTACCACCAGGTGAGATCGCAGTCAAGAGCTAACTCTTATTGGATAAAAAAAATGCCAATACTGTACTTATATTCTGTGCCTATACTTCAAAGAGTAAAATAAAAACTAACATATTCCGAACGATTCGCAAAACCGATAACTGTTCGTTCATCCGCGGGTTGTTACGTTCCCTCAAATATGGTTGAGCGAAGCAATGGCTGGATCATGCGTCATGCTCGTGAACGGGTGCCACCGTCGGAAATGGGGCTGCCTCTGTCTGCCAGTCTTGGCGTGTATTGAATATTGTAGGTATGCTCGTGAAAAAAGCTTACTATACAATCGAAGATTACGTAAATGATAAAAAAAACAGCGTGGATTTGATTCGCTCCAGCTATGCGTGGGACTGCAGTTACTTGTATCATTATGATGATTGTAAGTTTTGATGGAAAAGAGCAACCACCGAGTTTCTTGCTGGCTCTTCTCGGTAGGAATGGCATTCCGAACCAGCGGTAGATTCATATTATAACGATTCAAAAGCGCTTGTAAAAGCTTATTTGAATAAAAAACATTTTGAATTTTGAATTTTGAATTTTCAAAAACTCCTCTAAACTATTTGCTATGACATGCCCGATATCTAACGTGCAGTGGAAATTTTCGTTCAAAAATGTTTGAAAATAACTATTTCATGATACGCTCAAAAACTCCTAGGCCTTTTCCTTCATGTTCTATTTTTAATATTTCTTTACCTCTCATGCATTTCATTTTTTCTTCACCTACCTACGTATAATTTATGAACTCACTACAGCACCCTATTCTCAGAATTAGATGAGTTTGGTCATAGTCCACCACGCTCACCAAGTGCAGATTGACAGACTTTCCACACCTTTTAGAACATTAAGTCATAAGTCATAAATATTTATTCAATTTAGGTAGGTACACTACACTTATTGACGTCCAGTTACATTTTTTTTTATCCACTACAAGTTAGCCCTTGACTGCGATCTCACCTAATGGTAAGTGATGATGTAGTCTAAGATGGTAGCGGGCTAACCTGTTAGGGGCATGGCAGTTATTAATAAACCCATACCCCTATTCGGTTTCTACACGGCATCGTACCGGAACGCTAAATCGCTTGGCGGCACGTCTTTGCCGGTAGGGTGGTAACTAGCCAGGGCCGAAGCCTCCCACCAGGAAAAACATAAAAATATGATGGTGATAATCAGTTACGGTATCTTAAAACTAAAGCTACGACGAGGGTTCCAAACGCGCTGGTCTGAGAAGAGCCCACAACAAACTCAGGCGGGTTTTTCTTTTCATTATCACCATCTCACAAATCATCTTAATTAAGGAACTAAGGAATTTTAGAACATTTTAACGAACTCTCGGGCTTGCAGGTTTTCTCACGATGTTTTCGGTTAAAGCAAGTGATATTAGGACCTGGGAACCCACCGCATTATGATCCCAAGAAAACCCCTACCATTATGTGATTAATGGAAAGGGGTCACGAGCCTCGACAATGAGGATTATGCAGAGAAAGAGAATTAATTAAAACTCGTATCATCAATTTGTTTCAAGTTACGCTAAATGATCTTTGAAAGTTTTGGTTCAAGCAGAATCTATCTATGCTAGAATTTCTAAAAGATTATTATTTAAGACTAGCGGATACCCGGCGTGTTCTACTAAGTACTACGCTAAAAAAAGGAAAAAAAAAAATTTAGTGGTCTAAAACTATTTTCGCATTATTGCCTTTGTAATGAAACCGGTTTGGGGCACATCGGTTGGATGGTTTCAAAGTCTTTAACGGACATAGGTAGATTTTTTTTGTGTTTTATATATCTAAATTACGGATTTAACTTTTTTTTTTTTACAGGCCTGATCCTGCTGTTCCTCTTCTCAAAAGTGGCAGTATTCAAAGCTGTGTCAGTCTTCCTGATGATGACGTTCTTCCAAAAGCTATTCACTTTCGGCGGTCTAATGTTCAAGTACTTCATGAAGATGAAAGCTGATAAGCATATGCCCGCGCACACGTATGGCGCCCCCCCAAATATGAACTACGACACTGTGGGGTACAGCTATGGCCCCCCGGATAAAGAACCGCTGGAAGAAGGGTACCCTGGCTAGGACGTTGCGGTTTCCCTGGATTGACTTTTGAATAAACATGCTAAATATATAAAATTGTTGTTTTATTTTTTCTACTTATACCTAAGCTACTAAAAGTCTCAAATCTTATAAAATATCATCATGCATAGGGTTGCATAATTTTATTTTGTTGTTCTTTAATTTAAAACTAATTAATATTAAACTTAATTAACATTGTTAACAATTTTTTTTATCCACTACAAGTTAGCCCTTGACTGCGATCTCACCTGATGGTTAGTGATGATGCAGCCTAAGATGGTAGCGGGCTAACCTGTTAGGGGCATGGCAGTTATATTAAACCCTATTCGGTTTTTACACGGCATCGTACAGGAACGCTCAATCGCTTGGCGGTACATCTTTGCCGGTAGGGTGGTAACTAGCCACGGCCAAAGCCTCCCACTAGGCCAGACCAGGGAAAATTCAGAAATTATAAATTCCTAAACGGACCTTGCCAGGGATCGAACCCGGGACCTCCGCAAGACAACAGCGCTCAAAACTGCGCCACGGAGGTCATTATAAGTGGTGATTTAAATACAAATTTAATCACAAGACTTCATACAATTCTTGCGATTAAATTATTTTAATCTTTAGGTGCTTAAATTTCAAATTTGTTTCGTGCAACTCTCAGCTTTAGTACCATAAAATTATGAGACTCCTAGTTGAGGTAATAAAAGATTAACATAAAATGATAAGTAGTCCTTATAAAGATCCGAGCTATTTATAGAGTAAATATTCTCAGTAGCATTAAGTTTACAACATTATACGAGCCTGGGATAGCGCGGCAAGAAATTGCTGTAATTATACACCATTAGCCGTACTAAACTAATAATAAACTTTGTTAAGCGGTTTCTAGGTACACTTAGTCTTTTTCTTAAATTTTTTTAAATATTTTTTTATCCACTACAAGTTAGCCCTTGACTGCGATCTCACCTAATGGTAAGTGATGATGCAGTCTAAGATGGTAGCGGGCTAACCTGTTAGGGGCATGGCAGTTTTATTAAACCCATATACCTATATTCGGTTGCTACGCGGCATCGTACCGGAACGCTTAATTGCTTGGCGGCATGTCTTTGTCGGTAGGATGGTAAGTAGCCACTTCCGAAGCCTCCCACCAGGCCCGACCAGGGAACTTTCATAAATTATAAATTCCCAAATTGACGCTGCCGGGGATCGAACCCGGGACCTCCGCTCAGCGCTACACACTGCGCCACGGAGGTCGTCAAATTCTTATAGTCTCATAAGTCTTATAAGTCTTAACAGTCTTATAAGACATAAATATTCAAAATTAGTTCCAATTTTGACCAGTCAGACATGTTTAAGGGACTATACAACAGCAGGGCTAGCATGGGCCGGAGATAAAAAAATTATCCCCCGATTTTATGCACTGACAAGAGATAAAATTAACTTATCCACTTCTCAGAGCACGCCAACAGGGAGAGGAGAAGTTTATCCCCGTTTGACATTTCACGGGGACTCGGGGGACTATTTATCCACAGTTATTTAGCGTTTTTATTTATTTATTTAGGAATAAATTTTTATCCTTTCCTCGGGGAGAAAATTGTCTCGGCCCATGCTAGGGGGGCTGGATAATCAGTTTCCAACAATAAAATTCCGAACGCATTACAAATTATTATCATTAAGCAGCACGGCTGCCATCCATCATAATATATACGCCGTCGGTACACGACAATTTGTCAGGGTTCAAAAAACGGCCTCCCGTAATTTGTCATCCGTAAGTGCTCTGAACAAGGGTCTACCGCGGTGTAACAATCGGACAATCACAATGGGGCTCATTCTGTAGTGCACAATCTCTAAACTTAACTAAAATTAGAGCATTACAAATATTGCTAACCCTTTCATAATACTCCCTACGGAAAGGGACAGAAGTAGATTTAAAGCTGCCATATTAGTTTAGTTTAGAGATTGTGTTATACAGAATCAGCCCCAATATCTGTTTAGTATTATAAATGTGTCTGGATGCTTGTTAATTTGTATGTTTGGATGTTTGTTACTCCTTCACGCCACGATGAATGAACTGATTTGGCTGAAATTTGGAATTGACACAGCTTATAATAATATGTCCCGAATAACTTAGTATAGGCTACATTTTATGCCAGAAAATTAAAGAGTTCCCGCGGGAATCATAAACTCCACGCGAACGAAGTCGCGGGCATCATTTAGTTTGAAATAAATGTCATAGGTGAATTCAAATATTGAATCGAAGCAGGCGTTACTTTGCGGAAGTCCATAATAATGAATGAACGAGAAGTTTAATTCGCTATAATCCGCCACAGCAGACAAATCTATGTGGTACAGTGCGTGTCCTTCACCAATAGCATGCGAACACCCACCACCCAGCAATTCGCACCGGCACAGCACCACACCACACAAATCTTCCAAATCACTCTCAACGTACGTTTCACTCCGAAACCGGAGCATCTTCAGGAGATGTTGACTCGACAATGCACGATTGTAAAGACTTACACATACACTTAGACATTCATAGGTGAATTCATTCCATCTTATAATTAGCACGTTAAGATATGACGATTTAGGTTTTTCAAAAATATCGTTTTTGGGATAAAAATTTAAATCTTATATGCGTAGAACTATCTCCATGCTCATCAAAATCGGTTGAACAGATGGGCCGCGAAAAGGTAATAGATGTACAACACGCTTGGCATTTAGTATAACAATAAATTATCTTCAGGTCCCTGCTTTTAGACAAAAAGCTGAAATTTTACCCTGAGGATCCCTTTATAATGTAAGGAATATAAATATGACGTATGCATTTTTGATGTCAAGGAATAGGGCCGCATTTTTCAACATTCCCCCGACAGTGAAGTTCCTAATACTATTATCTAATCTGTGACCCAACTGTAAGATTGCTTGACTTCAACCCGGCTCAAACCGTCGAGCCGGGAGATTGGAAGCGACGTTCTATCATTGGGATGCAAAATGAATCCATTTGCATTCCTACCCTCACTTGCTGGAAGTGGATTTCTCATTATCCCAGAATACCAGATGTCCCGTCAATCAGGATACGTTTTCTGGTCGGAAATCGGATCCTAAGTTATCTTTTTAAATAGATGATGGTGTTTGCAACTTCGTCCATGGGAATTTAGTTTTGTTTTCGGAACTTTTTGATTTGGGTGGGTGCAAACTATCTATAATACATATTATTATTATCCATGTATCTAACGTCCAAATCGGTACTAGTCCCATCAACTTATCTGGCCCGGTGGCCAAAATTGGAACTGATTACCGACTAGCAGTCGGTTTCTACACATACATCGTACCGCAACGCTTAAAATCGCTTGGCGGTACGTCTTTGCCTTTAGTGTGGTAACTAGCCACGGCCGAAGCCTCCCACCAGACCAGACCAGAGAAAATTTAGAAATTATAAATTCCCAAATTGACCCTGCCGGGAATCAAACCCCGGGCCTCCCACGCTAAGACAACAGCTCTCACCACTGCGCCAGGGAGGTCGTCAAATAGCTATTGCACCTATTTTGATGATATATCGATCGATCCACCATTTGATCTTTAAGCCATTAATCCATTTAGGCTCTATCATATTTTAATAACAAGTATTATTTTTTTAATTATTCATTTTAAAACAGTTCAAGGAAATATTTGAATAACCTTTTTTCTTAAACGCCAGTTAAATGTACCAATTCCTTTTGTTCTCAAAGTAGTCCGGGGCAAGTTTTTAACGAGGTGCAAACTTTGAGTAGGTACAGCTGCTAGCCGCCGGGGTTTGACTATTAAAACGCAATTCGGTTGGCGATTCAACTACTTCTTCAAGTCTGAATACTCTTTTACCGGAAATGTTTTAAACCTACTAGAATTTATTTCAATTTTTAAGTTCAGTTATGTAAAATAAGTTCACGTTTCGTAGAATAATTAAAAAATTCCGGCAGCGACACCAGTATTGAAAAATTTTAATGAGTCTAAAAATGTGTTACTCAGTAAATGTATGAAAGCCATAACAAGTACTAGATCAAGCCCGAGACTTCGTCCGCGTGAATTATGTTTTTTTCATTCCCGCGGGAACGCGGAACGCGGGAATAAATGCTGCAGAGTCCAGCTCCGAAATGTCAAAATACTCGCAAAAATACAAATTCTGTTAGTTATAATTTATGGTGGACACTTAGCTATGATCTCAGGCAATTTTATTTTACAGTTCATCGTCTTCATCATAACCAGCTCACAACTGAATATGTAGGTAGGTCTCCTCTCAGAATGAGAAGCAAAAAAAACTTTTTAATTTCATATGAAATCACGGATTTATTCACAGTTAACTTGAAAAGTCAAAGTATGTTTAAAACTAGCTGATGCTCGCGACTTCGTCCGCGTGGAATAAGTTTTTTTTTAAATTCCCACGGAACTCCTCAATTTTCCGGGATAAAAAGCCTATGTCACTCTCCAGGTCCTCAACTGTACCCATGCAAAAAATCACGTCGATCCGTTGCTCCGTTGCAGCGTGATTGAAGGACAAACCAACAAACCAATAAACCAACAAACAAACACACTTTCGCATTTATAATATTAGTATGATTGGTAAGTACCTACACAATTTTAAAAGTATAAGACGTGATGGTGAACGACGGTATCTTTTATAACTAAAGCTACGAGGGTTCCAAACGCGCCTTGGTCTGAGAAGAGCCCACAACAAACTCGGACGGTTTTTTTTACTATCACCATCCACATCGATAGATATATAATTATCAATTAGAATAATTTGTCGCTGGAGCAATTAATTCCCAGAGTCACACTATATATATTATAGAGCCTCTGAATAGGGATGAGATAACAGTAAACTCGATGAAGCGATACCGTGTAATGTATGCTACAGTTTGGGTATTTTCCGGGTGTTATCCCGGAGCGGGTAATATCCGGAATCGTTCGGCGTGTCGGCAATCATCGTTAAATTCCGAAATAATGAGCGGTTCCCGTTTACGAGTGCTTATACGACACTAGTGATGTGCCTACCTACCAATTATAATGCTGTCATCATTTTAACTCATCGCCCGCCTATTTCAGAGCACGGGTCTTCTCTGAGAATGAGAAGGGTGTAGGCCCTTCTTTACAAGGCTCCAGGGTCTAGGACCTTAATATTTCGCATCTAGGTCTCCTGTATACTAAGAAAGGGTTTTCGGAAAACCACGAAAACCGGGGTAAGATAGTATAAAGTATGGAATCTTTATTATTAAGTATGAAAATACCTACTATTAATAAATAGGTACTCCCTTACCACCAGCCCCCCGATTGTGTAAGGAAATGGTTATCGTAATCGTTTGTCAAACGTATAACTCGACCTGTTTAAAGAGTTCATAGATGCCTGTACGTCAAAAAGCATGTACGAACTTCTTAAACAGTTCGAGTAATACGTTTTAAGCTGTCAAATTATTACGATTTGCTTAGACAATTGGGCCTCAGATCGGCCACCAAAAACAAAAAAAATGTCGACGGCGATCTATCGGTAGGTCAAAGCTACACTGAATTGAAGGAGTTGGCCGAGATGTAGGTAAAAGTCATCGGATGGCAGACCTGGAGGAAATATGCAAAATATACCCGGCCCATACCCACAAAGGTCTGTAGCGCCAATTACGATGAAGATAGTATTTAATTCTAAATAACAACACTGTCTACATAGACAGGCCATACTTAATGTGTTTATGCCGATGTATCGATGTCGGTAATTGCAGATCAAACGCAACCCTACTCCGCATGTAGAGTCATAACGCGTTCGTTTTGATGGCAGATGAAATAGTTGTAATGACCCTGTGATTAAGGGCATTAATATCTCAACAACACCTACGCTCTGCGACCTACGCGCTATTAATCTAGATTACATATTAAAAAAAACACGTTCTTTCACCTTGCTCCTCTCACCAAAGGTTGTCTGTAAGAAATTAAAAAAGAAAAACCGGCCAAGTGCGAGTCGGACTCGCGCACCGAGGGTTCCGTACAAACCTGTAGTAAGTTTTACGATTTATGACGTATTAAAAATAAAAAATACGTTTGTTGTATGGGAGCCCCCCTTTAATATTTACTTTATTGATATTTAATTATTTATTTTGAAAGGTAATATACAAGTTAATTGTTACCCGCAGGCAGGATCCTCGTAGAAATAATACACACTGATAACGCTTCGTATTGTATAATTCCATGTTCACTTATTTCATGCGTTTAATACTTGTAACGCGATTAGTTTACCCTGAATATCAATCACTATTTATTATTTTACACTTTATACAATTTACACGTCTTATTTATATTAACTGGCTATAATAATAAATTACACTTTCGCTAACAGATGAAGACTCACTCAAATACCGCCAAACGAGCTTATTTATAGAAGACACATTTTAGTATAATGACGTTTTTTATAACACCGATCATGACACAATATTTCTTGAATACAATTTAAAGTCAAATGAGTTCTTAATATTTATAAACCCTAACAGCTCGGCCGTCCTGTTTAGACGAGTCCTCGCGTGAATCTACCACCGGTTCGGAACCTATACTCTACAGAGAAGAACCGGCAAGAAACTCTGCAGAATGCATAATAAAAAAAATAGTTATTTTATCGGTAAATGATAATTGTTCCGGCCATCTGATCATTTAATTGGTCCTCCAATTGCTATTGACATATTGTAATCTTTATTATTTTATTTGAAATTTAGGTGCTTTTTATTTATAATATGCTTAATTTCAATCGAAAATCTGTTGTAATTTAGTTTGATTTCATCACTCAACAATAAGTAGCTAACAAATATATTTTTTTTTTAAATTAAAATTTGTCATCATGATTTCAGTTTCACTATTGATATTTTGCACTGATGGTATAAATAATTATAATTTTTCTCAATTTACATCATTATTTTTCAAGCTTTCTCAAAGCTTTCTCAACAATATAACTCTAAATTAACTAAACTTATCACCCAAAACTGAACTCCAAAATCTCAAGACTTTAGGATACACCTTAGAATCGATTCCAAGATCACAAAACTTATGAATTAACTCTAAGATCAGCTGCTCATCACACATACTGCTTATCCCCAAAACTTAACTCCGAAATCACAAAACTTTTCTTATTCTAATCATCATAAAACTTAGGAGTCATCTTTAAGACTCGAATCATCACAACGACCACAAAACTTGGGAGTCATTTCCAAGACTCAAATCACTCAATCATCGCAAAACTTTTCTCTTTAACTGTAATCATCACAAAACTTATTTCTATTTAACTCTAATCATCACTAAAACAAACATCACGCAGATTTTAACCAAAGATTCAAAACAAAAAATTTATGAAAATTGACCATAAATCATCTACCCTAGAAGAAGTAAATACAACAAAATTTTTGAGAATAACTATAGATAGAATGTGCAACTGGAAAGAACACGTATTTCAATTATGTACAAAAATTAATAAATTTATATTTGCGCTATCTAGATGAAAAACTGTTTCTCCAGAGGCATCATTAACTGCCTATCCTCGCTATTCCTCACTATTGAAGTATGGCACCAATAAAAGGGGCAACTCAAGCAAGATGATTAGGTACAGCATTTTAGAACCCAAAAAAAATACTATCTTCAAATTTGTAAACCATTATTTAAATCTACAAAGATTTTACCACTTCCGTGCCTATACATTTATGAATCTGCATTATTTGTGTTTAAAAATATTAATTTTTTTCAAAATACATATTCACAACCATACACAAGCAAAAGATACAAAAACAACATTTCGTTGCATGTAAAAACTATTAGTATTGTAATGTCTTATGGATCTATAATAAATTACCGAATAAACTAAAAGAATTAAATCTACCATATTTAAAAAAAAAAATGGACTTTTCAAATATCTTTTAGATCCTTGTTTTTATTCGGTCCAAGAATTCTTGAATTCTTTGACGTATTAAAATATTAATTCAATATTTGTGCGTAGGCAACGATAAAATATGCTTGTGCATAATAACCTAATAACATCTTGTCTGTACCATATTTTACCAAATAAATATTTACTTTAGGTACTTTATTTTAAGGCTACTTTACCGATCGGCTTACGTATAAACATAATAGTTTACGTTAAGAGTATCGTCTAGTGACGAAACGCGACGCGAGTAGGTATATTCAAGTATTTTAGTTTAGTTAAATTTAAAAAGAAAATTAAAATACTCGAGGAAGTTTTTAGGTCAAAAATATGGATATTTAGACGCTAACCACTTTTAACATAAGCAATATTTCTTTAAAATTAAAACGTACGAGCATAGTTCTTCATTGTATCTACAACATTTCTAAAAATTATGAAAATTGGACAACATTGACTGGAAGAAAAACGTTATCGCTTTTTGTATGAAAATTTACAACTAGACGATCCTCTTAATAACATAAGTTTTTATTTTTAAGTCTATGTTACCTTGTAGGTATTTAATGGACAACCCTGTTTGTAAGGAAAAAAAACTAAAATTAAGGAAATTATAAACTAGACTTCGCAAATTATAAATGGGTTTACAGTAATTACAATTAGCATTAAACAAACCTCCACTCTCGATAGCACTACTCGTCTCCAAAAACTCACACCATCCTCTAAATCACTAAGTCAGACACTATCAATGGAAGTCTGAAAAATACCATCTAATACGCTAATCTTCGAAGTAAATACAACTCTGCATGTTTAAGATACAGTGAAACACGAATAATTTACCCTCGCCCTATAAATGATCCATCATCAAAGTTCACCCAATATTATCATCAGATTTGTGGCCACTAAATATTAAAAACCACCAAGGGAAAATGTTTAGCTAATCACCAGAAATAGCAAACGATCGCCAAAATTAGAACATGACCACCGAAACCTCAACCACATTTCAATTTAACTAATTTTAATCAAAATATAAAATTATTTTTGAATATTTATGTTAAATCCTAACCTAACCTAAGATTTTGATATATATAGTACTTATTTAAAAAAAAAAAAAAATTAACTGCATAAATTCGAATGGCGCTCTCCTTTTTAACGAGGAACATTATATTATGTTGAAGCTTTAAAACGTAAAATGTTGGTGAGTTGTAAACACCGTGACTGAGTTAGTAAATTTGATGGCGATGTATACATAAGTATTCTTTGGAATATTTAGTAGGTAACTGTTGTAAAATAAATGAAATCATTTTCCCGTTGCTTAGTTATTACGTCAGAAATTAGGTTCCGTGGCAAAAAAAAAAAAAATTCTGCGGCTCGAGTTCTAATTTCCGATTTCAAACCCTTTCCTTATTGCATAAGGGATTCTCTTTCTCCTAGCCTTTTCCCATTATTTGGGGTCGGCTCTTCTCATCTGTTTGCGCCAAAATATTATATCTTGAGTTGTCTGCTCCGAAACTGCTTCGCGCTCCATACCCTTGGCTACAGTTGTCCACCATGTGGCTGCAGGGCGCCCTCACCGCCTCGTGTTCTGAGGGAGTGCCAATGCTCTCCGCACAACATGATCCTCTCCTCGCCGCATAATGTGTCCGTACCAACGTAAACGACCCTCTACCATTTTGTCCGTTATTGGGGCAACTTTATAACTTCTTTTGATGTGCTCCTTCCGCACTTTATCGAGTCTCGTTACACCTGCCGCCCATCTAAGCATCTTCCTCTTATTAACATGCAATTTCTGTTCTTAAATCTTTTTTTTTTTTTGATTGCTCAGCACTCAACGCCGTACAGCATTGCAGGTTGAACTGCTGTTTTATATACCTTGCCGTTGGTATTTATGGGCATCCGGTTATCCCTATTAGGAATAATTACTATAATATTATTGCACTTTCAAAAATCCTTTCCTAGCCACCTCCAGATGTCCACGTCATAATAGCTAATTGCTCCCCAAATTTCAGCCCGATTTTAAAGAATGGCTCCCACAAAAATAATTTTACAGTACAGTACAGTTTTAAGCGAATAGACTTCTCTCTATGAAAACTCAACTCAATAAAAATTTTGTCTAAACTATCAAAAATACTATGCAATCGGATATTTGTGGAGCAGCCATGTAACCTTCACATTATCGAAATGAGATCACAACAATCGAGCGAAGCCTTCACGTTTACAACCAGTAACCCTAAAACTTTCACAATATCAGTTGCGTGATACGCGACCCCCTCCGTTCACGTCAATTAAAACCATATATATCCTTCACGATATCACTTACATCTAACTTTCACAATATTACTTAACTATAACTTTCACAATATCAGTTGCGTGACCCCCTCCGTTCACGTCAACTAAAACCACACATCAATTGCGCGAATCCTTCACGCTCACGATAACCAAAATATTTCTCTCAAAAGATCTCTCCACGTTCACAACAACCACAACATAACTTGAGCAACCCACAGCATTTCACTTTCAACCTCATCAAACAGAAACATCCCAAACATCTTCAAAAACATACAAGTCCAATAGTGTTGTCACGTAAAATAAGAGCACTTTCACAACCGCGAATCCACCGCTGATTCGAAATGGATCTAGCGAGAAGAATCAGCAAGAAACTCGAAGGCGTCTAAAATAACTTTGTCACAGCCATATTATCCATTATATTCACAACATTTTGGGCATCAGAATTCAATTGTCATTCAATTTGATCGATCGATCAATGCCGTACCATAATCAAACATAAAATTTACCCATAAACAGCAATGTTATCAAATCACATTATTCCTCAGACAATGTAAAAAAATATATGGAATTTATTTATTTCTCGTTAGGTAACAAAGACTCAAATATTAATTTATCTCTTCATCATCTATTACACACACAACCTAACTAATTCAATAAAAAGAAAATGAATCATTATTTTCGTTTTGAAAGTTCTATTTTAAAACCAATCATGAAATTATTAAATATCATGCTTAACGATTTGTTAAATTTACAGCTTAGGTTGGGTTGCATCAACACATTTTGACAGACACGCAACCTCATAATATGGCGCTAACGAGCGTTAGTCAAAGAAGGCGTCGATTTATCATTTTTTTCCATGAAGCAACACTAGTAAATTAACAGACGTTAACGTAAGCTACGATAACCAGTGGTTTGAATCAACCGGCCCCTATTCTATTAAAATATTATTATTCGACTGAGCAACAAGTACATGATTCTATATAAACTTGCTTAAATAGATAAATTAATGAATGATTTCACCATATAGTTCAGTATTTTCCCATCGCAGCAATGTGGTTTTCGACACCGCAAGTATATTCGCGCCTCCATGTCATTCATAGTGCAGTATTCTCCCATCGCAACAATGTGGTTTCCGATATCGCAAGTATACACACGCCTCCGTGTTATTCATAGCCCAGTATTTTTCCATCGCAACAATGTGGTTTCTGATACCGCAAGTATACACGTGCCTCTGTGTTATTCATAATCCAGTATTTTCCCATCGCAGCGTCAAAGCATTATCATCACACCTTGTTTATTTCGTAGGTACTCATTCATGTCCACATGAAAAAAAAGAAACAAAAACACGTTAATTGTTGGTTCACTATTATTATGAATTGTGCAGATGAAACTATGACGTCGTGACATGACCCATGACATACCTATTAAAATTTATCTTTAATATCTATAGTAGTTAAAAATTATGAAGCACACGTAGATAAAATGAAATGTAATAATATAATGCAATGTAACAATTATAAGGTAGCCAGGTGAATCGATAATTATATGGACTGAGTAGCTATGGGCTCACATATAAAACACATATCAATCGTTATACCAGCTCTATTCGAAACTCCTAAAAACTATTGTACCCAAAAGAAATAAAGAACAACACAGTTACCACTTATTATTTAAATATTGTAAAGTAATGCCCATAGATGTCAAATATTTAATACTAGCCAAAAATTACCCAAATTCAAAGCAACAAGTAAAGGTTCAATATAGTAGAAAATTAAGAAGTCCTAAAAACCCAAGACTGCATATACCTAAATTTGTGAATAATTACTGCAAAAGAAGACTCAAATTCATCGTTCCAACCCTATTGAACAACCTCCTTAAACTTTGAAAACATGAACGAAGAAATTTCAAATACCAACTTTAAAAAAAACATTTTTTTTTGAAGCAACCTGTATAATTAATAGTTAACACTGAAAACCGCAACCTAAGTATAACCGGTTTCGCTGGCAGCGACGCGATGTTGCTAAACGCTGAGTTTAAGTTTTTGAAGCCTACCCGCTACATTTTAATTTTGTCGCATGATTGTTTAATTTCTTAGATCTTACATATCATATTAACACGGTGCATAATAAAACCGACTGGTTTTTGTGGCACTGTATGTAACATAATTTTATGTCCATTTTATAAGATTAATAATTATGTAATAATAATAAAATAAAAATAAAATAACATAAATAAAAGTACGTAAAATTGTTTAGCTTCAACACTAATGTTACCAATCTGCAATGCCCTGACGGGGCCTCATGTATATATTAATTTATATTTAATTTATTTTATATATACCTACATGGATGCAATTAATAAATGATATGATATGATATAGTATGAAATACAATGAACACGAAAATATTCCATCGATAGCAAACTTGGGAAATAATATTAAAAAATAATGTAAAATGAGTGGAATTATTTTTCAGCTTACTAACATTGAAATCTACATTTATACTTGAATCATTTCACGAAACAAAACAATTTACTAAGTGCTTTTGATATGTTGGCACTACTTAGTACTAGGTATGGCAAGGTACAGGTACTGCCTGATACTTAAGCCAACCCACGATGGTAGGTACATAAGTATCGGAAAATCGAAGTAATTATTCGAAACGAAAATCATGTAAAACCATCAAAAAAAACTAAATCGAATGTATGCAGGCTGCCAATAGAATTATTGTAAGTACCTAATTGCCACTACAAACACATAAACAATTGGAAACAATCTATTTTTATTTACACTCAGCTGATATTTTAAAGTTTTTATATATTTTTTTTCAATTTTAGCCACTTCTAAAAAAATAATTTCTATTCTTCAAAAGAAAACAACTATCACGTTTTTGTTAACCTCAATATGCCATTGCTTGATTAAGGCTCGAATCTGATTTGAATTACGATGCTTTTTTACTATAAAAATAATAATCAATTCACACGTACCTTTAACTTTAGCCGAAGACGAGGTTCATTAGCACTTCTGAACTGTTACCCGCAGGCAGGATCCTCGTAGAAATAATACACACTGATAACGCTTCGTATTGTATAATTCCATGTTCACTTATTTCATGCGTTTAATACTTGTAACGCGATTAGTTTACCCTGAATATCAATCACTATTTATTATTTTACACTTTATACAATTTACACGTCTTATTTATATTAACTGGCTATAATAATAAATTACACTTTCGCTAACAGATGAAGACTCACTCAAATACCGCCAAACGAGCTTATTTATAGAAGACACATTTTAGTATAATGACGTTTTTTATAACACCGATCATGACACAATATTTCTTGAATACAATTTAAAGTCAAATGAGTTCTTAATATTTATAAACCCTAACATAATATTCTGTGAAAATTTGAACCGTCTACCTGTTACCATTTTTAATATTGAGCAAAAAAATACGAAAAAAACACGTTTATTGTATGGGGACCCCCCTTAATATATATATATTTTTAATTTTTAGTATTTGTTGTTATAGCGGCAACGGAAATACATCATTTGTGAAAATTTCAGCTTTCTAGCTATCACGGTTTATGAGATACAGCCTGGAGACAGACAGACAGACAGACAGACAGACAGACAGACAGACAGACAGACAGACAGACAGACAGACAGACAGACAGACAGACAGACAGACAGACAGACAGACAGACAGACAGACAGCGGAGTCTTAGTAATAGGGTCCCGTTTTTACCCTTTGGGTACGGAACCCTAAAAACCAAGCTGAGTTTGTTGTGGGCTCTTCTCAAACCAGGGCGCGTTTGGAACCCTCGTAGCTTTAGTTTGTAATTGATTATCCACAGTACGCCAAGGCCATCAAATTCTTCTAGTTCAGTTCGCCAGCGGGTGCGCGGCCGGCCACGGCGACGCGTTATGTAAGTATAGTGGACAGCAGACTATGCTGTGGCTGTCCCACAGGAAAAAAAAAGGAAAAAATACCCAAAAAAAAAAGGATCACAAAAAAAAAAGACCATCATGTTTAATAAGTTTCGGACGTCAATAAGTGTACAGTGTACCTAAATTGAATAAATCAATATGGATTGATTGTTTTAATTAGTGATAAGACTGCCTTTGCATGAAAAACTTTGTACTTACTGTTTCTTTTTACTTTGTAAACTATCTCCTGTATACTTTGAGTGCAATAAAGTATTAAATGAATATATTTTTCTATCCACTACAAGTTAGCCCTTGATTGCGATCTCATCTGATGTTAAGAGATGATGCAGTCTAAGATGGTAGCGGGCTAACCTGTTAGGGGCATGGAAGTTACCCCTATTCGGTTAACTGTAACGGTGGGGTGGTAACTAGCCACGGCCGAAGCCTCCCACCAGGAAAAACATAAAAATATATTGGTGATAATCAGTTACGGTATCTTAAAACTAAAGCTACGAGGGTTCCAAACGCGCCCTGGTCTGAGAAGAGCCCACAACAAACTCAGGCGGGTTTTTCTTTTCATTGTCACCATCTCACAAATCATCTTAAATAAGGAACTAAGGAATTTTAGAACATTATAAAGAACTCTCGGGCTTGCAGGTTTTCTCACGATGTTTTCGGTTAAAGCAAGTGATATTAGGACCTGGGAACCCACCGCATTATGATCCCAAGAAAACCCCTGCCATTATGTCATTAATGGAAAGGGGTCACAACTAATAGAATAATAGAATATAGAGAATAATATGTGATGACTGATGATGAAATGATGACATCAATAATATTATTGTGAAAGTGATTTTCACTGGCATTACGTAATGGAACACCTGAAATCTTTTACTTTTACGCAATACCGCGAAATCGCTTAACCCGCGAGCACTCGCGCTATGAGCATTTTGCTCACAGTAAATTTAAAACACACGCCATTTTGTCAAAATTATTCGTACGTACATCGTTCATTTGGTAGCTGAGTTTTGTTCCGTCCCCCACCCCTGTATGCAGTTCACTTCTCGCCAGTGTGCGCCAGTCACTTGGACGAGGTGGTTTGTTGCGCCGTGTACCATCAGGCGGCGTTTTGCTCATCGCGCGGGTAATCGGGCGGGTATCATCCGTAAGACTGCCTTACAAGACTGGCAAATTAGTTCCTATGATTGTTAATTAAAATAAAAAAGATTAATATTGTTAACTTTTTGAATATATATTTTGTAGAATAAATAATGTGTATTTTATTTAATAAAATATTTTTTTATTCATATTTTTTAGTAAAACTTGCATTTATTGACATTCATAAACGTGAGCAAAATGCTCTACACGCGAGTGCTGATGTAATTTCTTGAGGCGCGAGTGCTGCCGGGTTAAACAAATAATCGTGAAACCCATAGATAGCTCTCTACGAAAACTCGACACTTGTATAACAATTGTCACTTTCACGACATTCATAACAATTATCGTCCTGTTATCACTTATGTCCTCTTGTTATCACTAAGGCACTTGCTGTAGCCATATTTCACCTTTGGCACTATACATCGAACCATTATACAGTATACATGACGGAAAAAAAAAGAAAAAAAAAAGATTTTTTGTTAGAAAAATAACTTTGGAATAAATTTTTGCACTGAACTTAGAAGTTTTGTTGAAATAGTTTCAAATGAACTCCAAGTTTTACTTATGCATAGAATAAACAAGCATTTCTAGAACGATAAAAATAAGTTCATGCACAATAATTATTATACATTTAAAAAGAATTAAGTGTTTATAAAATTAAAAGAAATAAGATTTTATTAAAACCGGAGTGGAAAAGTGTTGTGCAAAAATACAAAACAGTTGTTTCAGGAGAATGTATTCAAAAGTTTTGGCGTTGATTTTTCCGATTTGCATAGCAAGTGTAGAGGGATTTGAAGTGCAAGAAAATGTTTTGGCAGAGGCGAGAGGCAAAGGGAAATACGCTTTATTGAGTAAGTAATAGTGCTTTACTAAATTATATTATATTTCAATTGGTAACTGAAACCTTGTCTTTGGTGGCGGCTAACTTGTTAGGGGTATGCATCGACCACACAACCAATAGACGCCAAATTACTATGCTTTCGTAATGCAAACAATTCAGTCAAATGACTCAAGTAAGCGGGCGCGGGGTACTAAACGCTGATTGGTCTACTCAAGGTCAAAAAAATCATAAATCAAATGGGATGGGGTCCTAACTCCTAATAATTATTTATCGATAATTAATTATCGATATACTCTAATTAATATTTAAATAATTCGGTAGGTTTTGTTACAAGGGCGTGGAAATATATAAGACCTATTAAGTCTGATGTGTTGTCTGAAAGTGTTCGCCCTATATGAGGAGTCTATTAGTTGTATGGTCGATGGGGGTATGACAGTTAAATCTACCTCGTTTCTAATTCGAACCTCTAAGAAATGGAACGCCCTTTTCGCTTTACCATACGCTTATAATATTGTTATCTTCAAATCAAGAGTTAATATGCCATGTAGAAACCGAATAGGGGTATGGCTTTAATATAACTGCCATGCCCCTAACAGGTTAGCCCGCTACCATCTTAGACAGTAGACTGCATCATCACTTACCATCAGGTGAGATCGCAGTTAAGGGCTAACTAGTAGTGGATTTAAAAAAATATATATATCTTCTAGGCGATCTGCATCAATACTTCCAGCAAGTCTGATTGCAGCCAAGCGTTAGTCTATATAGATTTAAAAAAAACAGTTTCTACCCAGCATCGTACCGGAACGTTAAATCGCTTAGCCTTAGCGCGTAGAGTGTTACTTACAAGGCAGGGCAGCAATCCGACCAGACCAGGAAAAGTTCAGAAATTATAAATTCCCAAATTGACCATGCCGGGGACCGAACGTCCGAACCGGGATCTCCTCCTTAGGTCATAAGACTACCAGTGCTCACCACTTATTTAAGTCTAGTCGTCCGCGTAGATTAAGGTTTTTCAATACCCGCGGGAACTCCTTAATTTTTCGGGATAAAAAGTAGCCTATGTCCTTCCCCGGGATGTAACCTACCTCAATAGTTATACCAAATTTCATCAAAGTCTGTTGAATAGATGGGCGGTAAAAGCGTAGCAGACAGACAGACAGACACACTTTCGCATTTATAATATTAGTGTGGATTTTACTTAGTTATAGGGTACTAGCTGATGCCCGCGACTTCGTCCGCGTGGTTTAAGTTTTTTGATTGCCGCGGGAATTGCTTAATTTTCCGGGATAAAAAGTAGCCTATGTCACTCTCCATGTCCTCAACTATACTCATGCCAAAAATCATGTCGATCCATTGCTCCGTTGCGGCGTGATTGAAGGACAAAGCAACAAACAAACACACTTTCGCATTTAATAATATTAGTATGATTTTACAAAGAGAGCAATTTTGTTGTTACTAAGTTTGATCAGTTTTAAAACACTTCAAATCCTGTGGTTAAAAGCGTTTTTTTAAAAAGCTAACTGTTTAAGTTCGCGTAGTATTTGGCCTGTTCCACTAGTCCCTACCAAGGTATCCCCCCTGGGGGGGAAGAGTGGATTTTTTTCTCCATAGTCAGTTTCCATAATCAGAGGCCCAATTGTCTAAGCAAATCGTTATGAGAGCTTAATTATTACTCGAACTGTTTAAGGAGTTTATACATGTTTTTTGACGTGAAGGCATCTATGGACTCCTTAAACAGGTCGACTTATCCATTAGACAAACGATTACGATTACGATTTCCTTACAAAATCGAGGAAAAGTTGTGATGAGTAACAAACAGTAACCAATTGAAAATGTTTGTTACAGCCCATCTCGCGATCGTGGTGGCCGCGAAGCTGGGCCTTTACAAGATATTCCTGGGCATAGCATTAGTGGTAGTGGTCATAAAAGCCGTGGTGGTGATGGCCTGGATCCTGGCCGTGGTCAGATATGTGCCGGACCACTGGCCACATTACAAACACGCTGGATCTTCACATTATAATGACATTAGTCATCCTCAAACGCCCAATTTTCTCTTGGACATCCTGAGTTATATGCAGTACTGAAAGTACGTATTTAACTTTGAAGTTTGATTACCTTCTTGGTGCGCTCTGGTTTTATAAGCGATAGATCTTTATACGATTCCCGGTATACATTTATAAGTTGTAAATTGACTCTGGTCTGGTCTTGGTACCTATAACACCCTAAGTATTTTAATAAGGCGTGCGACAGTGATGTAGCGTTCCTGTACGATACGCTGTAGCAACTTATTAGAATTTAGATTAGCAGTATAATTTAACGGTCATATCAGATTATACTATAGTAGTCAAGGGTTAAACTGATCTATACTAAATTACTAATATTATAAATGCGAAAGTTTGGATGGATGGATGTTTGATACTCAGTCACGTCAGAAGGGCTGAACGGATCTGGATAGGCTACTTTTTATCCCGGAAAATTAAAGAGTTCCCGCGGGAGCCAAAAAACCTCAAACCACGCGGACGACGTCGCGGACATCAGCTAGTGTAGAACAAAAATAATTCAAATCTACGAAGACTATTAAAATTAAAATTTAGTCCTTGTCTATGTCACGAATCACTTGTATTCGAAACGCCTCGATAATAGCATATACCTTATTTTAGGTAAAGTTTCATTCATTTGTATTCAAAAGCTCATCAATCAAATCTCAGAAAATGATGATATAACTTAACTTTTAATTTACACTAGTGGTTCGCCCCGAACTGAGACCTCGCGGTATCCATAAACTTGTACAGAGCGCCATCTATTGACATAATTGTGAAGTTCTGTTAATAATACTGAAGCACATTAAAAATTAAATAATTTCGTTTCCTTATAATATTTATCTAATTTTAGTATTTGTTGTTCAAGTACAGGATATAATTCAAATAATTAATCAAGTTTCAGGCTTGAGAGTTCAGAAAATTGAGAGTTCTGAGGTCAACTTTGGACGTTAGAAAATCGCCACTTTGAAAGCCCCCCATTTCGTCAATTTTAGGGGAAAAATTAAAAAAAAAATACTTTTGGACTCTATTCCTAATTATCTTTAAAATGATATACCGCAACCCTATGTAACGCTATAAAAAATATTTTACTTCGCATTCGCTTCTATGAGAGCCCCCCTGAAATAAAGATTTTTATAACTTTTTAAGCCATATTTGGCGGGAGGCCATTGGTTTACATATTATATTTAAATATGAAGTAATTACGTTCAGCAATTCAGAAGTTATAAGGCTCTGACAGACGGACGGACGGACGGACGGACAAGTGCCAATTCACCCAAGTAGACTCAGAGACCTTCGCTTCGCTCGGTCAATAAGTATACACTATACACTGGTATACATTGGATATCTACCTACGTGTTTAATATACCATCTCTAATTATATTACGAACTAAATTAATATTTTACACTCCGAGAAACTCGCACGTTTCTACTAGTTCTCGTTTATACTAGTGCCGTGATTAAAACTGAATCTGATTAGCATCGAATAATTATTATTTTGCAATACTTAATACTTATTTTTATATACTATTAGATCGGAATTTTTTTTCTGATTAATATCGGAAAACAATATTCAACTCCACAAAACACGTTCTTCGTTTCGATTTTTAAATGCAAAATTACTCGTTGCTGGCGCAATAAGTACGGTCAGAAAAATAGAAAGGAATTTAATAATTTAATATAAGTGGTGCAGTCTCGCAGCTTCTGTTTATTGCGTTAAAGCCTGGGCCAGACGTTATGAATGCAGAATTTGGTTTAACACTGGATTGTTCTGGAAAATGGCTGCCGAGTGCGGTTGCAGAGTGGGAATATTTAATTTATAATTCAAAATGCTTTCTACAGATTTCATTATTTAATCATTTGGCTTGCATTTGGCAAAATAAATAATAGTTTTTGTAAACTAGATATATTTAGATGATATACCTTGTATGCAAAAACTAGTTAAATTTTTTTTAGGTCACTACAACTTAGCCCTTGACTACAATCGCAGCTTAGTGATGATGCAGTCTAAGATGGTAGCGGGCTAACCTGTTAGGGGTATGGCAGTTATATTTAACCCATATCCCTAATCGGTTTCTACACGGCATCGTACCGGAACGGTAAATCGCTTGGCGGTACGTCTGTCGGTAGGGTGGTGACTAGCCACGGCCGAAGCCTCCCACCAGGCAAACACATAACATACTTACGTGTAATTTATTTTAATGATAAGTATTTAATTTTAACCTTTTTTTGTCTACAGTACACTTCTTCTACATAGTAGCCACGAAGATCTTCGTCCTGAAAATCGTATATGGAATTATTTTCTTCGTGATCGCTTCCAAAGCTTGGCATTTAGTTCTATGGCTAATACACTATCTGAAAGTGAAGGACAAACACAAGGAAGTCTACGTGGAGTATGACCACGCGCCCTATCACAGTCATCACGACCATCACGATCATCACGAGAGCTATGTGATCGATGATGACCCTTATGATCATCAGCCGTACGGTGCATATTCGTCTGATTACGGGAGAATTGACAAGAGATATTCGCAGAAGAATAAAGTTTATGATGCTGACGGTTCTTACTCTGTAGGGAGATAGAAAAAATAGATTAATTAGATAAGTGGGGTAAATCAGGCGTTAGTTTGTATGTTAATTAAATATTTTTAGAGAATTAAGGTCGTGAAAATGTATTTCAAAAACCTATTAACTCGTCGGTAAATTAAATGGAGTATTTAATTGTGACTGATCCATACCTAGTAATATTATAAATGCGAAGGTGTTTCTGTCTGTCTGCTAGGCTTTAACGGCCCATCTTTTCAACCGATTTTGAGGAAATTTGGTATAGAGGTAGGTTACATCCCGGGTAAGAACATAGGTTTAATGAATTAACTCCTTAATTTTCCGGGATAAGTATATATCCTTAATACAAACGTAAAATGTCTTACTTATCGTAATGTGATATTATTAGTGCATAACAGGAAAAGGATGCATAAAGAAATGCAATATGTTATTAACTTATTATTCTTGCGCGATATTATATTGCAATATTTATTGACTGTGTAATTGTAGATATAGATATTAGCTAATAATATTTTATTCTTCGCATTTTGTAGAGTTTAAGAGAAGGTGAATGCGGGTATTGTAAAGCTTAAAAATTGACTATTTATTTTGTATTACCATTATAAGAGAATGATATAAATGAATACCAATAATTTAATTTAAAAATTATTGTAATAATTATATTCTTTATTTATAAGTTAAACATATTATTAAACGTTAAGTATCTACCTGTTTTATTGGGACACAGATTAAGGTTTTTGGAAATTCCAGCCCCTGAATGATTTTCCCAAGCAAAGCCGGAGCGGGTCAGCTAGCTGTGTAAAAAAAGCTTATTATACTGTTGAAGATTATGTAAACGATATAATAATGTGGATTTTACTCGCTCCATATGCTTGGGACTGCTGTTACTTATGCATCTCAGTAATTATAATTATTGTTGTAATTTTTGTTGTTTTAAAAAGAGCAACCGCCGAGTTTCTTACTTGCTCTTATAAGTAGGAAATGGCATTCCGATCTAGTGTTAGATTAATTTGACAATTCAAAAGCACTTGTAAAAATTTATTTGAATAAAAAACATATTGTCTGTGGTATTTTTACCTATGTATGTAGTTATAGTCTGTGTCGTTTGGACTCTGTAAAACTTTTTGGATAGAACAAATAATATATATTTTTTTAATTTGTGCCTTTAGAGCTAAAAAGTTTAATAAAATTACTTTTGCCACAAAAGTTGTAGTGTTTAATTTATAACACAATGTAAAGGTGTTCAATATAATTACAATCTAGCGAGACTATTTGGCTAACAAGTAATATTACTTTAATTATGTTACGAGTATATCCTAAGAAATTATTCGTCTTTCTTGTCAAATTAGACACTTTGATCATATTGTGTCTTTTCAGGCAGCACAAAAACATTTGATATTGAATTTAAAACAGATGAATTTTATGACTATAGTCCCTAGACGCTAAAATGTTAATATATCATAAATGCTATAAATCTACGAGGCGATAGATCTCGGCTGACCGCGCTATGAGCATCCTCGTGATCATAATATACTATCCCTCGGGCATCACATAATATATCCACTATTAGAAGCAATAGCCAATATATTATAACTAGCTTATGCCCGCGACTTCGTCCGCGTGGTTTAAGTTTTTTTTCCCCACAGGCACTACATAATTTTCCGGGATAAAAAGTAGTCTATGTCACTCTCTAGGTACCTCAACTATACCTATGCAAAAAATCACGTTGATCCGTTGCTGCAGTGTGATTGAAGGACAAACTCTATTTAACGGCCTTGGGGGTCGAATTTTTAAAAATGGTGAATTACGTATAGGTACTTCTTCATTGAATATTTAACTGGAAGTCCAAGTGCAGTTTCACAGCCATAACTTAACTTTCATACAAACTTTCAACTCTTATTTTAACCCTTTGGGGGTAGAATTTTGAAAAACTGACACATGATCTTCTTTATTTTTTAACGAAAGCCAAAATACCAAGTTTCGTTGATATAATTTGAAAAACGTTCCTACAAACTTTCATCCCCTATTTCACCCATTTGGGAATTTTCAAAAATGTTGAAACACGTACTTCTTCATATTTAACCAAAAGCCCAAATGCTAAGTTTCATGGCTATAACTTGAGAAATGAAGGAATTTCATACAGACTTTCAACCCCTGTTTTACCCCTTTGGGGGTGGAATTTTGAAAAACTGTGACATACATACTTCTTTATTTTTTACTGGTAGCTTATATACCAAGTTTCATGGATTTAACTTGAGAAATGACGGACTTTCATATAAACTTTAACCCCCTATTTCACCCCTTTAGGGGTGGAATTTTGAAAAATCCTTCCTTAGTGAGCGCCTAGGTCACTAAAGGAACCTACTGTCAAAATTTCAAGTTTCTAACCCCAGCGGTTTAGGCTGTGCGTTGATATATATGTCAGTCAGTCAGTCAGTTCTTTGAATTTTATATATATAGATGTAGTATTGTTTGACCGTCAAACAATACTACAGTATAATATATTGGATATGTTTGACGACCTTTAAAGGCGCAGTGGTGTTGTCTTAAAAGTGGGAGGTCCCGCGTTCATTCCCAAATAGGGATGGTGCCTATATAAAAAATAAATTATTTCTAACCGATTATTAAATAAAGGGTCTTCCAAAAGACCTAAAATTCACATCCTCGGTTAGTTTTAAGTTTGATAACTATTTTTCATTACTCATACCTGGAAAGTAGGTCTGAAGTTGCCTGAGAAGCGGGTTGAAAGTAATACTTTTCAGCCCTAAGGAGAATCGTTTTCAACTGACAGCTGTCAAATAATTAAAAAAAACTAGTTGTCACATTTTTATTGGAGTTCAAATGAAACACGACTTATCCGAGTGCATCCATAGACAAGAAGAAAGATAGACTTTATTCATAAAGTAAAGACAACTGATTCATAGACATTCATAGACAATCATAGACAATACTTGACTATTAAAAAGCTAAATGCATAGCCCGCCGGCTAGGCCAAAGAAAAAAAAAAGGCGGGAAAGTGGCAAGCGGCAATCCGATCTTCATTTGTTTTTCGAGTTGTAGAGTTTTGTTTAGGCTTCTGTTTAACAGTGATTTTTATTGACACAATGAGTTCATCTGATTCAGATATGGATTTAACGCCTGATTTTGTGAGAGAAGAGGCTCAAGCAGTAGTGGAAAACCTTTTACCACCTAAATCAAAACAAAGATACCTAAAATCATACGACGATTTTATGAAATGGCGCGCTGAGAAAAAAGTGAAATCGTTATCAGAAAACGTTTTGCTAATATATTTCAACGAATTATCAAAGACTTATAAACCTTCAACATTATGGAGCGTGTATTCTATGTTAAAGACAACATTAAGTACTAAACACAACGTCCATTTAAAGGATTTTGAGAGACTCACATCATTTCTCAAAAGACAGTCTGATGGGTTTAAATCGAAAAAATCCAAAGTTTTCACTTCTCAAGAGGTAGAAACCTTCTTAAACAAAGCGCCTGATGAAATATACCTAGTAATGAAGGTAAGTTAATCTTTTTATTGTTTACGCACATAAGTAATTTGTATCAAATTGTAACTTTCTATACATATTTTATTTATCTCGTCTCAACCCCTTTTTATGTCCCACTGCTGGGCACGGGTCGACTCCTCTCAGAATGAGAGGGATTTGGCCATAGCCCACCACGCTGGCCAAGTGCGGGTTGGTGGGCTTCGCACACCCTTAAGAACACTTATGTGAACTCTCAGGCATGCAGGTTTCCTCACGATGTTTTCCTTCACCGATAAGCAAGTAATATTTGAGTTTTCGAAAACGCACATAACTTCGAAAAGTCAGAGGTGCGTGCCCAGGATTCGAACCCGTGACCTCCTGATGAGAGGCAGAGGACTGAACCACTAGGCTATCACTGCTCTCATATATTTATACATCTATTAGAGAAATATTTTTTTTTGCAGGTAGTGTTAATATTGGCAATAAGTGGCGCTTGCAGAAGTATCGAGCTAGTAAATATGAAGGTTGATGACATTGAAAAACAAGGTGATATAATATTGGTGAATTTACGTGGCACTAAAACCAAAGTTGACCGAACCTTCGTCATTAAAAAAGAATTTGTAAATAATATAATAGAAAAATACCAAAAGTTACGACCAAGTGGTATAGAAACGAACCGTTTTTTCATAAACTATCATAAAGGGAAGTGTCTTCGGCAAGTAATTGGCAAAAACAAGATGTCGAGTATTCCTAAAGAGATAGCCACATACCTTAATTTGCCAAACTCACATCTATATTCGGGTCACTGTTTTCGCAGAACATCGGCAACTTTGCTAGCCGATTCTGGTGCCGATTTAACTGTCATTAAAAGACATGGAGGTTGGAAGTCGAGTAAAGTAGCTGAAGGCTACATAGAAGAGTCAGTGGAAAATAAAACTAAGATATCACACATAGTAACAAAAATGATAAATCTGCACTCCACTGATACCCCACAGCCGAGCACTTCAAAAGATTATCGGGTGGAATCCAACAATATAACTGTAACAGCTGAAGAAAAGACACCAATACTAATGTCGCCAACATTCACCCAAGAATCCCTGGATACTGTAGAAACTCAAGTTTCCCAGAAAATATCAAATATCAATATACCCGGCAAAAACCTTTCACTAACTATTACTAATTGTTCTAATTTTAACATAAACTTTAAATAAATATCTCACCAAAGTTGTTGATTTATGTAAAATAAAGTTCACTCAATTTTCTTTAGCTAATTTCTATTTTTATTTTGACTTTCCTTATATTCGTAATGAAAAGCACAGTGTTTACCTCGGGATAAAGACTTATTTAGTCCCTCGAACTATAGGCCCCCTCGCTACGCTCGGGCGCCAAACCCCGTCTCGGGACTAAATAAGTTACTTTCATCCCTAGGGTAACAATGTACTATTAAAAGTGCGTTGAAATTTTATGACGTCATAACTGTGAATTTCATACAACTTCCAATACTAGAAGTGCGTTTTTAAGTTTGATAAAGAGTTTCTGAATTGATTGAGTGGTCATCATTCCCTATCCCGGCAGGGTAAATTTCGGGAATTTTCTCTGGTCCGGCCTGGTGGTAAATTTCGGCCGTAGTTAGTTACCACCCTACCAACAAAGACGTGCCGCCAAGCGATTTAGCGTGTAGAAACTGATTATAGGAGGCTAGCAGGCTACCTAGCTAACCCCTACCTAGCTAACCCCCTACCTAGCTAGCCCCTACCTAGCTAACCCCTATTTAGCTAACCCCTAGCAGGTTGGCCCGCTACCATCTTAGAGTGTATCATCAATGACCACCAGGTGAGATCCCAGCCCAGAATAAATTAATAAGTGTACAGGAATCGTCCAGTTACAGTTTAACGTAGGTGTTAACAGATTCAGATAAATATTGTAGTGAACTCATACCTATACTTAAACTATTTAAGAGAATTCTGAGTTCACTATGAAATTGTTTCGATAAAGATCGCGTTTATGTTAGCTTCGTTGCAGACATTCTTGCAGTATCATGAAGTCGCAGCGATGCAAAGTAATCGTCCATTTACTTTTACTGCTCAGATATCTGTCGAACGAGAAGCAAAGGATTATTCGTACTCTGTTCACTCTGTACCAGTGGGCTTACCACCATCGCTTGAAGTAGTAGGTATTATTTTAAAATTAACGTTTTATATGACGAACCTTGAGGTCTCTAAAATCTATACTGATGATGATGACTGATGGATGTTTGTAACTGGATGAAATTTGGCACAGAGATAGATTATAGTCTGGAAAAACACATAGGTTCGGGAACGAAAAACCTCAACCCACGCGGACGAAGTCGCGTCCATCAGCTAGTAGGCTATCTATAGGTAGGTACTAATATTATAAATGCGAAAGTTTGGATATTGTTAATCAATCACGCCCCAACAGCTGAACGGATCTGGACGAAATTTGTCACAGAGATAGATTATAGTCTGGAAAAACACATAGGCTACTTTTATCCCGGAAAATTAAAGAGGTCCCGCGGGAACCAAAAACCTTAACCCACGCGGACGAAGTCGCGGGCATCAGCTAGTCGGCTATATTTTACACGAACAAAATCGAAAAGACGGATTTTACATCCAAAAACGTGGGCGCATATGAAAATTATTTCTGTAGTCGGGATACAGTTTATTTATTAATACTTCCTGCTTGTGTCTGCGACCGATTTGAATCGTACGGTATTAGACGGTGAGAAGCGATGTCAATTCAATTCAATATGTATTTATTCAATTTAGGTACACTGTACACTTATTTTCGTCCGAAACTTATAAAACATGATGGTGATAATCAATTATGGTATCTTAAAACTAAAGCTACCAAACGCGGGTTCCAAACGCGCCCTGTGTGCTTAGCATGCGCACAACGAGATTGTCTCGCGACGAGAGAGAGAGATGTTGTCGTTGCCGGCAAATTTTCATTTACCCTAACATGCACAAAATGCGGTACATATACCTATTACAAGAAAAAAATAGTCGACATGTAAAGGTTCGTAGGGAAAAATGCCACAGAAAAGAAATATTACTTTTATCTCTACTTTTGACGTCACGAGACAAGTAACCATGTTAGCTTCGGTAGACAGAGACAGAGATAACGGGTAGACATAATTTTACTCGTAGTGCGTATGCTAGCCATACTGGTCTGAGAAGAGCCCACAACAAACTCAGCCAGGTTCAACTTTTTGTCGGCTTTTGGTGGTCTGATAATCCTCGAAATTCATCTCGTTTATCAAATTGAACTTAAAAAAGAAATTATTTTATTTTTTTACAAAAAATAATGCCTATTTAAATTATTCTAAACTGTAGCTGCCATTAAAAGCATTAGCATTTAAAAGGTATCTCCGATTTCAAATCTTTCGAATGGCCGCGGTCCCATTGTCTGACATTCTGTCTTGTTAAGAAAGCGAGTAAGTACTTTCTAAAAATAAAATAAATCCTCCTCCACTGGCTTCCGAATTCTAGGCCATTTTGTAATAACTTTTTAGTAGCAGTATTAAAGGTCTGGCCCCACTACAGATGCACGGCGCAACGCGGCACGTAGATGGAGGATGGGGGATGCCCCGTCCGCAGGAACTACCTTCTACCTCCCTGCACGTGTCCTCTGGGTGGTGCTAAACGAGCGACGAACTTGCAGGCGAAATACGCGTTCTTTTTATAAAAACGCCTACATGTGAACGCCATACGATTAAATAAATATTATGGCAATTAATATTCTTTGCATTAGTTTGTATCGAGCTGGGCCCAGCGTCATGGCACGGAGATTCACAGCGACATTTGTACAAATAATACTTCCCGCTAGGTGCAGCGCCGCGCCGCGCCTCTGTAGTGGGGCTAGATCTTTAAACTTCACGGGTCACATTGCGGTTGGTCTTTTTAGCTTAACATACAGCCATTTTCGTATTGCCTACTTTACTTCAACGTTGCTTTTGTTTTTTTTTTTCATTTTTTTAACGTACCTAGCTACATAAAACAAACCTTTATAGCAAAAAAAATTGTAATTTAAATATATCACTTGCTAGTTTCTATAACAGTGAAGGAGAACATCGTGAGGATACCATACCCGATACTTCCGTAATTGGCCAGCGTAGGGGATAATAACCTAAAGTAAGCCCTTAGAGTCCCGTACTCATTGATCAGTGACCAGGAATGGGCTTTGATGATGGTTATAGGTTACATACATTAGCTTTTGCTCGTGGCTTTGCTCACGTTAAGTCCGATACAAATTTCAAAGCCCTATTATACCCTTAGGGATTGAATTTTCAAAAATCCTTTCTTTGCGAATGCCTACGTCATAATAGCTATCCGTATGACAAATTTCAGCCCGATCTGCCCAGTGGGTTGAGCTGTGCGTTGATAGATCAGTCAGTCAGTCAGCAATAATAATATTATAGCATGTATTCTTCGACCGAAGCAATGTAAATACCTACCTTAATTCCCAATGCAAGGCTTCAATTAGCTAGCGGTTGGAAAACTTAGAAATGATTATTTATGTAGATTCATGCTTCTAGTTGGAGGCTTCTGAGGGCGGGCGTTTAGTTATTCCTTATAATTAATTATTGCAGACCTACCAGCAAAGTTCAAGTAATATTATGTAAACGGAAGTTTAGCAACTATTGAATATTTACTAAGATATTTGTGAATATTTACTGTAAGTACTCAAAATATCCATTTCCATTATTACGAATTTATGTTACTTTAAATCTGGTAATTTAATTTAATGTATTATTAATTAATAACGACATTTTCATACAAAAATGGTTTCGAAAGTAGGTAAGTAGGTAGGTTTTCTAAAAACAAATGGTTTGTGTCGGATTTTGTCTATAAAATTATTAATTTATAAAATATAGTTTTTAACAATAAATTATCCCGAATTATTTTAATACATTAATTGTTTGTTAAATATTTTTTATCTAGTATTACCAAAATTTAAATAATAATTTTGTAATAAAAACCGTACCTGTCGTATTTAACGCTGAAAGCAAAGCTGCCCCGATTCACTTACGGGAAGATACGAATGAAACGAAGCGTTCGTAATAAATAACATCTTTATTTCCTAAAACAAATAACTTTAATACTTAATTCAGCACACGACACAGCACGAGCCCGTTCAACGGGCATGATTCACTCACTTTAAAGCTCATTTTCAGTCTTTTCATCCCCCATCTTTGTCATTCACTCGTCGCCTTCGATTAACGCGTAATCCAACCCATTTCCGTCGATTCCCTTCGTGACTTCGTTATCTTTTGTCGTTTTTGTCGTTGTTTTCAGCTCCTTCTTCCTTATTTTGCCGACGTGAGCTGTTGTAGCTTCCGATTCGATTTGCTCCAAAGGTGTTACTGACGAAGATTGGATCGATGGGGCCGCTGTATCTTTTATTTCGTCCTCTAGTGTCTCAACCTTTTCCGGCTTTTCTTCTGGCAAGATAACTTCGATTGGCACTTCTCTCTCAGGAGGTGGTGGTGGAAGCTCATGTTTTGGTGCTGTTATCGACAGAACACCTTTCTCATTCAGCACAGCCTTGACTTCTTCCTGTTGAGTGCCAGGTGGTAGCACGAAGCGTTGTACGAAATGGTTGGCCATGAATTTCTTGTCGCTGTCCTTTTCCTTATGTCTTCCTTCGACGATGATGTATCGGTTCTTGACTTTGATTTTGAGTTCATCAGGTTTGAACCTTCTGACGCTTAGATTGACCTGGTATTTCTCGGAATCCGATATTATTTGGGGGTCTTCTAATGATTCTTCTATGTCCAAAGCGGCTGCTGCTCGTATGAGTTGACTCCATGGCCATAGATAGTGGTATGCTAGAGAGTGAGTGAAGTGTTTGTCGATCATGGAGAAGGGATCCACAAACTGGGTTTTATGGGGCCTCTCTTCGCAGCCAGCGAGGGTAAGGAGGGCGAATAGTACCGCGTATTTGTACATTCTCGCATGTGATATCTTGCGTTTGCTCTTGCGTGCTCTTGCGTGCTCTTGCGTGTATGCTCTCGTATGGTATTCAGTATATTGGCAGTCTCGCGCCGCTGCAGCGCTTATATAGCTTCACTAAGTATTCTAGAACGTACAACGATGCCGGTTCGTTTCATTGATAACTACAGCGGTAACCGGCAGGTGTTGTCAACACGGCCCACGGGAAAGTGAAAACGAAATGCATGGTTGAGTCACAGTGACTCACGGTGCTAAGTGGGTTACGTTTGATGGCACGTTGACCCCGCCGACGGGTTTTTTGTTTTGATTTTTATTTGTATGGTATTCACCATTTTTATTTTGAGTGAAAGGATTAAGAGAGATTGGTGATGTTTTTCCTTGAATGCATTTATTATTTAGAAAGTAATGAAGCATGTTGTGGCATTATGCACACTATTAAGCACTATTATATTTTAAAAAATTGCCTCCAATTTTGTTTATTCATGAACGATAGATCATCTAATATCTATGTACGTCAAATGCCCTAAAATTCTAGTAAGTAGAGTAACAATTTCATGTTAACGTTAATTGTAGGTAATGTAATTATTCTAAATATTATTATCTGAGTATGGAGATGTGAAATAGCTTTTTTTAATTTTCCTTACTTTTAGACCCTTAATATAACAAATAGGTACGTAATTTACGAAACTTGAGAAATTTTCAAAAAAGGCACCATCATGCTCCTTTATAATATCAATTCAAATACCAAATTGAATTTACAAGATACGAGTACCTACTTTATCTCATTATTAAGAACTGACATTACCTACAGTAGGTAGTTATATTATATTAACTTACAAAAAGTGTACCATGCTATCCAATTTGTATACATGAATTTGACTTTATAACTTTAGTAACTTACCTTGATGAAATGAAGTATCGATTAAGGGCTCAGTTTAGCTTTTACAAGGTACCTACTTACTTTCATCGATATATTTATATTATATTTATTTAATTGGACAACCAAAAATTGATATATATGTAGGTACTAGACGGGCCCTTTCATAGAAAAAAATTGGGCGTCCGACCTGTAGAGCGCGCTCCACACCTGTATAAGCCTGTTCTTGTCCGCGCCATAGCGATGTCCCGCTTTTCAGACTAAATAGCGTTAGTAAAATAAGTCCACATTCTTTGTTTGACAGGGCCCGTCTATGTTAATTGAGGTAGTTGCTTACTTTACTTGAAAAATAAAAAGCAACACAAAGATGGACCTCAGTGTTGCGACTCCTGCGTCGGGATTAGTTAACACATACAAGCGCTCCGCACGCGGGTGTGCGTGTACCGTTAGCAGCCGCGGCAGTTGTAGGTCATCGCAAGTCTTTCTCCCGCCTGGGTTCCGTGTATACAAGGCTTACATAATCGTAACAATAATAATTAATCGATGAAGCAACTCCAATTACGAAATTTATGTTATTTTTATGAACAATAACTAATCCATATCCATACCTACTAATAATGTAAATGCGAAAATGTGTCTGTCTGTCTGTCTGCTACGCTTTCACGGGCCATTTGTTCAACCGATTTCGATCAAATTTGGTATAGGGATAGGTCGTATCCCAGGAAAGGACATAGGCTACTTTTTATCCCGGAAAATTAAAGAGTTCTCGAGGGAATAAAAAATGCTCGACCCACGCGGATGAAGTCGCGAGCAAAATAACCGGTAAAGTGCGAGTCAGACTCGTGCACAAAGGCTTCTTGCCAAATTTCATAATTCTAGGTCAACGAAAGGTTTTGATTTATTGGCGTGTCAAAATATGCGGCATAAACGGCCGTATATTTTGATTGCGTTAACTTAGAAGCTTGATGTTTTGTACAGCTCCAAGGGACCGTAGACCTAAGTATTTGATATTATCTAATTTCAACTCGATACCTCCACTTGTTCCAGAGAAAAAGGTGGTTGACAGACAGATGGACAACGAAGTGATCCTATAAAGGTTCCTTTTTTCCTCTTGAGGTACGGAATCCTAAAAAGAAAGCAAAAGAAAAGTATTTAAAAGGGACAAAAAAAAGTTTGAATATAAAAGCTCCGGAAGCTTTACAATGTAAATTCATGAGAGTTTTTATCTTATTAAGTGGTGCAAGCAATAAAAAACTTAAAACAGCCCATCCATAGCTAATTCATTCATGACTTTTTGAGGTTTTTAGGGGCTTTAGCTAAGCTAAAAATCTTTTTAAGTATCTAAATATGAATGAATCCATCCATCTATTCGTTCACGTCTTAATTTATCCACTGCTGGGCGTAGGTAGGTCTTTTGGAGAGTGCGCCAAGAATCAATAAAATAAATATAGTATGTTCTCCAGATTTTTGGTTAATTTGTAAAAATCGGTTCATAATTTCAACTCAACGCCGTGCCGCGAGCTCACTACTAAATATGACTCTCCTCTCATGACAAGGAATTGTCCATAGTCCACCATAACCTGACACAGCCTCAGAAAGATCAGAAGCAGGATTATCTTTCTCTTTAAGGCACTAAAATAGGTGTAACACCGCCATCTAACTCTTAGCCGAGAATTTCTTGACAGGAAAACACAAACAAATCCTTTTTTGCTCCGACCCGAGACTTGAACAGACCCAGGAGTTTCATGATCTGCAGCTGATAAGTTTGTTATCAGGTACGGTGATAAGAATCATACTTCATATACTTACTAATATTATAAATGCGAAAGTGTGTTTGTTTGTTGGTTTGTTGGTTTGTCCTTCAATCACGTTGCAACGGAGCAACGGATCGACTTGATTTTTGGCATGGGTAATAGGTATAGTTGAATAGGCTACTTTTTACACCAGAAAATTAGGGAGTTCCCGAGGGAATCAGAACAACTTAAACCACGCGGACGAAGTCGCGGGCATCAACTAGTAAAAAATAATTTTCAAATCAAGTTAAACCTGTAAATGGTAAATGACCTGAGTTATGACTTTCCTTTGATATAATGTAAACAGTTCTCGGTAAAAAACTACCATTTTGAAAACAAAATGGAAACTGCAAACATCTGCAATGTGAACGTAAACATTTCACGTTTCCATACGGCTTAATGTCAACTTAAAAATTGTTTTGCTATCGTTACACTCCCGTTTTAACGCAACCCGCTCTTACTCAAGCATAACCACACATGACCTTGCAACCAAATATGAAACTTAACATAAAGTAGTAAAGTTTAAATTAGCCTGTAAATTATGTGACTTACTACCGAGTGCCTTCTAGAATAGTGTACTAATATTTCGAAACAAACCACTGCCATACTATGTATCAAAGAAATAATAACTCAATTTCTTTGCACGTAAAGTTGGTATTTGACTGCAGGTTATAAGTAGATAGGTCTAGAAATGTCCCTGGTATGCCCTGATGTAAACAAACTCAACAGGTACTAGGTATAATATAGAAAGGGGACCTCAAGGGGAAACCGGGAGAAATGGTAAAAGTTCTTGTTTTAAAACTTTAAGTCAAAATAGAAGTTTCTTAAATAACTATACTATCAATCAATGTAATCAATCAACAGAACTAACTCTACGTAATCAGATCAGAAATGAGGAGATCCGTAGAAGAACTAGAGTTACTGACATAGCTCGAAGAGTTGCAAAGCTCCAATTGCGTGGCGAAGTGTTATAGGATCCACCCAGACCTAGTGGACTCCAGAGTCCTATTCGATCCACTGGTGGATCCAAAAAGTGGATCCTAGTGGACAGTGCCGTGGCAATGGGCGTGCATATACTTCAAACAAGAAGTGTTGGGATCCCAAGTTGTTAGATTTATGTTTTGAAGTGAAAACTTCTTTATCCGCGTTGAGCACTTTTTGGTAGGGGGTAAAATTGTGGATTCGCGGCGTCATCGACATGCATGTCGCCGACATGCTCGCGTTGTTACGAAGACAAAAGGTCATAAATATAAATATACTACATTCGAAATTAAACTTTAATACATTAGTGTTAATTTTATACTTAAATTTTATTTATTTAAAAAAAAAAATAAGTATTCGTTTTCACTTTTCACTTCTACCGGCAGTCCCTATGACTTTTTTTTATGCAGATAAAGTTGCTTGCATCTCTATACTACTACTGTACTATATCATTATAACTAGCTGATGCCCGCGACTTTGTCCGCGTGGATAGAGGTTTTTTGGTTTCAGCGGGAATTCCTTAATTTTTCGGGATGAAAAAGTAAAATGTGCTAATCCAGAATATAATTATAAAATCTATCTTTGTGACAAATTTCACGCAGATCCAGTCAGCCGTTCTGGCGTGATTGAGTAACAAACATCTATCCATCCATCCAAATTTTTGCATTTATAATATTAGTATAGATATAGATATTAGATACCTATATCAATGAAAATATAACACGCAATCTTACACGCAATTAATTTTTTCTTTTTGTAGCAACAATACGAATATAAAGTAAATAGACGCACATATTTGAATTAACACAGCTGTCAGATGTTTCAAGTTATTATTGTTGAACATTAGTCACACATATGTTATTATTTCTTGAAACTGTTTTCTAGAAAATTCTCGAGTTATTTTAAAAATAATATTTTTTGAAGAAAACTTCTATAGCATTTAAAAACGAGTACCTATCGACTTGAGAATTCAGAACTTTATTCTACAAAGACAAAGTATGTTTATTCAAAAGTAGCTGATGCCCGCGACTTCGTCCGCGTGGTTTAAGTTTTTTGATTCCCGCGGGAACTTCTTAATTTTCCGGGATAAAAAGTAGTCTATGTCACTCTCCAGGTCCTCAACTATTCCCATGCCAAAAATCACGTCGATCCATTGCTCCGTTGCACTTGCGGCGTGATTGAAGGACAAACCAACAAACCAATAAACCAACAAACCAATAAACCAACAAACCAACAAACAAGCACACTTTCGCATTTATATGGAAAATCAAGGAGTTCCCGCGGAAATCAAAAAACCTTAATCCACGCGGACGAAGTCGCGGGCATCATCTAGTAAAGAATATTTCATTCATTCATTCATTCTATCACAGCTTCAATTTTAGGAAACCTTTTTTTTTTTTTAATTATAAACTAGCGCTTGGCTGCAATCAGACTTGCTGGCAGTAGTGACGCAGCCTCAGGTGGAACGCGCTTGCCTGGAAGATGCCTATTCACTCTTTATTTGAAGATACCAACGTTTCCTTGTCCACTATGTTTCTGTTTTTCTACATACTGTATAACTTTTTGGCACAAAAAAAGAATTAAAAAAAAAATGTGGGCGTATTTTACTAACGCCATCTAGCCTGAAAAGCGGGACAGCGCTATGGCGGGGACAAGGACAGGCTTATACAGGTGTGGAGAGTGCTCCACAGGTCGGACGCCCAATATTTTTCTATGAAAGGGCCCATCTAATACCTACATATATAACGATGGAAGATACCAATATTATAAGCTGTGGAAAAAAACTACTTCGGAAGGTTGTTCCAAATCCTAGCGATTCGAATTAGAAATTAATTAAACACTCGAACAAGACGTCCTTCAAGGTACAAAAGATCAAGCTACGTATTTGAATTTCCAAGTAAACCAAGAATCTCGTCGGCCCTCGACGCTACCCTTTGAGGGCCGCTTGTTACTGTTGAGTAGACTTCCCTGGAAGCCTTCAGAACATTCCAACGGGAAACTTGGAGATTGTTCACAGTATTTCAAGTACCTACCCACGAAATCGATTGGTAAAATAGTTGAACTTTCAGGTGTTTCACTTGCCTAGTACATGAATGGCTCTTTTTGAAGTGAAAACTTCTTTAGCCGCGTTGAGCACTTTTTGGTAGGGGGTAAACTTGTGGATTCGCGTCACCGACACCTCGCTTCGACATGCTCGCGAACACCGACATGCTCGCGTTGGTCAAAGGTCTTAAGTATAAATATACTACATTCGTAATTAAACTTTAATCCCTTAGTCTTAAAGTTTATATTTTAATTTTTTTACGTTCCGAACCGGCGCGGTGGTAGAAGTCTTGACTTATCATAAGTAGCACAAGTTGTAAGTTGTCCTACGTGAAATAAATAATCATTTTCTCATTTCAGATGGTAGCGGGACAACCCATAGGGGACTGGGGCATGGCAAGACCCTCCCCAATCGATTTCTATACGGTATCGCACCGGATTGCTAAATCGCTTGACGGTACGTCTTTGCCGGTTGGGTGGCCACCAGCCACGGCCGAAGCCTCCCACCAGGCCAGACCAAGAAAATTCAGAAATTATAAATTACCGAATTGGCCCTTTCGAGGTACGAACCAGGGTCCTCCCGCTTATAAAGACCAAAGCGCTCACCACTTTATTAAGTAATTAGCGTTTATATGTATGTATGACTGTGTGTTGGACATAGGCCTCTTGTAGGGACTTCTTTCCGCGGGAACTCCATAATTTTTCGGGATAAAAAGTCACTCTCCAGATCCTCAAATATTCCTATGCAAAAAATCACGTCGATCGGTTGTTCTGTTGCAATGTGATTGAAGGACAAACCAACAAACAAACACACTTTCACATTTATAATATTAGAATGATTTACCGTAGGTATAGTATACCTATTATACATTTTACCCACTCTCCCCTCAGTGGGACATGCAGGCAATTATAGTGGGGGTCTAAATTGAATGATTGCACCTTTTTTATTTAAGGAGTGACATGAATAAACTTTCTGGAAACAAAGACAAGTTTACAAGGTACTTAATAATAACAACGTCCTCCCGACCGAATTTCGGCCATTGCATCGGCCGAAATCAAAGCGGCCGAACTCCACATGCCACCGTCGTGTGCGGGAGATATTACCTAGAGTGCCCATGCGCAAACACAGGAGCACTCTCTATTCCCTTACTCTCAAAGACCGGTGTGACTGAAAATCCGATACGACCGGAGAGAGATCAGGCGTAGGACCGACGGCTTTACGTGGTCTCCGAGGCACGGGAAACTTCCAAAAGTAAGATGTGCATGGCCGGAATTTGAACTCTAGACCCACGAATCTCTGTAAAACTAATACCACTCCGTTGTCTCCTGCAATCTCTAACATTATGTACAATCTCTCTCTCTTTTATCAACCCATTGCCGGCTCACTACTGAACACGAGTCTCCTCTCGGAATGAGAAGGGCTCGGCCGTAGTCCACCGCACAGGCCAAGGGCGGATTGACAGACGTCACACACCTTCGAGAACATTATGAAGAACTCTCGGGCGTGCATGTTTTCTCACGATGTAGGTATTCCTTCAACGATTCGTTCGAGCTTCGAAAAGTTGGAGGTACGTATCCATCGACCATGTAACCTATACATGGTCGATGTACGTATCCATGGATTGAAACCACGACCCACGACTTAACTACAAGACTACATTGTACTAAGTAAAATTATAATTTACAAGCTATTTCCGTTACGCTGGTAGTGGTACAGCCTGCAGTTGTGTTTTGTGAGTAATCTCTATAATAATATTATAATCTGCAGGGAAAGCGAATTCCTTTTATCATTGTGAAAGCAGTCTCACTTCTACATAATGAATACAAGGAAAATGTTGCGGTTAGACGTAGGCTTTGGCACGACGGTGAATATGCACACAAATATATTTTTTTTGTGTTTATGGTTTGTGAGTTACGTTCTCTCAAAACAGCAAAAAGCTGTCAAAAACTCAAAAATACTTTAACAGCAAAATTATAGTTCCACAAACTTATCTGGCCCGATGGCCAAAATTGGAACTAATTTGTATGCCCGTAAGTTTTTGTTTTTATTGAAGTGAAAACTTCTTTAGCCGCGTTGAGCATTTTTTGGTAGGGCGTAAACTTGTGGATTCGCGTTACCGACACCGACACCTCGCTGCCCCATGCTCGCGTTGTTACGAAGACAAAAGGTCTTAAATATAAATAAACTACATTCGTAATTAAACATTAATGCCTTAGTTTTAAGGTTTATATTTTTATTTTCTTTTTCCATTTTTTTAAATTTTAAATACTCGTTTTCACTTCTATCGGCATGACCCTATGACTGCCATTTTTTTTAATTTTCCATAAACACTAGCGACGCTGTCATCGGTCAGCTAAGATTGTGGGACTGTACCTACTTGCGAAAAAACTATGACGGAAAAGGACGGAAATAAAAAAACTCTTTAAAAAAAAGGTTAAATAAACCAGAAGGTTGTCTGGAAGAGATTGATTTAGCAATAAGTTTGCCTTTGCACCCTTCTGTAGTATCTTTTTACATTTTTGTTTCTGTTATAAGTGTGTGCATTAAAGAGTTTTATATCTATCTATATCATACTAATTTTATAAATGCGCAAGTGTGTTTGTTTATTGGTTTATTGGTTTGTTGGTTTGTCCTTCAATCACGCCGCAACGGAGCAACGGATTGACGTGGTTTTTGGCATGGGTATAGTAAAAACACAGGAGCCTGTTACAGGAGGAGAGTGATATAGGCAACTTTTTATCCCGGAAAATTAAGGAGTTCCCGAGGGAATCAAAAAACTTAAACAACGCAGACGAAGTCGCGGGTATCAGGTAGTATTGAATAAATCTACATTAAAATATGTATGCCTCTTTCATCGAGAGTTACATAATACATTCCGTTTGCCGTGGAGCTACGAGCGTGGATCGAAGTTTTTGGTTTCCGCGGAAATTCTTTAATTTTCCGGGATAAAAAATACCATATGCGGTATTCCAGACTATAATCTACCTCTGTGCCAGATCCGTTGACCCGTTCTGGCGTGATTGGGTAACATAGTATAGTTAGAAGGTATAGATTAGTAGCATAAAGACGTAACAAACATCCAAACTTACTTAGAAATAATCAATCCATTACATTTCTAATATTACTAGTAGGCCAGGATTTATTATAAGCAAATGAAAAACGAATATGGTCAAGCGAGTAGTAGTGATATATTGTACATAGAGAATGCGGTTAGTTATCCAGGGCACGCGCCGCGCATTCGTTTCGCCGGCTCGCGTACCAGTTCTGATTTGTTCATAAGATTCTTTAGTATAAATGGTTTTTTATATGAGTTACTAGATGATTCCCGCGACTTCGTCCGCGTGGATTAAGTTTTTATATCCCCGCGGGATTTCTTTAATTTTCCGGGATAAAGTAGCCTATGTCCATCCCCGGGATATAACCTACCTCTATATCAAATTTCAGACAGACAGACAGACAGACACACTTTCGCATTTATAATAATATTAGTATGGATATGGATAAACTAGCTGATGCCCGCGACTTCGAACACGTACAATTTCTGATTTCCTATGAGATTATGAAAGTTTTCCCGCTGCAAAAGGCTATCTGTAGAAGCTATACCTAGAATGTATTCGAACCTGCAGACCTATCTGAAGAATGTTATCATAATAATTAGCATTGTGAAATTTATTGTTAAAGTTTATTTATTGTTTGTAACCTCGTTGTGAGATTTAGATAATTGTTTATGGATTAAAAGTCTAGTCTTGGCCGTACTTAAGTAGGTACGTGTTTGTACTTTGTATTTGCGGTAGTCATTTTGTCAGTCATCGCGGGAATCCGCGCTGGATGTTTATCTAGTTTGGACGTTAGAAAATCTCCACTTTGAACGCCCCCCATCTCGTAAATTGTAGGGGAAAAATTAAAAAAAAAATATTTTAGGACTCTATTCCTAATTATCTTTAAAATGATATACAGCAACCCTATGTAACGCCATAAAAAATATTTTACTTCGCATTCGCTTCTACGAGAGCCCCCCTGAAATAAAGATTTTTATAACTTTTTAAGCCATATTCGGCTGGAAGCCATTGGTTTACATATTATATTTAAATTTGAAGTAATTACGTTCAGTAATTCAGAAGATATAAGGCTCTGACAGACGGACGGACGGTAGACTCAGAGACCTTCGCTTCACTCGGTCAATTAACTTCAGTACCTCATTTGGATAACATTTGCTTTTGATATCAGTTTTAGTACTGTAGATAGTGACAGCAGAGTCGGTGACCTACTAAGGCTCAGCGGTTCTGCCGTTTTAAAAATGATAGCGAAACGCCTCTCGCTATCATTCCTACTGGTAGGAAAACGAAGAAAATGTAAATTTACCGCTAACATTAAGGTACATGGATAGCCAACATAATACTTATAAAGTACGTGCAAACTTGAGGGCTAAGCACTAGCGGTTTCCATTAAAACTGATGCGGCTCCCCGGAACCACCTGCCAGGCTGGCGAGGCGCCAACAGTGGGTATAGCATTATAATCTCTTTGCATTATTTTTACCAATTTTCATATTACCTAGTACCTACTACATTGTTAGCGGGAAATTTGGGTCAAGCTAAATCTTGAATATTATAAATGCGAAAGTTTGTATGGTGTTTGTTAGTCAATCACGCCAGAACGGCTATACAGATCAGGATGAAATTTGGTACAGAGAAAGAGAATACACACATATACTGGAATAACATACAGGCTACTTTTTATCTCGGAAAATTAAAGAGTTCCCGCGGAAGAAACCTCAATCCATTCGGACGAAGTCGGAGCCATCAGCTAGTTACAAAATAAAAAACATTATTTAGTCAATAGTAAGTAGTAAAAATTAAAAAAAATTCAAAATTCAAATGTTTTTTATTTCAATAAACTTTTAAAAGTGCTTTTGAATCGTCAAGTGAATCTACCACTGGTCCGGAATGCCATTCATACCGAGAAGAACCAACAAGAAACACGGTGGTTGCTCTTTTGGAAAAAATTAAAAAAAAAAAATGTTAAGAAGAGTTCTATACCGCATGCAACTAACAAAACACCCGTCTTACAAAGGAACTACAAACAAAGAGTGCAAGTTAACATTTTACAAATTCAGTAGTTGATATGTTGAAATCGTTTTCAGTTTTCGCGTTGCGTCTCGCTGGGCATTTCCGCGTTCCTCTTTGTCTTAACGTCGGCGTTTCGTTTCCTCCCTGTTTCCTTTCTGTTTCCTCCTGTTTCTCTACCATATTTGACGTTTTCCTGAAAATTGGAAAATGAGACAGTGACTTTCAACGTATAGCAATGCATTGACTGCTTTTTGTACAGTAACTGAAGTTTTGAGAAACTCAAACTCAAAGTATATTTATTCAAAATTGGTTCGTTTACAAAGTATAAGACGTGATGTTGATAATTAACCACGGTATCTTAAAACTAAAGCTACGAGGGTTCCAAACGCGCCTTGGTCTGAGAAGAACCAGGGCTGACTTGTAGTGAATTAAAAAAAAACAAAAAACACCATAACAACCTTAGCCGGGTTTTATTTTGTATCACCATCTCACAAATTATATCATAAATTAATTAGATTTATAATTATTATACCAGTTGCATTACATAATTAGCCGCTGGAACAATAGAATAATAAATGATTTCTAACTGATTTTATTAAATAGAGGGTCTTCCAAAAACCTAAAATTGACATCCTCGGTTAGTTTTAAGTTTGATAACCTTTTTAAAATACAGATTAAAGAAGTGTGTTGAAAAGTGCGTTGAAATTTTATGACGTCACAAATGTGAATTTCATACAACTTCCATACTAGAAACTGTGCGTTTTTAAACTTGATAAAGAGTTGTTGATTTAATTGAGTTGCCATCATCCCTATTAATTATACCCCATGCTTTTTTATTATTTAAATAAAGTAAAAGTAAGTAAAATATACTTTAATGTACACAAAGAAATAAAAAGACAAAAAAACAAACATAAATGGATACGGCACAACAGGCGGCCTTATCGCTTAAATAGCGATCTCTTCCAGGCAACCTTAGGGCAGAGGAAACTTAAAAGAAAGCGGGAGGGGTGTACTGAGACATAATAAGTAAATTTTATATACATAAAAACACAGGTAAGTACAATGTAAAAATATATAGAATAAATACACAGTATAAAAGTAATAGGTAATAGACGACAGATGAATAAATAGATTATAATGATAGATAATGTTGTTTCAATTTAGTTTTAAATAATCCTTTACACTGTAATGAGACTGAGTACAGTCCCACTAAGTTATCTAGCCCGGTGGCTAGGTTGGAACTAGTTTTTATGACTATTTTATGACTATTTAGGTTTCGTTTTTACTTTATTTTTAATATTTATTAGCAAGGCGACATGAGGCTGTCTGTCTTTCTGTCTGATCTTTCTCCGGGCTTGTCGGATTTCCCGTCCCAAACCGTCGTCGGGTTGTGAGATTGTTATTCAACCACGCCAGAACGGCTGAACGAATCTGGATGAAAAGCAGGGAGATAGATTATAGTCAAGTTTTTTTAAAAATATTAAGTATAGGTTTACGCTTGACAACAATCACACCTGATGGGAAGTGATGATGCAGCCTAAGATGGGACGCGCTTGCCTAGAAGATGGCTATTCACTCTTGATTTAAAGATACCCGTATTGGTGGATATAAATAACACATAGGCTACTTTTTATCCCGGAAAATCAAAGAGTTCCCGCGGGAACCAAAAAATCTCAAACCACGCGGACGAAGTCGCGGGCATCAGCTAGGAATATTAAAGTAGCGGCAAAGGCAAACGGCGAAAAGACACTAAATTAAACTCCAAGGTGATATATTTTCAAGAAAAATAATACAATTATGCCCTACAAACAAAAAATGCCGCGGCTTTCGAAAGATATTTTTATTTTTTATGAAGCAAAAGTGTGCTAGTACCTAGTTAGGGCAGAGCCTGAGTGCTCGCGCAAGATGTTTTTACGTCCGCCTTATTCCTGTGGGATGAGGGGTCATTGACGGACAGTGGCGACCCCTTGCTCTCATCAACGGCGTAATGGTTACCGGGAGCGAAGAAAACATTGGATACGCCTTTTTGGAAGTACTACTCTGTCAAGAAAGTACCGGGAAAAGGTCTATAATATACAAAATGTTAATTATTATTCCAAATTTATTGTATCTCCTTCAAAGTAGGCCCCTTCGGAAATAATACACTTACGCCAACGAATAATCCAATTTTCAAAGCATTTTTTAAAGGCATTTTTCGGAATCGACTTCAGTTCTTGCCGCGAATTCTCTTTTACATGTCTTCTATCGATCGAAAACGGGTGCCACGAAGTGGTAATTTGAGTTTTGGAAAGAGAAAAAAGTCGGAGCCATATCCGGTGAATACGGTAGTTGTTCGATGGTATTTGTTGAGTTTTTGGTCAAAAATTCATTCACAATGATGGCCTTGTGCCTTATAATTGAAGACGTTGATGGCCGACCAGAGCGAGGCAAATCTTCCACCACATCGCGACCACTTTTGAATGCATGGTACCACTCGTATGCACGTGTTTTTGATAAAGTCGATTCCCCGTAAGCTTTCTGCAACATTTTCAGCGACTCTGGACACGAAATTCCATTTGCGATGCAAAATTAGAGACAAACTCTTTGTTCGATATTTTCATTCATTGTGAAAATCGCAAAACACTATTGAGATGAACTGACAAAATGGCGCACTGTAAACAAAGTAAATAACAATTGACGCTCAAACTTCGCGGCAATATAGACGACAGTAGTTGTGTCAACTTAGCGACAAAAAATAATTTTTGAATTGAATTTGGAATTAGAAACAAATGATGAATTCCTGGTACTTTTTTGACAGAATGTAAAATGTCTTTACACACGCTTGACTTGGGGAGTAAGCTGGTGAATGCGTGACGAGAGCGTTACGTAAAGTGTGATCGGGGCGAAGTTAGTGAAGATACATACATATATATAGATGGAGCTAAAGAAGTTTTACTTCAGTCGTGTGGTCTAAAGCACACTGGTTTTCAACACAGATGATCGAAAAATGCAATTACGGAGGCAGTAAACAGGGTTTGTAAGTTAAATTTACTGCCTTCGTGCTCTTTTTTTCGCAGAATTTACTGCCCTCGTGCTATTTTATGCAGTCCACTTTATTTCTCAATAAAAAGTTTTCTTGCAAGAAGGTTCTTATTGATATTGATTTCGTATGTAGAAAACTTTAAAAAATATAACATTTAGATGTGTCAAAGATGTGTTAAAAGTAAAGGCTGAATAGTCGAGGCTCGAAGTTTTTCCGACTACAAAACTGTAGTTAGTGATATAATTAAATAATCAAATATCAAATAAATATTGTAAATGCGAAAGTTTGGATGGATGTATGGATGTATGGATGGATGTTTGTTACTCAATCACGCCCCAACGGCTGAAAGGATCTGGATGAAATTTGGCACAGAGATAGATTATAGTCTGGAATAACACATAGGCTACTTTTTATCCCGGAAAATTAAGGAGTTCCCGCGGGAAACGAAAAACCTCGATCCACGCGGACGAAGTCGCGGGCATCAGCTAGTAATATAATAATATGAATATGACGATTGTATCACAGTATCTCTAGGCGCTTTTTACTGTACAGTGTACCAGAGAGGTTGACCTTCCGTGCGCAGTGGTGGCTTATAATGGGAGGTCCCGGGTTCGATCCCCGGCACGGTCAAATTTAAATCATAATTTTCCTGGTCTGGTGAGAGGCTTCGGCCGTGGCTAGTTACCACCCTACCGGCATATACGCACCGCCAAGCAATAAAACTATCCGGTACCATGCCGTGTAGGAACCGATTAGGGGTATGGGATTATTATAACAGCTGTACCCGGTTATCCCGCTACCATCTTAGACTGCATCATCATTTACCACCAGATAGCATAGCAGTCAAGGGCTTACTTGTAGTGGAATATAAAATTGTTTCATTTCAATGCCACCTTCGCAATTTATATTCCTGGTTGTGTTGAGGATAGCTCCATAACATTGTCAGGAGGGGAGACGCGGCCTTTGCGAGGCATTTGCGGCTAAAATTGGAACTGCTGTGTTGGCCTTGAGGACTGCGGTACCGCCTGAGTGTATTCTGACCTTTTAAGGTCAAATTCTGTTTTATTTATCCTTCACTAGATGATGCCCGCGACTTGACCGCGTGGATTGAGGTATTTTTTTGGTTCCCGCGGGAACGGGAATTTTCCGGGGTAAAAAGTTTACCCTTTGAACTCATCCTGGATGTAACCTACACCTACTTATAGCAAATTTCATCAAAATCGGTTGAAAAGATCGGCCGATAAGCGTAGCAGACAGACAGACAGACACACTTTCGCATTAATGGATGTTTCGGAGAGAACACCAATTAATTAGTTTTAATAAGAACTAGCTGATGCCTGCCTGCCTATATAAAGACCTCCAGCGCAGTGTTGAGCGCTGGGGTTTAACAATGGGATGTCCCGGGTTCGATAATCGGCACGGTCAATTTGAAATTATAATTTCTGAATTTTCTCTGGTCTGGTGGGAACCTTCGGCTATGGAAAGTTACCACCCTACCAGCAAAGACGTGCTGCGGGCTGCCATACGTTTTAGCGTTCCCGTACGCGTATGCAGGTATAGGGCCGTATAGGGTTTATTTACCTGCCATACTACTGACATGTTAGCCCGCTGCCATCTTAGACTGCATCATTATTTACCACTAGGTGAGATCACAGTAAAAAACAACTTGTAGTGGATAAAAAACGATTCTAAGTTTATATCTAGAACTGTTTTCTTTTTGCCTGGATGAGCAATTGCCATTTGGCCTGAAACCGTATGGCATCGAATCGCTATTTATTCTGGCTGTCATAGACTAGTAGGTAGAATATATTCCGTGCTCGGACATCGAACTGGCGACCCTCCAGCTTGACGACAATTTACGAGTTAGCTCTTTGTACTGAGCCGATGTTATGTTATGCTATTGGATTTTGTTTAATAGAAATGGTGTTTGTGCTTTTAAATGTATGCTCCTGCAAAAAGCCTAATAAACTGTTGAAGATTATGTACTTAAATGATAAAACCGGCCAAGTGCGAGTCGGACTCGCGCACCGAGGGTTCCGTACAGGTTTGTACGGAACCCTCGGTGCGCGAGTTATAAATTATTAAGTTAAGTTTTAAATTATTAAAAAAAAACTACTTACTAGATCTCGTTCAAACCAATTTTCGGTGGAAGTTTGCATGGTAATGCACATCATATATTTATTTTAGTTTTATCATTCTCTTATTTTAGAAGTTACAGGGGGGGGGACACACATTTTACCACTTTAGAAGTGTCTCTCGCGCAAACTATTCAGTTTAGAAAAAAATTATATTAGAAACCTCAATATCATTTTTGAAGACCTATCCATAGATACACCACACGTATGGGTTTGATGAAAAAAAATTTTTTGAGTTTCATTTCTAAGTATGGGGACCCCCAAAATTTATAATTTTTTTTCTATTTTTGTGTGAAAATCTTAGTGCGGTTCACAGAATACATCTACTTACCAAGTTTCAACAGTATAGTTCTTATAGTTTCGGAAAAAAGTGGCTGTGACATACGGACGGACAGACAGACAGACAGACATGACGAATCTATAAGGGTTCCGTTTTTGCCAAATTTGGCTACGGAACCCTAAAAAGGGCATGGATTTGACTCGCTATAGCAATGCTTAGGACTGCAGTTACGTATCTACCACCACTACAGCCCATTAACGTCCCACTGCTGGGCACAGGCCTCCACTCTCATAGGAGAGGGAATTAGAGCTTAGACCCACCACGCTGCGCCAATGCGGGTTGGCGGGCTTACGTACGTATCTACACATTGATTTAACTGTAAATGGTTTTTTTCAAAAGAGCAAAAAGAGCAACTATTTTCGCTTCGGAAAGCTGATTCTACTGAGAAGAACCGGCAAGAAACTCAGCGGTGCTAAAATGATCATTTTGTTTTTTTTAGCAAATGTGTTTATTTATAAAAATTGCTATAATATTTTTCTAGGCGCAGTTGTTGATATCAAGATGTAGAAATACCTACTGTGCTGCAATGTAACTTTTATGGATAAAATGAAACAGACTTTATTTTTCATTGCTCTGGTTTGGGTTCTGATCCATGGTGACCTAGGACGTTCAGGTACTCACAAGTTGCGTACTAAAATATTATCTAAGCAAGCAATAATTCTAGTTTTTTAGTAAAATTAAATATTAGATAAGTTAGTTAATTTACGTATGCTAATTAATCCCCCTCTAGACGGCCATGAAAACATCGCTTTCCGACATTCTTTTAAAGGAAATTCTGAGATATGACTGGGTTTGAGTTAGTTTAGCGATGTTTTCAATACTCTTTTTACTCGCTTTAAAACTTGGCGTAAAATAACTCGCCGTTTCACTTTTACCAAAAAAATATACTATTCCACTCACGAGTAAAATATTCAAATCGCTCGTTCCGACTTGTATGAGGGAAAAAAGTGAATAAAATCGCTGTAACTTTAGTACGAGTTATCACAACTCAAAATAGAAAGATCTTGCGTATCGAAAGTGGAAACACTACTGCTGTCAACCCTGAGAAACCAACTCACTAAGGAAGCCTCAGCTTGTCGCTTGGGGTGCTGGCGTCAGATGTATGAACGAACTCGAGTCTAGCTCAAACAAGAGACTTTATTGCGTTCTAATTGCACAGCTGCTTACTGCAATGTTGCAATGTCGCCTGCCTGGTCTTTTAAGGGATGGATACACTTTGGAGAGTGTGCTCAAGTACTTCACAAACATATTGTATCCCCTGCGTCGTTTTACCACAGAACAGCGAGAAACATCCAATCAACTCGCATATTGTATCCCTTAAAGCACCATTGTACCACAGAAAAGCTAGAAAAGTCCTATCAACTCACCAAAAGCGATGCTATCCAAAATTTCTGATAAAATTGATGCGAACCGCTAAGATATAAATGCTCTTACGGACTCCGTGTTTTCTAGGCCACGTGTAACTTAAGAATCTGCAGGGCGCCCCAACCTAAACTTCATCAGCGCAAGAATATCCTGAAATAAATAGATCTCTGTGTCTATCAACGTTGTCGATATGCGCCAACTCGTGCTAGCTCTTTTGCAAACTCAACAGGCTACCACCGCAGAGCGTTGAGCAAGTTTTATATTCACTCCGCAAAAATATCCTTAATTTGGAAACCTCTTTGACAAAAAGTGCCCTCCGGCCCGTGGTAATTTGAACGATTTGGTAATTTGACACGCTGTGAGGTGTGAAGGATGGAAGACATAGATGGAAGCGTTTTTAAACGAACTATATTTAAAACTAGATGATGCCCGCGACTTCGTCCGCGTGGTATAAGGTTTTTTGATTCCCGCGGGAACTCCTTAATTTTCCGGGATAAAAAGTCCTATCCTATGTCCTTCCCCGGGATATAACCTACCTCTATACCAAATTTCAGCAAAATCGGTTGAAAAGATGGGCCGGGAAAGCGTAGCAGACAGATAGACAGACAGACAGACACACTTTCGCATTTATAATATTAGTATGGATTATGGATATAGATATTAGTAATTAGTGCATTAGTATGGATTTACTAGTGGTTCGCTCCGTAATGCAACCTCCAGGGTCGACTAAGAATAATATGGCGGTCGAATTTAGGGTCGGCTAGGCAAGAGAGGAGAGATGAGGACGCAAAATGCGCCGCCATTGGGCTATTAAAAAAATGCACTCGCTTCGCTCGCACTTTTTCTTTCACTGCTTAAAGTTAAACTTCGTACTAACAGGAAGGTTTAAAACATATAATTTTCGCCTCTTCCTATGTTTTACGCCAACTACGCAGAGGACTTGATCGATAATTGTGACCATCGTCGGGTTGATATTATTTTCTTACAATTTTTTTCACGTTTCGACTGAATTTATATCAATTACCGGTTTTTCTCAAAATAATTTATAACAGCAACTTCGATGTAGTAGATACTAGATACGGTAATAAAAGCAGTAAGCAAGGGATTCGAATAAACTTTTTTAAGCGATTCAAGGGAACGGGGATGAAACACCGCCTATTTCCTAACTATGACCCGACCTGGAAACCGAACCCAGGTCCTCTACATCCGCAGTGGAACATGCTAACCACTCGATAACCGAAGCAGTTAAAATACCAAAGAAAACGAGTCGTAATGATAACTTACTTCTTTTTTAAGTCAGTGTAAAGTTAAAGTTTCTTTTTTATCAACTACAAGTTAGCCTTTGACTGCGATCTCACCTGATGGTAAGTGATGATGCAGTCTAAGATGGTAGCCAGCTAACCTGTTAGGGGTATGTCAGTTATATTAAACCCATACCCCTAATCGGTATCTAGTTCTACACGGCATCGTACCGCTAAGTAGTTTGGCGGCACGTCTTAGCCGGTAGGGTGGTAACTAGCCACGGCCGAAGCCTCACACCAGGCCAGACCAGAGAAAATTCAGAAATTGTATATTCCCAAATTGTCTCTGCCGGGATCGAACCCGGGACCTCCCACGTTAAGACAACAGCGCTTAAAACACTGCTGGCGCCGTGGAGGTCGTCTCAGTATATACCTATTTAGTTGAAATTCACACTATTTCTTGCCATAAAGAAGTAATATACGTGGCCGTATATTACTCTCTGCTTCGTAGGTAACTTATAAAATATAGGTAGGTACTTTACCTCAATTTACGTGGCAAAAGGTACGGCATTTTAACCGAAACCGTTTTTTCTGGGCGGTAATAACTCAAAGTTTATCTTAAACGAATGTAGTGATTTATAACCTAGTTTCCTATCTGCAGCCGTTATTCTAAGGTCTAGCATGATTCTTTGCATTAAGACGACCCGTTATGGGAGAATCAAGATAAAATTTAAAATATGAGCATCTTAAATTTGAATTACTGTGCAAAATGAGTCGAAAGGTGCTTATTATGCACATTTCGGGAGCAGTCATGCTGGAACTCCAAAAATCCTTTCGCAAAAGCTTCGTTAAGATACAGTACTAAGTTATTAGTCTCAATACGAATTCTACGAATAGATAGAAGATTCTAAGTTGTCGTAGTTATTTAAAATTTACAGCAGAATAAAAATAAAATCAGCACTGCACTGAGAGACCTTATGATTTCCTTTTTCCAAAAGAGATTTCTTCAAATAGCAGTAGTTTTTCCGAGTTTTCCTTAACAGGATTACCTACCGAATAGGAAAACTGTAAAATTCCCTTTCCAGATTCTCCTTTTTGAATCAAGACGCTTCTGGAAGCTCATTCGCATTCATAATATAAATAAATTATAGTAGGTACCTATGGATAATATTATTATAATACGCAAATATTTTCTAAGAATAATTTGATAGACTGCAACCTTTAGAATTCAAGACCCTAGACCCAAATCACATTCCTGTCCCGATTTCAACCACGAAATTGTATTCAAAATATTATCCTACGCATTAGTTTAGCATAATAAAGCAATTTGCTCAGTACTTGTTTGTGCCCAGAACCCCTACGTTTTGCGTCCATTTCACGTCGGATCCCTAATCCGTGCTAATGTTCGATTTGCATACAGATTAGTAAAGGACCTGCAATAATATTGGAGATACATAAATGGAATGTTATCTGATTGTTTATGGGTATAATTGTAAATGTACGTTCCTATTCCGGAGTGTAAATGGAAATAGGATTAAATGTAACTTTAGCGGCAAATGTCCTTTTTTTGTAGAATTCATAGCAATCCATATTTCATACCAATAGTATAAATTCAAAAGTCTTTTAGATACCTTTTTACGACCCATTATTATTACAGATTTTGACGAAATTTTATCCAGGATTAGCTCGCATCCCGGACGGACATAGGCTACTGTTTATCCAAAGAGTTTCTACAGGATTTTTGTCTCAGCTATAAAATCCAAAAATTAAGAATAATAATGATAAATTAATATGACCAAAATAATAGTAGATTGTTCATCAAGGGACTAAAATGAGCCATTTCATACGAGATGTTTAGCTATAGTGTCGAGTAGAATGGCTTTTAGTCCCGTGGTAAACACTCTACTTTTCACTTCGGTTGCGAGAAAATATAATAAATAACGATTTTTAATTTATTTTATCTACACTAATGTTATAACATTCTACTTATGTTTCCAATACTTGACTTATAATTACTACTGTTATAGCGCAGATAACAAAACACTCAATTTAAGCAATTTCACATGATGGTATAATATCCACATCGATATCGTAAAATCTCATTATAACATCAATAAAACGCGACCAATTAACCTGGCGAGCCTTATGTCAAAATCCTCATACAAGTTGTATACAATTTTGATATTAGGCTGGCTTTTGAAAACAGTTGGGTTATACGTGAAAACTTCGTCGAAACTACTAAACTTACATACACAAAACTCTTTGGTAAGATCTTGTGCCAATTAAATAAAAAACGAACAGCGCGCGCTCGCTCCTGATTGGCCCTGCGCGCGCAGCTGCGCTCTCACTGGTTAGATTTTAATGGCGGCAAGTTCACTGTGACAATACACGTACGCGATAAACTATTGTCAGCTTTTACTCTTGTTGTTTGATAAATTGCATTAGTGAAGATAAAGTAGTGTATGCATTCATTATATGACAGTTGCATAAACTACTATTTTGCCATTCTATTGTTACATTTTAATAGTAGGAGTAAGATCTTTTCACTTATTGATATTAACAAATAGATAATCACATTCACTTTACCCTATGCCTTCACCTTGTATTACGTATTGTGCATCGAAATCCGAAATGGATTAAATAAACATCCCTTTAAATAAATGTATTAATTACAATAAAAATATTAGAGATTTCGCGGCAATCCGCAATACCAACTTTATTTTTTGTTAACAAGAAGGAATTTAAAAAAAAATACATTAAGAACCATAGACATTGAGCTGTACGCACGTACGTGTAGGTGACGATGGGTAACATTAGCACATTGACGCATACTTACATTCAACAAAGGATTGCGTGCAAATTATTTCAAAAATGGAACATAAAAAAGTCCTAGATGTACGGTACTGCTTAAGACATTAGAGTGATAGAATTTTGTGTTATAAAAATTCTGCTAGTTTCATTTGTTACGCCCCTAACATTCAACAAAGGATTGCGTGCAAATTATTTCAAAAATGGAACATAAAAAAGTCCTAGATGTACGGTACTGCTTAAGACATTAGAGTGATAGAATTTTGTGTTATAAAAATTCTGCTAGTTTCATTTGTTACGCCCCTATCACCTCGCCGCTTTGCTTTGTCTAGATGTCTTCGTTGAACGACTGGTAGGAAAGAACGTATCTTATTAGACTATGGGTATGTTCCGAAATACACTGAGAGCACTGTAAGGTGTGACGTCAGTTTAGTACACTGCGAAGCCGTTCCTTTATTTAGGTATACTGGTTACTGCTTAAAACGGAACGCAGTCAGCACTGAAAGCACCTTACCTCGAAAACGCCAGTGCTCACAGTACAAAAATGGTGACGATTTATGACGTCATATATTTCCCTTGGATACTGCGGCAGTTTACTGTCAGTCCATAACGGAACGAATTTCTCCACAGTAAGAGCACTGAACAGTGCTCGCAGTGTATATCGGAACACACCCTGTGTCTGTGACATTCGTTTGGGCTGTTGATATTAACCATAGACTATAATTTTTTACTACCCATTTACTACTCGCCAGCAATTATTAAAAAAAAATACTTTAATCCCTAGACCCTAAATGCTAACTTTAGTCCGCCTACGCTAATCTTTAATGACATCTTTTTAGAGCATGAGAGGTGAAATATGTAGTTATTTGTGTTACATGGGGCCAAAGAAAATTTTTGATCCCCGAGGGCGTTTTTTTGAATTCAGAGCGAAGTGAAGGATTCTATAGTAGAATCCCGAGCGTAGCGAGGGGTTCTAAAGTAGAATCCTGAACGTAGCGAGGAATTCAATATACGCCGCCCGAGAACAAAAAATTTGGCCCCGAGTGACACACACTATTTTTCATCATTATGTATGAGAAAAAGCTAGGAGTATCAACCTACTATGTATGGACATTGCCTATACGTTTAAGCACCAATCAGAAGATACTCCTATCAACCTTCTATGTAATTGTATAGACATTATTTAGACGTATATTTAAAGTTTAAATAAAATGTAAAGACGTATATCCGATCAACAAATTGATCACGTGACTTCGGACTAATCAGAACAGAGAAATGCAAAGTCGTATATTCGATCAACAAATTGATGACGTGACTTCGGACCAATCAGAAGAGAGAAATGAAAAGTCCCATGGGCCTACAAGTGACACTTTGCTCCCGCTATCCTCTGAAGGCAATATGCGTTTTTCGAATAGGTATGATGAAATAGTAGATTTTCGCATGATGACCGCCAAACTTCGGTTTAAGAAGGCACGCGGTGATGATGATGATGAAATCCAAGTTAAAGAGAACCTATACCTATAATTACTTTAATTTATCCACTTCAAGTTAGCCCTTGACTGCGATCTCACCTGATGGTAAGTGATGATGCAGTCCCTGTTAGGGGCATGGCAGTTATATTAAACCCATACCCCTATTCGGTTACTACACGGTATTACCTACTCCATTTTATTCCTTTTTCACATTATAATGTACGGATTGATTGATGACCTCCATCAAGCCATTAGCCAGTTAAAAACTTCACGGTCGGTTTGCGTGAAGAGCTCTCAAAAGAGATGCGATATTATCTAATGGTGTTATTGTCATCTGGAGAGCTTCGCACAAAAAAGCCAATTTTTCTCGAGTCACCAACAAAAGACATCATCCCTAAATGGCGCCACAACAAAATTCACTTAAGGAAGGTACTCACAGGTGGCATTCGCTTTGCACCAGCAGCGCGGCGTTTGGTACGTAAGCACTAAGCACGTATTTTTTCTCAACTATAAATATATACATACCGGTTATAACTCACGTATTTTGTACATATTTATAGTTAATTTTTTTTTATCCACTACAAGTTAGCCCTCGACTGCAATCTCACATGATGGTAAGTGATGATGCAGATATAACTAAGATGGTAACGGGCTAACCTGTTAGGGGCATGGCAGTTATATTAAACCCATACCCCTATTTGGTTTCCACACGGCATCGTACCGGAACGCTAAATCGCTTAGCGGCACGTCTTTGCTGGTAGGGTGGTAACTAGCCACGGCCGAAGCCTCCCACCAGGCCAGACCAGGGAAATTCAGAAATTATAAATTTCCAAACCCTGCCGGGGATCGAACCCGGGACCTCCGCACGTTAAGGCAACAGCGCTCAACACTGCGCCACGGAGGTCTTAAAATGAATATCACTTAGGTACGAGTACTATTTTCTTCTTTTCTTGGTTTTTAGCTGAAACACGTATTTCCATTAATATAATTGGGTATTTGACAACTAGTCAGATCAGCATCTTTTTTTCAAACGTCAAAACGCGTGCTTAGTATGGGATTTTGTTTGAAATACTTACTGAATTCGACAAAGTTCGACGCACTTTTTTATTCTAATCGATAGTTTAAATTGGTTATTCCACATAAAAATAACAGGGAACGTGGATATTACGACTTTCGGGAGATCTTCTAGGTATTTCATGACCACAAAAAAATATATTTGACTAGTAGTCTAATAGGTACCTCATTCTTTCTTTATAGGAATTCGTTTTTCTGGCGAAAATTCATTGAAAATATCGGACTAGGCGGAAGTGAAAACGCATTTAGCGAATGTCTAGTGTTTGGATACAATGTACTCACCCAACTGTATATTTGCGAACAAATGTGGTTTTGTAACAAACGCTGACGCAAAGAAAACAAACGCAAACGCAAAACGAACGCTCCCGGGTGAGTACCGTCCTTAACGATATGGTACAGACATATTTGTTATCTACAGTCGTATTTACACGCCCGTGATCCGAGACCTTGTGATGTGCTACAAAGCTTGGCCGCTCATAGTTATTGAATTGTCCAACAATGTTTCATTGTAATAGCAAAAAAGAGGCGGACCCTGGCTTTATGTAATAAGTGGGATTTGGTTTACTGGAGTGGCTAATAATTGTCAAAGATAATAATATCTACTCATATGATATTTTTATATCTTTACTAGATGATGCCCGCGACTTCGTCCGCGTGGATAAAGGTTTTTTGATTCCCGCGGGAACTCTTAAACTTAATTTAAACTTAATTTTCCGGGATAAAAAGTAGCCTAGTATGTCCTTCCCTGGGATATAACGTACCTCTATATACCAAATTTCAGCAAAATCGGTTGGAAAAATGGGCCGGGAATGCGTAGCAGACAGACAGACAGACACACTTTCGCATTTATATTATTAGTATTGATCCTGTGTGTAGTTGTGGCACGTACCTGGGTATCTGAAGATATCGAACTCTTATATTGGGCTCATCTGAAATGGTCCATGAAAGCATAACAGACAGACAGACAGACTTTCGCATGGAAGTATGGATTTAGAAATTCCAAAATATGCATAGCATGCATTTAAATAAAATTTTATTATTAAAAAAAATTATAAATAGAACGTGATTACTTTTTAGTAGAACTTTCGCCGGTGTCCCTTTGTGGAACGCAGACTCTCTCGAAAAGTTCGCTGAATTTCTCGCCATCGAGACAGTAGCCATTTATGACGCTATCATCTGCAAAAGGTTTGTTGCCTACTATAACACTTCCCACTTTATTATCTCTGATAATTGTTGGTAATTCGTTGTCACAGCTTTGATTGGCATCTTTGGCTTGATTACGCACAGCTTTATTCGATAATTGGCCGGTGTATGTAGCTTGTGCGATATTACAATGCAAACTTTCATTGCGAACACCACAAACGGTTTGTATTATCGACTCTAACGCCATTTGGTCCTGGATTCTGCGTTGGACGGCCGTCGCTTGTACATTAGCAACAATGTCCTTGTATTTGCATTCCAGTTTATCCAATGCAGTCGCCAATTCTGTTTGATGTTCGTCAGCCGTTTCGTGTAGAACTTGAGCTCTTTGTTTCATTAGTTGCAGTTGCAACGAGCACTCAGCCAGATGCTTTTCTTTTTGCAGATTTGCTAGTTTCACTTCATAAGCTTTGACATATTTTACTTTCGCCTTCTCCATTTTATTCAAGCGCTTTTCCAGTTCTTCGGCTTTTTGTGTCATGCATTTTGGACTAAAATGATTGTTGGAACGGTCTAAAAAGTTACTAAACATAAAGAACTGATTATTTTTAAGTCCCTCGATGTATTTTCTCAGATCACCTATTTCAGTTTCCATAGATAGAATATTTTTTTCCTTTTCTGCTATTGAAGCCTCTGTGGTAGCTTTTAAAGTTTCTATTTCTTTCAAGTGCGTGATTTGAATATCTTTGATGATTTGTTCATGTTTCCCCTTTAGATCTTCTAAACTTTTCTCATACGTAGCCATTAACTCTTCTCGTACAGAAGTTTTTACTTGTATAATTTCCAATCTATGTTGAGCATGCAAATCATCGATTTCATGTCTTTTCCTCTCAGTTAAGTTGTCAAGCCTTTCTTGTAAATGACTTATTGTTTCTATCAGAGATTTTCGTGAATCTTGAAGTTCTTGAAGTTTAGATTTCAAGGAATTTATAGTAGTCGTACTCTCTTGAGCACGAACGTGAACACTTGTTGCATTATCAACTTGAATAGTAGCATTCTGCGGAGTTTCAGCGTGTTCTTGTTTTAATCTAGAGTGTTCCCTCAGAGTAATTAGCTCGTTATGCAACATTAAATTCTGCATTTTAATTTCCCTTAGTTTCATGATAAGATTATTTGCTCTATACTCATAAGCGTTATCTTTGTAATAGTTATCGTTGTAAGGATTTATGTTTTGCATATCTGGTATAACATTTGGACAATTGTAACACATAACAGTTTGTCTCTCTCTTTCTTCTGGCTGTGGACTGCTATTCCAAATAACAGGATTAACTTTATCAGCATTACAATCATTGCTCCGATCAGTTTCATAAAATTCACTGCTGCGAGACATTTCTGTAGCAGGGCTATTGTTTTTGTTAAAAAGAACTTTTGTTTTAGTGCTATCTAAATCTAGAGCGAGAAACTCAACTTCTGAAGATTCGTTAACAGAGTCATCAGTGGTGGTAACTTCCTGTAAAGGAGTTAATTCATCATATGTGGGATTTTGCAAGAAAGGCTCTTCGAGGATGCCTCTGGCCAACTGATAGCACATGGCAAATATATATTTGTTACGAAATGCTTTTTCGTTTTGTTTGCAGTTGGAAAGCCTTCGGATCCATGCATTGCAAATTTCGATAACGTCTCGATCAAGCAGTTGTCCTATGTAGGGCCGCATAATTTCTAAGTAGCGTTTGTATTCCGAGTCGAGGGTTTGCTCTTCATTTTCGTCCATTGATAAATTTTCTTACAAAAATCTTTGAACTTGTGTTTATATTAATAATCTCAAAAAGTAATGAAATGTCTGTCAGAATGTCAGCAACTTGACATAGATAACACTTATCTCATTTTTAAAAAGAAGGATACAAAATAATCCCATACCCAAGACTCAAGAGTATTTAATGCTGCTTGCAAATAGTATTGAAATAAATCCCTGAGTATCGTGTATAAAAATGAAGACTCAGAAAATAAGTAAAGTTACGTTATTTATTTGCGAGCTTTAAAAGTGTCTGGCAGAAATAACGGCCCACGGCATGAGTCTGGGAGTATTGATTATTTATTAATTATTAACAATATTCTGTAAAATACCTACATAAAAATCAGCACTCAGAATTTAAGTAAAGTTAGCAACGTTGTTACGTACCTTTAGCACCTTATAACTATAAATTGGCCGTCGTCCCAAATTTCTACGTACCAAAGCTACTATATTACATACATTTTGTTTCTCAGAAAATAAGTAAGGTCTGGCGGCTCTGGGATCTTGCTCTAATAAGCTATATAAACCACTTTGATTTGTTTTCTATGATTCCTGGGATAAAATCTTTCTGGGATGAATCTCCAGGATGCGAGCTATCGCTCTTTCAAACTACTTAAGAAATTTTTTATTATTCTTTTTTATTTAAACAGGTAGACACCCGAAGTAAAGGTCGATTTAACAAAATAGACATACTTACAGATTAGGTACGAACAGACAGAGAGATAGACAGTCAGACAATCTATCACAGTACATTAATATGGAAGTAAGGATTAAATTACTGTGTGGAACTTTAGAAGCGAGCGATAATAAATCCAGCTTTAAAATTTTCAGATTTCTAAACGCTCGGAGCATAAAAGAAAATCTTGAAAGCGCATTCATAAAAGATAGGGAATTTTCCTTGTGGATTCAGTTGCTTTAAGCAGCTTACTTGGACGACGCAATGGTCGAGGACTTAACCCTTGATCCGATTGGAAAATTGTATACTATTTTCGCATAAATTTATTTTCAGTCTGTGAATATATAACTAGAGTGTAACTTGAATGTGACAAATAAATAAATAATCAGTTATTTCGTACCTTAGTAATAAAAAATAATATTATGTAAATTAGTAATTAAATAAAATTAAGGTAACATATTATAAATAAGTAAGTATTAGTAACAATATTACCTTAAGACTATATTAGTATTGTTAGTAAAAAGTATTGTTAATATCTACCTATAGTTTTTTTTTTTTTATAAATGTCAAAATGTTGGGAATTTAAACATAATAACCTTGTGATAATCACATTACTATAATCGAAATTGTATTAAATTTTATTGTTACCTTGTATTGTTGTCGAAATTGTGTTATTGTATTGTGCAGTTATGTTGTTATTGTCTTGCATAAAGGTTTAGTAATTACGTTCAGGGGGGTTACTATCAACATTTAGAAAACCATTAAGATACAGGAACATCTTGTTTCAATCTCATTGTAATATTACTGAGAAAGCTACCATGACAGCTCAAAAGTAATATGGTTTTACTCTTCTAAACATGATGGCAAGAACGAATGATACTCTACAATTGTCTTTTCATTGCTTTCAGAGTAAGCGAGATGTAGCTATATTTTTTATATAGCGCTATCTCAATTGCATCGCGTTTCATTTCATGCATATATAATGCAGTGTTGATACATTTTTAATTAAATATTATAACTTAACAAAGTTATTACACCTTTATAAAATGCAATAATTAACAAAAAGTTTTATAATGTTATCTAATAATTTAAATAATGTAATAATTGTTTGTTTGCTCTTTTTTTAACAGGTTAAAAATTAACTCGAACTTGTTTCCTTACCGTTGTGTAAAACGAAACGGTTATTTTATATATCAATTAGTGGTGGGTCGTTATCGTATTTTCGACAAACGAAACGTAACCGTTTCGCCGACGACGAAAACGGTTGCAGAAAACGGTTATCGTTGCAACTGGTTTGCAAACCAGTTGCGACGACAACCGTTCTTTAGAACGAAACATATTTGATATGGAAAGAGTTGCGTTTTTTTTAGTGAAACGGTTGCAGTTTCTTACAACTGTTAAGTAACGATCATGTACACTTGAATATTTACAGAACTATTTACAACATAAAAACACTCGTAAGCACATTATAATTAAAATTTACAAACAAAAACTTAAACCAATGTAAGTACTTATATAAAGCAATGTCTTTGAGCGTGCTCAATATCAACTGACAAAAAAATGTAAACAAATAATACGCGCGACGAAGCGCTCACCGGCTCGTATTCCAGGAATTTAAAATACCAGTTCATGCCAAGCAAATTTGCACTTTAGGTAAACAGATCTAAAATCTATGCTTGCACGGATTTGACCGTCGCATCACGAACGACAGCATAGGTAGGTTAGTCTACTGGTAATACATTAACATTATCGACTGTATGTCATCGACATAAAGTTCACTTTTGATTGTAAGAACTGTTTTGAGAACGAACGTGTCGTTGAATAAATTCATTCTCGACTGTATGTCATCGACATAAAGTTCACTTTTGATTGTAATAACTGTTTTGAGAACGAACGTGTCGTTGAATACATTCATTTTCGACTGTATGTCATCGACATAAAGTTCACTTTTGATTGTAATAACTGTTTTGAAAAACGAACGTGGAACGAGGACGACTACCAGTTATTCGAAGACTGGTTTGTGCAACGAAAACTGTTAACTGTTTTACCCAGGACGTAAAAACGGTTTCACCGTCGCAGAGCCGAGAACGGTTTTTTGAAACGGTTTCTCGTCGCAACGCCCACCAGTAATATCAATTGTCAAATTGAAATTGACAAATGACAAGCAAAGAACGTAAATAAATATTAAATATTTTTATTATAATTATTAGACATAATATACCTATATTTACATAGAAATTTACAATAAGGACACTATCAAAAACTCAACATTTATTGGGCGAGGGATTTGAAATGGAAAGACATCATAGAGGGGATGAAGAAGTTTGGGACAAGAAAACAGAATATGGGAGACAGTACCTACCTTCGTCTAAGCCACATTCACACAGGGAGTGATCAGTGATCTCTAACTCTGATCTTGTGCAGGTGGACAGACGTAGAGGTTACCCACCTATCTGCATATTTGTAAAAGGAAAACCATGGACGCCTTGGTATATAAGGTTGAATTAAGTGTTTTTGATTCGTGCCAGAATGTGTTCCAGGACTTGTCCAGATAAGTTTTAGATGCTTAGATCTTGGGTGCTATTCTTAAAATGCTCATGGGAACCCATTTGTATAGCAGCCTTAGCACATGAATCAACTGTTTCATTGCTTGCAATGCCAGACTGACTTGGGATCCATACCAAGGTTAAGGCTAAACCATTTTGATGACAGGAGAACAGGAGCCTCCCTAATCTCTAGAATGATGGGAAATCTTGACTTACTCCGGAATGGGTTATCTTTGATGGATAGTAAGCAGCTAAGGGAGTCAGTAAAAATAACAGTTTGTTTTAAGTTATAGGACCCGGTAAACAGGACTGCTTCTAAAGGCAATGGCCTCCCCTGTAAACACTGAAGACTCAGGAGGGCAATTAAATTGTAGGATAATTTTAAACCTGGGAACTCAGCAGGTTGCACCAACACAACTGTCTCGTGACAACTTTGAGGCGTCAGTGTAAATAAGAAGGTCATTTGACCAATTTTGAAGAACTAAGTTTTGAAATTTAGAATGATTATCAGGAGCTCCCTTGACCAGACCAAGATCAGTGACTACGGGAGGATTGTAAACCAGAGCATCATATTATGATGTGGAGAATAGTGGGTTAATTGGAAAAGATAGCAAGGGATTAAGGATTTGGATAAAACAAAAAATTCTGGTGAAATTGTGGCTGTGGATGTCGAAGAAAAATAAACAATAATATAATATTCAAAATACAAATGTTTTTATTCAAATAAACTATTACAAGTGCTTTTGAATCCTTAATTGAATCTCCCACTGGCTCTAAATGCATATCCATATTAGTATGGAATCCATACTAATATTATAAATGCGAAAGTGTGTCTGTCTGTCTGTCTGCTATGCTTTCCCGGCCCATCTTTTTAACCGATTTTGGTGAAATTTGGTATGGACGTAGGTTATATCCCGGGCAAGGACATAGGCTACTTTTTATCCCTAAAAATTAAAGAGTTCCCGCGGGAATAAAAAAATCTTAATCCACGCGGACTGAGTCGCGGGAATCATCTAGTCCATACTAATATTATAAATGCGAAAGTGTCTGTCTGTCTGTCTGTCTGCTACGCTTTCTCGGCCCATCTATTCAACCGATTTTGATGAAATTTGGTATTGCGGTAGGTTACACCCCGGGGAAGGACATAGGCTACTTTTTATCCCGGAAAATTAAAGAGTTCCCCCGGGAATAAAAAAAACTTAATCTACGTGTATTGGATAGAAGCAGGCGTTACTTTGCGGAAGTCCATGATTATGAAGGAACTAGAAATTTAATTTGCTATAATCCGCAACAGTAGGCAATATGTGGTACAGTGTATCTTGCACTTGCAGCTTATCTTCGATGAGCATCTTCAGGAGATGTTGACTCGACAATGCACAAGCATTGTCGAGTCAACATCTCCTGAAGATGCTCCGGTGTCGGAGTGAAATGTACGTTAAGAATAATTTGGAAGATTTATGTGGTGTGGTGAATATTGCTAGCTGCAAGTGCAAGATACACTGTACCACATATATTTGCCTACTGTTGCGGATTATAGCAAATTAAATTTCTGGTTCCTTCTTAATCTACGTGGACGAAGTCACGGGCATCAGCTAGTATGTTATAAATGCGAAAGTGTGTCTGTCTGCTACGCTTTCACGGCTTATCCGTTCAACCGATTTTCATGAAATTTGGTACAAGGGTAGGTTGTATCCCGGAGAAGGACATAGGCTACTTTTTATCCCGGAAAATTGAAGAGTTCCCGCGGGAATCAAAACTCTTAATCCACGCGGACATCTAGTTAATAATAAATATAAAATAATATGCTTTTTTTATTTTCTTACTTTTATTTTTATGAAAACAAGTTTGATATGAATTATACAATCTATAATACCTAAATGTTTATGTTATTAAATTGAATTGAGTATTGTTTATTTCCAGAACTATGAATGCCGTTGTCTTGGCCAGAGTTGTTGAATAAGGGCATATTTTGAGTGCAAACATGCAAATTCCTATACTAATGTGCCTCAGCCCTCAGCTGAGTCTGGTGCTGCATCCAATATTGGAATCATCATTGTTTTCTCAATGGATATACTGAGTCATCTGAAATTTTAAATTATATCTTAATTAAATCAGTTTAGTTATGTTATGTCAAATGTGACTGAATTAGTTATTGTGAATTGTTATATTATAATAAATATATTATCTATTTTTTACATAAGTAGGTACATTACTTTGCCATTTGAATGATTTTAATACATCTATACTAATATTATAAATGCGAAAGTTTGGATGGATGGATGAAAGATGAAAGTTTGTTACTCAATTGTGTCAGAACGGCTGAACAGATCTTGATGAAATTTGAAACATAGACAGAGAATTTGATTTGAGAGAGATTGATTATAGTCTGGAATAACACAGAGGCTACTTTTTATCCTGGAAAATTAAAGAGTTCCTGCGGGAACCAAAAAACCTTCATCAACGCGGGTGAAGTCGCGGGCATGAGCTAGTTACTAATAACTGTTGTACCTACCCCTACCATCTTAGACTGCATCATCACTTATCATCAGGTGAGCCGAGATCGCAGTCATCGCAAAGCTTTCGCAATCGTCGTCGTCGTCTCAACCGATAAACGTCCACTGCTGGATTGCTGTCTCCTGCATGGATCTCCACAGACCACAGGGCACGGTCTTGTGCCGCTTGCTTCCAGCGGCTCCCAGCTACACACTTGAGATCGTCAGTCCACCTACTTAGTGGGGGGTTGTCCAACGCTGCGCTTTCTAGTGTGAGGCCGCCATTCAAGGCACCTTGCGACCCAAACGTCTGTCGGTTCTTCGAAATTGGTACCTATTAAATTAGGTATCTACGGATCTCCTCATTTCTGAATCTGATTTGAGCACGTAGGAATACTCCAAGCATTCTCCCGTCCACCGCCCTGGGTGCCTGATTCTTCAATTTAATACTTTTGGAAAATTAAATACCTCACTTTTATAAAGTTATATCTCATTAACTTAGTTCAATCCAGTAGAATAATCACTTGAAATACCTCACAATTTCCTATTTCTTTGTTTACAAAGTCAATCCGTCGTTGATCCGTCGCAAGAAAGTAACTTTTTTATGATTGCTAAATATGACGTAAATCCTTCGTAAAACAATAATGCTAGCGCTCAAAAAACACTTGATGGTACGAATTGAGTGAATGATTTGCATACTGACGTCACAAAATTGCTTAGGAAACAATGTTCTAATAAGCTTACTTTTGGGGACGTCATGGTAAGATTTGTGGAAACAATATCAAAATAAGCTTAGATCAGTTTTCTTTTAGCAGTGGCAGTAACCCCCCAGTAATTCAGAAGTTATAAGGCTCTGACAGACGGACGGACATACGGACGGACGGACGGACGGACGGACTGACGGACAAGTGCCAATTCACTCAAAAAGACTCAGAGATCTTCGCTTAGCTTGGTCAAAGATTATAATTCTGAAACACAAAAGTCAACAATACTGAAACAATATTGATTTAAGCGTTGGCAGTTGGCGTTGGCGTTGGCCCCTGGAGGGGCGTGTATACGCATAATCGCAAAATACCATTCGAGAAATAAGTTCGGTTATATTAAAATAGAAAAATCAGCAAAAGCATCTTTAGTACTTTTATCCGCGCGTCGACGATGCATTTAAGCGATCGCCAACATAAATTTTTCGATCAAGAATATGACGTTCCCACTACAAAGGGTTTGCGACCAGCGTCGTGAAGTCGGCCATAAAGATAAAATTACTTTTAAGCTGGCTGCTAGCTACAGCATGGGCCGCAAGAGCCGCAATCGCCACAGGTCGACTTGTGAGCGCTATGGTTTTATAGAGTTTAGGAGTTTTTTATCTCTACATTGTCTCTAGTCTAGTCTGGCGGAAGACTTCAGCCATGGCATGGGTTTACCACTGGTTGACGTGCCACCAAGAGTTTCGCGTTCCAGTACCATCACTGATAACATAATTTTCCTACTATGTGGATACGATGCTTTGTAGAAACTGTGGGCTTAATAATAATTATAACTGCCAGGTTAGCCCGTTTCATCTGAATAACTGTATAATCACTTATCTGGTGAGATTGCAATCAAGAGCTTACCTGTAGATTAAAAAATAATTACAGAAGACTTATTTTGGCAGTTCGGCGTTCAACGATGCCATCTCGCGAGAGCAACCAAATTATTGCGTTACGTGCGAATGTGGCCCTTTATATTTTGATATGCGATCAGCTTTATGTCCACATTCATTTACCATAAAAATAATCGCGTTCACATCTTTACAGCTTCTTGCGTGATTTTGGAAAACAACATTTATTTCATAATAGCAATAAGTATGATTTTCTTTTGAAATTGTAAAGCTGTTGGCTACAAATTGATGTTTAGGAGTTATCTAAGGGTGTTTCTTTGATGCAATTTGTTTAACAGATATTAAAATTTAATTGTTTCTTTCTGTATTTTATGATTTTTTATCCGCCGCAAAGTTAATAATATTATGATCTTGACGACGAGTATTTGTCACTGTTGGTATATTATTACTTCTTACTTATTTCGCTCCTAAATTTGAACTTTATATAGGAGTGAGTCTTATGGGCTTCGACTTTTTAAGACAAGTGAATTATAGTAAGTACTGTTAGATACCAAATACAAAATCTAATATTTGAAGTAGTAAGGACGAAAGGTTGATGATGGTAAAGCAACGTTGAATACCTTTCATTCTGATAGTCAAACATTGATATTACATAACTTTCTAAATAAAAAAAACTGGTCAAGTGCGTATCACACTCGCGTATAAAGTGTTCCGTACCACCACTCAATATAAATTGTTTTAGTAAATAACAAGAAAGCTAACATATAACTAACTAATTGGCTTGCATATGGCGCTAAACTGGTAGCGTCTGACAAACAATACGACACCCATTGTGTACGGAACCCAATTTAACGATTTTCGGATTTTTTCCTATAATTGTTTTGTAACACCTTGCTTCTTGCTAAATTTCATGAATCTAAGTCAACGGGAAGTACCCTATAGGTTTTGATTTATTTTCGAGTGTAAAAATATGCAAAATATCCGATAAACGTCCCTAAATGGCCGTATCTTTTGATTTCGTTGACTTAGAAGCATGATTTTTTTATTGCTCTAAGGGACCATAGACTTAAGTATATGATAGTATAATTTCAACTTGATACCTCCATGCGTTCCCGAGAAAAAAAGGGTTGACAGACAGAAAGATGGACAACGAAGTGATCCTATAAATAAGGGTTCCTTTTTTTTCCTTTTGAGGTGTGGAACCCTAAAAGCATCAATTTTAAGTCAATATTTGCAAGTAAAGTCTAGCTGGTTGGATTTCAGTTTGAATTTCAATTAAAACAACATTTACCTTTGCTTTCGTAAATCAACATGAATACTTATTATGAAATTCCAAGTACATTGAAATGGTTCATTATCAAATTAATATAAACAAATTTAAATGCAGGCATTTGGATTATTTTGAGCAAATTGTGTTATTATTGAAACGTTAAACAATATTGTATAGGTAATAATATAGATACTAAGCATAATAAAATTGTTTTCCTTGAGAATGCGCCTGTATAAATAATATAGCAAATTGTACTTGCATATTATGGTTTGCTATTTTAAGGTTTAAAGTTATTTCGTATATTATTTACAAATACAACTTTAGATACAAGTTTTAGTTTTTACAGCTATTGAAGCGAAAGGAACTTATTATACTTGACCTGATCCGAAATAAAAAGACTAGGCGTAAGATAAATAAAATTAATTGAGAGTAGGTAGTCAAAAAACACGAGAGTTGATACCAATATTTGAGTACCACTTTCTTTAGTTGTAAAGGAAAACATCATGAAAAAACTGAAAGGCGTGTGAAGTCTACAAATTCTCTCTTAGCCAGCGTGGTTAATGGATTAAGTCACTCATTCTGAGAGAACACTTGTACTTAGTAAAGGGCAGTTTGTAGATTTCCAAGCAGTAATAGGTAGACTACCTATACCGTTTGTTCGCATAAGGATAGATTCTCAGAAGGACTGATTCTCAAAATGGTACAGACTACAGTTTCACCCAAAATTTAATACTAGCAATACCTATAGGTTATTTATCCTCACAATATTATAACTATGATGAAAGCGGGGGATGCCCCGTCGCTCACGTCCGCAGGAACTACCTTCTACCTCCCTGCACGTGTCCCCTGGGTGGTGCTAAACGAGCGACGAACTTGCAGACGAAATAAGCGTTTTTTTTTATAAAAACGCCTCTAAGTAAACGCCATACGATTAAATAAATAAATGATGAAAGCGGCCGGTCAAATAAATTCCCCTTAATAACAATAAGTCGACAAAGAAATAAAAATAAAAAAGCCCGCGATATCTGCGCAATTCATGCCCAAGCGAACGGAAAAACAATCCCCGATCCTGATTCCAGACAAAACACGAAGATCGATAAAAGCAAGACGAATGTCGCCACGCGCGCCTTCGGGGAAATATTTGCCGTTTTTGCGCCACTGGGCTCTAACTTCTAAGGGCTGAAGCAAACAGAAAGCGTGGCGGGTTAATAAGATGCTCCTAGAAGTTGCATTGCAAGGAACTGTAGGGTTAGTATGAGTTTTATAGCTTTGATAGAACTCGAGCAAGCAGCGTCGTGCACAGTATGTTTTTAGGCATTGATTACGTAGATATCTATTTTCAGGCAGGGCATGATGAAAAATAAGCATTGAGCTTTTTTAACTAGGTAAGCAATGCTTTTATGCCTATCTGTCGTGCACGCCACTGCGAGTAAGGTGCCGGTAAATCCGGAGTATGTGTGGATGCACCTTTCAATCCATTGAATAACTTACGCTTGATGCTCTAATGTACTGTTAACTGTCCGTAAATATCTCGTTTAGTATGGGCAGAAAAACGAGTTTGGCTCTTCTAAATTCACTTAGTAGGTATGCATGGAAACTACTAGAAAACTTGCGGAAAAACGTGTTTGACTCCTTCAAATTGTTTTAGCATAATTTAAACGACATCTTATCCTGAAAATTTCAGCTTTCTAGCATCATCCGGACCGAACCTATGACGGTTCGAAAATACGACGAAACGCTTACAAAAAAGGTAGGTAGTGCCCCGTTCCTTTGACTCGTCTGGCAGGGTACTACCGTGCCCCCAGATCTTACGTTGACTATGAGAAATTCTAATATGGTCCACTACAGTGCGAGGTCTTCTCATGCAGATAGAACCGTGTCACGCTGACATTTGACGCTATCTGTTTACTTCAGCCTTTAACACGAACATGATAATATTTGCTTCGACGGCGAGCCACCAATAAAGCTCCGCCATCTGAAACTGTCAATTGAATGTGGTGTACGTTACAAGCTCACAGCGACTTCAAATAATTTCGTAAAAGATGATGGACTCCTATTGAAAAGAGATTACGCAGTAGGTATAGAGGTGGTATCCAAGTTTCTACAGAAATGTAGGTCCTACGCTTATAAAGTTATACCTATATCCTTTATAGCGCTGGAAATGATGAAAAGAATATTCTTTCTGCTGGACCATAATATATTATGTTATGATACGCGAAAGTGTGTCTTTCTGTCTGTCGTCTGCTACGCTTTAACGGCTTAGCGGCTTAACGACTCAACCGATTTTGATGTTTTTTTTAATATGAAATTTATTTGATACAGAGACCGGTTACATTCTGGGGAAGGACATAGACTACTTTTATCCCGGACAATTGAGGAGTTCCCGCGGGAATAAGAAAACCAATCCACGCGGACGAAGTCGGAGGCATCTAGTTATATATAAAAATATGCCCTTGTGTGTTATAATATGCGTCTGTATTTTCTGCCACTTATTTACCTTAAGAACCTTCAAGGCAAGAGTGAATAACCATCTTTTAGGCAAGCGCACTCCAACAAAGTCCTCATCACTGCTTTCTGTAAAGGCACGTATTTTGCCGATCGAAAATAAATAAAAATTAAATTAAATTAAAAGGCCCCGCTTGGCGCTCATCACTTGATACCTGACTGCTCTAACGTATGAAGCAAATCAAACATCGAAAGTAGACAAATATACCGACCCGCGACCATGTAACAAATGTTACACTATATCTCCACACCTATTGGGATAACGGGAGGCAGTTATATACTTATATATTATATTATGTACAATGCGATTGATTCACTACATCTTTTTGTGCTTTTGATGGTATACTATTTGTGTAAGTACGTCCATCTTTCGATAAAGGATTACGAGTATATTGTCGGCCTATTTCCGTTGCAAAGACTTTTTTTCTATTCCGTCTCTAAAACAGATTAAACGAGAATCCATAGATACTAATATTATAAATACGAAAGTGTGTCTGTCTGTCTGCAACGCTTTCACGGCCCATCTGTTCAACCGATTTGGCTGAAATTTGGTATACTTAGGGATAGATACTGAAAAATTAAAAAGTTCCCGCGGAAATAAAAAAACCTTAATTCACGCAGACGAAGTTGCGGGCATCAGTCATAATATAATTATATTCCCATACAAAGTGATGTCATTCAGTACAATATTTATTTATTATAGTACATAATTTACCCATAATAGTGCAACGCCTTTCCAGTAGCTTCTATGAATAGAAATAAAGATTGAAATAAGACCAAACATATATATTATTATGTACTTAGAAAATTTGCGCCCCACATATTAAGAACTTGTCAATTGGAAGAGCTAAGAGGGTATATTTTAGCACGTACTAAACAAATTGGGTTTTTAAGTATTTAAATATGTACTTAAAATATATATAAGTAGGTACTCGAAGATACCTACGTTCATAACGGTTCAAGTTTGTGAATCTACCTATTCGTTTCTATGTCATTATCGTCAATCAATTATTAGACGTCCACTGTTGGACGTAGGGTGTAATAAGTCCGGCTGAGTTTGTTGTGGGCTCTTCTCAGACCAGGGCGCATTTGGAACCCTCGTAGCTTTAGTTTAAAGATACCGTAACTGATTATCACCATCATGTTTTATAAGTAGGTAATTGGACGTCAATAAGTGTATAGGTACCTCTACCTACTGTACCTAATTTGAATAAAGATACTTTCAGTTCGTTGTGGGCTCTTCTCAGACCAGGGCGCGTTTGGAACCCTCGTAGCTTTAGTTTTAAGATACCGTAACTGATTATCACCATCATGTTTTATAAGTAGGTAATTGGACGTCAATAATGTATACCTAGTCTACTGTACCTAATTTGAATGAACATACTTTCAGTTTGTTGTGGGCTTTTCTCAGGGGCGCGTTTGGAACCCTCGCAGCTTTAGTTTTAAGATAGGTACCGTAACAGCTGATTATCACCAACACGTTTTGTAATTGGACGTCAGTAGAGTGTACAGTGTACCTAATTTAAATAAATATACTAATCGGTTTCTACACGTTACGTTATCCTACCGGAATACTAAAGTTCTAGCCCCACTACAGACTATAGACGCGGCGCAGCGCGGCACGCAGCGGCAAGTATTCTTTGTACAATTGGGTATTTGACAACTAGTCAAATCAGCAACTTTTTTTTCAAACGTCAAAACGCGTGCTTATATTATAGGAGATAACTGCACTTTTGGTAACCATCGCCAGAAAAGCTGATTCAGTGTTAGGTGGATGTAGAGCTCTCCACTGATCACAAAAGTTGCAGTCTGCCTGCATTTGGATGGCCCTTTCGCTAAATATGGCCGTTCAAAGACGGTTTATTGTTACCAAAAATGAACGATAATTAGAAAAGCTGATTCTTGTACAGTATTAAAGTATGCGCAGTACCTATGTAAACAGCGTAAAAACTGACGCATTTGGATGGGACTTTTTCTAGATATCAGCTTTCAAAGACGTTATAACCTATACTTACTATGCGTTCCTGTAAAAAAATATTAGCAATAACTTTGTCGTCCCGTTGATTGCTGTTAATAATTTTTTATAGCGATCAACGGCGACAAAGTTATTGCTAATATTTTTTTACAGGAACGCATAGTAAGTATAGGTTATAACGTCTTTGAAAGCTGATATCTAGAAAAAGTCCCATCCAAATGCGTCAGTTTTTACGCTGTTTACATAGGTACTGCGCATACTTTAATACTGTACAAGAATCAGCTTTTCTAATTATCGTTCATTTTTGGTAACAATAAACCGTCTTTGAACGGCCATATTTAGCGAAAGGGCCATCCAAATGCAGGCAGACTGCCACTTTTGAGATCAGTGGAGAGCTCTACATCCATCTAACACTGAATCAGCCTTTCTGGCGATGGTTACCAAAATTGCAGTTATCTCTTAGTCTATTATGGATTTTGTATGAAATTTTAAGCTGTGACGTCATCATAGTTTTTCATCATCACGCACTACCCAATTATGTCGCAGTACACTTCCGTGCCTCGTTGGTCTAGTGGTTGGCATGTTCGACTGCGGCCGACGAGGTCCCGGGTTCGAGTCCCGAGTCGGGTCATAACAATTATTGGGTTTTTCTGACTAGAAATTCTCAGTAGGTACTAGCCCGGAGTTAGGAAGTTGGCGGTGTTTCACCCCCGTGCCTCGGAGAGCACGTTAAGCCGTCGGTCCCGGTTATTATCACTAACATGATAATAGTCGTTAAAGCCCGCCAACCCGCATTGGAGCATCGTGGTGGGTCTAAGCTCTAATTCCCTCTCTCCTATGAGAGTGGAGGCCTGTGCCCAGCAGTGGGACGTTAATGGGCTGTAGTGGTGGTGGGTGGTGGACACTTCCGTGCCGCGTCGCTTACCTAAGTGGGCTCCAAGCCCCATACAAACTCATACAAAGAATATTTGCCGCTACATGCCGCGCCGCGCCGTGCGGTAGTGGAGGTAGGCCTTTAATCGCTTGGCGGTAAGTCTTTACCTTTAAGTACAGTTACTGGAAGAGATTAACGTTGCTTGTCTCCCTGGCGCAGTGTTGAGCGCTATTGTCTGAACGTGGGAGGTCCTGGGTTCGATTCCCGCCAGAGTCAATTTGGGGATTTATAATTTCTGAATTGTGAAGGTCCAGACTTTAAAATCTAAGCCTAAAGCCCAGCCAAAAATAAAATGGTATATGTTAGAGAAAGAGGAACGCGCGAAAGAGTTTAGAATGCAAGTTGTGGATAAAATGATTGAGATGAATGGCGATTTTCAAAAGATGTCGGTAAATGAATGCTGGAATGAAATGGCTGCATGTATGAGAACTGTAGCGAAGGATGTATTTGGAGTGACAAAGAATAAAAGAAAGATAGATAAGGACACGTGGTGGTGGAGTGAGGATGTACAAAAAGTTCTGAAAGAAAAGAAGGATGCTTTTAAAGAATGGAAAAGTATGAGTGATAGTGACACCATGATAAAACAGAATAAAAGGGAAGTATATATGAAGAGTAAAAGGAAAGCTAATAAAGCTGTTGCTATTGCAAGGGGAAATACCCAAGACAAGTTGTATGAGTCCCTGGAAAGCCCCCAAGGACAAAAAGATTTGTACCGGCTAGCGAGAACGAGAGAAAAGAGTGCAAGGGATATCATACATATCAAATGCATGAAAGGTCATGATGGGAAGGTTTTAATGAATGACGATGAAATAAAAGGACGTTGGAAGGAATATTTCAGAAGGTTGATGAATGAAGAAAATGACTGGAGCAGAGGGCTAGACGATGTACCACCCAACTTGGGTGTGGTGAAAGAGGTGAGTGTAGATGAAGTAAGAATGGCAGTGCAGAGTATGAAAAATGGTAGAGCGACAGGGCCAGATAGTATACCAGCTGAAGTCTGGAAGTTTCTAAAAGCGGATGGATGGAGTTGGCTGACTTTATTCTTCAATAAGTTGTTACGCGAGGAGGCGATCCCAGAAGAATGGTGCAACAGTACGCTGGTGCCCATTTACAAAAACAAGGGTGATGTACAGGACTGTAATAACTATCGAGGAATAAAGCTCATGTCACATAGCATGAAAATTTGGGAAAAAGTGATAGAAAGAAGAATGAGAGAGGAGAGTGAGATCACAGAAAATCAGTTTGGGTTGCCGGGACGAGGAACGACAGATGCAATATTTGCACTTCGACAACTGTGCGAGAAATACAGGAGTGCACACAGAAACTTGCATATGGTGTTTGTCGATCTTGAGAAGGCATACGACAGAGTTCCCCGAGAAGTTTTGTGGTGGGCTATGAGAGTGGAAAGAATACCTGAGAAGTATGTGAGGCTTGTGAAAGCGATGTACGCAGAAGCGAGCACAAGGGTCCGGTCAGAAGCTGGCGTTACAGACAGGTTCAATGTGGAAGTGGGCTTGCACCAGGGATCGGCTTTAAGTCCGTATCTGTTTCTCCTGGTAATGGATGCTCTTACATCAGACATACAGGAGCAAGCACCCTGGTGCATGATGTTCGCTGACGATATTGTACTTGTCGGGGAAGAGGCGTCTGAGGTCCAGAGCAGACTGGGCAAATGGCAAGAAAGATTGGAGAGTGTTGGCCTGAGGATCAGCCGAACGAAGACAGAACATCTGTTCTGTGACTTCGGTGGCCCCTCCCGTTTTCATAAAATTGCCTTAGATGGTGTATCCCTACCGGTCTGTTCCGATTTCCGGTACCTCGGTTCGCTCTTTCAAAACGACGGCAATATTGACCGAGACGTGAACAAAAGAATGAATGCGGGATGGATGAAATGGCGACAGGTCTCGGGTGTAATATGCGACCCACGAATGCCCCTTAAACTAAAAGGGAAAATCTATAAGGCAGTCGTTAGACCTGTCGCATTGTATGGTTCAGAATGTTGGGCGGTGAAAGGGATGGATGAAAGAAAAGTACATGCGACCGAAATGCGAATGTTGAGATGGATGTGTGGTGTGACTAGAATGGATAAGATTAGGAATGAATATATAAGGGGAAGTTTGAAAGTAGCGCCAGTGATAGAAAAGATGAGGAGTAATAGGCTAGCATGGTACGGGCATGTTATGCGGAGGGAAGAAAGGCATATTACGCGAAGAATGATAGATATGCATGTGGAAGGAAAAAAGAGTAGAGGGAGACCAAAGAAAAGATGGATGGATTGTGTGAAAGAAGATATGCGTATAAAAGGGGTGAATGATAGGTTGACGAATAACAGAAGTGAGTGGAAGAGGAAAACATGTTGTGCCGACCCCACATAGCGTGGGACAAGGGCAAGAAGAAGAAGATAATTTCTGAATTGTATTTCTCTGGTCAGGGGGTCTACTCTCTTTCTCTTAAACGAAACTTCGCAAACGAACGTAATTAGTCGGTTATTAGACCCACACAAAATGGTTCAATCCAATCGGTCACGAAAATTGTCCATGGATCCGTACTTCGTCTGCGTGTACGAAAACCAAATCGAGAGGAGCATATAGAGATAATATTATGTAGGAGAGGAGTTAACGAAATTTCGTTCGTTCGTTTGCGAAGTTTCGTTTTAGAGAAAGAGAGTAGACCCCCTGGTCTTGTGGGAGGCTTCGACCGTGGCTCCCACCCTACCGGCAAAGACGTACCACCAAGCGATTTAGCGTTCCTGTACGACGCCGAGTAGAAACCGATTAGGGGAAATTTGGGTTTAATATGGTAGATTCATTCGACTATTCATAAGCACTTGTAAAAAGTCTATTTGAATAAAAAACTTTTGAATTTTGAATATAACTGCCATAGGTACCTATTACCGATTAGCCCGCTACCATCACCACATCATCATTTGCCTACCATCGGTGAGATCGCAGTCAAGGGCTAACTTGTAGAGGAATAAAAAAAAATTAAAAAAAAGTTTCTACTTAGAGTGATAAAAGATTTAGCATCGACTCAATGAACAGGGTGGCTTAGCCCTGATTCGGGAAACGCGCTTAGCGGGGATTAGGGGCGAACTCCATGGACCATAATGAATTGTACTTAAGCCACTGTTAACTTGAGGGATTTGGCACCCGTGTGGGCTACTTTGAGGATTAACCAAAATGGGTTCGTTAATTTAATGAGGTTATATTTGGCGTCGTGTTCCTCAAACTAATAAGCCCGCCATTAATGATAAGTCATTTGATTTGGGTCAAACGATTTAAGTAAATCGGATGAAGCTAAAACTTTTGCCTGTTCACGGCATCAGTCCTTATCAGACTTAAGTATTTTGGATCGACGGGGCTATTTCTATGCGTTTTTTTTAAGGATACTAGATGATATTCGCGACTTCGTCCGCGTGGATTAAGTTTTTTGCTTAATTTTTCGGGATAGAATGTGCTTAAATATGCTTCCCCTAGACACAACCTCGTATCTCTCTACCAAGTTTCGTCAAAATCGGTGTAAAAGATGCCCATCTTTTTAACCGTCAAAGCATAGCAGATAGACAGACAGATAGATAGACAGACGGACAGACAGACAAACACAGTTTCACAGTCTTACGTAGGTATGTCTATTTTAATTATTTTGTATATATTAGTGTATCATAATTATGTTTTATATAAATGGTATAGGTTAGTTTATTTAGATATTAGTATTTAAGTTTATTTTTATTTTTGCACCACCTCCCGTTGTCCTCTTCTCCATTTTTCCCCTAGCGCTAAGGTTGTCTGGAAGAGATCGCTGTTTAGCGATAAGACCGCCTTATTGTACCTATATTTTAAGTTTCCTTGTATCTTGTGTTTTGTGTTGTTGTGGTGTACAATAAAGAATATACATACATACATACATACATTTATAAAAATATTAGTATGGATACTAGCGACGCTCTCACCGGGTCAGATAAGTATAAATGAAATACTTGTGCCTACGGAACCTTAAAAGTTCAATAGTTTTAATCCAAGGACAAAGATACTAAGCGATTAGAATTTAAGTTTTCCTTCAGTTCCGAGAAAGTGGAAACTCCTGTAAGAGCTGGGTTCAAAAATAGACGATAGGGTGACAGAAATCGATTATAGGGACCGTTTTCCGACCTCTTTCGTCATTTTTATGCTTTTTTTAATCTGAGAGCTTCCCTGCGTTTTTTTAAGTCCACACGGTTTTATAATATTGCTAGATGATGCTCGCGACTTCGTCCGCGTGGATTAAGGTTTTTTTGATTCCCGCGGGAACTCCTTAATTTTCCGGGATAAAAAGTAGTCTATGTCACTCTCCAGGTCCTCCACTAAGCCCATGCCAAAAACACGTCGATCCGTTGCTCCGTTGCGGCGTGATGGAAGGAAAAAATTAAATGGGAATTAAAAAAACTTATTCCATGCGGTCGAAGTCGCGGGCATCGGCTAGTTATAAATAAATTAATGTTTGCGGCCTGCGCCAATCCGCTACCCACACGCTACCCAATTGAACTTTGTTTTTCATAAAGTAAATATTATCCGTCTATGGTTTTTCATCCATACTTAAAAGTAATCAGTTTTAAGTATACAAAACCAATAAACAAAGTGAAATCATACTAATATTATAAATGCGAAAGTGTTTGTTGGTTTGTCAAAGAGCAAAGGATCGATGTGATTTTTTGCATGCGTTTAGTAAAGGACCTGGAGAGTGAAATAGGCTTTACATACTTTTTGACATACTCTTTTTATATCGGAAAATTAAGAAGTTCCCGTAGGAATTTACAAAACTTATTCCACGCGGACGAAGTCGCGGGCATCAGCTAGTACACAACATACATAATTTGGTACAAACCTTCGTAGCATAATTTTCCCGAGTAATCCTCTTAACAGATTTCCATTACATATTGCATATTGCAACAGCAATATCTATTATTTCCAGAAATGAAACAATTATTACTGATTCGTAGTAATTATCAGTCAGTGGAGTGGTGGTCCGTATTATCAGATAACATAATAGCATATAGCATATAGTTCATAGCACAACAATATCGCGCACCATACATTATTATGGACACGTTCACACTTCACTGTACGATATTCCTTATTTGCTATAAGTACTATATAATATCACAATATTATAGCTTAGTCTGAAAAGAGCTTTAAGTACCTACCATAATTTGTATAATATCCTGAAACTACTATTGTATTGTTAATCTAAGTATCTCTACACATTATAAGAGAGTAAACCACGACTCACAAACTAACTGATGCGTAGGTAAATTAGCGCCATAATGCTTACATCCGACGCTCGATTAGACGTAGTTAACCATAAGACCATAGGAATAAGGACGTAATTAAGCTAAGTAAATGTGTAAGCTAGACTTAAGTCCTTTGTTGGTCGACCAAATGATGTAATGTGCCCCTATAATAATGTAGACTAAGAGAACAGTTCCGATTAGAGAGCTTGTGAGCAAAGACGTGGCGTTTTATTTAAATCCTGAATATAATATTAATTAATTAACCCCTTCTATGATACCTTTTGCTATCATGGCTCTTATAATATTCAAGGGACTTTAAAAAATGCAATCATGCAATGACATACGGAGCGGCACTCCGCTCCGTATGTCATTGCATGATTGCATGATAGTAATACAATAAAAACATTATATGTTCTGTGATAAAAACACTACTTAAAGAACAGTAAAAAACAGTACCTAGTTCTCAGGAAAAATGATAGCATTCTTGTAAGCGAGTGTGAGTCAGCAGTCAGGTTTCAGAGCTATAAAGTGAATTAATCATGTATTTCCACTAATTCATGTACTTAGTCATGCTCGAGACGCATTAAATAATGTTGATGCGGAAGAATGCACTATTTAAATTATTAATTTAAATGACTAGATAAGGCCACGACATCTTTTTAATTTTAATTTATAAGTCGGGAACTCCATACTTTTCCGGGATAAAAAGTAACCTATTGTCCTTCACCGGGATGCAACCTATCTCCTGTGCCAAAGTTCAAAATAGTTTGGACAGATCGGCCGTGAAAGCGTATATATAGCAGACAGTTCGACAGATACAATTTCGCTTATTTTATAATACTAAGTACGGATTAAATAAAGTATAACACGTACTTAGATCTGTTGATAATTTATATTACAGATTATCACGTTACTTCTAGCAATATTACTATTTATCCAGTCAATCAAATCAAACCGTTTTCGACTCCACCTTCTGTAGGATAAAACCACCTTCTGGACCATATCAACATCATTCTTATCTCGATTCATCTGCACCAGTCCAAACTGAGCACGGGTCTTTATCTTAGAAAGAGATCCATAGTCCACCGCGCTGGTCAAGCGTGGATTGGCAGAATTCACACATCTTTCAAAACATTATGGTGACTTCTAGGCAAGTAGGTTCCCGATAGGTACACTTTTTAACAAGTGATCACAAATTATTAGGTACTTAAAACGCACTTAACTCTGAAAATGCAGAGTTTTGTATCTGGGACTCGAACCCCTCGGACTAGAAGCTCGACGTTATTAACCACTAAGCTATCGCGTAACTACATAAAAACAGCCGGCAAGGAATCCATTAAAGAAGAGTAATTTGCTTTTTGTAATTACAACAAAACGATAAAAATCAACGCATCAATTACGATTGTAATCAACCATAACTTTACTGATTTACATTAGGTAAATGTGCGGAAAATAATATTTTCATCCCATGTATTCGAAAAGGACGACTTGGTTCGCCTTTATGTGCGCCCAAAGGTGGTGTTTTCTATAAGAAACTTTTAGCGGGCAGGAATGAGTTTTTAATCCTCTTTATACTCGTAAGTGCGCCGCAATTATCTTTGCCGCGCACTTATTGAATTTGGAACATCTTGTGTTCAGCGCCAACGCAAATTGACGACCTCCGTGGCGCAGTGTTGAGCTCTGCTGTCTTAACGTGCGGAGGTCCAGGGTTCGATCCCCGGCAGGGTCAATTTAGGAATTTATAATTTCTGAATTTTAACTAACGAAAGGGCTATATGGATATACATATTAAAAAAAAAAAAAAAAAAAAAATTATAATTAAATAAATATTATTTGTGGCGAAAGTTTGGATGGATGTGTGGGATGTATGGTGGTATGGATGTGTGTTACTCAATTACGTACGCCCGAACGGCCGAACGGATCTGGATAAAATTTGGCACAGAGATAGATTAAAAAAAAAAAAAAAAAGATTATAGTCTGGAAATAGCACATATGCTTTTTATCCCGGGAAATTAAAGAGTTCCCGCGGGAACCAAATTTTCTCATACAGGGTGATGAAAAGTAGAGTGTATCATTCGGGCGCAAATATATTTTTGGCTCGGGCGACGTACTTTGAATCCCTCGCTACGTTCAGGATTCTACTAAAGAATCCCTCGCTACGCTCAGGATTCTACTCTAGAATCCCTCACTTCGTTCTGGATTCAAAAAAGCGCCCTCGCCGTAAAAATATTATTTTGCTCCCTTATAATACAATCTACTATTTTCTTGAGTATTATTACCCTTCTATATATTATTATGCGTAGTTATAATACTTAGGTAGTAGGTACCCATTCATGTTAAGTATATTGCACATAAAAGCTACTTACATATGTAAGTATGATTATACCACCGAGCTGTGGATTATACATAGTATTATATTCCTACTAGCCGATGCCCGCGACTATGTCCGCGTAGATTGAGGTTTTTGTTTTCCACGGGAATTCATTAATTTTCCGGGATAAACAGTAGCCTATGTGTTATTCCAGACTCTTTATTATTAACAATCCATCTCTGTGCCAAATTTCATCCAGATCCGTTCAGCCGTTCTGCCGTGATTGAGTACCAAACATTCATCCATCCATCCAAACTTTTGCATTTATAATATTAGTTAAAGTTATTATTATAGACTACTTAGTCAACCTATAGGATAGCTGCCTAGTTAGCCTTTAACTTAATTTTATTCTGAGTACTTACCTAATAATAATTTACAGTACATTGTTAGAAGCGTCTACGAAAAAATGCATTTAATTGTGCCGTTTGTAGTTTACCACAGTTTAAGTATCATACAGTTCACCGTAACAAAGCGCTTGTGATTGTTTTCTTGTCGTGGTTGCAAACACAATATTAACTTCATAGACTCTATTCATCTTCTTACTTCTTACTTACATCATATTTTACCCTTCGCAGCAACCAATTTCATCTTCAGGTGGTGAAAATGACTGGTCTTCTTCCACCTCCCGTTATTCCAGGTCATTTCAGTCACGTACCTGCAAATTATGGAACCAGCTTCCATCTTCTGTGTTCCCTCATGATTATAATATTATGGGGCTCTTCAAAGGGCGGATAAACAAATCTCAAAAGCTTGTAGTTGTGCGCATTGCGTAAGTGTGCGTGCCTTTCGGAGCGGTCTGCCGTACGCGCAATCACGTACACGCACACATTTACACGTATACAAAAGTATACAGATAGTCCACTTTAACACAAACGCCTGGCGCACTAACTACACTTAAGTATATTACTGTATGATAAAGGCGGTGAAAACCTAGTCACTACTGGTTTCAACGTTGGGTCTTCTATTTGGGCTGTCGGGGGTTCGATCCCTGGGCACGCACTACTATCTCTTCTGAGTTATATGCGTTTAAGCAATTAAAATATATCACTAGCAATAAAGTTGAAAAAAAAACGTGAGGAAACCTACATGTCCGAGTGTTCTTCATAATGTACTCAAAGCTGGTGTGGCATTCCGAACCAGTGGTAGATTCACTTGACGATTCAAAAGCACTTAGAAAAGTTTATTTAAATAAAAACATTTGAGTTTGAGTTTGTGAAGTCTTCCGATCCGCCCTTGGCCAGTGTAGTGGACTATGGCCAAACTCATCTCATTCGTGAGGAGACTTGTTCACAGTAGTGAGCCGACGATAGGTTGGAATGATAATGCTGACTGTACGATTGCTAAGCTGCGTTGACCATGAATGCTAGAGTCGCAAAAAAAGGCCAAGTTCTAAATGATATAACACCTCGCTCGACTCCTTCTTCGGATAAAGAGACGCCGGGTTTTTGTGCCAGTATAAATAGCGGCCTTACTACCATCGCATAACGCTTCCGCTGCGAAACCGCTAATTCGCGCCGCTGACGCTTCTGCGGAGGCGATCGTGGGTGGATTCGCGGCGCGCCCGCGCCAATATAAATATCTATATCTCGTATTACTTGTACGAGCTACGTAAACACAGTACGTCATTCAAATTGTTAAGAACTAATGCTATAGATTAAAGTTAAAAAGGTTATCGCTCTTCGCTATGGTTTAAAATAAAATAACAAAAAATAAAATAATATTACCCTTTCAAAAAAAAATCTCAATAAATCAATCAATAAAACCAGTATCTTTATTTTTATTCTTCATTTCACTCTATGGTTAGTCAGTCAGTATTAATTTAAAACTATTATTATTTTTAATTGCTGCTGGTTCGAAATGATCCGAAGATCTTTCACGCCCCTCCGCTCTAACTCATTAGGAAAATAAAGCCATTTTTACATATCTCATATTCGGTAAGTAGGTCCTTATTACCCCCAAATGGAGCTTGTAGGTGTTGTAGGTTAATTACTTACCGCCCGAGGGCTTTTCTAGCTACATTATTACCCTAGAGCGCTAATTGGTCACCTTCAAGCTCCATTTGGGGGTAATAAGGACCTACTTACCTCACAATCGAGATGTAAAGCAAGATGTAAATTAGCTCGAATTGATTAGATTGAAGAGATGTAAGTTAGCTCGGGTGTAAGCATCAATTGCACCCTCGAACTATAGGCGCCCTCGCTGTGCTCGTGCGCCTAAATATCTCGGGCTGCAATAGATGCCTTACAGCCCTTGGCTACTTAATCTACTATTAAAGTATAAGTAATTTTAGCTGGTAATTTTAATGTCTTGTTATTGTAATATTATTGTATTTGTTTTTGTTTTTATTTTATTTTTAACTAGATGATGCCCGCGACTTCCTCCGCGTGGATTAACGTTTTTTATTCCCGCGGGAACTATTTAATTTTCCGGGATAAAAAGTAGCCTATGTTCTTCCCCTGGATACAACCTATCACTGTACCAAATTTCATCATAATCGGTTGAACAGATGGGCTGGGAAAGCGTAGCAGACAGACAGACAGACACACGCACTTTCGCATTTATAATATTAGTATGGATACTTACTAGCGACGTTGTCACCGAGTCAGTTAAGTTTGTAGGACTTTACGTACCTGGTTATGTCTAAGTTTAATTGTAAAATTATAAATGTGTTTTTGTAGCCAGGGGGGGCATTATGCAACTGAAAAGTCTTCAAGGGCATGTTTTTATCAAAAACTAGTGGGCCCAGCAGACGTTGTCCTGCCCTGAACCTAGAAACCCATTGCAGCACGCCCTACCGGGTCCGATTATGAATATAAATCATCCCTGGATCCACTCAAACACACAAATAATTTCATCTAAATCGGTCAAGCCGTTTCTGAGTTTTAGTCAGATTAACGAACAGCAATTCATTTTTATATATAAGAAAGATAAAGAATCAAATTCACGCTTTTTATGGACGTCCCTAAAATAAGGATTATGCTGAAACAAGAGCGTCAACAAGATTAAAATAATATTGCTTTAAGAGATGGTAGTAAACCCCCAGCCTGGCCAGCCGTCGCGGAAATGCATCACTTCTGAGTATTATTCCACACTGCGGAATAAAATGAAATAATTGTTTTAGGTTTCCATTTAGAAAATGAGTTTCGTATTTTTTTTTTGTCTAGCTAATATGCTCTGGCATCGCACGGGTGATATGATTAATCGATATCCATACTAATAATATTATATGTCCATCTGTTCAGCCGATTTGGAGGAAATTCGGTATAGAGATAGGTTTCAAGAGTGCCGATGCGCACATACAGACAGACAAAAATTTAAAAAAAATACTGTTTTGGATTTTGTCTTTGCACAAAGTTTCCTCCAATTAAAGTCTAAAAAACTGTAACTTGATGATTTGAAGCATGTTGAACATGGTTCAAATCATCAAGTTTCATCTATCCATACCTACTTATAACAAAACTAAGTGCATGAAATTTTGAATCACGTTGTAGACTTTAATTATTGGAGGAAACTTTGTCCAAAGTCCAAAACAGTATTTTTTTTTAAATTTTTGTCTGTGTGTTTAACTCTTTTCTCTGGAAGTGCTGGGTAATTCCGGGATGGTTAGAATTACATAATATTATTTTTAAATAAATAAAATCTTATGGCTAGATCACTTGACTAAATATATAAAAGGAAAAGTTGACTGACTGACTGGCTGATCTATCAACGCACAGCTTATACACTGAACGGTTAGAGCTGAAATTTGGCATACAGATAGCTATAATGACGTAGCCCGTAGACATTCGCTAAGAAAATATATTTTTCATCCCACCATCTCGGAAAGAGTATTTTTACTCTTCGATATCTGAAGGTAAAATCCGTTATTATCCTTTAGACTTAGAGGATAAAGTAAATTGAATTTAGAACATCGTGTGCACGTTAGTAAAATATATCACTCGTCTATGAAGTTTGTGAATTCAAAACATCATTAAAACCTATTTACTTGTACCTCTATGGTGCCGAATTTCCATACAATCGTTTTTAATTTGTTAAAAACTCACACTCGTAACCTTCGTGGTGTACTTTTTTAATTTGCTTTGCGCGCACCATTTTCTTTCACGTCATATTGTTTAAAATTAAAACCGATTAAAAACAAGAAAATTGAAAATAAGTGAAAAACCTAAAATGAGTGATTCTAGTGACGAAGAAATTAACAGAATTGAATTTAATCTTGTGATTTTTTTTGCATTTAGTTATTTCATCGCTGAGGTGGGATGAAAAGTTACCTTTTGTTTTTTTTTGCATTTAGTCATTTCCTCGCTGAGGTGGGATGAAAAGTTACGTGTTGCACTCGAGTGAAAAGATTTTTCACCTCGTGCTCTTTTGATTCCCTCGCTGACGCTCAGGACTATTCTAATTTTTGAATCACTCGCTCCGCTCGTGATTCAATTTTAGAATCCTTCGCTTGCTCGGTCATCAAAATTAAGCACGCGGTTAAAAAACAACTTTTCACTCTTGTATAACAAATAACTATTTTTAAATACAACCCAAAGAAGTGTAAAATTGTGGTTTCCAATTTGTATGAAAATCGAACTTAACTTGAGCGAAGCTGCGGGCAAAAGCTAGTCAAATATATTATGTTACTTAAAACAAAATAACATGCCAATTAAATAAAGAAACAAAACATGGCTGCACGATGGGTATATTTCTTATGATCTAACTTTGTTATGGTATAAGTGATAACCATCAGACATAAAAATATAATCATACATTGAGGAAAACCTCTGCCGATATAATAATAATTATAAGTTTAAAGCTGTCGAATCGTGAGTGACGTGTTTAGTTACCCAACTTCTTTGAATTTTTAGTTTAGTTGAGTCCGTGTCGCTCATGATACCTCTTGACCTCTTGTTTTGACTCTACCATCGGCTCAGAAAGAGAAGAGCTGTCAAGAAACTCCTCAGTTCAAGTGAACCATTGACTGCAATTTCACTTGATGGTAAGTGATGCAGACTGCAGTCTAAGATGGTAGCGAGCTAACCTGTTAGAAGTATGCAGTTATATTAAACCCATATCCCTAATCGGTTACTACACGGCATCGTACAGGAACGCATAATCGCTTTGCGATTCGTTTTTACCGGTAGGGCGGACCTCCAGAAAAATCAGAAATTATATAAATTCCCAAATTTACTCGGCCGAAAATCGAACCCGGTACCTCCCACTATTAGACAACAGCGCTTACCACTGCGTTGTCAAAAATGATGAAAATGATCCACTCGCTCGTTTAGGTATTTGCACAGATCAGAGATTTCCGTTATCTGTGGGTATTTGTCATAGTATGTTAGTATATCATGTACCTTTGAGTAAAACATTGTGATTTTGTAAGGAAACATATTGCCCTCTCGACCGAATATCGGCAACGGTGGCCTATCTCCAGAGAGATTAGCCATCTGCCCGGGAGATTTATACTAGTGCACAAATAGGTATGTGCGCATACACAGGTGCACTCTCTATTCCTTTACTCTCATAGCCTGATGGAACGGAAAATCCGACACGACCGGAGAGAGATCAGGTGCAGGTCCGACGGCTTTACGTGCTCTCCGAGGCACGGGGTTGAAACACCGCCAATTTCCTCACTTCGGGGTAGTACACTACTATTACCTATTCTGTGGTAGTACCACAGAATAGGTAATAGTAGGTAGTACTGAGAATTTCTTGTCAGAAAAACTCAACGCTCGTTATGGCCCGACCCCGGGACTTGAAACCGGGACCTCGTCGGACGCAGTCGAACATGTTAACCACTAGACCAACGAGGCAGTCAACAAAAACATAGTCAGTTCTTTAGAAGCAATAATAATTAGCATAATAATTATTGTCCGTAAAGACTGCTCTTCCCTTACACAGGTGCAAGTGATTAGAAAAATCTGCCATTAGTTTAAACGACGATGTTCTTAGTACAATAAAACCAAGTACGGACGGACATTAAGATTAATGTTGACTGTAGCGCAGGATAATACTGCGAATTGTCTGCTCTATGGTTGAAAGGATTTCAATTAAAAAAGAAAATGTTGATGTATAATAGGTACTAAAATTCTACATCAATGTGTATATGTGACTTTTTTTAATGAGCTTTAACAAGATCTGGGGGCATACTGATTACTGACGTATTGTTTTAATATTGTTTACGTTCGTGTTTTTGAATTATAATCCTTACTAGCTAATGCCCGCGACTTCATCCGCGTGGTTTAAGTTTTTTTGATTCCCGCGGGAACTCCTTAATTTTCCGGGATAAAAAGTAGCCTATGTCACTCTCGGTCCTTAACTATACCCATTACCCATGCCAAAAATCACGTCGATCCGTCGATCAGTTTTTTGCGACTTCTTTTTCAGAAATTATCAAACTAGTCAACCCCTGACTTCACCGTAAAAATCCTTACAGAAAAATATTTATGATCTCCTCCAGTCCACTTTACATTTGAGATGAAGCTCGATAATTAAATATACTGTTCTTATTTCATGTAAGTAAAACCTCTAAAAGTCCCGTTACAAAAACCCCAGAAAACATTATTGCCAAATGAGATTGTAAAAGGTTTCATTTTATATCTCAAAAATACCTACTTTTTTACAAGATAATGCCCGCGACTTCGTCTGCGTGGTTTTAGAGTTTTGGAAATCCCGTATTATGAGTTTTTTTTTTACTTAATTTAATTTAATTTTCTGAGAGGTATATTTAAAAACCCTTCTCGGAAAATCAATATAGGCTGAATGAAGCCTGTATGTCCCAAATAAAATAAACAAAGTGAGTATTGAGATAAAAAGTGAAAGGAAGTAAATATTCTATATATATCTTATATATTTTAAAAAATTACGTCGATCCATTGCTCCCTCGATTGAAGTTTACGGTGACTGAAGGCCAACCAACTAACAAACACTCCTTCGCATTTATATTAAGTATTATGGGTGTTGATAAAATTTAAAGGAAAGGGTCAAGAACCCCATTTTATATCGAAACTTACGGTCATTTGCAGCGAATTATTTACAACCAAAAATGCAGTTACCTACCGATAAGAGTAAACCGGTGTTTGTCAACGATGGAAGGATAATAACACAGAATATAGAATCGCTATAGAAATGGAGCTGTCGCAGATGTCTACTGAATTTAAAACTAAAACTATTTATTGTATACTGATCGTTTTTTATTGTGAGATAGGCTTGCGCTTGACGACAATCATGCTTAGTTCAAAGCAATGATGAGGTCTAGGTTGGAACGCGCTTGCCTAGACGATCACTATTCACTCTTGCCTTGAAGGTACCTACTTAAGTTATATGTGGCAGGAAACTCGTGCGCTGGGAGGGTTCCACACCCTAGTGGTTCGTATCAGAAACGTCGAGCAAAAACTCATAGCCCTCCTGTACTCTCATAGCCCTCCTGTATACTCTCATAGCCCTCCTGTACTCTCATAGCCCTCCTGTACTCTCATAGCCCTCCTGTATACTCTCATAGCCCTCCTGTATACTCTCATAGCCCTCCTGTACTCTCATAGCCCTCCTGTACTCTCATAGCCCTCCTGTATACTCTCATAGCCCTCCTGTATACTCTCATAGCCCTCCTGTACTCTCATAGCCCTCCTGTACTCTCATAGCCCTCCTGTATACTCTCATAGCCCTCCTGTATACTCTCATAGCCCTCCTGTACTCTCATAGCCCTCCTGTATACTCTCATAGCCCTCCTGTACTCTCATAGCCCTCCTGTACTCTCATAGCCCTCCTGTATACTCTCATAGCCCTCCTGTATACTCTCATAGCCCTCCTGTACTTTCATAGCCCTCCTGTACTCTCATAGCCCGATGGGACGGAAAATGCCCGAAGCTGAAAGGGCACACCCCTTTCAGGTTAGCGATTTTCAATAACTACAGTTTAAATTAGAACTTGGGTTGTAACGGAACCTCGCCTACGCCTCTGTAAGTGCGGAACTTTCGCAAGAAATCGTACCTCCGCTCCGCATCCGCCTCTGCCGTTTTTTTTTTGCGGAGTTATATACGTTGACTTACAATGCAATGTCCTTATAAGAATCCTCAAAAAGAAAAACAAATGTGGGATTATTCGCATCCTAAAGCACAGAAAATGGAAATGTGATCGGAGGAATTCACCTCCGCCTCCGCCTCCGTTAACCTCCGCGTCCGCGGAGGCAAATCCCCTTCACCTCCGCATCCGCCTCTGCTTCCGCTAAGAACGCCTCCGTTTCAACCCTAATTAGAACTATTATGATACCTCGAGGTTGAGGTTATAATACCGTTCAAACAATGGAAGCGATGTAATATGAAATTAGCTAGAATCCAAACCATTGTATGGCAGCTAAGGACCATCGCACACTATCGTCGTCGTCGTCAACCGGACGTCCACCGCTGGACATAGTTCTCTTGTAGAGTGTTCCAAAAGCCACGGTGTTAGGCGCCGCATGCAGCGACTCGGTCCTCGACTATACCCATGCCAAAAATCATGCCGATCCGTTGCTCTGTTGCGGTGTGATTAAAGGACAAACCAACAAACCAACCAACCAATAAACCAACAAACAAACACACTTTCGCATCATACTTTATATACTTTATCAATATTATAAATGCGAAAGTGTGTTTGTTTGTTGGTTTGTCCTTCAATCACGGCGCAACGGAGCAACGGATCGACGTGATTTTTGGCATGGGTATAGTTGAGGACCGAGTCGCTGCATGCGGCGCCTAATACCGTGGCTTTTGGAACACTCTACAAGATCCCAAGATCTACAAGATCTTTTTATCCCGGAAAATTAAGGAGTTCCCGCGGGAATAAAAAAAACTTATTCCACGCGGATGAAGTCGCGGGCATCAGCTAGTTTATATATAATATTAGCATGACGTCGCGCCGAGAGTTGGAGTTGAGACTTTGTTGATGTAGAGTTAATGTATGCGGTGTGCGCCAGGCTTAATAGTGATTTTAGTTAGCTGTCTTCCCCCGAACATCCGGAGTTAATCTTCATTAGCATTTTGAGCACAGAGATTAATGCGCAAAGCTTAATATTATTACACGAGGCAGTCATTTGATTGAGCGCCAGCACCTGCCTTTGAAGGAGGAAGGAGGTCATCAATCCTATAGAAATTAATCAAATAAATATTATAAATGCGAAAGTTTGGATGGATGGATGTATGTTTGTTACTCAATCACGCTCCAACGGCTGAACGGATCTGGATGAAATTTGGCAGAGTCATAGATTATAGTCTGGAATAGCACATAGGCTACTTTTTATCCCGGAAAATTAAAGAGTTCCCGCAGGAACCGAAAAACCTCAATACACGCGGACGAAGTCGCGGGCATCAGCTAGTCGCTGAATAATTCTGAAGGAGATCAGAATTATGGTGAGACATGATACAATCCCCCTAGTTAGTTTTTTTTTTATCCACTACAAGTTAGCCCTTGACTGCGATCTCACCTGATGGTACCTAAGTGATGATGATTGATGCAGTCTAAGATGGTAGCGACTAGCGGGCTAACCTGTTAGGGGTACGGCAGTTGTATTAAACCCATACCCCCAATCGGTTTCTACACGGCATTGTACCGGAGTCCGGAACGCTAAATAGCATGGCGGCACGTCTTTGCCGGTAGGGTGGTAAATAGCCACGGCCGAAGCCTCCCACCAGGCCAGACCAGGGTAAATTCAGAAATTATAAATTCCCAAATTCTGCCGGGTATCGAACCCGGGACCTCTCACGTTAAGACAACAGCGGTCAACACTGCGCCAGGGGGGTCGTCAAAATTGCTTAAATTTTAATTTTAATAATTAGTACTAGACGAGATGAAAAGCCGTGCTAGCCTAGGGGTTAGACACTCGGTTTCGTATTCAGGTGGTCGGGGGTTCGATCCCCGGGCACTCACCTGCAACTTTTCGATATTAAAAAAAAATGTAAACATCACTTGCTTTAACGGTGAAGGAAAACATCCTGAGGAAACCTGCGTACAATAGAGATTTTCATCATGTTCAGACAGACAGACACACTTTCGCATTTATCATCAAATAAATCAAATAAATATTATAAATGCGAAAGTTTGGATGGATGGATGTATGTATGTATGGATGTATGTTTGTTACTCAATCACGCTCCAACGGATGAACGGATCTGGATGAAATTTGGCACAGAGATAGATTATAGTCTGGAATAGCACATAGGCTACTTTTTATCCCGGAAAATTAAAGAGTTCCCGCGGGAACCGAAAAACCTCAATCCACGCGGACGAAGTCGCGTGCATCAGCTAGTATAAATATATATTTAACGTCATCATATTAATATTTTTATCTGACTCATATGACATTTTTTTATAGACAGGTATTCATTTACCTACTGATTATTCATTTGTCTTTTATCACTTTTTTTCTATTGCAGGAAACATAAAAAAGCTGTTAGAATTAACATTAACATTTCTGCAACTATGTTTAACCTAACTGTCTCGTTGGTCTAGTGGTTAGCATGTTTGACTGCGGCTGACGAGGTCCCGGGTTCGAGTCCCTGGTCGGGCCATAATAAGTGTTGGGGTTTTCTGACTAGAAATTCTCAGTACTAGCCCAGAGTTAGGAAGTTGGTGGTGTTTCACCCCCGTGCCTCGGAGAGCACGTTAAGCCGTCGGTCCCGGTTATTATCACTAACATGATAATAGTCGTTAAAGCCCGCCAACCCGCATTGGAGCAGCGTGGTGGGTCTAAGCTCTAATTCCCTCTCTCCTATGAGAGTGGAGGCCTGTGCCCAGCAGTGGGACGTTAGTGGGCTGTAGTGGTTTAACCTAAGTAGGTATAGTCCGACCAACTTATCTGACTGGGTGACAGCGTCGCTAGTATATATTATATGAAAAAAAAAACACATCAGTGCCAATTTTAGCCACCGGTCAGGTAAGTTCCATTAATGCTCAACGACCTGCCAGCTGACTTATTTAATAAGATACAAAATAGTAGTAATAAAAAATATGTTAAAAGAACCCTTACAAACTTCATGCTTACTGGTTGATTCATGCAAATTTTTTTTTTTTTTTTCACTACAAGCAAGTACAAGTAGGTACAAGTTTACATTTAAACTTATATTATTTACTACCTAGTACCTAGTATATTATATTATACAAAATGTTAAATTAGTCTCTGCGCAAAAACCCTGCGCGGTTTATGCGGAGGCTATTACGAATATATTATGTAAAACTGTAAAAATTCCCCTTTTACATTGAAAAAAAAAAAAAAGTTTGTGGGACTATAATCATTTCGTTATATTTTTAATAAGATTGTTTATGACCATACGAACAATTAGTATAAATTGTAATCTTGGTTGCTACTTGCTAGGTGTTTGTGAAACCGCCCTAGTGCAAGTCAAGCTGGGACCATAAAAAGCCGCTTAAAAACTAGATTACAAAAAAAATTGGCTGTCATGGGGACTGAAATGCCGATAGAAATGAAAACGAATATTTACAATAATTAATTAAAAATGCAAATAATTAAAATATAAACCTTAAAACTAAGATTTAAAAGTTTAATTACGAATGCAGTATATTTATATTTAAGACCTTTTGTCTTCGTAACAACGCCAGAATGGGGCAGCGAGGTGTCGGTGTCGGTGTCGGTGACGCGAATCCACAAGTTTACCCTCTACCAAAAAGTGCTCAACGCGGCTAAAGAAGTTTTCACTTCAAAAAAAAATAATAAAAAAAAATAAAAACATACGCGCCGAATTGAGAACCTCCTCCTTTTTTGGAAGTCGGTTAAAAACAACTATTTCAAAGATTACGCCGCGCGTTGAAAACTTATTTCACACGATCTTATCACAACATTTTCAGAGTTTACTATGCTATGAAAGAAAATAATACTAATGGAGAATTTCGAGTTGTTTGGAGAAATAAACTCTTCGTTTTGGCCATGACATGACAGCCCCATTAACCGCCTGATGAAGTCGCCGGCCCGACTTGTAATTTGTTTTTTGTTTACGCAGTATGGTTTGTCATACTAATGGACATAAATGTATACATCAGCTGAGCTTGTTATTACATTACTTTTGCTCTTTGTGTAAAAAAATACGCCGAGATAATTATAATAGATAATGATAGATAGATAGATAAAATCTTTATAAATAAAAGAGTACAAAGATAGTGAAAATGAAATAAAAATGCACTTTATTGCTCAACAAACTAGATATAAAACAGAAACAGAAAAAAGAAGAACAAGAAAAACGGAAGGTAAAAAGATAATGGGTGCAAAGGCGGTCTTATTGCTAAAGCAATTTCTTCCAGACAACTTTTGGGGAGAGGACGACATATCTGTCTGCGTCGTATTCCTCATTACTGAGGGTCGTCACTCGTAACCCCTTTCCATTAATCAAATAATGGTAGGAGTTTTCTTGGGAGAACTAGGTACTAGCTTTATCCACTTTTCTCTTTTTCAGCAAACTTTTCTCCTCCTAATCGGTTTTTATACGGCATCGTACCGGAACGCTAAATCGCTTGGCAGACCATCTTAGTTAGATCGCTGGTAGGGCGGTAACTAGCCACGGCCGAAGCCTCCCACTAGGCCAGATCAGAGAAAATTCAGAAACAATAAATTTCCGATTGATATATTATGATTGAGACATAAAACTGCAAGGTTACAATATAGGTGTAAGTAATGTAAATTCCTACACGTGTACGAAGTAAAATTATCTATGATTTCTGTCCTACGTGCTTTAAATGTTTAACAAAGAAACTGGAATGCACTAAACACCGCGTACGTCGACTAAAAGTACGCAAGCGTTCATATTATTTGGATAACTCTGATATATTACTAGTATTTACAATAGAATTGTTGATATTTCAAACATACATGATTCATGGTTTTGCTTAATTCTAGTTTACCTTATTAAACAATATTCTAAATCAATAGTAAAGTACGCATTAATGGTTTAAGTTCTGGGATAAAAAGTAGCCTATGTGTTATTCCAGACTATAATCTATCTCTTGCCAATTTTTATCCAGATCCGTTCAGCCGTTTTGGCGTGATTGAGCCACCCATCCATCCAAACTTTTGCATTTACTATCTGATGCCCGCGACTTCGTCTGCGTGGTTTGAGGTTTTTTGGTTCCCGCGGGAACTCTTCAATTTTCCGGGATAAAAAGTAGCCTATGTGCTATTTCTGTCTCTGTATTTCAGCCAGATCCGTTCAGCTGTTCTGGCGTGATTGAGTAACAAACATGCATCCATCCATACATCCTTCCATCCAAACGTTCGCATTTATAATATTAGTATAGACTAGCTGATGCCCGCGACTTCGTCCGCATGGATTGAGGTTTTTTGGTTCCCGCGGGAACTCTTTAATTTTCCAGGATAAAAAGTATGCTATGTGTTATTCCAGACTATCTCTGTGCCAAATTTCATCCAGATCCGTTCAGCCGTTCTGGCGTGATTGAGTAACAAACATGCATCCATCCATACATCCTTCCATCCAAACGTTCGCATTTATTATACTATAGTATAGAGTAGGTTAGGCTGCAGGCAAGCTTTGAGTTCCATTTATGTCAAAAAAATTTATAGCATAAACTTTTAGTAAGTAATAAAAAAAGTCGGTTAAGGTGCCTTATACGGCTTTCATGATGTGTCATCCTTTTCCAGGTACACTTTAAAGAATCGGGAGTCACAGCTGTGGGGATGTCATGGTATCAAATTAAAGGTCATTTCTTCATCTCTCGTTTGACTTTATAAAAATGCACACTCCAATACAAATTTTCTGCATAAATACGTTTCTCCGAACGCAAGATCTGCTGAAAATGACGAAAAATGGGGTCCGGATAGGTACCCATAAAGCTAGATCCGCTGCATATTTTAACTTGAATATTAACAATAAAGTGGGGTTTATATAGTCCTCTATCCATGGTGCAAAGCATTAAGCATACAAATAAATATGTTTATAGTTTATGTGGCAAAAAAAAATGTTTCATACATTTTTCTATGAAAAGAAGCCGAGCGCGAGGCGTTTGGCGCTCAGTACGCGCTGAGACGCGCTCGTGGACGGGTGGGTGTATCGCTTTTTTGCACGAAATTTATTACGACAAAATGAACACCGTGTTGTGTACTGCCATAGAGATATAATATTCTCTATGTGTACTGCGCTTAGAAAAACTTGATACCGACATCCACAAAGAAGGAAGTTCTCAAGTGTAGGCGTATTTTTTTTACCCGATTACGGCAAAGCCACAAGGAAAGGGTATGTTAGGAATATATAATATGTATGTATGCATGTATGTATGTATGTATTAAAAAAAAGTGAGCGCCATTTTGAAATTCTTTGATAACGTACCGATTTCGTTCAAAATCGATATCTGGGGTTCCCTGGGATCACAAAACAGGAAACTGTTACCAAAATTTTAAAAAAGTCAGCGCCATTTTGAATTTTTTTGTTATCGTACCGATTTCGTTCAAAATCGATATCCGGGGTTCCCTGGGATCACAAAACAGGAAACTGTTACCAAAATTTTAAAAAAGTCAGCGCCATTTTGAAATTTTTTGTTATCGTACCGATTTCGTTCAAAATCGATATCCGGGGTTCCCTGGGATCACAAAACAGGAAACTGTTACCAAAATTTTAAAAAAGTCAGCGCCATTTTGAAATTTTTTGTTATCGTCCCGATTTCGTTCAAAATCGATATCTGGGGTTCCCTGGGATCACAAAACAGGAAACGGTTACCAAAATTTTAAAAAAGTCAGCGCCATTTTGAAATTCTTTGTTATCGTACCGATTTCGTTCAAAATCGATATCTGGGGTTCCCTGGGATCACAAAACAGGAAACTGTTACCAAAATTTTTAAAAAGTCAGCGCCATTTTGTATTTTTTTGTTATCGTACCGATTTCGTTCAAAATCGATATCTGGGGTTCCCTGGGATCACAAAACAGCAGTCAATCAAAAAAAAGTCAGCAGTGAACTTTTTAAAATTTTGGTAACAGTTTCCTGTTTTGTGATCCCAGAGAACCCCAGATATCGATTTTGAACGAAATCGGTATGATAACAAAGAATTTCAAAATGGCGCTGCCGTTTTTTAAATTTTGGTAACAGTTTCCTGTTTTGTGATCCCAGGGAACCCCAGATATCGATTTTGAACGAAATTTGTACGATAACAAAGAATTTCAAAATGGCGCTGACTTTTTTAAAATTTTGTTCATAGTTTCCTGTTTTGTGATCCCAGGGAACCCCAGATATCGATTTTGAACGAAATCGGTACGATAACAAAGAATTACAAAATGGCGCTGACTTTTTTAAAATATTGGTAACAGTTTCCTATTTTGTGATCCTACGGAACCCCAGATATCGATTTTGAACGAAATCGGTAAGATAATCTTTTATACATTATTTTACAATCTCAAAAACTGAGTATTATTGTAGCCGCGAGTATTGTTTCGGCGCATTAATAGGTACATAATATTTACCGCGGCCAACAGCGTAAACAAGTACCTAGTAAATAAATAATCGTCTAATATTTTCAAGTAACAAAATTGGTTAGTTGGCAATAAAATCGAGCGTCTCTACGCTCTATAGCTCTACGCTCTCGTAAAGCGTGCATATAATATATGCTGTGTGACGAGTTTTATACCTATAGTTGAGTTTTTTACCTATAGTTGGTCGCGGGGTAAATGTTTAAAGGGCCTTAAGCATAAACTGCAGAAAACTGACCTAACACAAGCAGAATAAACGATCACATCCGACACAAATAATTGCTCACTACTCATGCAAGTTGCAACTCAGTGCAATCCATAAAACTACATACTCACTTGCCATCAGGTGTTATCACAGTCAAGGTCAGTTTCGTTATTATACCTACCTAGTTAGTAAACAATAGGGCCATATGCATTTATACGTTTATAAGAAACGATAAGAGATTTCATGACTCAAGAATTAGCCTAGGTATATAGGTGCTCGTAAGTTCTAGAAAATACGACCTAGTCGTGCTGCTCTATTACTTACCTACTAGTTAGTTATTAACTAGTAACTAGTTATTTATTTATAACTAGCAGATGCCCGCGACTTCGTCCGCGTGAAATAAGTTTTTTAAATTCCCACGGGAAATCTCAAATTTTTCGGGTTAGTATAATATAGCCTATGACACTCACAAATAAGGTGGCTTTCTATTGGTACCAGAATTTTCAAAATCGGTTCAGTAGATCTAGAGATTACCCCCTACCACCTTACAAACTCACAAACTTTACCTCTTTATAATGTTAGTATAGATAATACCCACCAAAAACATTCCGTGTAAAGTTGTTTGCCAAGACTCACAAGTTTGAACATTCAAATCATAATGCTTTCACTGTCAAAAAGTTATGAGATCTCTAGTAGAGCCAAGCCCCTAGTTTAGCTCCGATTTGTGCTGCGCATCATAGCCCATGGGACCAGTCCCAAGTCCAAAGTGTATAATAGCTATAAACACTCTTGACTGTACCACATTTATCAATAAATCATACCTACCTACTTACTATACTATACTATCATCATACTCATACTAATTTTATAAATGCGAAAGTGTGTTTGTTTGTTAGTTTAATGGGTTGTTGATTTGTCCTTCAATTACGCAATACAACATACACTACAACACCGCAAACGCTCTACCAGACTGGCAGGACTGGTTTCGCCAATTGCCGAAGTTATATTTTCCACAATTTCAGCTTGCCAAAAGGACCTTCTCGAAATTCGTTACCAGCTCTCCGTCTATAAGGTTAACAACGACATAACATCAATTAAAGCAGGTAGTAGGTACTTAATATATATTATTGAGTTGTATAATCGGAAGGTCGAGAACACTCCGGACTGCCTGGGTTATGTGTTCGTGTTATGACTCACGAATCACGCTCCACACAATTCGTCAACAACCCGACGTGCATGGCGAATGGATGTTTATATGTTTTGTTAACAGGTTTGCTGTGAACACTAAAGACGCAGTGGAAACACAGATCACCTTTTATTTACCTCAAAATTTTAATTTTAATTTTACTTATTACAATTCACATAATAATTATTGATTTACTCTCTCTCTCTCTGCGTCGTATTCCTTATTACTGAGGGTCGTGACCCTTTTCCATTAATCACATAATGCTAATGATTAATGAGTTTTCTTGGGATAATAATGCGGTGGGTTCCCACGTCCTTCCGCATACAACTCAAATAAGAGTATATTTAAACTCATAGGTTTTTGTAACGATTATCATCAGTTGTTAGTGATAATAACAGGGACCGACGGCTTAACGTGCTCTCCGAGGCACGGAGGGAACGAAAAGGCCAAATCCGAACGCCCAAATTCGGTCACCCATCCAATTGCCGACTTGGGTCAACGTTGCTTAACAACCGCAATCGACTAATATGCGTTGTCACAGCTAGGCCACTCGTCCCTCAATATTTACATAATCACATTATTACAATTTCTGACATAATATAAAAAGTGTACAGAGCATTCACATTTCACATGTTTTGTGTCATGCAAACTAAATTAAGTAAATTGGAATATTTAAAAAAAAATACATACTGGTCAATTTATTCATAATACACATAGAAGGAAACAAAATGCAACAAAAATAAATTAAACATTACGTGCATATTATGTAAAGTATGCACAACTTAACGTTCGTAATGTAACATTGATCATCAAGGATTAAGGATTTTTACACAACCTCTATGGCGCAGTGGTGATCGTCGTAGTCTTATGAGCGGGAGGTCCCGAGTTCGATCACCGGCAGGGTCAATTTGGGGATTTGAAATTCCTGAATTTTCTCTGTTCTTGTCTGAAAGCTTCGGCCGTGGCTAGTTACTACCCTGCCGGCAGAGATGTGCCGCCAAGCGATTTAGCGTCCCGGTACGATGCCGTGTAGAAACTGATTAGGGGTATAGGTTATAATCAGTGTCATACCCCTAACTGGATAGCCCGCTACGACCTTGGAACATCACTTACCACCAAGTCAGACGGCAGTCAAAGTCAAGTAGGTAATCTGTTTCCGCGAGATTAGTAAAGTGAACCATAGACCAAGCGTGAGTTCATAACTTATACCCTTAACCTGGAACTGGCTACGATAGACTACAACATCCATCCATCCATCCACTACAGCCCATTAACGTCCCACTGCTGGGCACAGGCCTCCACTCTCATAGGGGAGAGAGAATTAGAGCTTAGACCCACCACGCTGCTCCAATGCGGGTTGGCGGGCTTTAACATAGTTAAAGCTATAGTTAGTTAATCATGTTAGTGATAATAACCGGGGCCGACTGCTTAACGTGCTCAACGAGGCACGGGGGTGAAACACCGCCAACTTCCTAACTCCGGGCTAGTACTGAGAATTTCTAGTCAGAAAAACCCAATACTCAATTATGACTACAACATCACTTACCACCAATTGTGAGACTGCAGTCTAAGTCGCGGGATTAAATTAAAGTGAATCACAGACGAATCATGACGACGACGTGATTTGCTTTGTTTTGATACTGAAATATACTAGCAAAGTGCATAGTTACTAGATTAAATATTAATGTTCTGCTTAATTTAGAATAAATAACCGTGTCCTAGGAAGTTAAACCGACCGTGAAGATGTTCGCGGTTAAATAAAAAAAGTGTTTGAAACAAAATAACTGTGAGTAAATAAACAACTGAAACTCTTTTTAGTGTTCCACTAGCTGATGCCCGCGACTTCGTCCGCTTTTATTGAGGTTTTTGGTTCTTTAATTTTTAGGAATAAAAAGTAGGATATGTGTTATTCCAGAATATAATAATCTATCTTATTGCCAAATTTCATCCAGATCCGATCAGCCGTTCTAGCGTGATTTAGTAACAAACGTCCATCCATTTAGCCAAACTTTCGCATTCTCTCTTTCTCCGCGTCGTTTGCCCCATTGCTGAGGGCAGTGACCACATTCCATTAATCATAATCATAATCATTTATTTGCTGATTGCAGGTGAGTATAGCAAGTTGTTACAATAGTAAAGGTCCGAACCACAATCTGCCAATCATATGGCATCATCATATATCATTAATCACATAATGGCAGGGGTTTTCTTAGGATAATAATGTGGTGGGTTGCTAGGTCCTTCCGCATTTATAATATTAGTATAGACTATGGATATAGATTAATTATCTACGCAAAGTAAAAAAAAATGTTTGTAATGATTGAGTTTTTCTTATTTATGTAACTTGTAATGCTTTGTTGTACGACAGGTTTTTTAAGTAAGTATTTTTCACTGTCTCTATTATTTATGGTACAAGTTGTGAGTCGAGTTAGTTAATTTAATTGGTGGAAAATTGAGCAATCAGTTCATGTATTACATAATATTGCATGTATGAACATAAAGAAGAAACTAGCCGCTCCGGCTTCGCTTATCCATACTAATATCCATATTCCATACTAATCTAATGGACGGATGTTTGTTAATCAATCACGCCGGAACGGCTGAACGGATCTGGATGAAATTTGACTCAGACATAGATTATAGTTTGGAATGGCACATAGGCTACTTTTTAACCCGGAAAATTGAAAAGTTCCCGCGGGAACCAAAAAACCTCAATCCACGCGGACGAAGTCGTGGGCATCAGCTAGTATTTTAAATGCGAAAGTGTGTGTCTGTTGTTGATGACCGATCGGCTGATTCAATTTCATCGGCCGATTTAGATAAAATTTGGTATATTGAGAGTTTGCATCCCGGGGAAGGACGTAGGCTTTTATTCCGGAAAATTAACGAAAAATAAAATGCGAAGTCCCGGGCATAATCTAGTAAAATATAAGTTAATCCTTTCTTAGTAGGTAAATTCGTTTTATTTAGGTTTAGATTAATTTAGATTAAGTTATACAAAGAACCGAATGCAAATTCTAATTATTAATTATCTAATGTAAAGATATTAAGTACCTCTTATGATACCTACCCCTTGTTTAGGCTCTACCATTGAAAGCAGATTTTCTATACCCAGCTCCCAATGTTCTGTATATCGCATAAGTCGTGCAATAAATTTTTCATAATAATAAACATAATTATAACTTAAGTACCTTCAAGGCAAGAGTGAATAGGCATCTTCTAGGCAAGCGCGTTCCAACCTAGACCTCATCATGGCTTTGCACTAAGCATGATTGTGGTCAAGCGCAAGCCTATCACGCAATAAAAAAAAACTTTTTTTTTTAAATGTTGATTCAACAGTTAACTGTAATAATTATTTTCGCCTTATCAGATGATTCACGGTAAGTACCTATTTCTAAGAAATGAGAAAAGTAATCTAAAGCATGTACCTACAATTTGTATTGGTTTACAGTTTTAAAAGAAAATCATGAAATCGTGCCGCCGGAAAATGCTCAATCGTATATACGTGAGGGCTAACCCAGTGAACTTTTAGCCTTTGAAACACAGTAATAAGGTTGTATTTTGCTTGTATATACTTTGGTACACCTAGATAGTAGATACTTGAGATCTGAGTATGCAAAATCTTAAGTCACGTTCGAGACAGATAAGCGCTAGGACCCACGATGTTCACGTTTCGTGAGGAAGAAAAATGAGCTAATTTAGCTTCGTTGAGGAGAACTCTAGAAGCCGGCCTTCCAAGGTCGTACGTCATTTGTCATAGAATAATCTAATTCGCTGTAGAAGCGTAACTAACCGTTGATTTCGTGTTTTTACCTAACCAACCTTGAACTCACATATGAAATGATTTATCTTTTTGATTTGTTGGAAAAATATACGTTAATTATTTCACGAATTGAACGCAAAAATGAATTGAAGTTTGATTATATTTGATTACTTTGAAAATCACTATATCCATACTTCCATCTATACTTATAATAAAACTGTAACAGGTCCAATTCTGTACATTGAAGATATTTTGAAAAATTTTTTTGGAGGGCACTCATTATTGGATACTGAAGCCAAATCTGTAATTTTTTTCATTTTTGTCTGTCTGTCTGTCTGTCTGTCTGTCTGTCTGTCTGTATCTTGGCCGCGCATCACGCAGAAACTACTGAATGAATTCAAACGAAACTTGGCACGATTTGAGCCCATACTACGAGGTAGGACATAGGATACTTTTTATCCCGAAATTCTACCCCCGAAGGGGTGAAATAGGGGTTGAAAGTTTGTATGAAAGTCCTTAATTTCTCAAGTTATAGCCATGAAACTTGATATATGAGCTGCGGGTTGAAAATGAAAACATATGTGTTTCACAGTTCTTCAAAATTCCACCCCCGAAGGGGTGAAATAGGGGTTGAGAGTTTGTATGAAAATCCTTAATTTCTCAAGTTATAGCCATGAAACTTGATATATGAGCTGAGGGTTGAAAATGAAAACATATGTGTTTCACATTTCTTCAAAATTCCACCCCCGAAGGGGTGAAATAGGGGTTGAGAGTTTGTATGAAAATCCTTAATTTCTCAAGTTATAGCCATGAAACTTGATATATATGAGCTGCGGGTTGAAAATGAAAACATATGTGTTTCACAGTTTTCCAAAATTCCACCCCCGAAGGGGTGAAATAGGGGTTGGGAGTTTGTATGAAAATCCTTAATTTCTCAAGTTATAGCCATGAAACAGCATTTGGGCTTTCGTTAAAATATGAAAAAGTACGTGTTTCACCATTATAGGGGGATTATACCGTGGGATAGTAATAAAGGCTACTTTTTATCCTGGAAAATTAACTGAAAAACTTATTCCACGCGGACGAAGTCGCGGGCATCAGCTAGTATGTTATAAATGCGAAAGTGTTTCTGTCTGTCTGTCCATCTGTCTGTCTAATACGCTTTCACGGCCCATCTGTTCAACCGATTTGGATGAAATTTGGTACTGGGATAGGTTGTATTCCGGGGAAGGACATAGGTTATCCCGGAAAATTAAATATTTCCCGCGGGAATCGAAAAATCTTAACCAACGCGGACGAAGTCGCGGGCATCATCTAGTTATTTATAAATAAAAAATGTGTATCGTGCTAAATAAATTGTATTTTAATTGACATGGACCTGCGGCCTGACTATTCAAAACATAAAATTTAAATATAAATAGACGTATTACATTTTTTTATTGGCTGAATATATTTTTTATAAGGGCTATTCACATTTGTAGCGTTAGAAGGAGGAGGGGTTATATTAATTATTCAGTTTAGTTTGAACGTGTTCTTGTAAAGTAGGTATATTTTAAATTTTAGCACTATAAGGAATGTGAATTTTATTATATTAACAAATAAACTCATAAATACTATCAAATTCAAATGTTTTTCGAATCTAATGAATAAACTATCACAACTGTTTTTGAATCGTCAGGTGAATCAAATAAATATTATAAATGCGAAAGTTTGGATGGATGGATGTATGTATGGATGTATGTTTGTTACTCAATCACGCTCCAACGGATGAACGGATCTGGATGAAATTTGGCACAGAGATAGATTATAGTCTGGAATAGCACATAGGCTACTTTTTATCCCGGAAAATTAAAGAGTTCCCGCGGGAACCGAAAAACCTTAATCCACGCGGACGAAGTCGCGGGCATCAGCTAGTCTACTATATTATTAGTGAGTAGTGGTTAGAAATGCCATTCCTATTTCCTACCATGTTTATATTGTGTATTTACGGCTAAAAAATTAGATTATTTCGTCACTTCAAATATTATAATGAGAACGTATTTGAGATAGATAAATAAATAATAGTGCGTTAACTATGCAGTAGTACCTATCGCCTCAACACAAAGTGATACATGGAATCTCTTCAGGTCAAAAAAAATTATGTTGTTGAAAAATTTACATAAATTGCACAAAATGTCTCAACAGAAAGTGCGCTGATTCCATAAATCTCGGCTAAGTTAATAATGTCATTTCTGCGTTACTACTCTATTATGCCGTCATAGCGGTCGGCGATGCGCCTTCCCCTCTGCCCCCCACATTGTATATAGCCTTCGACTCACGCGCCGCCCGCAGTTTTTATACTATACCCGAGACACACGCACGTACCTACAAGTGAAACTCCAAGTGCCAACAGTATGACGCGGTATTTTACGTTTTTCGCGCTACTCGCGCTCGCGGCCGCCTATCCGGCGAGCGACGACATCCCTCGCCCCATCACCTCCATCACAGATACAGACTTCGAGGATCCGTCCCCCTGGTTCAGATTTCCACCGTTCGGAAACATTTTTGCGCCACTAACAAAGCTGTTCTCAAGTTTCGCGGACATCGGGCCGAGCATCGAAGTAGACGACGACAAATTCCGAGTAATCGTCAACGTTAAGGACTACAAGAAAGACGATTTGAAAGTTAAGGTGAAAGGTGACTTCATTCTTGTCCAAGGAGCGCATGAAGCTAAACACGATGACCATGACATGTTCGCCAGCCAGTTTTTCCATACATACACTCTGCCAATAAATGCCAGTGCTTCCGATGTCACTGCTACTTTGAGTAGCGATGGATATTTGGATGTAACCGCTCCTATCAATGGTGCTGATGAAAAAGACAAGATTGTTGAAAGAGAAGTGCCAATCCTTGAAAGTGGAAAGCCATTGAAGGAAGACAAGGAGCCGGTCGTTCCAGCTTCAGCTCCAGTTGTGCCAGTAGAGAACACTGAAAAGGTAGCAAATGTTGATGTAGTTGAAAAATTCGATAAAGTTGAAACCCTTGACACGCCCGTAGAGCCTCTTGCGAAGGTTGAAAGCGTTGATAAGATTGAAAATGTTGAGCCAACTGCAACCGTTGAGAAGGTCGAAAATGAGCAACCTGCAACTGTAGAGAAGTTTGAAAATGTTGAGCAGCCTGCAACTGTAGAGAAGGTCGAAAAAGTTGAGCCGCCTGCAACTGTAGAGAAGGTCGAAAAAAATGAGCCGCTTGCAACCGTAGAGAAGGTCGAAACTGTTGAGTCGCCAGCAACTGTTGAGAAGGTTGAACCTGTTGAGTCGCCAGCAACTGTTGAGAAGGTCGAAAATGTTGAGAAAGTTGAGCCACTCCCAGCGGCGACAGAAGTACCATACGAAGTTGAAGCCGAAAAGAAAGACGTCGCGACACCAGTATCCGAGCGAGAAGAAGTAGCAGTACCCGTGCAAGATATCAAAGTCCCTCAGGACAACGAAATCCAGCCCTAAAGTGATATAGATTTAAGTATGTATTTATAAAACAGTATTGTAATAAATATTTTTAATACGAATGCAGCGTTTTGCTTGATGCGTGTTGGCATGCGTTCAGCGTTCTCGTCTAATGGCACAAACTACAAACGGTGCATGAATACAGATGGGTGACCTGCTGCGAACAATAGAGGATTGTGTTTGCTTTTTGACTGCGTCATTAGGTCTTCCGCTTTATGTTAGCACTAGATGATCCCGTGACTTTATCCGCATGGATTAAGATTTTAAAATTCCCGTGGGCAATATTTTATTTTTCGGGATAAAGACCTTGTGACTCTCCAGGTCTTTAATTTTATCCATGCAAAAATTGAATGCGATCCGTTGATCTGTTTCGGAGTGTTGGAGGATAAGCCATCAAACAAACACACTTTCGCATTTATAATCATAATATAGTTGATATATAACTTTAAATAATGCCTGTGACATTGTATATGTTCCTTAAACATTCCGTTGAAATAAAAAAAACAGCCTATGTCCTGTGCTATGTCGGGAATGCAAATGTAGGTAGGACCTACCAGATTACATCAATAATCGGTTAAATGTAAAAAAGTCGCAAAAAGGTATCAGACAGACAGGCAGACACACTTTATTAGTATGGATGATTTATTCCATGCGACTTCTATTGAATTTTAAGTGTCTAACTTTTATCTGCAAGTACATATATCTAAGATCTTTTTGTGTGTCCCCAAATTGAATCTCTCTCGCAAATTTCATAAAAATCTGTCAGAAATATCGTGACATTCATCTGTTTTTGTAATTAACAAAATCCACAAATCTTTATTTTAAAGAAACGCGGGGCGATATACCTAAAAGTTTCATGGATTTTGCGTAGTAAATACCTACTACCTCAAAAACCCTATCTCATCATCTTATGTTTATGTATTCCGATTAAAATGTGCTATTTTGCTGCAAGCTTACCTACTCAGGTAATTGCCGCAACAACGGCAGGAAGCCACCTGAAATTTGAGCACAGCAATATTATCTTACGCTTCCAGACTGAAGCCGTAGACATAATTATGTAGGTAAATGGATACCGAAACAATTATCTAGGGATTAAGTTCAAGAAATCTTCTTTGTCATTTCCTCAAAGGCACCAGAAACGCTTAGGTAAGTACATTTCACGTATTATTTAAATTAATAATGAGGACAAAAAGTTAGAAGTAAATTTTGCCTACGTTTCCTTTCTTAATTAAGCAATCTCGGAAAATTTCGTGTCCAAAATATTTTTGCAAATGAAATTTAATCGTTAACAAGGTATTATGACAATAATTATAATTATAACGAATTGGAAATGAAATACATTAGGCATGAAATTGGTTTAATTTCGAAATAATTATTAAGTATGGTAATTTTTGATTAGGCACGCATTTTTTTACGCTCTAATTAATGACTAATTACCTAATAATTTTATTAATAAGTATTTTTTTATCCACTATTAGTCAGCCCTTGACTGCGATCTCACCTGATGGTAAGTGAAGATGCAGTCTAAGATGGTAGCGGGCTAACCTGTTAAGGGCATGGCAGTTAAATATAACTGCCATGCCCTTAACAGGGTTAAATATAACCCAAACCCCTATTTGGTTTCTACACGGCATTGTACCGGAACGCTAAATCGCTTGGCGGCACGTCTTTGGCGGTAGGGTGGTAACTGGTAGCTAACCACGGCTGAAGCCTCCCACCAGGCCAGACCAGGGAAAATTATAAACCAGGGACCTGAAATTATAAATTCCCAAATTGACCCTGTCGGGGATCGAACCCGGGACCTCCGCACGTTAAAGGCAACAGCGCTCAACACTGCGCCACGGAGGTCGTCAAAAAATCTGTTCGAATAATAATATTATACAAAAAAATCTAAACAAAGCAAGATTTTGTATGGTTAAAAATCTCGCAAGGTCTACAGACTGATATCCATCGGAAGGCTTTGACCTCAGCGTTGGTAAACCGGCCGGCTCAGTTATTTAGTGTTTGTAGATGACAAAAGGGATAAACAATATTTAGTACATCTCAAATAGCTGCGAGTTGAGTATCACTGATTAATGCTACTTTTTATGAAAGTAAAACACTCAACGTTGTTTGTTTTATAATACACTAGCTGATGCCCGCGACTTCGTCCGCGTGGATTAAGGTTTTTCGGTTCCCGCGGGAACTCTTTAATTTTCCGGGATAAAAAGTAGCTTATGTGCTATTCCAGACTATAATCTATCTCTGTGCCAAATTTCATCCAGATCCGTTCATCCGTTGGAGCGTGATTGAGTAATAAACATCCATACATCCATACATCCATACATTCATCCAAACTTTCGCATTTATAATATTTATTTGATACGTGAGTTTTTCAAGTTTGCACTAACTTCATAAATAACTAAATGGATTTTCATACGGTTTACACCAATAAATTGAGTGACTGATTTTCTGCTGCATTGGTGATCGACTTGATCTTGAAAGTGGGTCTCTGGTTCGATTCCCATCTAGGCGAATTTGGTTATTTATGATTTCTTAATTATCTCCGGGCTAGTCCAGTGGGAGGCTTCAACCGTTGCTGGGTTTAACCAAGCGATTAAGCGATCCAGTATGATGAAACCAATACATTTCTAAACTTAGTTAAAGACGAAAGCGGGCTAACTATCCTTTTGTCGAACTATACAGTGTAACATTTAAAGGTGAATTTTTTGTCATTTAATACTTATAATTTAATCTTGATTGATGATTCTCAATCAATGGTAGTCAACCGGAAACCTCGCAAAGAATAAAAATTAGACCAAGACATAATATTTTTTAAATACATAAAAATTCCTCGAGTTTAGAATATAAATATATGCCATAAATAGATTAAATCTGTCCCAAGATGAGGTGGCGTTACACATTTTATGCATAATTAATCGAGTCGACCTTATTAGTATGGAAGCGGGTACGTTTACCCGGATATTGAGTGATATTTGAGGTGACACCTATTCTGTATCAGAGTGAACGACTATCAAGATTCTAGACTGAGTTAGGCTTCATTTATATGCAAACTAAATGATGCCCGCGACTTCGTCCGCGTTGATTAAGTCATAAGTCATAAGTCATAAATATTTATTCAATTTAGGTAGATGCACTACACTTATTGACGTCCAGTTACATAAAAATATTATGGTATCGGTTACGGTATCTTAAAACTAAAGCTACGAGGGTTCCAAACGCGCCCAGGTCTGAGAAGAGCCCACAACAAACTCAGCTGGGGGTTTTTTTTTTTTTCATTATCACCATCTCACAAATCATCTTAACTAAGGAACTATCAGAGCCATTAGAGCAAATTATTGCCAAGCTTCCTTGTCATTTAAGTAATCCTTCACATGGTAATAGGATTTTCCAATGAGTTTACGTTTTACATTAACTTTGAACTTATTCAGAGACATCTTCAACATGTCTTCTGGGAGCTTATTGTAGAAGCGGACACTCTTTCCAACAAATGAATTGCTAGTTTTACTAAGCCTAGAAGCAGGCATTACAAGTTTATTTTTATTTCTAGTATTGACATTATGACAATCACTTTTCTTCTTGAATTTATCAATGTGTTTATGCACGTATACTAAATTTTCAAATATATATTGGTTGTGCACTGTCATAATATTGAATTTTTTGAATTTATCTCTTAGTGACTCTCTTGGTCCCATATTATATATGGCTCGAACAGCCCTCTTCTGCAGCACAAAAACAGAATTAATATCAGCAGCATTACCCCATAATAATATACCATATGACATAATGCTGTGAAAGTAACCAAAATAAACTAATCTCGCCGTTTCTATATCTGTCAACTGGCGAATCTTTTTAACCGCGTATGCAGCAGAACTAAGCCTGTTCGACAAGTCATTTATGTGATGGCCCCATTGGAGTTTAGCATCTAACGTTATTCCGAGAAAAACAGCGGTATCCACTAAGTCTAATTCCTCATGATCAAGTTGTACAGTGGTTTTTACCTGTTTGACATTAGGTAATGTAAATTTGATACACTTTGTCTTTTTTCCATTGAGGAGTAGGTTATTAGCTTCAAACCACTGTACCACTTTAGTGAGAGAATTGTTTACTTCGTCAAGAGTTGTTTCGTAACGATTTATTTTAAACAAAAGTGATGTATCATCAGCAAACAATACTATTCCATGATTATCTTTGGCAAGATAAGGAAGATCATTAATGTAAATGAGGAATAGAAAAGGCCCTAAAATTGAACCTTGTGGAACCCCCATTTTTACAATCGATCCGGAAGACCGCTTTCCATTGACGTCTACCTTTTGCATCCTATTTTTTAAGTAGGAATTCATCATATCCAGTGCTACACCCCTAATTCCATAATGGTGCAGTTTTCTGACTAATGTTTCATGATCAACACAATCAAAAGCCTTGGATAAGCCTTGGATAAGGCTTTTTGATTCCCGGGGAACTCATTTTTCCTTCCGCGGGATGTAACCTACATCTGTACCAAATATCATCAAAATCGGTTGAAAAGACAGGCCGTGAAAGCGGACACACTTTCGCATTTATAATTTTAAGTATGGATATGTATTAGATCATAAATGATGGCTACGACTTCGTCCCCTTGCATTTCTTTTTTGAAAAATCTCACGAGAACTTTTTGGGGATTTCATGGGGATTTTCTGGGGATAAAAGGAATAATAATTAAAACTTGACTTATATCATAATTGGCTATGCTGATGGGCCTTGAAATTTATTAATTTATTTGCTTTAAAAATAATTTGATTTCATATTGATTTTATGCCAAATTACCTATACTAAAGTTTCAAGGCTTGGCAAAACAGTTTTTTAAATAAACGAAATTAGAGGAAGTTCTCAATAAACGAATTACATAAGTGACCTCTAAATGTCTTTCATTCATGACATTGCAGGCTTAAGGTTTGTGTATAAAGAACCATTCCAATGAATCCAATTGAGATCCGAATCAACTTGAATGATAGTGCGATCGCGAGTAGATTATTTAACAATCGGCAATGACCATGGTTGCATCATTCGATGTAAACAAGGCGCAAAAAACGTTATTGTTCTTTTTACCCGACTGCGCGATCGTAAAGGCAGTGGTATGTCTTATCTATTAGACTATAGACCATCTTTTCTGGCAAGTATGGAAGGTAGGGTAAATTGGGATGCTAAGGCAAATCCATACTGATATTATAAACTAGATGATTCCCGCGACTTCGTCCGCGTGGATTAAGGTTTTTGATTCCCGCGGGAACTCTTAAATTTTCCGGGGTAAAAAGTAGCCTATGTTATTCCAGACAATAATCTATCTCTGTGCCAAATTTCATTCAGATCCGTTCTGCCGTTCTGGCGTGATTAATTAACAAACATCCATCCATCCATCCATCCATCCTAAATTTCGCATTTATACTTAATATTAGTATAGAAGTATAGATATAATGATGATAATAATAATAAAAAAAGGAAAACCCGGCTGAGTTTGTTGTGGGCTCTTCTCAGACGGCGCGTTTGGAAGTTGGAACCCTCGTAGATTTGGTTTTAAGTTACCGTAACTGATTATCACCATCATAACTGAACGTCAATAGGGTATACTTTGTACCTAAATTGAATAAATATATTTTGACTTTTGACTATTTGATGTAGAGATTCCTATCAGGTATATAGAGCAAGCCGACAGCTGTGACGCGAATATTAATTCAATAAAAACTGGATCAACGGCATACATTAGAATTTAAATAGGTATATAAACTAGTATTAGCTGTAGGAATGAAGACCGTGACTTTTACTGTACTGACAAATGTTCCGGGTTAGTAGTGATTATGAGGAAGCTTGGTGATTTTGTCATATTTTAAAAATATTATTTTATCGGTTTTAGAATTTATAAGAACATTTCTTTTTGGAACGATCAAACGCGAGGAACTGCCCCCCGATTGTGTAAGGAAAAAGTGTTTTATTTATTTACTTACTAGCTAGCGACTTCGTCTGCGTGGTTTAAGTTTTTTTTATTCCCGCGGGTACTCCTTAATTTTCCGGGATTCAAAGTAGCCTATGTCGCTCTCCAGGTCTTCAACTACACCGATGCATATTATTGTATTGTATTGATATTCTTTATTGTACACCACAAAAACATAAACGAAACAGATAACAAATATGAAAACTTAAAACGTAGGTACATTAAGGTACTGGCAGAAAACACGTGCGCTGGGAGGGTGTTATTTAAATCATACTTCATCATACTTAATATTATAAATGCGAAAGTGTGTTTGTTTGTTGGTTTGTTGGTTTGTCCTTCAATCACGCCGCAACGGAGCAACGGATCGACGTGATTTTTCTGGAGAGTGACATAGGCTACTTTTTATCGCGGAAAATTAGGGAGTTCCCGTGGAAATAAAAAATGACTTAAACCACGCGGACGGAGTCGCGGGCATTAGCTAGTTTGTTAATATACGTTAAACGAGCACATTATAATCATCATTATCATTAGCTCAACCCATCGCCTGCCCACTGCTGAGCACTGGTCCTTCTCAGATTGAGAAAATGGTTATACACTTAAGTATCATAATAAATTATTATGATTTATATTATATCTATACTCATATTATAAATGCGAAAGCTTGGATGGATGAGTGAATGGTGGTAGAGTCAAAACATGACGTAATATAAGAGACACCTGTATGTCCTACATGTTTTGAATAAATCACGCCAGAACGACTGAGCGCATCTAGATGAAATGATGAATTTTTATCCCGGAAAATAAAAGAGTTCTCGCGGCAACCAAAAAACCTCAATTCACGCAGCATAAGTTAGGGGCATTTTAGCTAGTGAAATCATAATTTATGATCCACCGTGGATCATAAATTATGGCTGGCAAGGTGCGAATTGGCAGACGTTACATTAGTTTAAGAACGTTATAGAGAATTTTCTTGCGCTTTGACACCGGAGCATCTTCAGGAACCGTGCGTTCGGAGTGAAACGTACGTTGAAAGTAATGGAAGATTTGTGTGGTGTGGTGTTGTGCCGGTGCGAATTGCTGGCTTACTGGGCGGTGACTGTCGCAAGCTGCACGCGCAAGCTACTAGCTGTACCACATACCTAGATTTGTCTGTTTTGGCAGATTATAGCGAATTAAACTTCTAGTTCCTTCATTATCATGGACTTCCACAAAGTAACGCCTGCTTCTATCCAATATTCTTGCGTTATTTTTCTTCAAAAAAAAAAAATTCAAAATTCAAAAGTTTTTTATTCAAATAGACTTTTTACAAGTGCTTATGAATAGTCGAATGTATCTACCAATGGTTCGCTTCGCTAATAAAGCAAGTAATATTTAGGTAATTTTTTCACTATGGTAAGTTTAGAAAAATATTATGTGTGTGCCCCGAATCCCGCGAACATAATATAGGGCCTCGTGGGAGATTGTTTAAATCTATTCGATCGCGATCGAATGAAATTGTCAAGCGCATGATAACAGATGACAGCTGCTGGCGCTCGATCAATTCAAGTAGTTAAGTATAACGCGATTGGATAAGTAAAATTTGTCCCACTACGCCTGATTGGCTAGCCATCAACTGACAATTTAAGAATGAAAAAGTTAAAATTAATCAATCGTCGTCAGTAAAATTTGTATTAGTACCAGGAAATAGCAAAGATTGAAATCAATAACGAAAAAAAGAAGTTTATGTTCGACAAGATGTTATCTGAAGGAGCTGTAGTGAAACAAAGCGGTATGCGTGACTACCTAAACAATAATTAAGCAAACTATTTCACCATGTATTGATAGTCTGTGGTTACAGCGAAGCTTCGTAATGGAACATTTGATTACCGGTACTGAAATTAATTATTATCAGCTCAGCGGTATGGCATTAAAGTCTTTGGCTGTTGTTAGTGTTAATAATTACAATTAGTAATATTGTAGTGGTATTGAGGTATACAATGGAACTACATATATACAACTCTACATTATACCTACCTACAACAATTCAAAATTTTACAGATATGAGTACTTTGTTAAGTTTTTTACTGTTTTGTTGTTATTTGTACTGATTGGTTTGGTCTATAATTCAAGTAAAGTCCGACAAACTTATACGACCCGTTGACAGCATCGCTAATATTGCCCTTCTTGCCCATTTTTTTTTATTCACTACAAGTTATCCCTTGACTGAGATCTCAACTGATGGTAAGTGATGATGCAGTCTAAGATGGTAGCGGGCTAACCTGTTAGGGGCATGGCAGTTATATTAAACCCATACCCCTATTCGGTTTCTACACGGCATCGTACCGGAACGCTAAATCGCTTGGCGGAACGTCTTTGCCGGTAGGGTGGTAACTAGCCACGGCCGAAGCCTCCCACCAGGCCAGACCAGGGAAAATTCAGAAATTATAAATTCCCAAATTGACCCTGCCGGGGATCGAACCTCCGCACGTTAAGACAACAGCGCTCAACACTGCGCCACGGAGTTCGTCAAATTATCGTTATGAATTTAACGCGCTTATTAAGCTATCACCTAAATATAATTAGTATATATGTTTCCGAATTCGCTTGCGCCTTTTCAGTAGAGCATTCGGCATTCGAAATTGGAAATGACGTTACGCGTATACAAAAAAATGTCATCAGCCTGCCGCTTTTTTGTGTTTAAGTGATTGAGACCCTGTCCTGATGCTGTCCCTTTTTGGCAACTACAATATGCATTTGCCAAAATGGGACAGCATTACAAAATTTAACTAAATCAATTTAAATGTCCTTGTGCAAGCGGCCTTGAGCATTTATAGCTGTTTTTAACGCACATAATAATATATTAGGGTACTTTTTAAAGGCCTGGGAAATAATTCAGAAACAAGTCCATAAGGTAGAGAAATGGGTTGTATATAAACGGGTATAGAGGAAATTTAATTTAGCGGGACATATAAATCGGGACGCATGAGTTGCGTGGCAGCCCTTCGCATAGCGAACCGTCAGTTCCAGTATTAGGCGTAGTTGCAGGAGTTAATCATAGCTTTCCCCAGGCAATTCCGGGCTGAGTCTAGTGGGCTCTTCTCTCACCAGGGCGCGTTTGGGATCCTCGTAGTTACCAGAATTATCACAATCACCCCCATATTTATAATTGGTAAAATGAACAATTACATTTATCTGACGTTCAACAACTTAACAATGTAAGTTACATAATTTTCCAACTTTGAATCTTTGGTTCTTGTTGAAATTGGTATAATTTGAATCAAAGGAGCAGTATTTAATCAACTACTTAGCTGGTAGGCGCTCGCGCGTACTGTGCGCTTAAGAGCTTTTAAATTGTAAATAGTTCATAATCCATCGGTTCAGTATTTAAGACTCGGCCACTTCAGCTTTTTACACGGCATCGTAATGGAACGGCACATCTTTGACAGTTGGGTAGCAACTAGCCACGGCCAATGCCTCCCACCAGGCCAGGCCAGAGAAAATTCAGTAATTCCGAAACTGACCCAGTCGGGCTCTGTTGCGACGCGATTAAAGGACAACAAACAAACACACTTTCGCATTTAGTATAGTATAGATTAGGTACTTAAAAATGACTATTTTTTAGGTAAGTATAATAATGTTTCGGGATCATAAATCGGGATGCATGAGTGGGCTGGCAGCCCTAAAGTAGCGATTTGAACAGGGGCCATACTACCAACGCTAAAGCCATATTGTTTCATTATTGTTGACTTTCGTGTTCTAGAATAATTGATAATCCTTATTTTAGGGACGTCAAGGTACGTAACATTAAACTACTACTACGCGATCCGTTGCTGTTTGATTGAAGGATAACCACTACAACCCATTGATGTCCCACTGCTGGGCACAGGCCTCCACTCTCATAGGAGAGAGGGTATTAGAGCTTAGACCCACCACGCTGCTCCAATGCGGGTTGGCGGGTGAGGAAGGACAAACCAACAAAGAAACACACTTTCGCATTTAGAATATTAGTATAGATTAGGTACCTACTTAAAAATGATTATTTTTTAGGTAAGTATAATAATGTTTCGGGATCATAAATCGGGACGCATGAGTGGGCTGGCAGCCCTAAAGTAGCGATTTGAACAGAGGCCATACTACCAACGCTTACAGCAATACTCAAGTAATATTACTTTAAATGACAGTTTGATGTCACGTACCTTGACATTCCTAAAATAAGGATTATAATTCTAGAACACGAAAGTCAACTATAATTAAATTAAAATTCACAGTGACATTATTTTGTACTCGGTTTTTTGACTTTTGATTCGACATTCAAATTGGTTTAATTATATAGGCAATAATAACTAGTGGTTCGCCCCGAACTGAGACCTCGCGGTAGGTATCCATAAACTGGTACAGAGCGCCATCTATTGACATAATTGTGAAGTTCCGTTAATAATACTGATGCACATTAAAAATTAAATAATTTCGTTTCCTTATAATATTTATCTAATTTTAGTATTTGTTGTTCATGTACAGGATATAATTCAAATAATTGATAAGTTTCAGGCTCAGCCTTTCAGTAAATTGAGAGTTCCGAGGTCAACTTTGGACGTTAGAAAATCGCCACTTTGAAAGCCCCCCATTTCGTCAATTTTAGGGGAAAAATTAAAAAAAAAATATTTTTGGACTCTATTCTTAATTATCTTAAAATGATATACCGCAATCCTATGTAACGCTATAAAAAAAATTTTACTTCGCATTCGCTTCTATGAGAGCCCCCCTGAAATAAAGATTTTTATAACTTTTTAAGCCATATTTGGCGGGAGGCCATCAGTTTACATATTATATTTAAATTGGAAGTAATTATGTTCAGTAATTCAGAAGTTATAAGGCTCTGACAGACGGACGGACGGACGGACGGACGGACAAGTGCCAATTCACTCAAGTAGACTCAGAGACCTTCGCTTCGCTCGGTCAATAAATATATACTCGGTAATAATAATTATATTATGACATTTGATGATGTAGACGTAGGTACTTCACATACTTGGAGATTATGACACATTTAGGCTGTGTTCCGAAATACACTGCGAGCACTGTAAGGTGTGACGTCAATTCAGTACACTGCGAAGCCGTTCCTTTATAGTTAGGTATATACTGGGTACTGCTTAAAACGGAACGCAGGCAGCACTGAGACAAACACTGAGAGCACCTTACCTCGAAAACGCCAGTGCTCACAGTACAAAGATGGCGTCGATTAATGACGTCATATATTTCCCTATAGGATACTGCAGCAGTTTACTGTCAGTTATAACGGAACGAATTTCTCCACAGTAAAGAGCACTGAACAGTGCTCGCAGTCTATAACGGAACACAGCCCTAATCTATCTACACATTTTGACGTAAAGGCCTCACTAAATTGATTTCCTTCAAACTATCACTTCTGAAAGGGGGACCTATTTCTTTGAAACAATCGCAGTTGGCTCAGTTTATAATTAAGCAAGTTAGTACATACTTTTTTATTTTTTAAATCCACTACAAGTTAGCCCTTGACTGCGATCTCACCTGATGGTAAGTGACGATGCAGTCTAAGATGGTAGCGGGATAACCTGTCAGGGGCATGGCAGTTATATTAAACCCATACCCCTATTCGGTTTCTACACGGCATCGTACCGGAACGCTAAATCGCTTGGCGGCACGTCTTTACCGGTAGGGTGGTAACTAGCCACGGCCGAAGCCTCCCACCAGGCAAATACACGTATGTAAATATAGGTATGTAATACATACTATTGTAGGACGTTACAGCACATATTTGTACCCCACACTGTGGTAGAATACTAGGATCCTCTATTATTAAGAACATCTTTGTGCTACCATATTCAACAAATAAATAATTTGAATTGAATTGAATTGAATTGAATTGAATAAAACAATATGGCTTTAAGCGTTGGCAGTAAGGCCCCTGTCGGTTCCAGTGAAATTATGTGATCGTGTTTATCGTGAAATTGGGCGCGCATGTATTGAGTTATATACTCGTTCGTCGCGGATGTTTGTTCAATCCACAGAATAATCAATGGTGATAGCTTAGTGGGTTAGACGTCGGCCTCCTATTCAAGTAGTCGGGGTTCGATTCCTGGACATGCAGCTCTAACTTTTCGGAGTAAGGTAGAGGTATACTAGTGGTTCGCCCCGAACTGAGACCTCGCGGTATCACAGAACGCCATCTATTAACATCATTGAGAAGGTCTGTTAAAATTACTGAGGCTCATTAAAAATTAAATAATTTCGTTTCCTTATTATATTTATCTAATTTTAGTATTTGTTGTTCAAGTACAGGATATAATTCAAATAATTGATCAAGTTTCAGGCTCAGCCTTTCAGAAAATTAGAGTTCTGAGGTCAACTTTGGACGTTAGAAAATATCCACTTTGAAAGCTCCCCATTTCGTCAATTTTAGGGGAAAAACTAAAAGAAAATATTTGGACTCTATTCCTAATTAAACGCAGTTTAGGTTTGATAATAAAATCGGTTTAAATATCGATGTTCTGCATGATTATTTGTTTTGATATTTCGGTTTTGAGTGTAAATATACTCCCTACTATTATTTTAAAAATAAATCAAGAAAATATTCAGTCATAAAATACTTACTTATTAAGTTTTAGGTATTAATACCTAACTTCCGCATGGATTTTTTGGATATTTTTGTATAAGTTTTGGTTCATACCATACTACAACCCAAGTTTCAATGCAACGAATCGCCCCGTCGCGTTGCCTAGACAGTGTCGTTTAGATGTTTATAAATAATCTCTGTTCAAAAGTTTGTTTTTAAAATGATAGCTTTGACACAGATTATGTTTGTGGTTACATTAACGCGGCCTTGGGCGAACTAGGTATTCGCCATTATTTTATTTTTAATACAAAATAACAGTACCTACTGGCATAATTATGCAATATCTGATGCACGCGATTTCGTCCGCGTGGATCGAGGTTCTTTGGTGCCCGCGGGAAATCTTTAATTTTCCGGGATAAAAAGTAGCCTTCCCCGGGATCCAACCTATCCCTGTACCAAATTTCAGCAAAATCGGTTGATCGGTTGGCTGGCCGTGATAGCGTTCCAGACAGACAGACACACTTTCGCATTTAGGTATAATATTAGTATGGATTTTAGGGACGTCAAGTACCATCATAATATGAAACTCAATTTCCAAATTATTTATTTATTTATTTATTTACATCTAATCAGAACGGCGATGCCACTTACACTAACTAGATGGTTAATATTAAATTTTATTAACTATGTAATACAAACATAAAAAGACAGAGAAGAAGAAGAACATATTATAACTATTAACAATATTGTAATTCTGAGAACATTCAATAAACAAGGTTATTCAATGTTCTCAGAGTACCTTAGCAATACAAAAAACCTTCGCAAATAGTAAAGCCCACTGGTAACAAAAATACTATTGAAATACAAAAAAAAATCCTGCCACCGACGACGTATGAGTATGAAATATAACTTTTGTTGTTAATAACATTAAAATATTAATTTGGTAATTATGCCCAATCGCATGAAAACACGTCATTTACGTTCGCGCACGAATCAGGAAATTACGATACGGACGGCCATCCCCGATTACGTTGTTTATGCTTAATTAACATTTGCCCGTGGTTCATATTTATAGCTCATTTGCTTAATGTAAATGTTGCAGATAATTAATAAAATCGAGCCTTGAGGGTGACACGTTGACAAAAAATAATTAAATCGGCGTTGGAGTAGGTAAATTCATAGTTGCTAAATCAATATTTATGGTCATGATTTTAATTATTATAATAATTTTAATATTATGATTCTCTCTAGGCTAAGTCTAGGCATAACGTTTGGATGGTGCATATTATGACTTCTTCGTCGGTCTAGTGGTTAGCATGTTCGACTGCGGCCGACGAGGTTCGATTCCCGGGAGAAACAGAGAAGTTCCTCTATTCTCATAACCCAATGGGACGGAAAATCTGACACGAGCGGAGAGAGATCAGTCGCAGGACCGATGGCTTTACGTGCACTCTGAGCACGACAGTCGGAGGGGGTGTTTCGCCCCCGTGCTTCCGGGCTAGTGCCAAGAATTTCTTATCAGAAAAACCCAACACTCATCTTGGTCCGAACCGTGCCCATTCTTATACGTTTAGGTATGTATGATGCTCTAACGTATAAGAATGGATACACCAAATTGAGCTCTAATTCAATGCAGTTATGGTTTAGTTTACTTTGACGACGTACTTAACGTTTTGATCGGCCATTCTTACATGATTGGGGGGCTGGTCAGGTTCCATTTAGTGTTATTAGTGGAAGTGAAGAGCGGTGTGCAATAACAAAGCGATTGTAATATGAGTTAATAATGAGCGCATCCGTGTAAACCGTCTGCGTTAGGCTCGCTATACACACGGTCGGATCGGCTAAGCCGCAAGGCATCGTCAAGGTACCACCACCACTACAGCCCATTAACGTCCCACTGCTGGGCACAGGCCTCCACTCTCATAGGAGAATTAGAGCTTATAGACCCATCACGCTGCTCCAAGGCTGTAGTGGTGGGTGGTGGTGGTAGTTTCACTTGACGATTCGAAAACAATTCTAAAGGTGCATCTAAATTCAAAATCTTTTGACTTACACTACTCGTATTATAAAGTTATATTTAATCGATTGGCCGCTGGATCCAGGCGGCGCAAGACCGCGGCGTGTGAAAATCCTTGCAAGAGGCCTATGTCCAGCAGTGGACGTCTATCGGTTGAGGATGATGGTGATGATGATGATTATACAGTTACATCTTATCGGTTGTTCAATACAATGCCTATGTGACAAATAGTCAAATCACAAACTTTTTTTTCAAACGTCAAAACGCGTCCTAAGTATGGGATTTAGAAATTCTGAAATGTGACACCATTTAATTTCGACGCACTTTTTTTCTTTATTCCATTGTTTGAAATAAAATAAATAAAATAAATAAAAATAAAAATCATTTAATTCGACCTTAAAGATCATACATTTTGTTAGTAAGAACACACGCGTTAACCTAATGTTAGTAAATCTAAAACTGCCTAATCCTAAAACCTTATCTAAGACAGCCTTGATTTGTCAGCACGTGCACCATATGACAATGGTTCAGGTACTGACAATCAAACCTGTCAGCAAATGCCCTCAGGATGCCATTGGAGCTAGCCCGAACCCTGCGCACCAGGGATGTGTACCGTTTGCGCATAACAGTGTAGAAGCAATCCACACGCGCATCGGCAAACATCCCCGACGCACTGCAGTATCTAGGCAGACCCACTAGCATCCTGAATGCATTATTATACTGTACACGCAGGGCACTGTACTGTTTTTGCGTGTAGTCGATCCACAGGCTGCTCGTGTAAAATGAAGTGCAGTAAGCTCTGAAGAGCGTAACTTTCACAGAGGCGGAACAACGAGCAAACCTGCGTGCGATCATGTTCGCCCTAACAGACAATGCCCTGCGCTCTCTCTCTATATCAGCATCATCTTTCAGGTCAAAGGATACCACATGACCAAGATACTTAAACTGAACCACCCTTTTTAACGGAGTGCCGTATAGCCTAATGGGTGGCACAGTTGCGGGCAAGGATTTTCCTTTGGCCTGAAAGACCATGCATTCGCTTTTTTTGACGTTATAAGTCAGGCCGTGACTGTTAGCATAATTTTCACATATGCTTAACAGTTTCGCTAAGCCACAAACAGATGCACTCAGCAACACCATGTCGTCTGCGTAACTGATGTTGTTGAGACATACTCCATCAATATGACAACCGACATGAGTGGTGCTGAGCGCCTCCAACAGCGCATTGACATAAAGGTTGAAGAGCTTAGGGGAAGTTAAACCTCCCTGTCGAACCCCGCACTCCAACCTATATGGCTGCGAATAAGTTTCGGACCATCGCACGACATTGACCTGATTTCGATACCAATATTTGAAGATCCTGATAACTTCTTCGGGCAGTCCAATATTTTTGAATTTCTGCCATAGTATATCGTATCTTACCAGGTCAAAAGCCTTACTAAGGTCCAAAAAACAGGCATAAATAGGTGTTCGTCTAACCGAATAGTACTTCACAGTTTGCTTCAAACACAATATGGCTGACTCCGTTGACAAACCTGGCCTGAAGCCAAACTGATTGTCGTGTAAGTGTATATGTTTATCAAGCTGGACGTTAAGCAAACTGTCAAGCACTTTCGCAACGACCGTGGCAAGTGAGATGGGCCTGTAGTTGGATTTATCAGATACGTCCCCAGTTTTGTTCTTCACAATTGGCACCACCACAGTTCTCATCAGTGCCGCAGGCAAGTACGAATGCGCTATACATAAGTTATAAAACATGGCAAGTACTCTGGGTAAGTGAGGACCCGCATGCTTTAAATGTTCAATACTAAGCCCATCGTGGCCAGGAGACTTGCCACGCGACATGGAAATTACAGCATTATTGACATCCTTTGCTGTAAATCGGATTCCAATCTCCTCACCACGCGTACACTCATCCCTTCCAGACTGTGGTGGCCCCAACGGTGATGTCACTGTGAAATGGTCCTTAAACATGTCTGCTATAAGACCATGATCATTAATCCCTTCAACACTCACTGGTAGGCCAGGTCTACCATTTGATTTACTAGTGGACTTCCAAAAGTTTCGAAAATCATTTTTCGAATGCTGTGCAGCCAATATGTCCATTTTTATTTGTTCACTGTGGTTCTGACACCACCGTAAGCGCGATTTAAATAAGCTGCGGCTACGTTGCATGTCATCATAGACATTACCACTTTTTGGTTTCCCCCACCAAACCCACATCAAAAACTTAGACCTCGCCTCCCTGTGAGCATCGCGTACGTACCTGTTCCACCCAACCACAGGACGCTTCCCGCTGCGCGATCTTACTGAGTTGGATTCAGTGGCGGCCACGGATAAAATATTTATAATTTCGCCATATAATTTGTCGATAAGCAATGTGTGCTCGATACACTCGCAAACATTATCACTACACGAACGAAACTCTTCGGGAAAATCAATAGCTCTTAATTTCTCATGACATAGTTTAGTAAATATTACTATCTCCTCCGGCTTTCTATCCCCCCAAAGAATCCCGTTAGCCACTTTAAACCCACTCGTAAACTTCGGTTTAACAATATCCAAATCACATTCAATTACTAAAGGATAATGATCAGACCATAACACATCATATTTGACATAAACATTCAAAATAGAAGAAGCAGCCGATTTAGTGGTCACACAGTGATCAAGCCACCTTCTCGACCCGTGGGCTTCACTAACAAAAGTGTATGTGTCCGACCTTACACCTAAATGCTGTATATCCACACATGACCACTCCAGTTCGTCACAAAAACACGTCAATTCGTCATAAAACCGTTCGTTTGGATGTGCGTTAAAGTCGCCAAGGATATAAACACATTCTATATTCAAATTGTTAATAATAGCACTCACCAAACTGAGACAATCCTTGAAGTCCGTAAGGTTTTCCATTTTATCGGTAGGCATGTACACACTAAAAACTAAGATGGACCTACCGCCCAGCACTATTTTTATGGCACAAATTCGTGGATTATCACAACTCACTACGGACACATTTTGGAAAACACTTTTATTCCACAGCAGTGCCACACCTCCTTAAGGTCGGCCGCACACCATGCCCGCCGCCGTATCCATTGCAGAGGTGCCCGTGCTGCCGAAATGGTTATCATACTAATATTATAAATGCGTAAGTGTGTTTGCTTGTTGGTTTGTTGGTTTATTGGTTTGTTGGTTTGTCCTTCAATCACGCCGCAACGGAGCAACGGATCGACGTGATTTTTAGTATGGGTATAGTTGAGGACCTGGAGAGTGACATAGGCTACTTTTTATCCCGGAAAATTATGGAGTTCCCGCGGGAATCAAAAAAACTTAAACCACGCTTACGAAGTCGCGGGCATCAGCTAGTTCAACATAAAACTATCAGGGGACGTGGATATTACGACTTTTGAGAGATCCTCTATTTAATAATCACTAAAAAATTATTTATTTGTTGTATACTTAGTAGTCAAATATTGGATAGAATCAGGCGTTACTTTGCGGAAGTTCATGATTTAGCAAGAAAAGATTACCTACAATTATTTTGCTATAATCCGCCAACAGAAAAAATCTGTATGGTCAAACATGCAGTTACAAGCGAAGCACCGCTTACCTTCCCAACCAAGCAATGTCTAGACTAGACAATCTTCCATTGTAAAGTCGACATCTCCTGAAGATGCTACGTGTAGTATAAAAGTCTTGTGTGGTGGTGCATATGTGAGTGGTGGTGGCATTGCTTGCTTGGGAATTTGGCTTTCTTGCTTGTGTTGGGAAGGTAAGCGGTGCTTCGCTTGTAACTGCATGTTTGACCATACAGATTTTTTCTGTTGGCGGATTATAGCAAAATATCTAATTGTAATCTTTTCTTGCTAAAAGTAGTAATAAGTAAAATACCCAATTTTATGAATCGAATGAGCCGACCCGACAGTGTGTCTTAGTGCAACCCACACGATCGATACACAATCGCTATTATATTCTCTGATTAGTGATTCAACATGAACAATACCTTTGCTACTGCTGGTGTTACTGCGATGTTTTATGGGATAATTACATTTTATTAACAATCTCTAAACTAAACTAAATTGACAGCTTTAAATCAGAGAAGAGAGAATTATTTTAAGCAGCTTTATCATTAGAGATTATTCGCTTGGCGAATATGCCTCTCTGTAGTTGGAGGTTCAAAGGATAATGCCGGTTTTTGTTAGAGATTTCGGCCCCACTTGCGTCTGGATCGAATTAACGGTAAAACGTAGGAAATATACTCAGGATTATATAATAAAAAAATCATTAAGATATTATGTGGGAGTTTGGAGTAATCTCACTTTTAATTTTGAAGCTAGAGTACAAGTGGTGCCATCTAGGTAGCACAAAGTAAACTAAATTAACTTATTCGCAAACAATTATTTTAATTAAAGCTAAGAATAAAATAATTATCTATATTATATATATTTATTTACGTATTTCGGAACCCTGCATGTCGATAAATATATTATACATTAAGTTAATTTAGATTACTTCGTGCCAAATAGATGGCACCACTTGTACTCTAGCTCGCGAATGACTCGCGTAGCGCGAGCCAGAGTACAAGTGGTGCCATCTAGGTAACACAAGGTAAACTAAATCAACTTATACGCAAACCATTATTTTAATTAAAGCTAAGAATAAAATAATTATCTATATTATATATATTTATTTAAGTATTTCGGAACCCTGCATGTCAATAAATATATTATATATTAGGTTAATTTAGTTTACTTTGTGCCAAATAGATGGCACCACTTGTACTCTAGCTTCAAAACTTAAAAGTGAGATTACTCCAAACTCCCACATAATATCTTAATGATTTTTTTATTATATATTCCTGAGTATATTTCCTACGTTTTACAGTTAATTTCATTAAGACGCAAGAAGGGCCCACTTTCCGTCATCATCCTTTGGCCCTTTCGGTTCCTCCGTGCCTCGGAGAGCAAGTTAAGCCGTCGTGCGTTGCGCCCGGTTATTATCACTAACATCTGATAATAATCGTTACAAAAAAAACCTAAGAGTTTAAATACTCTTAGTTGAGTCGTATGCGGAAGGACGTGGGAACCCACTGCATTATTATCCCAAGAAAACTCCTACCATTATTTGATTAATGGAAAGGGGCCACGATCCTCAGTAATGGCGAATACCACAGAACACATAATAAGAGGTGTTCTGTGGCGAATACGACGCTATGCCTATGCTTATGCTAATAGTTTTGAAACAATTTTTTTTTTAAATATATAGGCTAGTTTCCACTACAGCCCATTAACGTCCCTCTGCTGGGCACAGGCCTCCACTCTCATAGGAGAGAGGGAATTGGAGCTTAGACCCACCACGCTGCTCCAATGCGGGTTGGCCGGCTTTAACGACTATTATCATGTTAGTAATAATAACCGGGGCCGACGGCTTAACGTGCTCTCCGAGGCACGGGGGTGAAACACCGCCAACTTCCTAACTCCGGGCTAGTACTGAGAATTTCTAGTCAGAAAAACCCAATACTAGTTATGGCCCGACCCGGGACTCGAACCCGGGACCTCGTCGGCCGCAGTCGAACATGCCAACCACTAGACCAACGAGGCAGTCATAGGCTAGTGCTTGGCTGTAATTAGACTTGCTTGCAAGTGGTGATGCAGCCTAAGGTGGAGCGCGCTTGCCTAGAAAATGCCTATTCACTCTTGATTCGAAGGTACCTACCTATATTAAAAGAGGAGGGGAAAATGGAAGCCGGAAGGGTATTCCATATCCTAGCGGTTTCATTTAGGAACGAGGAAGCAAGTCGCTTCGTACGAGTCCGCGGAATTTCGACTGCGTAAGGGTGCAGAAATGTGAAGGAGGAACCAGATCGAATAATTCGTATTAGGTATGTTTACTCTGAGAGGAGGGTCGCACGCAAATTATGATGGGTTTGATGAAAAAACAAAAAAAAAAATACTGTACAATTCTGTGATTCGTTTTTGCAACTTAGATAAACTTAACTAAAAAATAAACCAAGCTACGAAATCCTCGGTGGGCGAAATAGACTCACACTTGACCTGTTTTTTAGGGTTCCGTAGCCAAATTTGGCAAAAACGGAACCCTTATAGATTCGTCATGTCTGTCTGTCTGTCTGTCTGTCTGTGTGTCCGTCCGTATGTCACAGCCACTTTTTTCCGAAACTATTAGAACTATACTGTTGAAACTTAGTAAGTAGATGTATTCTGTGAACCGCATTAAGATTTTCTTACAAAACTAGAAAAAAAAACAATAAATTTTGGGGGTCCCCATACTTAGAACTGAAACTCAAAAAATTTTTTTTCATCAAACCCATACGTGTGGGGTATTTATGGATAGGTCTTCAAAAATGATATTGAGGTTTCTAATATCATTTTTTTCTAAACTGAATAGTTTGCGCGAGAGACACTTCCAAAGTGGTAAAATGTGTGTCCCCCCCCCCCCCCCCCCCTGTAACTTCTAAAATAAGAGAATGATAAAACTAAAAAAAATATATGATGTACATTATCATGCAAACATCCACCGAAAATTGGTTTGAACGAGATCTAGTAAGTAGTTTTTTTTTAATAATTTAAAACTTACTACAGGTTTGTACGGAACCCTCGGTGCGTGAGTCCGACTCGCACTTGGCCGGTTTTTTATTTGATATTCTATTTTGCCATCCATCCCTCCAATTATTATAACATTAAGGTTGTACCCATAACTCCATCCGGTGGATAACATTAGTATTTTAATTACCATACCCGAAGGTACTGCAAGCAATTGTATAAATGAGTTTCCGCCGGAAATTAATGGCATAATAGGAAGTAATTATAAGAAGAGCAATAAAACAACCACCTTTAATTGCCCAAACAAGCCCCCCCGGGTAAAGTTATGGTAAGCCCGGTCATTATGGGATATGATAATGCTGCATTGCTTAGCCTGACTTATGGATAATTCAAGACTCTGCCACCGGTTCGGAAAGATAATTCTACTGAGAAGAGCCAGCAAAAAACTCAGCAGTTTAACTTTTCATACAAAGATAAATGTTACACAATGTAGCTAATATACATACATACAATACATATTATAGAACCGTCTCACTGCTGGGCACAGGCCTCCACTCTAATAGGAGAGAGGGAATTAGAGCTTAAACTCACCACGCTGCTCCAATGCGGGTTGGCGGGCTTTAACGACTATTATCATTTATCATGTTAGTGATAATAACCGGGACCGACGGCTTAACGTGCTCTCCGAGGCACGGGGGTGAAACACCACCAACTTCCTAACTCCGGGCTAGTACTGTGAATTTCTAGTTAGAAACTCAAGGACCCTTACATAGTCGAAATTCCGCGGGCTCGTACGAAGCGATTTGCTTCCTCGTTTCTAATTCGAACCGCTAGGATATGGAATGCCCTTTCGGCTTCCGTTTTCCCCTCCTTTTTAATATAGGTACCTTCAAATCAAGAGTGAATAGGCATCTTCTAGGCAAGCGCGCTCCACTTAGGCTGCATCACCACTAGCAAGCAAGTCTGATTGCAGCCAAGCTCTGGCCTATATATTAAAAAAAAAAGAAAAGAAAACCCCAAAACTTAATTATGGCCCGACCCGGGACTCGAAACCGGGACATGCTAACCACTAGACCAACGAGGCAGTTTATTATTATTAAACTAATCCGAAGATAAAATATAACGCTATTGGTTTTCACCTCCAGTTTCTGCTAGAGATAAAACTATCTATTGTAAGTTAATGGTGAAATTATTCATGGAACTGTGATATGACCATTACTTGCACGAGCGGCACGTATTTCTTGCACCGTATAGTTCCTTTCATATAACAATACGTTATCATTATATTTTATGGGGTATTTTTCACGTGTGCCCCATTATGCCCGTCACAATATGGTCACGCGGTTTACGTCTGTGCCGTATATTAAGGGCGATTCAGACTTCACTATAATATCCTTTCTTACTATCACGCTGCAACGGAGCAACGGATCGACGTGATTATTGGCATGGGTATAGTTGAGGACCTGTCACCTGGAGAGTGACATAGGCTACTTTTTATCCCGGAAAATTAAGGAGTTCCCGCGGGAATCAAAAAACCTTAAACCACGCGGACGGAGTCGCGGGCATCAGCTAGTAATATTATAAAATATTATAAACGCGAAAGTTTGTATGTATGGATGTTTGTTACTCTTTAACCCAAAAACTACTGAACGGATCTGCATGAAATTTGACACAGAGATAGATTATAGTCTGGAATAACACATAGGCTACTTTTCATCCCGGAAAATTAGATAGTTCCCGCAGGAACCAAAAAACCTCAAACAACGCGGACGAAGTCGCGGGCATCAGCTAGTACAGGGATAATTTTAAAATACTAATAAGCTTCTGTAAGTACCTAATAAAAAGCAACTTTTGCTCTACGATTTTTTAAATTCTGAGAAAACAATTGTTTTATACAAAAACCCAATTTGTTAATTGGCTGTTCTTAGTTAGCATTACTCCATGCGACACGCTGTCGGAATTCGGCGGACCGTTTATTCCTACTGAAAGCACTTATAAATGCGAAAGTGTATCTGTCTGTCTGTCTATCTGCTACGCTTTAACGGCCCATGGTTTCTACCAATGTTGAAAAAATTTGACACAGAGACAGGTTGTATCCCAGGGAAGGATAAAGGCTACTTTTTATCCCGGAAAATTATGGAGTTCCCGCAGGAATTGAGAAAAAATTTAAACAAACAAAAGATGAAGTCGCAGGCATCATCTAGTATATCAATGTTGTTATACATAGTAAGACCGGCTTTTGACGCAATATGCTATACTATATTATACTTAGCGAAATAGTAATACATAGTAAGACCGGCTTTTGACGCAATATGCTATACTATATTATACTTAGCGAAATAGTAATACATAGTAAGACCGGCTTTTGACGCAATATGCTATACTATATTATACTTAGCGAAATAGTAATACATAGTAAGACCGGCTTTTGACGCAATATGCTATACTATATTATACTTAGCGAAATAGTAATACATAGTAAGACCGGCTTTTGACGCAATATGCTATACTATATTATACTTAGCGAAATAGTAATACATAGTAAGACCGGCTTTTGACGCAATATGCTATACTATATTATACTTAGCGAAATAGTAATACATAGTAAGACCGGCTTTTGACGCAATATGCTATACTATATTATACTTAGCGAAATAGTAATACATAGTAAGACCGGCTTTTGACGCAATATGCTATACTATATTATACTTAGCGAAATAGTAATACATAGTAAGACCGGCTTTTGACGCAATATGCTATACTATATTATACTTAGCGAAATAGTAATACATAGTAAGACCGGCTTTTGACGCAATATGCTATACTATATTATACTTAGCGAAATAGTTAAGTGTAGTGTGAGCTGCCTTATGTGTGTTAAGGAGACATCATATTTTATTACGTTGATTTTACGTGCGGAATAATGGTATTGCAATGCGGAAGAACGTAATGCGGTAGCGAGGTAAGGTACTTAAGCTTTTGGATAATAGGTACCTACCTTCCTATTCTAAAAATAATCAAGTCCCTCTAAGTTTTGTATTAAGTTTTATAAGATACTAGCTGATGCCCGCGACTTCGTCCGCGTGGTTTAAGTTTTTTTCCCCACAGGGGCTCCTTAATTTTCCGATATAATTCCGGTAGCCTAGGTCACTCTCCAGGTCCTCAACTATATTCATGCAAAAAATCACGCAGACCCGTTGCTCTGTTGCGGCGTAATTGAAGGACAAACTCTCTATATTATCCTTGGGGATCGAATTTTCAAAAATGGTGAAACACGTACTTCTTCATATTTAACGGAAACGGAAAGCTCAAATACCAAGTTTCATGGCTTTAACTTGAAAAATGAATGACTTTCATACCAACTTTCAACCATTATTTTACCCTTTCGGGGGTGGAATTTTGAAAAACTGTGACACACGTACCTACTTCTTTATTTTTTACTGAAAGCCAAAATACCAAGTTTCTTTGATACATCTTGAGAAATATCTAGATTCTAGAGAAATGAAGGACTTTCATACAAACTTCATCCCCTATTTCGCCCCTTCGGGGTAAGTATTTTCAAAAACTGCGAAATACGTATTTCATATTTTTTTTACCGGTAGCTCATATACCAAGTTTCATGGATATTACTTGAGAAATGACGGACTTTCATACAAACTTTCAACCCCTATTTCACCCCCTTAGGGGTGGAAGTTTGAAAAATCCTTCCCTAGTGAGCGCCTACGTCACAAAAGGAAGCCCCCCCCGCCCGATAGCCCCCCGGTGACGCAGTAGCGGCCAATAGGGCCTACGCAGCATACTCATTGCGAAAAAAAGAGGACCTTCTGTTTTAAAGGCGTAGTATGAGTAATAAAAAAATTATACTCTGTTAATACCTATCACGTCCAATGACAAAAAAACTAATAGTATAAGTACTCGTAGGTATAATTTACTAAGTTATTACGTCCAAAGTCATGAAGGATAAAGAATACTAGCACCTTTTAAAATGAAAAGAATGATGTAAATGATTGATTTAATGTGAATAGCTTCTCAACAATGTAGATACAATATTTACAACAATTTATATCTCTACTAATCAATTACTATAAAAGACTTTGTCGTGAGTGACTGACAGACATAATACAGCCCAAACGTACGTAGACATTTGGAATTTTGAGACAATATTCCTTGAGCACCCTAAAGTAGAACTAATGTAGGAATTTTCGAAATTCCACCCCCAAGGAAGTAAAATAGGCTTTTCAAGTTATATAATACCTAAACTAGCTGATGCCCGCGACTACGTCCGCGTGGTTTAAGTTTTCTTGATTCCCGCGGGTACTCCTAAATTTCCCGGGATAAAAAGTAGCTTAAGTCACTCTGGTCCTCAACTATATTCATGCCAAAAATCACGTCGATCCGTTGCTCCGTTGCGGCGTGATTGAAGGACAAACCAACAAACCAATAAACCAACAAACAAACACACTTTCGCATTTATAATATTGGTACGATTGCAATTTTTCAATCCAATAGAGCGCGTACTCCGCGGTTATAGCTACGTATTGAATTCTTTTCAATTACTCGTCGGAGGGATGAGGGAGATTTGCATGTAATTATAGAGGTGATTACAGCTTTATTAGCATGAAATTGTTTTTTTCTGCGGCCTTAACTATCTTCATCGTTTTAAATGTTCAAACTTTGTAGAACTTTTTCTTTTGTCTGGCTTTTAATATTCGCGTAACGGCTAACCTACTTAACATACAAAGGGTCGTTTTATTTAAATTTATTTTTGAGTATAAGCTTTTACTGCTTATTACTTAGTACAAGCATTGCATATGCAAAAGTCCTGGTTCTTATTAAAGTCACGCTTCAATTGAATAAAATCTAATTAGGACGAATGTTAATAATTTTAATTTTATAAAATTACTAGCTAGCTAGCCCGCGACTTCGTCCACGTGGTTTAAGTTTTTTTTAAATTCCCGCGGGAACTCCTTAATTTTCCGGGATAAAAAGTAGACTATGTCACTCTACAGGTCCTCAACTATACCCATGCCAAAAATCACGTCGATCCGTTGCTCCGTTGCGGCGTGATTGAAGGACAAACCAACAAACCAACAAACAAACACACTTTCGCATTTATAATATTAGTATTAAGATATTTGTATATCACACTGTGGTAAAATAAAATAAGAGCACTTATAGACTTATTCTACCTCAAGTGTAATTTATTCACAAATAAATATTTGATGACCTCCCTGCGCAGTGTTGAGCGCAGTTGTCTTAACATGCGGAGGTCCCGGGTTCGATCCCCGGTCAAATTTGGAATTTATAATTTCTGAATTTTCGCTGGTCTGTCATCGTGGGAGGCTGCGACAGTGGCTAGTTACAAGTTACAACCCTACCGGCAAAGACGTGCCGCCAAGCGATTTAGCGTTCCGGTACGATGTCGCCCAGAAACCGATAAGGGGAATGGGTTTATACAGGTGGCCCAAATAGTGACGTCCAAAGAAAAAAATTAGATTTCTCGTATCAGAAAATACCCCATGTATGTACAGCGATTTTTGGTAGTTTTGGAGTTATAATTTTTTAAAGTTTTCTCGTGAGATTTCTGAGGGAGTGAGTGTTAATTTTTTTCTTTTTATTTAGTTTTTTTCCGAACATTTTTTTGTGAACATGCTTGATATGAAGTGTGCTACTTTGCATAAAATAATTACCATCATAACTATGTCACTATTTGGGCTACTAAACCCCTAACAAGTTAGCCGGCTACCATCTTAGACTGTATCATCACTTACCACCAAGTGAGACAGGACAGGCAGTCAAGGACTAACGTAGAGGATAAAAAAAATGAATTGATTGATAGATTGTTTGAAATTACGTTCCGCAATAAAACCATAGATAAAACGTTTGGAATTCAAAACACTGGTTCACATAAATGTCATACGGACATTCCGAGATGCATTTCTGTTCCCATAGTCATTATTATCTTATCATGTTTCGACACTGCGGTTTCTTTATACCTCGCGTTCTTCATACAGTTTCATCGTTCTCGCACCCAAAAGTCGCAGAAATCCTGTGCCGTCGCTTGATTTTACCAGTTTTTCAGTTTTTCTTGAGAAAACCAAAATCATATTGCGATGTTGCCATACAGATCCGATACATGGTATAATAACTGTAAGCCTCAGAGGAACTAAGCTTTCCTATGAGGCTTATAGTTAAACCATGTCTTATAGTCATTCAGCGGACGATAGAGAAAGTTGCGCTCGGAATTCTTAACGTGATCAAATCGGAAATGGGGAAATCCGTTGAAGAACTATAAAGCAAACAATAAAGCTCAACTGTTTGCGAAGCTGAAAACATTTATTACTACGGCTGTACACTCTTTCCCCTCAAATGCGGACCTTTCCCATAGAAGTTATTTCCTATCCGATGTTATATATTGTGTGTTATCGGCCGAATACGGAATATCCACCGAAAACTTTAAAGTCAAGCCAAACTGTTACGGTGAAAATAAAAATAATTAATTTGTGTCATAATTCAAAACACTGAACTTTGTTTTTCAAAAGTTTTAAGAGTACGTTTTAGCTAACGATAATATTATAAAGTGCAGACCCCAGACAAGGCAAACGTCGTAGAATATTTTTAATAATATTTTCTGTGTTAAAATTCATGATAGGGGCCGTACAAACACACACACACAAGGACAAAACGTCCGCGCGAAGCATCGGAAACACGTTTCGTCGTTTCGCGCTTGTCAGTGCAGCTCCATATAAAATTGTACACACGACCATTTTGTGAGAAAGCCAAAAATTATTTATCCATAGAGTGTTTTCGCCCTAAGCCACCTTAAAATTAGTTTTTAAAGAAAATTCCCGCCGAATTGAGAACCTCCATTTTGGAAGTCGGTTAAAAAGTAGAGTTCTACAGGTTCGATTAAGTTTCGATTCAGAGTTGATAGAAACCAAACCAATCATCATCATAATTGAAAGGCTTATATTATGTATTTCAGTCGTGACTTTGTTAGTATATCCATACTAATATTATAAATGCGAAAGTGCGTCTGTCTTCTACGCTTTCACGGCCCATCTTTTCAGCCCATTTTGATGAAATTTGGTTTAGAATCAGGTGGTATCCCGAGGAAGTACATACTACTGGGAAGGACTACATAAGCTACGTTTATCCCGGAAAAAAAGGAGTTCCTCCAGGAATAAAAAAAACTTAAACCACGCGGATGCAGCGGAGCATACTATCATCTAAGTATAGTGCTATGCTTAGAAGTCGACAAGAAAAATTCGTTTCACACTAAAGCAGTCTCAACTTGGCACCACTCCATTATTTATGTGAGCCTTACAGCTTAGCAGCTAGCCCATCTCTAGATTGTTATAAATGGCAGTCTCATGTCTGCGCTACCACGATAAATGACCCACAAGTTGTAACCCGCAACTTTTCCATAAGATGAATCTGAGGAAACTGAACTTTTCCCATAAATAAAAGTGCCTTTCTGCTCTACTAGAGTCCGCTGTAAATTGTGGAAATGTTATTACAGTCTCTTAGTCATAAGTGCTTAGCTTTGAGTGAATGCTGCGGTGGACGTCCCCTTACACGAATGTACTCGCAAGGATGCTCTCAGAGAAGAGTGGAGACGGATAGATAAGCGTGCCACAACACCAAAGTGACGAAGAAGAAGTCATAAGTGCTTCGAGTGTAGACTTTTACGTTAGCAAAAACTCAACATGCTTTAAGTTTTTTTACATTGTAAATTCGATTGGTCGTATTGAGCGTTCGATGAATGTTCGATGACATTATTTTTTTTTATCCACTACAAGTTAGCCCTTGACTGCGATCTCACCTGATGATAAGTGATGATGCAGTCTAAGATGGTAGCGGGCTAACCTGTTAGGGGTATGGCAGTTATATAAAAACCCATACCCCTATTCGGTTCTTACACGGAACGCTACATCGCTTGGCGGTACGTCTTTGCTGGTAGGGTGGTAACTAGCTACTGCCGAAGCCTCCCACCAGGCCAGACCAAGGAAAATTCAAAAATTATAAACTCCCAAAATTGACCTTGCCGAGGATCGAACCCAGAACCTCGGCACGTTAGGACAACAGCGCTCAACACTGCGCCATGGAGGTCGTCAAATCAAAGAGTCGAAGTAAAATGGACCGAAAAGCTCTCGATTTAAAGTCACAAATTCAGTACAAGTGTGTAGTTCGGGTGTTGATGAGTCAGTCAGTAACTGGGTACTTGTACCACATGAGTAGATAAATGTGCTTGTACAGTCTATTTACTAAAGTCCCAAAATACACTGCGCATTTTGTAAAAAAAATCGCAGATAATTTATTTTTAAGCAACTTTCCCTTTGTGAATATCACCTTATCTCAAATTAACTCATCCAAAAACACTCGTGGGTCCTTTCAGTACACGTTATTGTTATTACAGTTTTATCTTCAGCACAAAAAATAACAAAGGAATTTTATGCGATTGAAACAATAAGTACACCAGGGGGTATTGTTTGCTGTCGGCTTCATCAACCGATGGACTGCTGTACATATAATCTTGTAGGTCCTGTGTGGCTGCCTCATTGGTCCAGTGGTTAGCATGTTCGACTGCGGCCGACGAAGTTCCGCGTACGAATCCTGGGTCGGGTCTTAAGAAGTACCTACTGGGTTTTTCTGACAAGATCTCAGTACTAGCCCGGAGTTAGGAAGTTGGCGGCGTTTCACTCCCTCCGCTGTGTCTCAGAGAGTACGTACAGCCGTCGGTCCTGATCCTGATCTCTCTCCGGTCGTGTCGGATTTTCCGTCCCATCGGGCTAAAGGTGCACCAGAGAGTGCACCAGGTACTTACAGCTACACATTTTGAAAGCCAATTAAAGACATAATTCTTTAAATTATGTACCAAAATACCTACTTGAATTAATAGGTTTAAATATTTTTAATTACAAAATGATTATGTACACGGTTGACGGTATTAATAATACTTAGTCACAAACGTTCTTCTTCTTCTCATTCGTTCACTCTTGGCAGAGTGGTCGTGGCTATGAATGGGCCTTCACAGCAGCTCTTGCGATCTCCCTCCAGCGACTTCTGTTGGTGGCATCACGGGAACACTCGGAGACGGATAGATTTGTGGCAGAACGGATTGAATCCGTCCACCTAGTAGGGGAGCGACCACGTGGACGAGTGCCCTCAACTCGACCTTGTACAACGAGGTGTTCTATCGTACCAGTCTTCCTAGTGATATGCCCAAAGAACTTAAGGATTCGCAGTTGTACAAGCGACGAAAGCCTTTGTGTTATTTTAAGTTCTTTGAGTATGGAGACGTTTGTTCGATGCGCTGTCCAGCTTATTCTTAATAGGCGTCTCCAGCACCACATTTCCAGAGCGTCGATTTTCCGCCTGTCATTTTGTCTGAGGGTCCATGTTTCAGCCGCATATAGAAAGATCGGAAAGACAAGACATTTCATTAGACGAATCTTTGTATTTTTCGTAATTCTTTTGTCTCTCCAGATTTTCGATAGCTTCTCAACGGCTGATCTGGTCACGGCACAGCGTCTTTTGATTTCGCTCTCGCAACTCCCGTTATTACTGATAGTGGAACCAAGGTAGATGTAATTGGCGACAACTTCACAGTTATTGATTTGAGTTATCTCGGGTCTATTATTCGTTTTCCTATCAACTATCATAAATTTAGTTTTATCACGGTTAATTGCGAGTCCAAAATCAATGCTAATATCCTCCAGGCGTTTGAGAAATTCCCCTATATCCTTCTCAGATGATGCGAGAAGGGTGGTATCATCAGCATACCTTAGGTTTGTAATTACTTGCCCTCCTATGGAAACGCCCTTGGTCCATTCATCAAGCAAGTCACAAACGTAGTCAAATAATAATTGTTACGCATACAAGCGCATAAATAAGGGCTGTTCCACTAGTCCCTACCTACGTATCCCCCCTGGGGGGGGAAGAGTGGAATTTTTTTCCACAAAGCAAACGTTAAGTGAAGCACTTTTATTATTACGAGATGAACCCTTACATTTTTGTCATTCCTGGACTTTTTAATTATTTGAAGATACATGGTCACCCTATTCCTGGGTGCTAATCGTTATTCGGTTAGCCGGTGATCCCGACATCCTAAATATTATGCAGAGCCGATTTAATTCTAGAGGATTTGTAAAATTTGTTGGTAATAATGTTTATAGCATTAATTCTACAAGTATAACAGCTATTATAGGTACGCATTAAAAACAGCTATTAAATGTACCCACCACTACCGCTACAGCCCATTAACGTCTCACTGCTGGGCACAGGCCTCCAGACTCATAGGAGAGAGGGAGTTAGAGCTTGGACCCACGATAGGTACCATAGGTACACCTAGTAGGTACCATGGACCTAAAGAATTTATTAGGTTATTTAGGTCCATGCCTGATATCTACGAGTATAATCTAAATAAATAAAAATAGGTATTTAAGTAAGGACCTTCGTGTCCATTGTCGTTTGAAAATAAAAAAGTGACCCTTAGGAAGTTTAAAAGTCTTTTCTCTGAGCGTTTTTATTAAATCGATCTATTTGTAGAAACGAAACGGCATGGCAATGGAGATGGAAGGAATCTAATTGAAAAGGAAACACTGGGTAATGGATTTATCCGAGAGTTCTCGAAAACAATTAAGGCGAAGGCAACGCGCGGATGAAAAGATCGCGATTTCTTTGCGAATAACGTTTAGCGAACATCGTAACAACTTTAGAAGTCTTAGGTGCCAGGCCATTGAAATGAACTGAAGTGGATATTATGTATTCAGTAGAAGAATCAGAGGGCCAATAATTATTGTCTAAGCAAATCGTAACCATTTGACAGCTTAAAACGTATTATTCGAACTGTTTAAGGAGTTCGTACATGCAAATTATCGAATATTCGAATTCCAGATGAGCGACGAAAGCCACGCGACGCAAGGCTACGCGATATGACTCCATAGATAATAACAATAGTCCCGTTTTTTCACGTAGCGTCGAGTCGCGTCGCGTTGTTCACCTAGAACTAGAACTAGACGGTAACTTAGGACAGAGCCCTAAGTCAAAGCAGCCTAATCAAACAACCAACATTTGCATCCATGCTCTCTCGCGCTCGTTACGCTCACAAACTCATAGAAATATATAACGAAATTAAATCGTCAACGCTATTACTTTCATCTTCATTGGAGCGAGCTGTGCTTACATGAAAACTTAACGCTTGGGAAACTAAATCTGCAGGGCTAGCATGCGCACAACGAGTAAAATTACGTCTACTCTTTTTTTCGCGTTATCTCTATTTGTCTACCGAAGCTAACATAGTTATAGACTATAGTCCCACCAACTTAATCTGACCCGTTGGCCAAATTTGGAACTAATTTTTATGCCTGTTTAGTTTTTGTTTTTATTTTATTTTTCATATACATAATATACTAATGAAGCTGTCACCGGGTCAGATAAGTTTGTCGGACTATACACATATTATGCCTTATCTGGTTACGTCAAAAGTAGAGATAAAAGTAATATTTCTCTGTGGTATTTTTGTCTACGAACCCTTAAATGTCAAACTCAAATCATCTTTATTCAAAATTGGTACCTACAAAGTACACCTTCTGAACGTCATGTTTATAAAGATTATGAGTTGATGGTGATATTTAACAACGGTATCCTACGAGGGTTCCAAACGCGCCCTGGTCTGAGAAGAGCCCACAACAAACTCAGCCGGGTTTTTTTTTTATTATCACCATCTCACAAATACATATAGGAAATTACTAAATTAGCCGGTGGAAAAATTCATACCCATGGCTGCCTGTCATTCAAATAATCCTTTACCTACACTATAATATGACTTTTCAATTAGTTTCCGTTTTACAAAAACTTTGAACTTGTTGAGAGACATCTCCAATATGTCTTCTGGGAGTTTATTATAAAAACGTATACTGTTTTTTTCGTAAACGAACGAGAAAAGAGCCGGCATCAACAACATCTCTCTCTCTCTCGTTTCGAGATATCTCGCTGTGCGCATGCTAAGCCTGGAGACCCGTATCCACCCCTCGAAATTGAGTCGTAATATTAAAATTAATGTCGCCATACAGACATTTTGCTCACAATGACGCCCCTCACACCTAATTAATTTTATTTAAGACGTTTTTACGTCGTATAACTTTTATGGCAAATATTATGCGTTAATATGCGTGGTGCTTTTACTTAATATTAAAATTGCTGGAATTAGCTCCGTTTTGCGTAATATAATATTTAGATAGATATAATTATAATGAAAGAAATAATATGCTTTGTTGTACCGAAATAGAAAATATAAATACTTATGCATATTAAAATTCTATAATATATTATATTCTAATCAAACAATTAATTTATCTATTCTTATGTCTCTATTCAGATGTTACTGACGTCACTTATGTACCTATTTCATAGAAAACTTCCATGCTAGAAGCGCATTTTAAAATTTGATACAGAGTTGCTGATTTGATTGAGTTGTGATCATTCCTATTGTCATGTAATTAATTAATTAATTGTAATTAAGGCTGGATTTATTTCATTCCAATTTTTTTTTTGTATCCACTACGAGTTTCATGGTAAGTGATGATGCAGTCTTAGATGGTAGCGGGCTAACCTGTTAGGGGCATGGCAGTTATATTAAACCCATACCCCTATTCGGTTTCTACACGGCATCGTACGGCACGTCTTTGCCGGTAGAGTGGTAACTAGCCACGGCCGAAGCCTCCCACCAGGCGATTAAACAAATAAAAGTCGGTACTAATAACGGCCTTATCGCTTAGACGCGACGATCATTTTGATCGTCTTTTTTGGAACTGCCATAGTTCCAAAATTCAAAATGACAGTGACATTTGACAATCACCCTATGACATACGTGACAAAGGGTGCGTTCCGAAATACACTGAGAGCACTGGAAGTCCCCAGTAAAGAGCACTGCCAGTGCTCGCAGTGCTTATAACGGAACACACACACTGACAACCAAGTTTTTTTTACTGTTATAAGTTTCAGATATACTAATCTAAAAAATCCACAAAATAAAAAAATATTTTTCTCCAAATTGGGGGTCCTTTAAAAATGTGTAAATTATTCTTTTAGAATCTCTATTCAGTATTCACGTGTATTAAAATCATCTTGGTTCATGTTCAAGGCCCAATCTTGGACAAGACCTTTACGGTTTTGCTCCAAGTAAAACTTAAGTTTCAATTTATTAAAGCTACAAGCAATAACCCACCAAAGCTATATCGCCTAGAAGCAATATAAAGCTGTGATATTAAGAAACTCTTGGCATCTTGCCGTATCTCTACACACACGAGGACTTGGGAGCAAATTTTTTCTTTCCAACAACGTAACCAATAACCATTGTCCTAATACTTGGCACTTGCAGGAAGGAAAAACATGTTAATAATAAAACCAACTTTCGTGTGCCGTTCGCCGTATCTTGTAATAGCTTTAGGTATAAAATTAAATGCCTTGGTCTATAGTGGTTTTAACATGTTCTACTGCGAGTAATAAGGTCTAGGGTTTGACTCGTACATACACATATTTTAACTTAATAGAGTATTGGATTTTTAACCGATTTAAAAAAAAGGAGGTTATCAATTCGGACACGTATGTATGTACAAATATACATAGGTTTATGTATGTATGTTTGTTTGTCCACGGATTTCTCGGAAACTATTCGAACTATTAATCCGATTGTGATCTTTCTTTTTTATTGGCTTACAACACCTACTTCAAGTTAGGGAACAGTGCAAGTTTAATCGAAATCGGTTAAATAGTTTTCAAGATGTTATGTGTATGGTGAAGTCGATTTAAACTTTCAATCTTTTAGATTATCACTTGTTCTGTTAAGAATTTCACAATTGCTTTATCCACTGAGAAAAAAGAAGAATATGTTCGTTTGTTTATTGTACCTTTTTTTTTTTCACGCGGGGGAAATCTTCAAAAGATACCTGGCTTTTTGGGGTTGAAAGCCAGGTTATGTGAGATTTGTACTCACTAAAACCCCCTCGGTGGCCATCCTACGCGCCAATAATATTTTTATTGTTTACACGCCAATAATATTTTTATTGTTTATTGTACCTACTATGGACGAACGGCTGCCACATTTACTCCTAACGGGTAACGTCCGATTACAAAGAAAATTTAGTAAGTCACTCAACTAAGTATGCCTATAATAATTTAACGCACAAACAGCCGCGGAAACTGCCGAACACAACGCGTAAACAGAGCAATAATATATTGTTGTGTAAATAGCGTTCATAGTTTAGTGGCCATAAAGCTGGAATGACGAGCGTACATTGAACAATGGCGCCGATTGCGTTGTAAATGTTGCGTTTAGACTAGCTGATGCCCGCGACGTCGTCCGCGTGAAATAAGCTTTTTCAATTCAAACGGGAACTCCTTAGTTTTCCGGGATAAAAAGTTGCCTATGTCACTCTCCCAGGTCTTATACTATACCCATGCAAAAAATCACGTTGATCCGTTGCTCCGTTACGGCGTGATTTAAGGACAAACCAACAAACCAACAAACAAACACACTTTCGCATTTATAATATTAGTATGATTGTCAAATCTGATTGTTTTTAACCTCTGACGAAAATAGAGGGGTGCAGTTCTAAGTTTGATGTCGTCCGTCCACTTATGGACACCACCACCACCACCACCGTCCACGGAGGGTCTACCAAGTGAACCAACCCAGCCTTTTCTAGTGCGGGGTCGACATTCCAATTCTTTGGAGGCCCAACGTCTATCGGTTCTTCAAACTATGGTGATGTGTCCGCGTGGATTAAGTGTTTTTGATTCCCGCGGGAACTCCTTAATTTTCTGGGATAAAAATGCCTGTCCTTCTCCAAGATACAAACTATCTCTGTACTAAATTTCATCAAAATCCGTTGAACGGATGGGCCGTGACAGCTTAGCAGACGCCAGACAGACAGACACACTTTCGCATTTATAATATTAGTATGGATGGAAGTATGTATGTGAATAGTGGTAATCACTCAGGGTACCTACCTAATTACTTCATCAGGTGCTTATAACAGAAATCATTTTTGATGACGATCTCTGAGATAGGCATTTGCACCCCAAGGGGGTTACTACCATTGGTAGCAGTATTATTTCAAAACTAGCTGATGCCCGCGACTTCGTCCGCGTGGATTGAGGTTTTTCGGTTCCCGCGGGAACTCTTTAATTTTCCGGGATAAAAAGTGGCCTATGTGCTATTCCAGACTATAATCTATCTCTGTGTCAAATTTCATCCAGATCCGTTCATCCGTTGGAGCGTGATTGAGTAACAAACATACATCCATACATCCAAACTTTCGCATTTATAATATTTATTTGATGAGTTTGATGTCACGTGCCTTGACGTCCCTTGTTAAGGACTAGATGATTTCCGCGACTTCGTTCGCGTTGATAATTTTTTTATTCCCACGGGAACTCTTTAATTTTCCGGCATAAAAAATAGCCAATGTCTTTCCCCGGGATATGCCTACCCTACTTCTATACCAAATTTCATCAAAAACGGTTAAACAGATGGGCCGTGAAAGCGTAGCAGACAGACAGCTTAGCAGACGCCAGACAGACAGACACACTTTCGCATTTATAATATTAGTATGGATAGTATGGATGGATTATAATTCTAAAACACAAACCTCATACATATAAAACAGTATGGGTATAGCTATGCCTTAGTTGGGTATAAACTAAACTAGGGTGAAAGTGTTTTGTGTCGATCAATTAAACACAATTTCGCACTCAGTGTTTTAGTCACTATTTTCCGGATTTGTATAGAAACCGACCCTTTGTATAAAAGCTTTTCGCGGCTCATTTTAGCGGAAACCGAGAATTCAGGTTAGTTGGAGGACCTTTGTAAGAGCTGAAATCGCAGAAACCTCTTAGCAGCTACATTGGACTTGAATTCTCCGACTGGCATTACCGAACCAGTGGTAGATTCATTAGACTATTCAAAAGTACTTATAAAAAGTCTACTTGAATAAAAATATTTGTTTTTTTTCCTTGGTAGGTAACTAGGTTTCATAACAATAATAATATGTAGGTATACCAACTAATTACTGGCAAGTAAGAATGTACGCGTAACATCTTTTTTTTAGGGTTTCGTACCCAAAGGGTGCCAACGGGACCCTATTACTATAAGCCTCCGTCCGTCCATCTGTCATAATGTCCCAACATTATCCTGAAGATGTTATTGACAACGAATAATTAAAAGTAAAGCACAGCAGACAGACATACACGCTTTCGCCTTTATAATTAACTAGATGATTCCCGCGACTTCGTACGCGTGGATTAGGTTTTTTGATTCCCGCGGGAACTCTTTAATTTTCCAAGATAAAAAGTATCCTTTGTCCTTCCCCGGGATACAACCTACCCCTGTACCAAATTTCATCAAAATCGGTTGAACAGAATGATGAGCCGTGAAAGCGTAGCAGACAGACAGACAGACAGACACACTTTCGCATTTATCCATACTAATATTATAAATGCGAAAGTGTGTCTGTCTGTCTGTCTGTCTGTCTGTCTGCTACGCTTTCCCGGCCCATCTTTTCAACCGATTTTGCTGAAATTTGGTATTTAGGTAGGTTATATCCCGGGGAAGGATATAGGCTACTTTTTATCCCGGAATATTAAGGAGTTCCCGCGGGAATCAAAAAACCTTAATCCACGCGGACCAAGTCGCGGGAATCATCTAGTACTTAATATTAGTATGGATAGTATGGATTAAATACGAGTGAAGTCTTTTAAATTACAGAATTCAGAACATAGTTTTTGCATACTTTATATAATCCCTAGAAGAGCGGTTATAACTTTAGATACACAAGCATACTTTATAATATACCTAATCCCTAGAAGAGCGGTTATAACTTTAGATACACAAGCATACTTTATATAATCCCTAGAAGAGCGGTTATAACTTTAGATACATAACTTAAAATTAATCTAATTAACTTTGTTTGAGCAAAGCTGCGACTAAAATTTTGCTTTTAATACAAAACTTTCATTAATTAAAGAAACTGTGGGACTTTGCCAGCTTAAATAAATATAAGTAGGTAAGTATCTTTACATGAATAAAAGTTTAATCGCTGGGTGCAAAATATTTGCTTCTTAATAAAGTATTTATTAATCTATGTATATAAAAGCGAAAGGTCACTGACTGACTGACTCACTGATCATCACGATATCTCAGGAACTATAAAACATACAGACTTGAAATTGGGAAGGTAGGTTCCTTGATAATGATTTATGATTTATAAGCCCAGAGTCACTCGCTAAGGCAAACCGTAATTTATTAGAGATGGTGTACAACAGTATTGGTCTCATTGTAAATTTTATATTTTTTTTCGATAAAGTCTAGTCAAAAAAGGTTTTAAATTATTTTTGTCACCGAATTAACGCCTTCATCTCACCAATTTGAACTAAATCTTAACGCTCTATACATACGGTTGTTATTAGATTAGCGAGTGATCATTCGAGAGAGTTCGACTCACTTAGCGGGACATTAATCTTGTTTAGTTGACATGTTAATCTCCGCCCTAATTGATTTAGTTTGTTAATACTTGTAATTACAATGGGAATCGCTTGTTTTTGTGCTCGGTCTTAAGATCAAAACCGTGTCCATTCTAAACTATTATCTACTTATTCTGTGTTATTATTGTAGCTTGAATATAAGTTCATTTATTAAAATACATTTACATGTACATATTTTACTCGTTTCTGTACCTGCTATGCATCTCTAGACACCAATTATTGTTCTCACACCTGGAGCATCTGGAAGAAATCCACATTTGTAGCGATAAGATGCCCTTGTAGGTACACGTCCTTTCTATATTTAAGTTTAGTTTTAATTTGTATTTTGTACAGAATAAATAAATAAATAAATAAATAAATAAATAAAATAATTACATTACAGGCACTGAGTAAGAATATATGTAAGAATAATAATAGTATCATATGAGTGTTTTAATACCTAATTATCAACTGTTGCATACAAGACTTTATCTACACTCATAATATGAATCCTCTATAACAGATTCTGAAATAGTTAGCTTACTGCTAACATTAAAACATCCAGTCCTAGTAACCTAATATCATCCATTACTGAGTATACATATACAAATAAACTAAGTATTAATGAAAGAATTATTTATTGTAGTACCTAGTAATTAACATTTTTTTCTCAAACATGCTTGGAAATGTGAGCATTATTTTGACAACCTTCTTCGAGATAAATCGAAATTGCTGTACCTACTGGCCAAATACATGCGACCAGCGGCCGACTAAAGTTGTATGCAAATCCATATCTGCCGTGGCCAAATAAATTAGATAGGAAATTCATATCTGTCGTGTAATTTAAAAATAGAAAGATCTTTTACTCCGAAACATGGCAACCAAGGAGGTAACTTATCAAAGGTTTTATTTAAATTTCGAACTAGCTTGCAAATAGAAAGCATGTTTATTGAAAAAAAAAACAAATGAACGCGGGAAAAATTATTGTTGTTCGTTGTTCGTCATTGATTTTGAAATGTTTTTGACAAAATGAGTTCAAGTGAAGACAATGAGTGTGATGAACACTTAGTTTTAATTTCCGCGCATTATTTGAGAAAAGCACTATACAAGCCTTGGCCACAACTAGGCATTGATGGACTTACGTATGTGTGCCTCGGCTTCGCCTCGGCCCACATTTACACGTTCGTCCTTCAATGCCTGTTTTGCTGGCCGCTGCAGTAATGTACCTACTATTATATACTCCCATGCTATAAATCCTCTATAACAAAACAATAAAAAAAACGAAGAAAAATGGCGGGGAAAATTCTAATATTAACCTACTTTTTTTACAGCGCGCGTCGTGCTGGTAGTGAAACGCGCGTGTATGACAATGTTCTTTTTTTGAAATTCGTATAGATGTTCTTTTTTTGTAATTCATACAGATACCACGCATCGAGCAGATGTGGCTGTCTGTTGAGTAAACCCTTTGCGCAGAGGGGATCGAAAAAAAAACAAAGGAGTGTTGTTATAAAATTCAGTAGGTACAACATTACATCACCGGTTTGGATGATGTTATGGTTATTAGGACATTGGGTGTTTTAATGTTGGCAATAAGCTAACTGTTTCAGAACCTGTTATAGAGGATTAATAGCATGGGAGTAGATAAATATAAAAACAATACACGAATAGCGAAATAAAAATAGCTTCAATAATGAAAAGTGCACAATTTCAATCTCGTATTGTTAGCCTGCAGTTACAAACTGCAACAGCATGAAGTGGGTATTTATTAATAATAGACCCCGCGCAGTCAGCGCTGAGCTGTGGCTGATTGGGTATTTGTTTTCTAACTCAACTGCAGAGGGTTGGTGTGAGATTTATTTTACCATTGTGCCACCGACGTTGACGGAATTCGAGCATCTAACCCCATTTGAGATACACGGAGCGCGGCACGTAGCAGGAAATATTATTTGTATGAGTTTGTATGGGCTATTACCACAGAATAGGTAATCTCTCCTTCTACTTGCCCTTTTCCCACGTTATGTGGGGTCGGCACAACATGTTTTCTCCTTCCACTCACTTCTGTTATCCGTCAACCTCTTATTCACCCCTTTTATACGCATATCCTCTTTCACACAATCCATCCATCTTTTCTTTGGTCTCCCTCTACTCTTTTTTCCTCATACGAAGAATAATAATCTGCTAGGTGCCGCGCCGCTCCGTGCATCTCAAATGGGGCTAGACATTTACACTACTCGGTAAAATAACAGAAAGCTAAAAGTACACATCAAATAATAAAGCTACTTCGTAAAAAGTCCTTGCTATAGTATTCGTGCTAAAAGCCCTTGATTATGAAAATGCATCGATTTTAATTTTCGTATTGAAAATCATAAAATCCTTAGTCACTAGTAGCAACCTCTCGCAGCTTCACTTCCGTGGGAATTTCGTAGATCTGGCTTTATTGTTCAAAAAATTCAGCTTTTTAAGTCCAAGCGTTTTGAGCGGCAGTCAGTGACTCAAATTTTAAGTTGTTGGGAACTCGGACGCCAGAATGGCGTTCATACTTCCATACATTACTATCGAGCCTAATTTCGCAAAGTTTCTGCTGGCTGTAGCGGATTTAGGTTTGCAAATAAAAATATGTTCGAACGTTCGAATTATATTATCTGTATGTGATCTTATACTAATCCCACTGTTTGCTTTTGCAAATTAATTTCACGATTTCGTCTAAACTATAAGAACTATACTGTTGAAACTTGGTAAGTAGATGTATTCTGTGAACCGCATTAAGATTTTCACTCAAAAATAGAAAAAAAACAATAAATTTTGGGGGTCCCCATACTTAGAACTGAAACTCAAAAATTTTTTTTTCATCAAACCCATACGTGTGGATAGGTCTTCAAAAATGATATTGACTTTTCTAATATCATTTTTTTCTAAACTGAATAGTTTGCGCGAGAGACACTTCTAAAGTGGTAAAATGTGTGTCCCCCCCCCCCTGTAACTTCTAAAATAAGAGAATGATAAAACTAAAAAAAATATATGATGTACATTACCATGGAAACTTCCACCGAAAATTGGTTTGAACGAGATCTAGTTAGTACTTAGTTTTATTTTAATAATTTATAACTTACTACAGGTTTGTACCCTCGGTGCGCGAGTCCGACTCGCACTTGGCCGGTTTTTTTTCAATTGTATCTACTAGTCTGTAAACTTAGCTATTAAATTCTATGATTATGTATTTTTAACTACCGTCCCGTCCCGGCTTCGCACGGACTCTGATTAAAATATAATAGAGGTTTTTTTTTTTTTTAATCTTATTTTTTTTGAGGTTTATAATAGAGGTTACTGGATGTGGATAGTTTTGTTATCCGGAAGGATAACAAAAATAGCCAACCGTACCTTTTTAGGCGTCAGGCACGAAACGTGCGACGGCCAAGCGACGGCGACAGCGGGGCGATGTGGTCCGAGAGCTGGCGAGTGGCGACGAATTTTGGGAAGGTCCTTTAGGCAAGCTGATATTGTGAAAAAATATAGTTTCGTCAATGTGCGAATCCAGTCCTGCCAGTCTGGTAGAGCGTTTGCGGTTATTTCGCTACCGCGCAGCATATAACATTTGCAAAAAAATCTTACAAAAATTTTTTTTGCAACTTGATTTTTTTATCTTTAAATTTAGTACATATAGAATTCGAAAAATAAAATGCAGACGTTTTTGTTGGTTATAAAGACGTATTACCAGACTTCTTCAAAATTCTTCCCGAAATTCGTCGCCAGCTCTCCGACTAATTGCATCGCCCCGCTGTCGCCGTCGCTCCCCCGTCGCTAATTTCGTGCCCGTACGCAGTACACATACACTAGGTAGCATACACATCACCGCAAATGGGCTACGAACGAATTTGGCCAACGGAATTACAGTTTACATTAGACGTTGACAGAAAACGGCTGCAGTCGCATCCGGCTCGACCGACCTAATTTAAACGCGCCATTAAAAGTATTTTACGTAAATTTTACGTACATTTGTGCATACGAAGGGTTAAAACCATTAAGTACAAAGTCGACGGAATTAAAAAGGGGATTCTCTTAAATAGTTTCACGAAGTGCTGCATAGCTAATTTGTTCATCCATTTACCCGATGCCCTGTCCCGGGCAAACCGTTCCCGGGCAAATTAGATTAACTGGGAATCTGGAAAGGAATGTACTTACTTATTTGCGAAAATCTCGTCTGCATTTTAGACATTTTGTCGTCTGATTTGGTTCAGCATGCCAGAACCTCCAACGACGACCATTTTTGACGACATTTTTGACGTGGCGCCGTGTTGAGCGCTGTTGTCTAACGTGCGGAGGTCCCGGGTTGGATCCCCGGCAGGGTCAATTTGGGAATTTATAATTGCTTACAAATAGGTCTGAACTGAAATGTTAGAGGTCGAACCAAGGTTCCCCGAGTAGGAGGCCAAGACCGCTTATAAATTCGTATTGATGGCTTAAGGATAGATTTTTTAATTCTATTACAACTTAGCCCAAGGGCTATTATTTATCAAGATATAATTTATATTGTGGTAAGTCACGTTTTTGCCTTAAGTAGATAGAAGCGTGATGAAAGTGGGCAGGGGCAGTTTATTTTTCTAAAAATATTATGATACTAGATGATGCCCGCGACTTCGTCCACGTGAATTAAGTTTTTTTTCATTACCGCGGGAACTCTTTGATTTTCCGGTATAAAAAGTAGCCTATGTCCTTCCCCTGGATACAAACTATCCGTGTACCTTTTTTTTTTTGTAGAATGTATATATATTATATTAGTAACTAAATTTAAATTCAATTGTATAGACACTTTGTAATAGTTGTAACTTCACTATTTATTATTGCTTTGTATTTCACATAATAACTCCCGCACTAACCACGACATTTAGCTCAATAGTGAATACTTAAATGGCGAATTTGCAAACTAGATGTAAGTAGTTATTTGATACGTAATATGCTGTATGTATTCCCACTTACTTAGCCAAAGGCTATTCAGGACAAACTTTAACCCTTTGTTGGCTAGATAGCTACCAGATACTTATGTATCTATACATTATGGGAATAGTAATTTTAGAAAATTGCTATAAACTCAACTCAGCCAGGCTCAGTTAAGGCTACAATACACAAAGTGCGACGACGCCACGAAAAGTGATATTACACAACAAATATGAAGGGAAAACATTTCCGAAACTATAAGACCTAAAAAGTAATTTATCCAAGATTTTTGTAAAATGACGTTTTACCCAGGTCTGGTAGATTTAGCGTAAATTACATAATTACAAAACAATGCATTTTAGTCGTGAGGAGGGAAGCTCGCATGTGCCAAAAAGAAAAAAAAAAATTAAAGTCAAATTCGAATTATTTTTATTCAAAATTGGTACTTACACGTCGCACACTAGCACAGTAGCCATTCCACTATTTTAAGTCATAAGTCATAAATATTTATTCAATTTAGGTAGGTACACTACACTTATTGACGTCCAGTTAAATAAAAATAAAAATATGATGGTGATAATCTGTTACGGTATCTTAAAACTAAAGCTACGAGGGTTCCAAACGCGCCCAGGTCTGGGAAGAGCCCACAACAAACTCAGCTGGGTTTTTTTTCATTATCACCATCTCACAAATCATCTTAACTAAGGAACTATCAGAGCCATTAGAGCAAATTATTGCCAAGCTTCCTTGTCATTTAAGTAATCCTTCACATGGTAATAGGATTTTCCAATGAGTTTACGTTTTACATTAACTTTGAACTTATTCAGAGACATCTTCAACATGTCTTCTGGGAGCTTATTGTAGAAGCGGACACACTATTCCAAAAAATCATTAATTTCTACAATCTCAATCGTTGTGATTGGGGGAAATTAATAGAATTCTTACTGCGGCAAACAAAAACTACGAATTTAAAAAAAAAAACGAATTAAATACAGGAGCCGTATTGGACTATTATAGGTATGCGATGGATTATCGTGTCGTGTGTGTTCTAGGCTTAATAGCCAGTGTGGAACAATTGGACGATTTCATCTCATTTTGTGCAATCTGCTTAATACAGATAAGTGGCGTCGTTTGTACGTGAACAGCTCTTGTTCGCGATCACGAATCATCCTTTCGAAGTCCTTGATTTTGTGTGATTCAGAAATTATAAATTCCCAAATTTACCCTGCCGGGAATTGAACCCGCGTCCTCTTACAGTGTAAGACAAAAGCGCTCACCACTGCGCCAGGGAGTCAAAAATAAAAAATGTATAAATTTTAATGTCAGAAATAATCAAATCATCTTTCCGAACCGGTGGTAGATTCTTACGACTTATCATAAGTGGCACAAGTTGTCCTACATGAAATAAATCATTTTCATTTTTTTTAAATATATATTTAAGTACATGAACAACAAAAAGTGTGGAAAAAGTGTGTGTACAATTTTATAAAAAGTGTGTGCGTGTGCAAGAAGTGAAACTTCAGAAAAGTAGCCTACGAGAGAATGATAAATATAACTTGTATTCTATCTCATTCTCTCGCAGGCTAAATCCTATATATTATGATTGTCTCTTTTTGGTGTCGCATTTTCGTTTCATTGAATTTTCAAATCACAACGATTCTAAAGAAGTATCACTTCAAAAATGTTCAAATGTTTTTTATATCTCAAATAGTCTTATATGGTTTGATGGGAGGCTTCGGCCGTGGCTAGTTACCACCCTACCGGCAAAGACGTACCGCAAAACGATTTAGCGTTCCGGTACGATGCCGTGTAAAAACCGACTAAGGGTATGGGTTTTATATAACTGCCATACTCCTACAGGTTAGCCCGCTACCATCTTTGACTGCATCATCATTCAACACTTATCATCAGATGAGATCGCAGTCAAGGGTTCACTTGTAGTTGAATAAAAAAACTGTGTGTGTGCAATTCACACACGGCAGAAGTGAAACTTCAGAAAAGTAGCCTACGAGAGAATGAGATAAATATAACTTGTATTCTATCTCATTCTCTTGCAGGCAATCCTGTATTATATGATTGTCTTTTTTTTGTGTCGCTTTTTCGTTTCACTTATTCGTTTCGTTGAATTTTCAAATCACAGCGATTCTAAAAAAGTTTCTCTACAAAAAAACCCTTTTTTTATATCCACTACAAGTTAGCCCTTGGCTGCGATCTCACCTGGTGGTAAGTGATGCAGTCTAAGATGGTAGCGGTTTAACCTGAAAAAAACAAAAAAATAATATAAAAAAATAAAAAAACTAACCTAACCCTAAAAATCGGTAAAAAGTGAAAGCACTGTCACACGAGTATATATCCGATCAGAGGGGAAGCTTCCTAATAAAGTCGAAAATGTATACCTATTCTGCTAGGGTTGTCACCTGATGCATGTCAACAATTTAAGGAAAAATAAAAATATTATACATCGACTTAGACATCGACAATCGACAATCGACATCGATATCGACAATCGACATCGATATCGACAATCGACATCGATATCGACATCTACAACGACATCGATATAGACAATCGACATCGATATCGACAATTGACATCGACATCGATATCGACAATCGACATCGATATCGACATTTGTATCGACCATCGACATCGATATCGTCAATCGATATGAGTATCAACATCGATATCCACAATCGACATCGATATCGTCAATTGATATGAGTATCAACATCGATATCAACAGTCGACATCGATATCGACAAACGACATCGACATCGATATCGTCAATCGATATGAGTATCAAAATCGATATCAACAATCGACATCGATATCGACCATCAAAACCGGCATTAATATCGATATCGACAATCGACATTCACCATATTATTTGACTTTTCTATGTCAAATATGGTGAAGCTGCTTCTAACATCCTTAATGGTAAGACATATTCAAATTCTTTTGATTTATTGGTGTATTTAAATATATTCTTCCCGAACCCAACGTAACCTAAACCTTTCCGAAAGTAGGTAGGTACGTTAATTACACAAGTGAAAAAATCATAAAAATAGGTTCATTGGTTTCCGAGAAAATCGTTAACAAACCTACATACATACCTACATACGGGTCAAATCCTTTTGAAGTCGGTTAAAAATGTTGGAGGAGCCAGGGGTAAATAGGAAACACCTGCCCCACGTTTACCCTATTTATCCCTGGGGTCGCAACTCGCAACTAGCAAAAAGTTCCTCCTACCTCTATACAAAGTTTCTTCAAAATCGGTTGAAAAACTGGGCCGTTAAAGCGTAACAGACAGACAGACTGACACATTTTCGCATTTATAATTTGGGGGGTGGACAAAGTCACACATTTTAGCCATATTAGGTACTTCGGGTATTCTACTATCTGAGCACTGTCTTCAAGTAGGTGAGACCGACTTAGGCTACATAGTGCATACCTACCTGTCTAGCACGTCATTCTCACTTGACGATCAATGTTATTACCTAGTTTTATTGTACAGGTGCGCTAGGTACGTGTAAAAAGTTACTTACTTCTCTTTATCTCTCGGGTTTGAAAAATAGGAAACATCCTTATTGTCTTTAGAGCTTTTCAAGCAAATTGTGCAAGTATTCGGCATTTTTGTTGAAACAGAACACTATATTTACATAAATAAATCTAAATAGTTTTATTTTTAATACAAAATCAGTAAACTAGTAATGAAAATAAATTGAGGAACAATTTCGTGATTGAACACGAAATTGTTCCTCTATTTATTTTCATTAAACGCACGACCGTCAGCCACAGTCAGCCCTTGCGTTCTAACCCAGACAGTGTCTCGCTAACCCGGACGATCGTGTCGGTGAATGTGTCGGTGAGAGCTCACGCACACATCGTTGCGCTATGTATGGGTGAAGTCGCCGCGAGCAGTTTGTATGAAGCTTCCTCTCTGTTCAGTTCTCTGTGGCACTGTACTACAAACAATATGTATTGAACCAAGCGTACGGTCCCCATATCGCAATACACGATAAATCCCGCACTTCCGCACAAAGGCGGCGGTTTACTGCTCCGCCGCACATAAAACATGATTTCCGCACACTTCCGCACATTGTAGCGATGGGTTTACGCTAGTGAATAGCTTGTCGTAAAAAAAGTAGAACAAAAAACGAATACTATTACATTTTATGAAGGAACTAGCTGATGCCCGCGACTTCGTCCGCGTGGATTGAAGTTTTTTGGTTCCCGCGAGAACTCCTTAATTTTCCGGGATAAAAAGTAGCCTATGTCACTCTCGAAGTCCTCAAATATATCCATTACAAAAATCTCGTCGATCCGTTGATCCGTTGCGGCGTGCTTGAAGGACAAACCAACAAACAAACACACTTTCGCATTTATAATATTAGTTTGATTATTTTTTCTACAAAGATCGAAAATCGTTTACACTGGGGATAGGAATATGCCTAAAAATGGAGAACAAAAACGAATATTAGATATTATACTAGATGCCCGCGACTTCGTCTGCGTGGAATAAAGTTTTTGATTCCCGCGGGAACTCTTTACTTTTCCTGGATAGAAAGTAGCCTATGTCCTTATACTTGTAACAAATTTCATCAAAATCGGTTGAACATATAGGCCGTGAAAGCGTAGCAGACCGACAGACAGACAGACACACTTTTGTATTTATAACGAGATGATTCCCGCGACTTCGTCTGCGTTGATAAAGATTTTATAATTCCCGCGGGAACAACTTTATTTTCCGGGATACAAATTAACCTAGGTCCTTTCCTGGGATCTACCTAAAGGACCTACCTATTCCTACACAAAATTTCATCATTATCGGTTGAAAAATGGGTCGTAAAAGCGTAGCAGACAGACAGATAGCCGGAGAGACAGACAGACACACTTACGCATTTATAATATTAGTATGCATATGGATATTATAGATTTTATGAAGGATAATTATTTCTGTAAGGTTAGGTAATGCAGGTATGCTCTTTCGGTCTCTACATCAAAATGTAGGTAAGTTATTAAATTATTTTCAAACTATGAATGCCATCGTCCAATAACCTAACAGGGAAAGCGTGTACCTATTGCAAATTCTTTATTAATATTTTTTGTGAAAATCTATAAAAAATATTTTTATGAAAAAATGTCGAGCGCAGTTTTGGGGCCATTGGATGAAAGGCGGTTATTAATATCCCCCAGAGCACACGACTCTGGTGTAATATAAAGAGTAAGGCTGCGTTTCCACTGACGCAGAGGCGAGTGGAGGGGAAAAGTTTTTTTTATTTATCTATAATAGGTTTACTAACAAGCACTTGCACATTACTAAAAATAAAAATCCTAATATAAAATACAAGCTGAGTGTAGCGAGTAAGTACTTATAAGTAAACACAGCATGGACTAAAACCATAGGTAACGAGGCTTTATTAAATAAATAATTATAATAATTAAATTAATGATAAAATTTATGATATTTTGTAAATTTTGGTTTTGATCTTGTTAAAAGTTTTTTTATTTTTTTATTTTTATAATTTTATGATCTTGTTTCATGTTTTTTTTTGTAATTTTGTAATCTTATTCGAGTTAATTGTAATTTTATATGACACTAGCTGATGCCCGCTACTTCGTCCGCGTGATTAAAGTTTTTTGATTCACGCGGGAACTCCTAAATTTTCCGGGATAAAAAGTAGCCTATATCACTCTCGGTCCTCAACTATACCCATGCCAATTATGTTGAATATTTGATTTCTATGAAATGTTTGCTACAAAGTGATTGACAATAAAGAACTTAAAAAATCTAGTCTGGCTTAATAGACCGGGAGATGGTCGTAGGTGATAGTCTCCCATTTTCTACTGCATGCCTTTTTAAGAGTTGATAACTAACCCTAAAATATGAAAGATAGAGGGGTTACTAGCCCTTGCGCGCTTGCACGTCATAAACAAAATGGCTTCTCTTTGTGACAGAATTTTAGTTTTTGCCGTGACATTATATTGCATGCCTTTGTAATATAACGTAGTTGGAACAAATTTAAGCTATAATAATTGATGGCATGCAATTCGCAACGGCCGACGGGGCTCAAATGGTTACGTAGAAATGAAAAAAAAAATAGAACATTTCCGTGTTTACAAATTGCATGCCGTTGTAAAAAATTACTTTTTTTATCTCAAATATACTCTACGAAAATTGGCATGCACCCCTCGTATGACCAAGGGTGGAAAATATTAGGAAAATGTTGTGAAAATTCAATACAGCTTTTCCGTGACAGTTTGAACTGCATGCCATTTGAACAATACTTAGTTTTTATAATTACTTGACGTTAGCAAATTTGGCATGCACAACAGAAAGTTGTAAATTAGTGGCATGCATGACGAAAATTGCAAAAAACGCTGATATAATTTCCGTGACTTTATTTTGCATGCCATTCAATATTTCATTAAAAAACATTATTTTAAGTTGATAAAAAAATGGCATGCATATTACACAAGCCTGACATAAAAAATGTGCAAAAATAAAATTAAAAAAAGGTTTTTTAACGAAAATAAAAATAAAGAACATTTCCCTGTTTTTTTTTGCGCCCATTTGAGCCCATACTACGAGGTAGGACATAGGATACTTTTTATTCCGAAATTCTACCCCCGAAGGGGTGAAATAGGGGTTGAAAGTTTGTATGAAAGTCCTTAATTTCTCAAGTTATAGCCATGAAACTTGATATATGAGCTGCGAGTTGAAAATGGAGACATATGTGTTTCACAGTTATTGAAAATTTGACCCCCAAAAGGGTGAAATAGGGGATGAAAGTTGGTGTGAAAGTCCTTCGTTTCTCAAGATGTTTACCAAGTTATATCAACGAAACTTTTTATTTTGGCTTACAGTAAAAAATAAAGAAGTACGTGTGTCACAGTTTTTCAAAATTCCACCCCTAAGGGGGTGAAATAGGGGGTGAAAGTTTGTATGAAAGTCCGTCATTTCTCAAGTGATATCGATTAAACTTGCTATACAAGCTACCGGTTAAAAATAAAGAAATAAATGTTTCACAGTTTTTCAAAATTTTACCCTCAAAGGGGTGAAATAGGGGTTGAAAGTTTATATGAAAGTCCTTCATTTCTCAAGTTATATCCATGAAACTTGGTATATGAGCTGCGGGTTAAAAATGAAAACATACGTGTTTCACAGTTTTTCAAAATTCCACCCCCAAAGGGGTGAAATAGGGGTTGAAAGTTTGTATAAAAGTCCATCATTTCTCAAGTTATTTCGATGAATCTTGGTATATCCACGCGGACGAAGTCGCGGGCATCAGCTAGTTATATTATAAATGCGAAAGTTTTGATGGATGTATGTATGGATGGATGGATGGATGTTTGTTACTCAATCACGGCTGAACGGATCTGCATGAAATTTGGCACAGATATAGATTATAGTCTGCTAAGTATATAGAATAGCATAAAGGCTACTTTTATCCCTGAATATTAAGGAGTTCCCGCGGAAACGTGGCTAGGTAGGTGATGGGTTAGCGCCAAAATCCAAATCTCTGATCTCTGTTTCACACTGGAAATGGTTCACATATTTTATGAAACTTTCATTATTATTAAAAATACGATGGTGTTATTTAATACGCATGCCATTTTCGATATATACTTAAAATAATATGTTTTTATGAAATGCAAAACGGCATGCAAATTAAAAACACGGATATTTTTATTAAATTTTTGCAACTTTTGTTATTATTTAAAATATGACGGTGTTATTTAATACGCATGCCATTTTCGGTATATACTTAAAATAATATGTTTTTATGAAATACAAAACGGCATGCAAATTAAAAACACGGAAATGTTTCATATATTTTATGAAACTTTCATTATTATTTAAAATATGATGGTGTTATTTAATACGCATGCCATTTTCGGTATATACTTAAAATAATACGTTTTTATGAAATACAAAACGGCATGCAAATAAAAAACACGGAAATGTTTATTAAATTTTTGCAACTTTTGTTATTATTTATAATATAATGATCATGAGCAACATGCATGCCATTTGTATTTCAGAATTATTTGTTCATAAAATTAATGTTTATCTTTATTAGAAGTAGTTTGAAATCACGGAAAAGCTGTATTGAATTTTCACAACATTTTCCTAATATTTTCCACCCTTGATCATACGAGGGGTGCATGCCAATTTTCGTAGAGTATATTTGAGATAAAAAAAGTAATTTTTTACAACGGCATGCAATTTGTAAACACGGAAATGTTCTATTTTTTTTTTTCATTTCTACGTAACCGTTTGAGCCCCGTCGGCCGTTGCGAATTGCATGCCATCAATTATTATAGCTTAAATTTGTTCCAACTACGTTATATTACAAAGGCATGCAATATAATGTCACGGCAAAAACTAAAATTCTGTCACAAAGAGAAGCCATTTTGTTTATGACGTGCAAGCGCGCAAGGGCTAGTAACCCCTCTATCTTTCATATTTTAGGGTTAGTTATCAACTCTTAAAAAGGCATGCAGTAGAAAATGGGAGACTATCACCTACGACCATCTCCCGGTCTATAAGGCTTCACACGTTTTTACAGATTCACCTTACCCTATTCTGATCCAGTGGAAACACGAGCTTATTAACGATTTCATGTATAAAAACCCGATGAAAACTTCTCCTTCGTCCAATGTTTTAAAGGTTATACGTTTCGCATTGTTTTACGGTAATAAATAAAATGGTTTGTAATAATGCATTCCGTTTTTATTACCCGAACATTGAAATCGGCAATGAGGAAGAATATTATGACAAAATTTACTGTTTTCGTGCAAAATGCAGCTGTACTTAAATTGGTGTGAAAAATTTGTGTGGTTTAGCGGTTAAGCGCTAATAGGTACGCTGGGCGGCACGTTTTTGCCGGTTGGGTGATAACTAGCCACGGCCGAGGCTTCCCACCAGACAAAATAATATGTGTAATTGCTTTTATAATAAACTAGATTTTTCGGTATAAAAAATATCCTTCCTTGTTACTTACCTCTGTACCAAATTTCGTCAAAATGGGTTAAAAAGATGGGCGGGAAAACTTGGCAGACAGACAGACACACTTTCGCATTTATAATATTAGTATACAATATTATGTATAATATAACAGCTATACCCCTAAGATCTTAGACTGCATCATGACTTACTACCAGGTAAAGGTCTTTCTTGTAGTAGAATATAAAACACCGGAGAGTTTTAAGTTAAGTACCATTGATGTAGACTTCATTTTCTTTCATTCATTCAATTGACGACCTCCGTGGCGCAGTGTTGAACGCTGTTGTCTTAATGTACGGAGGTCCCGGGGTCGATCCCCGGCAGGGTCAATTTGGGAATTTATAATTTCTGAATTTTCCCCGGTCTGGCCTGGTGGGAGGCTTCGGCCGTGGCTAGTTACGACCCTGACAAGCGATTTAGCCTTCCGGTACGATGTTGTGTAGAAACCGAATAGGGGTATGGGATCAATATAACTGCCATGCCCCTAACAGGTTAGCCCGCTACCATCTTAGACTGCATCGTCACTTACCATCAGGTGAGATCGCAGTCAGGGGGTAACATGAGGTGGATGAAAAAAAACTATTTTGATGTAAGTTACACTCAAAGATAAAAGTGTTAACATGACAGACAATACAATAGTTAGAAAACAGATAGGTATCGTTTGGCATCGATGACCATTCCATAAATCTCTCGAAGCTCGGAAACTGCGGAATGCACGGAATTGAAACTTTTGGACTCGCAGATTTATGTTGCGGTTGAAATGTTTTGACTTATTTTGGCTTAGGTGTCGAGTTTTGTGAAAAGCTTGTACTTTGTACAAGATTTTCGCAAAATCATCGCAGAATTTCTTTGTTTTCTTGAAATGAAAAGTAGCCTGAGTACTCCGTCATAATGAAAGCTTTTTCTGTGCCAAATTACATTAATAAATGAGTTGAGAGGTAGTGACATGAAAGGGAAGAAGTGTAAATAGGATCGTCGCGTCGTAGGAAATGTCCACGTCATCTTCACCCGCGTTGGTGTTTCAAAAATCATGATGTGAATCTCGTTTTATTTAATTGTCAGAGAGGTTGATCCGTTGCTTCACGTTGTCCTAGCGACGAAAGCTACTCGGCGCGATAAGACTCCATAGAAAATCGCAAACTTATCGACGCGACAACGTAGGCCACGTGGAGGGTCAGCTGCCGTTTGTTCCTGTCGTGTGACGCGTCGCATCGCGTCACGTCGCATTAGTTTTGTCGTCTTGGACGAAAAAATTTACGTCCACCTAGGACAACGGGTAACAATGGCGGAAAACTATTTCCGCCGTTTGCTTATTAATTGTAGATACAATACTAATAAGCAATATTTCAGAACGTGGAAATAAGTAAATCTACTTAGAAAATAAATCAAGTCATCGTTTCAAGTCATTTAAACGCCCCTAAATGTACAGAAATGTAACCGTAGTCAACTGAGTTACTATTACGCTCGATAAATTGAATTAAGATCGTTAAAATTAAATAATTTTACTAGTGCACAAGTGGACTTGTGTGATTACCTACCTTTTCGCGTTTATATAGACATAGAGTATGGCAGAATAAGTGAGATAACTTATCATGGAATCGGAAAATATAAGACAAAATAACATTGATAGATAGAAAATCCAACACTGGGACCAAACTATATGTATGTACTAGCTTTTGCCCGCGGCTTCGCTCACGTCATCTCACGTTAAGTTCAATTTAAATAAGTCACCTTTGCCTTTTATATAATTTACATGAAAGCCAAATTGCCAAGTTTCATGGATATTACTTGAAAAATATTACTTAAAAAATAACTTTAAAATCAAAAATTTTCTTACAAATTTTCATCCCCTATGTGATGCCTTTGGGGGTGGAATTTCTTAAATTTGTGAAACACGTATTTCTTTATTTTTAATCGAAAGCCCAAAATCAAAGTTTCATGGATATAACTTGAAAAACAACTTGATAAACGACGAACTTTTATACAAACTTTCAACCGCTATTTCACCCTCTTTGGGGTGGAATTTTCAAAAATCCTTTCTTAGCGGATGCCTACGTTATAATAGCTATCTGAGTGCAAAATTTCAAACCGATCCGACCAGTGGTTAGAGCTGTGCGTTGATAGATCAGTCAGTCAGTCAGTCACCTTTGCCTTTTATATATTTAGATGATACAAAATGAAAAATTATTAAATTTTGATGCGTATTTCTCTTATTTAATTCCATATGGCTTCTATGCTATGCTATCTATTGTCATTTTCATGGCATATATCCCAAAACATGAGCCTGCAAAAACATGTTTTTTGAAAAACCAGTAATTGTTTGGTAAACAAAAACACACGAAAGACTAAACGCTTTTTCAAAAAGTGAGGCATCTATCCCGGCCTTACACTATATATACTTAAAACAAAATAACATATAGATCGATGTAGAATCGGACAATGGAACCAAACGCGCAACCGTCAATCATATTTTCGAGCTTTCCCAAATATTAGGTGGATTTGAAATTCCAACCCGTAGATGGGTATTGGTATCAAATATGCACGAATCGAAAGAGAGCATGAATGTTCCTGGTACAATCTAACTGAAGTGGAATTCCAACGGGTTATTGCGCAGTCATGAGTCCACGTCATTTTACACAGGTGATTCATAGATAGATAGATAGATTCATAGATTCGTTTATTTGAAAGAAACATGTTTTTACAAAAGATGGAAGACTCAATATTGGGGCTGATTCTGTAGTGCACAATCTCTAAACTAAACTAAAATTAGAGCATTACAAATATTGCTCACCCTTTCATAATACTCTCTACGGAAAGGGACAGAACTAGATTTAAAGCTGCCATTTTAGTTTAGTTTAGAGATTATTGTGGAATATAGAATTAGCCGCAATGTTTCGCATGCAAAATTCAATTAAGTTTTTTAGTACCTAATATCACAAAAATAAATGATGAAAATGATGAAGGAGTGAAATAAATGTTTCAAATTCAAATGTTTTATTAAAATAAACTTTAATGCTCTTCTTGTTAAAACTCGATAGTTGCCTTTTTTTAAAGTTACAAATTGTAAAATACAATTAAAATATATGTAAATAATAAAAATAACTAAACAAATAAAAGTCGGTACTAATAACGGTACTAAAATATGTCTTACTTTTAGGAGTACTAATTTATTTTTACAAATTAAGCCAAATAACCTCCTAAAATGAAGGTTATATGTGTCCTTAATTTCGTCAAATTAAATCTTCTTTGTTTTGAATTTTATAATACAAAGGATAGCAAATTAATAATTTTTATCTTCCACTATAGTAGTTCAGGACCTTATACTTAATAAAAGTATCTCTTTGTGTGACCACAACGAGTAAATTTGGATGTTCGCTAACGTCAAACTTTACACAAAAATCAAGATTAAATAACAGCTTCTTGGTATTTTCGTAATAAGTGTTAGAGGGAAACTTAAAAACGATTCGTACATGGTATCATTGCCTGATTAATCTAGGTTGGCAACACTGCTCTAGAGGAGTGATGACGATGGCATAACGCGAGTGACGGGTGTCTGTGTAAATAATTGCTGAATTAAAGTATTAAAATGGATAAACCGTGTTTGGATTTAATATCTCAGAAGTGGGATAATGTATTTCACGTGCTAATTAATTGTTTATCCGGACCTATCCTGAAAATGGTACAAATTGTAATTCAAGATGTTATGACGCCATGACCGTGACGTAATACGTGAAGCAAAAAAAAAAGAAAAGAATTATTAATTGTTGTCATGACGGAAGGTTGAACTATAAAATACAAGAAGGATAAATGAGTGCTACAACTCGTATTGTGAAATGATCGTAAGTACATAAATACCTACGTGGGTTGGCAATCGGAATTGCATTGGAAAGTTGGCATGGAAAACTTAAAAAGAGGTATCAATGGAATAGTTAGTACTTATCAAGTACTTGCATACAAATTACCAAAGGTCAATGAGGTATGAGGTTTTACTACTATATCAATTCCATTCAGCATGTAAAGTGCCTGGAGAGAGACCTACCTAGTGGTACTGTGTGTAGGGTACATGGAAACGGTGAGTTTATTAAAATATTTATTTGAAAGAAATGATTAAAGGTTATAAAGGTATCTACCATTATGACTACAGCCCATTAACGTCCCGCTGCTGGGCACAGGCCTCCACATTCATAGGAGAGAGGGAATTAGAGCTTAGACCCACCACTCTGATCCAATGCGGGTTGGCGGGCTAAAGGTCTAAAGATAACTAGTATAATAAATAGATAGATCATACCTACAGAGGGAGATAAGTAAGTACTTGCAGGTTGTACTTGCTTACATTAAGTACTTAAGTATCTAAGTTTTATGTGAAAGATCATAGTGAATTACACTGGTAGGTAGTTCATAACATGATCTACCTATGAGATATTTAAAGAGTTAAGTCAAAGCTATAATAGGTTGGTATGGTAGTTGGTCGACTACATAACAGGGTATAAGTATTATGTAACTCATTGAAGAGGTATTTACTAATTTATTTAGTTGGAAATTAGTTTAATTGATAATCTTGTACCTAAATTGATAGTGAATATTCAATTTATTCTGAGAGTTATGTGAATCACATATACCTAATATTGTTTGAGTAAATGAACAGAGGTCAAAAGTAACTGTAATATTATACATTCCATTAAAGCAAGTATAACCCATTAAAGGTCCTTACAAGTGAAAATTGCATTTGTAGAGTGAACACATACCCAGTTAAAATAATAAGTAAGTTACAGTTTAGCCGTTTAGTATAAATAATATCAGATCTATACATGTTTGAAGGGCTAAAGTATATAATTGAGTAAGTACATTATATATAAAGATTGGGTGGCATAGATAGGTACCTTTGTTCGGAAAATGTGAATTGAAATAATATCAAATCTGCCTGGATGAAGAATGGGTTAGCGGATTTGGGTGTGAATTATGATGGTGATATGACAGGTTTTGAGACCCGGTTCAACTGAAGTTGGTATTTAATAATAAGTGTGTTGTCTGTCTCAAGTATTGCACAGTGGCTGTTTGGAGCGGTGTGCTTTATTGCCTGATAGAGCATATGATTTCTCATTATGCGGAGAGACTGAAGGAAAAGAGAGATATCACATCAGTGATGGTACTCACACCTGGGGTACCATGGTTATGGTGCTATGTACGGGCTTATGTCTGTTAAGATAGCAAAGGTTTGCCAAGATAATAATATTTTTAATTTTACAGGTGTAATTAATAAATTAATTCTTGAGTTTTAGTGTGGTCTTCGCAATGTTCTCTGGCCAAGACCAAAAGCTAGTGGCATATTATCTTATGGTGGTTGCTTATCCTGCACCTTGAATAACAATGGAATGGAATGATGTCTATATAACATATGGGCCGAGTCCGGGTTGCATATCTTGCAGTCGTGTTAGCAAATAAATGCAAAAAGAATTAAGTGGTAATTTTGGTAAATTCCAATTTAATTGTAATGGATGAGGACTCTGTGGTGACTAAAGTTTAGTCAAAGAGGATAAGTGGCAAAAGCAAAAGGAAACATAAAGGAGAATGTCCATTGTTGCAAAAGGAAAGTCATCATTTTGTTTAGAGGAAAAATAAAGGAGGATGCCAAATTTTTGGAAATGGGAAATTATCATTGTTGTTGAGGGAAAATAAAGGAGATTGGCAAGTTTGTAAAAGGCAATGGCACCTTTTAGTGCAAGGAGATTTATATACAGTCATCTTATGTGGTGCAAGGAGTTACGAGAATGATGCAAAGTTTAAGATTTAACTTTTATAGTTAAAGAGTCAAAGTCAAAATATATTTATTCAAAGTAGGTACTTACACAGTACACTTAATGAACGTCAAGTATACAAAGTATAAGACGTGGTGGTGATAATTAACATAGGTATCTTAAAACTAATGTTACGAGGGTTCCAAACGCGCCCTGGTCTGAGAAGAGTAAAATTGTTTCTTGTGAATTTGGGAGCTAAAGCCCGGCTGTTGAATCAAGATTTAAATGTTACTCTGGAGAAAAATAACATATTAAAGAGGATGTCGGGGTGGAATGGTACTGGTGGACCGGTAATGATAATATTGCAAATAATTCATATGGTGGAGATGAACAGGGTGTATAATATGAGAACATAACGGTATTTTGGGAGTGACTCATTTGTGATATTTTGGTTTGATATTTGTTGAGGTAAAAACAAAATAGAAATAAATATGCCTGCGGGGCCATGGGTCAGCTTCAGGGAAATACCTAAAGGTGAAGTACACTTATTGTAAATGTCACATGCCTGAGGGGCTTCAGAACAAATTGATGCATGCGCCAGCAGGGCTGCACAGCAGATCAGTTTTAGCTAAATACCTAAAGTGGGGTACACTTACTGTATATGTCACATGCCTAAGGGGCTTTCATACAAATTAACGCATATTGGCGCAGGGCTGCACGGCAGAACAGTGCAGAGTACAGAACAGTAAATGTAACATGCCTTAGGGGCTTCAGTACAAACTAATACATTGACTTGCAGGGTTGCAGATTAGTTTCAGGGAAATGCCTAACAGGGGCCTATGGCTCAGTGGTAAGACACGCCTAAGGGGTTTCAGTGCCAATTCATGCATATGCCTGCGGGGCTACTGGTAAGTTTCAAAACATGCCTAAAGGGGCTACAGCGCAGATAAGCCAACATGCCTAAGGGGCTACAGAACACATGTCTTAAGTGGCTCCAACGCAAATTATAGCACACGCCTCCGGGGCGACAGAGCGCATACCTTAAGGGGCTGCAGTACGTATAGCGTATGCCTGCTGCGTAACGGATCAGCTTGCAGGGCACACAGCTGATAGAACATGCCTGAGGAGTTATATTATGTGTTATGTGTTACAGCACATGCCTGCGGGGCTACTTTACACAGACTGCCTTCAGTATAATTTAAATTATTTTTCAGTAAAGGGCAGTTGGTCGTTGTGGTTGTCGCACCTTGCCTTCGGGGCCTACGTACCTGCCTTCGGGGCCAACGGACTTGCCTTCGGGGCCTGCGTACTTGCCTTCGGGGCCTACATACTTGCCTTCGGGGCCAACGTACTTGCCTTCGGGGCCTGCGTACTTGCCTTCGGGGCCTACATACTTGCCTTCGGGGCCAACGTACTTGCCTTCGGGGCTTACGCACTTGCCTTCGGGGCTTACGCAATTGCCTTCGGGGCCAACGCACTTGCCTTCGGGGCCAACGCACTTGCCTTCGGGGCTTACGCACTTGCCTTCGGGGCCAACGCAATTGCCTTCGGGGCCAACGCACTTGCCTTTGGGGCCAACGCACTTGCCTTCGGGGCTTACATACTTGCCTTCGGGGCCAACGTACTTGCCTTCGGGGCCTACGTACTTGCCTTCGGGGCCTACGCACTTGCCTTCGGGGCCTACGCATTTGCCTTCGGGGCCAACGCACTTGCCTTCGGGGCCAATGCACTTGCCTTCGGGGCTAACGAACCTTGCCTTCGGGGCCGACATACCTTGCCTTCGGGGCCGATGAACCTTGCCTTCGGGGCCGACACACCTCGCCTTCGGGGCTTATTGATATACTTTCAAGTGTGGACATTAGCGCCCTCGGGGCTGGACTGGAAAGCCTATCGGATTCTGATGAGCAGATGGTGAATCACTAGTAAGTTACCAGTGGAGCTGTACGCTGACCGCATAACTCATGTGGTTGTTCCTTGCCCGTGGGGCTCACCGCTCATGTAAGTTAATTCCGTACCTCTTATATTTTACTACATTTTGAATATATCGCTGGTGTGGAAAACAGGGGCCATGATGCCAGTAGACTTGGAAAGTCTAGCCTGCGGGGCTGCTACGTTTCGATTTTCGGTAGCGAGAGTTGCAAAATAAAGCAAAGCTTAGGTAAATTGCCCGCGGGGCTAGCCAGATTAGTACAGGTAATCTATTACTCGCCGTTGGGGGCATGATAATATTTAAGTAGCAAAACAGCTGTTTTCTGCTTTTCAGCCGCTTTCAGGCGAAAGCGCAATGATGATGATGTTCAGTGAGTGTCACGGTTAGGTGACATAAAGGCTTAATAGGTCTGTAAAATACGCAGATGATATCCACTGATATCAACTATTGTTTTAAATGCGAGGCACTGAGTGGCAAACAAGTAATATAACCGCCGCGTAAGTTGAGCTATGCACAGTAACACATTTCGGGTGTCAAATGATGTGCGTTATGAGGTGCGCCGCGAGGGGCCGCACGTTACCATACGTTCCATACCATAGTTCTGTAGTACGATGTACCTGCGCAGGTGACCGCCATTTTGGGTCAAGTTATGGGATGCGATTTATATCGGTGGTATGTTTTGATGCCATTTGAGGTTCACTAAGATTCATGTGAGAGTAACAATATTTCTATGAAGGTTGAGCGATGTAACAACATATCGTGTAAAGAGATTTACTTAACTTGTAAAGAGACTCGCTCTATGATGTTCCTTGGGATATTCATCCATAAAAGTGATATGAATACCATAATTAGATTGAGGAGGAACAGTGAAAAGTAAATTACAAAAAAAATATTGAACAACCAGGTAGGTACACTACTACACATTTATATTTTATTAACATTATATTATATTTATATTATGATATTATATTATATACGTCTTCACCACACTATCACGACTGCACAAATCAAAATGATATGAGTTGCCAAGCAGATGCCAAGGTATGTTGTATTGAATAGTATCAACATTTGAGTTCGGTTTTACGAAACGTTGAAATTTGGCAAGAGCTGATAAAGGCATTACCGGGCCGTTGAGTTGCCTGTTGTGTTAAGTTAAAACGAACAATACAATGCAGGGCCAAGGTATGAGGTTAATCTATTCTTCCGGTGGGAATAAGGTGCTTTTGAAATTTCAAATGAAATTAGGGAACGTAGAGATTTGCTCAATAGATGGAGCATGTGCGAAATATACAAAATCGCTCATTATAGAGAACGTAGCTCAGGTCTTCGGGTTTTATTGAGTTTTGTAACCAATTGTAATCGATTGTCAGATAAAGTTCTGGGGGTGAATTGTAACATAAGCTAGCCTGGCTAAGGCTTACAGAGAAGGTATTTGTCATTTATGCCATGTGTAAAGAGGAAAGTATAATTAACTGTAACAAGTGAGTAATAATAACCATTCTGGAAAGTAACAAAGTGAACATGAGTATACTCATAGGAAAACTAATTATAGGTGTACACTAGTAGACTAAGAATCTTATTTATCATTCAATCAAATGATTGTGTTCTCATCTCCGTGAGAATGTCGAAATTGTTACGAATTACTTATACAATTGAAACTTTGGGTTAAGAGTAAGCAAGTGTATGATGTTAGAGACCAGACAGAGTTAGTTTCTACCATTTCACTGATTATCACCTAAAGATTAATAATTGTCATTAAATTCACCAGAGTCAACTTATCTAGAATAATATTATGATGAGCTGTGTTATGGGCGATAAATCCATATTTACTAATAGGTGATGTTTTGTAACGCGAAAAGACGATGGAGACTGATGCTCTTTTAACCTAAAACATAGTCTTGTTGTCTGTAAACTGTACTTGGTAAGGTTTATAATGCCAGTGCTTTAACATTGGAGTGTCAGGCGTTAAAGGCCAGCGTTAATACTACAAATGGCAGAGTAGCATCAGCAATCATCGTGATTTTAATTAAGTGTTCGAATTATGTCAACTTCGGGACGAAGTTATGGGTCAGGATGACCGAACTGTTAGAGGGAAACTTAAAAACGATTCGTACATGGTATCATTGCCTGATTAATCTAGGTTGGCAACACTGCTCTAGAGGAGTGATGACGATGGCATAACGCGAGTGACGGGTGTCTGTGTAAATAATTGCTGAATTAAAGTATTAAAATGGATAAACCGTGTTTGGATTTAATATAAGGAACAATCTATTAATTAATTTCAAAATGTTGTCAGTCATTATAGTAGATCAGAGAATTCCCTACAATTTGGTATGAATAAGTTTTGGTTTAATGCAGGGAGTAACAAAATATCAGGGGGCAAAAAAGCTAAATATAAGGGTCTACCCTTGCAGCTCAAGCTCAGCTCGAATGTATAGTCTTAACGCTTGACGCGATCTCTACCAGGCAACTATGCTACACAAGATTTAACAGTGAGAAGAGAGAAAGAATCAAATGTGTACGTTAGTTTTCAAAGATATAGAAAAATAATTATAATAGCGCCTTACTAGGTACGCCTTATGGAAGTGAAAAGAAGTAATTTGATGCAATTAAGTAATAAGATTGTGATAATATCGTCACTTTGCATTGCAATTATTGCAATTGCAATAATCATTACAATTCATTTTAAAGAAGACACATTTTCGGGTCGATTGTGATTGATTGATATTGCGTTCCACAATAACCCCCGAGGTCAACTAGAACTAAAATCGAAACAACCAAAAGCTTTACCAAAAGATTTTTTGGTCAAAGCTTTACTTTTTGCTTGTGTGCATCGAATTTTAACCAGCGGTAAAGATATCAATACAAGTACCAAGTTTTTTTAAATTTCAATCCGATTTAAGTTAACAACTGCAGTCATACTTACTATGATAATATCTAGATTCTATTAGGATAATAAAAATAGGTTAATCCCTTTTACGCATAATAGAAAGGATAGAAAATGATAAAAGGCTAATTTATCCAAATACTAGCATCTGAATATAATAACACTTGAAGATTTCTGTACGACCTCGGCGGGGTTCGATCCCCGGCAGGGTCAATTTGGAAATTCCGCTTACAATAATTACCGCTTAAATATACTCGTATCATAATATTATCATAATCATACTAATATTATAACTGCGAAAATGTGTTTGCTTGTTGGTTTGTCCTTCAATCACGCCGCAACGGAGCAACGGATCGACGTGATTTTTGGCATGGGTATAGTTGAGGACCTGGAGAGTGACTTTTTATCCCGGAAAATTAAGGAGTTCCCGCGGGAATAAAAAAAAACTAAACCACGCGGACGAAGTCGCGGGCATCAGCTAGTATATTATAAATGGAAAAGGTGACTGTCTGACTGGCTGACTGATCTATCTATGCACAGCTCAAACGAATGGACAGATCGGGCAAAAAATTTGGCATACAGAGTCAGATAGCTATTATGACGTAGGCGTCCGCTAAGAAAGGATTTTTGAGAATTCCGATTGAAATAGTGCTTTGATATTTGTATGAAAATCAAACCAAAGGTGAGCGAAGCCGCGGGCAAAATATAGTTCCTTATAAAACTTTTCGAATTAAATTTCATACTCGGTATATCCAATCGCATAACTAAAGTATAATAATTCCGCATGCATTCAAATAATTCGATACAAATTCAATACACAATAGCTATAGGAATGAGGTTAGAGCACATACATTATAATATACTTTTAACATAGAGCGTGGAACTTGCCTTACAGCAGACATACTACCATCGCGTCGCAAGCCGTATTGTTTTAATATTTTTAACGTTCGTGTTATAGAATTATGATCCTTATTTTGAGGACGTCAAGTTACGTGACATACAACTGTCATTTTGAAGTAATACTGCCGAGCGATCGCGTAACTTCTGCATCAATCATTGTTACAGTATCAATTGTTGTAATTGGCTGAATTTATGGCATTCTTGCTGCGTCAATGGATTATGTCCAATAGTGGAAGAGTGTTAACCAATCAGAGGTGATTGCGATGTATCAATGATTGATGCAGAAGTTACGCGATCGCTCGGCTGGTTTAAGCTATGGCAGTAACCCCTCAGAGCGGCGCGTCAGCGAACCGCAATTCTACTCGGCTAAATGCATCGCTCAGCGATTTTGCTTCCGATTTGTGCTTAATTTTTCTATATTATATTTACTTATTTATACAGTATAGTATAGTATAGTAGTAGTAGTCTATTTTATACAGTATACCAACGGTGAGTTCAGAAAGCTTACATTTAAAATAATGCATAATTTCTTTATCCGTGTGACACGCCACTTATAAGTCTAAACAACTATTGCAAATGATGTATTAGAAAGGAATCTATACTACTAAATAATATTTTATTATGTAAGTCCAACTTTCATGTTATTTTTATGTTTTTTTATTATCTTTTTTATTATCTTAGTAAGTTTTCTAGTAAGTGTATTGTAGAATTAAGTATATTTGTGTGGTTTTTGTAAACTTTTTGAATAAACAAATTGAAAATTGAAAAATTGAATATTATAAATTCGAAAGTTTTCAATCAATCACGCTAGAACGGTTGAACAGATCTCGATGAAAATTGGCACAGAGACAGGTTATAGCCTGGAATAACACATAGGCTACTTTTAATTTTTTAATTTATTTATTTTAGGACATCCAACAGGTTACAATACAATAACAGGAAAAATATTGCTAGCTTATAGAGTCATATGCATTATTGTAAACCCACTTAGAGGTTGCCACAGCTTGCATTAAAATATTAAATCACACTATGGGTCGGATAAACTTTCTATCCCGGAAAATTACAGAATTCTTGGAACCAAAAAACCTCAAACCACGCGACTTCGGCCGCGTGATTTAAAATTACATCGTATTAAAATTACACCGAGGTTCAAAATTACACAATAAACACCAAAGCAGAAAAGAATAAGACACAAGCTGGTGAAGAACAATTCAATGTTCCCGCAGGTGAAATAACTTTTCATTTCATATGCAGACTTTGCCCGTTATACATTACCTATTCGGTGGTTATACATAAAATGGTGCGCCACAATTCCACACAGTTTCCAGTTAAATTTATCCCGCTTTGTCCAATTCCGGATGTGCATTAGATATAATATCGTTAATGATGCTAAATTTGATCTTTTATTCAATGATGCTCTGACCATGAGTATTATACACTAGTATTGTTTGAATATCAAATTAGTCCGGCTGTGGTTTAATGTCACACGAGTTTACATAATTTAAGCGTTACAGCGGTGCTAGCCAATATATATGGTTTCTATATTAATATTATAAATGCGAATGTTTGTATGGATGTATGTTTGTTACTCAGTCACGCCAGAACGGCTGAACGGATCTGGATGAAAGGTACAACAAATATAGATTATAGTGTGGAATAAAACATAGGCTATTTTTTATCCCGGAAAATTCAAGAGTTCCCGCGGGTACCGAAAAACCTTAATCCACGCGGAGGAAGTCGCGGGCATCATCTATAGTGTATTAATAAACCGACATCAATTTGAGAACACGTTCTCGGTCTAATAATGCGAGCCTAAACTTATAAGTCGGCAGTCGGCGGGGGCTTGATCTTCGGGCACGGTATCACTAGGTGTACATACGAAATGCCTGAAAAAAATTCAGAAGGTGTAACAACGACCAAAAAGCAATAATTTTGAATAAAACTACTTCTATCGTAATAATCGATCACGATATTATTTGCTGGGGATGGCGATAATCAAAGAGTCCCCGGAATTTGCCAAAAACCTAAATCCACATGGACGAGTTCACGGGCTTCATCAGTAGTATAAAACGTTATGCGAGTCTTGTTTAAATATCTGGAGCAAGATAATAGAATAAAGGAGGAAAATAACTATTTTTTTGCACAAAATTTTCTGTGCAAGAAAACTCCCTATTCTCTCACGACTTTATCTAAACAAGGCGGTAACAAAACTGTCGTTGGCTCACTTGAGGAAATTTAAATTTATACGTGCCTTGTTCCTGAAGGTAATTACCAGCTGCACACTCGAGTGCGATGCGAGTACGAGTAAGTGGGGTTGGAGCTACGCCAGGCACCTTAACCTTTTAGCAATACGCCTAGGAGCAGACTTCATCCACGTGGAATTCTAGGGGTGAGAACTATTTTTTTTTTTTTTTTTTTAAATATATAGGCTAGCGCTTGTCTTACCCGGGATGCAATGTTATGTTTGATCATAAGTAATTAGTTAAATAGAGGGCTGTGAAAAATTAACAGACAGACAGACACATTAATGACCAGGGTGGAGTTGGCGTAATGCCAGGTCCAGCCTCATCCTTGAAGTAACAAGCTTAGAAGTAGACAGAAATATTATTAGGCATTTCTTATTCTTACCCGCAAGTAAAGTCTAGGTGCGGCGACTAGAACACAGAAATACAAGAGTAGCACCTAGCACTCGGTGCAGTAAACTGTGAAAGTCACTTGGCAACTTGATCTACGTGCCAAGAGTCGTTTGAACATTTTCCCTTTGATCGTATGAAAGTAGTAAAGATAAACCAGAACTTTACTAACTTTGATAAAAAGCAGTTCCTACGGGCTCGGAGGTCGTGGTCATCAAATTATCTTACTAATATTATAAATGCGAAAGTTTGGATGGATGTGTGGATGTATGGATGTATGAATGTATGGATGTTTGTTACTCAATCACGCCCCAACAGCTGGACGGATCTGGATAAAATTTGGCACAGAGATAGATTATAGTCTGGAATAACACATAGGCTAGGAGTTCCCGCGGGAACCGAAAAACCTCGATCCACGCGGACGAAGTCGCGGGCATCAGCTAGTTACCAATAAATATTAATAAAATGTGCAGTTTATTTAGCTTAGACCTGGTGGTCTTATGCTGTGGTAAAAGCAGACGTCGCATAAACCTACTCCCCTCAAGCTATGGTTGCTTTTCGCTTCACCCGACATTAGCGGAAATAACGTTACCTGTAGTGAAACCTAATATCCTCCACAGCTACGTGTCGTTCAAACTTTACAGAGATGAAATACTTTCATTAGCAGAAAATGCTCCACATAATTGGAACGTGTCATAAAATATTTTCTTAAAGACGTTAATTGTGTAGACCCCTAGGGTGTATAATAGTATATTATAACCTTTTCAACGTTGTATTCCTCATTGCTGAGGGTCGTCACCCCTTTCCATTATTCACGGTAGGAGTTTTCTTAAGATAATAATGCACGCGTAGGTACTACTCGACTAAGAGAACGAGATTTCGACTCCTAGGTTTAACGGTTATTAAAACTAGTGCAAAGAATCTTTTAAATATAGTGATAGCCTAATAATTTAGCCAAGATAGTTGGTCGACGACCTCCTTTGCGCATTGTGGAAGGTCCCGGGTTTGATTCCTAGCGGTCAACTTGCCAATGTAAATATATAAGAAAAATTAATTATTATTAAAATGTCAACATTAAAATTACATGTAAAATTTAAAATATCTGAGTTGATGAAACTCATCAATGTTATAAAATGTCTCATCTATAAAGTCGCATTATATATTTTTAAACTGATTTATATTATTACATTTCCTCTGCTTAGGTATCTTAAAAAAAGATTGCCCAGTAAGCAATAAGGCCGCCTTTGCATACCTAGTTTTTAATTAACTTTACTTTATATTCAGTCATGAGTGCATACTTTAATTCATCTATCTATCTAGTATCTATCTATCTATCTATCTTATTATCATCCATCCATCCATCAGCCTGTATGCATCCGCTGCTGGGCATAGGCCTTTTCGAGAGCGCTTCACCAAACACGGTCCTCCGCCTTCCTTATCCACCCGCTTCCCGCCACCTTCTTTAGGTCATCGGAGTTCGGACCAGCGAGCTGGAGGTCGTCCTACACTGCGCTTGCCGGTACGCGGTCTCCACTCCAGAACACGTCTGCCCCAACGGCCATCGGTTCTGCGACAGATATGACCTGCCCACTGCCACTTCAGCCTGCTAATCCTAGAGCTATGTCGGTCACTTTAGTTCTTTTACGAATTTCCTCGTTCCGGATTTTATCCCTGAGAGAGATTCCCAACATAGCCCGCTCCATATCACGCTGCGCGACTTTTAATTTGTGGACGAGGCCCACCGTCAGTGTCTATCTTATTATACTTATATTATCTTATTATACTCATAATATTATCTTCAAACTGCCTCGTTGGTCTAGTGGTTAGTATGTTCGACTGCGGCCGACGAGGTCCCGGTTTCGAGTCCCGGGTCGGGCCTTAATAAGTATTGGGTTTTTCTGACAAGAAATTCTCAGTAGGTACTAGCCCGGAGTTAGGAAGTTGGCAGTGTTTCAACCCCGTGCCTCGGAGAGCACGTTAAGCCGTCGGCCCTGCGCCTGATCTCTCTCCGGTCGAGTCGGATTTTCCATCCCATCGGGCTATGAGAGTTAAAGGTATGAGAGTAAAGGAACAGAGAATGCACCTGGGTATGCGCACACACTTGTGCACTATAATATGTCCCGCGCAGATGGCTAATCTCTCTGGAGATTGGCCGCGCCGTGGCCGAAATTCGGTCGGGAGGACATTACATCACACGAATACTTTTGCTCAAGAATTTGGTTTTGTGAGTGGGAGCCCGGAATAACGTAAATTAGGTAATTACAGACATACTTCTGAATTTATAATATTAGTAAGTAGGTATGGTATTTTTCCCTTTTAAACATTAGAAAGACGAAGGAAATCAAATTGATTCCTTACCAAGGTGATAAATAATAGTAGATTATTAACCAAGGGGATAAAGCAGTGTCTTCTGTCGCGGGTGACGATTTAAATCGCGAGCGTAACGAAGGACTCGAGGTTTACTCCCGAGCGTAGCGAGGGTGTTGAAAACTTAAATCACGAGCGAAGCGAGGGATTTAAGACGAGTCCTGAGTGATTTAAGTTCACCCAAGACTAAGACAGCTTTATCACCGAGGAAAATACTCTACTTTTCGTACCATTTGCGAAAAAATTAACACAATATTAATATGAGATAAGCATATTATAATAAAAATAATTACAATTAAAAGTAAAAGTTAACATTCGAAACATTGGTCCAATTATTGATAGAGAGAGTTACATTTTTGTTTGGTACATTTATAGTTTTTAAATAATTTTCCTTGGATTTTGTTGGAAGCAAATTATTTATAATTGCGGTAGCATTTGCACTGATGGAATCCGACAATTCACTGTCTGTCGCTTTGATTTAACATCGTAACGTATTTTTAGAACATTAACTTATTTATAAAAATAAATTAAAATAAACTTAACGTTTATGTATTTGAAGAAAACAAAAACGCGGCAAATTCCTAGACTAATATTTTTTTGTCGGAAAAGCAAAGGCATCAAGCCCATACGGCCTCGTCGGTTTTTGTCATTTTATTTAATAATCATAACTGCATAATAAATGCGTATTCCTTTTTCAAAAAGATGTATAATACTTTTCACACAAACTCAATGGTGTAAACACAGATGTAGTTCAGTATCGGTAAGTATTCCAAATTTAAATCACATTCTCCCCCTAGAGGATGAATGAAATTCAGTACAATTTTCTTTCCCTGTTTTTAACAGATTAAAAATGACTATTGTTATGTTCGCTTTTTGTGGCATAGAATGTCACTTTTTTGAGCAAGTGGTACGAAATAGTAGATTGTTACACAAGGGACGTAAGTAAGCTATTACAGAACAAGATCCAATTTGGCGCCAGTGCGAGCGCAGCTCGCATAGGGCGCTAATGGATCGCGTGCACCCGAGATATTTAGTCACACGAGCGAGCGCAGCGAGCGAGGGTGAATATAGTTCGAGGGTGTAATAGCTACTTGCAACCGAGGTAAGCATTCTACTTTATATCATTCTTGCGAGGTAAATAAAACATTGGTAATGCAAAATCACTTTACGAACAAACTTCACAAACTTTCAGATCAAATGAAATGCCGCCATTTCCATTTTTTTTTCGTAAATAGTTTTCCATTTTTTTTTACGGCTCTGAGTTCCAAGGAGTTTTACATAGTTTGAAATGTATGGAAATTAAATGCCGCCATGTTCAGTGTTTTTTTTTCAGTAAAAAGTTTTCTTACCATTTTATAAGAAAAGAGATTGTTTACCAAGGAGTTTTGCATAGCTTGAACTGTAATGTGAACATTACAATTCAAGCATAGTGCGACGTAATGTTGCCTTGAATTGCAAACACCAACTTACAAGGAGACTTTCCACCATAGTAATCCCTAGTTACTGAGCAAGTATGATATAAAAATTATTTTGTTAGTTCAAGCATATTTATTTGAGTTTGCCATAATTTTTCCGCAGGCGTTCGGGCCATATCTATTATCTACGAATGCCTGAATTTGGGTAATATTCTAGATTATTGTTATTATTTTAGTTATTCCAGTAATTATTGTATATGATATAATGATAATTGATATTAATTCTAATAGCTATTTCAATCCATTCTTCCATATCCATACTTAATATTATAAATGCAAAAGTGTGTCTGTCTGTCTGTCTATCTATCTGTCTGTCTGTCTGTCTGCTACGCTTTCACGGCCAACCTGTTCAACCGATTTTGATGAAATTTGGTACAGGGATAGTTTGTATCCCGGGGAAGGACATAGGCTACTTTTTATCCCGGAAAATTAAAGAGTTCCCGCGGGAATGAAATACAATCCACGCGGACGAAGTCGCGGGCATCATCTAGTCGCAAATAAATTAATGATAATGACACGGAGCATGATCCTAATAATGCCTATGAACACAGCCGAATAGGCTTTGGTAATTAAACTTTAATCAAATTAATTTTCAATCAAAGCTACGTTTATATGGTTAGTATTATAAACTAGATGATTACCGCAACTTCGTACGCGTGGATTAGGTTTTTTGATTCCCGCGGGAACTCTTTAATTTTCCGGGATAAAAATGCAACAATCTTCAACATCTCCTGAAGATGCTCCGGTTTCGGAGTGAAACGTACCTACGTTGAGAGTGATTTGGAAGATTTGTGTGGTGTGGTGCGGTGCCGGTGCGAATTGCTGGGTGGTGGGTGTTCGCATGCTATTGGTGAAGGACACGCACTGTACCACATAGATTCGCTGCTGTGGCGGATTATAGCGAATTAAACTTCTCGTTCGTTCATTAACATTTTTTCTTTTTTTTATCCACTACATGACTACAAGTTAGCCTTTAACTGCGATCTCACCTGATGGTAAGTGAGGATGCAGTCTAAGATGGTAGAGGGCTAACCTGTTAGGGGCATGGCAGTTATATTAAACCCCTGTTCGGTTTCTACACGGCATCGTACCGGAACGCTAAATCGCTTGGCGGCACGTCTTTGCCGGTAGGGTGGTAACTAGCCACAGCCGAAGCCTCCCACCAAGCCAGACCATGGAAAATTCAGAAATTATAAATTCCCAAATTGACCCTACCGGGGATCGAACCCAGGACCTCCGAACGTGAGCGAAGCCGCGGGCAAAAGCTAGTTTTATTATAAAAAGAGTACACTCATTCCAACTAATGACGACGACTAGCTAACGATATGATCTCCAAGCACCTCACACAAGGGCTTTAGCGCGGGCTTAGCACCTCGTAAGACGTAATGTATGCTAAACACCAACTTAAGCACGTAAACCGGTTATCTTGGCTGAAGAGCATATATTTGCCAGTCCTAATTACATTTTCAGCGCGCTAGCAATATTATACAGACAAGAACCTGTTGTATACAGGCTGTGGCTTCCTCGCGTCTACATTAATCAGTGTAACGTAAGACAGCCCGCCGCATGTGTTTATTTTAAGGCGTTTATTAAGTACTGAGATACATCAATTTACCTGGTAAGTAAAGTAAGGTCAATGAAGAGATATTATACACTTATATGCGCGCATTTGGTTTGGTTTGGTTGAGGTGGTGCGTTTACGTGTTAAAGCGTATGCAAGCGTTAAAGCCTAATCCGTTGTCCTAGGTATATGTAATGTGAGTGACGTTACGTCTACGTTGTCGCGTAGGATACGTCTGTCATTTTCGTACCTCGTGACCCCTTAGAGAGAAATTCAAGGAAATAGGTATTCTTACAGTAGCCTTGCAATATATTCACAGTAATTTAATCTTCGTAAAACAGCACCTTCAGAATTACAAAAGATTATGCGCTCTGCACGATAGGCCAACTAACTAGAAACCGCCATAGGCTCGTGACTCCATCGCTCCGCCTCAAGAAAGTCCGAAGGTCGTTCGTGGGAATGAGCATTATATTCTACAACAAAATTCCACAAACTATTATTAACTTGCCTTTACACAAGTTTAAAAAATCCATTAAAAATATGCTCCTGAAAAATTCTTGTTGTACTGTTGAAGATTATATAAATGATAAAAGAGCATGGATTTGATTCGCCCCAGCAATGCTTAGGACTGCGATTACTTATGTATCTTCATGTAAATTTTTTTTTTTTTTTCAAAAGAGCTACCACCGAGTTTCTTGCTGGTTCTTCTCGGTAGGAATTTTATTCCGAACCAGTGGTAGATTCACTCGACGATTCAAAAGCACAAATGTAAAAGTTAATTTGAATAAAAAACATTTGAATTTGAATTAGGATTGGACAAAAGGAGGATTTTCTAAAATTGCACCCGACAGAAGCCGGATGGCTAAGCTAGTCAAAATTAAAGTGAGATAATAACCAAACTAATCGAATGATCGAAGAAAATAGAACTGTTACCAGCTGGTCTACAGAAAGGTGGGTATTGAGATCGCTTGGAGCAGTTTCAGATGTGATTAAGTCAATCCTATTATCGGGTGGGAATCCCTGAATCATCACTGCCCCGAGGGGTCAGTGGTGGACCCTGGCCCAACGTAGGGGCGGAAAGCGTTCTAAATTTTTAATCAGCTTCCGAAAAACGTTTGACCACCTTTCTATTTCAGTGGTAGCGCTTCAAAGCGATAAGGCCGCCAATTGTACCTACCTACTGGAATTTATAGTTCATCTACAATTTTGATAAATTTCATAAGGAAAATTACCTAGGTACATGAAAGCAATCGGCTTCGCATTCAGCTGTCCACAAAATGGTGTAATACATGCATTTGCACTAGATGATGCCCGCGACTTCATCCTCGTTAATTAAAAGTTTATTTTATTCGCGCCGGAGTTCTTTAATTTTCCGGAATAAAAAGAAGCCCACGTCCTTCCCCGGGGTCCAAACTATCTCTATACCAAATTCCATTTCAATCGGTTGAAAAGATGGGCCGTTAAAGCGTAGCAGACAGACAGACACACTTACGCATTTATACTATTAGATTTGATTAAGTATTCTATAGCTACGAATTGTAACATTTTGCGTTTGAAATGAGTAATTGCTAAGTTTGTTGCCCCCGCTTACGATATTTTAACAATTATTATTGTTTAACTAAATTCGGCATTTTTCAAAACCGCTATCTCTTATCACATAGACAGTGTCAGATTAGCACCGTATGCCCGGCCTCCGTGAAATTTTCTCACTTATTTGCATTTTCCTTTGCTCTATAATGATGCCATCACATGAATCTGCGATATTGCTATGACTTGCAACCAAATGGTGACTATCATTTCACCGCATATTTTCCCTGATGGTTATTGGGTTATGTTATTGCCAAGTCACTTTTTCAATCAGAATCTAATTTCTGAGGATATTCCTCCGTCACCCGAACTTGTTATTATAATATTGGTTTCATTGTGTTTGTAACTGGCTTAGTCAACTAGCCGTACCTTGCATCTTCTAGGCAAGCGCGCTCCACCTTAGGCTGCATCACCACTTGCAAGGAAGTCTGATTGCAGCCAAGCGCTAGCCTAAGTATATATTTAAAAAAAAATATATATTTTAACTTCGTCCGCTTGGATTTCAAAGAACAAATAGCTTAATTCGCTAATCCGCCAAAGCAGACCATTGTGGCCGATTCTGTATAACACAATCTCTAAACTAAACTAAAATGGCAGCTTTAATTCTAGTTCTGCAGTCCCTTTAGTTTAGAGATTGTGCACTACATATCTATTTAATTCGTTTCGGAATGAAACGTAGGTACTTACGAGTGTTGAGAATAATTTGGAAGATTTGTGTGGTGTGGCCGGTGAATATTTTTTTTATCTCTACAGGCACAGAATAGGTGGGTACTACAATTTAGCCTTTGACTGCGATCTCACCTGATGGTAAGTGGTGATGCAGTCTAAGATGGTAGCGGGCTAACCTGTTAGCGGCATGGCAGTCATATTAAACCCATACCCCTATTCGGTTTCTACACGGCATCGTACCGGAACGCTAAATCGCTTGGCGGCACGTTTTTGCCGGTAGAGTGGTAACTAGCCACGGCCAAAGCCTCCTACCAGGCCAGACCAGGGAAAATTCAGAACTTATAAATTTCCAAACCCTGCCGGGGATCGAACCCGGGGGTCCGGGGGGACCCGGGGGTCTGGCCTGGTGGGAGGCTTCCGCCGTGGCTAGTTACCACCCTACCGGTAACTAGTACCGCTAAGCGTTTTAGCGTTTCGGTATAATGCCGCGTAGAAACCGAATAGGGGTATGGGTTTAATATAACTGCCATACCCCTAACAGTTTAGCCCGCTACCATCTTAGACTGCATCATCACTTACCATCAGGTGAGATCGCAGTCAAGGGCTAACTTGTAGTGGATAAAAAAAAGCAAAAAAGCAGTGACATTTACGTAGGGGGAAGTCCCGTAACGCCGGACGGCACCTAAAATCGGACACTCGAACTATCCCCACAAGTCGCAACGCGTTTGTTTAAAAAGCGGGTGATAGGGGCGCGGGGGAACGTAACAATACACAATCGCGGGTCGCGGTTCACCAGTGTCGCGCAACGCCTAGGTGGGAACAGTTGATTCCTGTTTTTGGCGGGAATACATTGCATCACGTAAGATCCAAGTGAGTATAACTACAATGGTTTTTAGTTTATGTGGTTTTGATAATTGGTATTTTATGTCGTAGTTAATACATATCCAAAATTTGTAATATTTTTTGTCGAATTCCATGGCAGTTTTTGTATACGACAATTAATTAAAGGATTCTCTGTCCCCTAGTACCGGACACAAAAGCTTCCCCTAATATCGGACACTAAAAAAAACATCTTTTCCATGAAATATTATACTTTTTGATCATTATTATCTATTGTTTTAGGAGAACAAAGAGATATCGAAATGGAAAAGACGAAAAAGAAAGGAAAATGGGACCAAAGTAATTTACAAACTGCAATAGACAAAATTTTGTCCAAAGAAATAAATATTCGAAAAAAATATCAACAGTCCCAAGCCATTGCCTAACCTTGATCCAGATGTAGTCCAGGTTATCCATATTTTTTCACCATTGCCGGATGCTGCAAAAAAACTATCGCTTGATCGAAAGAGAAAATGCGAAAAAAGTGAAATTTTAACTTCATCACCGTACAAAATTCTCGTAGAGGAGAAAGAAAATGAAAAAAACGTTAACGAGAAAAAAAAAAGCAGTGGGAAATAAATTTAGGACAGCAATGAAAGAGAAAGGGAAACAGACCAAAGGAGTAAAAGCCAAAGGGAATAGTGGAAATAAAGCAAAGAAAAAGACATCGTTGGCTGAAACATCTAACACGAGAACTATTTGCGTAGTTTGCTTAGAGGATCATGATGAAGTCTGGATACAGTGCTCCAGCTGCCATGGATGGGTACATGAAGCATGTGCAGATATCCCTGAATGTTCAGAATGCTACATGTGCGATCGATGTACGATGGGTTGAAGATGTCCGGTACTAAGGATTTGAAGTAAAGTCCGTCCGGTACTAGGTGCCATTTGCTGAGACTCATTTTTTTATTGTCAAAGTGTGATTTAAGATTGTTTTTGTATTTAAGCAGAGTTATAAGTTTTGTTAATTTAATTTGATTTTATGTTTTGTTATTAAAATAATTTCATTATTAAAGCTTAATTTGTCGAAACAGTTTTTTTTTATTGTTTAAATACCTTAAGTGTCCGTCACTAGGGGACTTCCCCCTACCATATCGCTCAACCTAAATTCCAGCGTTTTAATCATAGAGTATAATATATTATATCTCTATACTCTTGTAATCATTAGTCTACGCGACTTAGCGGCGAGGCTCTATCATGACATTTATTAAGTGACAGAGATTAGAGCGTGTGTCTCGCAGGCTCGCAGGATAAGCGGACATGTTCTGTAATCTGTAGCCACAAATGTAGTCCTTAAAGGCTACATTCGTGGCTTTAAGGCTTTCCAGGATTTACGGGAAGGATTTTGGTTGGTGTAAAAATAATGTCGGTTAAATAGCCAGGTGTATCCATACTAATAATATTATAAATGAGAAAGTGTGTATGTCTGTCTGTCTGCTACGATTTCACAGCTCATCCGTTTAACCGATTTTGATGAAATTTGGTAATAGGGTTACTTTTTTTTAATCTCATTTTTTTTAGGTTTTTGTTCTAAAATATATGTCAACCCCATCGGAACATTAAAGGAAGTGGTTAATCAATCAAAACATCAAATCGTGAGACGGGGTCGTCTTTGCGTGAAATGCCAGCCTACCTAATACCTACCATTAGCCTACCTGCGTGAAATGCCAGCCTACCATTACCTACCATTAGCCTACCTGCGTGAAATGCCAGCCTACCTAATACCTACCATTAGCCTACCTGCGTGAAATGCCAGCCTACCATTACCTACCATTAGCCTACCTGCGTGAAATGCCAGCCTACCTAATACCTACCATTAGCCTACCTGCGTGAAATGCCAGCCTACCTAATACCTACCATTAGCCTACCTGCGTGAAATGCCAGCCTACCATTACCTACCATTAGCCTACCTGCGTGAAATGCCAGCCTACCTAATACCTACCATTAGCCTACCTGCGTGAAATGCCAGCCTACCTAATACCTACCATTAGCCTACCTGCGTGAAATGCCAGCCTACCTAATACCTACCATTAGCCTACCTGCGTGAAATGCCAGCCTACCTAATACCTACCATTAGCCTACCTGCGTGAAATGCCAGCCTACCTAATACCTACCATTAGCCTACCTGCGTGAAATGCCAGCCTACCTAATACCTACCATTAGCCTACCTGCGTGAAATGCCAGCCTACCTAATACCTACCATTAGCCTACCTGCGTGAAATGGCAGCCTACCTAATACCTACCATTAGCCTACCTGCGTGAAATGCCAGCCTACCTAATACCTACCATTAGCCTACCTGCGTGAAATGCCAGCCTACCTAATACCTACCATTAGCCTACCTGCGTGAAATGCCAGCCTACCTAATACCTACCATTAGCCTACCTGCGTGAAATGCCAGCCTACCTAATACCTACCATTAGCCTACCTGCGTGAAATGCCAGCCTACCTAATACCTACCATTAGCCTACCTGCGTGAAATGCCAGCCTACCTAATACCTACCATTAGCATACCTGCGTGAAATGCCAGCCTACCTAATACCTACCATTAGCCTACCTGCGTGAAATGCCAGCCTACCTAATACCTACCATTAGCCTACCTGCGTGAAATGCCAGCCTACCTAATACCTACCATTAGCCTACCTGCGTGAAATGCCAGCCTACCTAATACCTACCATTAGCATACCTGCGTGAAATGCCAGCCTACCTAATACCTACCATTAGCCTACCTGCGTGAAATGCCAGCCTACCTAATACCTACCATTAGCCTACCATTTAATTATGCGAATTTAATTTGTTCTGGGAAGTGAAGATAAGGCCTTACAAAAATATTGACTGTATTTTATTGGATTGGACACACGCGCTGGATTTGTCGAGACGAAGACGAAGAAATACCTAAGTAGATAAACGTCGTACTGAGCAGTTAGTGATGAAGTTCTGATGATTGAGAATTAAGGTGGTTGATGTCCGGTTTATCAAACTTGTGGGGTATTCAGTGGACTGCTAAGGAAAATTCAATGTACCTACCCATACAATAATTATGCTCACTAATGAAAATACACAGAAATTCTTTAATAGGACATAATTCAAAATTCATATTTGGTCACTAAAATGTTTTTACCTTATTGTTCGTGACGTAATACTTTTTATTATTTGCCTGTAATGGATGTACTTATCTAATTAATGAACCTTTCATATCATTTTGCAGTATTGAAAAACATGGCCTTATTACCAACTAGACAATGCTACGATACTAAACTAGATAACGGTTTTCCCGGGGAAGGACATAGGCTTTTTATCCCGGAAAATTAAAGAGTTCCAGCGGGAATCTAAAAATCCTAATCCACGGACGAAGTTGCGGGAATCGTCGTCGTCTCAACCTATAGACGTCCACTGCTGGACGATGGTCTCCTGCATGGATCACCACAGAGCACGGTCTTATGCCGCTTGTTTCCAGCGGCTCCCAGCTATACGCTTGAGATCGTCCGTCCACCTAGTGAAGGGTCGTTCAACGCTGCGCGAAAATCATCTAGTTAAAAATATATATTATTTGCTGTAAGACAGTGAAATACTTTGAAACGTTTTGAATCTTGGAGGGGCGTGCCATGTCATCGTAGTTAATCTCCATACAAAAGCTTTGATTTTAACAAAAAGCGTTCATTAGACGATAAAGTTCAAGTTACGGTCGCATAAAAGTGGGAATTTAGTTATGACGGCCGAATTACGTCGGATAACAGTCGGTTCGTCGTAAAATAACCGGCTTACGCGCAAAACACACAGGGAGCGGGCGCGGGTCGGGCGCGGGCCGGGTCGGGTGCGCGGCGGGTTGAATTCCTTGTATTTATATGGACGACTAGCTGATGCCTGCGACTTCGTCTGGAATAAGTTTTTTTTAATTCCCACGGGAACTCCTCAATTTTTCGGGATACAAAGTAGCCTATGTCACTCTCCAGGTCCTCAACTATACTCATGCAAAAAATCACGTCGATCCGTTTCTCCGTTGCAGCGTGATTGAAGGAGAAACCAACAAACCAACACACTTTCGCATTTATAATATTAGTATGATATGATGATATGATATCACACAGCGTCACACGACTCGCGGCCGCGTTCTTTGTGATGTCGTCCAAATAAATACAAGGAATTCAACCCGCCGCGCACCCGACCCGACCCGACCCGCGCCCGTTCGCCGTGTGTTTTGCCCTTTACGGATCTTCGGTTTAAAATTTTATTGTAACTCCGGCACGATTGGATGTAATGCCGGCATAAAATGGTTTAATACCGCCGTCTGCACAACAGACTAAGTAAGCACTTATTATTACGACGATTAAGTTATTTGCTTTGTTACTCCGCTTAGTTATTACAAGACTTGCTGATGCCCGCGGCTTAATCCGCGTGGAATAAAAGTTTTTCTATTTTCCACGGGAAATCCTTAAGAGGAATTCTCCCGGCGATATCTCCATACAAAAACATTTGTCTGTTTCCTCCGTGGATAATTACAATAGAGAAAATATTCTTGCTCCATAAAACCCATATGTGTCCGTGCCATGCTCCTATGTTTTGTTTTTTTCAATAAATTAATAATTTTAAGAACAAGGAACCTTCAAAAATAGCAAAAAATGGCCCAGTTTTCGCGCCATCATCAGACTTCCTGCAAATAAATTTGACGGATATAATCAAAAAAAGAAAAACATACCGGCATAGCCTGAGTCCTTCTTAAATTATTCGTAAAAAAATTATTAAAATCGGTTCTGTTTTGGAGGAGGAAACAGAAAAATAGGAGAGTAAGAATTCGACTGTTTTTCATAGGTATTATCGGTCCAAGCTGCAGTTGTCCCTATCAGGTGTTATGGAATTCTATTCGAGGAGCAGCGCGACGGCAATATACCTACCTAAATACCTACTCTCAACTTTGCCCATTAATTCGCATTGGTCTTAATTTTTCGGGATTAAATGTACCCTTTGTCACTCTCCAAGTCTTCAACAATACCCATGCAAAAAATCACGTCGATCCGTTGCTTTGTTGCGGTGTGATTGAAGGACAAACCAATAAACAAACACACTTTCGCATTTATAATATTAGTTTTTTTCGGGATAAAAGTAGCCTATGTCACTCTCCAAGTCCTCAACAATACCCATGCAAATAATCACGTCGATCCTTTGCTGCTTGATGGAAGGACAAACCAGCAAACTAACAAACAAACACACATTTATAATAATATTAAGTATGCGTATGATGATGCCCACGATTTCACATGAACAAGGTGTTTTAGAAATCACGTAGGAATCATTTGATTTATCAGGGTTAAAAGTAACTTAAGTACCTACCTACGAGTACTTCTCCAGGTTGCAAACTAAGGGTGCGTTCCGAAATACACTGAGAGCACTGGAAGTCCCCAGTAAAGAGCACTGCCAGTGCTCGCAGTGCTTATAACGGAACACACACTATATCTGTGCTAAATGTCGTGAAGTTTGGTTCAGTGTTTGAGCCGGTACAAGGTAACTGTCAGTGTCACAGACAGAAAATCTTTCGTATTTGGAATGTTAAATGGATTGGTTCATAATACTTACCTATAACCGGGCCAAGCTTATTTTGATGCGGATCATGAGGCCTTGGGTTTGAGTCCCGGGTTCATACGATCGGACTATGAGAGTGAGGGAATAAAGAGTTCTAGTATGTATACCATGCAGGATAATTATTATATAATATAACAAAGTTGGCTAATTTGAGCAAAGTAAATACATCTGTAATAAGGTACTTCCCAAAACTACTTGAATACTTGAATCCATTCTACTCCGTCAGTTATTATTGTAATGAAATTATCAAAATCCCGTAGAGACGAAGCTTCGTAGAAATTATTCTATATCTGAGAAGCTATTCGAAGGGAAGCCTTAACAACATTATAATATCTACTTTGGACGTTTTGTCTCGTCTGGAAATATTCAAGAAATAGAAAAATAAAACATAGTTCACTGAAAATACGCGAGAGATTATACAAATATTTCATTTCGGAGTTACTGTACCAGTTATGGCAGATCCACCACCACCACCACTACAGCCCATTAACGTCCCACTGCTGCACTGGGCACAGGCCTCCACTCTCATAGGAGAGAGTGCACACCCCTAATTGCTCTTTGCAGATCATCACACTCCTAGTGGTACAGTCGATATACCTTTTTTTTTATCCACTACAAGTTAGCCCTTGACTGCGATCTCACCTGATGGTAAGTGATGGTGCAGTCTAAGATGGTAGTGGGCTAACCTGTTACATGGCAGTTATATTAAACCCATAACCCCTATTCGGTTTCTACACGGTTCCTTTTTATTAAAGCTATTTTCCTCCACATCAGATTGTTTTTGTTAGTAGCAAGAGGAGTGCCCAATATTTCCTTTTTATTAAAGCTATTTTCCTCCACATCAGATTGTTTTTGTTAGTAGCAAGAGGAGTGCCCAATATTTCCTTTTTATTAAAGCTATTTTCCTCCACATCAGATTGTTTTTGTTAGTAGCAAGAGGAGTGCCCAATATTTCCTTTTTATTAAAGCTATTTTCCTCCAAATCAGATTGTTTTTGTTAGTAGCAAGAGGAGTGCCAAATATTTCCTTTTTATTAAGGCTATTTTCCTCCACATCAGATTGTTTTTGTTAGTAGCAAGAGGAGTGCCCAATATTTCCTTTTTATTAAAGCTATTTTCCTCCACATCAGATTGTTTTTGTTAGTAGCAAGAGGAGTGCCCAATATTTCCTTTTTATTAAAGCTTTTTTCCTTCACATCAGATTGTTTTTGCTAATAGCAAGAGGAGTGCCCAATATTCCCGCCCAACATAATAATAATAAATTAATATTCACCATTAATTATTATCAAACATGCCTACTGATTATTTTATTATCACTGGAAATAGTTGCATGACGAATAGTTCGATAAGGTATTTCATGTTTATTTATTTGCATTACAATACAATTCTTATTGTAAATTAAATAATGTCAATAGAATAGTTTTTAATATAATATTGGAACCCCGGTGGGGCACAGCAAATATCAGTGGTAGTAGAGAGACGGCTGCCTTATTTTTCTTCAAGAAAATCATTTAGTTTGTACACTTACATACACTTTATCAATTAGGCATTTTTTTTGAAGAATTAGCCAGGCAGGCAGTTTAGAGGACAGAAATACCAATTTGCAGGTGATATGATTATAGATATATAGATATGATAGGTGAATATGATTTAAAGTGAATCCGTGACTGACAAATTATGGATAACAGTTTAGCGAGTGCATGAGCAAGGGTGGTGAAATGACAAAAGTTCATTGAATTCGTTCATTTACCACCTACCCTATCCATATCCATACCAATATTATAAATGCGAAAGTGTGTCTGTCTATCTGTCTGCTACGCTTTCACGGCCCATCTGTTCAACCGATTTGGATGAAATTCGGTATAGTGGTAGGTTACATCCCGGAAAATTAAAGAGTTCCCGCAAGAATTAAAAACCTTAATCCACGTGTGTGTCTGCCTTTCTGTCCGTCTGTCTGTCTGTCTGCTACGCTTTCACGGCCCATCTGTTCAACCGATCTTGATAAAATTTGGTATAGGGATAGTTTGTATCCCGGGGAAGGACATTGGCTACTTTTTATACCGGAAAATTAAAGAGTTCCCGCGGGAATCAAAAAACCTTAGTCCACGCGGACGAAGTCGCGGGCATCATCTATTACTAACGAATAAAAATGCATTTGAATCAAAGTTGTATAAATGAGTTGAGATGAAATAGATGAGATTTCCCAGCGGGAAGCTGGATGCTGGACGTAAAATTGGCTTTGATTTTAACTGGATGACTTATGATGCTACGGCAGGGTTATACCCGCTTGGGTAGAAATGGGTTGTTGGAGAGATTAGGTCAGGCGCGGTGCACCCGGGCAACTTGATGAGCTCTACATTAACCCCGGGTTTCTAACAAGTTAGGCATTATGGTAAGCGGTCCGCTTTTGACAGGATTTAAGCTTAAGTTTAAACTACTGTTTTGTGTCTCCACAGATTTTTGTCCTTCGCTAGTTTTGAGAAAATAGTACAACCATATCTATCCACTACCACTACAGCCCATTAACGTCCCACTGCTGGGCACAGGCCTCCACTCTCATAGGAGAGTGGGAATTAGAGCTTAGACCCACCACGCTGCTCCAATGCGGGTTGGCGGCCTTTAACGACTATTATCATGTTAGTGATAATAACCGGGACCGACGGCTTAACGTGCTCTCCGAGACACGGGTGTGAAACACCACCAACTTCCTAACTCCGGGCTTGTACTGAGAATTTCTAGACAGAAAAACCCAATACTTAATTATGGCCCGACCCGGGACTCGAACCCGGGACCTCGTCGGCCGCAGTTGAACGTGCTAACCACTAGACCAACGAGGCAGTTAGTACTATATCTATAAGTACCATATTATCTATAAGTACCTACTAATATTATAAATATGCGAAAGTTAGGATGGATGGATGGATGGATTTTTTTTTAAAACGAAAAGATTGAGGGCCAAGCGGGGGTACGGGCCTCGAGGCTGACTGAGTACCTACGTAAGTAAATTGGATGAAAGTAATAAAAATTATTAAGTAAGTGTTTTTCAGTACTTCTAGGTTCTAAGTCGCTAGGTTCACTTTTTTAAAGTTTTATTTGAATTATTTTAGGTTGCGATGGGTTAGGTTAGTATCTTATGTTTAGTAATTTATTATCAAAATGTAAAGTCTTATAATGCGGGGATATTAATTGTTTTATCAAATCGGATTGGTGATGTTATAATTTTAATTATAATTGCTTGAAAATAAATGTTTTGACTCAATGCGGCCGGTCATAAAGCCAGGAGCGGAGCATGTAAACAAATTCACAATATCAAAAGCTCTATATTTAATATCTCTTTGCAGCAGGATACTTCACAAGTAGGTGCGCGAACAAAACCCGCGCTGTTGCGTTAATTCGACTTTAATGCCGGCACTCGCTGTGAGCACCTGAGATTTCACTCGAGTAAATTAAATTGCATTTTAAGCTTTACACAAATCTTCGGTTTTCAGTGGTGGTTTTGGGGTTCCGTATTCAGAAGGAAAAACGGCACAATAATCGGCACATATTTATGTAGGTACTACATGGGTCCTTTCATAGAAAAATGGGCGTCCGACCTGTGGGGCGCGCTCCACACCTGTATAACCCTGTCCTTGTCCCCGCCATAGCGCTGTCCCGCTTTTCAGACTAGATGGCGTTAGTAAAATACGCTGACATTCTTAGTTTGACAGGTTAATCTAATACCACCTTCCGTGTTCTCCAGCACTCTTCGTCGCAGAAACAAATTTCATCCTCACCACCTGGATACCTGGTCTTCTCCCACCTCCCGTTATTCCAGGTAATTTCTGCCTCGTACCTGCAAATTGTGGAACCAGCTTCCATCTTCTGTGTTCCCTAATGATTATAATATGGGGCTCTTCAAAGGGCGGATAAACAAAATTTTCAAAAGCCAGCAACGCATTGGCGGTTCCTCTAGTGCTGCAAATGTTCATGGGCGGCGGTAAACACTTACCATCAGGTGACCCGCCTGCTCGTTTGCTTGCTATATATTAAAAAAAAAAGGGCCCGTCTTTGTAAATTGTGGTCGTTGACAATAATGAATAGAAGCAAGCGTTACTTTGCGGATGTCTAAAATACATAAGGAAGGATACAAATCCACTTATTTCGGATTAAAATCGTACTAATCTACTTACCTAGTTTTTTAATTTTTGGTTTTATAATTTTATTTTGTTTCTGTGTCCAAGCAATCTCAAATAAAGATTTATTTATTTTATTTAATCTACAAACTTTTTGTTTCTGTGTCTAATCTCAAATAAAGATTTTTTTTTTTTTTTAATCTACACACTTAATTCGACTTTACGCCGGTCGCCACGAGTCAGTATTTTTTTGTTACGGAACACTGATTGTGCACAAAAATCTAACTTGTCCTGTTTTTGTAAGTGATATTGTTTGTGTTTCGACTGATACTTTCCGTTGGCACGTTAAGTGTCTGGAGGACGAGGAAATACTTTGTTTAATCTAGCTGTACTTAACGTCGTGTAGCACAATTAACACTTTAACAGCCGACCGTTATAAAGGCGGCTTTCCCTGGTACGCCGGCGTTTTTTGCCGATATTCTATGACTCATAAAATAAAAACTATCTGTGATATGTCTATTATTCTTTTTTTATATGTACTATTGTTCTTTATATTTTTAGGGATGAAATAAAAAACATTTGTAATAAAAAATAATATTTATGAAAAAAAATTAAGAAAAGAGGTCTAAAATCGAAAAAAACGACGTACTCTCACGTTAGTGGCGTGGGCGCACTGGCGCGCCGTGAAAGATCGCTTGTCCTGTCTCCACCCCGCACCTCCCGTCGGTGAATCATACATGTGTGCGTAGATAAAGAGTCATTCTACACCGGGTACACGCCATTCACGCACCGGGCACGTGGTATTTAAACAGACGATAGGAAAGTCAAAGCCGTACGGAGTACGTGATCGGCGTACCGAGTTGATCGACACTGCCCGTACACAGTACGTGATCGGCTGTTAAAGTGTTAAGATAGTGGAGTTTAAATATTCGTTTTCCGCACTTGTAATATTACTGTACCTACGAGTAAATGGACGATTTCTGTACATGAATAAATATATTAGAAAATTTTAATTTGAGGAAACTTGGTTATCGAGAAGAGTTTCACATTTATACATATATGGGTATGGGTTTCATATAACTGCCATACCACCAACAGGTTCACCAACATCTTAGACTGCACTCATCAGATGCAGATCATCACTTACCATCAGGTGAGATTGCAGTCAAGGGCTAACTTGTAGTGGTGCAAAAAAACCTATTGATGGAGAAATTGGCCGAATGCTCTAAATAGTTGTTACGGGTATGGCAGTTATATTAAACCCATACACCCTTAAACGGTTTCTACATGGCCTCGTATACGCATACGTATACTCGCATGGCGGTACGTCTTTGCCGGTAGTATGATAACTAGCCACGGCCGAAGCTTCCCACCAGGCCAGACCAGAGAAATTACAATTTTCCCAAATCGATTCTGCCGGGGATCGAACCCGGGACCTCCCACGTTAAGACACTGCGCCAGGGAGGTCGACAAAGGATTTCGTCAGATAAGTTTGACGTACTGTACAAAAATCAGGGGTGTCAAATAGCACCCGCCGCGCTGGCGGGTTGAAACGCCATTTCTGATCCGAGAGCTGGCAACGAATTTCGGGAAGATCCTTTTGGCAAGCTGAAATTGTGAAAAAATATAATTTCGTCAATTGGCGAATCTAGTCCTGCCAGTCTGGTAGAGCGTTTGCGGTTATTTCGCTACTGTGCAGCATTTGCAAAACACATTTGCAAAATTTAACCAAAACAATATTTTATTGGCAACTTGTGTTTTTTTATATCTCCCTTCGAATTTCGGGACCTTCCCGAAATTCGTCGCCAGCTCTCCGTCTATTTGGAAAAAGTCACACAAAGATGTTTCCGACAGACAAAGTTCAAGATAAACGGCGCTGTACCCAGAATACAAATCGAAGTTTACCGGGAAATCATTGAGTGAATTCGTTTTCGTCACTCATGCGGAATTGGCCTCCCCCTTTGGGATAACCACGACCTGCGTTGGTAGTTGATTTATTTCAATAAACGTCTTTGAGTTTATGACATTCTTGTTTATGGTCGATTGAATATTCAGTTATTCGAATTATAAATAAATTCGAATAAGCCTGAAGAATATTCGAATCATAAACAAACACAATTTGTTTTATTATAGAATAGAATATACTTTATTTGTCTAATGTTAGTAAGTAAATAAGATGTTAGGTCTATTAAAACAGAGTACAGCACATTAGCCGTATCGGCGGTCAAATATTATAAATAGGCAAATTATTGTGATTAAACACTTACCTCGAAGAACACGATTATGTTTAGAATATCTTTACTTATGGTTGTTGTGCAGGTGGTTTAGCAGTCGATCGCAAAATAATCAACGATATTTGTTACCTAACGATAAAAAAACGATTAATTAATAGCAAAGGCACTCAAGTTAAACTATCGGCTAAGTATTTACGATGGCGCAGCAGAGAACCGAGATAAACCACGTAGCGCTTCTTTTGTTCAAACTTCAAAGTGATTGACGTAAGTTAAGTAGCTTTGATTAAGGATTTTCAGAGAGATAAAAGAAAGGCTTGTTTTGAAGAACATAACATACTCGTTACAAAACCAGAGGCCCAATTGTCTAAGCAAATCGTGATCATTTGACAGCTTAAAACGTTTTACGCGAACTTTTTAAGGAGTTCATACATGCTTTTTGACGTGCAGGCATCTCTGCTGCCCCCCGATTATGTAAGAATTGTCGATCAAACGTAATGGTTCAGCGTCAAAGTAATATAAACCATAACTGCACTGAATTAGAGCTCAATTTCATGTATCCATTCCTATACGTTAGACTTTAGAGTATCGTTCATACCTAAACGTATAAGAATGAGTATACGAAATTGAGCTCTAATTTAATGATGTTATTGTTTATTTACTTTGCCGCAGAACTTTAACGATTTCATCTGCCATTCTTACATGATTGGGGGGCATCAACTCCTTAAACAGGTCGGATTATCTGTTTGACAAACTATTACGATTACGTTTTCCTTACACAATCGGGGTGCTGTATGTTCTTAGTTAAAATACCAGTGTTTAACCCATTGAATTAAAATAACAGCTTTTAAAAAAAATTATTTATGAAACTGTATATTGATATTTAAACTATATGATACTACTACCTATTGACGAAATTTGGTAGGTACAGAAATCATACTTAAAATTATATATGCGAAAGTGTGTTTGTTTGTTGGTTTATTGCAATTCAATCACACAGCAACAAAGCAATGGATCGACGTGTTTTTGTGCATGGGTATAGTCAAAGACCGAGAGTGACATAGGCCGCCAACTTCCAACTCCGGGCTGGCACTAAGAATTTCAATACCTATAACAATTTTTATGCCCGACCGGCAATCGAACCCAGGACCTCGTGATCCGCAGTCGACCATACAACGAGGCAGTCAGTCAAAAACTCAATACTTTATCAATATCGCCAGCTACACACATGAAAAATTCAGCCAAAAAATATTTTCACGAGCATTTTTATGGCTATTGGGTTAAAGTCGTTGAAATATTCGACAACCGTTTGACAAATTGGAAAAGCCAACCAAATATTATTATATTCAAATATTTTTTCAGTATCTATGTAACTTTTGGTCGTTATTTCTAGGCAATTTTCAGGTTACACGTGACATTGTTAGTTCGATTGTTCGGCCTTTCAAAATTTTTTCCGTTCATTTCTCGTTGAATGTCAATACATCACCGAAACGTGCCCAACTCCGATTGACTCCATATAGCCAAAACTAACAGATGCCCGCGACTTCGTCCGCGTGAAATAAGTTTTTTTAAATTCCCACGAGAACTCCCTAATTTTTCGGGTTTATATATTGCCCATGACACTCACAAATAATGTGGCTTTCTATTGGTACCAGAATTTTTAAAATCGGTTTATTAGATCCAGAGATTACCCCCTACAACCTCACAAACTCACAAACTTTACCTCTTTATAATATTAAGTACCTATAGATATTGTTGGTTTGATTTGGTTGGACAGCCTGTAAATGTTCTTATTCTTACGGGGTGAGGATCACAAGCAAAAAAAACCTTAATAGACGCGGACGAAGTCGCGGGCATCAGCTAGTATTACATAAATGTAGGGATGATAAAAAGTTTACGGCGTATAAAAGTGTGAATTTAACGGCAACGGCCGAGTTATGGCGGCTCAGAGCTGGACCCTCGTAAAGTTTGCGGTCTGCGGATAGCCTTTGGTTTGTAAATCACGATATTATATTCCAACAATGTTTCCATGTTTTTTTATACAAGTTAGCCCTTGACTTCGATCTCACGTGGTGGTAAGTGATGAAGCAGTCTAAGGTAAAGTCACCTAGGACAACGGGTGAACGACAGAAGCGAAAAGGCGCCATAGAAAATGATATAAAAGCAATGCGACGCGACAAGACTCTAAAGAAAATGACAAACTAATCTACGCGACACCGTAGGTCACGTAGCTACTGTCGCATCAAATCGTGTGGATCGACGCGTTGTCGCGTTTGTCGCTCAAGTAGTCAGCTTCCGCGACTAAGATAAATAAAGTAGTCGTTTGTTTGTAGTTGTTTCGTTTGTTTCGCTATTAAAATTGTTGGCCTAATGGTAAAAACGCGATAAGGGATAGAAAATGGAATACTTAGTTGTGTATTTATCTATTAATCACACTTTTCACCTCACTAACAAAGGGCGCCATTGCTGCTTAAAACCAGTGAGCAAAAGTCGTTTTTGCTCACTGGTTACTATAGGTATAATATTTTTCTTACATTGTATTTTCTCGCTAGTGATGTGATAGCAAATTTGCTCTCTTGATGAACAAATAACTATTGCGATAGTTAAATCTGTTCTCTAGCTTTATGGTGAGAATGAGAAAGGCATCGTCCCAAGGGCCTTATTACGTAAAAATTATTGCCAAAGTGTATCGATCTCAATCACCTCTGATTAGTTAACACTCTTTCGCTATTGGCCAGAATTCATTGTCTCAGGAGGAATACAGCAACTTCAACCAATCACGTCAATTGAGACTGTAACAATGATAGATGCAGGTTTTGCCTACGTAATATGCCTATTGCTCGTTGCCTCGTCGGTCTAGTGGTTAGCATGTTCGACTGCGACCGACGACGTCCCTGGTTCGAGTCCCGGGTCGGGCCGTATTAAGTATTGAGTTTTTCTGGCTAGCAATTCTCAGTACTAGCCCGGAATTAGGAAGTTGGCGGTGTGCCACTCCCGTGCCTCGGAGAGAACGTTAAGCCGTTGGTCCCGGTTATTATCACTAACATGATTATAGTCGTTAAAGCCCGCCAACCCGCATTGGAGCAGCGTGGTGGGTCTAAGCTCTAATTCCCTTCTCTCCTATGTGAGTGGAGGCCTGTGCCCAGCTCTGGGACGTTAATGGACGTTAGTGGGACGTTAGTGGTGGTGGTGGTAGAATATTACTGGTTCTATTCGTTACTTCCTTCATTTTATCCGTTTTTATCTCTTTACGTTGTAACTGCCAATTGAACCTTAAACAACGTCCTTTTCCATGCTCTTCAGGCTGCTATACCTACGTGAGAAAGCTATTTCCAATTGTCTGGTAAAATCTTTTCTTGAGGAAATACAAGTTCTGAAACATTTGTTGAAAATAACTCTGAGATATCTTATTACATTCTCAGTCAGGGAGTTTTTATACTACTAGAGCGGCCACTAGTTCGTTAGTTTCTTTACTACTAGAGTGGCCACTAGTTCGTTAGTTTTTATAATACTAGAGTGGCCACTAGTTCGTTAGTTTTTATACTACTAGAGTGGCCACTAGTTCGTTAGTTTTTATACTACTAGAGTGGCCACTAGTTCGTTTCTTTTTATACTAATAGAGTGGCCACTAGTTCGTTAGTTTTTATACTACTAGAGTGGCCACTAGTTTGTTAGTTTTTATACTACTAGAGTGGCCACTAGTTCGTTAGTTTTTATACTACTAGAGTGGCCACTAGTTCGTTAGTTTTTATACTACTAGAATGGCCACTAGTTCGTTAGTTTTTATACTACTAGAGTGGCCACTAGTTCGTTAGTTTGTATACTACTAGAGTGGCCACTAGTTCGTTAGTTTGTATACTACTAGAGTGGCCACTAGTTCGTTAGTTTTTATACGACTAGAGTGGCCACTAGTTCGTTAGTTTTTTTACTACTAGAGTGGCCACTAGTTCGTTAGTTTTTATACTACTAGAGTGGCCACTAGTTCGTTAGTTTTCGGCTGCGAAAGGTTTCTCTTCTTCCGATCTTTTCTTTCGCACTCTATACTTTATAATTAACCCTGCGTAGTTTAATTAATACAACATGACCAAACCAAAATCGTGGAATTCATGAAGATTGTTAGTTAGTTTGTTTGAAATATCCATATACATATTACAAATGCGAAAGGTTGTCTGTCTGTCTGTCTGCTACGCTTTCACGGCCCAAATATTCAACTGATTTCGATGAAATTTGGTACAGAGATAGGTTACATCCCGGGGAAGGACATAGGCTACTTTGTTATCCCGGAAATTGAATAAATCAACATGGTGTATGTAACCAAGTGTATCATGTCTGCTGCTCTATGGTCTTACTCTATGTCTATAGCAGTTTTAAAGAACCGGCTAGTTCAGTATTGAAAGGTTTTTATAAATCACTGAACAAAAGGTCCACTACTTTTACCCGTAGAGCTGAAATTTACAGTAACTTTTAGTAACTAAGTACCATCCACTTAAATGAGAAAGAAACATTTAATTTTGATTTTGAACACCATAATTTGGTCTTCTATTTTTTGAGCAATAATACTTTTAATATTTTTGTCACAATTTTTGTACTGTCATTGAAACTTGCTCGAGTAAATTGTTACAACCTGTCTACAAGTTAGCCCTTGACTGCGATCTCACCTGATGGTAAGTGATGATGCAATATAAGTTGGTAACGGCATCGTACCGGAACGCTAAATCGCTTGGCAGAACGTCTTTGGTAGGGTGGTAACTAACCACGGCCGAAGCCTCCCACCAGGCCAGACCGAGGATCGAACCCGGGACCTCCGCACGTAAAGACAACAGCGCTCAACACTGCGCCACGGAGGTCATCAAATTAGGTATCTAATTAGTTTATTATCACACTAGACTTAAGCCAATATTTATTTGTTTAGTGCGCGATTGCTATCGTAATCTCGAAATCAAATTACGACCTAAACAAAGTAGGTATTCAATAAGTAATTGCTGTAAATATTACAAAATGGCGCCCATACCACAGATACGGATAGATCCAATGATATACATACATGGATTGAGTCGAATTCAATTATTGGTAATATGATTGATTGCTACGAAAATTGAAATGAAACGAAATAATCACGCTTACAGTAAGAATACTTCATCATCATAACTTATAGTGGATAAAAAAAAAAAAAAATCATCATCATCTCAGCCTGAAGACGTCCACAGCTGAACATAGGCCTTTCCCAAAGAACGCCACCACACCCGGTCCTCAGCCTTCCTCATCCAGCCACTTCCAGCCACCCTCTCTATATCGTCGGTCCATCTTTCGGCTCCACCGGCCAACGCTCTTTCAACAGTCATGGCCCGCCCATTTCAGCTTGCTAATGGGTTGGTGCATGTAAGTATACTTAACTTACCGAAAAGTTACAAATGCTTCCCCGGGATCGAAGCCCGAACCTGTCAAATAGGAGTTCAACTTTAAAGTGTTATTTCAAAAGCTACCAGCTCTCAAGTTAGATAAGTATACCGTATATGACAGGCAACTCGGATGCCGGAAGGACGTTTACGTTTCAGAAACGTACAGCAAATAGGTTTCGTGCGAGTTAATTGGTTGTCAACCACATAATATGGATGCAGCCTCTGAAGTTAATCTTCTCAATAGAAGCCAAGTGGATCTTGAAATTAATCGAATCTTCTACTAATCGTAATCTAAAAATTATATGGTTAGAGTCTTGACTTATCATAAGTGACACAAGTCAATAAACCATATATCAATATCATCTATACTTATAATAAAACTGTAACATGTCCAATTCTGTACATTGAAGATATTTTGAAATTTTTTTTGGGGGCACTCATTATTCGATACTGAAGCCAAATCTGTAATTTTTTTCATTTTTGTCTGTCTGTCTGTCTGTCTGTCTGTCTGTCTGTAACTTGGCCGCGCATCACGCCGAAACTACTGAATGAATTCAAACGAAACTTGGCACGAATTGAGCCCATACTACGAGGTAGGACATAGGATACTTTTTATCCCGAAATTCTACCCCCGAAGGGGTGAAATAGGGGTTGAAAGTTTGTATGAAAGTCCTTAATTTCTCAAGTTATAGCCATGAAACTTGATATATGAGCTGCGGGTTGAAAACGGAAACATACGTGTTTCACAGTTTTTGAAAATTCGACCCCCAAAAGGGTGAAATTGGGGATGAAAGTTGGTATGAAAGTCCTTCGTTTCTCAAGATGTTTTACAAGTTATATCAACGAAACCTTTTATTTTGGCTTACGGTAAAAAATAAAGAAGTACGTGTGTCACAGTTTTTCAATACTCCACCCCTAAGGGGGTGAAATAGGGGGTGAAAGTTTGTATGAAAGTCCGTCATTTCTCAAGTTATATCGATTAAACTTGGTATACAAGCTACTGGTTGAAAATGAAGAAATGAGTGTTTCACAGTTATTGTAAATTTCACCCCCGAAGGGGTGAAATAGGGGTTGAAAGTTTGTATGAAAGTCCTTCATTTCTCAAGTTATAGCCATGAAACTTGGTATATGAGCTGCGGGTTAAAAATGAAGACATACGTGTTTCACAGTTTTCCAAATTTCACCCTCAAAGGGGTGAAATAGGGGTTGAAAGTTTGTATGAAAGTCCTTCATTTCTCAAGTTATATCGATGAAACTTTGTATACAAGCTACCGGTTAAAAATGAAGAAATACGTGTTTCACAGTCTTCGTAAATTTTACCCCCGAAGGGGTGAAATAGGGGTTGAAAGTTTGTAAGTCCTTCATTTCTCAAGTTATATCCATGAAACTTGGTAAGATATGAGCTGCGGGTTAAAAATGAAAACATACGTGTTTCACAGTTTTTCAAAATTCCACCCCCAAAGGGGTTGAAAGTTTGTATAAAAGTCCGTCATTTCTCAAGTTATTTCGATGAAACTTGCTATATCCACGCGGACGAAGTCGCGGGCATCAGCTAGTCTAATATAAAATTAAATATTGGTATAGAGGTTGTATAAACTTATGATTTTAAATAAATTATAACCTTAAAATGTATGTATTGTATGTATTTATTTATTTATTCATATAAAACATCTCTATTTGGCGTAGCATAAACTCAACTGAGTTTTTCTGTACACTATGAATAATATTATGAATCATTTATTATTACCTGCTAGGTATAATAGGTATAACTATTCCTAAATACTAACAAATAAGCGAACATACTAAATGCCTACCCACATTTTAAGAATACCCACTAAGTTACAAAGAGCATAAAAACGAAAAAAAAGAGGAGCTGCTCTGAATATTAGTGAAAAATCACTCATTCTCAGCTCACCGTGTGTTTAGTAATAAATACTATCCATCTGCTCAAGAAATATTGAAGTGCACAAGTTTGTGCGCATAAACAGGTGCCCTCTCTGCTCCGTTACTCTCATAGCCCTTTGGGACAGAAAATCCGACACAACCGGAGAGAGATCAGGCACAGGACCCAGGCTTTACGTGCTCTCCGAAGCACGGGGGTGAAATACCGCAAGCTGTGGAGTTAAGAACTCCGGGCTAGTACTGAGAATTTCTTATCAGAAAACCCCAATACTTGTCATGGCTCGACCCGGGACTCGAACCCGGGACCTCGTTGGCCGCAGTAGAACATGCAAACCACTAGACCCACGAGGCAATAATCGATCGATAATAACAGCTCCGTCGACCGTGCGTCGTATCGAGTACCTAGTGCCGTCTTATAGCAGCCAATTTAAATATTATGAATTTAAATACTATGAAATTAAGCACAATTTTTAAAAGCATAACAAATATTGTTCAGATTTACTTACATAATTTGGACCCTGTAAATATACATTTAGATTAGTGGATATCAAATCCAGACAATCTAAATAATCATATTTAGATTCGGTTGGATAATGTAATTTAGCTACAGCTATCTCCAAACAGTTGGATAAAACCCTTCAAAGCTTCTAAAAAATTTCAATTTCAAGCCTCGTTTGAAAATAATCTTTTAATTTGCATGCTAAAATCTCAGTTGAAGTTTACAAAAAAAAAAAATATCTACATTTCAAAAGTCCCACGCTTTCATTACTTATGCAGTTTCATGATGAGCACACTTGGCCCGCCTACTTTGAAGTTTGAACCTTTGTGTTATTTTTTCTTTTTGTCTTTAGACTTGATAAATTAAACTAAAGATCCGTTTGCCTTGGCAGCTGACTACTTACTGACGAACCATGACGAATTTAGAGAATAGGTATTATAATATGATTACAGCATTTTTTTATTCCCACGGGAACTCCTTAATTTTCTCTCACTTTCCAGGGTCTGAATCATCAATTATACCCGTGCAAAAAATCACGGCGTTGCTCTGTTAAGAGCAGCCCCCCGATTACGTAAGACTTGTCGATCAAATGGTAAAGGTTCGGCGTCAAAGTAAAATAAACCATGACAGCATTGAATTAGAGCTCAATTTCGTCTGCCCATTCAAATACGTTTAGGGTATCGTACATACCTAAACGTATAGATTCAAGATTCAAGATTCAATTCATTTATTCAATATAGGTACACTGTACACTTATTGACGTAAAAAATTACTTACTTATAAAATATGATGGTGATAATCAGTTACGGTATCTTAAAACTAAAGCTACGAGGGTTCCAAACGCGCCCTGGTCTGAGAAGAGCCCACAACAAACTCAGCCGGGTTTTTTTTATTTTTTTATTATCACCATCTCACAAATCATAACTAAGGAACTATCAGAGCCATTTGAGCAAATCATTGCCAAGCTTCCTTGTCGTTTAGGTAATCCTTTACATGGTAATAAGATTTTTCAATGAGTTTACGTTTTACATTAACTTTGAACTTGTTCAGAGACATCTTTAACATGTCTTCTGGGAGCTTATTGTAGAAGCGGACACTGGTTCCAACAAATGAATTGCTAATTTTACTAAGCCTAGAAGCAGGCATTACAAGTTTATTTTTATTTCTAGTATTGACATTATGACAATCACTTTTCTTCTTGAATTTATCAATGTGTTTATGCACGTATACTAAATTTTCAAATATATATTGGTTGTGCACTGTCATAATTTTGATTTCTTTAAATTTATCTCTTAGTGACTCTCTTGGTCCCATATTATATATGGCTCGAACAGCCCTCTTCTGCAGCACAAAAACAGAATTAATATCAGCAGCATTACCCCATAATAATATACCATATGACATAATGCTGTGAAAGTAACCAAAATAAACTAATCTCGCTGTTTCTACGTCTGTCAACTGACGAATCTTTTTAAGATGGGTAAGATATAAGAATGGGCAGACGAAATTGAGCTCTAATTCAATGCAGTTATGGTTTATTTTACTTTGACGAAAATCTTTAACGTTTGATCGGCCATTCTTACATGATTGGGGGGCAGATTAGCAGATCAGAGAGAGATTAGCAAAACGCTGAGCTGTACACCCTTTCTGGGTGGTGTCACAGACGAAAGTGTTACGTTTGTATCTAGTTTTGTCTGTGACACCACTGTTGGATAAACTGTTTTTCTTTCTTTCTAGATTTTATTTTATTTTATTTTATTTTATTTTATTTTATTTTATTTTATTTTATTTTATTTTATTTTATTTTATTTTATTTTATTTTATTTTATTTTATTTTATTTTATTTTATTTTATTTTATTTTATTTTATTTTATTTTATTTTATTTTATTTTATTTTATTTTATTTTATTTTATTGGTTTGCCAACAGACAATACACATAAAATAAAAATTACAATGCACAGAGAAAAAGAATTTGAGTGTACACCCAATTACTGGCAAACCGGCATGCATTTTGCATGCAAGTGCGGGATTACCAGTTAACTTAAAGCTAAAAATACAAATTCATATGAAAAAAAAAAACACTGTGTCCACTGTGTCATTGAAAAAAGTACTAAATAAATAAACAAGAAAAATTACGAAGAAGCATACGATTGAAGGACAAACAAACACACTTTGGCATTTATAATAATATAGGTTTTACGAAACAGCGCTGGATAGTGGACCGTTATGCAAAACTCGAGTGTCCCAGAATTCTTTGTCCCCTTAATTCTGAAGCGTTCAGTGAAATTCAATCGGATTTTAAAACTTCGGCCGTCGTATATTGGAAACTTCGATTTAATAAAAGAAATGGAGTAAAGACTGTTCGCTCATCAGAATTTCAACTTCCCTTAAGTGAGTTCGTAAAGCCTTTTTAAATAAATAATAAATAGCCCGAGAGATGGTAGACGATTTTAAGTAGGTATGTATTTTATAAACGGTTAAAATTACGTACATTTACTGGCTCAATCATCCAGTAAATGTACGTAAAAAGTGCGTTTTTCTCCAATTCATAACTACTAACCAGTTGTCCTAGGTGCGACAGAAGCGATGCGATGCGACACCATATAAAATGACAAACTTGTCTACACGACCACGACAGGCCACGTGGGTCCGCTTTTGTTGTTTGACACTGTCGCGTCGCGTCGTATCGAGTCGTGGTGACGCATTTGGCCGACCATACATGGACAGCTTGAAGCAGTCAGGATGGGCTGCTTCAAGCTGCGACTGCAGTCTTCTACGTACCCACATACATGGAACCGCTCGAGCAGTTGCGACTGCTTCGGACGGTTGGCAGCACTTATCAATGGTAGCTTCAAGCTGTTGACTATGACTGCAAGAGCGGTCCGTGTATGTTGATTACTGGATAACTGCTCGAGCAGTCCGTGTATGGCTGGCCTTTGTCATTCACGTAGGACGATAGATAGGAAGGATAGGTAGGGTTGAAATCGATGATGCCCGCGACTTCAACCGCGTGGATAGATATTTTAAATTTGTTTTAAAAGCTGAGCATTGTCCACCCGTCTTCATACGGTCTCTGAACCATTTATTTTTATTTTGATGTAAGCAAACATTAAGTAAATTTAAATTTTCTAACTGTTTATCTAACTATGGGACCTCTATATATATAAGTACTAGCTGATGCCCGCGACTTCGTCCGCGTGGATTAAGGTTTTTCGGTTCCCGCGGGAACTCTTTAATTTTCCGGGATAAAAAGTAGCCTATGTGCTATTCCAGACTATAATTTATCTCTGTGCCAAATTTCATCCAGATCCGTTCAGCCGTTGGAGCGTGATTGAGTAACAAACATCCATACATCCATACATCCATCCAAACTTTCGAATTTATAATATTTATGTGATACATTCAAAATAATAAAATCCCTTTTACTCAAATAAATATCGTAAGCATCGCATATTATCAAAACAACATCAAAATCACTCCTCCCAATCAAATAATCTACTAGTCTGTTGGGTGCGGGAAACCTGAATTACTGAATTTTTGACTTAGGGTCCATTTTACTCTTAAGGGGACTCAGGCCGGTACCTTCTTCATACAAACGAAAAAGCGTAATTACTACATTATTTGATATTGTACGCCCAAAACTAAGTTTTATTTCGATTTGTCTCGTCATTATCTAGGTTTATTGATATATAAAATATTGAAAAAAATATTGATTTTAAAGTTACGAGCCTCGAAAGATTCCAATTTTCACACTAAATTGATGACAACTTTGGGCGCAAATAAATAAGATTAGGAGTGTGAAAATTATAAAACAATTTATCAATAAACATAGTTTATTTATTCATTATTTGAAATAACTTTACTTAGTAAACATACATTTAGTAGTTTTTACAAACAAACGCTTTTCCCAAACGACTGTTCAACCCTTTTCGCGCGCTTGATTTCGGTAAAAACCATCTTGCCTCGCATCCGAACATTCGACACCTCCGGGTGGCGGGCGGGCGGGCGAGGGGGGCGCTCGCAGCCTACATAATACCATATTACCTATTCTGTGATAATACTACGTAGCTACTAGCTATACTGCGAGCTACTTATTGCAACGTAATTAGAGTGCTATTCGTGTAATTCGTAATTATGTACCTACGTCGTGTGTGTGGTTTATATTTATAATTATTATTATTGTGAATAAGTGTTGTCAATTGCATATTGTTATTATTTTATTATTACACTAGCTGATGCCCGCGACTTCGTCCGCGTGGAATAAGTTTTTTTAATTCCCACGGGAATTTTCCGGGATAAAAAGTAGCCTATGTCACTCTCCAGGTCCTCAACTATACCCATCATCCCATGCCAAAAAACATGTCAATCCGTTGCTCCGTTGCGGCGTGATTGAAGGACAAACCAACAAACAAACACACTTTCGCATTTATAATATTAGTACGTACGATTGTTTCACTATTAGGGTTTATCTTGATCTAGATCACAGTTAGATCAGCTGAAATCGCAGTCAAGTCAAGTCTCCAGGTCCTCAACTATAGTTGAGCATGGACGGACCTTGACGGACGTGGCTATATGCTATGCTATATGCTATGCTATATGCTATGCTATGCTATATGCTATGCTATATGCTATGCTATATGATATGCTATGCTATATGCTATGCTATATGCTATGCTATATGCTATGCTATATGCTATGCTATATGCTATGCTATATGCTATGCTATATGCTAAGCTATATGCTATGCTATATGCTATGCTATATGCTATGCTATGCTATATGCTATGCTATATGCTATGCTATATGCTATGCTATATGCTATGCTATATGCTATGCTATATGCTATGCTATATGCTATGCTATATGCTATGCTATATGCTATGCTATATGCTATGCTATATGCTATGCTATATGCTATGCTATATGTCATGCTATATGCCATGCCATATGCCATGCCATATGCTATGCTATATGCCATGCTATATGCCATGCCATATGCCATGCCATATGCCATGCTATATGCCATGCTATATGCCATGCTATATGGCACATAGTTCGAAGAGCTGATGGTCATTGGGGTCCCAAGGTGCTGGAGTGGCGACCCCGAAACGGGAAGCGCAGTGTTGGCAGACCCCCACTAGGTGGACCGAGGACATAAAACGAGTCGCAGGGAGGCGCTGGATTCAGGCGGCGCAAGAACTATGCATGTGGAAGTCCATGAAGACCTTTGTCCAGCAGTGGACGTCTATCGATTGACAAAGAAGAATATTATACGAGTTGTTTACACGCTGAGGTATATAATAGTAGGTAATAATATAATAGGTATGTAGGTTACATTTTGTAGTTTTCATAAAAGATAAGTAGGTACCTAATCATTATCATAAATCATTATACCTAATTATTATAATTCATCAGCGATGGTACTATCAGATATCGCATCGGTCCAACTATAATAGGTATAATCTGTGAGCGTAACATCATCTTTATACCGGGACTGCCGTGCGCGCGGTTGCACTCGCTATACTGCTCATCACTGAGTCTGTCTCTTTCTCACACAATGTTAGGTGAAACAGCAAATAGGTTACCCACGTGCGCCGGCAACTTCAGTCGCGCGTACTGAGCTGCCTTAAGTTATGGTGTTCCGACGTTCTCATTTTAATCATATCTCTATTGGGAGAGGAAAAATTAAAAAAAATACGCAAAGGTCTTCTCGCCGATTATACTAAACTATACTTACTAAATTATTCTACTAAATACTAAAAGCATTCCCATTCAAAAAGGACACATTTTTATTTCCCTGCTACCTTCTGAATTACAAAACCGTAGAATTCCTACCGAAGTCTGGAAAGGTCTTAATTGCCACCAGCTCTCATATCATATAAAATATTTGTAAGAAAAAATAAGGATTAATTTTAGAATTATTTTTTGTTCACTTAAAATTCCACCCGTTCTCATACTACGAGTATTTCAAGCCTCTTTTACACCCGCGCAGTTACCCGGAACAAACCAGAGCCTTTATGTACAGTCGCTAACCTTTGCTCAGTGAAATACAAGTATAATAAATGAACATGCGCGACTTTGTATGGACCCGTCTCTACCCCCCCAAAAATCATAGAATGTCTGTCTATAAAAGTTTTTTTAATTACAGAAACGCTGGTCCTCTTCTCTGGAAAAATCAATTCAAACAAAACAAATCTGCTTATAGTCTGTCGACTGATCGCAGATCCAACACAGGAAAAAAAAAAAAAAAATACAGAAAATATTTAAAGGCAGAGAAACAAAAAACTTTGCTATCGTGTGATACATAAAACTTTTCACCTCACTAACGAGAAAATACATGAAGTAAGAAAAATATTGTACCTACCTTGATTGAACAATATACTACCATACATTTTAATCTAATGGTGTTAAATTACAATCTCAGTCAAGATTCACTCATCAAAAAAATACCTTCTAATAAATTTTTCACCTCACTAGTTCATAAAGGGCGCCTTTACTGCTTATAACCAGTGAGCAAAAGTCATTTTTCCTCACAGGTTTTAAATTCAAAATACTTTTACTCGCTGGTTACTCGCAGCAAACTCGCCCTTTCTTAGCTATTGAAGGTACTAAAAGTAGTTTGTCTTTTTTAGACCCTAATAAACATATGAACAAAAATCTGTTTTTCTCTTAGTTTTTTTATACAAATATTTTTTCTATACAAAAAGCTTGCCTATCAAACTGAAAAATCATAAGTACTAATATTATAAATGCGAAAGTGTGTTTGTTTGTTGGTTTGTCCTTCAATCACGACGTAACGGATCAACGGATCGACGTGATTTTTGCCATAATGAAATAAGCCGGGGTCGCCGGCCTTACCTTCGTGTGCGTCACTACACAGTATCTATAAATTAAAACGACGCGCGACGTACCTAATAAATCTATGTGAAAAAATCTTTCTTTTGGGACTACGATAAAATAAAGGACCTCTATAATGAGAATATATTACCTACTCTTTATTTTACATTAAGAAAATATATGTGAAAATATAAGGGAAAAAGAAATCGACTAAACAATTACAAAAAAAAAGTTCCCAGAAAATGAAATACTTAAGTTAACTTATAAACGATACAGGAACTTCTGCTCTAAGATACTAAAAAAAGCTAAACGGTTGTATGACACACAGGAAATCAACATGGCAGGAAACAATATTAAACAATTATGGGACACTCTTAAAAAAATATGTTTTACCTCATCACAAAAACAACATAGTACTCAACTATTGTTAAATGATTCCTCTCCACACCTAGCATGTAATAATGCCAACCAATTCTTCGTTAGTATAGGTAAACAACTTGCAGATAATATTAGGCAGAATTCACCAAATACTACCTTTTCCACAGCCTCGACCTCAGTTAATTGCTTATCCTCTTTTGTTCTTGAACAAACTGATACTGATGAAATTATTTCTATAATCAATTCCCTAAGACCCAATGCTGCAACTGGCTGGGATGGCATATCTCCAACAATACTTATTAGATACTCTCAAATTTTAGCACCTATTCTATGTCATATCTTTAATCAATGTTTCTCTTTAGGTATCTTCCCAACGGTTTTCAAAAAAGCAATCATCATTCCTATTTATAAAAATGGCGATGAAAAAGCAATTAACAATTATCGGCCCATTGCTATACTTACTGCACTATCAAAGATTCTGGAACGCCTGGTTTGTAACAGGCTTGTGCGCTATCTTGAACATTTTAATTTAATATCACCTCAACAATTTGGCTTTCGTAAAAATAAAAGCACATCGGATGCTGTTCTTGAACTCACTGATAATGTTATTGATCACCTTAACAATGGAGATAAAGTTATGACAATATTTTTGGACCTTGCCAAGGCGTTTGACACAGTACCAGTCCCAATTCTCCTAATAAAGCTTGAAGGAATGGGTATTCGTGGAAACCAGTTAAATTTTTTCCGCAACTACCTCACTGGACGGACTCAAATGACTAAAATTGGAAATCAATTGAGTGATGAGCTACCAATATCCTATGGTGTTCCACAAGGCAGTATTTTAGGCCCGACTCTTTTTCTGGTATTTATTAATGATCTCTGTAACCTTCTTATACCTAATGCCCAAATAGTATCATTTGCTGATGATACTGCCATAACTTTTTATAGCACATCATGGCCTGAACTTCAAAAAACTGCCCAACGAGGGTTTGACACTGTCTATGATTGGCTACTTTCACATTCTTTAACACTGAACATCTCCAAAACCAAGCTTATAGCCTATTCGATCCGCTCAACTTCGCAGCCTTTGACCCCATTAACGCTTAAAGTTCACTCTTGTTACGATAAGTATAGTACAACCTGCCAATGTCCCTCCATAGCTTCCACTGATAACATCAAATACCTGGGCATTGTTTTAGATAAGCATTTAAATTTTAAACATCATGTTGATTTGCTTACAGCTAGGGTCCGCAAATTGATCTTTATTTTTAAAAACCTTCGATATGTTGCAAATTCTCAAGTGATCCGCAAGGTATATTTTGCCTTATGCCAATCCATAATTCAATACTGCATCACATGTTGGGGAGGCACAGCAAAAACCACACTCAAGCCCCTTGAAGTCGCGCAACGGGCTGTTTTAAAGGTTGCAACTTTTCGGCCTATCCTTTTTCCCACCACACTATTATACAAAGATTGTGAAGTCCTCAGTGTTAGGAAACTTTTTATCTTAAATACAATTCTACTTCAACATAAATTAACTCCATACCGCAACATTGAAGGCCGACGCAAAAACAAAATTTGTACCATCCGTGCACCTAAATTTGCCTTCACCAAACGATTTTGTTACTTCCTAGGCCCATACCTATACAATAAAATTAATTTAACATTACCCATATTCAATTTGTCATATACTCAGTGCAAACAAAAAGTTATATCATTTCTTATAGACAAAACATACGACGAAATAGAGGGATTGTTAAAAATTCAAAATTAAATTAACCTACCTTCCTTTTAAAAAAGCATTAGTCACTTACACATGCACTTAAACACTTATCATGAGCATGCACGCACTCACACACGCGCACACACACACACGCACACGCACACACACACACACACACACACACACAATTTAAGCATAGTTTTTGGATTGTTATTTACTACTATACATAAAATTTAAAATCTATTCAATATGCACTTGCATTCCTAAACCTAATTACTAACTTTATGGTGAACGAGGGAGAGGGCTAGTTGTCCTTAACACAGATCTTTAAAAATCTAGAAAGGACAACTACCGTTGATCTCATTACTAATTCTTGTATTTTCATCTAAATAATGCATCGTGTATTGTAATAGTAATAGATCTAACCACGTGAACAATGTATATGCATGTATTTGAGAAATAAATTGATTTTGATTTTGATTTTTTTTGATAAAATTCTTATATCCCAAGAATGGCCACGTTTTTGAAAATTGTCGTGATAGTATTCAATTAACTAACCTATAAGACGTTTCGAATGAAGTAATAATTAATCAAATCTCTTGGAGGGTGGGGACGTTATTTCCCATCCCCTAATTTAAAATAACCCCTCATAACATATTTAATGAAATATTTGAGTACCTGCTAGTAGTCAAATAAATTATTTGTTAGTGATTATTTATTACAGGATCTCCCAAAAGTCACAATATACACGTCCCCTGTTAGTTTTAAGTTGAATAACCATTTAAACTATCGATTAAAGTAAAAAAGTGTGTCGTACTTCGATGACCTCACAATTCAATATTTCATACTGAGTACGCGTTTTGACGTTTGAAATAGAGTTGCTGATTTGACTAGTTCTTAGTCAAATACCCAAAATTCGATTTGAACTGCCCCCCGATTATGTAAGAAATGTCGATCAAATGGTAAAGGTTCAGCGTTAAAGTAATATAAACCATAACTTCATTGGATTAGAGCTCAATTTCGTGTATCCATTCTTATACGTTAGAGTATCGTACATACCTAAACGTATAAGAATGGGTACACGAAATTGAGCTCTAATTTAATGCTGTTAAGGTTTATTTACTTTGCCGCAGATTTTTAACGATTTCATCGGCCATTCTTACATGATTGGGGGGCTGACCTGTGGAAGTTGCTCACATCCCTTCAGCTCAACTGATTTTCATGAATCATAGCTAAGAACACTCTACATCAAGTCACCTTTCGAACTATTTATCTATTATATTAACTACTAATTATTTTAAAATTAAAATTATACTGTTGACGCTCTTGTTTCAGAATTATAATCCTCACTAGATCGTAATATCTTATACTGTTGACGCTCTTGTTTCAGAATTATAATCCTCACTAGATCGTAATATCTTATACTGTTGACGCTCTTGTTTCAGAATTATAATCCTCACTAGATCGTAATATCTTATACTGTTGACGCTCTTGTTTCAGAATTATAATCCTCACTAGATCGTAATATCTTATACTGTTGACGCTCTTGTTTCCGAATTATAATCCTCACTAGATCGTAATATCTTATACTGTTGACGCTCTTGTTCCAGAATTATAATCCTCAATAGATCGTAATATCTTATACTGTTGACGCTCTTGTTGTAGAATATTATAATCCTCACTAATATCGTAAGATAGAAAATCGCAAACGAATTCATATGGCTCGTTTAATACTCTTGGATATATTTGCGATTTGATTGAAGCGCTGGACTCTCAAGTAAACTGCCATAAATAATTCAGTGGGGCTGATTCTGTAGTGCACAATCTCTAAACTAAACTAAAATTAGAGCATTACAAATATTGCTAACCCTTTCATAATACTCCCTACGGAAAGGGACAGAACTAGATTTAAAGCTGCCATTTTAGTTTAGTTTAGAGATTGTGCACTACAGAATCAGCCCCATTATGATCCATAAATAATTCAGTATGAACGGGCGACTGTCAGAATTACATAAATTCTGTGTCACATCTTTTAACTTGATTGCTACTTACGAATTACGATAGAAATACCTCGTTGGTCTAGTGGTTCGCATGTTCGACTGCGGCCGACGAGGTCCCGGGTTCGAGTCCCGGGTCGGGCCATAATTAAGTATTGGGTTTTTCCAACTAGAAATTCTCAGTACTAGCCCGGAGTTAGGAAGTTGGCGGTGTTTCACCCCCGTGCCTCGGAGAGCACGTTAAGCCGTCGGTCCCGGTTATTATCACTAACATGATTATAGTCGTTGAAGCCCGCCAATCCGCATTGGAGCAGCGTGGTGGGTCTAAGCTCTAATTCCCTCTCTCCTATGAGAGAGGAGGCCTGTGCCCAGCAGTGGGACGTTAATGGGCTGTAGTGGTGGTGGTGGTGGCATATCTCCGTGGTTTCTAAACCGATTTGATTTTTTTTTTTACTACTAGAGTTAGACACAGCTTTAACATACTAATATTATAAAAATGTGAAAATGTGTTTGTTTGTTGGTTTGTACTTCAATCACGCTGCATCAGAGCAACGGATAGTTTAACTGCATATCATTATTTTTATCATATTTTATTTCTGTAACTACCTGATGCCCCAGACTTCATCCGCGTGGATTAGAGTTTTTTGGATTCCCGCGGAACTCTCTTAATTTTCCGGGATAAATAGTATCCTATGTGTTATTACAGACTAATCTATCGCTGTGCCTCATTTCATCCAAATCCGTTCAGCTGTTCTGCCGCGATTGACTAACAAGTATCCATCCATCCAAACTTTCGCAGGGACGAGTGGCTTACGATACGTGATAACGCATATCAGTCGATTGCGATTGTTAAGCAACGTTGACCCAAGTCGGTAACTGGATGGGTAACCGAATTTGGAGGTTCTTTGGCCTTTTCGTTTCTTCCGTGCCTCGGAGAGCACACCAACATCTGATAATAATCTTTACTAAAACGGAGTCGTATGCGGAAGGATGTGGGAACCCACTGCATTATTATCCCAAGAAAACTCGCACCATTATTTGATTAATGCCACGACCCTCAGTAATGAGCATAGCTGGGCACCGTTAATCAAATAGTTAACTTCGTTAATCGTTAATCCGCTACATAAAAAGTTAGCTTCGTTAAACGTTAAAGCGTTACATTTCGGAAGAATTAACGCGAGTTAACGTTAATCGTTAATCCGTTAATATATCTAAAATTGCATCTTTATATCGTTGCGTTAGTGAACTTACTATAGTTCTAGTACTAAAATTCTACATCAATGGTTCTAGTACTAACTTGAACCGTAGTTTTTGTTTCACTCACTGCCACGCGCCGCCCGGCACTTGTCTTGTCAAGTTGTCGGTGCCATGCGGTAACTATTAGCACAGTAAACAGATACAATCTGTTTACTGTGCTATTAGTATTAGACATTGGATTAACGATTAACGGACTTCTGCATATTAACGGAAGTTAACGTGTCCGTTAACATTTTTAAAAGTTAACTTAAAAGTTAATCCGTTAATCAAAATGTTAACTTCGTTAATTAACGATTAACGGATTAACGAGTTAATGCCCAGCTATGGTAATGAGGAATACGACGTTGAGAAAAAGACATAATTATTGTGTGTTCAAATGATCAAATAGCTAGTAGCGACGCAAACAATCGTTAGCGGTCAATGGACGGTAATTCGTCCCGTCCCAGTTTGCGCGAGGGCCGTCCCAATCAGCCGCCCTCCCTATTGAGGACGCGAATCTCTTGATTGTTATGGAGATGTCCAGTTACTCACGACTTCCTCTCGCTCATGTAGCTACACAACGGATAGTCTTAGTTTTTTTTTTAAATTGTGCCCATGTTGAGTTGTTATGGAGAATGGAGATGTCCAAGTTACACACGACATCCTCCCGATTATGTAGCGACTAACAACGGACAGTCTTAGTTTTTTTTTATTGCCTTAACGTGCGGAGGTCCCGGGTTCGATCCCCGGCAGGGATTGGAAATTTATAATTTCTGAATTTTCCCTGGTCTGGCCGTGGCTAGTTACCACCCTTTCCGAAAGACGTTCCACCAAGCGATTTAGCGTTCCGGTACGATGCCGTGTAGAAACCGAATAGGGGGGTATGCGTTTAATATAACTGCCATGCCCCTAACAGGTTAACCCGCTACCATCTTAGACTGCATCATCACTTACCATCAGGTGAGATCGCAGTCAAGGGCTAACTTGTAGTGAATTTTAAAAAAAAGTTACAGTAACGATCCCACTTCGGATGTTATCTAGTTAACTAAGTCGTACGTCATATTGTGAAGCTATGTTATTGAGTTCGAACTCTGCATAGAGCATATTGATTAGCCCCCACGACCCAGGTACACATTGTCATAAGTTTACAGCTACGAGTATGCTACGTGCTAGCATTAATTGCTACGCCGAGTTTGCCATAACGCTTCGACGCCTGTTCAGTACTTCAACGATATTGCTTTGGCTCAAAAGTCAAAATACATCTCTCGATAAATTTTATTCTCTCTCTTCGCGTCGTATTCTTCATTACTATGTGAATGATTAGAAAGAAAGAAAATGCTTTTTTCATCCCACCATCTCGGAAAGAGTATTTTTATTCTTCGATATCTGATGGTAAAAGCCGTTATTATCCTCTAGAGGATAAAGTAAATTGAATTTAGAACATCGTGTGCACGTTAGTAAATATCACTCGTCTATGAAGTTTGTGAATTCAAAACATCATTAAAACCTATTTACTTGTACCTCTATGGTGCCGAATTTCCATACAATCGTTTTTAATTTGTTAAAAACTCACACTCGTAACCTTCTTGGTGTGTTTTTTTAATTTACTTTGCGCGCACCATTTTCTTTCACGTCATTTTGTTTAAAATTAAAACCGATTAAAAACAGGAAAATTGAAAATAAGTGAAAAACCTAAAATGAGTGATTCTAGTGACGAAGAAATTTACAGAATTGAATTTAATGTTGTGATTTTTTTTGCATTTAGTCATTTCCTCGCTGAGGTGGGATGAAAAGTTACGTGTTGCACTCGAGTGAAAAGATTTTTCACCTCGTGCTCTTTTGATTCCCTCGCTGACGCTCAGGATTCTAATTTTTGAATCCTTCGCTTGCTCGGTCATCAAAATTGAGCACGCGGTTAAAAAACAACTTTTCACTCTTGTATAACAAATAACTATTTTTATTTGATCACTGCATGTAGTTTTAGAATTAGAATTATTACGTATAAATATTACATTATCTAAAATTTAAAATGAAAGATACAGTTTGGTACAAGCAAAAAAATAAAATAAAAATGATTACTTATATGACAACTTGACAAGGACGCTTGGCAATAATTTGCTCTAATGGCTCTGATAGTTCCTTAGTTAAGATGATTTGTGAGATGGTAATAATGAAAAAAAAACCCGGCTGAGTTTGTTGTGGGCTCTTCTCAGACCAGGGCGCGTTTGGAACCCTCGTAGCTTTAGTTTTAAGATACCGTGTCTAATTATCACCATCATGAAAATAAGTAAGTAATCGACGTCAATATGTGTACCTACATTGTACCTAATTGAATAAATGAATAGTTGATTGATTGATTGATTAATTACTGAGGGTCGTGACCCCTTTCTATTAGCCACATGATGATAGGAGTTTTCTTAGGATAATAATGCGGTGGGTTCCCAGTCCCACGTCCTTTCGCATACGACTCGACTAAGAGTAAGTATTAAACTCTTAGGTTTTTGAAACGATTATTATCAGATGTTAGTGATAACAACCGGGACCGACGGCTTAACGTGCTCTCCGAGGCACGGAGGAAACGAAAAGCCCAGATTTGAAACTCCAAATTCGGTCACCCATCCAGTTACCGACTTGGATCAACATTCGCAATCGACTGATATGCGTTGTCCCTCAGTTTTATTACTATCACAATTTTATCGACATGTTGTTATTATTACTGCTTGTGGTGAAATTGATTAATAGTAAATAAAACATCCAACTTTTCATGATTATTAACTACGTTTTTTGCCGGTTCTTCTCAGTAGACTCTCTCCGAACCGGTGGTCGAGTCCTAACATATTATCTATCTATACTTATAATAAAACTGTAACATGTCCAATTCTGTACATTGAAGATATTTTGAAAATTTTTTTTGGAGGGCACTCATTATTCGATACTGAAGCCAAATCTGTAATTTTTTTCATTTTTGTCTGTCTGTCTGTCTGTCTGTCTGTCTGTCTGTCTGTCTGTCTGTCTGTCTGTCTGTCTGTCTGTATCTTGGCCGCGCATCACGCCGAAACTACTGAATGAATTCAAACGAAACTTGGCACGATTTGAGCCCATACTACGAGGTAGGACATAGGATACTTTTTATCCCGAAATTCTACCCCCGAAGGGGTGAGATAGGGGTTGCAAGTTTGTATGAAAGTCCTTAATTTCTCAAGTTATAGCCATGAAACTTGATATATGAGCTGCGGGTTGAAAATAAAAACATATGTGTTTCATAGTTTTTCAAAATTCCACCCCCGAAGGGGTGAAATAGGTGTTGAGAGTTTGTATGAAAATCCTTAATTTCTCAAGTTATAGCCATGAAACTTGATATATATGAGCTGCGGGTTGAAAATGAAAACATATGTGTTTCACAGTTTTCCAAAATTCCACCCCCGAAGGGGTGAAATAGGGGTTGAGAGTTTGTATGAAAATCCTTAATTTGTCAAGTTATAGCCATGAAACAGCATTTGGGCTTTCGTTAAAATATGAAGAAGTACGTGTTTCACCATTAAAGGGGGATTATACCGTGGGATAGTAATATAGGCTACTTTTTATCCTGGAAAATTAACTGAAAAACTTATTCCACGCGGACGAAGTCTCAGGCATCAGCTATAAAGAATATACATACATACATAGGCTACTTTTTATCCCGGAAAATTAATGAGATCCCGCGGGAATCGCAAAAAACTTAGTCCACGCGGACAAAGTCGCGGGCATCAGCTAGTCATAATTATAAATGCGAAAGTTTGGATGGATGTATGGATGTTTGTTACTCAATCACGCCCCAACGGCTGAACGGATCTGGATAAAATTTTGCACAGAGATAGATTATAGTCTGCGATAGCACATAGGCTAATTTATATCCCGAAAAATTAAAGAGTTCCCGTGGGAACCAAAAAACCTCAATCCACGTGGACGAAGTCGCGTGCATCAGCATAATCCAGCGTGGTGGACTATGACCTAAGCCCTGCGCCTAAGCCCCTCTTATTTAAAAGGGAGACCCGTGACAAGCTGGGTTGACGGTAAATTGAACTTTGACAACCTCCCTGGCACACCGATGAGCGATATAATTTTTTTTTTTTATCCACTATAAGTTAGCCCTTGACTGCGATCTCACCTGATGGTAAGTGATGGTGCAAGCGATGGATCACCACATACCGTCATCATTTATCAAGATGTCTAAGTGTAAGATCTATAGAGCGATCTTTGACTTTGCTTAGACTTAAGACATGGTTAAAACGAGACAGATTTATGTTACTCACATAAGTCCATCTCGTTTTAACTCCAAGTAAAGTCTGAGCCAAGCCAAAGTACCTACGCACTATAGATCTCAGCCGTAGATGGTAGCGGGCTTATCTGTTAGGGGCATGGCAGTTATATTAAACCCATACCTACCCTTAATCGGTTTCAACACGGCATCGTACCAGAACGCTAAATCGCTTGGCGGCACGTCTTTGCCGGTAGGGTGGTAACTAGCCACGGCCGAAGCCTCCCACCAGGCAAAATTTTCCTGGATAATCTCACGAATAGAGTCGTAGTAGAATTCCACGCAATAGCGACATTAAAAGCGAATTGCATTGCGCCTTGCAAATGTTAACAATCACACAATTACTTTTTATACTCGCAGTACAGGGGGTCTACTCTCTTTCTCTAAAACGAAACTTCGCAAACAAACGAACGAAATTTCGTTAACTCCTCTCCTATCTCTATGCTCTTCTCTATTTCGTTTTCGTACACACAGACGAAGTACGGATTCATTGAAAATTTTCGTGACCGATTGGATTGAACGATTTTGTGTGGGTCTAATAACCGACTAATTACGTTCGTTTGCGAAGTTTCGTTTTAGAGAAAGAGAGTAGACCCCCAGTTACGGAAGTTGTTAGTTTTAACTTCTAGTTAAACTATTCCGCTAACGGTCTAGGTACCTACCGTTATTGTGAGCGATCATGCACATTTAAGAGCAACGCACACCTGCGGAGCATAGTAAAAAGTCGGGTTTTTACGTGAGTACAGGCCATTAACATCCCACTGCTGGGCACAGACCTTCACTCTGAGTGTCAGTGTAATATTTGTAACTTAAGTATATGTTGTATTGTCTACTTATTGTAACCTTTTCTTTTTTTGAGAAAAGAGCAACTGCTGAGTTTCTTGCCGGCTCTTCTCAGTAGAATCAGCTTTCCGAACCTGTGGTAGAGTCTTAACGTTTCATAAGTGACACAAGTTGTCCTACGTGAAATAAATAAATCATTTCATTTCATTTCTCATAGGAGAGAGGGAATTAGAGCTTAGACCCACCACGCTGCTCCAATGCGGGTTGGCGGGCTTAAACGACTATTATCATGTTAGTGATTAACCGAGACTGACGGCTTAACGTGCTCTCCGAGGCACGGGGGTGAACCACCGCCAACTTCCTAACTCCAGGCTAATACTAAAAATTTCTAGTCAGTAAAACCCAATACTTAATTATGTCTGGACCCGGGAATCGATCCCAGGACATCGTCGGCTGTAGTCGAACATGCTAACCACTAGAAACATTTGCAACAGAGAGCTATGGAGAGGGCTATGTTAGGAGTTTCTCTTAAGGACAAGATCCGAAATAAAGAGATCCGTAAGAGAACCCAGGTCACTGACATAGCCCAAACCATTAGCAAGGTGAAGTGGCAGTGGGCAGGCCATGCCTGTCGAAGGAGCGATGGCCGCTGGAGCCGGAAAGTCTTGTGGCGACCGCGTACAAGTAAGCGTAGTGTGGGGCGCCCTCCAGCACGATGGACCGACGACATTAAAAAGGGGGGCGGGAAGTGGCTGGATGAGGAAGGCTGAGGACCGGGTGTGGCGGCGTTCTTTGGGAAAGGCCTATGTCCAGCAGTGGACGTCCGCAGGCTGAGATGATGGTGATGATGATGACGCCACTTAAAAGACTGTTTAAATTTCGTAAGTTACTCATAAAAGCGACTTACGCAAGTAATACTTACAAGCGTACGTTTAACAAAAACATTGTAGGGTAATTAATGTGTGTATCAATTTGTACGGCCAGCCGCAGACGTCTGATTCGAGCCGCCGATGGGGCAGGATAATGATTGGTTCGCCCGTCGCCGCAGCGAACGCAATCTGGGTCGGCGCAAATTAATTACATCCTGTCCGGTGCCCGTATGTGTCGGCAAATAACTTTGTGTATCGCACATTTGGGGCATTTCCTGCGTGTAATTAACATTAACTACAAAGGCTTTTTGAAGACCTCCCTGTCGCAGTGTTGAGCGCTGTTGTCTTAACATGCGGAGGTCCCGGGTTCGATTCCCGGCATACAATTCAGGATTTTTTAATTTCTGAATTTTCTCTGTTCTGGCCTTGTGGGAGGCTTCAGCCGAGAAAGAAAGAAAGAAAAACCGACTAGAAGTGTGGGTTAAATATAACTGCCATGCCCCTAACAGGTTAGCCCGCTACCATCTTAGACTGCATCGTCACTTACCACCAGGTGAGATAGCAGTTGAGGGCTAACTTGTAGTGGCGTAAAAAAAAAAGACGTCTGATTCAAGCCGCCGATGGGGCAGGATAATGATTGGTTCGCCCGTCGCCGCAGCGAACGCAATCTGGGTCGGCGCAAATTAATTACATCCTGTCCGGTGACCGTATGTGTCGGCAAATAACTTTGTGTATCGCACATTGGGGCATTTCCTGCGTGTAATTAAGATGTCTACGAAGGTCAGGCAGGCAGGGTCAAGTTAATTATTGGATAGAAGCAGGCGTTACTTTGCGGGAGTCCGCATGATAATGAAGGAACTAGAAATTTAATTTGCTATAATCCGCAACAGTAGGCAAATCTATGTGGTACAGTGTACCTTGCACTTGCAGCTTGCGATATTCACCACATAAATTGAAGCATTTTTCAATCGTGCATTGTCGAGTCAACATCTGAAGATGTTCCGGTGTCGGAGTGAAACGTACGTTGAGAGTAATTTGGAAGATTTATGTGGTGTGGTGAATATCGCAAGCTGCAAGTGCAAGATACACTGAACCACATAGATTTGCCTACTGTTGCGGATTATAGCGAATTAAATTTCTAGTTCCTTAGGGTCAAGTTTTATTAAAAATCATAGAATAGGCTTGCGCATGACGACAATCATGCATAGTACAAAGCAGGGATGTTACGGAGCTTCGATTCCGATTCCGATAAGTCGGAACTTCCGATTATTATTACACTTTCGGTTCCGATTTCGGTTCCGAAACTTTTTAATCGGAGGTTTTAATCGGATGTCGAATAGCAAATAGAAATTTAAACGATAAAAGGTTATTTTATAATTAAAATGAAAAAAGGTTGACTGAATGATGTTTTTATGTGTTCTTACTTAAATGAAAAATATCTCTCTTATGACCACTTCTGACTCTGCCTCTGACTCCGACTCTGCCTCCGACTCCGGTTCCGATCCCGGTTCCGATTCCGATAAATCAAATTTAAAAACTCCGATTCCGACTTCGGTTCCGATAAAGTTACCTCCGTTACATCCCTGGTACAAAGCGATGATGAGGTCTAGGATGGAACGCGCTCGCCTAAAAGATGCCTATTCACTCTTGCCTTGAAATGTAGTAGTATAGTTGAATTTTATTAGAACACTACCTGATACCCGCGACTTCGTCCGCGTTGATTAAGTTTATTTTGATTGCCGCGGGAACTCCTCGTTTTTCCGAGATAAAAAGTCTATGTACTTCTATGCGAAATTTCATCAAAATCGGTTGAAAAGATGAGCTGTCTGTCTGCTACGCTTTAACAAAGCGTAGCAGGACAGACAGACACACTTTCGCATAATCAAATCAAATAAATATTATAAATGCGAAAGTTTGGATGGATGGATGTATGGATGTATGTTTGTTACTCAATCACGCTCCAACGGATGAACGGATCTGGATGAAATTTGGCACAGAGATAGATTATAGTCTGGAATAGCACATAGGCTACTTTTTATCCCGGAAAATTAAAGAGTTCCCGCGGGAACCGAAAAACCTCAGTCCACGCGGACGAAGTCGCGGGCATCAGCTAGTTTATAATATTAGTACGGACTAGCTGATGCTGGCGACGTCCCTGTATACTACACATAAATTATACTACACACAGCTGATGATATTAGATTGATTTAAACGCACATAACTTTGAAATTCCAGTCCGAGCCGCTTCGGATGCCTTGGTTTGAGCACAAAAAAATAAGCAGGTTTCATATCAAGCTAGCTTTTAGAATTAGGTCTGGACATTATCCAACAAATAAATTTGCATATTTGATGAAAAAGACGGATTCACCGAATTGTGAAGTTTGTGGACAGCTGGAAGATGTGCAGCATCTTCTGATGGAATGTATCCGGAACAGTAGGGAAAGGGATTCGCTGATGAGCCGCTATGATTTAAGTTATGGTGATGTGGGTACTGCACAAAGTGTAATAAGTAGCCCCACATCCGAAATTGCGATTGCATTCTATGATTTGGTTGCCGCGGCTCATCAGTGATGCACTTTTGATGTGCAAACAGTTGGTGAGTCCGTCTTTAACTACTTAAGGAATGTATGTAATGTTTTCTTTTGTTTGTTTTTATTTTTTGTTTTGTACGATGGGGCTGACATGTCCAAAAGGACAAAAGCCTACAAAAAATAAAGATTAAAAAAAAAAAAAAAAACTTTGAAATTTTGGAGGTGCGTGCCCGGGAATCGAACCTCGCATTTAACCTCAAATAGGAATGGGGCTAAGATCCTATTCTAAGTTTCCCTCTCGTTCGCAAATTCTAACATTTTCAATGATTGTAAAAGTGTTTTTTAAATCAAAATGTAGCCAAATCAAATCGTTGCAAAAAAAAATAGCAAAAATGAAACACTTACCGCTCTTATATATCACAAACTACTATATAGTATATTGCGCCCCGTGAATAATGAGCGCGGAACTCGGCAAATAGTTTAGTAACTTTCTAGTTTCTATGCGGAACCCTAGTTCGCTGTTTTAATGGCATTTATTTGTCATTTGAATGCTTCATGCTTTGTCATGCGGAACTTTGTATGAAACAACGATGAAAGGTTGATAGGGACATAAATATCGCAACAACCCTAATGTTTTTTTTATTGCGTGATAGGCTTGCGCTTGACGACAATCATGCTTAGTGCAAAGCAATGATGAAGTCTAGATTGGAACGCGCTTGCCTAGAAGATGCCTATTCACTCTTGCCTTGAAGGTACTTAATGATTTGAAATACAGTTTTTTAGGGTTTCATAATAAAATGGTAAATAAGGAACTCTTATGATGCGTTGATTTTTGTCCGTCTGTCACTCTTCCATATTTCGGTAACTACTTACTAAATGCTATGAAATGGAAAGGAATAGTTAGTCTTTATTGAATCGAAGCAGGCGTTACCTTGCGGAAGTCCATGATAATGAATGAACGAGAAGTTTAATTCGCTATCTCCTGAATATGCTCCGGTTTCGGAGTGAAACGTACGTTGAGAGTGATTTGGAAGATTTGTGTGGTGTGGTGCGGTGCCGGTGCGAATTGCTGGGTGGTGGGTGTTCGCATGCTATTGGTGAAGGACACGCACTGTACCACATAGATTTGTCTGCTGTGGCGGATTATAGCGAATTAAACTTCTCGTTCATTCATTAGTTAGTCTTTAGCACTCCATGAGTGTCAGCTATACATTGTCAAGTATATGCAATTGCCATGCCAGATGATTTGGATGGTTGCCTTGTTTTTTAGTTGCAGGCTGCAGCGTAGTGCCTAATTTCTTCCTTGACTGTGTTTATTCATGGATTTCAGATTTTGACTTACCTATAATTTAAAGATGTATTGCGTAACTATTTTTCGGACTTACAACACGATCTCTTTGTTATTCCACTTCAAGTAACCCCTTGACCTTACCTGTTAGTAAGTTATGATGCAGTCTAAGATGGTAGCGGTCTAACCTTTTACTGCGATACAGTTACACATAGCTATAATCGGTTTCTATTTTCTATACGGTTTCGGCCGTATAGCCGAAGCCTACAACCACACCAGACCAGGCCAGAGCAAATTCAGAAATTATCAATTCTTACCCTGCCGGGGATCGAACCCGGAAACTCTCTTTATAAGGCCACAGCATTCACCACTGTGCCAAGGAGTTCGTGAAAGTATCAATCGAATAAATATTATAAATGCGAAAGTTTGGATGGATGTATGGATGTATGGATGTTTGTTAATCAACCACGCTCCAACGGCTGCAATGATCTGGATGAAATTTGGCACAGAGATAGATTATAGTCTGGAATAACACATAGGCTACTTTTTATCCTGGAAAATTAAGGAGTTCCCGCGGGAACCGAAAAACCTCGATCCACGCGGACGAAGTCGCGGGCATCTGCTAGTTCATATATAAAACGACTAATTTAAATCAATCTTTGGCAAAATTTTTATCAAAATACAAATAGGTAATCTAAAATAAGTATGTAACTACTATTAATAATAGTCTCTAATAGTTTGTCACGTGTAATAAGTTGAAGAGTAAAGTGTTAACTAAAGTACCACTTCAGCTCTTGCTCGCGAAGTATCACTAAACAATAATAATCAGTAAAGTATGCGTCATTGTTAAACATCAGAATTAATAGTTATTTGTTATACATGAGTGAAAAGTTGTTTTTTAACCGCGTGCTCAATTTTGATGACCGAGCAAGCGAAGGATTTCAACTTCTTCAGTTTGTACAAGAACGCGAACATTCCGTACGCGTTCGGTTGCGAAAGTGATAAATTCGCTAACTTTTTAAAGACATATCTCGACAAATTTAAAAAAGCCAACCTGCAATGCCACTTCGTCTTTAAAGGAGGACACACGAATGAGGAAATGCTCGAAATTCATTACGAAGCTGATAATCGGCTACACGGACTAAATTATGTTCCTAGCAAAGAAGGAATCTACGATGACATAGTTAAACCGATATTTGCTAAGGACATTTGGTTTCAAACCTTGAATTAAATGGGTTTCAAGTATGTTATCTGTAATGATGACTACATTACGGAGTGTATTGCTCTGGCTCTAAAGCTCAAGTGTCCTGTCATAGGCAACAATATGCAGTACTTTTTCTCGCAAGTGGAATACATACCGGAAACTAACACCACACTGGATGAAAACAACAACCTACTATGTGGCATCTATAAGTTTTCAAACTTTTTGAGAACATACAATTTGACAGAGGAAAAGATTATTTCGTTCATTATGATGACTGATAGCCACATTTTAGATGAAGATGTTTTCAAATCATTCTTTACGTCTAACAAAATGTTGACGCGGTACGGCACAGTAAACCTCAGAAGCTTTCTCACATGGCTCTCAAAAAGAACTTCAAAAGAGGTATCCGCAGAGATTTTGAAAGTTCTCTCCGAACCTGATCAAGTTTTATACAAAGAAAAGAAAATTGATTTAGAGAAGTTGATTCAAGAAAGGAAGAAAACTGATACAAAAATGACCATTTATGTGACAAATGAAAAAAAAGCTAAATTCACACAATCAGACCCAGACTGGTTTGAAAAAGGAGTATTTTTCGATTTCATCGCCATACCTTACATAAATCTGTACAGATACAAAATTATAAACGCGTCCAATTTTATAGAGGACTATGAACAAGAAAACTCGATAATGGTTTCGATAGACATCGTGAAGTATGCCTTCGATTTGCTAACGAACTTTGAAGGTGGTGAAATGAACATCGAGCACAAAAAAAGTAATCACCGTGAAACCGGACAGCCGCTGAAGTACGGGTTCTCAATTCGCAAGCCAGATTATGAAGCGACGTTAAGTGTTTTTGAAAATGGCTGGGACAATATAATAGATATGAACCTTTTCAAGCATTTTATTACCGAATCGTTGCAGACATTCGACTTCGCTCGTTTGGATGGTGCGCCGTCGGACTCCAAGCTCTTTCTTATTGCTCTGGTGTACTTTTCGCGAAAGAAACCCGAAGCAAAGCTGGAAATATACAGTATACTGTTATCGTACGTTATGCTGGACGTTGTTTATGAGAAGTCGAACAAAAACGCCGACGCGTTTAACTATAACGAAGAAAGTTTATCCGAAAAGCCGTTTTTAGATTCTTTTACTGACAAGGACTTGGTGACTGTAGCGGACTGCGAAGTCGCAGGGTCTCTAATGAGTACGTATTTCAAGTTAAGAGATGATGAACGGTGCAAGTTATTTGAAAGGAAAACCTTACATCCATTGGTTGAGTTCACGCGCTGCTTGGAAGAGCTAAATTACTTGAACCAGTTGTGCGGATCGGAATTCGAACCCACCGTTTATAGAAAAACGTTCAACGGAACGTTCGTATACAAAGTTTTATCAGCGATGAAGGGTCAGGAGGATGGTCTTGAGTTTATCATGAAAAAGTTGAGCCCAGCGCCAACTGTTCTGGCATTTTTTACTGGAATGCTTGGAATTTACGAATCCATTTTGTACGAGTACTAATTTGTGTTGAATCATAGAGTATGATGTTTTTTTTTATTACGTACCTATCAAGGACCTCGCCGCTACACAGAGCTCATTGTATTACCTACTTGTAGACTGAATAGGTAAAGTTCCTTCGCGCATTTTGTGGTTCAACTTTTATTCCTAATTTATCAATCAATCCTGACAATATCGAAATTATTTTTAAATTTTGTATTTGTATTTATATTAATGTAATTGTATTTGAATCATTACAGAGTGTTATCTTGGGAGCGCGGCGTTCAGTGAAACAAACATTTTATTTTCGACGATCGATTATTCGATCATTTTTAATTGTACTTCTAGACCTAATAAACGGCTTAATCATCTATGCCAGATTTTATGAGCAATGCCTAAAGTTTAGGGAAACCTTAGACAAATTAGGTGACATTTTTCACGTATATTAACTGTCAAAAATGCGGCCAAATCTTCTGTTGACATCATCTCTGAAATAAACTAAAATGACAACTCTATTTATGTTGCTATCCCTTTCATAATACTCCTTGCACAAAAGGGCAAGCTGTCAAGGGCAGCACTAGCTGTCATTTTAATTTAGTTTAGAGATTGTGTTAAACATAATTGGCCACAATAACTGTCACCTAATTAGCTTTTGTCTTAAATTTTTTGTTGGTAAAAACCGGCATATTAAGACCTCCTTCCTCTAAGTCTAACAAGTTATAAAAAAAACATACGCGCCGAATTGAGAACCTCCTCCTTTTTTGGAAGTCGGTTAAAAAGTTAATTGGGATAGCAGCCTGTATTATAAAAAAATTGTGCTGTACCTAGATATTGACAAATGCTCTTTATAGAAATTTTTGTTTCATTACATAGAAATAAATTAGTTTTTCATCCCACCATCTCGGAAAGAGTATTTTTACTCTTCGATATCTGAAGGTAAAAGCCGTTATTATCCTCTAGAGGATAAAGTAAATTGAATTTAGAACATCGTGTGCAACGTGCACACGATGTAAATATCACTCGTCTATGAAGTTTGTGAATTCAAAACATCATTAAAACCTATTTACTTGTACCTCTATGGTGCCGAATTTCGATACAATCGTTTTTAATTTGTTAAAAACTCACACTCGTAACCTTCTTGGTGTACTTTTTTAATTTGCTTTGCGCCCTTTGCGCGCACCATTTTCTTTCACGTCATATTGTTTAAAATTAAAACCGATTAAAAACAAGAAAATTGAAAATAAGTGAAAACCTAAAATGAGTGATTCTAGTGACGAAGAAATTAACAGAATTGAATTTAATCTTGTGATTTTTTTTGCATTTAGTCATTTCCTCGCTGAGGTGGGATGAAAAGTTACGTGTTGCACTCGAGTGAAAAGATTTTTCACCTCGTGCTCTTTTAATTCCCTCGCTGACGCTCAGGATTCTAATTTTTGAATCACTCGCTCCGCTCGTGATTCAATTTTAGAATCCTTCGCTTGCTCGGTCATCAAAATTGAGCACGCGGTTAAAAAACAACTTTTCACTCATGTATAACAAATAACTATTAATTCTGATGTTTAACAATGACGCATACTTTACTGATTATTATTGTTGACTTGTGACGTGCGCCGCATCGCCACGTGGCTCATACTGCGAGAATCTTCGAACTCCGTCGGCCCCATCAACCATGTCGGCCCGCTTACTCCCGCTCACTACGGGCCGGAGGCGTGCACTATGAGTTGCGCATGTGCTGTGTAGTATTATTTTCGAAACTCAAAAACTACTCAACCGATTTTAAAAATTATTTCACCTATAGAAAGCTACATTCGCGGCGAGTAACATAGGCTGTATTTTATTTTCAAAAACATTAAAGATCCCTACGAATATTGCAATAATGTGAATGAAGTCGGAAAAAATTGTCTCATCTGAGAGCTTCCGTGGCGTGCGCTGCGTAAATGGTAAAAGTTACACGAAAACAATGTAAGGTGGAATTGTTTCTCTCAAAAAGTTCTAAAAAAAAGTCCGCGACAGCATATAGCTATGTTTTAAGGTCGTCTCACAATAACCGGCATTATGATTTTCAAATTTGGTCTAAAACAATGCTTTACTCGCGAAGGTGTTTTTACCAACATAGTATTAATCCTTATCAAAATAAAATGGTTATTCATCTCAAGTATTTAATATAGATCAAATTCGCTCTTACACCATTTAATTCAGATGAATATCATATAAGATATCATAGTGATATAATGTAACGCGCACTATACTAATATTATAAAGAGGTAAAGTTTGTGAGGTTGTAGGGGGTAATCTCTGGATCTACTGAACCGATTTTGAAAATTCTGGTACCAACAGAAAGCCACATTAAGTATTTGTGAATTCAAATTCAAAATTCAAAATTCAAAGATAGATTTTGAAAGATAAAGATATATATAAGATAAGAAGATTTTGTAAGATAAATAAAAATAGTATTCTTTATTCTAGTAAGTACAAGTTAGCCCTTGACTGCAATGTCACCAGGTGGTGGGTGATGATGTAAGTACCTACTCTAAGATGGCGGGCAAACCTGTTAGGGATATACCTATCAGTTACATTAAACCTATACCCCTAATCAGTGATATATGAGGTAAATGTGTTTTATTGAGAAAATATCTAACCATCAGCTTGCGCAAACCCGAGATTGACCACCAGGAATCGCCACTGGGTATAACACTAGTATGTACCTATTTAGAATATGAAAAAAATAGATCATAGGTATGAGTCACATACCTAATCATAAGTACTAATATTATAAATGCGAAAGTGTTTGTTTGTAGGTTTATTGGTTTGTCCTTCAATAACGCCGCAACCATCGACCATGTACCTACCTAACCTTACATGATCGATGGCCGCAACGGAGTAACGGATCGACGTGATTTTCGGCATGGGTATAGTTGAGTAGGTAGTAGGTACCTACCTGGAGAGTGACATAGGCTACTTATTATCCCGGAAAATTAAAGAGTTCCCGCGGGAATCAAAAAGTCGCGGGCATCAGCTAGTAATAGGTATAAATTCCATCACTCACTCACCTGTTTTTGTTTACGTTGAATAAATGTAATCGATTCTACAAGATTTGACAGTACTGTTTATATCTTTCTTTTCCACCAAAGCGTTGTATTTTTTCAAACAGTAAATTCCACGTAAAGCACTAGCTCACGCGACTAAATCCCGTCATTTTATATCCGGTGACAAATTAATCAACCCGACTCTAGAGAGGATCGCTTTGAATAGCAAGCGCAGTCGTTAGCAGCTTTGGCTAGGGTTGTACCACTGTGATTATTGTATCGATTATTTTCAAATATCGATTATTTTGTCCTCCCATGACGGACAAATTCATCATCATAGATTTTAACCAACCAGCAAAGACGTGCCGCCAAAGAACCGCCAAGCGATTAAGCGTTCCGGTACGATGCTCTGTAGAAATTAGAAAGAACTCTAGATAATAAAAAATAATTATCATCATCAGATGATACTTACTATTTATTATTCCCGTGGGAACTTCTTAATATTCCGAAGAGAAAAGAATCCTTATAGAATTAGGTAAGTCTTTAGTCTGAGGTTATACCTAAGTCTTTAATCAAAAAAAAATTCAGCTTTATGGGACGTGAAAAGGTTACAAACAAACAGACACAATGTCGCAAATTTCCAGCATTACTTTAAATTCTTCGCAAGGTAAATTCTTAATTATAAACTTTGTGAGTTATGGAATGAATTGGTATCTTCCTGCTGTATTTTAGCCTGGTTTAGCATAAGGGATATAAACATAGCTCTTACAGTTTAATTTACTTAAAATAATCATCTTACGGTAAACTTTGAAAGTCTTCGTAGTTATGTGTCATATCGAACATATTTAATATCCGACCGAATTTCGGTCACGGCGGCCTATCTCCAGAGAGATTAGAAAGAAAGAAAGAAAAAGAAAGAAAATCTTTATTCGGGGATAATACAAGTACTTACAACAAATAACTAATAATAAAATAAGAATTTATATAAAGAAAAAGAAACGCGTAAGATTAGCTATCTGCGCAAGAGATATTATAGTGTACAAGTGTTTGTGAAAACATAGCCCGATGGGACGGAAAATCCGATCCGACCGGAGAGAGACCCGGCGCAGGGCCGACGGCTTAACAGGCTCTCCGAGGCACGGGGTTGAAACACCGCCAACTTCCTAACTAAGGGCTAGTACTGAGAATTTCTTGTCAGAAAAACCCAATACTTGCTATGGCCCGACCTGGGATTCGAACCCGGTACCTCGTCGGCCGCAGTCGAAACTAGACCAACGAAGCAGTTAATATCGATATCGATCATAAATAAGTAATTGATACCATGAATTCATGACACATCATCATATTGAACATGTCGCTGCTTAAAAACTAAAGGGCCTCAACTCAAAATTTATGTTTTTTCAGGAGAGCAGATTGAAAATTTTCATTTAGTTTTTTTGCTTTTTTGGCCCTCCAACTTACAATGATTTTGTGTCATTTTATATCGTTCGATGCGTAATTTAATTCCCTATCACTTGTTTATTTCAATTATGTGGTATCTGTAACCTAAATAAAACTAGCAGCACATAAGTCCCTTTAGTTTATAATTTTTTTCATGAAAATAAATTAATATTATTAATAAAAGGCCACAAGTCGGAAAAGTTTCAATGTATTATGAAAATATTATATCACAACCTTGTTGAAATGAGACAGACTTATTTCTTAAAAAAAGAAAATAAAAAATTTCACACACCAAATAACAAAAAAAAAACAAATACCTAACTTTTTACCACAAAAATAGTGTTTTGGCACCATACAAAATAGGAAACAAACAAAAATAAATAGGTACTCTAAAACCTTATCAGGCACAATTATTATCACTAATTATTGGTAACATAACAATCATAGTTTCAGCAATTTTTAATAACAAAGGTAACATGAATAAATGCTTTGTACTAGTACCAAATAGAGATCAACATTTTCACTTAAAATAATAGCAATTTTTTTACGGTTTCTATGTAATTAACTACTAAATATAACAGTTTAAAATATAACAGTATTTGTTATATAAAATTAGTCTGTGTCTAAGGTTACTATTACGTTTAGAGACTAGCATAAAAAGCTTGGTAATACTTTGGTATCACATTTTTTTCTATCAGGTTCAGTATGCCCCGTTTTTTTGTCTCAGGAACTTTTAGTTTTTGTGAATATAGTTTTTTGAGTTTCGTGGTTAACACAGTATTGGTCTTCGCTTGTTTTTTTCTCAAAGTAAACACTGACTTAAACTCTGCATCGTCGTAAGAAGTCTTAAAAAAGAACTTGTTTGGATTTTCTTGATCAACTTTTATGATTTTTATGTCAGTCCATCTCAGCTTTTCTCCATCTTCTGTAACGGTGTAATTACCAGCAGCCAGGGGTTTTAAGTTGTAGAAACTGTCATGTGTCAGTTCTTTGACGGTGTAAGGTGTACCTTTCTTCTTAGCCGTTTTAATTAAAGTAATATACTGATCTGGTACATAAATTGGCGAAGATTTCAGTGCATTTGAAATATTCCTTCCAATAACGGAGTGTACTGAGTCACCCTCGTTTTGGGTATGACCTTTTATCAAATATTTGTGTGTTATGCTTCGTATTTTTGGAAACTCACAAAGAGCGTGTTGGTACATCGCCAGCATAAATTTGTTTTTTTGTTGGCCACAGCAATTGTCACTGTAAAAAACCATGTCAAACGCTTCATATGCTTTATCATGCAAACCTTTTAAATACATTAATACGCATGAACCTAATTCATTGGCGCCTCGAGCTCCTTCTCCCTCGTGCCAAACAAAGCAAGTAGTGTTTTTGGTCGCAAGTTCAGTGATAGTAAAATTTAACAGGTTCACTTTTGAGATGTAGTAAAAACTCGAAACTTCACCACGTGGACAAGGCATTACGGCTTGGAGGTCATAGACTGCCACTATAAAATTATCACTTACTTTTTCTTTATCTCTCTCCTTTTCGGTTCTTGCGAGAGATTTTTCTTTTAGATGCAGTTCATATTTTGGTTGTAGTGACATCTTATCTTCAGCATTAGCATAGGCGACGCAATCGTCACATTGGTCTTTTTTCGGCTGCCAGAAAGATATATTAAATTCATTTGTAAAGACGTTATAATATATTTGGTACGAAGCGAAGCTTTTTCCCTCAGTTTTACATTTTTCAATATAATCTCTATGTAAAGCAGAAACGCTTGTTCCACCTTCAATATACTCTCGTTTCGTTTGAGCTCGGCAATAATGGCTCTCAATCCGTGGAATTGAGTTAATATGCGCTTTAATACCATTAATCAAATCAGGATCCGTCTTGTTGTGGCTACCATGTCTTCCTCTCTCGTCTTTAGTTTGAGTTCCTACGGGGTTAGAATGTTTTTTTCAACGGTTCTGATAAATTTATCAGAAATCGCAAGAGTATGCATAAAAAACGTTTTGCAAACTCGAAGGCGGGTTTCATTTTGTGGCAAATAATATGCGTTATTAAGATTTTTTCTATTACTGCCATCACGAGTATATCGATACTTCGGGGTAATTTTGGTCATATGCTCATGGACAAATTGTCTCTGAATTTGCAAATCAGCTGTTGCCCAATATGTTTCAAAAATAGACAACCGCTCTTCATCCGTAAATTTAGAAGAACATTTGAGCTTACATTTATCGGTACAAACAGGTCCCATTTTCTTAGCATCAAAAAGCTTCTTTGATTTTGATAAAGATGTATAAGCTTTGCCACTGTTTTTTAAAAGTTTTGCTTGATTTTTCTTCCATAACTCTGGATTCGCTTTCCTTTTACGAGACCTGAGTTGAAAATCTATGTCAACACAAGGGGATTGTGCATCGACGCTTGATGGCTGGGTATCGACGCTGGCTGGTGGATCAATGACGCTTGGTGACTCGGTATCAACACTGCCTGGTTGGTCAATGACGCTTGGTGACTGGTTGTCGACGCTGGCTGGTGAATCAAAGACGCTTGGTGACTGGTTATCGACGCTGGCTGGTGGATTAATGACGCTTGATAACTGGGTATCGACGCCGGGTTGGCTATCAACATTGGTTGGTTGAATGTTGTTGCCGACTAGCTGGTTAGCTATGCTGCATGGCTGCTTGTCAAAGCTAAGAGCTTCCATATCAATATTGCCTGAAAAATTAAGAAAAACATGTTAGCTATATTTTACCTTGATCTAAACGTTGTTGCTTATCCGATATAGGTGGATACGTACTGAAAACTCTAGAAGTCCCAGGCTTTGGTGAAAAAACGTCCTGTGTTTCAATCGGGATTGTCGAATCATTATCTGAATTTGACTCGGCTGGAGAATCAACTTGGTAGTCGGGATCTTTTACGCTGTCGTCTGATGAAAAAGGATCTACCGTACTTTTTGAGCTCTTAAAATCACTATCAGAACTTGAGCTGGAGTCATCGTCAGAATCTAAGCTACTGCTTTCGATAACTTTGTTTGTTCTTTTAGGACATGCCGAATCTTTTTCATTTGTATCATCAGATGACAAATCGATATTATCATAGCCAATCTGACTATCTGGTATGGAATTTGTATCAAACGAATCATCGTGTAAGTCAGTAGATGTGGGTTCACAGGTGAACGAATAATGATTTTCATGATTTTGCAAATGAACGGGTGAATTTTCACCTTCCTCCGGTGCAGGTAAATTTTGGTCCGGCTTTTGATTTCGTGAATGGATGAAATTGTTGTTTTCACGAAGAACCATGTTTAAAATTATTTGTGTTCTGTTACTCATTCTGCAAGGGAAATAAACTCATACATTATAGCGGCCAGGTAGATAAGAATATGAATTTTCTCACTGCAACTAGTCTTTACTACTGTCCCAATCAACAAGCCATGAAATAATAAGAGTAAACTTAGTAGTAGCCTTGTCCGTCCCGTTGATTTTAGAACCATTACAAAGCGCGTTCATTTGAATAGTAAAAGTATTAGAAAATTTTGGTTATAAGTATGGTAATATATAACAGATTGATCTACTATTTATGAAAGTAACATAAAAGACAACCTGTTATTTAATTGCACAACATTAAATATCAATTAACCATCATAAAGCAAAGTATGCCGTTACCAAATAAATTCCAATTTTTATCAAAGCCTTTTGTCTTAGAAGAAAACACCCCAAGCGCTACAATGTTTGAAGCAAAACAGACGTTTCACAGAAACAACTCTCAAGCTTACAACAAAAATAACATAATTAAGCATTTTTTATTTGCTAAACGAACACTTTTCAAAACGTAGCACTTTTATTTTAAAAATTATTGTGTACTTACTTGTGTTTTGTATGCGAAACGGACGCATTCCGATATGAGGCCCTTTAGCTTATAAAATTCAGACACAATTCCGCGATGTGGTCCTTTAGTTAAAAAGAGACGTGCGTTCGCGCGGACTGTCGGGACTCAACTAAAAAGATGGCCGCTTTGCTCTGAACATAAGCACCAATGTGTGAAAATGCTAAAAGGGCATATGCGTAAATTTGTGATTTAAAGGCCGATTTTGACGAGTGTCTTCGCGTTATATGAAAATAAGGGTGATTTTGGCCCTATTTTTTAAATAAAAGTGAATTTGGAAAATTTTGTTTTGTGGCCCTTTAGTTTTTAAGCAGCGATGTGTCGATCATTTTTTTGCGAATTTTAAAGTCTGCAGCCTGAATTATTGTTTCTGACTATGATGCACGGACAGACAGATTTGACCAAATTAAAACGTTTATTGTTTTAACTTTGAAACCCTGAACAGCAAAACTACTCAATCAAAATCGATATTTTCATTGGCATCTCAAGTCTCATCTCTATCACTCTATAATTTTTGCTCGCGTCTATGGTCCTCTCTAAATACATTTATGGGATTCCCCGTGATTTTTATTATTAAAGCATAAAATGCAAGAGACAATATGGGTAACTTCAAAAACGCGAAAACCTGCAAACTTGCCAGAATAATTAATTATCTATGTACTTATTTTTTTTAAATAAATCAATAATATTTTAGGCGTCTACAACTAGTTCGGAAAACAGCAGTTTGAAGTGAAGTAACAACTTGTGAAGAGCCGGCACTAAAGATGCATAGCCAAAATCGACAATGGGGCTGATTCTGTAGTGCACAATCTCTAAACTAAACTAAAATGAGAGCATTACAAATATTCCTAACCCTTTCATATACTCCCTACGGAAAGGGACCGAACTAGATTTAAAGCTGCCATTTTAATTTAGAGATTGTGCACTACAGAATCAGCCCCAATGTTAACTATTTTAATATTTTTTTTTTATTCTACCACAAGTTAGCCCTTGACTGCGATCTCACCTGATGGTAAGTGTTGCTGCAGTCTAAGATGGTAACGGTCTAACCTGTTAGGGGTATGGCAGTTATATTAATTAACACGGCATCGTACCGGAATGCTAAATCGCTTGGTGGTACGTCTTTGCCGGTAGGGTGGTAACTAGCCACGGCCGAAGCCTCCCATCAGGCCATTTCGTTGACCAGCAGAACAGCTGAAATGGTATTTATTTATTTCGTGCAGGGCGGTTTTACATAATATTATAGCTCTATAGTCTATACTAATATTATAAATGCGATAGTTTGGATGTATGGATGGATGGATGGCTGTTTGTTACTCAATCACGCCAGAACGGCTGAACGGATCTGGATGAAATTTGGCACGGAGATAGATTATAGTCTGGAATAACACATATGCTACTTTTTGTCCCGGAAAATTAAATAGTTCCCGCGGGAACCAAAAAACCTCAATTCACGCGGACGAAGTCGCGGGCATCAGCTAGTAAGTATAATAATATTATGTATTTAAAGCATACTTAACGTATTTATTGCTTATTTATGTTCGAAGTTTTGAACTGATACTGTATTTTTTTAAAACCCATATTCGAGCAAATAAAATCTACCCATAAATCTATCTACCTATAATCTATCTATAAATTTAGGTAATTATATTTTTTATCATGTCTCTGCCACCGATTCGGAAAGAACATTCTTCTGACAAGAGTCGGCAAGAAAGCTGGCATATTAATGACGTTTCTAAAGTTACCCGTTTTCCGTTGCTGGTATAAGTTGCAATACATAAACTCTTGGATGAAGATTCCTCGTAGATTTTAGTCTTGTATACCTACTTACTAATATGATAAATGCGAAAGTATGTTTGTTTGTTGGTTTATTGGTTTGTTGGTTTGTCCTTCAATCACTCCGCAACAGAGCAACGGATCGACGTGATTTTTTACATAACTGGAGAGTGACACAGGCTACTTTTTATCCCGGAAAATAAAGGAGTTCCCGTGAAAATTAAAAAATACTGATTTCACGCGGACGAAGTCGCGGGCATCAGCCAGTCAGCTAGTAATATTACAAATGCGAAAGTGTGTCTGTCTATCTGTCTGTCTGCTAAGCTTTAACGGCCCATCTTTTCAACCGAATTTCGTTCTCCGAATTCAAATTCAACGACAACTCGACGCGACGATTCCAAAGGAGGTACATACTTGTAAAAGTTTATTTAAATAAAAAACATTTGAATTTTTAATTTTAAATTTGAAAATTCGGATGTGATTCGGATCTAGTGAGCTACCCTAAATACAAATAGTATCATTTCTTCATTGTTCAATGCACATAATATCTTATCCTGAAATAAACACCTAGTAATTAAAAAAAAAATAGTAGCTACTCCTGCTACTTCGGACCGACTTCTCGGATTCGGATCGGATGCCGTGCGGAAAGAGCTAGGTTGCTTCGTTTTTGTCTTACTTTGTGTGTGCTTGATCATGCGATCAGTCGATGGACTATGATGGTTACCCCCCTGCCACACACTGCCCGAGTGACATGGGAAGTAGCGAGGGACGGAGGCAGAGACGTACATACCTATTATATACGTACATACTGTGAGCGCCGCTTGATGACAGCGCCGCTCGATGTTAGTGCCGCTTGATGACTACAGATGGCGCTGAACCTGTGGCGCGGCAAGGCAGTCTTATACGCGTGGTTTTCCGCCATTAATGGCGTGACGTCACAATACTGCTTTAGAATTTACATTAAGGCCCTTTAAACATTTACCCCGCGACCAACTATAGGTAAAAAACTCAACTATAGGTATACAACTCGTCACACTACAGCATATATATGCACGCTTTACGAGAGCGTAGAGCTATAGAGCGTAGAGACGCTCGATTTTATAGCCAACTAACCAATTTTGTTACTTGAAAATATTAGACGATTATTTATTTACTAGGTACTTGTTTACGCTGTTGGCCGCGGTAAATATTATGTACCTATTTATGCGCCGAAACAATACTCGCGGCTACAATAATATTTTTGAGATTGTAAAATAATGTATAAAAGATTATCTTACCGATTTCGTTCAAAATCGATATCTGGGGTTCCGTAGGATCACAAAATGGGAAACTGTTACCAAAATTTTAAAAATGTCAGCGCCATTTTGAAATTCTTTGTTATCGTACCGATTTCGTTCAAAATCGATATCTGGGGTTCCCTGGGATCACAAAACAGGAAACTATGAACAAAATTTTAAAAAAGTCAGCGCCATTTTGAAATTCTTTGTTATCGTACAAATTTCGTTCAAAATCGATATCTGGGGTTCCCTGGGATCACAAAACAGGAAACTGTTACCAAAATTTAAAAAACGGCAGCGCCATTTTGAAATTCTTTGTTAATGATAACAAAGAATTTCAAAATGGTGCTGCTTCAAAATTTTTTTTACTGTTTTTTGTACGATAACAAAAAAATTCAAAATGGCGCTGACTTTTTTAAAATTTTGGTAACAGTTTCCTGTTTTGTGATCCCAGGGAACCCCAGATATCGATTTTGAACGAAATCGGTACGATAACAAAAAATTTCAAAATGGCGCTGACTTTTTTAAAATTTTGGTAACAGTTTCCTGTTTTGTGATCCCAGGGAACCCCGGATATCGATTTTGAACGAAATCGGTACGATAACAAAAAAATTCAAAATGGCGCTGACTTTTTTAAAATTTTGGTAACAGTTTCCTGTTTTGTGATCCCAGGGAACCCCGGATATCGATTTTGAACGAAATCGGTACGATAACAAAAAAATTCAAAATGGCGCTGACTTTTTTAAAATTTTGGTAACAGTTTCCTGTTTTGTGATCCCAGGGAACCCCGGATATCGATTTTGAACGAAATCGGTACGATAACAAAAAAATTCAAAATGGCGCTGACTTTTTTAAAATTTTGGTAACAGTTTCCTGTTTTGTGATCCCAGGGAACCCCGGATATCGATTTTGAACGAAATCGGTACGATAACAAAAAAATTCAAAATGGCGCTGACTTTTTTAAAATTTTGGTAACAGTTTCCTGTTTTGTGATCCCAGGGAACCCCAGATATCGATTTTGAACGAAATCGGTACGATAACAAAAAAATTCAAAATGGCGCTGACTTTTTTAAAATTTTGGTAACAGTTTCCTGTTTTGTGATCCCAGGGAACCCCAGATATCGATTTTGAACGAAATCGGTACGATAACAAAGAATTTCAAAATGGCGCTCACTTTTTTTTAATACATACATACATACATGCATACATACATATATATTCCTAACATACCCTTTCCTTGTAGCTTTGCCGTAATCGGGTAAAAAAAATACGCCTACACTTGAGAACTTCCTTCTTTGTGGATGTCGGTATCAAGTTTTTCTAAGCGCAGAATATTATATCTCTATGGCAGTACACAACACGGTGTTCATTTTGTCGTAATAAATTTCGTGCAAAAAAGCGATACACCCACCCGTCCACGAGCGCGTCTCAGCGCGTACTGAGCGCCAAACGCCTAGCGCTCGGCTTCTTTTCATAGAAAAATGTATGAAACATTTTTTTTTTGCCACATAAACTATAAACATATTTATTTGTATGCTTAATGCTTTGCACCATGGATAGAGGACTATATAAGCCCCACTTTATTGTTAATATTCAAGTTAAAATATGCAGCGGATCTAGCTTTATGGGTACCTATCCGGACCCCATTTTTCGTCATTTTCAGCAGATCTTGCGTTCGGAGAAACGTATTTATGCAGAAAATTTGTATTGGAGTGTGCGTTTTTATAAGGTCAAACGAGAGATGAAGAAATGACCTTTAATTTGATACCATGACATCCCCACAGCTGTGACTCCCGATTCTTTAAAGTGTACCTGGAAAAGGATGACACATCATGAAATCCGTATAAGGCACCTTAAAGCAACTTCAAAGTCTTTAACCATTCGATACTCAGATTTGCCTTGAGTAGCAAGTGTTACAGAAAGTAGACCTATCTATACCTTGGTTGCGAGTGGTTATGGATTTAGTTGTTGTTATCTTGTTACATTGCAATTAATTTAATATATTATCATGTTATTGTGTTTCTTCCTTAATAAATGATCGAGTCTGTGTATTACATATTGTTAGTTTGCATCTTAAAACCCTATCCATCACCACACGCATGTAGGTCTATAATAATACGTATTAGGTATCGTACATACCTAAACGTATAAGAATGGGCAGACGAAATTGAGCTCTAATTCAATGCCATCATGGTATGGCCATGGCCATTTTACTTTGACGCCGAACCTTTACCATTTGATAGACAATTTTTACGTAATCGGAGGGCAGATTGGTTATAAGGAGAAATTGACGTGCAGGGAAAGCCAGTGGTAGGTACTCCACGAGTGTCAGATAAACATTGTCAAGTATATATATGTTACGCTCAAAGATCGAAAACGCTCATTGAGCGGAAAAATAGCTCACAACGCGATGTGGTCACAGTAAAACATCCACATAGCGAAATTCGTGTTATGGCTCTAATGAAAACGCGCACGACGCGTTGTGGCAATCAAAGAAAGACCAAATAGCGAAATTCGTGTCGTGGCTTACATGCCATTCGATCTCAACGCGTTGCGCGTTGCCACAACGCGTTGAGATCGAATAGCATGTAAGCCACGACACGAATTTCGCTATTTGGTCTTTCTTTGATTGCCACAACGCGTCGTGCGCGTTTTCATTAGAGCCATAACACGAATTTCGCTATGTGGATGTTTTACTGTGACCACATCGCGTTGTGAGCTATTTTTCCGCTCAATGAGCGTTTTCGATCTTTGAGCGTAACATATGCCTTCTTTAAACGACGAATCGCATGTGGCCATTGCCCAGGCGATTTGGATGGTTGCCAAGCCTTGTTTTGTAGTTGCAGCTGTAATTCCTAATTTCTTCCTTCACTGTGTTTATTTTAAGCTGCTCATGGATTTCAGATTTTGACTTACCTAGGTACCTACCTAAATTAAAAATGTACGATCTCTTTGTTATTCCACTTCAAGTTACCCCTTGACTGCGTTCTACCTGTTAATAAGTTATGATGCAATCTAAGATGGTACCTAGCGGTCTAACCTTTTACAGTTACATAAAACACATAGCCATAATCGGTTTCTATACGGTTTCGGCCGTTATGGTATAGCCGAAGCCTACAACCACACCAGACCAGGCCAGAGCAAATTCAGAAATTATCAATTCTTACCCTGCCGGGGATCGAACCCGGAACCTCTCTTTATAAGGCCATAGCATTCACCACTGTGCTAAGGAGTTCGTGAAAGTATTCATAAATGAAACGACTAATTTAAATCAACCTTTGGCTATATTTTTATCAAAATTCAAATAGGTAATCTAAAGTATATATAATTATCAGTAAAGTATGCGTCATTGTTAACATCAGAATTAAAACTAATTTCTTTCTACGTATAATGAAACAAAAATTTCTATAAAGAGCATTTGTCAATATATAAGTACGCACAATTTTTTTATAATACTATATACAGGCTGTTAGCTCAGTGAATTAACTTTTTTATAACTTGTTAGACTAGAGGAAGGAGGTCTTAATATGCCGGTTTTAAGTTTTCACTAACAAAAAATTTAAGACAAAAGCTAATTAGGTGAAAGTTAATGTGGCCAATTATGTTTAACACAATCTCTAAACTAAATTAAAATGACAGCTCTATCTAGAGCTGCCCTTTTCTACAAGGAGTATAATGAAAGGGATAGCAATATAAATAGAGTTGTCATTTTAGTTTATTTTAGAGATGATGTCAACAGAAGATTCGGCCGCATTTTTGACAGTTAATATACGTAAAAATTTCACCTAATTTGTCTAAGGTTTCCCTAAACTTTAGGCATTGCTCATAAAATCTGGCCGCGCTCCTAAGATAACACTCTGTAATGATTTAAATACAAATAAAAATACAAATACAAAATTTAAAAATAATTTCGATATTGTCAGGATTGATTGATAAATTAGGAATAAAAGTTGAACCACAAAATGCGTGACGGAACTTTACCTATTCCGTCTACAAGTAGTACAATGAACTCTGTGTAGCGGCGAGGTCCTTGATAGGTAGTAGGTACGTATAAAAAAAAATCATACTCTATAATTCAACACAAATTAGTACTCGTACAAAATGGATTCGTAAATTCCAAGCATTCCAGTAAAAAATGCCAGAACAGTTGGCGCTGGGCTCAACTTTTTCTTGATAAACTCAAGACCATCCTCCTGACCCTTCAACGCTGATAAAACTTTGTATACGAACGTTCCGTTGAACGTTTTTCTATAAACGGTGGGTTCGAATTCCGATCCGCACAACTGGTTCAAGTAATTTAGCTCTTCCAAGCAGCGCGTGAACTCAACCAATGGATGTAAGGTTTTCCTATCAAATAACTTGCACCGTTCATCTCCTCTTAACTTGAAATACGTACTCATTAGAGACCCTGCGACTTCGCAGTCTGCTACAGTCACCAAGTCCTTGTCAGTAAAAGAATCTAAAAACGGCTTTTCGGATAAACTTTCTTCATTAGAGTTAAACGCGTCGGCGTTTTTGTTCGACTTCTCATAAACAACGTCCAGCATAACGTACGATAACAGTATACTGTATATTTCCAGCTTTGCTTCGGGTTTCTTTCGCGAAAAGTACACCAGAGCAATAAGAAAGAGCTTGGAGTCCGACGGTGCACCATCCAAACGAGCGAAGTCGAATGTCTGCAACGATTCGGTAATAAAATGCTTGAAAAGGTTCATATCTTTTATATTGTCCCAGCCATTTTCGAAAACACTTAACGTCGCTTCATAATCTGGCTTTCGAATTGAGAACCCGTACTTCAGCGGCTGTCCGGTTTCACGGTGATTACTTTTTTTGTGCTCGACGTTCATTTCACCACCTTCAAAGTTCGTTAGCAAATCGAAGGCGTATTTCACGATGTCTATCGCAACCATTATCGAGTTTTCTTGTTCATAGTCCTCTATAAAGTTGGACGCTTTTATAATTATGTATCTGTACAGATTTATGTAAGGTATGGCGATGAAATCAAGAAATACTCCTTTTTCAAACCAGTCTGGGTCTGATTGTGTGAATTTAGCTTTGTTTTCATCCGTCACATAGAGGGTCATTTTTGTATCAGTTTTCTTCCTTTCTTGAAGCAACTTCTCTAAATCACTTTTCTTTTCGTTGTATAAAGCTTGATCAGATTCGGAGAGAACTTTCAAAATCTCTGTGGAGACCTCTTTTGTACTTCTTTTTGAGAGCCATGTGAGAAAGCTTCTGAGGTTTACTTTGCCGTACCGCGTCAACATTTTTTTAGACGTAAAGAATGATTTGAAAACATCTTCATCGAAAATGTGGTGATCAGTCATCATAATGAACAAAATAATCTTTTCCTCTGTCAAATTGTATGTTCTCAAAAAGTTTGAAAACGTATAGATGCCACATATTAGGTTGTTGTTTTCATCCAGTGTGGTGTTAGTTTCCGGTATGTATTCCACTTGCGAGAAAAAGTACTGCATATTGTTGCCTATGACAGGACACTTGAGCTTTAGAGCCAGCGCAATACACTCTGTAATGTGGTTGTCGTTACAGATAACATACTTGAAACCCATTTCATTCAAGGTTTGAAACCAAATGTTCTTAACAAATATCGGTTTAACTATGTCATCGTACATATCTTCTTTGCTAGGAACATAATTTAGTCCGTGTAGCCGATTATCAGCTTCGTAATGAATTTCGAGCATTTCGTCATTCGTATGTCCTCCTTTAAAGACGAAGTGGCATTGCAGGTTGGCTTTTTTAAATTTGTCGAGATGTCTTTAAAAAGTTAGCGAATTTATCACTTTCGCTACCGAACGCGTACGGAATGTGCGCGTTCTTGTACAAACTGAAGAATACACTCTGTCCGTCGATGACCACCGTCGTATTTTTCAATTTCTGAGGCTTCAAGTTACTTAGCAAAACTGGAGTCATGCCTTTTATCCGCATGTTTAGTCCTGGAAAGAAGTTATAATAGTCAATTGAGGTAGGTAGTAGCAAAGATAAAATGATTTAAATTAGGTACATAATGCCCTATATAACCTAATTCTCAAAGGCGGGAGCTGCGACTACTCGGTTAGGTACATTAAAAAGTCAGCACCAGAATGGTGCATTTTTTTAATTCTCTGACAATATTAATGTCTCTTATATTATTATACTAGCTGATGCCCGCGACTTCGTTCGCGTGGATTGAGGTTTTTCGGTTCCCGCGAGAACTCTTCAATTTTCCGGGATAAAAAGTAGCCTATGTGCTATTCCAGACAATAATCTATCTCTGTGCCAAATTTCATCCAGATTCGTTCAGCCGTTGGAGCGTGATCGAGTAACAAACATCCATACATCCATACATCCATCCAAACTTTCGCATTTATAATAGGTATTTATTTGATTCTCGGTCGGAATAGCATTCTGAATCAGGGAGTTGGTGTGATACATCCGGCCCGGTAAACAATCACCCCGCGACCAACTATAGGTATAAAACTCGTCACAATACAGCATAATATAATATATGCACGCGATAGCTCTACGCCACGGTAATATTATTATCTCTACGCTCTACCTACGCTCGATTTTATAGCCAACTAACCAATTTTGTTACTTGAAAATATTAGATGATTATTTATTTACTACTTATCTATGCCTCCGCGCCGCTGTTGGCCGCGGTAAATAATAAGTAGGTATGTACCTATTTATGCGCCGAAACAATACTCGCGGCCACAATAATACTCATCAATCAAAACGACGCACTTTTTTAAATCTATACTAATATAATATAATTATTAATGCGAAATTTTGCATGGATGGATGGATGGATGTTTGTAACTATCAATCACGCATGAACGACTGAACGGATCTGGATGTTTGGCACAGAGATAGATTATAGTCTGGAATAACATAAAGGCTACTTCTTCGATGGGCTACTTTATATTCCGGGAAATTAAAGAATTCCCGCGGGAATTAAAAAACTTAATCCACGCGGACGAAGTCGCGGGCATTTAAGTTAAAATTAACAGATGACGTAGGCTTTACATCTTTTGGAAGACCCTCAATTTATATAAACACTAAGAAAATTTATAATTATTTACAATAATTATAAACTTAGTGTTTATTTAATAAATTATTTTTTTACAATAAACAGACTTATTTGTTACAGACAGACGGACGGACGGACGGACGGACGGAGGGAGCGACGGGCAGTTTTTGGGCAATGGGGTCTTCAGTATCATACTTCATAGGTACTAGTGGTACTTAATGTTATAAATTTGAAAGTGTGTTTATTGGTTTGTCCTTCAATCACGCCGCAACACAGCAACGGATCGACCCGATTTTTTGCATGTGCATAGTTGAGTAGGTACCTACCTGCAAGGCTAGCAAGTAGCATGGGCCGGAGATAAAAAATTTATCCCCCGATTTTATCCACTGACAATTATTAGAGATAAAATTAACTTATCCACCCCTCAGGAGCACGGCAACAGCTGGGGAGAGGAGAAGTTTATCCCCGTTTGAGTTTTCACGGGGACTCGGGGGACAATTTATCCACCGTTATTTAGCGTTTTTATTTAAGAATAAAATTCTTATCCTTTCCTCGGGGAGAAAATTGTCTCGGCCCATAGGGCTAGGGGGGCTGGAGAGTGACATAGGCTACTGTTATCCCGGAAAATTAAGGAGTTCTCGTGGAAATAAAGAAAACTTATTCCATGCGGACGAAGCCGCGGGCATCAGCTAGTCGTTGACAAAGCTTTCTTCAATAAACAAAATATGAAAAAAATATTAGTTACATAATAAAAGTTTTATTATAATAAATGTAACTAGGTATGTCTATGTATGTCTATGTACCTACTAAAATTTAGATAGATTACCTACACGGATCCCGGAAAATAGGTAAATATCGGGGGGATTAAGAGGAAAAAAAACTATGTACCTACCTGCTTATACCTATACATATAACTAGACGATGCCCGCGACTTCGTTCGCGTGGATTAAGTTTTTGCAATTCCCGCGGGAACCCCTTAATTATCCGGGATAAAAAGTAGCCTATGTCCTTTCCCGGGGTACAAACTATCCCTGTAAGACAGACAGACCACACTTTCGCATTATTATAATATTAGTATGGAATATGAATGTACTCAAGTAAGTATTAAAAGGGTAAGGGATAAACTTATTGACCATAGAGGTATAAATAAATAAATATATAAATAATAAAAGCTTTATAAAACATAATACACTTAACGACTAAATCCTGCGACTAAATAAAATGAAATAATAGGTATTATAATGTTATTGGCCGACAGTTACATTATACGTAGGTCTACCGGGAGTGAATACTGAATACCTAGTTACATATAAAAATAGCTGGATCTCGCGAAGAAATAAAAAACGAAATTCCATCCGAACGAAGTTAGGTAAGTACAGAGTAAATGTATGTGTCACCATACATTTACTCTGCATTCAACTCGCGTGCGAACTACAGGTAGGGGGTACTTGGGACGAGTCGACACACGTTTACACCTGTTGCGCTAGTCTGTGCAACTCCGTTAAAGTATATACCTAACTAGATGATGTCCGCGTGGACTAAGTTTTTCGATTCCTGCGGGAACTCCTTAATTTTCCGGGATAAAAAGTACCTACCTAGTCTGTCCTTCCCCGGGATACAACCTATCCCTGTAGCAAATTTCATCAAAATCGGTTGAGCAGATGGGCAGTGAAAGCGTAGCAGACAGACAGACGGACAGACAGACAGGCACACTTTCGCATTTATAATATTAGTATAGAAGTATAGATTTGTATGAGGTTGTGCCCATAGTGTATCATCAAATAAATATTATAAATGCGAAAGTTTGGATGGATGTACCTATGGATGTGTGGATGTGTGGATGTATCATCGACCACACAACCAATGTATGGATGTATGGATGTTTGTTACTCAATCACAGTAAGTAGGTACATACTCGTGTGACTCAATCACGCCCCAACGGCTGAACGGATCTGGATTAAATGTGGTACAGAGATAGATTATAGTCTGGAATAACACATACCTAGGCTACTTTTTATCCCGGAAAATTAAGGAGTTCCCGCGGGAACCGAAAAACGTAGATCCACGCGGACGAAGTCGCGGGCATCAGCTAGATAACGACATAATATATAAAGCTACGTAGTACGTACCTATAACACTAGTACCTAGGTACCTACCTATTTAGATTATGAAATTATAGATAGATCATAGGTATGATCGAAGTCACATACCTAATCATACTAATATTATAAATGCAAAATGAAAGAGTGTTTGTTTGTTGGTTTATTGGATTGTTGGATTGTCCTTCAATCACGCTGCAACGGAGCAACGGATTGACGTGATTTTTGCAACATGGAGAGTGACATAGGCTACTTTTTATTCCGGAAAATTAAGGAGTTCCCGCGGGATTCAAAAAAACTTAAACCACGCGGACGAAGTCGCGGGCATTAGCTATTAATAGGTATAAATTCGATCACTCACTCACCTGTTTTTGTTTGCGTTGAGTAAATTTAATCGATTCTACAAGATTTGACAGTACTAAATCTTTCTTTTCCACCAAAGCGTTGTATTTTTTCAAACAGTAAATTCCACGTAAAGCATTACTTCACGCGACTAAATCTCGTAATTTTATATCCGGTGACAATTAGTCGACCCGAGTTTATATAGGATCGCTTTGAATAGCATCGTGAGCAGCTTTGGCTAGGGTTGTACCACTGTGATTATTGTATCGATTATTTTCGAATATCGATTATTTTGTCCTCCCATGACGGACAAAACCATCATCATAGATTTTTTTCTCCACCATGTTTTGTATTGATTAAGGTCCACCACGATCCAACCGGCAATGTCGTGCCGCCAAGCGATTTTAGTGTTCCGGTACGATGCCGTGTAGAAACTAAAAACCGATAGGGGGCATCGGTTCATTATATCTGTCATACCCCTAACAGATTAGCCCGCTACCTTCTTAGACTGCATCATCACTTACCAGCAGGTGAGATAGCAGTGAAGGGCTTACTTGTAGTGATATAAAAAAAATGCGTGAGAACCAACGTGCAAAACATCAAGTTTCTAAAACCAGTGAGTGCTCTAACAGTAGTACTTAAAAATGTCAGAATGTCTAACAAGTTGAACTGTTTCCTTTTAACCTTGAAGTTTGATTACATGATACACCCTCCACATCATCCGAAAAATACACTGGAATAGTAAAAAACCGGCCTAGTGTGAGTCGGACTCGCGCACCGAGGGATCCGTACAAACCTGTAGTAAGTTTTAAATTATTAAAAAAAATTGCTTAAAAATTACGTTTGTTGTATGGGAGCCCCCCTTTAATATTTACTTTATTGATATTTAATTATTTATTTTAAAAGGTAATATACAAGTTAATATTCTGTGAAAATTTGAACCGTCTACCTGTTACCGTTTTTAATATTGAGCAAAAAAATACGAAAAAAACACGTTTATTGTATGGGGACCCCCCTTAATATATATATTTTTTTAATTCTTAGTATTTGTTGTTATAGCGGCAACAGAAATACATCATTTGTGAAAATTTCAGCTTTCTAGCTATCACGGTTTATGAGATACAGCCTGGAGACAGACAGACAGACAGACAGACAGACAGAAAGACAGACAGACAGACAGACAGCGGAGTCTTAGTAATAGGGTCCCGTTTTTACCCTTTGGGTACGGAACCCTAAAAAGTATTATATATTATTATTTTATATATTTATATGAAACATGTTTAGGAATAATTTTATAGAAATCAGTATACAAATAAATGAAAGAAATATAAATAATTATCATCATAAGTTGATACTTACTATTTATTATTCCCGTGGGAACTTCTTAGTATTCCGAAGAGAAAGAATCTCATGCGCTAACGAGATATCTCGCGATGAGAGAGAGGGAGATGTATATTACAAAATAAAATATTATAATCGGCATGGGGTTCGTAGAGCAAAATACCACAGATAAGAAATATTAATTTAATCTGTACTTTTGACGTAAAGAGACAAGTCATTTACGTGGAACCATGTTAGCTTCGGTAGACAAATAGAGATAACGGGTAGAAATAATTTTACTCGTTGTGCGCATGCTATAGGTCGGTCTGTCTTTAGTCTGCAAATATAATATCTAACACTTTCATCAAAAAAGTTTGTGCCGCTTTATGAGACGTGAAAAGGTAACAGACAAACAGATACAATGTCGCATTTCCAACATTACTTTAAATTCTTCGCAAGGTAAATACTTAACTATAAACTTTGTGAGTTATGGAATTAATTGGTATCTACCTACTGATTTTAGTCTGGTTTAGCATTAGGGAAATAAACATACCTCTTACAGTCTCATTTACTTAAAATAATCATCTTATGGTAGTCTTTGAAAGTCCCATTAACTAGAAGATAAAGTAATGTTTGCGACTTTTTCTTCGTATTGTTTCATATCGATTTTAAAGTAATTGATACGCTGAATTCATGATACTTGATCATATTGAATGTGTCGATCATTTTATTGCTAAAGTTTGCAGCTTGAATTATTGTTTCTAAATAAAATTACTATGATGCACGGACAGACGATTTGACCAAATTAAAACGTCTATTGTATTACATTGAAACCCTGAACAGCAAAACTACTCAGTAAAAAATCGATATTTTCATTGGCATCTTAAGTCGCATCTCTATCACTCTATAATTTCTGCTCGCTTCTATGGTCCTCTCTAAATACATGTATGGGATTCCCCGTGATTTATATTAAGTATCAAAGCGTAGGCAGACGCAGAGCATGATATATGTATAATATTATATCAAAGCCATAGAGATCAAAGCATAAAATGCAAGAGACAATATGGGTAACTTCAAAAACGCGAAAACCTGCAAACTTGCCAGAATACTTAATTATATTTAAGTGTTTTTTTAATTATATTAATAATACTTTAGGAGTCTACAACTAGTAAGGAAAACAGTAGTGTGAAGTGAAGTAACAAACTGTGAAGAGCCGACACTAAAGATGCATAGCCAAAATCGACAATGTTAACTATTTTAATTTTTTTTATGCCACTACAAGTTAGCCCTTGACTGCGATCTCACCTGATGGTAAGTGATGATGCAGTCTAAGATGGTAACGGGTTAACCTGTAAGGGGTATGGCAGTTATATTAATCCCATACCCCTAATCGGTTGCTACACGGCATCGTACCGGGACGCTAAATCGCTTGGCGGTACGTCTTTGCCGGTAGGGTGGTAACTAGCCACGGCCGAAGCCTCCCATCAGGCCAGATTTCGTTGACCAGCAGAATAGCTGAAATGATGTTTATTTATTTCGTGCAGGGCGGCTTGTGCATATTATAGCTCTATACTTATATTATAAATGCGAAAGTTTGGATGTATGGATGGATGGATGGATGGATGGCTGTTTGTTACTCAATCACGCCAGAACGGCTGAACGGATCTGGATGAAATTTGGCACGGAGATAGATTATATTTTATAGTCTGGAATAACACATAGGCTACTTTTTGTCCCGAAAATTAAACGGTTCCCGCGGGAACCAAAAATCTTCAATTCACGCGGACCAAGTCACGGGCATAATCTAGTAAGTAATAATATGATGTATTTAAAGCATACTTAACGAATTTATTGCAAATTATTTTTAATAATTGCCGATATAGTAGAGTATGTTTGAAGTATTGAATTGATACTGGAAATTTTCAAAACCCATATTCGAGCAAATATAAACTCTTGTACTTATATTTTTTATCAGGTCTCTGCCACCGATTCGGAAAGCACATTCTTCTGACAAGAGTCGGCAAGAAAGCTGGCATATTCTAAGTACATAATGGAATTTAATTATTTATGTCCTAAGACAGTATTAATCACGTTTCTAAAGTTACCCGTTTTCACCGTTGCTGCTTAAGAGGCAAAGTATAAGATGCAATACATACAATCTTGGATGGAGATTCCTCGTAGAATCTAGGGATTAAATCAGATTCAGCCATAAAACGGGTAACTTTAAAAACACGATTAACATTGTCACTGACTATTTTCGCTGTGATACTTTAAATTTTTTTTAAAAAAAAACCCCGCGGATGCAGTCACGGGCATCAGCTAGTATTTTCTGAATTGGCATGTTGCTTCAACCCATCTATGCTTCAACCGCTCATTTATTATCTATGGTTAAAATAATAATGGTTTATAGTATGTGGATGTGCGACTCTATGGTTGAAAGTATAATTACTCTAAAATAATACATTCGGGAATCCCCCGCATTTTGTGCTTTGAACAGTGATGTGATAATCTGAGAGCCAGTGGGACAGTTTTAGATGGTAATTGTTCAAATGTTGTTTGATTCTACTATAACATTTTTTACTTTTTATTCAGATACAACAATTATATAGGTCTTGACTGTTACATTACCTAGTCAGCTAGAACATGGTATTGTAATGAGGCAGTAAATCGCTTGCCGGTACCTACGGCATTGCTTTTAGTGTATTTAACTAGCCACGGCCGAAGCCTATTGGTCTAGGAATATAAAAAAGATAATGTCCTAGATTGCTTATCTATATATATAAAATTCAAAGTCCTGACTGACTGACTGACTGACTTATATATCAACGCACAGCCTAAATCGCTGGGGTTAGAAACTTGAAATTTTGACAGTAGGTTCCTTTTGTGACGTAGGTGCTCACTAAGAAAGGATTTCTCAAAATTCTACCCCTACGGGGGTGAAATAAGGGGTTAAAGTTTGTATGAAAGTCCGTCATTTCTCAAGTTATATCCATGAAACTTGGTAAATGGGCTACCAGTTAAAAATAAAGAAATACGTGTTTCACAGTTTTTCAAAATTCCACCCCCAAGGGGATAAAATAGGGGTTTAAAGTTTATATGAAAGTCCTTCATTTCTCAAGCTAAAGCCATGAAACTTGGTATATGAGCTGCGAGTTAAAAATAAAGAAATATGTGTTTCACAGTTTTTGAAAATTCGACCCCCAAAGGGGTGAAATAGGGGATGAAAATTGGTATAAAAGTCTTTCATTTCACAAGTTATAGCCCTGAAACTTGGTATTTGGGCTTCCGATTTAAAATTATGAAATACGTATTCCACAGTTTGGAAATTTCTATCCCCAAGGACGTTAAATAGAGAGTTTGTCCTTCAATCACGCCGCAACAGAGCAACGGATCGATGTGATTTTTTGCATGGGTAGGTATAAGTGAGGATCTGGAGAGTGACATAGGCTTCTTTTTATCCCGGAAATGAAGGAGTGCCTGTGGGAATTAAAAAACTTATGCCACGCGAACGAAGTCGCGGGCGTCCTCTAGTTACCTATAAGATGCGGCCTAGAAGAGGCCGCCTATTGTAGGTACAGTTTATTTTTATTCTTGTTTTTGTTAAATATGTTTTGTGTATGGTGTACATGCTTACTAATATGATAAATGCGAAAGTATGTTTGTTTGTTGGTTTATTGGTTTGTTGGATTATCCTTCAATCACGCCGCAACAGAGCAACGGATCGACGTGATTTTTCGCATGGGTATACTTGAGGACCTGGAGAGTGACATAGGCCTTTTATGCCGGAAAATTGAGCAGTTCCCGTGGGAATTGATAAAACTTATTCCACGCGGATGAAATCGCGGGCATCAGCTAGTGCTCTTATAATAAGTAAGTCTGATCATCAGTAATGATTATTACTCTTTATTTGTACACCACAACACAGAAAAATAAAGGAAACACAAATATACACAGAAATTAAGTAGAATACAAAAAGGCGGCCTTATCGCTTATAGTAGCGATCTCTGCCAGGCAACCTTAGGATTAGGAGAAGTTGAGGAGATTAACTTGCGGGTGGTGTATTAACATAAACATACACACAAATACCTACATACTAATACATAAACCATTTACACAAATAACATAATACTTGTAATAAATATATGAAAATAAACTAATATATTATATTATGTATTTAATATTACTTAAACTAAATAACAATGAAAACTAAATAACAATGATCTTATTTAAGTAAGTCTGCTATCGTAACAATAATAATCTATAAGAATATAAATGCGAAAGTGTGTCTGTCTGTCTGTCTGCTACGCTTTAACGGTCCATCTTTTCAACCGATTTAGATGAAACGGTGTAAATGTTACTATAGGCTACATTTGATTTCGGAAAATTAAGGAGTTCCCGCGGGAATCAAAAAACTTAACATATGCGGTCATCATCTAGTAATTATAATGAATTATATATTCAAACTGGGTATCCATAGCATACCTTACCTATTATTCACTAAATGTTATATTTTAATCAATAAGTGTACCTACCTATGGAATTGCAATAAGTAAATAAATAAATTGAAATTGAAATTAGAATCACACAACACAATAATATAGCGTCAACTATAGCGTGAATAGGTACAGCATGTTCGAGTACCTCCATAGTATATAATTACCGCATCAGCTCTTGGCCTTATTTCCTTATCAATGAAGTCGAATGACGCAGACCAATTATTACTCTACACATATGCAGACCGGACATGCACACTGCACGCACACATTGATGTTTAGCTCGTGAGTCGTGGATGATATTATTATCTCTTGTCGTGGATGTTAGACAAATTAAATTGCCAGTAGAAATCTAAACTAATATTATAAAGAGGAAAGATTTATTTGTTTGTTTGTTTGTAATGTATAAACTCAAAAACTACTAAACCGATTTTAATAATTCTTTCACTAATAGAAAGCTACTTTATCAGCGAGTAACATAGGCTATATTTTATTTTCAAAAAAATTAGGGATCCCTACGAAAATTGCAATAATGCTAAGCAATAATGTGTATTAAGTCGGGAAAATTCGTCTGATCTGAGAGCTTCCGTGGCATGCGCTGCGTAAATAGTAAAAGTTACACAAAAACAATGTACTTACCTATGATGGTACCTCTCAAAAAGTTCTTATAAAAGTCCGCCTACTTATACCTACCTATAGGTACCTACCTATCCTTTAAAGTAGTCTCACAAAAGTCTCACAATAACCATTTTTATGATTTTGAAATTTGGTCTAAACCATTGCTTTACTTGCGAAGGTGGTTTTACTGCTACCCGTGCGAAGCCGGGGCGGACCGCTAGTAGGTAAGGTATGTTGGGGTAAGAACGGACGGATTTCAGACCAATTGAAAAGGTTTTGTAAAAACTCAATTTTCTCGATATTTATTGAAGATAAATTACTAAAATATGGTGCATGTGTTTAATTTTTAAACGTAGCTTAGGTTTCAATTTTGTTTATTTTTGTAAACTCAACAGTTTCTGCTTTATACGCATGTAAAGACAAGACATACTTTTTTATGGCTATGGTTAAAAAAATGTCCTTAGGGGGCAAGATCGGACGGATCGGATTAAAACCCACTTCTATGGCTTTGAGAACAAGGTGTATAAGAATAATAAATCCGATCTTAAACGCACTACAATATATAAAAAAATTACGTTTATGTAGTTAAAAACATGAATGTTCCAATCGATTTTATTTTTTTTTACTTAAAGGCATCCGATCTTACCCCCCGTGATAAATTTTTTACATTTTGTGATTCTCAAACTTTGCTCTCATCATAAGATGAATTATACAGATCCGCGGGAAAGATCGGATGAATAAATTTTTTGCTAGTTATTAATAATAGCTAATTTTAATTTTGAATAAAAAGGGGCAGAAAAAGATTTCAATGTTCGAAGTAAAGACATCAAAAATTCTATCTATCCTTTTTTCAAAATTGTAACGTTGATCCCAAGCATAGAAATTGCTTAAACACAATTTTTTATATCCATTATAAATAACATAAATAAAAATAAAAGACAGAAATATAAAAACATAAATAAATAACATAGTAAAGTAAATGACAAATAAAAATTAATGCCGTAAATAAAAAAATAAAAACCATACCCAAGATCAGATCAATACAGTCAGTTTTAATGTTATTGGGCTCTTTTCTATATCTGTACGCTTCTGAAGACATTTCCATCAAAATCTCGAGATCAAAATAGAATAATCCTTACACTGTACTTCCCTTTATCCTTATTAGTGTTTTAAGATGAAAAATATTAAAAATATTCATGTTATAAAAGTTTGACAATCCCTGCCTCATTTTGTACAGGTAAAGACCGGATGGTTTTAATCCGATCTTTACCCGAAAGGGGGAACATCGGATATCTGCTAATAGACATCCTAGGCGTATTCTGATCAGATATATCTAGCTATTGCTACTTAAAACCTAGTATTAACGCGAAATATTAGCAAAACAATCTGTATTTTCGCCAAAATATGAAACTAAAAGGGAAAGGGAAAGATCGGATAGAAGAAAAAAAGACAAAAATTACCTTGTTTTTTTAAATTCACCATTACACACGTACGGTACGTCGGAGCGACTGGCGCGAAACTTAAGTAGACGCATAACAAAATGGCGTTGAACATAATGATGCCAACATTAAAAAATGTGGTCTCATTCGCGGGCAATTTGATGTATACGGTCTTACCCCCTTTCCGCTCTTACCCCAACATACCTTATATTATAAACTAGATGATGCCCGCGACTTCGTCCGCGTGAATTAGGGTTTTTGATTCCCGTGGGAACTCTTGAATTTTCCGGGATAAAAAGTAGGTAGCCTATGTAAGTACTTCCCCTGGATACAACCTATCCCTGTACCGAGTTTCATCAAAATCTGTTGAACAGGTGGACCGTGAAAGCGTAGCAGACAGACAGACAGACAGACGGACAGACAGACAGAAACACTTTAGCATTTATAATATTAGTTTGGATTGATTCTATGTATTTATTATTTAATTTATTAAATTAGTATTTTTGTATGTAGGTATGTATTTACTATTTTTATGTATGTTCCACTTCCACCGTAGCGTCTAAACTACTGAGCCGATTTTGATGAATGAGTTAATAGATTCTATTATGGTCCGGGTACCTCGTTGGTCTAGTGGTTAGCATACTAGACTGCGACCGACGAAAGCCGACGAGGTCCCGACTCCCGAGTTTGAGTCCCGGGCCGGGCAAAAAGTAGGTATTGAGTTTTTCTGACAAGAAATTCTCAGTACTAGCCCGGACAGTTGGCGGTGTTTTTACCCGACTGCGGAACGCACAGGGTTATGTGTTCATCAGTCTATATATATGTATATTTCCTTTGTGTCGCACTACAGACAAAACGGCTGAACCGATTTTGATGATACTTGCACCACTAGATTTGTCTTAATTTTCCGAGTGTCATAACGGAAGCTGAATTTGAGAAAAAACAAAATGGCGCCCACTAGAAGCCATATTGTAACAAATTTAAAAATGAAAGTCAATAAACTATGGCAAGTGGGGTATCGATGAATAGGTCTTGTAAAATCAGAGTTAGGTTCCCTAGACCATTTTTTCATTTTAACGATCATTTAGGATTTACGAGGTTTCAAAGGTTCATTTTTAGTGTATTCCTTTGTGTCGCACTACAGACAAAACGGCTGAACCGATTTTGATGATACTTGCACCACTAGATTTGTCTTAATTTTCCGAGTGTCATAACGGAAGCCGAATTTGAGAAAAAACAAAATGGCGCCCACTAGAAGCCATATTGTAACAAATTTAAAAATGAAAGTCAATAAACTATGGCAAGTGGGGTATCGATGAATAGGTCTTGTAAAATCAGAGTTAGGTTCCCTAGACCATTTTTTCATTTTAACGATCATTTAGGATTTACGAGGTTTCAAAGGTTCATTTTTAGTGTATTCCTTTGTGTCGCACTACAGACAAAACGGCTGAACCGATTTTGATAATACTTGCACCACTAGATTTGTCTTAATTTTCCGAGTGTCATAACGGAAGCCGAATTTGAGAAAAAACAAAATGGCGCCCACTAGAAGCCATATTGTAACAAATTTAAAAATGAAAGTCAATAAACTATGGCAAGTGGGGTATCGATCAATAGGTCTTGTAAAATCAGAGTTAGGTTCGCTAGACCATTTTTTCATTTTAACGATCATTTAGGATTTACGAGGTTTCAAAGGTTCATTTTTAGTGTATTCCTTTGTGTCGCACTACAGACAAAACGGCTGAACCGATTTTGATGATACTTGCACCACTAGATTTGTCTTAATTTTCCGAGTGTCATAACGGAAGCCGAATTTGAGAAAAAACAAAATGGCGCCCACTAGAAGCCATATTGTAACAAATTTAAAAATGAAAGTCAATAAACTATGGCAAGTGGGGTATCGATGAATAGGTCTTGTAAAATCAGAGTTAGGTTCCCTAGACCATTTTTTCATTTTAACGATCATTTAGGATTTACGAGGTTTCAAAGGTTCATTTTTAGTGTATTCCTTTGTGTCGCACTACAGACAAAACGGCTGAACCGATTTTGATGATACTTGCACCACTAGATTTGTCTTAATTTTCCGAGTGTCATAACGGAAGCCGGATTTGAGAAAAAACAAAATGGCGCCCACTAGAAGCCATATTGTGACAAATTTAAAAATGAAAGTCAATAAACTATGGCAAGTGGGGTATCGATGAATAGGTCTTGTAAAATCAGAGTTAGGTTTTTATGAACATTTTTTCATTTTAATGATCATTCAGGATTTACGAGGTTTCAAAGGTCCTCATCCTTTCAGGTTCATCCTTTGTGTCGCACTACAGAAAAAACGGCTGAACCGATTTTGATAGTACTTGCACCACTAGATTTGTTTTAATCTTCCGAGTGTCACTATGGAGGCCGAATTTGAGAAAAACAAAATGGCGTCCACTAGAAGCCAATTAATAAATGAAAGTCGATAGGCTATAGGCAAGTGGGGTATCGTTAGATAGGTCTTTTAAAATCACACCTAGGTTCCTTAAACCATTTTTCCGTTTAAATGATAATTTAGGATTTACGAGGTTTCAAAGGAAATGTTTAAAGTTCCTACATAAATCATCTATCTATCAAACTAGGTATGATACCTATTATAAAGAGAAAAGATTTGGATTATCTCAAAAACTACTCAACCGATTTTAAAAATTATATCACTTATAGAAAGCTACATTATTAACATGTAAAATAGGCCATATTTCATTTTTAAAAAAATAAGAGATCCCTACGAAAATTGCAATAATGTGAATTCAGTCGGAAAGAATCGTCTCATCTGAGAGCTTCGTTGCGTGCGCTGAGTAAATAGTTAAAGTTACACGAAAATAATGTATGGTGGAATAGTTTCTCTTAAAAAGTTCTATAAAAAAGTCCGCGATAGCATATATCTAACTTTTATGGCTGACTAACAATAAACATTTTTATTCAAACTTGGTTTAAAACTATGCTTTACTTGTGAAGGTGTTTTTACCGACATAGTATTAATCCTTATCAAAATAAATATGTTCGTCATCTTCAGTATTTAATTAAGATAAAAATTGCTCTGTACACCATTTAATTTAGATGAATATTTTATGAGATATCATAGAAATACAGTAACGTTCAACAGAAAATGACGCGGCCGGCAGCGGATAGAAAAGGGTGAAGGTGGGGCGCGTACCTACTCTCACAATATAATATTACGGTAGTAACTTAATATCATTGTAAAAGCTTAATGTGACGACATAACCAGTCTCAAAAAACTTGATGATTTGTACTCCTTCAATCGATCAGTCAAAAAATCAATAAATTCATCAATGCCACATGCAGCGCATATTCGACTTACATAACTTCCGACTAAAATTTTTAATGTCTATTAAAATATTGGTTCCGACTTTGCTACGTACTAAATACGTACAAATTGTGTTTTTGAAAATACTTTTTTACCCGACTGCGGAACGCACAGGGTTATGTGTTCATCAGTCTATATATGTATATTTCCTTTGTGTCGCACTACAGACAAAACGGCTGAACCGATTTTGATGATACTTGCACCACTAGATTTGTCTTAATTTTCCGAGTGTCATAACGGAAGCTGAATTTGAGAAAAAACAAAATGGCGCCCACTAGAAGCCATATTGTAACAAATTTAAAAATGAAAGTCAATAAACTATGGCAAGTGGGGTATCGATGAATAGGTCTTGTAAAATCAGAGTTAGGTTCCCTAGACCATTTTTTCATTTTAACGATCATTTAGGATTTACGAGGTTTCAAAGGTTCATTTTTAGTGTATTCCTTTGTGTCGCACTACAGACAAAACGGCTGAACCGATTTTGATGATACTTGCACCACTAGATTTGTCTTAATTTTCCGAGTGTCATAACGGAAGCCGAATTTGAGAAAAAACAAAATGGCGCCCACTAGAAGCCATATTGTAACAAATTTAAAAATGAAAGTCAATAAACTATGGCAAGTGGGGTATCGATGAATAGGTCTTGTAAAATCAGAGTTAGGTTCCCTAGACCATTTTTTCATTTTAACGATCATTTAGGATTTACGAGGTTTCAAAGGTTCATTTTTAGTGTATTCCTTTGTGTCGCACTACAGACAAAACGGCTGAACCGATTTTGATAATACTTGCACCACTAGATTTGTCTTAATTTTCCGAGTGTCATAACGGAAGCCGAATTTGAGAAAAAACAAAATGGCGCCCACTAGAAGCCATATTGTAACAAATTTAAAAATGAAAGTCAATAAACTATGGCAAGTGGGGTATCGATCAATAGGTCTTGTAAAATCAGAGTTAGGTTCCCTAGACCATTTTTTCATTTTAACGATCATTTAGGATTTACGAGGTTTCAAAGGTTCATTTTTAGTGTATTCCTTTGTGTCGCACTACAGACAAAACGGCTGAACCGATTTTGATGATACTTGCACCACTAGATTTGTCTTAATTTTCCGAGTGTCATAACGGAAGCCGAATTTGAGAAAAAACAAAATGGCGCCCACTAGAAGCCATATTGTAACAAATTTAAAAATGAAAGTCAATAAACTATGGCAAGTGGGGTATCGATGAATAGGTCTTGTAAAATCAGAGTTAGGTTCCCTAGACCATTTTTTCATTTTAACGATCATTTAGGATTTACGAGGTTTCAAAGGTTCATTTTTAGTGTATTCCTTTGTGTCGCACTACAGACAAAACGGCTGAACCGATTTTGATGATACTTGCACCACTAGATTTGTCTTAATTTTCCGAGTGTCATAACGGAAGCCGAATTTGAGAAAAAACAAAATGGCGCCCACTAGAAGCCATATTGTGACAAATTTAAAAATGAAAGTCAATAAACTATGGCAAGTGGGGTATCGATGAATAGGTCTTGTAAAATCAGAGTTAGGTTTTTATGAACATTTTTTCATTTTAATGATCATTCAGGATTTACGAGGTTTCAAAGGTCCTCATCCTTTCAGGTTCATCCTTTGTGTCGCACTACAGAAAAAACGGCTGAACCGATTTTGATAGTACTTGCACCACTAGATTTGTTTTAATCTTCCGAGTGTCACTATGGAGGCCGAATTTGAGAAAAACAAAATGGCGTCCACTAGAAGCCAATTAATAAATGAAAGTCGATAGGCTATAGGCAAGTGGGGTATCGTTAGATAGGTCTTTTAAAATCACACCTAGGTTCCTTAAACCATTTTTCCGTTTAAATGATAATTTAGGATTTACGAGGTTTCAAAGGAAATGTTTAAAGTTCCTACATAAATCATCTATCTATCAAACTAGGTATGATACCTATTATAAAGAGAAAAGATTTGGATTATCTCAAAAACTACTCAACCGATTTTAAAAATTATATCACTTATAGAAAGCTACATTATTAACATGTAAAATAGGCCATATTTCATTTTAAAAAAAATAAGAGATCCCTACGAAAATTGCAATAATGTGAATTCAGTCGGAAAGAATCGTCTCATCTGAGAGCTTCGTTGCGTGCGCTGAGTAAATAGTTAAAGTTACACGAAAATAATGTATGGTGGAATAGTTTCTCTTAAAAAGTTCTATAAAAAAGTCCGCGATAGCATATATCTAACTTTTATGGCTGACTAACAATAAACATTTTTATTCAAACTTGGTTTAAAACTATGCTTTACTTGTGAAGGTGTTTTTACCGACATAGTATTAATCCTTATCAAAATAAATATGTTCGTCATCTTCAGTATTTAATTAAGATAAAAATTGCTCTGTACACCATTTAATTTAGATGAATATTTTATGAGATATCATAGAAATACAGTAACGTTCAACAGAAAATGACGCGGCCGGCAGCGGATAGAAAAGGGTGAAGGTGGGGCGCGTACCTACTCTCACAATATAATATTACGGTAGTAACTTAATATCATTGTAAAAGCTTAATGTGACGACATAACCAGTCTCAAAAAACTTGATGATTTGTACTCCTTCAATCGATCAGTCAAAAAATCAATAAATTCATCAATGCCACATGCAGCGCATATTCGACTTACATAACTTCCGACTAAAATTTTTAATGTCTATTAAAATATTGGTTCCGACTTTGCTACGTACTAAATACGTACAAATTGTGTTTTTGAAAATACTTTTTTTGCATTGTTCACGGGCATTTTCGTAAGTGGCCGACGTTCATTGGCTTACGAAAGCGATTGGACGCGGTAAATGCCGAGGTCTCGTGACGTCGCGTCGCTGCGATAGGACTCTCGAAAATTAATTCACTCTCTCTGTCGAAAAAATAGCAGATTCACGAACTTTACCAAACCAAATTTATATTAGCATTATAACATATTATGCAAATTTGATGATGGTTATGGTGATCACCATGGTAGTCATTACGAATAAATGAATCCGCTGCTTATTCACATGCTCTAAAATGCTACCACAAAATCTATAATAGTACCTTTGGTACAACTTCGGGCAGAAAAAACGTCGCCTGTTTACAATAAATACTGAACTAAAAAGTTTGAAATAAAAAAGTAATTTAATAAAACAAAAAACCCGACTGCTTGGATACCAAAAAGTATAAAACAAGACATGTATTGAAGTATTTCATTATTATCAATTTACATCGTATAATAATATTAATAAAATTTATCACGGCGCAGTCGCACGTCCAATAGCTAACATTTACCTTAACGTGCGACTGCGCCTTGATAAATTTTATTAATATTATTATACGATGTAAATTGATAATAATGAAATACTTCAATACATGTCTTGTTTTATACTTTTTGGTATCCAAGCAGTCGGGTTTTTTGTTTTATTAAATTACTTTTTTTTATCCCCTTGCCTCGGAGAGCACGTAAAGCCGTCGGTCCTGCGCCTGATCTCTCTGCGGTCGTGTCGGATTTTCCGTCCCATTCTGCTATGAGAGTAGGTAAAGGAACAGAGAGTGCACCTGTGCATGGCGCATACACTTGTGGACTATGTAGGTATAATATCTCCTGCGCAGATGGCTAATCTCTCTGGAGATAGGTCGCCGTGGCCGAAATTCGGTCGGGAGGACATTATTATTATGGTCCAGGTAAATTAGGCTACATAGGATATAATAATGGAAGTAATTTAAATACCTAATAAGTCTATGGGACAGAACATACTATAATGCTGCACCCAAAAAGTGTGGAATTTTTTCCGTACTCGGGTTACAGTTTTTTAAATACATAATGCTCGTTTATTATTTACTGATATTTATATTACTAATCAATCATTTATATAGGTAGTCATATAAATATTTATGTGTTTAACTGACTTACAAAAAGGAGGTTATCAATTCGACACGTAGGTACGAGTATGTAATATTATTGGAACTGCAAAATATTCACATAATAGGTACCTATTATGATAATCTATGTTTCCAAACCATTACAGCCATTGACTACGTCAATGACTACAGCCCATTAACGTCCCACTGCTGGGCACAGGCCTCCACATTCATAGGAGAGACGGAATCAGAGCTTAGACCCACCACGCTGCTCCAATGCGGGTTGGCGGGCTTTAACGACTATTATCATGTTAGTGATTATAACTGGGACCGACGGCTTAACGTGCTCTCTGAGGCACGGGGGTGAAACACCGCCAACTTCCTAATTCCGGGCTAGTACTGAGAATTTCTAATCAGAAAAACCCAATACTTAAGTAAGGCCCGACCCGGGACTCGAACCCGGGACCTCGTCGGCCGCAGTCGAACATGCTAACCACTAGACCAACGAGGCAGTTTCCAAACAAATAAACAAAATTTCCTAGGTGTTTGTCCACGCATTTCTCCGAAACTATTAATTGTGACCATTATTTTTTTAAGGTTCCGTACCAAAATGGTAAAAATGGAACCCTTATGGTGCGACTTTCTCCGTCCGTCCGTCCGTCCGTCTGTCACAGTCGATTATTATTAGCTTACGTTTACTTCACTTTATAGGGAACAGTGCAAATTTAATCAAACTCGGTGTTCAGAATTTTCAAGATATTATGAACTGTTATATTGTGTGTGGTGAAGTTTTTAGGGTTCCGTAGCCAAATGGCAAAAAACGGAACCCTTATGGATTCGTCATGTCTGTCTGTCTGTTTGTCTGTCCGTCCGTATGTCACAGCATTTCAAAACTATAAGAACTATACTGTTGAAACTTGGTAAGTAGATGTATTCTGAGAACCGCATTAAGATTTTCACACAAAAATAGAAAAAAAACAATTTGGGGGTCCCCCATACTGAACTGAACTGAACTGAAACTCAAAAATTATTTTTTCATCAAACCCATAGGTCTTCAAAAATGATATTGTCGTTTCTAATATCATTTTTTTCTAAACTGAATAGTTTGCGCGAGAGACACTTCCAAAGTGGTAAAATGTGTGCCCCCCCCCCTGTAACTTCTTAAATAAGAGAATGATAAAACTAAAAAAATTATATGATGTACATTACCATGCAAACTTCCACCGAAAATTGGTTTGAACGAGATCTAGTAAGTAGTTTTTTTTTCATTCCACTACACGTCGCCCTTGAATGCGATCTTACCTGATGTGTAACGATGCAGTCTAAGATGGTAGCGGGCTAACCTGCTGGACCATGGCAGTTATAATAAACCTATACCCCTAGGCGGTTTCTACACGGCATCGTACCGGAACGCTAAATCGCTTGGCGGTATGCCTCCCAGCCTCCCACCAGACCAGACCAGAGAAAATTCAGAAATTATTAATTCCCAAATTGACCCTGCCGGGAATAGAACCCGCGTTCGGGACCTCCCACGTTAAGACAACTGGGCCACGGAGGTCGTCAAAAGTCGGTTTAACTTTCAATCTTTTAGATTATCTTAGATTACTTGTTAATTATTCATTTGTATGCTCTACAAAATAATAGTGTACGGTCCACAGTCCAACCATACAATTTGCTCCATCAGCGCTAACCTACTTTTCATTGAACATTCAATTTAAAAATCAATCAGAATAAATGCGCAAATCATCATCGCGACCAGCACGCGTACCACTCATATAAATCATTAGCATTTATAATGATTATTATCACAGATGTAGTAAACAGATACCGCGCTCGGAACACAGAAGTGCGGCCAAAATTTATTCGAGTGTGCGTGACAGCACTGTCTGAACACATGCATCAGTGTGCGTGAAATGTTGCCAGATTAATGAAAAAGTGCCAAATTAATGAAAGAAAATCTATTTGTTGGTTCTTTCTTTAGGCCTTCGATTTCAACGACATATGGTAGGAGAATAGCTTGTATCCTGGAAAAGGAGATGCGCATATTACTGTGGTGGTACGCTGGCTACTTTGGAGCTACGCTGAGTAGGTACTTTAGCGGTACGACGAATACTTCCAAGATATGCCAGTTAAATTGGTGGTACGTAGACTACTTTAGAGCTAGACCGACTACTTTAGAGGTACGCCGACTACTTTAGAGGTACGCAGACTACTTTTAAGGTACGCCAGCTACTTTAGAGATACGCCGGCTACTTTAGAGGTACGCAGGCTACTTTTAAGGTACGTAGGCTACTTTTAAGGTACGCCAGCTACTTTAGAGATACGCTGGCTACTTTAGAGGTACGCAGGCTACTTTTAAGGTACGTAGGCTACTTTTAAGGTACGCTAGCTACTTTAGAGGTACGTAGGCTACTTTGGTGGTACGCAGGCTACTTTGGAGGTACGCAGGCTACTTTTAAGGTACGCCAGCTACTTTAGAGGTACGCCGGCTACTTTAGAGGTACGCAGGCTACTTTTAAGGTACGTAGGCTACTTTTAAGGTACGCCAGCTCCTTTCGAGGTACGTAGGCTACTTTGGTGGTACGTAGGCTACTTTTAAAGTACGCCAGCTACTTTAGAGGTACGTACGTACCTCGTACAGCTCTTCGTACCTCGAAAGTAGCTGGCGTACCTTAAAAGTAGCCTACGTACCTTAAAAGTAGCCTGCGTACCTCTAAAGTAGCTGGCGTACCTTAAAAGTAGCCTGCGTACCTCCAAAGTACCCTACGTACCACCAGAGTAGCCTGCGTACCTCGAAAGTAGCTGGCGTACCTTAAAAGTACCCTACTATTAAATCCAAACACGGTTTATCCATTTTAATACTTTAATTCAGCAATTATTTACACAGACACACGTCACTCGCGTTATGCCATCGTCAACACTGCTCGAGAGCAGTGTTGCCAACCTAGATTAATCAGGCAATGATACCATGTACGAATCGTTTTTAAGTTTCCCTCTAACAGTTCGGTCATCCTGACCCATAACTTCGTCCCGAAGTTGACATAATTCGAACACTTAATTAAAATCACGATGATTGCTGATGCTACTCTGCCATTTGTAGTATTAACGCTGGCCTTTAACGCCTGACACTCCAATGTTAAAGCACTGGCATTATAAACCTTACCAAGTACAGTTTACAGATAACAAGACTATGTTTTAGGTTAAAAGAGCATCAGTCTCCATCGTCTTTTCGCGTTACAAAACTTCACCTAATAAGTAAATATGGATTTCTCATCCATGGCACATCTCATCATATTATTCTAACTCTGGTGAATTCACGTGTAGCAAGATACTGAAGTAACTAAATCGCCATATTTCACAAACAACAAAAGCTTCCTACACATGTTCATTTTGTAAACATAATATAACCTTATTCAGAAGTAGCTTTCCAGCATTACACAGAGTTTTCCGTTAATTACCCAAAAACATGATGTTTAATAACTTTGCCTTACTTACTTTAGTTAACTCAGTGCAATTTAATGACAATTAATCTTTAGGTATTAATCAGTGAAATGGGAGAAACTAACTCTGTCTGGTCTATAACATCATACACTGGCTTACTCTTAACACAAAGTTTCAATTCTATAAGTGCAATTTGTAACAATTTCGACATTCTCACGGAGATGAGACCACAATCATTTGATTAAATGATAGATAAGATTCTTATAGTCTACTGGTGCTAATATACACCTATAATTAATTCTCCTATGAGTATACTCATGTTCACTTTGTTACTTTCCAGAATGGTTATTATTACTCATTCATTACACTTAATTATACTTTCCTCTTTACACATGGCATAAATGACATATACCTTCTCTGTAAGCCTTAGCCAGGCTAGCTTATGTTACAATTCACCCCCAGAACTTTATCTGACAATCGGTTACAATTGGTTACAAAACTCAATAAAACCCGAAGACCTGAGCCACGTTCTCTATAATGAGCCATTTTGTATATTTTGCACATGCTCCATCTTTTGAGCAAATCTCTACGTTCCTAATTTCATTTGAAATGTTGAAGTTTCAAAAGCACCTTATTCCCACCGGAAGAATAGATTTACCTTATACCGTGGCCCTGCATTGTATTGTTCGTTTTAAGTTAACACGACAGGCAACTCAACTGCCCGGTACTGCCTTCATCAGCTCTTGCCAAATTTCAACGTTTCGTAAAACCGAACTCAAATGTTGATACTATTCAATACAACATACCTTGGCATCTGCTTGGTAACTTATATCATTTTGACTTGTGCAGTCGTGATAGTGTGGTGAAAACGTATATAATATAATATAATATAGTATAATATAATATAAATATAATAAAATGTTAACAAAATATAAATGTGTAGTAGTGTACCTACTTGGTTGTTCAATAGTTTGGTAATTTACTTTTCACTGTTCCTCCTCAATCTAATTATGGTATTCATATCACTTTTATGAATGAATATCCCAAGGAACATCATAGAGCGAGTCTCTTTACAAGATAAGTAAATCTCTTTACACGATATTTTGTTACATCGCTCAACCTGCATAGAAATACTGTTGCTCTCACATGAATCTTAGTGAACTCCAAACGGCATCAAAACATAACACCGATATAAATCGCGTCCCGTAACTTGACCCAAAATGGCGGTCGTCTGCGCAGGTACATCGTAGTACAGGACTATGCGACTCATGAGCGGGAAGCAAGGGGTATGGTAACGTGCGGCCCCTCGCGGCGCACCTCATACCGCACTTCATTTGACACCCGAAATGTTACTGTGCATAGTTCAATTTACGCGGCGGTTATATTACTTGTTTGTCACTCAGTGCCTCGCATTTAAAGCAATAGTTGAAATCAGTGAATACCATCTGCATATTTTACAGACCTATTAAACCTTTATGTCACCTAACCGTGACACTCACTGAACATCATCATCATTGCGCTTTCGCCTGAAAAACGGCTGTTGTGCTACCTAAATATTATCATGCCCCCAACGGCGAGTAATAGGTTACCTGTACTAATCTGGCTAGCCCCGTGGGCAATTTACCTAGGCTTTGCTTTATTTTGCAACTCTCGCTACCGGAAATCGAAACGTAGCAGCCCCGCAGGCTAGACTTTCGAAGTCTACTGGCACCATGGCCCCTATTTTCCACACCAGCGATATATTCAAAATGTTGTAAAATATAAGAGGTACGGAAATAACTTACATGAGCGGTGAGCCCCACGGGCAAGGAACAACCACATGAGTTATGCGGTCAGCGTACAGCTCCACTGGTAACTTACTAGTGATTCACCATCTGCTCATCAGAATCCGATAGGCTTTCCAGTCCAGCCCCGAGGGCGCTAATGTCCACACTTGAAAGTATATCAATAAGCCCCGAAGGCGAGGTGTGTCGGCCCCGAAGGCAAGGTTCATCGGCCCCGAAGGCAAGGTATGTCGGCCCCGAAGGCAAGGTTCGTTAGCCCCGAAGGCAAGTGCATTGGCCCCGAAGGCAAGTGCGTTGGCCCCGAAGGCAAATGCGTAGGCCCCGAAGGCAAGTGCGTAGGCCCCGAAGGCAAGTACGTAGGCCCCGAAGGCAAGTACGTTGGCCCCGAAGGCAAGTATGTAAGCCCCGAAGGCAAGTGCGTTGGCCCCAAAGGCAAGTGCGTTGGCCCCGAAGGCAATTGCGTTGGCCCCGAAGGCAAGTGCGTAAGCCCCGAAGGCAAGTGCGTTGGCCCCGAAGGCAAGTGCGTAAGCCCCGAAGGCAAGTGCGTTGGCCCCGAAGGCAAGTGCGTTGGCCCCAAAGGCAAGTGCGTTGGCCCCGAAGGCAATTGCGTTGGCCCCGAAGGCAAGTGCGTAAGCCCCGAAGGCAAGTGCGTTGGCCCCGAAGGCAAGTGCGTAAGCCCCGAAGGCAAGTGCGTTGGCCCCGAAGGCAAGTGCGTTGGCCCCGAAGGCAATTGCGTAAGCCCCGAAGGCAAGTGCGTAAGCCCCGAAGGCAAGTACGTTGGCCCCGAAGGCAAGTATGTAGGCCCCGAAGGCAAGTACGCAGGCCCCGAAGGCAAGTACGCAGGCCCCGAAGGCAAGTACGTTGGCCCCGAAGGCAAGTATGTAGGCCCCGAAGGCAAGTACGCAGGCCCCGAAGGCAAGTCCGTTGGCCCCGAAGGCAGGTACGTAGGCCCCGAAGGCAAGGTGCGACAACCACAACGACCAACTGCCCTTTACTGAAAAATAATTTAAATTATACTGAAGGCAGTCTGTGTAAAGTAGCCCCGCAGGCATGTGCTGTAACACATAACACATAATATAACTCCTCAGGCATGTTCTATCAGCTGTGTGCCCTGCAAGCTGATCCGTTACGCAGCAGGCATACGCTATACGTACTGCAGCCCCTTAAGGTATGCGCTCTGTCGCCCCGGAGGCGTGTGCTATAATTTGCGTTGGAGCCCCTTAAGACATGTGTTCTGTAGCCCCTTAGGCATGTTGGCTTATCTGCGCTGTAGCCCCTTTAGGCATGTTTTGAAACTTACCAGTAGCCCCGCAGGCATATGCATGAATTGGCACTGAAACCCCTTAGGCGTGTCTTACCACTGAGCCATAGGCCCCTGTTAGGCATTTCCCTGAAACTAATCTGCAACCCTGCAAGTCAATGTATTAGTTTGTACTGAAGCCCCTAAGGCATGTTACATTTACTGTTCTGTACTCTGCACTGTTCTGCCGTGCAGCCCTGCGCCAATATGCGTTAATTTGTATGAAAGCCCCTTAGGCATGTGACATATACAGTAAGTGTACCCCACTTTAGGTATTTAGCTAAAACTGATCTGCTGTGCAGCCCTGCTGGCGCATGCATCAATTTGTTCTGAAGCCCCTCAGGCATGTGACATTTACAATAAGTGTACTTCACCTTTAGGTATTTCCCTGAAGCTGACCCATGGCCCCGCAGGCATATTTATTTCTATTTTGTTTTTACCTCAACAAATATCAAACCAAAATATCACAAATGAGTCACTCCCAAAATACCGTTATGTTCTCATATTATACACCCTGTTCATCTCCACCATATGAATTATTTGCAATATTATCATTACCGGTCCACCAGTACCATTCCACCCCGACATCCTCTTTAATATGTTATTTTTCTCCAGAGTAACATTTAAATCTTGATTCAACAGCCGGGCTTTAGCTCCCAAATTCACAAGAAACAATTTTACTCTTCTCAGACCAGGGCGCGTTTGGAACCCTCGTAACATTAGTTTTAAGATACCTATGTTAATTATCACCACCACGTCTTATACTTTGTATACTTGACGTTCATTAAGTGTACTGTGTAAGTACCTACTTTGAATAAATATATTTTGACTTTGACTCTTTAACTATAAAAGTTAAATCTTAAACTTTGCATCATTCTTGTAACTCCTTGCACCACATAAGATGACTGTATATAAATCTCCTTGCACTAAAAGGTGCCATTGCCTTTTACAAACTTGCCAATCTCCTTTATTTTCCCTCAACAACAATGATAATTTCCCATTTCCAAAAATTTGGCATCCTCCTTTATTTTTCCTCTAAACAAAATGATGACTTTCCTTTTGCAACAATGGACATTCTCCTTTATGTTTCCTTTTGCTTTTGCCACTTATCCTCTTTGACTAAACTTTAGTCACCACAGAGTCCTCATCCATTACAATTAAATTGGAATTTACCAAAATTACCACTTAATTCTTTTTGCATTTATTTGCTAACACGACTGCAAGATATGCAACCCGGACTCGGCCCATATGTTATATAGACATCATTCCATTCCATTGTTATTCAAGGTGCAGGATAAGCAACCACCATAAGATAATATGCCACTAGCTTTTGGTCTTGGCCAGAGAACATTGCGAAGACCACACTAAAACTCAAGAATTAATTTATTAATTACACCTGTAAAATTAAAAATATTATTATCTTGGCAAACCTTTGCTATCTTAACAGACATAAGCCCGTACATAGCACCATAACCATGGTACCCCAGGTGTGAGTACCATCACTGATGTGATATCTCTCTTTTCCTTCAGTCTCTCCGCATAATGAGAAATCATATGCTCTATCAGGCAATAAAGCACACCGCTCCAAACAGCCACTGTGCAATACTTGAGGCAGACAACACACTTATTATTAAATACCAACTTCAGTTGAACCGGGTCTCAAAACCTGTCATATCACCATCATAATTCACACCCAAATCCGCTAACCCATTCTTCATCCAGGCAGATTTGATATTATTTCAATTCACATTTTCCGAACAAAGGTACCTATCTATGCCACCCAATCTTTATATATAATGTACTTACTCAATTATATACTTTAGCCCTTCAAACATGTATAGATCTGATATTATTTATACTAAACGGCTAAACTGTAACTTACTTATTATTTTAACTGGGTATCCGTTCACTCTACAAATGCAATTTTCACTTGTAAGGACCTTTAATGGGTTATACTTGCTTTAATGGAATGTATAATATTACAGTTACTTTTGACCTCTGTTCATTTACTCAAACAATATTAGGTATATGTGATTCACATAACTCTCAGAATAAATTGAATATTCACTATCAATTTAGGTACAAGATTATCAATTAAACTAATTTCCAACTAAATAAATTAGTAAATACCTCTTCAATAAGTTACATAATACTTATACCCTGTTATGTAGTCGACCAACTACCATACCAACCTATTATAGCTTTGACTTAACTCTTTAAATATCTCATAGGTAGATCATGTTATGAACTACCTACCAGTGTAATTCACTATGATCTTTCACATAAAACTTAGATACTTAAGTACTTAATGTAAGCAAGTACAACCTGCAAGTACTTACTTATCTCCCTCTGTAGGTATGGTCTATCTATTTATTATACTAGTTATCTTTAGACCTTTAGCTCGCCAACCCGCATTGGATCAGAGTGGTGGGTCTAAGCTCTAATTCCCTCTCTCCTATGAAAGTGGAGGCCTGTGCCCAGCAGCGGGACGTTAATGGGCTGTAGTCATAATGGTAGATACCTTTATAACCTTTAATCATTTCTTTCAAATAAATATTTTAATAAACTCACCGTTTCCATGTACCCTACACACAGTACCACTAGGTAGGTCTCTCTCCAGGCACTTTACATGCTGAATGGAATTGATATAGTAGTAAAACCTCATACCTCATTGACCTTTGGTAATTTGTATGCAAGTACTTGATAAGTACTAACTATTCCATTGATACCTCTTTTTAAGTTTTCCATGCCAACTTTCCAATGCAATTCCGATTGCCAACCCACGTAGGTATTTATGTACTTACGATCATTTCACAATACGAGTTGTAGCACTCATTTATCCTTCTTGTATTTTATAGTTCAACCTTCCGTCATGACAACAATTAATAATTCTTTTCTTTTTTTTTTTGCTTCACGTATTACGTCACGGTCATGGCGTCATAACATCTTGAATTACAATTTGTACCATTTTCAGGATAGGTCCGGATAAACAATTAATTAGCACGTGAAATACATTATCCCTCTTCTGAGATATTAAATCCAAACACGGTTTATCCATTTTAATACTTTAATTCAGCAATTATTTACACAGACACACGTCACTCGCGTTATGCCATCGTCAACACTGCTCGAGAGCAGTGTTGCCAACCTAGATTAATCAGGCAATGATACCATGTACGAATCGTTTTTAAGTTTCCCTCTAACACTACGTACCTTAAAAGTAGCCTACGTACCACCAAAGTAGCCTGCGTACCATCTGCGTACCAAGCAGCTGGCGTACCTATAAATTAATCGGCGTACTTCGAAATAAGCCGGCAGCGTAGCTGTTTCACAAAAAAAAACTATCTACTAACAGCCCATTTACACCTTTAATTTAAGGGAAAATATTTGAACGTAAATTAGCAACACTGATAGATATCGTTGAGGTTTTGTGTTTCAAGTCATCAGCAATTAATTATCATGGAAAAAAAATCTAACAGAATGAAAATATAAATTTTTGCCTATGAAACGAAACATCATCTTCCTTTTTTAATTTTTGGTAACAATTTTGACAGTGTTTCAAGACACAAGACGGCATTATTTTGAGAAACTTGTCTACACACACGTCACGTCAAAACTTCTCGACGCGTCGCATCTAACTAACTGAGAATTGTATTTGCTTTTCGTTTTGTATTCGCTTTGTTGGCGCGTCTGCCGTGTTCCGAGCGCGGTATCTGGTACTACATCTGTGATTATTATAATTATTCTAATGATATCAATCATACTAGACCGAACAAATAGCAAGTACCTACCTAGCTATATCTTCAACGAGAAGAGCAAATCCTAGTAAGTACCCCTCTAACCTCTTATGTCTAAAAAGTAATAAGACAATCACTTCACTGAGATATGGGATCATCCATAAAGTACGTCACACGTTTAAGGGGGGGGAGGGTCAACAAAATGTGACATTGTGAGTTGTGACGTCACATTTCAAAAATAAAACTAATTTCGGAAGTGCTGTTTTAATTTAATAATTTCTAGATGTAAAATTGCAATATATGTGACGTCACACTAGGGAGGGGGTCTCACAAATGTGACCAACTGTGACAAGGACGGGGGAGGGGTCAAAAAATTACGAAATTAGTGTGACGTACCTATTTTATGGATGACCCCTATTAGGTACATCCTGTGTAGGTATAACATTTTAGATTTTTTTTCTACTTTACATAATTAGCATATTATTAAAGACATAATAGTCTCAGGTATTTAGTATTATACATAAATAATAAGTTACTTACTTTGGATCACCCATTGGCATTTTAATAAAAATATAGCCTAAGATTGACGAACTCCCTGGCACAGTAGTGAAAATTGTGGCCTTTGAAAGGGGGGTTCAGGGTTCGATCCCTGGCAGCCATAAATAATTTCAGAATCTTCTCTGTTCTGGACGGATCGGGCTGAAATTTGGCATGCCGATAGCTTTTATGACGTAAGGTAAGTATACGCTAAGAAAGGATTTTTGGAATTTCAATCCCTAAGGGGGTATAGAATAGGGGTTTGAAATTTGTATGAAAATCGAATTTTTAACGTGAGCGAAGCTGCGGCTAAAAGCTAGTAATATAATGACAATAAAAAGTCGGGTATCCCCAAATGGTCAGTCAGAAACACAATACGAGTAGGGCAGGACAAAACGTCAACTAGAAACGCCTGCGTTGCATGGGAAACACGTTTCCTCGTGTGGCCGGTCTGTTCAGCTCCGTCGACGGGTAGTTTTTTTTCCTGCTCTATATTAAAAAAAAACAAATAGTTTTGTGTGTCAGCTCCGACGCACGACTGGAGTTTACTCTTTACGAACGATTAAAACATACCTATATAGATTAGTAAATTATGAGGGTAAACAAACGCATTTTTTATATTACTGAAAGCATGCTTGATACATTTATTTATATTAATTATATAATTTATATTATAACATAGTCATGGAAACATAAAGTCAATAACGTAACGGAGAAAGTTTGATTTTACTCCCCGTACTTTTTCATACCCCGGGCTATAATTATATGAAAATCGATTCCCGAACGCGTCAATGTTTTATCTGCAGACGGCATATAAAATCAACCCCTTTATTGAACAAAATTGAATTTCGCAGACCATGAAAATTCTGGGAAAACTACGAGCCAAACTTTAGAATAGAATCTAATTAGCACGCTTCAGAAATTAAGGAAATTATTCTAATTATTTTTATCTGGAGACGACAACAAACGACGATTACAAAGTCAAGTTAGAACTTTACTAGAGTCTTGGAAAATTTCTCTGTCTGAATCATCGGTGTCAGATAGGCGCACAGGAGTTAAAAAAAGCGTTGCGTATAAAAACGCTCGTGCGAATGAGGACTTACTCGATGTGGTTTTGCAATAAATAATTAATAATGTGACGACCTCCGTGGCGCAGTGCTGAGCGCTGTTGCCTTAATGTGCGGAGGTCCCGGGTTCGATCCCCGGCAGGGTTCGGAAATTTATAATCTCTGAATTACCCTGGTCTGGCCTGGTGGGAGGCTTTGGCCGTGGCTAGTTACCACCCTACCGGCAAAGACGTGCCGCCAAGCGATTTAGCGTTCCGGTACGATGCCGTGTAGAAACCGAATAGGGGTATGGGTTTAATATAACTGCCATGCCCCTAACAGGTTAGCCCGCTACCATCTTAGACTGCATCATCACTTACCATCAGGTGAGATCGCAGTCAAGGGCTGACTTGTAGTGGATAAAAAAAAATAAGCAGTATTCGGCCTGCCCATATTATATCCATAATTCCATACTAATATAATAAATGCGAAAGTGTGTCTGTCTGTCTGTCGGTCTGTCTGTCTGTCTGCTACGCTTTCACGGCCCAACTACTTAACCGATTTTGATGAAATTTGGTACAGAGATAGTTTACATCCCGGGGAACCTCAATTTACGCGGAAGAAGTCGCGGGCATCAGCTAGTCAAAAAATAAAAGCCACTGACTTAAATTATTTATCTATTGAAGGTTTAGTTAAATGCAAAACTTCAATGGATATAAAATTCAGTGGCTTGGTCAGTGGCCTTAATTTTTTGATTGCAAATTGCAATAAAAATTAGGGCGCCTTCAAAGGACATGTCCCAGTTCAGTATGGAGGGTGGTTTTTTATTCTGAGTGTCAATGAACCAGAACCAAACTGCCATCACGTGAAAGAGAAAAAAATATAACAATAAACGCCATTTAAATAATAATTTTAGAAAACCCCGTTTTTTTAAAAATTAATTAAGAAAAATATCGTTTGTAGAAAATATTTTTCGATGGATGGCAACACTAAAACTTGGGTAATGCGCAATAATTGTGATTATTAATATTCCATTTCGATAAACTACCCATTTTCCACTACATAGGTAGTACATACAACATTATAAGATTAATAAATAATAATTGAGTATTTGAGACATTCGTAAAATAATTATTAGACAACAATAAATCAGCAATAAACTATGATAAACAAAACTGACAGTGACATTTGACAATCACCCAATGACATACGTGACAAAAAAAATCAAGTTTTTTTTTTACTGTTGATAAAATTCAGACAAAGATCTAAAAAAGCCACAAAATAAAAATATTTTTTTCTCCAAATTGGGGTCCTTTAAAAATGTGTAAATAATTCTAAAAGCCATATTTTAGGATCCCTATTCACGTGTATTAAAATCATCTTGGTTCATGTTCAAGGCCCAATCTTGGACAAGTCCTTTGCCGCAAAGCGTAGCGCGGCTGCAGCGCGGCTGCAGCGCTGCGGCCGCGCTCCTGTCGCGAGGTTCGAACATCATAGGGTTGTACCTATATTTATTTTCACGATGGACTCTGACGAAGAAACACTGCTCTGTGTTACTATTAATACGAAACAACGAAAATATAAAGTAGTTGTGTTAACAATACATAATAATATACTTACATGCTTCATTTTTTTTCACTTGGAGTCTTGTTTGTGAAATTGTCAATAAAAATGCATATTTCTTCCCAAGCCTTTTTATTTTCGCTTTTATTGCTGTACTTGTCGGACTTCGAATCCCATATTGATGGACGACTCTCAACCTCATCGATAAATTCTTCTACCTGATTTTCGTTCATGTTTAGACTTGAACAAAAATACGTGCGCAGTCCCGTCACTAGTCGATCGATGAACTAATGCGCGGCCGCAGCGCGGGTGCAGCGCTGCAGTCGCGTGTTTTTATTTATATGGATTTACAAAGCAGCGCGACCGCAGCGCTGCAGCCGCGCTGCAGCCGCGCTGCTTCCGCGCGGCACTTTGCGGCAAATTTGAAGGCGCCCTTAGCCCTTTCGGACCGGCGCTTAAACTACAAATAAATTTGTAACTTTGATCTTGCATCTTAGGTAATTTGGGGCCGCAGATTACGAATCTGCTATAATTTTCCAGGTTTTCCGCCGCCATTTTGGAAAATTCATATATCAACAATTGTATCAATCTGGGCCTTACATTTCCTACGTACAATTGTGAGGGTCACAATTGTATCAAACTGGGCCTAAAGCCTCCTTTTATACGGTTTTCTGAAAAGAAACTATGAATGAAATAAACATAAAATTTACAAAAATATTTATTAAAAATTACAATCACACTCGTAATATCAACTTAATCACAATAATCGATTGAATAGTTACTAGCATCTCTTGGCAACTGCAGGCATCTGTTTCGGACGGCGTCATTTTAATATCAGTTTATTCTACTGGGTCACGAACAGAGTTATTTGGAAGAGGTTTGCCATTGAAGGGCTTCTTCTGCCAACCTGCTAGCATACTCAAAGGTATTTTATCGTCATCCGTTTCTTCGTCTTCATCAGAAGAAGAGGAACTCGAATACTCGGGGTTTTCTTCAATAAAGTTATCCAAATCGATTTCGTCGTCGTCATCGCCCTCGTCTCCAGAGTTATTGAGCATCTGCGATAGCAGCGTCGCTTAAAACCACAAACATGGTGCGGAAACTGTGAAAAATGAATAATAATTAGAAAATTAAAATACACATGAGATAGTGTAGGGCCCACGTCGATACAATTGTGTCAATAAAGTTCGATAAGCCGTTACGCCAAAGCGTTTGCTTGTCTATTGTCACTGTTATCACAAAAACATCCTATGTTTAATTATGTTATTAATCAATAACTCGTATTTTACTACAGTTACAAAATAAAACAATAGTAGGTACTTACTTTCGCCAAGTCGGGGAGCTCAATCAGTCACGAACTGTATAGGTTGAAACCTGCTCGCCGGACGCCGACTGCGCGTCGGGCAAAATTTGTGCAGTAGGTAAAAGTTCGCTTCTCGCACAATCGTACTGTACTCGGCCCGTCCACTGCCAACGTAAAACTACTGAGCTATACTCGACTTTGTGACCCGCACAATTGTATTGGAGCGGTCCGAAAGGGTTAGGCGCTTAAAGAGTCTCTTTATTTGCATATATTTTAAAGAATTAGCCGTATGTACCTATGCCGTATGAGCGGCCTTATCTCTACGAGTGAACTCTTTCAGCAACAATAATACCTATTATTAATTAGCTAAACTAAACCAAAATAGATTCCGAAATTTTTTGATTCCTCCTGTGTAACTTCAAGAATCTGTGCTGCGCTCGGGCTGTAAAATACCTACCTATATAAAAAAATCAATTTAATTGAAGTTTTTGACCATATTGATTAATTATTATCTTCAGGCTTAGGCAATGGTTTAAAGAATCATATTATCATACTAATATTATAAATGCGAAAGTGTGTTTGTTTGTTGGTTTGTTGGTTTGTCCTTCAATCACGCCGCAACGGAGCAACGGATCGACGTGATTTTTGGCATAGGTATAGTTGAAGACCTGGAGAGTGACATAGGCTTTAGACTTTTATCCCGGAAAATTAAGGAGTTCCCGCGGGAATCAAATAAACTTTAACCACGCGGACAAAGTCGCGGGCATCAGCTAGTTTTGCAATATTTTCTTGCTTGGCAGTTTTGAAAGCTTCAATTCAGAGGTAAAAACGGGACCCTATTACTAAGACTCCGCTGTCTGTCTGTCTGTCTGTCTCCAGGCTGTATCTCATAAACCGTGATAGCTAGAAAGCTGAAATTTTCACAAATGATGTATTTCCGTTGCCGCTATAACAACAAATACTAAAAATTAAAAATATATATATTAAGGGGGGTCCCCATACAATAAACGTGTTTTTTTCGTATTTTTTTGCTCAATATTAAAAACGGTAACAGGTAGACGGTTCAAATTTTCACAGAATATTAACTTGTATATTACCTTTCAAAATAAATAATTAAATATCAATAAAGTAAATATTAAAGGGGGGCTCCCATACAACAAACGTAATTTTTATTTTTAATACGTCATAAATCGTAAAACTTACTACAGGTTTGTACGGAACCCTCGGTGCGCGAGTCCGACTCGCACTTGGCCGGTTTTATTAGTCCATTTGACGACGCGTTTACAAAGTATATTGGGTTGGATACCTATTAGAATCCTTTTTATTAATATGTATGTACCGATGTTCCGATTAAATCCGCGAATAAAGAAATCTTTAGACGTAAGTATAATTTTTTAATCCGCGAATAGTGAAAACGCGAATGAAGGAAGCGCGAATAAGGAGCTTTTACTGTATTAGCAAAATCTATGGATTTCTTATCTGTAGATGGCAGGTTATCTCAATTTTCGTGATCAAATTCGATTTTCAAACAAAAAAGGTCAGGGAAAACTTCGGGGCCTGAAAAACTTCAGAGTTGAGAGTTTCACTTCAGTAGAGGTCGGACCGCGGTGGCGTTCGCACGTGGCGTACCATGCGGACGCTAATGCTCATATATTTCGCGACTTTAGTGCAGTGCGATTTCAAAAGTGAAGTGAAGCACCTGAGGCACGCCAGGACCCTGATCAGGCATGGCCGGTCCAGGGTGCACTTCAGTCGGATGCACACCAGGCCGAGGGATCTGGTCGCGCCAGTTATAGAAGCTGAGACGAGCAGCGAACTAGGTAGAGATTTTAGTTTAAGATTACTTAGAACTTATGAGATTATTTTAAAATTTAGGTGAAAATATAGTACTTACTTATAATAATCATCTTTCCGAACCGGTGGTAGAGTCTTAACGTTTCATAAGTGACACAAGTTGTCCTACGTGAAATAAATAAATCATTCATCATGTATCCACCACTGCAGCCCATTAACGTCCCAGTGCTGTGCACAGGCCTCCACTCTCACTGGAGAGAGGGAATTAGAGCTTAGACCCACCACGCCGCTCCAATGCGGGTTGGCGGGCTTTAACGACTATTATCATGTTAGTGATAATAACCGGGTCCGACGGCTTAACGTGCTCTCCAAGGCACGGGGGTGAAAGACCGCCAACTTCCTAACTCCGGGCTTGTACTGAGAATTTCTAGTCGGAAAAACCCAATACTTAATTAAGGCCCGACTTAATTATCATGTATCATTTATTTATTATTCTTATTAAAAACATAAGTAAGAAAACTTCGGAAGACCAACTACGTTAAATGTCAAAGTCAAAGTTTACACATGCAAGCTTACTTTTTGAAACTTAATAAAATATCCATATCCATATCCATACTAATATTATAAATGCGAAAGTGTGTTTGTCTGTCTGTCTGCTACGCTTTCCCGGCCCATCTTTTCAACCAATTTTGCTGAAATTTGGTAGGTATAGAGGTAGGTTATATACCTACCAGGGAAGGACATAGGTAGCTACTTTTTATCCCGGAAAATTAAGGAGTTCCCGAGGGAATCAAAAAAACTTAAACAACGCGGACGAAGTCGCGGGAATCAGCTACTTAATCATCTGGGGGTATACCATCCGTAAAGGCAGTATTGTTTCAATATTTTTGAAGTAGGTACGTGTTTTAGAATTAGGTACCTATACTTAATAATCCTTATTTTTAGGGACGTCAAGGTACCTACGTCACCCTACGTGACATCAGACATGAAACCGTCATTTGAAGCAATACTTCTTTAAGCGATTGGTAGTAACCTCCCAGTATGAACAGATAAAATAGGATTCAATTAATATACGTCCTACGTATTAATATACGTATATAAGTACCTAAAAGTTGCATAGGCAACTTTTAGGTACCTACTTAGAGTCAATTAAATAAAAGGAATTAATTCATCTTAAAGACTTAAGGTGATTATACATAATTTTTATTCTTATATTTTTAGCAATTAAATTTTCTACACTAAAATTACATTAGAGGAAGTTTGAAATTCAAGTTTGCGAGCAAATGATACATTTTGATAACATTTAGGTAGCTTAGATATTAAGGGCGCCTTCAAATTTGCCGCAAAGCGTAGCGCGGCTGCAGCGCGGCTGCAGCGCTGCGGCCGCGCTCCTGTCGCGAGGTTCGAACATCATAGGGTTGTACCTATATTTATTTTCACGATGGACTCTGACGAAGAAACACTGCTCTGTGTTACTATTAATACGAAACAACGAAAATATAAAGTAGTTGTGTTAACAATACATAATATTATACTTACATGCTTCATTTTTTTTCACTTGGAGTCTTAGAATAACTACCTATAGAAACCTAGTATACTCGCGAAACGTAAGCCGTTCAATTGGTGACATAAATGTCATCGTACGACGCTCGCGCAGTCCGAAAAAATCTGGTTAGCTTAGTTTTAGAAGCTACAATGCTATAAACAAACTAACCAATTACTTACCCAACTTTTAGGTGGAAAACATTTAAACTAGCAACATTATGTTTGCGTTTACGAGGCGAGTAAACACAGCACACATAGCGAATTTGTAGCTTGCGTTTTGAGAAGGCGTTGTTTGGAAACATACCTTCTATAGGTAGTTATTCTAAGCTTGGAGTCTTGTTTGTGAAATTTTCAATAAATTTAATGCATATTTCTTCCCAAGCCTTTTTCTTTTCGATTTTGTTGCTGTACTTGTCGGACTTCGAGTCCCATATTGCTGGACGACTCTGAACCTCATCGATAAATTCTTCAACCTGATTTTCGTCCATGTTTAGACTTGAACAAAAATACGTGCGCAGTCCCGTCACTAGTCGATCGATGAACTGATGCGCGGCCGCAGCGCGGGTGCAGCGCTGCAGTCGCGTGTTTTTTATTTATATGGATTTACAAAGCAGCGCGACCGCAGCGCTGCAGCCGCGCTGCAGCCGCGCTGCTTCCGCGCGGCACTTTGCGGCAAATTTGAAGGCGCCCTTAGTTTTCATAGTACCTACTTAGGTAATAAATATAATTAATAATAATTATCTATCAAAAATATCAATGTTGATAGGCTGTAGGCACGAAAGTAGGCCCTTTGAAGACATCATTAAGACATTATTCAATTTACAAGGACAATTTTCCTATTTTAGGAGACGATTAATATTTTAATATTCATATAAATAAATGTTCAATCAAACAGTGTATTTGATGTCGCTTCGATACTTTAAAAGAAATCGTAACTTCGGCCTTCTTGTAGTTTAACTTTGTGTTAGTTAAGATGCAATCATCTTCTAAATCCAATGATTTAGACCCAAACAATATAAAAATCGGTCAAGTGCGAGTCAAAAAAACTTCTTTTCATCACAGGTAAATGAACTTCGTAGAAGATTTTCTATAGGTATCTGGTACAAAAAGTTCCAAGACAAAATTACTTAAGTACCACAAATTAATTTACGTTATAACGTACTTACAAGGATAATTTTCCTTGTAATATAATATTTTCCTTCTGAAATCAGAGCCTTTGGTTGAGAATAAAGGTCTTCGTTTTATTTTTGAGACCGTTTTTATGTCTTTTTAAATGAAATAATTATTTTTGAATAAGTACTTCGTGTTTCTCTTCGGTTGGCTAATGGCTTTACAATTGCCAAATAATATTGGAGAGACATAATTATATTATCACACTTAGTTTAGAGTTACGTAAAACGGGTTCTTTTGGTACAGCAAATTTGGCCAAAATCCACCACGTAGGCCAAGTTCGGATTGACAGACTTCCCTTGAGAACATTAGGAACAACTCTCAGGCTTGCCAGTTACATCACGAATGTTTCCTTTCACCGTGAAAACAAGTGATATTTAATTTCATAAAACGCACGCTGTTACTGAACAGTCGTCGTCGTCGTCGTCGTCAACCGATGGACGTCCACAGCTGGACATAGGTCTCCTGTAGGGTCCTCCACAAGCCACGGTCTTGCGCCGCCTGGATCCAGCGACTCCCTGCGACTCGCTTGATGTCGTCTGTCCACCGTGTGGGGGGTCTGCCGACGCTACGCCTTCCAGTGCTGAACAGCATATAAAAGGAAAATGTGACTGACTGACTGATCTATGAACGCACAGCTGAAACCACGGGGCGGATCGGGCTAAAATTCGGCATGCAGATAGATAGCTATTGGGGCTGATTCTGTAGTGCACAATCTCTAAACTAAACTAAAATTAGAGCATTACAAATATTGCTAAACCTTTCATAATACTCCCGACGGAAAGGGACAGAACTAGATTGAAAGCTGCCATTTTAGTTTAGTTTAGAGATTGTGCACTACAGAATCCATAGGCTTAGAACGGAGCGAAAAAATTATATGTCTATGACAGAATCAGCCTCATTACCTATCTATGACGTAGACATCCGTTAAGAAAGGACTCACTCAACTCAAACTCTTTACACATTTTTTTATTCAAATAAACATATTAAAAGTGCTTTCGAATCCTCGAGTGAATCTACCACTGAATTACCATGCTACACTAGGGAGTAAAATAGGGATTTGAAATTTGTGTAGTCCACGCGGACGAAGTCGCGGGCAAAGGCTCGTATTCGATAAGATATTTTCGCGATTACCAAGGCTGCCGAACAGGAACGCCGATTAAACTTTTACAGCTACAATAAACAATTACTTGTAATCTAAATGGAACAGTAACGGCGGATTGAATAATAAAATAACTCATTTGTTTTCCCTTTCAAAGAGAGAACGTAGTTAATAAAAACTGAGTTCCCAGACATACAATACGACATGAAAAACCAATAAAACAATATTACCTACAGATTGTGCGTACTATAAAACATTTCAAATCATCAAACTTGGTGCATGTATCTGCCATACCCCTAACCATGCCATAACAGGTTAGCCCGCTACCAGCTTAGACTGCATCATCACTTACCATCAGGTGATATCGCAGTCAAGGGCTAACTTGTAGTGGATTAATAAAGTGACGGATCACTGACGATTTAGTTGAATGTTGCAGTACTCAATAAGCCGACAAGTGTAATAATATTGCAATATCTGTATTGAAATTTGCATATTTTTTTTTAATTAAAAAAAGTTGCACAGAACTTGCCTCAGAACTATAAATACATCGGCAGGTACATCTTAAATGACTGCGAGATTTTGTATGTTTACGTCAACATCATGTACCTATAATATGTAGTCTTCAAGTCAAACAGACTCGGCGTCAGCGACAGTGAATTCCTCATACAAACGTAATACCAAAATAATTTGTAATTCGAGCATATTTCCTCCATATTATGCGATTATTAAGATTGAACTTGTATTTATCTAGGTCCCTGGATAATTATTTTTTCAAAATACTTTCCCAAAATTAAATGTAAGCACATTGCGTTTTGCATGTTTTTACGACATAAACGACATGTTTTCTCCTTATTTGTTTCATATTAAAACCAACGATATCTCACGTACTAATTGATCAGGAACATAGCCTATATTGTCAAGTTACAGAATAACAACACGAAGTTAAAAACACAACACTTTTTCATTCATAATTTTTGGTATTCACGGAGCAAGACTAAATGTATATCAAATTCTGTACGCACATATTGCTATCGCGCTTGCACGCGATCATGTGTCATCAGCCAAATAGGGATAGCACTACACCGGCAAATTTACATTTGCGGTCCGAGTAGAAGTTGCGAGCGGCGTTCACCGGCCTCTAGTTTCATTATTGTTGGTCTGCAATAACGTAACTCTATGTACAAGACAATGTAAAACCCATATTGTGTAATATCTTACACAGGCATTTCATAAAGCTTATCTTAGTTCAAGTGAAAAGGATTGAACATGGAACTAGGAATCTGCTTATTTGGGATTAAATGAGCTAAACTATGAAAATATGCACATGAAATATGCAGTTAACGCTAAACGGCAGGTGCTCAAAACTAATTTTAACACAAAAATATCTCATCAAAGAATTTCTCAAGGAAAATCCAAATATTAACCTGAATAGCGAAGGATATTAAATTAAATTCGAAGTCGGTATTCACGGGAATTGAACAATTAACCTCTAGAGTGTAGAACCTTGAAGTAATTGAAGTTTGAATGGGTATCTATATCTGTTCGGTAAAACTTCAGTCTGTATAACTTCAGTTCCAATAATGATCGAAGTTTAGCTCTCGAAGTTCTTCTACTTTTCCTTCACTGAAATGAATTTGCATAATACGTTATTATAAATCAACGGACAAAACCATTAAAATCTGTTCAACCATTTATTTTACTTTTGACATAAGCACGCCTATGAAGTTGCATAATCATTGACAGGCAACCAACATTGACTTAGGTACCAATACCTTGGCAACCATCGACAAAAAAATGCAATAAGTACATCATAGACGCATATCGTTTTTTGTTTTTTAGGGTTCCGTACCCAAAGGGTAAAAACGGGACCCTATTACTAAGACTCCGCTGTCTGTCTGTCTGTCTGTCTGTCTGTCTGTCTGTCTCCAGGCTGTATCTCATAAACCGTGATAGCTAGAAAGCTGAAATTTTCACAAATGATGTATTTCCGTTGCCGCTATAACAACAAATACTAAAAATTAAAAAAATACATATATTAAGGGGGGTCCCCATACAATAAACGTGTTTTTTTCGTATTTTTTTGCTCAATATTAAAAACGGTAACAGGTAGACGGTTCAAATTTTCACAGAATATTAACTTGTATATTACCTTTCAAAATAAATAATTAAATATCAATAAAGTAAATATTAAAGGGGGGCTCCCATACAACAAACGTAATTTTTATTTTTAATACGTCATAAATCGTAAAACTTACTACAGGTTTGTACGGAACCCTCGGTGCGCGAGTCCGACTCGCACTTGGCCGGTTTTTACAATAGTAAAGCGACGTGCCCTTTTATCTGATATTTCGTAACTCGTATATTCATCTACTTATTACAAGTACCTACGACTTTCCTTTTCAAAATAGTCACAGATCTGTTAAACTAGCTCTCTTGATTGTTCTATAAGCAACATACCTACATCTTTGGCGATGGAAAGTTTCTATGACCTGTCCGATTGGTTTAGCCAAATCATAAAATTGAGGTTTTTCGGTTCCCGCGGGAGCTCTTGAATTTTCCGTGATAATAAGTACCTAGCATATGTGATAAGAAAGTTTGGATTGATGGATGGATGGATATAAGAATGTTTGTTACTCAATCACGCCAGAACGGCTCAATGGATCTGGATGAAATTTGGCACAGAGATAGATTATAGTCTGGAATAAAACATAGGCTACTTTTCATCTCAGAAAATTGAAGAGTTCCCACGGGAACCAACCTAAATCCACACGGACGAAGTCTTTTTTTAGTCTCATATTGCCAACCAAGGATTGCAATTGCATCTCTTGCCAATTATTTGCACCCCATTTGAGATGTCTCAATGCAACTAGCAGTTGCAGACTTTAGTGACGATGTTTCAAAGCCACCATCTCTTAACCCGTGTATAGAGCTAAGTAAATTGAGAGAGAACTTTTAGAAATTAAATTCTTTGTATTGGTGAAATTGAAACTCGGTTATTCTTTGTGTTATCTCTCGTATTTTGTAAAAATAAATAAAATTGAATTGTCTGCGAGTAACTTCGTTATAACTGCCCTTATGTTAAGGTCATATTGCTCATATCTGTATACACTTACCAAAAATACAAGTCACCGTTTTTAAAGAAAAACAAGCCTTCTACCATTCTGACGCTGCGTGCAATCTGTACAGATTTTTTAAAATTAACTATTAAGTCTGAATAACAGCTATTCTAAGTATTAAGTAATGTTTTTCTTGTTGTTTCTGTTGCAATTTATATTGGGTACGATAAGGCTGACTTGCAGCTATGAATGTAAAAGCCTTTACTTAAATAAAAAAAAAAAAAAAAAGCTTTCTACCAGTTGGTCCGGGCAATATTTAGAAATAGCTTACACGAGAGTTTTGCAAAGCATGATATCACCATCATCATATCAGCCTGCGAACATCGACTGTTAAATATAGGTTTTTCCCAAAAAGCGCCATCACACCCGATCCTTTGGCTGCTTTATCCAGCCATTGTCCACCACCCTCTATCGTCTGTCATCTGGATGTAGGGCGTCCCACACTACGCTTACTTCAACGCAATCTCAAATTTTATCAACTCCATCGGCCGTCGCTCCTGTGACAAGAAATTATTTATGAGATAATTTTTCTGCGTAAAAATTAAATTAAGAAGAGGGTAAAATTGTTAATCCATTATAGCCAAGATTAAAGCATATGGTTATAAGCTAACTAGATGATGCCCGCGACTTCGTCCGCGTGGATTAAGGTTTTTGATTCCCGCGGGAACTCTTAAATTTTCCGGGATACAAAGTAGCCTATGTCCTTCCCCGGGATACAACCTATCTCTGTAAAAAGTATCGAACATACTAAATTTTAAATTTCATTATGTTAGTTATAAAAAAAACCCAAATTAACTTGTTTACCGTCATGTACTTAAATTACATTCTTATATCGCAGAAACTCATAAAGGTTCGGGAATTATTCAGAGTATTTCTTTTACCTCCTTTAATATGCGGAATATATTATATTAGGGGTGTACCATGAATATAAAACCGTGCCTGAAATACCGGTAAAGAAGTGAGTTAATTTAATTTCGTAACATTAATAGGTTTCGTTCGTAAAATATTAAACAGATAAGTACGCAAAGTAGGTACATTAGTCGGATCCACTCAGCGGGCGATGTAGAGGATTATAATTTGCATACCTCTACATGATCAAATTGATATCTATTCTATACTAATATTATAAATGAGCAAGTTTGGATGGATGGATGTTTGAGTAGCCTGTCACTCCAAAGGGGTGTACCCAGTATTCTTTTCGTTTTTTTTTCTTCTGAGTCTGATTAGTTCCCAGACAACGACCGTCTCTTCGAAATCAATATCGGCAAATGACGCTTCGATTTCAAAAAACTTTTGTCACTGTCACTCGTCGTGAGCGCACTCCACTTTGAAAATGTGACGTGACAATGACAAAAACTTTAATGTCACGATGACAAAAGTAGCTCGTGCGCGCTAGTCCTTACTCAATCACGCCAGAACGGCTGATCCAGAATGCCCGCGACTTCGTCCGCGTGGATCGAGGTTTTTTGGTTCCCTCGCGAACTCTTTAACTTTCCGGGATAAAAAGTAGCCTATATGCTATTCCAGAATTCAGACTATAATATATGGATCTATCTCTGTGCCAAATTTCACCCAGATCCGTTCAGCCGTTCTGGCGTGATTGAGTAACCAACATCCATCCATCCATCCAAACTTTCGCATTTATAATATTATCCATATATCCATATAAATATTATAAATGCGAAAGTTTGGATGGATGGATGTATGTATGTATGGATGTATGTTTGTTACTCAATCACGCTCCAACGGATGAACGGATCTGGATGAAATTTGGCACAGAGATAGATTATAGTCTGGAATAGCACATAGGCCACTTTTTATCCCGGAAAATTAAAGAGTTCCCGCGGGAACCGAAAAACCTCAATCCACGCGGACGAAGTCGCGGGCATCAGCTAGTAGTATATAGTATAGAGATAAAATGTAGCCTATGTGCTATTCCAGACTATAATCTATCTCTGTGCCAAATTTCATCCAGATCCGTTCAACCGTTCTGGCGTGATTGAGTAACAAACATCCATCCATCCATCCAAACTTTCGCATTTATAATTTTAGTATATAGATTGCGGTCGAAGTCACCGGAAAAGTTCTAGTTAATCCATAAATAATGAAAATCAGTAATATAGCCTTCATTATACTGAAAGGCAAAAGGGTCTACCCGACCCTTCTGTCAGCGAGAGGCACTTGTTCCAAGGGACAGCGACATAAGTTCATCAGAAGAATATTTTCTTTTATATTACCTACTTAACTTTACCCGGCTGAGTTTGTTGTGGGCTCTTCTCAGACCAGGACGCGTTTGGAACCCTCGTAGCTTTAGTTTTAAGATACCGTCGTTAATTATCACCATCACGTCTTATACTTTGTATAATACCTACTTGATGCTCAGAAAGTGTACCGTGTAGGTACCAATTTTGAATAAAACATATACCTTGGCTACCACATGGATATAATATAGTAGTGGATAAAATATATATTATATATTATATAATATGGTTAAAAGTTTATAAAGCATATACTTTTTGCTCTTTGACTTTTATATATATATTTTAACTTAAGAGTCCGTATACTCGCCATCGGTCAATTTTGGAATCTGTAGGTATACCGCACAGTAGACCGTTAGGCTGCACTCATACATAGACGACATAGGCCAGTAAAGATACTTTGATACTTTGCGTAGTCAAGTTCGTACGTACGTGCGGTCGTACGATCTGCAGTACCATTTTACACGTGAATTTGATCAGACTTTGATAATATTTTTTGGTCATATAGGTATTTTATAGAACTTTATTTTTACACAATTTGTGTTATATAAATACTAAACATTCATGGTAAATTTTATTTTATCAGTAATTTTGTCAAACTTTTAAGAAATACAGGTTATTGTGACGCGTAAATTTTGATAAATCGTGCACATTGATTTGATTTTTTTATTAACTAATTTTGTATAGAACGTATAAAAACGAATTGCAACAGTCCAATTTTAAGAGCGTGTTTATCATATTAGTATTTTTTATAAGTCATTTATTATAATTTTTCGTGGATTTATATGGGTGAAAAGTGTGACCCAAAAGTGCAAAAATGGTAAACGTATTCTGCAAGAATGAGAATTTCACTATTATATTTCAATAAAATTAAATTTTTATTTGCAACAGTCTACTAAGGAGGGATTAATCTTTAATGTTTTAATTTTCTTTTTGTTATAATACTAATATCTCATGCACAAAGCTCATCAAAAGTTCTTAAAATGTCGGTTTACTGGTTTACGGACTGTTAAGATGTTTACAAAACTAAAATTAAATTAGGTAGGTATCGAGTATTATCGCGTAATTTTAGTTTTTGGATGTCTGTAAATAAAGATCTATTATTATTATTAGAATGGGTAGTAGGCATGTATTTTGTGAGACAAGCAACAGCCCATAGAAACGAGTTTAAATTTCAGCAATAGAAAGAATTTAATTTCTAGAAACCTGCTCTAGCAATTTAGCTCTCGCAAAACGAGTGGACAAATGGTGCCTTTAAAATAGATATCCCACTAAATCTGCAGCTGCTAGTACTAGAGACAGCTTAAATGGAGTGTAAACAATCGTTGAGGCTCACTCTGCGTCGCAGTTCTCATTGCTGAAGGTCGCGACCCTTGTCCACTAAAAACTGAATGCTTTTTTATTTAACTAAAAGTTTGCCCTTGACTTATTACGGTCTCATCTAGATGAAAAGTGATATTGTATTCTTTTATGTATTAAGTATAGTATATTATTTAGGTACTTAATGGACCTAACATATTTCTTTCTATGAAAAGAGCAACTGCTGAGTTTCTATCCGGCTCTTCTCATTAGAATAATTTTCCGAACCGGTGGTAAAGTTTTGACTTATCTTAACTGGCATAAGTGGTCCTACGTGCAATAAATTAACCATTTATCATATTATAACATTTATAAAGAGTTGCCTTTGTCACCCCCACGTATCACGTAGATCCATTGTTCTGTTGCGGAGTGATTGAAGGACAAACCAAAAACACACTTTCATAGGTAATTATCATGTTTTGTTAAGAAAATATAAAAACAATTTATTTCATCCATACGCGTATATTGTTTGCTTGTTTCCTTGAAAACGCAATTAAAGTCTTACAGTAATTATTTTGAAAAATATGACGTATTATAATATTTTATTTCACTTATTTTATTTAATCGTATAGCGCTTAGTACAGGTACATATTTAAAGCGTTTTTAGGGTTCCGTACCAAAATGGTAAAAATGGAACCCTTTATGGTGCGACTTTCTCCGTCCGTCCGTCCGTCTGTCCGTCCGTCCGTCCGTCTGTCCGTCCGTCCGTCTGTCACAGTCGATAATTTCAGTAACTATTATTAAAATAAAAGGAATAAACTAAAAATAATTTTAGATTTTTTTTATTTTAATGATGTTGGGCCACTATTATACACAACTATTCCAAATTTCATGTCGATAGCTTTAATAGTTACTGAAATAATCGACTGTGACGGACGGACGGACAGACGGACGGAGAAAGTCGCACCATAAGGGTTCCATTTTTACCATTTTGGTACGGAACCCTTAAAATAGGTAGGTACCTACTTACATAACTGTTTTTTTTATTTAATAGTGAATCAACAAAGAACCCTTGAAAGTCTATGAAATTGAAGAGTATTTTGTGGTACAGCTGCCTGTTCTCACCACTAATCCGATTAAAAAGAGGGCCTTATCACAGATTAAACTAAAGAAATTAGGTTTTTTTTTTAATCATTTATTTAAAGGCTTTTACATTATACATATAGGTGTATGTCAGCCTTATCGTACCCAATACAAATCACAAAATTATTATATATATAATATAATATGTATATACAACAGAAACAAAAAAAATTGTTGCGGGTAATTTTAGAACCAACTAGCTTTTAACTTATATTATACTAGCTGATGCCTGCGACTTCGTCCGCGTGGATTGAGTTTTTTCGGTTTCCGCGGGAACTCTTTAATTTTCCGGGATATAAAGCACTATAAAGTAGCCTATGTGCTATTCCAGACTATAGTCTATCTCTGTCATTGATGTAGAATTTTAGTACCTATTTCTATTTCAATGATCTGTGTGCCAAATTTCATCCAGATCCGTTCAGCCGTTGGAGCGTGATTGAGTAACAAACATCCATACATCCATCCATACATCCATACATGTACATCCATACATCCATCCAAACTTTCGCATTTATAATATTTATTTGATTAGATGCCCGCGACTTCGACCGCGTGGTTCAAGTTGTTTTGATTCCCGCGGGAACTCCTTAATTTTCCGGGATAAAAAGTAGCCTACCTATGTAAATCAGGTCCTCAACTATACCTATGCCAAACGTCACGTTGATCGGTTGCTCCGTAGTCCGTTGTGGCGTGATTGAAGGGTAAACCAATAAACCAACAAACAAACACACTTTCGCATTTATAATATTAAGTATTATTAGACGATGCCCGCGACTTCATCCGTGTGGATAAGGGTTTTTTTATTTCCCCAGGAACTCGTTAATTTTTTTTTGTAAATGTGGATGTTATACTTAAGCTAAATTAACACACTGCTAGATTTTAAATGCCAGAACCATAAACCTCAATCCACACCGACGAAGTTGCGTCCATCGGCTAGTTTGTTAAAATCTGTGTATTTTTGCTAAACCTCTGTATAGAGTACAAGATCGCACCTAAAATGGACCGTCTATTTTCATCTCATTGATCTGTCTAGCGGTTTGAGCTGTGCGTTGATTGATCACCTTTTCCTTTTATATACCTACCTAGTGAGAGTATTGTATACAGGGCCAAGTTCCAAATTAGCTTTGTCATTAAAAGTAAGAATGTAATTCCAATTTATCGAAGATAATTTATAATTTCGTAGTTTTGACAGCTCCAGGTGGCTTGACATCTCATAGCTTATAAACTTATAAAGTTTGTTAATTATTGTTGTCAGGATTGGATATCAAAGGATCACGCCTAGCTCCCCTAATCTATAATCTCTAAAGTTTGCGAACTCTAAATAGCTTTTCTAGTTTTCGTACATGTCAATAGGGCGCAAGATTAAGGTTATTTAATTAGTCGCTAACTATGGGCCTGATGAAGGGTCAAGGTCACTCAGCGGGCGATGGAGAGAGCTATGCTTGGAGTATCCCTGCGTGATCAAATCAGAAATGAGGAGATCCATAGGCGAACCAGAGTAACCGACATATCTCGAAGAGTCGCCAAACTTAAGTGGCAATGGGTGGGACACATAGTTCGTAGAACCGATAGGCGTTGGGGTCCCAAAGTGCTTGAATGGCGGGCTCGCACCGGTAAGCGCAGTGGACGACCCCCCACTAGGTGGACGGACGATATCAAGCGTGCAGCTGGGAGCCGCTGGAAACAAGCAGCACAAGACCCAAGAGACCTTCGTCCAGCAGTGGACGACTATAGGTTGAGACGACGACTACGACGACGAATTAGGGCTCCGTACCTCTATGTCCGTGAACTTAGCCCCCTGTTCAGGTGTTTGGGGGTGCGATCCTCGGACGCGGCGCATGCACTTCTGACTTTTCTGATGCATGAGCCTTTCAAGCAATTTAACATCACTGCAATAACGGCGAAGAAAAACATTGTGAGGAAACCGGCAAGTCTGTTACCTCACGATGATTTGATGAATTCGTTTATTTATTTATTTATTAAAGCCTCTTTCTTTATGTTGTTATTTTTTTAAATGATCTATAAGTATCTTTGTTGCATTTCAGTTGTTTACTTATACGTAAACACTGCCTCAACAATATTCCAGGTAAAGCTTAAATTAACAAATAGTGTGAACTCGGCAATAAAACTAAGTCTTATTATACTATATATAGCTTTATTTAAAGAAGCAAACTTGTGCACACGTCATAAGATAGACTTAGTCTATAAACTAATAGATAATACGGAAATACCCATTTATTTCAGACAAAGCGAACTTTCGCTAAATAGTATTAATTAACGAATACCAAAGTCTTGTTAGTCTGCATTAAACAAGCTAATCGATAAGTTTACCTATTTTAGAACTTTAGCTCATCAGTACCAATGAATGAACTAAAACTAAGTTAGCACATCTATGATGTAAGTAAGATAAACTAGGTAAGTATTTAAAGAGTCGATAGATCACTAAGTAAGTTTAATGTATTTATTTGTTACAAACTATAAAAATACTGTTTTGAAAGCAAGAATATGGCAGCGGATTGATTTTAAATTTCAATCAATGTGCATTTGCGCTGCCGCTGGCAAGGTTGAAGGTACGCCCGCGCCCGACCCGCCATCAACCCGCGCCCGCGTTGTGTGTGAAGACGTTCGAGCAGCGCGTCTCACGCGATGAACCCGACCCGACCCGCGCCCGCGTTCTATGTGTTTTGGGCTTTAGCCTGCATAATATATTTGAACGTGTCGTGTGGTGCGGGTTGTTACGTTCCCTCAAATATGGTTGAGCGAAGCAATGGCTGGATCATGCGTCATGCTCGTGAACGGGTGCCACCGTCGGAAATGGGCTGCCTCTGTCTGCCAGTCTTGGCGTGTATTGAGTATTGTAGGTATGCTCGTGAAAAAAGCTTACTATACAATCGAAGATTACGTAAATGATAAAAAAAAAACAGCGTGGATTTGATTCGCTCCAGCTATGCGTGGGACTGCAGTTACTTGTATCATTATGATGATTGTAAGTTTTGATGGAAAAGAGCAACCACCGAGTTTCTTGCTGGCTCTTCTCGGTAGGAATGGCATTCCGAACCAGCGGTAGATTCATATTATAACGATTCAAAAGCGCTTGTAAAAGCTTATTTGAATAAAAAACATTTTGAATTTTGAATTTTGAATTTTGAACACAAATTCTACGAGTATATTCCATCCAATTCCTAGTTTTGGTACGACGCGTTGTTACTTATTGCTAATGATGTGGGGGTGATAGGTATCTGGTGGAATAGTGCGGCGTGATTAAAGGACAAACCAACAAACAAACACACTTTCGGATTTATAATATTAGTATGTTATCGAGAAACTCATAGCTTTATGTCTTGCAGGTTTTCTACCAATGTTTTTCTTCGCTGTAAATAAGCAAGAGACATCATAATATCATACTTTCATACCTACTTAATATTATAAATGCGAGAGTGTGTTTGTTTGTTGGTTTGTTGGTTTGTCCTTTAATCACGCCGCAACGGAGCAACGGATCGACGTGAATTTTGGCATGGGTATAGTTGAGGACCTGGAGAGTGACATAGGCTACTTTCATCCCTTAAAATTAAGGATTTCCCGCGGGAATCAAAAAAACTTATTCCACGCAGACGAAGTCGCGGGCATCAGCTAGTAATTAATATTTTAATTGTTTATTGAACATCATTTCATGGGAATCGAACTCCGAATCCGCTCAAATAAAAAGCCAAAGTCATTGCAGTAGGCTATTGAACTTTTGAGCTGGAAATAATATAAGTTACGGAGTTCCAAGGGAGAAAATCCCAGAGCAGTAATAGTTGTTACTATTTACCTACTATCTACCTACTTAGTAACTAATAACTAGACCTTTCAATGTAGAGACAGTACACAATACGACCTTATTAGTTTCAAAGATTCCAAGGATTCTATTTGAAAATGGGTAAAACTTACAGAGCTTCTATTTGAATGAGGTTATAATATTACATAGAGGAATATAATATTACTAGATGGGGGCACCATCTAGTAATCTATATACCTATATAAAATTCAAAGTCCTGACTGACTGACTGACTGACTTATTATATATCAACGCACAGCCTAAACCACTGGGGTTAGAAACTTGAAATTTTGAAGGTAGGTTCCTTTTGTGACGCAGGCGCTCACTAAGGAAGGATTTTACAAAATTCCACCCCTAAGGGGGTGAAAGTTTGTATGAAAGTCCGTCATTTCTTAAGTTACATCCATGAAACTTAGTATTTAAGGTTAAAAATGAAGAAATACGTGTTTCACAGTTTTTGAAAATTCTACCCCCAAAGGCGTTAAATAGGGGTTGAAAGTTTGTATGAAAGTCCTTCATTTTTCATGTTATAACCATGAAAGTTGGTATTTGGGCTTCTGGTTTAAAATAAAGAAATACGTGTTTCACAGTTTTTGAAAATTTTATCCCCAAGGACGTTAAATAGAGAGTTTGTCCTTCAATTACGCCGCAACAGAGCAACGGATCAACGTGATTTTTTGCATGGGTATCGGGTATAGTTGAGGACCTGGAGAGTGATATAGGATTTATCCTGGAAAATTAAGGAGTGCCTGTGGGAATTATAAAGCTGATGCCACGCGAACGAAGTCGCGGGCGTCCTCTAGTATTATATATACTTCGTCCGCTTTTATTCCTCGCTAGTAGCTGATAACATATTTGACGACCGGGATGGCGCAGTGTTGAGCGCTGTTGTCTTAACGTGGGAGGTCCCGGGTCCGATTCCCGGCTGGGTCAATTTGGGAATTTATAATTTCTGAATTTTCTCTGGTCTGGTCTGGTGGGAGGCTTCGGCCGTGGCTAGTTACCACCATACCGGCAAAGACGTACCGCCAAGCGATTTAGCGTTACGGTACGATGCCGTGTAGAAACCGAATAGGGGTATGGGTTTAATATAATAACTGCCATAGCCCTAACAGGTTAGCCCGCTACCATCTTAGACTGCATTTTCACTTACCATCAGGTGAGATCGCAGTCAAGGGCTAACTTGCAGTGGAATAAAAAAAACATATAGATAAGTATTTAGCCCTAGATGCTCCTCTAAGCTGATAAAGATTATAATATATTATTAATTGTTTAGTAAAAAAAAAAATAGATACGGAAGTTGTGGTATTTCACAAACGACCTTGTTCAAAGGAAACTCGCAGGAACAGAACAAAAGTGCACTTTATCAAACTAACTTTTTATTAGTGCCGTCCGTCCAACAATTCGAAAACTCCTAACTAGGCAACTGCATTTCCACTCGTTGACTGGAAATAAAAGAACTTTCTGATCCAACATACCTACCTAATCAAATCATACTATGTATTTAAATACAATATTTACTTCTACAAAAGGCATTCAAGTTTATTTTTGAAGTGAAAACTTCTTTAGCCGCGTTGAGCACTTTTTGGTAGGGGGTAAACTTGTGTATTCGCGTCACCACCACTGCCTTTTTAATTTTATTTTTAATAGCGTCGCTGTCACCGGTCCGATAAATTTGTGGGACTATACCTTTTTATCATAGAAATAGTGATTTTAATACAATAATTAATTCAAACTAGCTGACGCACGCGACTTCGACAGAGTGGATTGAGTTTCTCTGGTTCCCGCGGGAACTCTTCAATTTTCCGGGATAAAAAGTAGTCAATGTGTTATTCCAGACTATAATCTATCTCTGTGCCAAATTTCATCCAGATCTGTTTTCCGTTCGGGCGTGATTGAGTAACAAACATCCATCCGTGCATCCATACATCCAAACTTTCGCATTTATAATATTAGTATAGATATAATAGCAACGAAGGTCCCATTAGGTAAATAATGTATTGAATGCATTGACCCAAATCCATTTGAAAATCGAAAAACAATGTCCAGCAATGATTTTCAATCGGTTTAGCGTTAATCCCTAAAGACTCATTTGATTGCGAACCATCGGCGTAGCTGGCGCGTATGAAAACTAAAAGCCATTAAAAACGATTTATTGTCAACAGAAAATTTATACAAATTGATCGTTGTTACGCCGCTGTTGACAGATAAATAATTCGCACGCGCTTAACAGCAAAAAGGTAATCCGTTTTCATTACAAGTGTTATTTTGTTATTTTGTATAACGACACCCATGTTAGACTGGTCAAGTATGCAAAAAAATAGCAAGTTGTTGTTTTGTGGTATTGCTAATTAATTCTAGCAGGAGCATTGTTTAGCAATTGGGCATTTGACTACTAGTGAAATAAATTATTTTTTAGTGATTATTAAATAAAGGATCTCCCAAAAGTCGTAATATCCACGTCCCCTGCTAGTTTTATTTTGAACTAGCTGATGCCCGCGTGGATTGAGGTTGATCGGTTCCCGCGGGAACCCTTTAATTTTCCGGGATAAAACGTAGCCTATGTGCTATTCCAGACTATAATCTATCTCTGTGCCAAATTTCATCCAGATCCGTTCATCAGTTGGAGCGTGATTGAGTAACAAACATACATCCATACATCCATCCATCCAAACTTTCGCATTTACAATATTTATTTGATTTGATTATTTGATGCCGTGATAATTTAGAAAAATTCTGAAAATGGTTATTAGGGATTATAATTTTAACATTACAAAAAATCCTTCTTAAAGATACCTTGTTTACATTTTAAAGGGTATCTTTACAAAATTCCAACTTTCTAGCTCCAAAGGCTAGAGCTGAACGTTCATGAGTCAGTACAGTAGAGATTACAGATAAGATAATCGGGACTTGTTTTTATTATAATAACTAGATGATCCTCGACTTCGTCCGCGTGGATTAAGTTTTTTAATTTCCCAGGAGAACTCCTTAATTTTCCGGGATAAAAAGTAACCTATGTCATTCCCAGGGCTGTATCTAACCTCTATACGGAATTTCTTCATAATTGGTTGAAGAGTTACGCCGTTAAAGCGTAGTAGACAGACAGACAGATACACTTTCGCATTTATATTAAGTATGGATGATGAAGGTGGAATAATGCGACGTGGAAAAAAGTTATTTAGGCAAAGCATATATATTATACCTAGTTGCCAAATTGGCCAGATTGGCTTCGAAAAGTTAGACGTTAGAGACATCTCCGCATCATTGCAAACTGCATTGAAATTAGGTATGATATTATTATGTATCCAACTTTGACGACCGTCGTGGTGCAGTGTTGAGCGCTGTTGCCGGGTTCGATCCCCGGCAGGGTTTGGAAATTTATCATTTCTGAATTTTCCCTGGTCTGGCCTGGTGGCAGGCTTCGGCCGTGGCTAGTTACCCCCCTACCGGCAAAGACGTGCCGCCAAGCGATTTAGCGTTCCGGTACGATGCCGTGTAGAAACCGAATAGGGGGACAGGTTTTTTAATACCTATAACTGCCATGCCCCTAAAAGGTTAGCCCGCTACCATCATAGACTGCATCATCACTTACCATCAGGTGAGATCGCAGTCAAGGGCTAACTTGTAGTGGATAAAAAAAAAGTATTCAACTATCCAATGGGTTTTTAATATAACTGCCATGCCCCTAACAGGTTAGCCCGCTGCCATCATAGACTGCATCATCACTTACCATCAGGTGAGATCGCAGTCAAGGGCTAACTTGTAGTGGATAAAAAAAAGTATTCAACTATCCAATGGGTTTTTAATATAACTGCCATGCCCCTAACAGGTTAGCCCGCTACCATCATAGACTGCATCATCACTTACCATCAGGTGAGATCGCAGTCAAGGGCTAACTTGTAGTGGATAAAAAAAAGTATTCAACTATCCAATGGGTTTTTAATATAACTGCCATGCCCCTAACAGGTTAGCCCGCTGCCATCATAGACTGCATCATCACTTACCATCAGGTGAGATCGCAGTCAAGGGCTAACTTGTAGTGGATAAAAAAAAAGTATTCAACTATCCAATATCGCACGTACATCCAAAAGATCTAAAGAGAAAAAGGAAGTAATATCGTGGCAAGTCGCCAGGTGATCTTGCCGAAATATATTCCTGTGGCGTTAGTGCTAGGTACCGAAGAATTCGATATCAATTTGTTTACCAACCTTTGTACTAGGGGAGATTATATATTATATTATTATGGAATCGAATTGAATTATGCTCTATTGAGTTAGAGTATTCCAAGCATGATACTCAAAAACCTAGATTAACTAACTATAACAGCTTATTTCAACTATAACAAAATTCCGCAATCTATTTTAAACTTGTCTTTACACAAGTTGAAGAAATCCATTAAAAGTATGCTTTTGAAAAAAGCCTTTTAGGTATACTTACTGTTGAAGATTACGTAAATGACAAAAGAACATTTGACTCGCTCCACTGCTCCAGCAATGCTAAAGACATCGGTTACTTATGTATAGTATACATTAATGAAATTGTAAATGAATCTTTTCAAAAGAGCAACCGCCGAGTTTCTTGCTGGTTCTTACCGGTAGGAATGACATTCCGAACCAGTGGTAGATTCATTCGACGATTCGAAAGCACTTGTAAAAGTTTATTTGAATAAAAAACATTTGAATTTTGAATTTTTATTCAAATACCTAATTGAACTAGCTGTACTTTTACCTATTATTACTAGTCGAGTATAACTCATGGCTAATACACTATTGATAACTGGTTCGCCAAACGTTGCTCACCGACCGTGTGTGGCGTGGAGTAATAGCACAGTAAACAGATGTATCTGTTTACTGTGGTAATAGGTATGTACGATACCCTAAACGTATAAGAATGGGCAGACCAAATTGAGCTCTAATTCAATGCTGTCATGGTTTATTTTACTTTGACGAAAATCTTTAACGTTTGATCGACAATTCTGATGTAATCGGGGGGCTTGTCTTTGAGCAGCCAACTGTAAATGTTTTTATTTTTGTTTCAAAATAAAGTGATTATTTGTCACAATTTTAAAAAGTCGTAGAAAACTTATTCAGTACTAGCTGATGCCCGCGACTTCGTCCGCGTGGTTAAGTTTTTTTATTCCCGCGGGAACTCCTTAATTATCCGGGATAAAAAGTAGCCTATGTCACTCTCCAGGTTCTCAACTATATCCATGCCAAAAATCACGCGTCGATTCGTTGCTCCGTTGCGGCGTGATTGAAGGACAAATCAACAAACCAACAAACAAACACACTTTCTCATTTATAATATTAGTATGTTAACGTTCAGAAGCTACCCTTATTAGTATTTTTAAATTAACTTTGTTTATTTTGCACTGTAATAATATTATAATGCCTAGTGCCGAATTAAGCTAGGCTTGCAAAAAGCTAGCCATATTCCCAGAAGTTAGTGAATAAATATCTAAGCCTTGGTAATTCACCAAAAAATACCTATTTACGTTAAGTGAGTTCGAACGGTAAAGAAAACTTTGATTATTATTATGAGACAAAATTATTAACATAATAATTTTAGACTTAAAAATGTTTGATCTGTTATCTTATTTGAAAAAATATCACGAACGTAGCTGTTTAGAATTTAACTTAAAAAATATTTAAAAGCAAATTGCTAGACGTCAAGATTGCCGAACAAAAGTTTCAGGCGCAAAAATGAACTACATTATTTTTGTTGTAGGTTTAAAATTAGTATCCATACTAATATTGTAAATGCGAAAGTGTGTCTGTCTGTCTGTCTGCTACGCTTTCACGGCCCATGTTTTGAACGATTTTGATGTTTAGTATAGAGGTAGGATACATCCCGGGGATGGACATAGGCTACTTTTAATCCCGGAAAATTTAAGAGTTCCCGCGGAAATCATAAAACCTTGGGGTCTACTCTCTTTCTCTAAAACGAAACTTCGCAAACGAACGTAATTAGTCGGTTATTAGACCCACACAAAATCGTTCAATCCAATCGGTCACGAAAATTTTATATGGATCCGTACTTCGTCTGCGTGTACGAAAACGAAATAGAGAGGAGCATAGAGATAATATTATGTAGGAGAGGAGTTAACGAAATTTCGTTCGTTTGTTTGCGAAGTTTCGTTTTAGCGAAAGAGAGTAGACCCCCTTAATCCAAGCGGACGAAGTCGCTGGCATCATCTAGTTTAAAAATAAGTGCCTTTGATTTAAATAGCTAAAAACAGGACATGCTCCAACATTTGATTAAAGTAGTAGACTGATGTTTAATTCAATTGCCTTTACTTTATTTTTATTTTTAACCGACTTCCAAAGAAGGAGGAGGTTCTCAATTCGGCGCGTATTTTTTTTTTAAATATATGTCGATACTCGATACATACCATCTCCGTGGTTTCTGAACCGATTTGAAAAAGCCGATTTAGTATGTAGAAATCAATTTTTTTCTAGCTGATGCCCGCGACTTCGTCTGCGTAGATTAGGTTTTTTTTAGTTCCCGCGGGATCTTCTTAATTTTCCGGGATAAAAAGTCCTCAACTATACCCATGCCAAAAATCACGTCGATCCGTTGCTCCGTTGTGGCGTGGTTGAAGGACAAGCCAACAAACAAACACACTTTCGCATTTATAATATTAGTATGATTTACAGTGGCTTTGGAAGTCGGTTTTTTGGAAATAATTTTTATGAGGCTACTTATTTATTTCTGACAATAAGGAGCATAATATTCAAATGAAGCACGAGATTAGCCATCCAAGTCGGCTAGCTTATTAACTTGAAAAATTACTTCATTAAGAAAGTCGTTAAAACATCTCAACTTAATTTGCTAACATTCCTTCGTATTTCAATTTTCAATTAAGTTTGAACTTGGAAGCAGGACTGCTATCCGGCAATTATTTCATAAGTTAATGCCGTACAATTATTTGCATATATTATTCATAAGTGATCATATTTTATACAGGATATCCGGCAATTATTTCATAAGTTAATGCCGTACAATTATTTGCATATATTATTCTTAAGTGATCATATTTTATACAGGATTAATTTAAAAATAGAAGTAACCTCTTAACACTTTGATTGTCAATCACTCGACATCGCGTGATCGCGTTACTTTTCAATTTTGACCGTCACGCGATATCGAGTGATGAGGTCATAATTTTTGTTCATGGTATATTTTAGCTGGCCGTAGCGTAAACGCAGATAGTTTTGATACGGGCCTGAGGGAAAGGATTGAACTGTCGGGAAAGGGACTTGGCTAAAATACTGTCACGCGTTTGTTTTGACATTTTTCTGAACCACTTTTGACAATTAGTGGTAGAGTCTTGATATATCAAATAGATACAAGTTATCCTATGTGAAATAAATATTTTCATTGCATTGTAAGAGAAACCTGTTCCTAGATAACATAATATTAACATTTATAATATAAGAGTTTGAGTGCATTGTTTTTTGCATGTAAATATTTCCACCTCTTTTAAAGAAATCACTGATATACCTAAAATGCATATTGGAAAAGGATATAAAATACTTTTGCCTCAGGAATACTAAATCCAAGCAAATTAAGTAGCAGCGTACCTACTAGTTGATTGAATAATTGAATAATAATAATAATATTTATTATTTGATACATATTTGATGATAAAAGACAATATTAGTTATTTAGATATATACCTACACATGAATCAATCTATTCTAATTATTAATAAATCTATCTAATAATTAATAAATTACTTATAAATTAATGCAGTAAGAATACAGTAAAAATTGGGTTGAACGTGGTTGAACCAACAGTTAACTAGAATCCTACAATCCTGTGTTTAGCTGCTGAATCTCTGAATTATACGTAAAGTAAGTATAACAATTTGAATATCAAATAATATAAAAATTCTTTCCAAAAAACCGACTTCCAAAGCCACTGTAAAGTAAAAAATAATTTTGATTTCTACACACTATGTTGAAGTCGGGCGAGCCTGACGCGTCAACTTTGCCTATGTTTGTTATACTCGCCCGACTTCAACATAGTGTGTAGAAATCAAAATTATTTTTTACTTTACAGTGGCTTTGGAAGTCGGTTTTTTGGAAAGAATTTTTATTTTTAACTTTTTAGTGTAGTCTAAATCCCCACGGCTTAGGAGTGCACCCTGCAGCATCAGAGTTTAGGAGTTGGGACTTGGGTTTAAGTATGAAGTCGTTGCTTGAATATGAATTCAGCATAAAAAATCCTAAATCGCTATTTTTCAGGAGTTCTGTACCCTGCAGCATCAGGGTTGAGGAGTTGGGACTCTGAGTTGAATCGTATACACGTGACTTGATACCTACTATATAAATCCACCATCAAAATTTCCTTACTCCCTAGTTTTGAGGATTTCATGTAGTATGGGTACACCTACAGCATCAGGATTGAGGGTTTGGAGTCAGATTTTTTTATGGGACCACCTCGGGAGCTTCCTCTAACCAATGAAAAAAAAATTTTCACATCAGTTAAGAAACCACGGAGATATGCACCGACATACATTAAAAAAAAAAAAAAAAAACTTACGCGCCGAATTGAGAACCTCCTCCTTTTTTGGAAGTCGGTTAATAAATATAACAAACATAAACCATTTAAGAAGGAATAATAATGTCTTAATTTTTGTATAATTAAATGAAGCATGATTAATGATGAATTAACCGAGGGGTGAAAATATTTCAAAAGTATTATATTACAATTTATAATGAACTTTATCATCCAAAACAACCCTCCGTGTCTCGTTAATATGTAGTTGGCTTCGGCCGTGGCTTGTTACCACCCTACCGGCAAAGACGTGCCGCCAAGCGATTTAACGTTCCGGTACGATGCCGTGTAGAAACCGATTAGGGGTATGGGTTTAATATAACTGCCATGCCCCTAACAGGTTAGCCCGCTACCATCTTGGACTGCATCATCACTTACCATCAGGTCTGATCGCAGTCAAGGGCTAACTTGTAGTAGATTAAAAAAAATATATACTTACTAGCTGATGCCCGCGACTTCGTCTGCGTGGAATAAGTTATTTTATTCCCACGGGAACTCCTTAATTTACTGGGATAAAAAGTAGCCTATGTCACTCTCCAGGTCCTCAACTATACCGATGCAAAAAATCACGTCAATCCGTTGCTCTGTTGCAGCGTGATTTAAGGACAAACCAACAAACAAACACACTTTCGCATTTATAATATTAGTATGATATTTGCTCCTGCAAATGTGTTTTTGTTATGAGGTTACACTTAGCTAAGTAGAGCTTCTCCTTAAAGTTTCCCCTGCCGTCTTCACATAAACACAATATCCGCTTAAAGTTTTTATTGCCTTTACTTTGTGTTAACTTAGTCTGTAACAAGTTTTTCAATACACTTGCTCGAAAAATTCACTTACAGAGGCAGTAAACAGGGCTTGTAAGTTAAATTTACTGCCCTCGTGCTTTTTTTTTGCAGAATTTACTGCCCTCGTGCTATTTTTTTGCAGTTTTTTTTTAATTTTTGTAAGGCCACTTTACTTCTAAATAAAAAGTTTTCTTGCAAGAATGTTCTTATTGATATTGACTGTGTATGTAGAAAACTTAAAAAATAATAACATTTAGATGTGGATTGATGAAATTAATTCATGAAAATACAAATTGTATTTAATTTAGTTATTTAAAATTGTTTTAAGTTTTATAAATCAAAAACTAAAGGCTGAATAGTCCAGGCTGAGAGTTCAGAGCTAGAACCTAGAGCCATGACCCAATTTAAAAAAAACGCAATTAGAACAACGCGCCTTATTATCTCCCTATTAAAATCTTGAATCTGTGCGCGCTATTTTCAAAAGTTTTTCTTATAAATTATTATTAAATAATATGAGTGGTAAAAAGTGATGTGTAATAATAAAAATAAGTAAATCAACAATTAGGTATTTTAGATGTGAGAAAAAAGTCGCGCTATTAATAGCCGCCAAAAATCTCGAAATAAGTATGGGCGTGAGAAACCATTTTCTAGTGAGTACAGTACCTACTCCAGTTTTATTTTCAAGTTTTCTCACAAATGTATTGAAAAATATCGTGTGATACACGGGCGTTAAGGTTCCTACATACTCGTGACGATGGTCAGCCCTCGACTGGCGTCATCGGGCTGACATTAGTCAACTCGTATGTAAAAACCTATTTACCGCCCTTATATCACAATAGTATATTTCATTACAAGTGTGGAAAGGCTGTCATTGCAAAGAGTTCCGACAAATGTCTACCCGAGCCGAGGCGCAGCCGAAAGCGAGGGTTGACAGTCGGAACAAGTTGCAATGACGGTTCCACACGTGTACTGAACGACTATTTTTAATACAGTTGCGAAAAAATGAAGCAATTTAATAAAATAATAAAAACACAATAAACTCAACTAACTTAACATTTATTTCTTATAAAAGTTATAATTCACATATTACATTGAAATTGGTACAGTTTTTTATACTAACTGGGGAAGTTTTAGGTTGCATATTTACTGTTTGAGACAAACTATTATTAATTTCGTATGATTGTTCATGTATATTTGTCATACAATGGCGTTTGCTAGTTGATGGAGTTGGATCTGATGAATTATCATTATCAACGAAGGTAGATGGACGAACGTTCTCTGCAACATGTGAAGGAGACGGACTGGACCTTAAATTAATGGAGTGTGTGATTTTTTTCCCAGTTTCTAGTTTGTTGCATTTTCAGCATACTTTTTATCATCGAAAACCTCGATCATAACGTAGAAGGTTTTAATTTTGCTGAGAGTTCGGAGAAGTATGCCAACATAACATTTTCTGAAAAACTATTTGCTTTTTTCTCTTCTCTCCACGCAATAAATTCGTCGTATGTAGATATTATGTAGCGACTTTTTGACTTTTCCGGTAAAATGTTCTCCGAAGCATTTTGTGCAATTAGTTGTGCAATGAGTTCCGGTGGTGTTAATTCAAAAAAACTAGGGTCGAAATTACTCATTTTGTGCAACAAACAACTAAACTCGCAAAGAAAATTTCTGAAAAATGGCGCCAACCGTAGAATATAAGCAGAGTTTTTTTTTTCTTCACCCATTCTGGTAGGCAAAGGAAAGGAACTATGCCCATACAGCCAAGTCTTCAGTAGATTTTTTTTATTGATATGAATTAATGAAAATGAAATTTAATGAGATGAAATGAAATGAAACCTAACCAAACTCATTCAATCAAATCATTAAATCTGATATTGAAACAAATTAGTAGCTTCTTTTTAGAAATATACGTATTTGCATGAATCATAAAAACTTCTATGAAATTTTTTAGTAAAAACTTCATGGTTGGTTTTTCTTTTTAATAGACATTATTTTGACAGTTGGGAAAGAGAACGCACGAGTTCGGGAAAGGTAAAAAAAAAGCACGAGTATGTAATAGCCCACATCCCGAACGCTATACGTCCCTGCAATACGCCACTTTTTGAGCAACTGTATTAAAAACTACTATTATGTAAATTAATCTACAAAGTTTTGCTTAGCATTACAAAAACTAGACGTTGAATATTATAAGAATTCATATTTAATAGATTTTGAAGAACTATCGGTGATGTAGTTTATAAAACTAAAATTTTTTTTTATTTTTTATTTTAGCCCTTGACTGCGATCTCACCTGATGGTAAGTGATGATGCAGTCTAAGATGGTAGCGGGCTAACCTGTTAGGGGCATGGCAGTTATATTAAACCCATACCCCTATTCGGTTTCTACACGGCAACGTACCGGAACGCTAAATCGCTTGGCGGCACGTCTTTGCCGGTAGGGTGGTAACTAGCCACGGCCGAAGCCTCCCACCAGGCCAGACCAGGGAAATTCAGAAATTATAAATTTCCAAACCCTGCCGGGGATCGATCCCGGGACCTCCGCACGTTAAGGCAACAGCGCTCAACACTGCGCCACGGAGGTCGTCAAAAATAAACTAAAAATAATATAAGGATCAATCATGGATCAACTGCGAACTTACAAATATGATATTGGTCATTTTCTTTTTTCTATATCAAAATAAATTTATTCAAATGATAATACTGTACACTTTTTAAACGTCAGTAACTGCTAAATTTTATTATTAACTATAAATTTTCAATTTTAATATTGGTTTTATAAATAAGTTAACTCTGGTTCACAAGCTGAGAGTTGAGAACGCGCTCTGGTCTGAGAAGAGCCCACAACTTAACTCAGCCGGGTTTTTACAATTGTTCCCATAGGACAAATCACAATAAAGTAATTAAAACTATCAGAGCCGTTAGAGAAACTCATTCCTAAGCTTTCTTCAGATCAAATCTTATTTAAGTTTAGATCACATTATAAATCTATTCTCTGTGGACGAATTTGGAACTGGTCTAAACTTCTTAAGTTACGAGCACTTATGACTTAAGTTACTTAAGTACGTAGGTAAATCGAGAACGAAGTTTATTAAGTGGAATATATCTTAGGGGTCATCCCTAAAGTACGTCACAACAATTTCGTGATTTCTTGACCCCTCCCCAGTCCTTGTCACAGTTAGTCACATTTGTGAGACCCCCTCCTTAGTGTGACGTCACATATCTTGCAATTTTACATCTAGAAATTATTATATTGAAACAGCACTTCCGAAATTAGTTTTATTTCCATTTAAATATAATCAACATCAAATCAAACTATTGAAAAAACTAGAAGTTCAATTCGCTACAATCCGCCACAGAAGGCAAATCTATATATCATGGACTTCCGCAAAGTAACGCCTGCTTCTATCCAATAATCAAATCAAACATTTGAAAAAATTAACAAAACTTGGCAATATTTTTAAGTTTTTCGGCAATAGTACAAATTTGGCATTCTAATACTAATTAGATGTATAAGATTTTGAAATGTGACGTCACGGAAACCTAGGACCCCTCCTACCCCTTGTCACAAAATGTCACACTTCGTCGTTCGTTCGTTATTATCATTTAAAACAAGTGTAAAAGTAAAGTTATTTCTCAAAATACTGGCTTTATTGGATAAAATTCCCAATCTCTGAGTAGGTTCATCACTCATTGATCGCGTGTGTGTGAGTCAATTTCACTAAAAGCTTTTTAATATCACACGATTCAAAAAATTATAATTAAAAAAAATACTTTAGTTCGCGAGCAATATGCAATGTTGTTTGGTCATAAGCTAAAACTTTATTCATTCTGGTCAGCTTTATTCCGAAATTGTTTATTTCCAACTTTGTATGAGTAGGTTCATCCCTCATTGATCGCGCGTGTGTTAGTGAATTCACTCACAGCTTTTTAATATCACACGATTCAAACTTTTGTTCGCGAGCAATATGCAATGTTGTTTCGCAATAAGCCAAAACTTTATTCATTCAGATCCATTTTATTCTGAAAGTGTTTATTTTCAACACTGCTGAGTAGGATCATCCCTCATCGCTTCCGTGTGAGTGTGAGTGAATACACTCAAAGCTCTTTAATATCACACGATTAAAACTCTTGTTCGCGAGCAATATGCAATGTTATTTCGTGATAAGCCAAAACTTTATTCATTCAGGTCAGTTTTATTCTGAAAGTGTTTATTTCCAACACTGCTGAGTAGGATTATCCCTCATTGCTTCCGTGTGAGTATGAGTGAATACACTCAAAGCTCTTTAATATCACACGATTCAAACTTTTGTTCGCGAGCAATATGTAATGCTGTTTCGTGATAAGCCAAAACTTTATTCATTCAGGTCAGTTTTATTCTGAAAGTGTTTATTTCCAACACTGCTGAGTAGGATCATCCCTCATCGGTTCCGTGTGAGTGTGAGTGAATACACTCAAAGCTCTCACTATTCAAACTTTTGTTCGCGAGCACTATGCAATACTGTTTGGTTATAAGCCAAAACTTTATTCATTTAGATCAGCTTTATTCCGAAAGTGTTTATTTACAACACTTTGTGGGAAAATTGAATACAGTTGAATTTCAATTTAAGGACATACCTCTTATGTTCCGTCATGTTTTAGTAGTGTGTAAGACTAAGTAGTGTAAGTTATTATACTACTGGCTGATGCCCGCGTCTTCGTCCGCGTGGTTTAAGTTTTTTTTATTCCCGCGGGAACACCTTAATTTTCCGGGATAAAAAGTAGCCTAAGTCACTCTCCAGGTCTTCAACTATACCCATGCCAAAAATCACGTCGATCCGTTGCTCTGTTGCGCCGTGATTGAAGGACAAACCAACAAACCAATAAACCAACAAACCAACAAACAAACACACTTTCGCATTTATAATATTAGTATGATCCTGCGGGGCGCTGTACGCAAAGTCAATTGCTTCCATACAACAAACAACTTAACAAACGTGATGAAAATAGCATGGCTTTTATTTTTGAAGTGAAACTTCTTTAGAATCGTTGTGATTTGAAAATTCGATGAAACGAAAAAGCGACACTAAACAGAGACAAACATAATTTATAATAGGATTTAGCCTGCGAGAGAATGAGATAGAAATACAAGTTATATTTATTTCATTCTCTCGTACGCTGAAGTTTTACTTCTGCCGTGTGTGAATTGCACACACACCCTTTTTTTAACTCTACAACAAGTTAGCCCTTGAATGCGATCTCTCCTGTACCCTTACTCTGAGATTGATCGAATTTAAAATACGGTCTCACTAAGTGAGGTGAATCACATTTGCGTCAAACTAAAATGGACCCAAAAACTCTTGATTTAAAGCCACAAATTCAGTGCAACCGATTCAAATTTCGAAACGTATCGTTTGGAGCGCTAGCTGTGAATGCATACACGAAATTGAGCTCTAAATTAATAAGATTAAGATTCATTTTAGTTTGATGCAAATGTAATTCACCTCACTTAAAGAGACCGTATTTTAAATTCGATCAATCTCAGAGTAAGGGTACTGGTGGTAAGTGATAACTGATAATGTAGTCTACGCACTTCAATTTTTTCGCAGTGCGATTACTACAGTCAATACTATTAAAAGTCACTTGCTTTAAGCCAAAGTAAAGCATAGTACCTATAGTCCCTCAAACTTATCTGACCCCACTGAGTTAGTGATCTGACCCGGTGGCTAAAAATGGTTTGAAGAAGGTTCATTTTGGGTGTAGTTCTTGTACACTTTATCATGAATAGATTAAAATACATAGATTTTATTAAAAATAAAATAAATTAGAATAACAAACTAAATAACGTGCAAAAAATAAAAATCTATTTCTTTCTCTCAACACTTTTGCAATATTTTTATTAAAACTTCGTTTTAAATATTTGGATATTCCACGAAGCTTCATTCCCAACGTAATAGCAAATTATATTGAATATAACATTGAAATTGCTCAATTCGTTCCGGCGGAAATTTGCACAGACTTCGTGTGATTTTACCGGTAGATTTTACTGACATTTTATCGATAATTTACCCACTTTTCCAGATTTGATTTTTCTTTTGGAAAAACGTTTTTTTTTTCTAATTTTTGCCACGGTTTCTTTGACGACTCATTTTTTTTGTTATGCATAATAAATATAATTTCGGATAAAATTACGTACAATGACCTTCTATAATAAATGAAGAGTTGTAACTTGCAACCACTAGCTCTTTAAAATTGATATTTTGCATATATAGGTTTTGTAGAACTTCCACTGAGAAACGATTTTCAGATATTTAATCAAATGAAATGAAATCAAATTAGGTACACTGTACACTTATTGACGTCCAAGTACTTATAAAACATGATGGTGATAATCAGTTAAAACTAAAGGTACGAAATACCAAGATAAACTAGTAGGTAATAAATAATAATATAAAGGTAAGTAACCTCATAAATAAACCTAATTTACCTTAATTTAGTTTGACTAGAAAATAAAATAAGAACACTCAAACTCTTTTATAGAACGTGCTCAAGAGCGCTGTATGTGTTTCAAGTACACCTATAACCTACTTTAAGCTTAAGAAGATGCTCTTTGTTTGAATGTGCTCTGCAGGAAGTACATTGTACCATTTATTTCTAATGTTCAACGTATAAAATGTCGGTTGTATTAAATTTTATACTATTGCAGACTAGGAACCTGAATACCAAGTTTTATGGATATAAATTGAAAAATGTCGGACTTTCACCCCCAATGTAACCCTCTTGAGGGTGGAGTTTCGATAAACCCTTTCTTAATACTGCTCTAGGGTGCTCAAAGAATATTTTCTCAAAATTTCAAATTTCTACGTCCAGCCGTTTGGGCTGTAGGTTTGTCTGTCAGTCACTCAGGACAAAGCCTTTTATAGTCATTGATGATGAATTCAAACTCCTGTAAAGAGCGAATTTTTCCATGTTACATCTTGCTATTAATAATTGGCAGACAAACCTCTTATTTATACAGCAAGTAAGTAGATATGCATAACCATTTAAATGTTATGAGCAAATATAAAGAAATTAAAATATTAAACCTACTTTGTTTATCAATATAAAATACTAGGATCTTACTGAGAATTCTTACTTACTGTGATCCCATTGAAATTTCTTAAAAATTTTGACACAGATTTAGTTTTCACCCCGGATAATGACATAACTACGGTCTATCCTGAAATATGGAAGAGACCTTTATCTACGCGTTTGCGGGCATTTTCTGGTATTTTGAATGGATGAAATGCAACCAATTTGATACCAATCTTCCAAATAGACTATGTTCCGTAGCTAATTTATTAATTAATGAAATCAAATCACCAATTTTCATAAACACGTGTTTAATTATCTACAATAGACTATCCGGTTTTGTGATCGATGTTTACAACCTTTAAATGAAATTCCTTTGTACGTTTCTTTTGTTTATGTTGACAACATCTGAAGGTTCTGCGTAATGAGTTGCCGAACTTTCGGATGAAGGGCTCGAAACAGTGTTTTGCTGTTTACGTAACATAATGTACCTATTTATGGAAATAATCCACCCATCTCTCAAGTATATTATAAAAAAGAAATATACAAAAAAAGCTTACTGAAATTTTCTTTTGTTTTAATGTAGGTAATATAATACCTACCTTGAGTGTACATATTGTTTCTGTACATGAACGACTAGACCTATAATGAACCAAAATCATGATATGTGTATGTACTTAAATATTCTTAAATATAATTGTATAAACATTATATTGTTTAAAAAAAAGTGTGGGATCGTGGGACACTAGATAGGAACGAAGTTCCTTATTACATACCTAAATATTAATTTTAAGTTCTAGTCGAGGTACAAAGAAAATAATTATTCAGGTATTAGAAAAAAAATATTAAAATTTTTTAATCGATAAAAATCTAAAACTACTTTACAAAATTATCAAATAAAAATATATAATAATAATTAGCCACTGTATAGCGAACATACATAAACTATAGGTACTTACATAAAAAAAATTGGCAGTCATAGAGAATGCCAATAGAAGTGAGAATGCCAATAGAAGTGAAAACGCATTTTCGTTACGGACGTTTTTTGCCGGCTGGATGCGGAGGGGTACCCCCTCCGCATCGTGCCAAAGGAACTTCGTTCCAAAAAAATTACAATGCCATAAAATGAATCTATAGATACTATCTAGTCTAGCAGGTATACAGATAAACCAAGACGTAATTATTTTAAGCCAATCTGATCAAAGTAAGACACCCCCAATTTGGAATTACGAGCAAGATAACATCTAATTCGACATAAAATTCATTTATTAGACCCAAGAGGTTATCTCAAATATTAAACATCTCTTGATCCCGGTAACTCGAAAATCTCGCTCGTTCAAGATGACTGCGCTATCTGATTGAGATATCAGGTAGGTACATACAATTAAAGTATGATTATACCAAGCTTTACTTGGATTTGTTGAGTAAATGTAAAGGGAAAATGTGAATAGATACGCGTAGGGTAAAATTGTATTTCAATTTCAATTTCATTTATTTGATCAAAAACATACAATCTACATGATGCACAGTTATCAAAAAGTAATACAATAAAGTTTTATATAATAAATCAAGGTTTTTCATTAATATAACACTTAATTAGTCTTAGATACATCATTTAAAACGAAGCATTTTGTTACTGCTGCGCTAGGGAACCTGTATGACAGCAGTAAGAATGTAAGATGTATCAATCATAGACAATTTTTACTGTAAGCAAAACAGCACCTGGCGATTGGCTAAAAATGACAGCTATAGTGTAACGACCGCAATCACCTCTGATTGGTTAAGAGGATCGTCTAGTGACGAAACGCGACGCGAGTAGGTATTTTCAATAATGCTATCTGTTTCACAACGCTTCGCTGACTTCTCCGTATCGTGCGATAGAGAGAGTTGCAAGTCCAGTAGGCATAATATGCCTACATTTTATTCTAGAAATATTGTTTCGGGTGATAACGTTTTTACCCCTCCAAACGTTTACGAAATTAGACAATTTTGGTCTTATTAGATTCAGTACCTTACGTTTTATTTTTTTTAGTATTTTAGTTTAGTTTTATTTTAAAAAATTAAAATACTCGAGCAAGTTTTTAGGTCAAAAATATGGATATTTAGACGCTAATAACTTTTAACATAAGCAATATTTCTTTTAAATTAAAACGTACGAGCATAGTTCTTCATTGTATCTGCAACATTTCGAAAAATTATAAAAAATTGGACAACATTTACGGGAACAAAAACGTTATCGCTTTTTATAAGTATGGAGATTTACAACTAGACGATCCTCTTAACATTCTTCCACTATTGGCCAAAATCCATTGACGCAGCCAAAATACCATAAATTCGGCCAATCAAAACAATTGAGACTGTAACAATGATTGATTCAGGTTTTACACAATCGCCCTACAGGTAGTAGGTATTATATTTCTGACAACACAAAAAAAATTGGCAGTCATAGAGACAGCCGATAGAAGTGAAAACTTATAACTTAGAATTTTCTTTAGAATTTTAGTAAGTATTAAAATTTAAAAAATAATAATAATAATAATAATAATAAAAAAATATATGTATGTTATATACATATATTTTTTTATATAACCCTTTAAACTAAACTTTAGTTTAAAGGGTTATATATTTTTTTTAGTTATAAAGCATTAAAGTTTTTATTACGAATGTAGTACATAATTATATACTTATATTTAAGACCTTTTGTCTTCGTAACAACGCGAGCATGTCGGTGAAAAGTGCTCAACGCGGCTAAAGAAGTTTTCACTTCAAAAATTCAAAGAGATTTTTTCAAGATAGAACATTTTTTGCTGTTAGAAAAGCGATTGACTGGTATAAATGAGGAAAAGAAATTAAAACCTGAATCCAAAACGAAGTAAGTAAGTATTTTAATAAAAATATTTCCAGTGGAAAAAGGTTGGCTTCTAAGCTGCGTGATATAACACAAAATGCTTCTGAAACATAAAAAGAATCATCTGGGCGTAACGGAACGCAAAGACAAAGTACGTCCGTAAGAGCCATCCGCCGTTTAAACGTGTATTTTGTTGATAAAAAAGAAGACAGCAAAACGTTCAAACGACAAGTTCGCAATAAGGAGGATCAGCTGTTCTATCTGGTTGTGACTTGTAAGTGAGTTTTAGTAAAGTATTAAAAGTTTGCTTCGAGTAGCACTTTCCTAGATTATTAGATTAAGATTATTCTACTTATTGACTTAACCCGAGTAAGAATTTCTGACGCTTAAGAAAATGCTCTGCTTTTATTTGGAAATTGGAATCAAGCGGATTATGAACTGATGGATATTTGAGCATTTACAAATTTTATTTCGAACTAGCAGCTGTCCGCTTAGTTTCGCTTGTATAGGTATTTTTAGGGTTCCGTACCAAAATGGTAAAAATGGAACCCTTATGGTGCGACTTTCTCCGTCCGTCCGTCCGTCCGTCCGTCTGTCACAGTCGATTATTTCAGTAACTATTAAAGCTATCGACATGAAATTTGGAATAGTTGTGTATAATAGTGGCCTAACATCATTAAAATAAAAAAAATCGAAAATTATTTTTAGTTTAATTAAAAAAGGGGGAAAATCGGGGGTTTGAAATTTCAAAGTATGATAACTATACTGAGTGGGATATCATATGAAAGGGCTATACTTCTACATTCTAAAACAGATTTTTATTTATTTTTGTGCATAATATTTTTTGATTTATCGGGTAAAATGTCGAAAAAACCTAGAAACAAAATATCAAGTTCCTAAATTCAACATTGTGAACTGTAGCTGTAATAAGTAAAACCTGCATAGATCATTGTCATTATCATAGTCTCAATTGTTGAAATTATGATGGACTTATTGCGACAGTGGATTTTGGCCAATAGCAAGAGAGTTAAATATCAGAGGTGATTGATATCAATTTAGTAAAACTGATTAACAATAAATTATCTGAGTCGGTCAGATTATCTCTTTAAACAATATCCATACTAATATTTACATACTTAATATTATAAATGCGAAAGTGTGTCTGTCTGTCTGTCTATCTGTCTGTCTGTTTGTCTGTCTGTCTGTCTGCTACGCTTTCACGGCCCATCTGTTCAACCGATTTTGATGAAATTTGGTACAGGGATAGGTTGTATCCCGGGGAAGGACATAGGCTACTTTTATCCCGGAAAATTAAAGAGTTCCCGTGGGAATTTTAAAAACTTATTCCACGCGGGCGAAGTCGCGGGCATCAGCTAGTTGGTAATAAAACAGCTCTCAACATGTTACCTGAGTGGTAAGTTGAAATGGATCACCATTAATTTTATACTAGTAAAGATATCGTACAACTTATGTTATAGAACTACAATTTATTGAAAGTTAATAAGCTATGAACACACTTGAAAGGTTGATAGTTTACACTTAGTGTAAACTTGTAGAGGTTCATCCTCAAAAATCTATTATTATTTGCGTGTTTGTATTTATGGATTTGTACTCACTCGTATGTTTGTAACGTAACGTAAATGTGCAACTAATTACCTTATACACTTGTTATCTTCGTCAATTCAGGATCTACTTAACCTATATTTGCAAGGGGTGTATAATAAACTAGAGGACGCCCGCGACTTCGTTCGCGTGGCATAAGTTTTTTAATTCCCACAGGCACTCCTTCATTTCCGGGATAAAAAGAAGCCTATGTCACTCTCCAGATCCTCACCTATATCACATCGATCCGTTGCTCTGTTGCGGCGTGATTGAAGGACAAACTCTCTATTTAACGTCCTTGGGGATAGAAATTTCCAAACTGTGGAATACGTATTTCATAATTTTAAATCGGAAGCCCAAATACCAAGTTTCAGGGCTATAACTTGTGAAATGAAAGACTTTTATACCAATTTTCATCCCCTATTTCACCCCTTTGGGGGTCGAATTTTCAAAAACTGTGAAACACGTATTTCTTCATTTTTAACCCGCAGCTCATATACCAAGTTTCATGGCTTTAGCTTGACAAATGAAGGACTTTCATATAAACTTTAAACCCCTATTTTACCCCTTTGGGGGTGGAATTTTGAAAAACTGTGAAACACGTATTTCTTTATTTTTAACTGGTAGCCCATTTACCAAGTTTCATGGATATAACTTGAGAAATGACGGACTTTCATACAAACTTTAACCCCTTATTTCACCCCCGTAGGGGTGGAATTTTGGTGAGCGCCTACGTCACAAAAGGAACCTACTGTCAAAATTTCAAGTTTCTAACCCCAGCGGTTTAGGCTGTGCGTTGATATATAAGTCAGTCAGTCAGTCAGTCAGGACTTTGAATTTTATATATATAGATAATATGCTGAATTTTTTTTGCAATTGATCTACTAGTAAATAGAACATTTTATAGTAAATTAAATCTCTATTGCTATAAACGTAATACTTACTTTCATTCGCTTGAATAGCTGGCATTGATCTTACTGAATTTATTAAATTATTCAAACTCAAACTCATATTTTTTTATTTAAATAAACTTATGAAAAGTGCGTTTGAATCGATGAGTGAATCTACCACTGGTTCGGAATACCATTTCTACTGAGAAGAACCAGTATTAAAAGAGTCTTAGCGGAAAATTATAAGATTTTTATTCATTAAATGAAGCTGGAATCTCTGTATCCGTAGCAGCAAACTCTATCTATTGGTTCATTTCCAACCAATAATTTACCAAATTTTTCTTCATTTCTCCGTTCGAAATGGAATGTCACCAAAAATGTTCACAGCGCTTCCCAGTCGGCGGCCATTTGCATAGAAAGCTGGCAAATATTCCTGAGCCGATAAAACATTTGTAACGGATCGCCCAATTTACCGTGGAAGTAATCCGTCTTTGATTTCACTACATCACCCAAACCGTCGTAAAAAACGAAGTATTTTACGGGAACTTCACGACACCTGCTGCTACATACTCTTTTCGTTGTTAAGCTGGTTTTCAAATGTACAGTACAACAGTATTGGTATCTACCAATACTATTCTAAACTCTCTTATGAGGTTGCGCTCAACGCGGACTTTGGTATTAAATATACTTCTCCTCAACTCCTCACTCAACTAAACCCATGCAAAAAGTCACATCGATCCGTTGCTCTGTTGCGGCGAGATTTTTTTATTTTTTATATGTATTTATATTTATTGGGGACTATTAACACCATCCACGGGTTAACAATTTAAAATTTTAAAAATGAAGGCGACACAAGGTACATGAATTAAATTAATCTGAGTTATTTAGATTTGCTAAAATATTACACCAAAAGTTAAAGGACATGTCCCAGTTCAGTATGGAGCGTGGTTTTTTATTCTGAGTGTCAATGAACCAGAACCAAACTGCCATCACGTGAAAGAGAAAATAATATAACATTAAACGCCATTTAAATAATAATTTTAGAAAACCCCGTTTTTTTAAAAATTAATTATGAAAAATATCGTTTGTAGAAAATATTTTTCGACGGATGGCAACACTAAAACTTGGGTATTATTAATATTCCATTTCGATAAACTACCCATTTTCCACTACATAGGTAGTACATACAACATTATAAGATTAATAAATTATAATTGAGTATTTGAGACATTCGTAAAATAATTAAACAACAATAAATCACCAATAAACTAAGATAAACAAAACTGACACTGACATTTGACAATCACCCAATGACATACGTGACAAAAAAAATCAAGTTTTTTTTTTACTGGTGATAAAATTCAGACAAAGATCTAAAAAAGCCACAAAATAAAAATATATTTTTCTCCAAATTGGGGTCCTTTAAAAATGTGTAAATAATTCTAAAAACCATATTTTAGGATCTCTATTCACGTGTATTAAAATCATTTTGGTTCATGTTCAAGGCCCAATCTTGAACAAGTCCTTTACTACTAACAATAAACAAAACAAAAATAAGTATTAAAGATGAGGTGATACATAGATGGTTACAACTTCTTGGTCTATTAAAGTCCAATGTACTTACACAATATAAAAACCATAGAAAAACCATATAAAAAAACCTTGATGAGATTGAAGGACAAACCAGCAAACCAATGGTAGGTATTTTTAATACCTATTAAGTATAATTCGTATTCATTTGTTTTGCTCTACTTCAGTAATACAGTTACAGGCGCCAATAAACATCACAACAACATAATTAATTACCTGTAAAACATTAAAAATTCCAATGTGATAGCTTTTATTCCGCGGTCACGAATGCGGTTTAATTCCGACGCTGTGAAGCAATCCCCAGCCGCCCTTCCTCTTGTTCCCGTTAATTACATTACACTACCAGTGATCCGTAATGGAGCCCGGAACTGATGTATGGAACAATAATCAATTTTGTACCAATTAAGGCGCTGTCAAACGAAATCCAAACGCAAATCAAGAGTTCATTCCACACCGCTCACGCCAGGCATGCCAGGAAACAGTGAAAAAATGGATAGAAGGGACACAGGTCCGTCGTCCATCATATCCGGTGAAAATGAGCGAGCGCTGCTCAAAGTTAAGGAATTAATTCGAAATTAAAATACATTTACTATTTCCTTTTTAGTTAAAACTAGCTGATGCCCGCGACTTCGTCCGCGTGGACTAAGTTTTTTCGATTCCCGCGGGAACTCATTAATTTTCCGGGATAAAAAGTAGCCTATGTATGTATGTATGTATGTATATTCTTTATAGCTGATGACCGCGACTTCGTCCGCGTGGGTTAAGTTTTTCAGTTAATTTTCCAGGATAAAAAGTAGCCTATATTACTATCCCACGGTATAATCCCCCTATAATGGTGAAACACGTACTTCTTCATATTTTAACGAAAGCCCAAATGCTGTTTCATGGCTATAACTTGAGAAAATAAGGATTTTCATACAAACTCTCAACCCCTATTTCACCCCTTCGGGGGTGGAATTTTAAAAGACTGTGAAACACATATGTTTTCATTTTCAACCCGCAGCTCATATATCAAGTTTCATGGCTATAACTTGAGAAATTAAGAACTTTCATACTAACTCTCACCCCCTATTTCACCCCTTCGGGGGTGAAATTTTGAAAAACTGTGAAACACATATGTTTTAATTTTCAACTCGCAGCTCATATATCAAGTTTCATGTCTATAACTTGAGAAATTAAGGACTTTCATACAAACTTTCAACCCCTATTTCACCCCTTCGGGGGTAGAATTTCGGGATAAAAAGTATCCCATGTCCTACCTCGTAGTATGGGCTCAAATCGTGCCAAGTTTCGTTTGAATTCATTCAGTAGTTTCGGCGTGATGCGCGGCCAAGATACAGACAGACAGACAGACAGACAGACAGACAGACAGACAAAAATGAAAAAAATTACAGATTTGGCTTCAGTATCGAATAATGAGTGCCCTTCAAAAAAAGTTTTCAAAATATCTTCAATGTACAGAATTGGACCTGTTACAGTTTTAATAAAAGTACCTATAGATTCATGAAGCCGCAAGCATAGCAAGAATAGGAATCAGGATTCAGGAATAACATTCCGAACCAGTTTGTTTCAATAAAAATGATTTTAATTTTAAATCTTTCAGCAGAATAAGTCACTCACTCTTCACCTCCTATACCGTTTCATTAAAACTCTCTCTGGGCACTTACTTAAAAAATATTAATTAATGTTGAATAGAAGGGAAAACTTTTGAAAATATTTCTTTATGTTATGAAAAATTAATGGCCTAATTATAAAAAGAAGCGGGGTGAGCGCCCGGGGCACTTGGCAGGGCTCAATTATAAACTCCGCGCAGACGACAGACAAAAGACCATTGTACTTTGGACGACGGAAGTCTGGAGTAGTTTACTTAGTTCTTTTTTTTTTAACAATCTATCTATACTAATATTATAAATGCGAAAGTTTGGGTGGATGGATGGATGTTTGTTAGTCAATCACGCCAGAACGGCTGAACGGATTCCCGGAAAAGTCAAGAGTTTCCGCGGGAATCAAAAAAATATCTGTTCAACCGATTTTGATGAAATTTGGTACAGCGATAGGTTGTATCCCGGGGAAGGACAACGGCCTCTTTTTATTCCGTAAAATTCAAGAGTTCCCGCAGGAATCAAATTCCTTAATCCACGCGGACGAAGTCGCGGATATCATCTAGTACCTACTAGATAAGTATGGATTATACTATTTTGCCTATGATTTTGCCCCTGAATAATTGTTCTTGCAGTCACAGAGTATTTCTTGTATCTAAATATTTTGGAATAGATTGTAGAATAGATAAACAAATTTCTCTTTTTTTTAGAAAATAATTTTACAGAGATGACGTATTTTATTTTATTTCGACCTGCAGAAGTTTATTAAAATAATATGATTAGGGCTCTATAATTTTATACACACTTGGAAAATAGGTTTTTTTTTATCCACTACAAGTTAGCCCTTGACTAGCGGTCTCACCTGATGGTAAGTGATGATGCAGTCTAAGATGGTAGAGGGCTAACCTGTTAGCGGCATGGCAGTTATATTAAACCCATACACCCCTATTCGGTTTCTACACGGCATCGTACCGGAACGCTAAATCGCTTGGTAGCAAGTCTTTGCCGGTAGGGTTTGTACTGAGTGAGCCGGCTACAAAGCCATGTTACTAAAGAATTAATTTCCCTTATACCACTACAGCCCATTAACGTCCCACTGCTGGGCACAGGCCTCCACTCTCATAGGAGAGAGGGGATTAGAGCTTAGACCCACCATGCTGCTCCAATGCGGGTTGGCGGGCTTTAACAACTATTATCATGTTAGTGACAATAACCGGGACCGACGGCTTAACGTGCTCTCCGAGGCACGGGGGTGAAACACCACCAACATCCTAACTCCGGGCTAGTACTTTTCCTTATCGATAATGATTGCTATATTTTTCATTTCTAAACTTTCTACTTGAATTTTATCGATATTGCGTAACCGAAGTACCCAAGTTTCAGAATAAACATTCCTTCTCACGAAGTTTATTGATAGGCGGAGAGTTTTCGCCGGAAAACTTTTCTTGTGATGTTTTCCCGAACTAATATTCCTTGATTGAGAAACGTTGTCCGAAACTTCGGTATGGTGTTTAATCTCTTTCATTATTACTTGCGAAAACATTGTTTTTCGGTTCATTGGCCTTATTTTCTTTTAGGGCTGCTACACACATAGTCGGCTCGGTAATGCCGGACGATATTAAGTACATATAAATACCACGATTACATCCGCGTAAATTTAGGCTTTTAAAAATCCAGTAGGGGCTGCTTAATTCTCTAGGATTAAAAGTAGGCCACTCAGGTTTGACACTATATCGGTTATTTACAGATGCATAAAAAAATACGTCGTCCCGTTGCTCAATTGGCGAGTAATTGAGGACAGACCAACAGACATTTGATACACTTTCGCATGTATTATGATGGGTATTGATATATTCGAGTATTCGACGAAACGGCTGTTTGGCCTGCTTGCACATACCCACGATCGAAATGGCTTTTTGGAGTTCAAATTTGACCTCAACCATAACCAGCTGTGGTCGAATGACGAATCCAATGACTGGTGGATCGAATAAAGTTTATAATAACTAGTTTAAAAAATTGAAAAGTCTTTAGGTATTTTTCTCAGCTACATAAAAGAGTTTTCACCAACATTAGTTTCAAGCTTATTAACGCCCCCCTCAAGAAATTGTAACGACAATAATTGCCGAATCGAATGTGCCAAACCGACTATGTGTATAGTGACTCTTACACACTCGACAATAAGAGGACATAAAATGGCAGTGTAATAGACTTTTACTGCAGGGAAAACTACTAACTGAAGTCCTTGGCATGGCTATTTGGAGTTTTGTACAAACGTTTACTCGTGAGCATCTGCTCTCTTAGCGCGAAAGTTATGATTATGGCATTGCTACAATCGTTGTATTGTCTCATTTTATTGACCGTGAAAGTTGGTTATAAATGTAAAATTAGAATCAGAGGCCCAATAATTGTCGAAGCCAATCGTTATCATTTAACAGTTCATAACGTATAACTCAAACTTTTTAAGGAGTTTTTTTTTATCCACTACAAGTTAGCCCTTGACTGCGATCTCACCTGATGGTAAGTGATGATGCAGTCTAAGATGGTAGCGGGCTAACCTGTTAGCGGCATGGCAGTTATTTTAAACCCATACCCCTATTCGGTTTCTTCACGGCATCGTACCGGAACGCTAAATCGCTTGGCGGCACGTCTTTACCGGTAGGGTGGTAACTAGCCACGGCCAAAGCCTCCCACCAGGCCAGTTCATGCATATTCAAACAGAAAATGTTTTACTCGTAAAAGAAATAATTTATTGAATACAAAAGGAGGAACAGCATAAATGATGTTCAAAAAACTTCCCAATGTGTGGATTTCTTTTACTATTCAATAATCCTAGGTGAAATTTACGACCGTCCCAAGCCTAAAGGAATAGTGGAAAAAAAGTTATGACAGGCGATTTCTTCCAGCTTTTTCCTTTGGCACAAATAATAAAAGATAGAGAAAAGTTGTAGGTAAAGAAGTTACGGATAAAAAGAAAGTGCTTTGGGGAAAATGGTCCTTTAACGGTCAAATAGGTACTACAGTACCTATTTGACCGTTTTAAGCTCTAAGATACATTACAATGTATCTTAGAGCTTAAAACTTGCTCAAAGCGTCCCAAACTCTAAGTACATGTTATTTGACATTATTTATTGTTTTCTTTGTTATTTGCTGTACAATAAAACTTTTGCAAGTGGTTTCGAACCATCCAGAGAGTTCTTCCAAACGAGTACTTAGTACTTACTACTTACCAGCATAAAAACTGTCGGTTGCTCTTTTTAAATTTAATTTAAAAAAAAATGTCATGTACATAACATTATTATATAAATTACAACCCGCGGTATTGCTGGAGTAAATCAAATCCACACCTTTTCACTATTTAATATTATTATGTATATTGTTCTCTTGGCGTAGGGTACTTAATGTATGGACGAAATTTTAATAACAGTCATTTAATCCTAATTTTATTAACAGGACAGGTCACTATATTTAAAACAAAAGTAAAATTATTAAAAAAGATAAAATTCTTTAAACTTACTTATACGACCGTAAGCTGAAAAAATTAAATTTGAGAGATAACTTTCATCTGTGTCCACTTATTTCTTTGTTTAATATATAATTTTGTACAAAAAGAAAAGACAAAATATGGTACGAGGAACGTAAAGTTTGAATGACAATAAAACAAAATGTGTTCTTAACCTAAAATGTAGATTACGAATTTCTGACTTCAAAACAAACTTTGTCATTTTTGCTGTCGTACAAAAAGGTAACCGCCACGTTTATACCGGTGTCTGGGGCCTTAATTACATCGAATAGAGCAGTATTTTTTTTTTAAATATACATAATATAGGCTAGCGCTTGGTTGCAATCACACTTGCTTGCAAGTGGTGATGCAGCTTATGGTGGAGAGCGCTTGCCCAGAAGATGCCTATTCACTCTTGATTTGAAGGTACCTATATTAAAAGAGGAGCGGAAAACGGAAGCCGGAAGGGCATTCCATATCCACCTAGAATTAGTGTAATCTTGTTGACGCTTTTGTTTCAGAATTAAAATCTTTATTTTCATGACACCACGGTACTTTACGTACAGTTGCAATCTAATACTAATACTAATATTATAAATGCGAAAGTTTGGATGGATGTATGGATGTATGGATGGATGTTTGTTACTCAATCACGTCAGAACGGCTGAAAAAGGCACAGAGATAGATTATAGTCTGGAATAGCACATATGCTACCTTTTATGCCGGAAGATTAAAGAGTTCCCGCGGGAACCAAAAAACCTCAATCCACGCGGACGAAGTCGCGGGCATCAGCTAGTTTTAAAATAATTATTTTAAAAACCCCAGAATTTAAAAACACAGTTGAGAGAATTGTCCTCTCCGACCCAGACGACCCAGTTGCAAAATTGTGCAAATCATAGCTGATCCCTTCCTAACACCCCCAAAACTGCAGCGGCTCATACTCTAAGTCTGTAATTGTGACGAGAATTTACTGGTACCACCTAGTTACTAAGAAGAGAGGACAATTCTCTCAACTGTGTTTTTAAATTCTGGGGTTTTTAAAATAATTATTTTAAAACTAGCTGATGCCCGCGACTTCGTCCGCGTGGATTGAGGTTTTCGGTTCCCGCGGGAACTCCTTAATTTTCCGGGATAAAAAGTAGCCTATGTGTTATTCCAGACTATAATCTATATCTGTGCCAAATTTTATCCAGATCCGTTCAGCCGTTGGGGCGTGATTGAGTAACAAATATCCATACATCCATACATCCATCGCATCGCATCCAATATTCGCATTTATAATATTTATTAGATATAGATTAGTATGGATATGGATATAACGTTTCAGAATTTTACGTAACGAAAAGAAAATTGATAACGTTATCAAGCGCAGACTCCGTTCACTGCTCTGTTCACTGCTGAAGTTGATATCATTAGAGAGACGTTCCTGTCTCGAAAGCCATCATTAGATGGGACATGGGATTAAAGAGAGATTCGGTGGTCGAAAATAATTGAAGATTTATTATCACATTATATATTTTGACAAAATAATAATGCTTCTGGGGGGTTACTATACCATCGCTAGCTTATATCAAAATGACAGTTTTATGTCATGTACCTTGACGTCCTTAAAATAAGGAATATAATATTAAATATTATATTCCTTATTGTAAAAAAGTGAAATTATAACATTCTACAACATATAATTCACATAAACATATAATTCATAAACAAGTTATATATACATATAAACATGTAATTCTCAATTTCGCTAAGAGACTCAGCGAAAACTTGTCACAAAATAAATGTTGGCATTTTAATTTAAAAAAGCTGTGGTTTTCCCTCGCGGTTCATTAGGTGTGAGGAACGACTCGTCGTTAACGAGAGCGAGACAAAATGTCGGGATAAGTACATCATGGAGGTAGGAAATTAGTACCTTCTCTATTTTCTTTTCTCACGTACGATAAACTTGTTATGAACGAAAATAATTTCTACCAGAAAATAGCAGCGGTTTGTCTTTTAGAGCGGCAACCATTGAGGTATTAAGTATGGGGGCAACACACGATAGTGACAGTAAAATAAAATTGCATATCACTCACATTTTTTGCAGCGAGGACAGGATGTGTGATGACCTCCCAGATGCTGTGGTGAGCGCTGTTGTCTTATAAAACGAGGTCCTGGGTTCGACCCCGGATGGGTCAATTTGGGAATTTATAATTTCTGAATTTTCTCTGGTCTGGACTGGTGAGATGCTTCGGCCGTGCCTATTTACCACCCTACCGACAAAGACGTGCCGCCAAGCGGTTTAGCGTAACCTAGTAAGTAGTAGGTAATCTGTGGATAGAGCTCCGGTACTATTACAGTGTAGAAACCGATTAGTGGTAGGACATTCGACACTTCTACGAATTATATTATTCAAAAGGTAGTGGAACCGCTTATATATTGTAATCTAACTTGGTTATTGAAGTATAAAACATTCATAAATCTAGCCTCTAAGATTCCTTATCCAAGGCTGTCGCTAGTAGACAAGATTAATTTAATGATGGAACCTACTTGAGATATTCCGTATTGAACTACATAATAGAATTCCACAGTAAAACCTGAAACAAGTACTGGAAAAGATAACAGATTTCATACCACACCACAATTCAATTTTTCTCGTAAAATTAAAAAAAAACGTCACCAAGCTACAATTTTTTACCTTTGATATTACAAATTCCAATGGGAGATTCCTTCGCGCAATAGTGTTGGCATTTTAATGATGACGCCTTTCATGCAGTGCGCTGCAGCCCTGCATTGTTCCCAGAACATTAAGGTGTAAAAAAAACCGGCCAAGTGCGAGTCGGAATCGCGCACCGTGGGTTCCGTACAAACCTGTAGGTATATAAGTACCTAAAAGTTATTTGATTGCGTTGACATAGAAGTTTGGTAGACCGGAGTATTTGATATGAATTTCAATTATTTAATACCTCTACGCGTTCATGAGGGAAGGGGTAGTTTAAAATTATTAAAAATAATTTTATTATACTAACTAAAAATTTATGCTTTTCGCAATTTTTCCTTTATCTGTTGTACCAAATTTCAAGATTCTGAGTTCACAGGAAGTACCCTGTAGGTTTTGATTCCCTTGCGAGTGTCGAAAATTTGCAGCATAAACGGCTGTATCTTTTGATTGCGTTGGCTTAGAAGTTTGATTTTTTCACAACTCCTAGGGACAGTAGACCTGAGTATTTGATATGAATTTCAGCTTGATACCTCCATGCGTTCCTGAGAAGAAGGGTCTTGACAGACAGACAGGCGGACAACAAAGTGATCCTTTATGGGTTCCATTTTTTTCCATTTGAGGTACGGAACCCTAAAATTACTTGCCTTTGCCGATTCGTGCATAGCAGGAACGCAAAATTGCATGCCAGAATGGCATAAATAATTTTCGTATCTTTAGTCAGTCTCACTTTTAATTTTTAGAATTTGCTATGTAGGTATTGTGTTAAAAATTGAGGAATCAAAATGATACGACGAACTTTTATCAAAGCCTGTTGCAATACAACAGCAATACGTAACACCAATGTATTGCTATTAAATTGCTACAGGATACAAAAATCTAAACTGGTTTTAAAACTGTAACAGGTATTACAGACATAAGAAGATATTTTGAAAAAAAAAATACTTTTGATGGCGTCACAGGTAAGTATTTTATACAAACCTCATACTAAGCGATCGTTTTGACATTTGAAAAAAAGTTTGATGATGAAGTTGGATGGATTTGATTAGTTGTCAAATACCCAATTACGCTCACTAAAAAAAAAATATCGAACGGTGTAACTGAATAGGCGCAAGATAAACCAAACGTTCCTATAATTTATTCACAACACGCAAAATTCTTTGAATCAAGTATAATTGGGTGAAATTTAATAATTAATTGCGTCCCGGAATTACGTCCCGCTGCGAGTCATAAATCCTGCCAACCAATTGCCAGCGTCTCATTACGGTTTTTTATGATTTTTTAAATTAATTCTCATTGCTTACGAACTTGTACGTTGGTCCAAGTTTAGGAACTAAAATACTCTGAGTTACTATACAAGTGCCAAAGATGAACAATGTTTGAAACCAAATAATATTCAGTTCACAAATCACAACCATTAATTTTTATATACGTACTCTTTTAAATCTATATTTATATAATATTATAAATGCCAAAGTTTAGATGGATGGATGTATGGATGAATGGATGGATGGATGTTTGTAACTCAATCACGCCCCAACGGCTGAACGGATCTGGATGAAATTTGGCACAGAGATAGAGTATACTCTAGAATAACACATAGGATACTTTTTATCTCGGAAAATTAAGAGAGAATTGCGTTTAAATGCCTAAAAAGCTATTAAAAGTAGCATTAAAGTAAATAAAAAAATGTATTTTGGAAACTTCAAATCTATTGTATTTTATTTATTGCTTTTTTAACAACTTAAAATAAAAAAAATATTTTATGATAATTCTGTAAGAACACCGATTTTTAGAATACCCTTATCCTTAATCTGGTGTTTACCTATTTATTAATTCTGTCAAGTCGGAGTTGATGTGAAGAGGTGACGGGGATACCTTTTTTTTCTGGTCAAAGGAGAAAGAAGCCCTTGACAAACTTTGCCGAGTATTATTTTTATATTTTCATCTCGATTCTTCAGAGCATTTAACTTCCAATAAAAACTTTGAAATGCTTGAGAGATATCCCCAAAATGCCTTCTGGGAGTTTAAGCTTGTATTATCCGCCCGGAACCTCGAGCTAAAGTTAGTAATAAAATACTTTTAGTTAAAATTAGTCCGCTCGTCTTCCCTAATTTACTTCATGTAATTACTAATTTCATCTCTGTACGTTTTCATTTACTTTCAAAGTACCAGGCACTGAAACTTAAGTCCGCTATAAACAGCGAAACACGTTTTAAGTAATGAAATTACTTTAAGTTATTTAATTAATTAAAGAGAGTTGAAAAAGAATATCTTTTAAGTTTTGTATGGTCTAACAAAGGGCAGTGTAAAAAAAATAAGGAAATACTATATGCCTCATTGCTGATGGAGGTGTAGCTTTCCGTGAATCACATAGCTGTTGGGTTTTCTTGGGATAGTACCTACTGGAAGTGCAATGACTTTATTCAAATCAGTGTAATCAGTGTAATACTTGTAACGTAATGTATGTGTTGTATTGTTTACTTATTGTAACCTTTTTCTTTTTTAAGATAAGAGCAACTGATGAGTTTCTTGCCGGCTCTTCTCAGTAGAATCGGTGGTAGAGTCATAACGTATAATAAGTGGCACAAGTTGTCCTACATGAAATAAATAAATCATTTATCATTTACCAGTCTGGCAGCAATCTGCTTAGCCATTTCCCACCCATTACCCTTTTGCGGTGGAAACCGGGCTATGTATGATCAGCTGTGGAAGATTAGTCGGTCACAAATCCCGCAACCGTCTTTATTCGTCGCATCGCTTTCACAATAAAGTTAAGCGTCTTATTTTGCAAATTGCAAAATATTGCAGTGTAAGCAGATAAAAATAATGGTACAGTATTATCTGGATGACCATTACGTCTAATACATTCTTTGTTGATTTTGAAAATAAATGAAAATATTTTGTGCAACACACCGCAACAATGTCCCATAAAGTGGGTCTTACTCTTATCTACCGCTAAAGGTATGCTTATAAAAGGGAAGATTGCGAATGACCAAAATGAAACAAATATTCATTTTCTTTTACGGCTGCAAAAAGTACCCTGAAAATTGCTGTAAATGCATACTTCCTGTTCATAAAATTTGAATATAATTATAGAGACATGCTAACTCCAAAGGGATAACAAAACAATCTTCATAAAATTTTTTTTTTGGTCGCTCAGTAGGCACTAGGCACCTACGTACACATTCAGTTCAGAGAATTAATTTTTTCTATAAAATTTCAAGAGAATGGAAACTTTGAAATACCAACTTATTTCTTTTAGAGAATAGAGACTGGTAACCTATGTACATAAGACCTATGTACACAAGACGAAATCCATACAACCTGTGTTGGTTTTTTTTTGGGTAGTAACTAGCCAACCCAGAGGCCCAATTGTCTAAGCAAATCGTAATAATTTGACAGCATAAAACGTATTACTCGAACTTTTTATGTAGTTCAATACATGATGCTTCGTGACATGCAGGCTTCTATGAATTCATTTATCAGGTCGAATAGGGATGATGCCTATATCAAAAATAAATTATTTCTAACTGATTATTAAATAGAGGGACTTCCAAAAGACTTAAAATTCACATCCTTGGTTAGCTTTAAGTTTGATAACCATTTTAAAATATAGATTAAAGAAAAAAAGTACGTTGTAATTGTGTGACGTCATTCAAACTGTGAATTTCATACAATTTGCATACAAGAAGTGCGTTTTTAAGTTTGATAAAGAGTTGCTGACTTGATTGAGTTGTCATCATCATACTTTCGAGAAATGATTACGATTACGATTTCCTTGAAAATCGGGGGGCAGAACCTCGATGGAAACTAGTTGCCAAGATGGACAAAGTTAGTTCTGTGTCTAGAATAAGTTTGTACCAGACAACGTCTGTCGGGTCAGCTAGTAAAAATATAATAAAATTAAATGGGCAAACTCAATCTAATCAGCAACTCTATATCAAACTTAAAACGCGCTTCTAGTATAGAAGTTTGAACGTACATAAGTAGTTTTGACGTACATTTTTTTGTTTAATTTAGTTTAAAATGGTTATCAAACTTAAAATTAACCGATGACGTGAATTTTTGGTTTTTTGGAAAACCCTCTGTTTATGAATCAGTAAGAAATAATTTATTTTTGACATAGGCACCATTCCTTTTACCTCTACGTCACAGATTAAGTTGGTGTGGTGCGTGTGTGTGAAGCTGTGGTGTGAAGTCAATCGATTGCGGTGTTTGCGGCCCTTTCTCTCCGCTCGACTGAGGCCACGTCCGAAACCATTTGATCCCAGATTTGTGGCTGGGTCAATACATCTCGCCTCATATTAATGTGTTTGATCGCTGCAAGGCGCTACTAGAATAGGAGGCTGAAGCTTAAAATAATCCCCTAAAAACCTTCATAAAAATGAATCTTGGTTCTTTTGCTTTTGTATTTTGCATACCTATAATTTAAATGTGAAAGTATGTCTGTATTTCTGTTTGTCTGTCTGTCTTTCTGTCTGTCTTTCTGTCTGTCTGTCTGTCTGCTACCCTTTCACGGCTCAACTACTAAACCGATAAAATTTGGTACAGAGATAGTTTACATCCCAAGGAAGGACCTTTTTATCCCGGAAAAATGAAGAGTTCCCGCGGGAAGGAAAAAACATCAATCCACGCGGACGATGTCGCGGGCATCAGCTAGTAACATATATTTAAATATGCAATGTATATCTGTGCGAGAGAGATTTTCATAACACAAAACATCGTACACTAAACAAAATTCTATTCTACTCATATTTTCCATCGCCTGAAACAATTTAATAGCAATGTTTTACATCAGCAATTTTTCAATATTCTTTATTAAAGTCACAGGCGCTATGTACTTTATTAGTTTAGCAAATTAATTTAATCCCCGTGTTTGCAAAACCTTTATCATAGTTCCCGGCGTCGAGTCGGGTCGCAATTTATCATTTGATACTTGACTTTGTGTTTCAATTTATCTTACCTTCCATTATTATCGTTTTCGGTTCAAGTTTACAGAATAGAGTGGAATTACTTTGGTTCCTGATTTTGAAATATAGGAATTGGAAGTCGAGTTCAGCCAGGGCTATTGTAATAGAAAATCATTTATCAGATTTCATCGTTATCCTTCCATTTACCGTCTGATTAAAAGGAAAGTTAGGGGTGAAATAAAAGTTCGAAAACTTAAGCCCATTAGGCCCGATCTACATTACTCCGTACCAGGGCGTGTCCGTGCCTGGTCGTGACCTTACAGTGATTTTTTTATCCACCAGTTCGTGTAATGCGTTTTAAGCTGTCAAAAAATTTAAGTTGTTATAAGAATTTTGTGTGGAATTTTTGAAGCCCTACGGAGTGGCGTATTCCTTATGGAACAAACTCCAAAAATTAAGATTAAAAATAAAATAAAATATGATTACAGTTTGGTAGATAATTGCTGGTGGTAGGTAAATGATGATGCAGTCTTAGTGTGAGATCTACAGAGCGAACTTTGACTTTGCTTAGACTTAAGGCATGGTAAAAAGAGACAGATTTATGTTACATAAGTCCATCTCGTTTTAACTCTAAGTAAAGTCTGAGCCAAGTCAACGTACGCTCTATAGATCTGAGAATTAGATGGTAGCAGGTGGTTAGCCTGTCAGGGGATCCATAGGTACACTCTAATTGGTTTCGACACGGCAACCGGCAAAGACGTCTCGCCCTCGCCACTCGTCTTTGTACGGGTACAAAGCGGGTACTACTTAGACTTACCCGTTATCCTACGTGAGTGACAAACGCGACACCGCGACTCGATACGATGCGACGCGACTCGCGACATGCCCCTTCACGTGGCCTACGTTGTCGCGTAGACAAGTTTCTCGTTTTCTATGGCGTCGTATCGCGCCGCGTAGCTTGTGTCGCTCACCTTGGACAACGGGTTATTACAGATGCCTAATGCCTGCGACTTCGTCCGCGTGGAATAAGTTTTTTAAATTTCCACGGGAACTCCCTAATTTTTCGGGTTGATATATAGCCACACTCACAAATAATGTGGCTTTCTATTGGTAACAGAATTTTCAAAATCGGTTCAGTAGATCCAGAGATTACCCCCCTACAACCTCACAAACTTTACCTCTTCATACCTAATATTAGTATAGATTAATAATTAAATAAACACTAGACCAGACCAGAGAAAATTCAAAAAATTCCTAAATTCACCCTGCATGGGATCGAACCCGAAACCTCTCACTTGTTTAACATAAACGCTCAACACTGCGCCAGGAAACTTGTCAGTAAACTTTGCCTAATACCCAAAAAGGTAACCCTAACATGTACAATGTACTCGTAGGTACTTAATAGCAAGAAGTTAGGTTGTACCGTAATTACAACGTTAACGGTATACCACATCGTTTGAGTGGTCCTTGAACAAGCGATCGACCGTAATCTTGATACAAAGCTCCTTCAAAACACTTAAAACTAAGGAGCTATTCTTATATTCATATAATATAATATCTACATAATATGCGCCTCGGAATGGCCTTGAGTAGTATATTACCACACTTGGTTTTGTACTTAATAACTTACTATGTTATAAGGGAAGAAATAGTTAGTATGAGTTTTCACATCTCGACATTGAGGATGAAATTCGAGCAACAAAACTCTTTTAACGGAAATAACGTAGATAGGTACCTGTGAATAATATATAGATTTAAACATTGACCGTGTATTATTTTACAATAGGTCCAGTCTATACCGTTCCCCGGAACCTGAGACATCAGTTTGGGATATATTTTTTTTTTAATATCTTTATTTTTTTATAAGTAAGTAAGTATATGGCTTTTATACTTACAATAAAAGTAGAAGATTATCATCGCCGTGTAAGACGATCTACCTACACTATAGCATGCGTTAAATACTTTATTTTATTTTATTTATTAGGTTCACTGAAGGTCACTTACACTAATACATTTTAAAAAAATGCTTGCTACATGTATTAACCATATTATGGACACCTAATTATTAATCCTTATTGATATAACTTATTCAGGTTTAGTAAGATAATTTTGGTATACCTATCATACTAATATTATAAATGCGAAAGTGTGTTTGTTTGTTGGTTTGTCCTTCAAGCACGCTGCAACGGAGCAACGCGACGGATCGACGTGATTTTTGGCATGGGTATAGTCTGTGGGTATAGTTGAGGACCTTGGAGAGTGAGTCACTCTGAGTGACATAGGCTACTTTTTATCCCGGAAAATTAAGGAGTTCCCGCGGGACTAATAAAAACTTAAACCACGCGGACGTAGTCGCGGGCATCAGCTAGTTATTCATAAATAGCTAAGGATAAGCTACAGGATTCAGAGTAATAATTAATCTTGGCCAATAGCCGTCTCCTACAAACATGTAGATATATTTCGATATACTTAGTAGTATTACGATACTCAAATTCGAGATGTGCTAACTCGCACTAACTCCATAGAAGACGATATATTAATTACTGGGTTATTTGTTAAAGGGATTAACATTATGATATGCCTATAGGGGCTATAGATTGTCACTAAGTCGGGTGTTTGTTAATATTAGGCCTTTTTACGACCAATTTGTGGTTCTAAATCGGCAGTATATAAGATAGATAGCTCTTGAAAATGTCCCTGAGGTAGGTTATAAGGGCTTTTCCCAATTTATTTTCACACTTGGCTGTTTCATTTTGCTGATTTGGATTAATTTCTTTTTGTTTTGAGGGGCTTCTTCTTATAATATTTATATGCATGAAAACTTAGCTTTAGCTTATCGGTCTTTTATTTACGCCACTACAAGTTAACTCTTGACTGCAATCTCACCTGATGGTTAGTGATGATACAGTCTATGGAAGCGGGCTACACTGTTAGGGGCATGGCAGTTATTATTAACCCATATCCTAGTTTGGGGGCCAGGAATTCATCTTGGCACTGTTTTGTTTTCGTTTTTTATAGGAGTACCTTTATTGTAACTTCACAATATTTTATGGTTTTGTTCTTACTTGTATAGGTTGTACTTACTTATATTTTTTAAATTTAAAAACAAGCGTAATTTCTTTACGAATAAATAAATTTTAAAAAAATATATAAAAATACACTAAAGACTAAAATCAATTAAAAATATTATTATCATTTTCATCTGCCTCTACTTACAAAATATTAATCTCTCAACATACCTATTAAAAGTTTCGACTCACACTCACAAACTGACCCCTACGCCCAGCCTACGCTTGACCCAAAAAGGTCAACTATTGCACAGTGAATCTTTACTATTCTATAATATTATTATAAATGCGAAAGTATGGATGGATGGATGGATGAATGTTTGTTACTCAATACGGCGTGCTGCGGGCGCTACAGCTAGTTTTATTATAATTTGTAGGTTAGCTAACGCATTGAATATTATAATACTAGATGATGCCCGCGACTTCGTCCGCGTGAATAAAGTGCTTTTGGTTCCCGCGGGAACTCCTCAATTTTCTGGGATAAAATGTAGCCTATGCCCCTCCCCGGGATGTAACCTACCTCTATTCCAATTAAATCAAAATCAGTTGAAAAGATGGGCCGTGAAAGCGTAGCAGATAGACAGACAGACACACTTTCGCATTTGGATTAAGTCTATGGCAAGTTGCCGAGAAAATTTTCTGTTAATAGGTACGTCATAAGTTCAAAGTGAAATTAAAGTTTTTCCGATTTTATAAATCGGTTCGGAACTCCGAAACGGTGAAACCGATTGCCGCAATTCACCGCGGTTTACCTTTGTCAACGTAGACTGAGTAAAGTGGTTTTGAGTGGCTGGCACAGAACATATAATAAGAGGTTAGAAAGGCGATGTGGGCGGGTCACGCGCGCCACTATATTGAGCGAACGCTCAAACGTACCAAAAACACACCTCAGTCGGCCGCGGACTGTCTTGGGAAGTTTTACGCGCAAAAAAGTGTTTATAATGCCTTCTTGCGCGGTAATAACCTGCAGAGCTAGAAGCCAAAATGTCAATGTGACTAATGGCAAGATATCTTTCCATCGGTAAGTACATTAAACCTTGATTTTAAATGATTTAATTGAAAATACTAAAGACATTATGTTTTCCTTCACTAGTGTGACTGGATCGCAAATTTGTATGTACATCGCTGGTGCGAACAACGCGGTCCAACAGAGTCATGTACGCGAGCGGCAATGTAAAGCGTAGTGCGTATGAACGATCAACTCCACTTGTTACCTGGTATTACCCAATAAGAGTAACTTGTCGATAGGGCTGAGTAGCATTTTTCCACCGTATCGATAAATAGTTTATTTGTTTCTGAGTTTATTATTATGAACTTTTAATGATAGTTACAGATTTAGATTTTAATCATAAATGTTTGAAATATTGTTATAGTATTTTGTGTTTGTTGGTTTTGTTGTATAGTGTGTTTTAAATATTGTTGATGTATTCAAATAAAAACCATTTGTAAACCATAGTTATTTTTTTATTTTATTTATTTCTTATAAAGAAACAGTAGTTATAAGCAAAAGAAATATCATTATGTCTCCATACATTTTTTAATCTATACTTATAATAAAACTGTAACAGGTCCAATTCTGTACATTGAAGATATTTTGAAAATTTTTTTTAGAGGTCACTCATTATTCGATACTGAAGCCAAATCTGTAATTTTTTTTCATTTTTATCTGTCTGTCTGTCTGTATCTTGGTCGCGCATCACGCCGAAACTACTGAATGAATTCAAACTTGGCATGATTTGAGCCCATACTACGAGGTAGGACATAGGATACTTTTTATCCCGAAATTCTACCCCCGAAGGGGTGAAATAGGGGTTGAAAGTTTGTATGAAAGTCCTTAATTTCTCAAGTTATAGCCATGAAACTTGGTACTTGCGGGTTGAAAATGAAAACATATGTGTTTCACAGTTTTTCAAAATTCCACTCCCGAAGGGGTGAAATAGGAATTTGAGAGTTTGTATGAAAATCCTTAATTTCTCAAGTTATAGCCATGAAACAGCATTTGGACTTTCGTTAAAATATGAAGAAGTACGTGTTTCACCATTATAGGGGGATTATACCGTGGGATAGTAATATAGGATACTTTTTATCCTGGAAAATTAACTGAAAAACTTATTCCACGCGGACGAAGTCGCGGGTATCAGCTATAAAGAATATACATACATACTTTTTATCGCGGAAAATTAATGAGTTCCCGCGGCAATCGAAAAAACTTAGTCCACGCGGACGAAGTCGCGGGCATCAGCTAGTTTAAAATAAAATAGTAAAATCTCCAGACATAGAGTCCAACTTAAGTTAACAATATGAATATTGACATGCTGTCGACCGTACGAAAAATAAACATCGATAAAAAATATTTTAGTCAATCCCTAGCGTATGTTGCTGTTTTACACGACAACACGCGCAAGTTTAAAGTTTCACTAGTGTGCGTAGCTTCGCCAATCGCAGCGCTTTTTTCTGCCTCACGCACACATGGGAACTCTCGTGTGTATTCGTTTAGATTAGTAGTAGTGAAGAATGGTGGGATCAAAACGGCGACAGCGGTTTCCGTACAAAATTTGCACTAGGGCCTTTCTAACCTCTATTAAATGTTCTGTGGTGGCTGGTGTTATTTATACGTATAGCTACATGTAACGTAGCACGTTGAATTATGGAAATGCATTATTCGAAATTGCATAATGAAAAAGTGTCATTAATTAAATTATGCTGTATCGAATTCTGCTGATGATGATGCCCGCGATTTCATTTATACACGTGGATGTTTTTTATCCCGTAGGAAATCTTTCATTTTCCGGGATAAAAAGTACATAGCCGTTTCCGTCTATTTAATAATCAGTAAGAAATAATTTATTTTTTAAAAAGGCAATCCATATTGATCTAAGAAAGTTCTTCCTTGGCTCAGATAGCTACAGAATTGATAACATCCCGTGGGGTTAGCATGCCAGGTATAAAGTGAGGCGAAGAACTAACTGCTCTCTTGACGTAACTCGCAGAATATTTTACAGTTAGGGCGAGAGCACACTGCGTCGTCGTCAACAGACGTCCACTGCTCTATATAGAGGGTATGTGGAAAGATGATGAAGTGTGAAACATGCATATATCTCAAATTTCGGCACTGGCAGGAAAGTGAACCGTGGCCGAGTGGTCGAAGGCGCTCAGGGCGCGATTCCCAGAGAGACCCACGCAGGTTCAAATCCTGCCGGTTCCGAAAACAATTTTGATATGTATTTATGTAAGTTTATCACCATCATGTTTTTTAAGTAAGTAATCGACGTCAATATTATGTGTACCTACCTACAGTGTACCTAAATTGAATAAATGAATTATTGATTGATTAATTGATTGATAGGTAGGTCCCTTGCAAGGATTTCCACGTATGGCGCGGTCTTGCCACAGATCTTTAAGGTCTAGCCCCACTTAGATGCACGGAGCGGCGTGGCACGTAGCGGCAAGTATTCCTTGTACAATTATGTCGCAGTGCGTGAGCATGGCTACCAACAGAAGCCAGTGGAAACAAATAAATCCGTTTGAGGTTAGGATCTAGCCAGGACCACGATCTTCAGCAATGAAGGAACGACCGAAGAGAGAGACGAGAACCGTGCCGCTCCGTGCATATTCTGTATTTATGTAGTGGGGCTAGATCTTGAATCGTCTGAATCCAGCGACGCGCTGCGAATTGTTTGATGTCATCCATCCACCGACGAAAACAAAAATTCTGCGCACGCCGCACACTGTTTTATATCTTTGACGACCTCTCCAGCTTAGTTAACCCGCTACTTAGATGCATCATCACTTACCATCAGGTGGAATCGCAGTCAAGGTCTAATTTGTAGTGGAATAAAAAAAAACATATAAAGCTGCACGGACTACCGCGACATGACGAATTTCCCATAGGCGTTTCAGTAAATTTTCTTTATAAAGGTGAAAATATACCGTCCGAAACAAACAGGAGCCCGTAGTACGTTTTCACCTTTGTAAAGGACATTTTCTGTCTTTTGGGAACTTCGGTAAGGTTCACTTGTCGCAATAAAGTGTTGAACACAAGTTTGAACAAGTCGTTCAAAGTTTCCGCTCCTAAAGCGTGTGGTAGCAAGTTATTGAAAGTCTTCCGCGAGAAATTTCAACTTCAGAGCGGTTTCGGCATAAGTGATTTTGCGGACGAAAGTTATCAAGGTCTAGCCCCACGTTGCACGGAGCGGCGCGGCACGAAGCGAAAAATATTATTCGTATGAGATTGTACGGGGCATCTCCGTGCCACCACAGGTGCCACGTCGCCAGCTCCATGCAATCTCATACAAAGAATACTTGACGCTACGTGCCGCGTCGCGCCCCGCCGCTGTACTGGGGGCCTTTAAACGGTATATAGGTAACTAGATGATGCCCGCGACTTCGTCCGCGTGGTTTAAGGTTTTTTGATTCCCGCGGGAACTCCTTAATTTACCGGGATAGATTACCGGGAAGTAGCCTATGTCCTTCCCCGGGATATAACCTACCCCTATACCAAATTTCAGCAAAATCGGTTGAAAAGATGGGCCGGGAAAGCGTAGCAGACAGACAGACAGACAGACAGACACACTTTCGCATTTATAATATTAGTATGGATATGGATATAACGTGAGTGGAGTGAAAGCCTTTGGGTTTGATCTTCAGGTTTCTATTCCAGAGGACTCAAACTTCAACAACTTTTTTTTTCTGTGAATAATATGAATGTTATAGATTTTATGTAGTGTTTTTTTGTTGTAAATATTTTAATTATTATTAGTGTGGATATTCGCATTGAAGTCATTATAAAAATGGAGTCATCTATTACAGAGGGATTAAATAAATTTTTCATCCCATGTATTCGAAAAGGACGACTTGGTTCGCCTTTATGTGCGCCCAAAGGTGGTGTTTTCTATAAGAAACTTTTAGCGGGCAGTAATGAGATTTTAATCCTCTTTATACTCGTAAGTGCGCCGCAATTATCTTTGCCGCGCACTTATTGAATTTGGAACATCTCAGCGCCAACGCAAATTGACGACCTCCGTGGCGCAGTGTTGAGCGCTGCTGTCTTAACGTGCGGAGGTCCAGGGTTCGATCCCCGGCAGGGTCAATTTAGGAATTTATAATTTCTGAATTTTAACTAACGAAAGGGCTATATGGATAACATATTTAAAAAAAAAAAAAAAAAATTATAATTAAATAAATATTATTATAAAGGCGACAGTTTGGATGGATGTGTGGATGTATGGATGTTTAGGGGGTAGGTCTCTTGCCACCAGTGGATGGCGTACTCGTAGGTAAGTAAATAAAAGAGGAGACTTACAGTTCAAGTTCACTTTACTCCCTTCGATTTTTCCAGAAGCACAGTTACACAGAAGAAACAGATATAGGCACAAGTAGGTACAAGAATTAGTCAACACAGAAGTAGAAGTAGAAATATAGGACAGGTACAAATACTATAGTTAATCCTCTATGCAGGATACAGGTAGGTACTGTATACGTAAGCGCGCGTAGCGGCTAAGAGAAGCGTGCGTTCAGTGTCGAGACTGGGAGCGTACTGGGTTTTCAACGGCCGGCCGCCGTTGGGCTGCGCGTGCGCCGGCCCGATAGCTAACGGGACTTCATAAGGCTGGCGCGTGGTCGATAATATCGACTATCGACGCGCGCCTTATCGACACTGGTAGGCAATATTAAAAAGTAATTGTAATTTGTGAGTAAAGGTGTGTGTAAATGTATGTGTATGTAAAAGTAGCCTACACCACCCCCCCTCCAGACCGTCAAGGTCGATAGAGATCGGGAAATTTCACCTGTCGGCCCGAACGGGTCACGTAATTCTTGGGGATCAGTGATTCCTCGTTTTGGGGTTCTTCTTGATGGACGGACAGTATGAAGGCCGGTTTCAGGCGGTCAATGGAAACTGTCATTTCTTTATTCTTACAAAGGATTTTGAATACCTTATCTCCTCTACTCAGTACCTTGTGTGGCCCAGAATAAGCAGCTTGAAGAGAACCACGCGTTGCGTCTTCGCGAAGGAACACGGTATCGCAGGTTTGTAGCTCCTTATAAATAAAAACTCTGGGCTTACCGTGTCGAGAAGTTGGCACGGGTCGCAATTTTGCGGCGAAGTTCCGGAGCCTGGCGGAGAATTCCGAAACGTCAGTGGTACCGCTAACGGTAGGCTCGAGGAACTCACCAGGCAGCCTTAGCGACTCTCCGTAAACTAATTCGGCTGAGGAGGTTTGCAAATCTTCTTTATACGAAGCTCTTATGCCCAACAAGACCCATGGTAATGACTCTGTCCACCTGTCATTGGCGTGGCAAACTATTGCCGCTTTCAGTTGACGGTGAAACCGTTCGACCAACCCATTGCATGCAGGATGGTATGCTGTCGTTCGTTTATGCTCGAAACCAGCCAGCTCCGATAGACATTTGAATAAGGCTGACTCAAATTGGCGGCCTCTGTCCGTTGTAATGACAGCCGGGCAACCAAATCGAGCTATCCATGTTGACAACAGGGCTTTTGCGACGGTCTCCGCTGTGATATCCTCGATGGGCGTTGCTTCTGGCCATCGAGTGTACCGGTCTACGGCCGTCAAGCAGTAGCGAAAGCCTTGTGAAATGGGAAGTGGACCAACCAAGTCGATATGGATCTGCTGAAAACGGAAACGTGGTAAGTTATAAGTGCCGAGTGGTGCGGTCACGTGACGGTTGACCTTCGCCCGTTGGCACGATATGCAAGCGCGTGACCATTCCCTACAGTCCTTTTTCATCCCTGGCCAAACGAATCGCTCGGATACCAATTTGGCCGAAGCATTTGCACCAGGGTGGCTTAAGGAGTGTAGGCTATCAAAGACCTGTTTTCGATACTGTTTCGGAACAAAAGGTCTCGAAGTTGAAGTACTCGTGTCGCAATACAGAGGCACTTGGCTTCCAGGTATATGCAACTTTTGAATTTGCAAGGATGATCCATCCCTCAAGAGGTTCTCGAGTTCAGGGTCAGAAGCTTGACCTTGGGCTAGTGTCTCGAGGCTGACGGGTGCCCCCAGTTCTTCAATGCGCGACAGGGTGTCTGCCACGACATTATCCTTACCTGATATATGGCGGATATCCGTGGTGAACTGGGCGATGAAGTCAAGATGCCTGTACTGCCTAGGCGAGCAGCTGTTTTTCCTTTCATGGAATGCAAAACTGATCGGCTTGTGGTCAGTGTATACGACAAAATGCCTGGCCTCTAACATGTGCCGGAAATATTTTATGGCCTCGTAGATGGCTAGCAACTCCCTGTCATAAGGAGAGTATTTAGCTTGCGACGGACTCAGCTTGCGGGAAAAGAAAGCTAATGGTTCCCACGCACCTTCTTTGTACTGTTGCAAAACTGCGCCTATGGCTTTATCCGACGCATCAGTTACAACAGCGAGTTTGGCCGTGCAATCAGGATGAGCTAATAAGGCTGCGTTAGCTAGACTCACCTTACATGCCTGAAACGCCGCCAAGGCCTCTTCGGTCAGCTGAATTGGCTGCGATCCTATCACCGAACCTGTTAGCAAAGCATGTAGCGGAGCCTGGATCTGAGCTGCTTGCGGAAGAAATCTCCTATAAAAATTCAGCATACCCAGAAAGCCTCTAAGCTGACGAACATTAGTGGGGACCGGAAAATCTTGAACCGCCTTCACTTTCGCGTCCAGTGGTTTCGTACCGCTTTCCGATATGGAGTACCCTAGGAAAGTTACCTCACTGGCACCGAGGACGCACTTCGACGTGTTGAGTAACATCCCGTACTGCTTCAGCCGTTTGAATACCTCGCGCAGATGCTCTTGGTGCTCTTCTTCGCTTTTCGAATACACAAGAAAGTCATCTAAGTATGTGTAGACGAAATCTAAGCCCCTGGTCATCTCATCCACAAACCGTTGGAATGTTTGACCTGCGTTCCTAAGACCAAATGTCATGTATGGAAATTCAAACATTCCAAACGGTGTGGTGATGCTGGTCTTAGGAATATCATCAGGGTTGATAGGTATCTGATTATATGCTTTTTCAAGATCCAAGGTACTGAAAACTTTACAGCCTGAAATGCTATGCGTGAAGTCTTGGATATGCTTAATCGGATACCTATCTGGTATCGTGCGGGCATTAAGCTTGCGATAGTCGCCGCATGGACGCCAGCCGTTGTCCTTTTTTGGAGCGAGATGCAAGGGCGACGACCATGGGCTCTCAGAGGGCCTAGCTGTACCGTTGGCCAGCATAGACTGAAACTCTTTTTGAGCAATCTTGAGCTTGTCTGGAGCTAAACGACGGGGAGGTGATGATACTGGAGGGCCTGGAGTGGTGCGTATGAAATGGACTGTGTTGTGTGGTGCAGTGTGATACCTACCAGCTGGTCGTGTTATCTCGGGAAACTCGTCAAGAATTTTGTGATATCGCGTCTCACCAGTCACGACCTTTACAGAAGATACATTCTTACAATTAGCCAATGAAGCCGTAGCCGTTACAGAAGTAAGATTATCAATTAAGCGCTTATTGCGAATATCTACAGCTAGATTATAATAATTAAGAAAATCTACGCCTATTATTGGTTTTGTTACATCCGCAACAACGAAACGCCACAAGAAAGTCCTTCGTAGTCCAAAATCTAGGTCTAAATTTAGAAAACCGTAAGTTGCTATCTTAGAACCGTTTGCTGCACACAGGGTATATTCAGTCCGAGTACGACGTTCACTTAGCGCTGACCGCGGGAAGACACACAGGTCGCTGCCTGTGTCGACCAGGAACTGCGTCTTCGACGACCGATCAGTTACGAACAGGCGACCAGTAGATGTTGAAGGGCAATCGTTCGTCGCCATTACCGACCGCCCGTTGAGTTTTCCGACTTGAAGTCACAGGGCGGAATGCATGTGCGAGCCTTCTCTCCATGTTTGTTGTGGTACCAGCACAGCGGGAACTTCCTGTAGTTGGACTGTGATCGCTGCCTCGAAGAACTGCGACTGCGATGAGGTGTGCGATTACGTGGTCTGCCGGTTCTCTGCATCGCCAGCTGCTGGACCTGCCTCCGGAGCTCAGCTATTTCCCTCGTGAGGTCACTGACGACTGAGCTAGGGACGTGACTACTCAAGGAAGCGACATTTGGTGTTGATGTAGCAAGGTCGTTAACTCGATCTGCCAAGTCGGCTAAGTCTTCGAGTGGAGTCGCTGCTGGCTGTCCTGTGAGCACCGTCTGGACACCATGCGGAAGTCGGCTAACCCAAATAGTCTTCAAAAAATCGTCGGGAACGCCTGCGCCTGCTAGACCTTTGAGATGGCGAAGGAATTGAGAAGGCTTGCGATCGCCAAGCTCCTCATGCATTAACAACTGCTTAATCTTCTTCTCGTTGGATGCGCTCAACCTCCTAATCAACTCGCTTTTGAGTTTCTCGTACTTATCCGTAGCGGGAGGATTGACAATTATGTCCTTAATCTCCTTCGAGTGCTGGTTGTCGAGATGGCCAATTACGTAATTGAATTTCGTAGAATCGTTGGTGATCCCGGAAATAGCGAATTGTCCTTCTACCTGAGCGAACCAAATCTCTGGCTCTTCAGCCCAGAATGGTGGCACTCGTACTCCGACTTTGAATATGTCACTTCGGTTTATCGACATGTTGCCGTTCCCATCACTACTAGACGTTGATGACGTGCCTTTTGGATCTTTCTGCGACTGTTTATCCATGTTCTTAGCAAGGGGTCACCAGTTTAGGGGGTAGGTCTCTTGCCACCAGTGGATGGCGTACTCGTAGGTAAGTAAATAAAAGAGGAGACTTACAGTTCAAGTTCACTTTACTCCCTTCGATTTTTCCAGAAGCACAGTTACACAGAAGAAACAGATATAGGCACAAGTAGGTACAAGAATTAGTCAACACAGAAGTAGAAGTAGAAATATAGGACAGGTACAAATACTATAGTTAATCCTCTATGCAGGATACAGGTAGGTACTGTATACGTAAGCGCGCGTAGCGGCTAAGAGAAGCGTGCGTTCAGTGTCGAGACTGGGAGCGTACTGGGTTTTCAACGGCCGGCCGCCGTTGGGCTGCGCGTGCGCCGGCCCGATAGCTAACGGGACTTCATAAGGCTGGCGCGTGGTCGATAATATCGACTATCGACGCGCGCCTTATCGACACTGGTAGGCAATATTAAAAAGTAATTGTAATTTGTGAGTAAAGGTGTGTGTAAATGTATGTGTATGTAAAAGTAGCCTACAGATGTATGGATGTGTGTTACTCAATTACGCCCGAACGGCTGAACGGATCTGGATGAAATTTGGCACAGAGATAGATTTAAAAAAAAAAAAAAAGATTATAGTCTGGAAATAGCACATAATATGCTTTTTATCCCGGGAAATTAAAGAGTTCCCGCGGGAACCAAATTTTCTCATACAGGGTGATGAAAAGTAGAGTGTATCATTCGGGCGCAAATATATTTTTGGCTCGGGCGACGTACTTTGAATCCCTCGCTACGTTCAGGATTCTACTAAAGAAACCCTCGCTACGCTCGGGATTCTACTCTAGAATCCCTCACTTCGTTCTGGATTCAAAAAAGCGCCCTCGCCGTAAAAATATTATTTTGCTCCCTTATAATACAATCTACTATTACATCTCTCATATTCGGTAAGTAGGTCCTTATTACCCCCAAATGGAGCTTGTAGGTGACCAATTAGCGCTCTAGGGTAATAATGTAGCTAGAAAAGCCCTAGGGCGGTAAGTAATTTAAAAAAGTATGATGGTTAGATGTACGCGAACTTTTTGAAAGAGTGAAGAGTTTTTTTTTTAAATTACTTACCGCCCTAGGGCTTTTCTAGCTACATTATTACCCTGGAGCGCTAATTGGTCACCTTCAAGCTCCATTTGGGGGTAATAAGGACCTACTTACCTCACAATCGAGATGTAAAGCAGAGTAGTTAGCTCGGGTGTAAGCATCAATTGCACCCTCGAACTATAAGCGCCCTCGCTGTGCTCGTGCGCCTAAATATCTCGGGCTGCAATTGATGCCTTACAGCCCTTGGCTACTAATCTACTATTATTAATTTCATATTCTGTCTTTTCATGCTGGTTCTTCTCCGTAGAATCTGTTTTCCGAACCGGTTATAGAGTCATGTCCTACGTGAAATCATACGTCGTTATTATAAATGCGAAAGTTTGTATGGATGGATGTTTGTTACTCAATCACTTCAGAACGGCTGGACGGATCAGGATGAAATTTTGGCACAGAGATAGATTATAGCCTGGAATATAAGCCACTTTATATCCCGGAAATTAAAGAGTTCTCACGGGAACCAAAAAACCTCAATCCAGGCGGACGAAGTCGCAGGTATTAACTAATGATAATTTTATCATGTTATAAAACTCATGTTTTAAATTTGCAAGTCAGTAATACTAATGACGAAACATGTTTGGTCAAAGTTAGTCTCTGTCATTTTAATTGTACAAAGTTTCCAGCAAATAAACCATTTATTAATTTATTTAGGTATTTAAGAGAACTTTACTTTTATGTCTCCGCCAGGAAATATGACGTCAAAATGTAATGTAATATTTTTTTTTTGTTACAGGTAGGAATGCGTACTACTGCGTTATTCCAGCGTTACTTAATTATTCACATTCAGCGCGTTTCGTGCGTAAAGCAGAAGCAAAAAAGTTAGTAAACACTTGTTTTGTAACCAAGGGACGTATAATGTTGCTTTTAATGACGCTGCAGTGTTTTGTACTAAGGTAAACTTTTGTATTGTAACTTACCAGTATAAGTTGTATTTAAGTACTTATTTAAGCACCTACTTAAAATTCTTGTTTGTTGTTCCCTATCAGGTTATATTTTCCTTTTATAAAACGTATTTATTGCCTACTTTTTAAGACTTAAAAGGAGCAACAGAGTGAAAGTAACTCAGATATTTTCATCACTTCCACCGACTGTGGCCGCTTAACAGAACAGCCCCCCCATTACGTAAGAATTGTAGATCAAACGTTAAAGATTTTCGTCAAAGTAAAATTAGCCATGACAGCATTGAATTAGAGCTCAATTTCGTCTTCCCATTCTTATACGTTTAGGGTATCGTACATATAATACAATCTTTAACGTTTGATCGGCCATTCTTACATGATTGGGCCCAGATGTATTGATGCCGCCATATTTGATCGCAGTGGTACCTACCATGGAATCATACCTTAGTAATATTACACAGAATCGATTAAGGTTAACTCTTATAAAAATCAGTTGTTAGATTAAACATAAACAAACTCACAAATATTGCAAGTTAAATAAAAGTTTGACAATATTAACACGAATAAAAAGCAGCGGCTTATAAGCACAACAATACATTTGATAGCCTACTACGTATTAGCTAGATTTATAATAATTATACTTACCTATTTTATCAAAGCTCGGCGAAATTGCAATGAAACTTAATTTAAATAACATAAATGGGAAACAAATTTAAAATCCGTCGTTTGAAGCTGTATTACCTAATGGACTTTTAAATCCTACAAAAGCATGCAAGCACAAACAGTTAATATTTTCCATATTAAATAAGTAAATGAATCGCTCACAGAAATAAACTTCCCATTTTATGAATGCTTCGGTAAATACCTGCTTGAGCTTAATTGAATTCAGGCTTTTTAGGGTTCCGTACCCAAAGGGTAAAAACGGGACCCTATTACTAAGACTCCGCTGTCTGTCTGTCTGTCTGTCTGTCTCCAGGCTGTATCTCATAAACCGTGATAGCTAGAAAGCTGAAATTTTCACAAATGATGTATTTCCGTTGCCGCTATAACAACAAATACTAAAAATTAAAAAAAATATATATATTAAGGGGGGTCCCCATACAATAAACGTGTTTTTTTTTAGGGTTCCGTAGCCAAATTTGGCAAAAACGGAACCCTTATAGATTCGTCATGTCTGTCTGTCTGTCTGTCTGTCTGTCTGTCCGTCCGTATGTCACAGCCACTTTTTTCCGAAACTATAAGAACTGTACTGTTGAAACTTGGTAAGTAGATGTATTCTGTGAACCGCATTAAGATTTTCACACAAAAATAGAAAAAAAACAATAAATTTTGGGGGTCCCCATACTTAGAACTGAAACTCAAAATTTTTTTTTTCATCAAACCCATACGTGTGGGGTATCTATGGATAGGTCTTCAAAAATGATATTGAGGTTTCTAATATAATTTTTTTCTAAACTGAAAAGCTTGCGCGAGAGACACTTCCAAAGTGGTAAAATGTTGGTCCCCCCCCCCGTAACTTCTAAAATAAGAGATTAATAAAACTAAAAAAAATATATGATGTACATTACCATGCAAACTTCCACCGAAAATTGGTTTGAACGAGATCTAGTAAGTAGTTTTTTTTTAATAATTTAAATTTACTACAGGTTTGTACGGAACCCTCGGTGCGCGAGTCCGACTCGCACTTGGCCGATTTTTTTTTTTAATAATTTAAAACTTACTACAGGTTTGTACGGAACCCTCGGTGCGCGAGTCCGACTCGCACTTGGCCGGTTTTTTATTATAACTGCTAGCTACCGTACGGTTACGCTGAAAATGTTTACCAGTTTTCAAATTAGATTATATTTAATAACACTGCGTACATTATTAATATTTATTACGTTTCAAAGTTAGCAGAAGTTTCAAACATTGATAATGACTTTTTATACTAAAATTCATTTCCTAATAATTTCAAGTTTGACACATTAGGATCATCGCATTTTTTTATTCCACTACAAGTTAGCCCTATCTCATCTGATGGTAAGTGATGATGCAGTCTAAGATGGTAGCGGGCTAACCTGTTAGGGGTATGGCAGTTATATATTAAACCCATACCCCTAATCGGTTTCTACACGGTATCGTACCCGAACGCTAAATCGCTTGGCGGTACGTCTTTGCCAGTAGGGTGGTAACTAGCCACGGCCGAAGCCTCCCGACAGACAAGATTTGTTGATCTTATCTAGTTCCCACATTTGCCACCTACTGAAAAAGTTAAAGCTTAAAAACAACAAAGCGCCGGGTGATGACGGAATCACCGCAGAACTCCTGAAAGCGGGTGGAAGACCAATACTTAAAGTCCTTCAGCGATTGTTCAATTCCGTCATTCACGAGGGTACAACGCCAGAAGCGTGGCACAGGAGCGTGGTCGTTCTCTTCTTCAAGAAGGGAGATAACACCTTATTGAAGAATTACAGACCCATCTCGCTTCTGAGTCACGTCTACAAGTTGTTTTCGAGAGTCATAACGAATCGTCTCGCTCGTAGGTTCGACGACTTCCAGCCTCCCGAACAAGCTGGGTTCCGAAAAGGTTTTAGTACCGTAGACCACATTCATACGCTGCGGCAGGTTATACAGAAGACAGAAGAGTATAACCAGCCACTTTGCTTGGCGTTTGTGGACTACGAGAAAGCCTTCGATTCGGTGGAAACTTGGGCAGTGTTGAGGTCTCTACAGAGATGCCAAATCGACTACCGGTACATCCAGGTGTTGAAGTGCTTGTACGAAAACTCCACTATGTCAGTCCGTATACAAGACCGGACTACGAGACCAATCCGATTGCAGCGAGGAGTGCGTCAGGGAGATGTTATCTCTCCGAAGCTGTTTACCGCTGCGTTGGAAGACGTCTTTAAGCTTCTGGAGTGGAACGGGCTCGGCATCAACATCAATGGCGAGTACCACACACACCTGCGGTTTGCCGACGATATAGTCATTATGGCAGAAACTCTGGAAGACCTTAACACAATGCTCAACGACCTCAGCAGAGTCTCTCAAGAGGTGGGCCTAAAAATGAATATGAGCAAGACGAAGATCATGTCCAATGCACATGTTCAGCCCCACCCAGTGTTAGTTGAGAACACTGCACTCGAAATTGTTGAGGAGTACATATACCTGGGACATACAGTCCAGTTAGGTAGGTCCAATTTCGAGAAAGAGGTAAACCGCCGAATCCAACTCTGATGGGCAGCGTTCGGGAAACTCCGCGACATCTTCTCGTCCAAAATCCCTCAGTGCCTGAAGACAAAAGTCTTCGAACAGTGCGTGTTGCCAGTGATGACTTACGGCTCCGAAACATGGTCGCTAACTATGGGCCTGATAAGAAGGCTCCGGGTCACTCAGCGGGCGATGGAGAGAGCTATGCTCGGAGTATCCCTGCGTGATCAAATCAGGAATGAGGAGATCCGTAGGCGAACCAGAGTAACCGACATAGCTCGAAGAGTCGCCAAGCTCAAGTGGCAATGGGCGGGGCACATAGTTCGTAGAACAGATAGGCGTTGGGGTCCCAAGGTGCTCGAATGGCGGCCTCGCACCGGGAAGCGCAGCGTTGGGCGACCCCCCACTAGGTGGACGGACGATCTCAAGCGTGCAGCTGGGAGCCGCTGGAAACAAGCGACACAAGACCGTGCTCTGTGGCGATCCATGCAGGAGACCTTCGTCCAGCAGTGGACGTCTATAGGTTGAGACGACGAAAAAGTTAAAAACTCTATGATCTATGCCTTATATCGATTTTCTGACACAGGTGGCTCCATGCAAATAACCTTAAGGTGGTAAACATTTTCTGACCGCGACTGTACGTATTTCCAAGGCTGAAATATACTGGTAAAATACAATCAAATACAACCGTAGGCTTTTATATCATTACTCGCGCAGCAGTTATGGTTAGCCGCTATTTTAAACCGCTTTTAATGGGTGACGCCTATTAATAATGGTTTATTTAAACTGCTAAAACTGTGATTTCCCAATAGAGACTCAGTTTTGTGTAGATTTTGTGGTGGCCGCTAAGTATATAGAATCAATTAATGAAACCTTGTCAATAATTATTAGTTTCAAGCTGTTGACAGTTGACACCCCTATCCCCCTCAAAGTTAGCTATGGAGGGGAAGGGGTGTCACTTGGGGTTTTATTATATTCACAACAAATAAATGTAAATCTGAACGATGGGGCATAAAGCTTCAGCTTTTTGTAGGTAAGTGAATCTAAAACCAATAAACCCCAAAAAAGGGTTCGCGTTATCGCAACCTGTTTCGGTAATTCGTGGAATAAGTAACCCGGAACGACTCCCCGCCGGCCCGGATAGTCGGGAGGGCTTGAATAAATTCGCATGTTAACGTATTTATTGGTCGGCGAACGAATTTATTTGAGAAAGTTCCAGTTCTATTTACGTGTAAGTAGTTCTGTCGGTAAATAGGGGTAAAACGGGGATACACTTTGCATGGGACAGTTAAGTGTTTGTTTGCTATATTGATGTTTTGTTGGTTTGTCCTTCAATCCCACCGAAACTGGTCTGAGGCTGGTTCTGGTCTGGTTAGTATAGTTGATATAAATACGAGTGTTTTGACGATGGTAATTCAGTCTCCTGGTGGGAGGCTTCGGCCGTGGCTAGTTACCACCCTATCGGCAAAGCGATTTAGCGTTTTGGTACGATGGCGTGTAGAAACCGACTAGGGGCATGGGTTTAATATAACTGCCATAAGCAGGTTAGCCCGATACCATCTTAGACTGCATCATCACTTACCATCAGGTGAGTTTACAGTCAAGGGGATAAGTTGTAGTTGATAAAAAAAACTGAACAACGGATCGTCGGAATGAACCGAAATAAGCGACCGATAATTAATTTTGCAACAATCGATTGAAATAAATACCTAAAGTTTTCGCTTCATTACCAACCTACAACTGTAAAATCTTTATTATTTGCTCAGTGAAATTAGGTCTATTCTCTCATCTTCAATGTTTACATTCTACGTTAAAAAAGCGATAATATTTTTAGTTCCGACAGGGCACCAGTTAATAAAATTTTCATAGAGTTGCAAAAGTTAGTTGGTTACTTTTTAATTTAAGACGGAAAATGGGTGGTTACGTTATCACGGTAGCCTCTTACACATTCATGAGTTTTCCGTGAAAATGTATAGATTTATAATTTTTACCCGACTACGGCTGCTTAGCTTCTTTGCTTAGCTTTTTTGGCTTCAAAATAAAGGGTTATGTCTCTCGTATGTATGTTTGTATTTATGTACTCGTATGTTCCATCGTAGCGCCATATCACGCCATATCTGAGCCGATTATGGTGAATGAGGTGTCAATCGATTCGTTATCTATATATATAAAATTCAAAGTCCTGACTGACTGACTGACTGACTGACTGACTTATATATCAACGCACAGCCTAAACCGCTGGGGCTAGAAACTCGAAATTTTGACAGTAGATTCCTTTTGTGACGTAGGCGCTCATTAAGAAAGGATTTCTCAGAACTCCACCCCTACGGGGGTGAAATAAGGGGTTAAAGTTTGTCTATATATATAAAATTCAAAGTCCTGACTGACTGACTGACTTATATATCAACGCACAGCCTAAACCGCTGGGGCTAGAAACTCGAAATTTTGACAGTATATTCCTTTTGTGACGTAGGCGCTCATTAAGAAAGGATTTCTCAAAACTCCACCCCTACGGGGGTGAAATAAGGGGTTAAAGTTTGTATGAAAGTCCGTCATTTCTCAAGTTATATCCATTAAACTTGGTAAATCAGCTACCAGTTAAAAATAAAGAAATACGTGTTTCACAGTTTTTCAAAATTCCATCCCCAAAGGGGTAAAATAGGGGTTTAAAGTTTATATGAAAGTCCTTCAATTCTCAAGCTAAAGCCATGAAACTTGGTATATGAGCTGCGGGTTAAAAATGAAGAAATACGTGTTTCACAGTTTTTGAAAATTCGACCCCCAAAGGGGTGAAATAGGGGATGAAAATTGGTATAAAAGTCTTTCATTTCACAAGTTATAGCCCTGAAACTTGGTATTTGGGCTTCCGATTTAAAATTATGAAATACGTATTCCACAGTTTGGAAATTTCTATCCCCAAGGACGTTAAATAGAGAGTTTGTCCTTCAATCACGCCGCAACAGAGCAACGGATCGATGTGATTTTTTGCATGGGTAGGTATAGGTGAGGATCTGGAGAGTGACATAGGCATCTTTTTATCCCGGAAATGAAGGAGTGCCTGTGGGAATTAAAAAACTTATGCCACGCGAACGAAGTCGCGGGCGTCCTCTAGTTATGGTACATGTGACATAAGCTACATTTTACACGAACGAAATCGATATGACGGGTTTGACAAGTAGCTTTGTAGCTTTAGTTTTAAGATAGGGGAGACCGGGGATGGTTGCCTATAGGGGCAGGTAGACTAATCAACAATAACTCGCCACTATCACGTGTTTTTCATCAACCAATTATGAGTGACGATGCCTCCCCGCGACCCGCTAACTTGTGCGAAGTGTGCCGCCGCAGTCGCGCGGGGTTCGTGAGTGGCATCACATTTTGTATTTTAGGTCTAGGTAAGTAACTTTTTTCGTTCGTACTTTTTTTGTTATCGTGTCTATGGATCTGTTAGAAACAATGTAGTTGTTATGCCTAATGTAAATATGATAGTTTTATTCTATATTACACTGTATTGCTTCCATGTTAGTGCCAGAGTTTGCATATGATACGCAGGTAAAATTCAAAATGGCGCCAGGGGTTGGTTGACCAATTTTTTTCGGGGTAGGTAGACTTATTAGTTTAGTTATTAAAAAAAAGTTATTCTTTAAAATAAGTATAAAATTTTATACTTATTTTAAAGAATTGTGTGGGCTAATGGTTAATGTGCATCATCAATGTAAACACTATTATGGTCACTCTCACATACTAAATTACAGTTGTATTTTTACAGAAAATGAGGACGTACATAAGAAGATCTGAAAGGGGTGATGTACGAAATATATCCTAGAAAGAGCTTGCCACGCAGTAATCTTCGATAATAATAGCATAAACGCCACATCAAAGAAATACCAAATTCCATACAAAACGTTGCATCGTAATATAACTAAACTTAAACAAAAGCTGGAAAATAATCCGAACCTCAGGAGAGCAGATTTGACCCTGGACACGGCGGGGTACATAAAAATAAAAGTTTATGATAATCACTCATTCAAAGATGATAATATTTTGTTCGAAGATATACTTAAAAACTCTAATAAGAGACTGATTGTTGTATTTTCATTATTAAGTTAAACTTTCTATCATTTAGTACATTTTAATGTTTTATTTTATACTTATCCTCTTTATTTACACTAATTACTGCCTAGCTCAACCTACCCCATGCTTATGGTCAACTTACCCCGGATATGGGGTAGGTTGACCAAGCGTCAGGGGTTTAGAAAATCGACTAAATAAGTATTATAATGATACATATATAGGTTATAGATTAGTATTTTAGGTACCTAAATAGCTCTTTTATCAGTATTAACTGTTGTTTTTGTTATATTATGTTAAAAATCAGAGATATACGAGCTTAAGTGAAAAGTTAGTCAACCATCCCCGGTCTCCCCTACCGTAACTGATTATCACCATCATGTTTTATAAGTAAGTAATTTTTAACGTCAATAAGTGTACCCACAGTGTACCTATATTGAATAAATGAATTGAATCTTGAATCTTGACATCCAAAAAAGTGGGCGCATTTGAAAACCTTTCGTGACAGCTAAAAACCTTTAGAATAGAATAGAATAGAATAATCTTTATTTGCATAATGTGTGTATACATAAGATGTTATGTCTAATATTACAGAGTCCAGCACATTAGCCGTATCGGCGTACAAATATATTATAAATAGGCAATTGAGTTCAAATTCATTATAGTTACTATTACAATAATAATAATATTACAACATAGATTCATTTTAACATTACATTCATTTTAGTTACACTTAGTTACAATAATAATATTACAACATAAAAATTAGATTTTAATAATAATTCAATAGCAATGTCAAAAGTATTAAAAATAAAAGAATGTAAAAATGTCAGTGTTTTTTGTCATGTTGGAAAAATTCTTCCAAGGTGTAAAAATTTTTTCCTTGTAACCATTTCTTAAGTTTTAATGAAAAGTGTTTTGTTGTGCTTGATTTTATGTCAGATGGTAACTTATTAAAATTTTTTATTGCCATTGCATAACAGTTTCTGTTAAACAGGGCTGTTTGTGGTGTTTTAGGATCATAGGTCTACGATAGCAAGTCGTATCGCTAGTATGTCGTTAGCGATGGTTGTAAAGCGCCTCTGAGCCTAATATTATTCGAATATTCTGCCAACAAATCAAAATTGAACAATTATCTCTCATCGGGTTCGGTGATGATTTAAATTATTATTGTTTCTACCGAGGATAGCAATTTACAACGGTCTTAATGAATACTTGTCTTCGAATTTTGTAAATATACCTATACCTATTAAGTATCTAAGATTTATATTACGTTTATATTATTTTTACGTAAAAATGTCCTGTAACCTGTTTTGCACAACAAAAGGTGGAGTAGGAAATGTTATTATTATTATCGATATATATCTTACTCTCACGCCCGCATACAAAATAAATACATAAATGACCAAAAGAGTTATAATAAACTTACACACACAAATACACAAATAAATAGTTGCAGCGGGCGGAGGATTACACCCCAGCAGGGGAGACCAGACGGCCGGGGGTCAGGGGGACAGGTGGAGAAACCGGCGGACTATCCTAGCCGAGTCTAGCAACACCGCCTTCTGCGTCCTGGCTGCGAGCGAACTGCCACGGGACCCCAGTCGCCTCAGATGGTGAGCGAGGCTGACTGGGATTAACCCATTCGCAGATATGACGATTGGGATGGTTTCAGTGGACCCGAGATCGAGATACTTTCGTTTTTACTCCGTCTCAGCTCTCACAAGGTTCTTGTCATATGGAATGGTGATGTCCACCAAAAACACCCGCGACTGTGCCCGGTCCAACAGCACGATGTCAGGCTTATTCGCTAGAATAGTCCTGTCCGTGACGATGGACCGGTCCCAATAGAGCCGGACTCCGTCACGCTCGAGTACAGGCACCGGTGTGTACTTGTAGTACGACAGCCTCTCATCCAGGAGACCGTACTTCAGAGCAAGCTCCTGGTGAAGGATTTTGGCCGCTTGGTTGTGTCTGTGCAGATACTCAGTGTTAGCAAGCGCCGAACATCCCGAAAGCACATGTCTGAGCGACTCACCGGGATGGCGACAGGCTCGACAGATGTCGTGAGTGCCATCCTTCAGAATGTACTTTCGGTAGTTCCGCGTCTTAACTACCTGATCCTGTATCGCACAGACAAAACCTTCGGTTTCCCCAAAGAGGTCACCGAAGCGCAGCCATTGCACGGACGCTTTTTTATCAACGTGCGGCTCATTAAGAGCTTTAAAAAAGCGTCCGTGCAACTCCTTCTCCTTCCATACGGTCTCCCGGTCAGAGGTGCTAAGTACCACCGGCGCCTGCCACTCGATTTTGGCTAAGGATAGGGGAGTGAGTCCTTTATCACATTCTATGATCTCTCTATGCATCAGCATGGGTGACTCCCTCTTCGTCTCGAAGTATGTTCTGAGATTGGATATCTCCCGGTTATGCATGGTCTTGACGTTTTTATTATTATTATTATTGTATTCTTTATTGCACACAAGAAAAAAGTACAAAAAAAAGATGCTTAATTTTAGTGAAGCGTGCAAAGGCGGACTTATCGCTAAAGCGATATCTCCCAGACAACCTTTGGTGATCGGAAAGGCGAAAACAGAGGTTGTGTGGCATTGTGTGGCAATCAATTTAGTTTTTATAGAATAAGATAGACTACATAAACACTACATACTAATAATACACATATAGTTATCTACCATAAATAATTATAGTGAAATGTTAGTGAAGGAACTAGAAATTTAATTCGCTATAATCCGCGACAATAGTTAAATCTATGTGGTATATACAGTGTGTATCCCGCTTTTATAGCGCGCGATTTTCACCACACCACAGAAATCTTCCAAATTATTCTCAAGTCTCAACATACGTTTCACTCCGATGCCGGAGCATCTTCAGAAGTCGAGTCAACATCTCCTGAAGATGCTCCGCTATCGGAGTGAAACGTACGTGAGACGTACGAATAATTTGTGTGGTGTTGTGTTATGCCGGTGCGAATTGCTGGCTGGCTTATTGGGCGGTGAATATCGCAAGCTGCACGTGCAAGCTACACGTTGTACCACATAAATAATAATTAATTTGTCCAGTTTGGCGGATATATAGCGAATTAAGTTTCTTATTCCTTGATTTAAACCTCCTAACATTCACATTTACAATATTAATAAGACTAAGTTTTAAATGGAAGTTTGGATGAAGGATGGAAGTGGTTTAAGTTCATGGAAGTTTAAATAGAGGATATAAAAAAAATTGGCAGTCATAGGGATAGAAGTGAAAACAAATATTTAAAATAATTTAAAAATAAAATCAAAATATTATTAAAGTTTAATTACGAATGTAGTATATTTTTATTTAAGACCTTTTGTCTTCGTAACAACGCGAGCAAGTCGGTGACGGTGTCGGTGACGCGAATCCACAAGTTTACCCCCTACCAAAAAGTGCTCAACGCGGCTAAAGAAGTTTTCTCTTCAAAAGAGGTTTAGCACAGTTCAAATCGTTCTAGTTTAAGACCTGGCTATAAACGTAGACGAGTAAAACGTCACAAGTTAGCCGAACTAACGGGTTCTGAAGCGCCCTCAAGCCTCTCGACCGGAGTGCCGAGCTGAAGGCTGCGTGGTCGATGGATAAATACTTTGTGACTTTTTGAACGAGAGCGATCTCTTTAGAAGGTAGGTACCTATATCTTTTGTGACTCTGTATTTTGTTCCCCTTATAACTAATTAAGTATTTAAATATACTTAAACTTAATGATATAATATCGTTCGCGTGGGTTACGGTATTTGTTGAGGAAAGTATGTTGATAGAAGACAAAGTATTATATTTATATTTAAATTTTTGAAAAGAGAAAGAGAAAGAGCCAAGAGGCGCAAGTATGAAATTATAGAAAATATCGAAGTCGCCAAAGAGTATGTTCGGAGAAATCCTAGTTTAGGGCTAGCGATTGATCCAGTGATCGTGGTAGGAAATCGGACGGACGCTAAAGCATTTATTTCATTTTTGTGCCTTTTGGTGTTGAAACCCTGGGGTCGTGGGGCGAAGATGCTAGATCCTTTTTTAAGGATCTATCTTCTCGTCTCACAGAGTCCACAGGTGATCGGAGGGCTGGCAGTTACCTCGGCCAACATATAAGTTTGGCTATTCAGCGAGGTAACGCAGCCAGCGTTCTGGGCACATTGCCTCATTACAGCGGCATAGATGATATTTTTAATGTTTAGTTTTTAATTTAGATTTAATTTAGTTTTTAATAGTATTATATTATATATCAATATATTATGTAAGTATAATAATCCTGAAATAAATACTAATATTGTAAAAAAAAAAAAATCTAAACTTAAAAATTATACAAAAACACAAAAATTATACAAAAGTTGAACTTTAAAATTTTAGGAAAGAAGAAAAAAATAAAGTTAGGAAAGAAAACAAAAAAAGTCTTGAATAGAGTCTTGATAATGTTCAACAATACATGTTATTATGTTATACTCTACTTATGTCAGTTTGTCTCTAAGGTTAACATAAAGGAGCATGTTAGTCAAACTCCAAAAATATTTTTTAACAGATAAGTCTCACTATTTCCTGGAACATCGCAATATTATTTGTTAAATTCTTACACATTAAAAACCTTATATTTTTTCCTCTTAAATATTTTTTCAACTGGTCCCGTTCATTCTTTACCCTATCAATTGATTCGTCCATTATACAGGAGGTGCCGAACTCTATAAATTTCCACAGCAAACAATAGAACAATAAAAAATGATTGAGCAGCTGTCGATAGCCTTTTCATCCCAGCATTCAGCATCTATACTTCTATACTAATATTATAAACTAGCTGATGCCCGCGATTTCGTCCGCGTGGATTGAGGTTTTTCGGTTCCCGCGGGAACTCTTTAATTTTCCGGGATAAAAAGTAGCCTATGTGCTATTCCAGACTATAATCTATCTCTGTACCAGATTTCATCCAGATCCGTTCAGCCGTTCTGGCGTGATTTTGTAAGAAACATCCATAAGTACATCCATCCATACATACATCAATCAATCCAAATGTTCGCATTTATAATATTAGTATAGAATATAGATGAATAGTTTGTTTCCTTTGAATGTTATTGTCGGCAAACAATTCGTCTCTCTTACATAGGAGTTGTGGAGCTCAATAAATTCCCACAGTAAACAATAGAGTGATTGAACAGCTGTCGATAGTCTTATCATAACATCCAGCATCCAGCTTTGACGGGCGGGGATGAGATGTATTCATCTTGAAGATTAATGACGGTTTCCGGAATGGCGGAATACTAGTGGAAAACTTTACAACGCTCCCAGCCCCCCTAGCCTGGGCCGAGACAATTTTCTCCCCGAGGAAAGGATAACAATTTTATCCCTAAATAAATTAATAAAAACGCTAAATAACGGTGGATAAATAGTCCCCCGAGTCCCCGTGAAATGTCAAACGGGGATACACTTCTCCTCTCCCCTGTTGCTGTGCTCTGAGGGGTGGATAAGTTATTTTATCCACTGACAAGAGATAAAATGTTATCTCTTGTCAGTGGATAAAATCGGGGGATAGATTTTTTATCTCCGACCCATGCTAGCCCTGCTGGGGCAATACTTCCAACCGCGAAGCCAATTGGCTATTTGACAAATAGTCAAATCAGCAACATTTTTTCAAACGTCAAAACGCGTCCTAAGTATGGGATTTATATTATGAAATTCTAAAATGTGACGTCATCAAAGTTCGACGTACTTTTTTACTTTAATCGATTGTTTAAAATGGTTATTCAACATAAAACTATCAGCGGACGTGGATATTACGACTTTTGGGTGATCCTCTATTTAATAATCACGAAAAAATCATTCATTTCAATAGTAGTCGAATACCCAATTATTGTTTCATTATTGTTGACTTTAGTATTTTAGAACTAGATGATGCCCGCGACTCCGTCCGCGTGGATTAAGATTTTTTGATTCCCGCGGAAACTCCTTAATTTTCCGGGATAAAAAGTCTATGTCCTTTCCCGGGATATAACCTACCTCTATACCAAATTTCAGCAAAATCGGTTGAAAAGATGGGCCGGGAAAGCGTAGCAGACAGACAGACAGACAGACAGACAGACAGACACACACTTTCGCATTTATAATATTAGTATGGATATGGATTATAATCCTTATTTTAGGAACGTCATACGCGACATCAAACTGTCATTTTGAGTAATATTGCTCGAGTATTGCTTTTAGCGTTGGCAGTATAGCCCCTGAGCGCTGTGGTCTTGTATTGTCCCGGGTTCGATCCCCGGCAGGGTTATTTGAAAATTTATAATTGGGTATTTTTTTGATAGCAAGTCAAATCAGCAATTTTTTTCAAACTTCAAAACACACGCTTAGTATGGAATGTTGTATGAAATATTGAACTTAACGACCTCCGTGGCGCAGTGTTGAGCGCTGTTGTCTTAATATGCGGAGGTCCTGGGTTCGATCACCGGCAGGGTCAATTTGGGAATATATAATTTCTGACTTTTCCCTGGTCTGGCTGGGTCCCTGGCTAATGTGGTAGCGGGCTAACCTGTTAGGGGCAAGGCAGCTATATTAAACCCATACCCCTAATCGGTTTCTTTACGACTTCATACCGGAATGCTAAATTGCTTGGCGGCACGTCTTTGCCGGTAGGGTGGTAACTAGCCACGGCCGAAGCCTCCCACCAGACCAGGGAAAATTCAGAAATTATAAACTCTCAAATTGACCCTGCCGGGGATCGAACCCGGGACCTCCGCACATGAAGTCAACAGCACTTAACACTGCGCCCGGGAGGTCGTCCCTAGTGGGTTGTCGCTTTTAGAAAGTATTACAAACTTTCATCAATTACCTAAGTATTTATTTTCCCGCGAGCTTCTTCCCCCAAAAAGAAAACTCGGCAAATTGCTTTTGTTTGTATCATTCCATCTCAAAGAACAATACTAATTTTGAATACTTTTGAAAGTTTTATTTGTCACCTGCTCGAACCGTACCCTAAACGGGTATTATAGTACCTGAAGGACGAGCTGAGTTCGCGTCCTAATGGTTCAGTACATTATCAGAAAGATTTTTTTTTTAAATTAATCATATTTTGTCATTTGGCTGCTCGAAACCGTACCTGAAACGGATATTACTTACTGAAGGACGAGCTGGGTTCGCGTCCTAATGGTTCAGTACATTATCATAAAGAAAAAAGTTTTTTAACTCTCAAATAACACGTCATAGGGTACTTTTTATACCGGAAAATTAAAGATTTCACGCGGGAACCATAAAACCTCAATCCACGCGGACAAAGTCGCGTTATAACAATAATCGATTTATAAGAGCTTGTACTTAAAAGGTGAATAAAGGTAGATATACTCGTATTTGAATAAAGTTAATTTTAAACCTCAAATTGCTTGAGTTTCCTTCTGAATAATTTTCGGAAAAGGCGTAAAACTTGGTAAAGGTATTTGTTACGGAATTCTAAAAGCTCTTGATTGAAGGTGGGAACAATATTCAAATTTGGAACACAAAGCGGGGGTGCAGGGCTCTCGAAAGTTGGGACTTTGAAGTGTCATTATGATTTTTCTGTCCGATTTTATCTCTTCAAAGGAATGAAAGTTCATCTATAATTTTCTGTTAAAAACGAGCTCAAAGATAATAACTCTGTTCTACAGCGACACAAAAACAGAGGCCCAATTGTCTAGACAAATCGTATTCATTTGGCAGCTTAAAACGTATTGCTCAAACAGTTTAAAGAGTTCATACAAGCTTTTTGACGTGCAGGCATCGGGCGCTTCTTCATTGCACAGCCCGGCCCGGCACCGGCACCGACACCGACAGAATTCAACGACACGACACCGCGGTACCTACGTTCTTCAGTTTACTATTCAGTAAACGGTTTTGCGTGCTTCCAATTATTATTAAATATTAAATAAGTAAGATATTTAGATGGCGTGTATTACAATTTATTTGAAAAACTAACCAATGACCCGGATACTTTTTTCAATTATTTCCGTATGAGTAAAGACAGCTTTGATTATTTAGTAATGAACTTGATCGAAAAATGCTAATGAATTGTGTACTTGAGCGACGCGGGCGCGGGGAGGGGTCATTGATCACGTCACTCGCACGCCCACATGGACGTTTGTATGCGTACACAACACATGCATATCGATGCCGGCCCGACACCAGTACCCTTACTCTGAGATTGATCGAATTTAAAATACGGTCTCACTAAGTGAGGTGAATTACATTTGCATCAAACTAAAATGAATCTTAATCTTATTAATTTAGAGCTCAATTTCGTGTATGCATTCACAGCTAGCGCTCCAAACGATACGTTTCGAAATTTGAATCGGTTGCACTGAATTTGTGGCTTTAAATCAAGAGTTTTTGAGTCCATTTTAGTTTGACGCAAATGTGATTCACCTCACTTAGTGAGACCGTATTTTAAATTCGATCAATCTCAGAGTAAGGGTACTGTGGGAGACTTGCTGACGACGCCATGCCGGCGCCGGCGCTGACATTTCGGTGTCGGGCCGGGACAGTGAGACAGCGTGCTATACAATTTCATACAATTATGCGTCCACTAGGTAATGTTGGTGTCGGTGCCGGGCCGGGGCCGGGCCGTGCAATGAAGCCGGGCCGGGATGTGTGAATGCCTTACACAATCGGGGGGCAAGTCGGCCCGGTATTAAAATTGCTTTGGATATTCTTTTTATCCGCTATAAGTGAGTCTAACCTGGTGGTCAGTAATGATGCAGTCTAAGATGGAAGCGGGCTAACCTTTTAAAGATTTAGAGGTATATCAATTAGATTAAATCCATACCCCTAATCGGTTTCTACACGGCATCGTACCGGAACGCTATTCAACCCCCAAGGACGAATTAGGCGGTTCAAATTAAATGTTTAGTTTTTCACAGTTTTTTGAAATTTCTTTTTTTAAGGTTAATTGCACCTAATGGAACCTAATTGCGGACGAAGTCGCAGGCAAACGCTAGCAGAGTAATAAGTGGTTCAACCTTGATAAGTAACTAGTTCAAGGTTGCAAAAGCACGATATACATTATTATGTCGATTGTAACACGTGCGTGACTATGCTAGGAGCTAAGTTAAGCTAAGTACCACCACAAGTAAGAATAACAAATACAAAGGAAAGAAAAAAATCTTTGAACTCCTTAAACAGGTCGAATTAAACGTCTGACAAACGATTACGATAACGATTTCCTTACACAATCGGGGGGCAATCCCGGTTCATCGTGCCAAAGACAAATGTTCTAAAAGGTTTATTTCCCTCCTATTAAAGTTATACAAGACATCGTATTCATATCAATTGGTAACCTAAGAATACATCCTAAACAAATATAAATCAAAGTTCACTATCTAAGTGATTTGCTGAAGTGCGCTAATTCCCGAGGGATCTCTAGGGGCATTAAGATAAGCTACAATCTTCAAAGATGGCCGCCCTACGTCCACGTCACATCGGATAAGTCAAGGGTCATTGGTAGAGCTTCCCCTTTCTATAAAAACGTGGACACACTCTACAAAAATCTATACTTATCCATATAAATATTATAAATGCGAAAGTTTGGATGGATGGGTGTATGTATGGATGTATGTTTGTTACTCAATCACGCTCCAACGGATGAACGGATCTGGATGAAATTTGGCACAGAGATAGATTATAGTCTGGAATAGCACATAGGCCACTTTTTATCCCGGAAAATTAAAGAGTTCCCGCAAGAACCAAAAAATCTCAATCCACGCGGACGAAGTCGCGGGCATCAGCTAGTAATATTATAAATGTGAAAGTTTGAATACATGGATGGATGTTTGTTACTCAATCATGCCAAACCGGCTGAACGGATCTGGATGGAATTTGGCACAGAGATAGATTATAGACTGGAATAACATATAAGCTACTTTTTATCCCGGAAAATTAAAGAGTTCCCGCGGGAACCAAAACCCGAACCAAAACCAAAACCTTCAACCACGCGTATGAAGTCGCGGGCCCATTGACTGTGATCTCACCTGATGGTAAGCGATGATGCAGTCTACGATGGTAGCGGGCTAACCTGTTAGGGGCATGGCAGTTACATTAAACTCATACCCCTAATCGGTTTCTACACGGCACCGTACCAGAACGCTAAATCGCTTGGCGGCACGTCTTTGCCGGTTGAGTGATAACTAGCCACGGCCGAAGCCAGATCAGACCCGGGAAAATTCAAAAATTATAGATTCCCAAATTGACCCTGCCGGGGATCGAACCCGGGACCTCTACACGGTCACTGTGCTCAACACTGCGCCAGGGAGGTCCATTGAATTAATATGTTTCCTCAAAGGGAAGGTCCTCAAAAAATCACACGGTATGAGTAGGTATAGTATGTTTTCGTCCCAAAACAAAACATTGACAAGACTTGAAAACTGAATAAAATATGTATATTTTTTTCAAAATGTCATACATGTGTCATAATACTATGTCACAGTATTGGTAAAATTGGAGAGACAAGACCAGTCTCGTTAGCTATTCAAAAGATCCGCGTCGCTCATGCGAACCGAAATACGTGACATTTTACAACGAGGTTTGTATTGAAGCTTTTACATTGACTAGCTGTTGGTAAATCGATGGCTTTTTCTGAAATTCCACGACTACGTTTCGATGAGATGGGGGCATACTACCATCCCATAAAGAAGCCGTTTTGTTTAATATTGTTGACGTTCGTGTTTTAGACTTATAATCCTTCGACTTTGTTTGGATTAAGGCTTTTGATTCCTGAAGCAATTAATTTTCCGGGATAAAAAGCCTATATGTCCTAAAATACTCTTAAATTTTCCAGGATAAAAAGCCTATGTCCTTCCCGAGGATACAACCAAACCCTGTAACAAATTCCATTAAAATAGTTTGAATAAATAGGCAGTGAAAGCGTATAAGCTAGAGACAGATAGACAGACGTACAGAAAGAAACACTTTCGCCCAAACTAACCACGCGTTGTGATTTGACTAGTTGTCAAATACCAGAGATGCCATAGATATCTTCTGTGACAGTATAACTACTGTCAAAAGGAAACTTAATTTTAGTTATTTATTATTCTTTTTCTTACTTTGTTTTGTATTTTGTTAGGGTTCTATTAGATGTTTGCTTATAGCAACTTTCTATACTAATATTATAAATGTGAAATTTGGATGGATGGATGGATGCACAGATAAGAGAATCAAGGGAGATATGCTAAGGGGGCGTGGTGCGTGCGAACTCATCAGGTCATAAATAGACATAATTTCGGTTTTTGTCTTTAATCGGACGTCATACAACGATCGCTTCACTTCTCTCCGTTTTTAGCAAAATGCCGTGCTGTTCAGTGGTTGTTTGTAAAAATTCAAGTAGCAAAGTGAATTACATGAAAGATGGCATCTCATTTCACACGTAAGTACAAGTATATTGTTGTAATTACCCATAAAAACCAATAAAACATTATTTAGTGGTATCAAAATTTAATAAAGTGACAAGTCTATATCTCATTATGAACAAAAACCATTGCTTGCTTAGTAGAAATCTATCAATGAATCGGCCGGTCTTACGACGCAATGGTTATGTGTTCTTTACCGATTCTTTCACTAGCACGATAGATCAATTTCCGTGGTACCCTAGAGATGTGACGATGTAAATACGAGTATATTGTTGTCGATATTTTAACAACCAAACTATGATCTGTGATACAATAATTAATAGTACCTACTTAGTAAACAATAATTGCTATTTTAACGTTTAAACTATCGCGAGTAATATTCATTATTATAACTATATTTTTAGTTATAATTATTACCATTTTTAGGGTTCCGTACCAAAATGGTAAAAATGGAACCCTTATGGTGCTATTAAAGCTATCGACATGAAATTTGGAATAGTTGTGTATGTTTTGACGACCTCCGTGGCGCAGTGTTGAGCGCTGTTGCCTTAACGTGCGGAGGTCCCGGGTTCGATCCCCGGCAGGGTTTGGAAATTTATAATTTCTGAATTTTCCCTGGTCTGGCCTGGTTGGAGGCTTCGGCCGGGGCTAGTTACCAGCCTACCGGTAAAGACGTGCCGCCAAGCGATTTAGCGTTCCGGTACGATGCCGTGTAGAAACCAAATAGAGGTATGGGTTTAATATAACTGCCATGCCCCTAACAGGTTAGCCCGCTACCATCTTAGACTGCATCATCACTTACCATCAGGTGAGATCGCAGTCAAGAGCTAACTTGTAGTGGATAAAAAAAAAATAGTGGCATCATTAATATAAAAAAAAATCGAAAATTATTTTTAGTTTAATTAAAAAAGGGGGAAAATCGGGGGGTTGAAATTTCAAAGTATGATAACTATACTGAGTGGGATATCATATGAAAGGGCAAAATGTCGAAAAAAATACCGTTCCCCCCCCCCTTATCTCCGAAGTTTACCAATTGAAAAATCGTAAAACTTACTACAGGTTTGTACGGAACCCTCGGTGCGCGAGTCCGGTCGGTTTATTTTTAATGTACTCAACTTACTTAGCTGACGAAACGTATAAAAATATACTAGGTGAATTAATATAATGTCAATTTACGTAGATACTCATTACTCATGTATGGATATATGTATTTAATATCACTTATTAATATTAATATTTAAGATACCCGAAGGATGCAGAAAGAAAAGTGGATAAATGCTACAGGAAGGGGTCCAAGCTGGTTTCCTACGAAAAATAGCACAATACGCCCGTCTCACTTTTAGCCAAAGTGCTTTCAACAATTTCATTTTTTTTAAAGTCGGTTAAGAATAATCTAATAGGTAAACGATTTTTTACATCTTATTATTTTTGGTACATATGTAATATATCACTTTTCATTATAGGTAGTCATTGTCAAAAACCCAAATATTAAGAAATTGAGCATCGATAGATCCATTTTAGTCAACCACTATTAGGACATCGACAACGTTTGACGTTTGTGTGAGTAAGATGCACGGTGATTGAAATTGAACGCTGTAAGCTAAACAATAAAGTGTAATTTTGCACAGCACATCGACAACGTTTGACGTTTGTGTGAGTAAGATGCACGGTGATTGAAATTGAAAGCTGTATGGTAAACAATAAAGTGTATATTGGTTCGTGCTTCATGCACTTGCCTATCGGTATGCGTGTGTTAGTACGACTTCATCTATTATTTTTATTTAGTTGCATGTGTAGTGGTAGCGAGTGGTAGGGATAAGCTGGCGACAGCAGGTTTCTATACAATTTGGTTCATAAAACATATCTCCCTTGATTCTCTGATCTGTGGATGGATGGATGGTTGGGTGTATGTTACTCAATCACGCCTGACCGGCTGAACGGATCTGGGTGAATTTTGGCACAGAGATAGATTATAGCACAGAATAGGTAATAGTAGATATGCTATTATAGTCTGGAACAACTTAAAGGCTACTTTTTATCCCGGAAAATAAAAGAGTTCCCGCGGGAATCAAAAAACCTCAATTCACGCGGACGTAGTCGCGGGCATCAACTAGTTTATAATATTAGTATGGATTTCGCAACTAGGTCACATAATCCCCAGAATATATGCTGCGTAGGTAAACCAAGCTAGACTGTTACCGATTGTAGCATCATTGTCGAAAAATGATTTATGTTCCAACCCCTGGGTGGGTTGTAACCCCCCTAAGGGGGGGGGGGACATACCTACCCCATGTATTCGATATGAATGGTACCCTTTTCAGGTCAGTGAGCTATCTACCTTCAATGTTTCGTCTGGTATGCCCCCCCCCTCCTTTTGGAAATAGAGAGGGTTAGGTTAGGGTGGGTTTGTGTTTCACACTTGACTGGATATGCGTGTCGATTCCTATTCCGTTTCAGCTGTACACTGAATGATTTAATGAGACTTTGACTGGTGTTTGGTTATACCTATACTAGACGATGCTCGTGACTTCGTCCGCGTGGGTTAAGGTTTTTGAAGTGAAAACTTCTTTAGCCGCGTTGAGCACTTTTTGGTAGGGGGTAAGCTTGTGGATTCGCGTCACCGACATGCGACATGCTCGCGTTGTTACGAAGACAAAAGGTCTTAAATATAAATATACTACATTCGTAATTAAACTTTAATGCCTTAGTTTTGAGGTTTATATTTTAATTATCATACTAATATTATAAATGCGAAAGTGTGTTTGTTTGTTGGTTTATTGGTTTGTTGGTTTGTCCTTCAATCACGCCGCAACGGAGCAACGGATCGACGTGATTTTTGGCATGGGTATAGTTAAGGACCTGGAGACTACTTACATAGGCTACTTTTTATCCCGGAAAATTAAGAAGTTCCCGCGGGAATCAAAAAACTCAAACCACGCGGATGAAGTCGCGGGCATCAGCTAGTTATAAATATCTATATATGTACTTATAATAAAACTGTAACAGGTCCAATTCTGTACATTGAAGATATTTTAAAAATTTTTTTTGGAGGGCACTCATTATTCGATACTGAAGCCAAATCTGTAATTTTTTTCATTTTTGTCTGTCTGTCTGTCTGTCTGTCTGTCTGTCTGTCTGTCTGTCTGTCTGTCTGTATCTTGGCCGCGCATCACGCCGAAACTACTGAATGAATTCAAACGAAACTTGGCACGATTTGAGCCCATACTACGAGGTAGGACATAGGATACTTTTTATCCCGAAATTCTACCCCCGAAGGGGTGAAATAGGGGTTGAAAGTTTGTATAAAAGTCCTTAATTTCTCAAGTTATAGCCATGAAACTTGATATATGAGCTGCGGGTTGAAAATGAAAGCATATGTGTTTCACAGTTTTTCAAAATTCCACCCCCGAAGGGGTGAAATAGGGGTTGAGAGTTTGTATGATAGTCCTTAATTTCTCAAGTTATAGCCATGAAACAGCATTTGGGCTTTCGTTAAAATATGAAGAAGTACGTGTTTCACCATTATAGGGGGATTATACCTACCGTGGGATAGTAATAAAGGCTACTTTTTATCCTGGATAATTAACTGAAAAACTTATTCCACGCGGAAGAAGTCGCGGGCGTCAGCTATAAAGAATATACATACATTCATAGGCTACTTTTTATCCCGGAAAATTAATGAGTTCCCGCGGGAATCGAAAAAACTTAGTCCACGCGGACGAAGTCGCGGGCATCAGCTAGTTTTAAATATTCGTTTTCACCTCATCGCCATGACGTCCGTATGACTGCCATTTTTTTTAGCTTACTTTTTTTTGTATCTCGGAAATAGCAAAAAAATTCCCGCAGAATTTTTAAAAACCTCAAAGCCCACAATATCGCATTGAATATCGAAATGAGCATTAATTAGATATTATTATAACTACGGTACTACTTTGGTATTTAATTTTTTTATCACAATGTTTGTGAGGGCGACTGAACTCATTAGTTGATTTTGATTTTTTCATAATCATTGCTGAATGCTGACTTATAAGTTAATCTGATAACGCTGCATTAGTTATTATTAATTAAGGAGGAAAGCGTGACCTATAAAATTAAAATACATACGCACTCACGCCAATTTTTTTTTCTTTTTCAAATTTTAATACTAAAATTCTAAGTTCTAAGTTTTCACGCTGCCATTTTTTTTTAGCTTACTTTTTTTGTATCTCTGAAATAGCAAAAAAATTCCCACAGAATATTCCCACAAATATATATATATTTTGAAATGAGTGTTAGCTAATTATTACTATTTTGGTAGTTAAATTTTTTATCACAATGTTTGTGAGGGCGACTGAACTCATTATTTGATTTTGATTGCTGAATGCTGACTTTATTTGATAACGCTGCATTAGTTATTATTATTTATTTTATTTATTTATTCTGTACAAAATACAAATTAAAACTAAACTTAAATATAGAAAGGACGTGTACAAGGACATATTATCGCTACAAATGTGGATTTCTTCCAGATGCTCTAGGTGTGAGAACAATAATTGGTGTCTAGAGATGCATAGCAGGTACAGAAACTATGGTGTTAATTAAGGAGGAAAGCGTGACCTATAAAATTAAAATACATACACACTCACGCCAATTTTTTTTTTTTTTTAATTATTTTAAATATTTGTTTTCACCTCTATCGGCTGCCAATTTTTTTTTATTTCCACGGAAGCTGTTTTTTTTTCCGGGATAAAATGTAGCTGTTATTTATTTATTCAGGTTGTAAAGTTATCTCCATTCCAAATTTCAGCCAAATCCGTTCAGAAGTTTTTGCATGAAAGAGTAACAAACATACACACAAATACAAACACAGCACTCAACACTGCGCCAGGCAGCTCGTCAAATATAGGAAGGCTAGTTAAGTATTTGGTGGATGTAGGGCTCTCCTCTGGTCAAAATAGCAGTGAAATGTAAACGCCGATAGAAATGAAAACGAAAAAAAAATTTGAAAAAAAAAACAAAAAAATTAAAATATAAACCTTAGAACTAAGGCATTAAAGTTTAATTACGAAAGCAGTATAATATTATCTTTTTAATTTAAACTAACTAAGAAAAATTTGAAATACAGAAAGATGCGGCTTTAATTGGACTTTCTGGAAATGCAATAAAGTCGATTTCACAAAAAGTGTAATTATTTAATTTATACTACACCCGCTCAGAAAGTACCCTCTTGCTTTTGTCAAAACGAGGTAGAAAGTACGTCATTGCTACAGACCAAATATGCGGGAGGAAAAGATGTATGAAATTTCATTTCTAACGTGCTAAGCGGGGAGAAAACTGTATAAAAATCCATTTCTAACGCGCTGTTTTTTTTAATTTTGAGTAAATACCTATGGTATCCGGACGTTGAGAATTTGGATATGTCTTACCTTATGGATATAATTATATTAGAAGCAGCTTCACCATATTTGACATAGAAAAGTCAAATATGGTAAATGTCGATTGTCGATATCGATATCGATGCTGATTTTGATGGTCGATATCGATGTCGATTGTCGATGTCGATTGACGATATCGATATCGATGGTCGTTATCTTTGTCGATTGTCGGTATCGAGTCGATTGTCAATATAGATGTCGATTGTCGATATCGAAATCTACATGTATTGCAATAATCCTCAAAATGTAGCCTAGTTGTGATAGTGAAGCTTCGAATGAAGCGACTCATATAATTATAATTTATGATAGAACTTCACTTTGCAAGTTCGTTTAATCACTAATTATCGCTTATTTTCCTCGCAGGTGTAGTATAAAGCACTATGTATCACTCGGTAGAAAGTACGATTCCTACCTCGCGTGTATTGCGGCCCTTCGGCTACGCCTCGGGCCTCAAACTACACCCTCGATAGTAATCGGTCACTTTCTCCCCTCGGTGAACAATGTACTATTTGCAACTACATCGACGATATTTATATTTCTAATACGGCACTACACAGCGGCACTATTACCGAGTAAAGTACTAAATTCTTACAATATTATGTTTGTTAAAAGGCATTTTCCTTAGCAGTTGGTTATGATATTTTTAGTAGGTACTTACTCAGTAATAGTGCCGTATTAGAAACTCATGTACCTAAAGTGTAAGCATTTTGTAATAGTACCTAAATTGTATTGTATACTTGTTATATTTGTTACATTCGTTTGTTGTATACCTACTTAGTTCAGTAAAATAAAGGCTAATTTATTTATTATTTATTTATATTTAAGACCTTTTGTCTTCGTAACAACGCGAGCATGAGGCAGCGAGGTGTCCGTGACGGTGTCGGTGACGTGAATCCACAAGTTTACCAGCAAAAAGCGCTCAATGCGGCTAAAGAAGTTTTCACTTCAAAAAAATAAGATACGCGCTGAATTGAGAACCTCTCCTTTTTTGGAAATCGGTTAAAAAATAAAAATTCTAAAAGTAATGTGTTTTCACCTTTAAACTTAGGAGCAGCTGCACAGTTTCATGTCGCAGGAAATTAAAGATTCGCTTCCTTCGACTGAGACCCTGCAAATCTGATTTTAATATAAACTCGTGAAAATTAAACGTGCAACAGAGACATTCTTACCTACTTACTTTTATTAAATTATTTTAACAAATCATCATGTTGTAGTAAAACCACAGAAAACTTGGTCAAACTTCTCTTTACTTCGACCCATTGTCGGCAGTGTGTGTGTGTGTGCGTATGTGTGCGTGTGTGAATAGAATTAATAAATATAGGTTATTATAATAAATATAATTTTAGTTAAACTACCACTTCAAGCAGTTTTTCAGTATCGGCATATGATTGAGTAAGCAACTACTTTTTAACCCGTTTTTACATTCATTTTTACTAAGAGGATTTATATTATTTGCTTTATTAATTTTATTGTATACTCTCGAGCTGATGAATAGACAATACACGTTGGGTATAGAACTCATGTCAAACACTAGTAGTTTCAGATTTACGAAAGAACCGGATCACCTTACATAACTAACATACCTTACAAAACAATGTTAGTTTAACTAGTTACGAGTACTAACACACATGTTACTACATAAATTGTTGCTCGTAGTTCTACGGAGTTGGGGGTAGTTGTCAAAATAGTTACCCTCAGCCCTCAAACGAGTCGGCGCGAAACGAAACTGTGAACCCCAGAGGCCGTTTTAACTTTCGACCGCAGATTCCAACTTAGGTTCTAAACTTTGAAGGGTCCAGCTTGGTACATTTTATGTGAAATGCTTATTTTAATTGCATTGTAGCGAGCCCGCCAACCCGCATTGGAGCAGCATGGTGGGTTTAAGCTCTAATTCCCTCTCTCCTATGAGAGTGGAGGCCTGTGCCCAGCAGTGGGATGTTAATGGGCTGTAGAGGCTTATTTTAAACGATGGACGTCTACAACTGGGTTGATAATTGCCACAGACTACGATCTTTTGTACAGCGACTCCTAACAATTCTCTTGTGACCGTCCATTTTATTAAGAACTAGCTGATACCTACCCGCGACTTCGTCTAAGTGGATTGAGGTATTTTGGTTACCGCGGGATCGCTTCAATTTTCCGGGATAAAATGTAGCCAATGTGTTATTCCAAACTATAATCTATCTCTCTCCACTCCACCATATAACCACTCTGTGCCAAATTTCATAAAGATCTGTTCAGCCGTTCTGGCGCGAAAGAGTAACAAACATCCATACATCCATACATCCAAACATCTATACATACAAACTTTCGCGTTTATAATATCAGTAAGGAAGTAAGGACTAGCTTTTGCTCGCAGCTTCGCTGACGTTAAGTTCGATTTTTATACATATTTCAACCCCCTATTTTACCCCTCTAGGGGTAGAATTTTCAAAATTCTTTTATTAGCGGATGCCTACGTCATAAAAGCTATCTTTATGACGAACAGCTTGATCCGTCCAGTTGTTTGAGCTGTGCGTTGATAGATCAGTCAGTCAGTCAGTCAAGTTTCCTATATACCTATTTAGACTTGTTTAGAGTCTCGTTGGTCTCTCCGTAATCCACGCAGACGAAGTTGCGGTCTAGTCTATATCTCGATACTTTTACTAATATTATAAAGAGGTCTTAGAAAAACAGGTATATAATTTAGCTAATTATTACTAATTATTAGTTTGTGAGTTTGTGAGGTTGTAGTTGTAATCTCTGGATCTACTGAACCGATTTTGAAAATTCTGGTACCAATAGAAAACCACATTATTTCCCGTGGGAATTTAAAAAACTTATTTCACGCGGGCGAAGTGGCGGGCATCTAGTAAGATATAAACTAACGCAAACATCTTTACATAATGTCCCTCTGCGAAGTAACTTGGTACATCGTTTAGTACTCAGATGTTGTAACAGCTTGGGAACAGCTGGCTATCTTGGCTCTTCACTCAAGGTCTCCACAAGTACGGACGGTCTTACTGAACCTTCCGAGCTTTTAAGTGCAATACGCTATACTGAACTTGTACAGTTACTTATGTTACTTGAGTTTTTGTAATGGAATGTATTTTTAACCGATTTCAAAACAGGAGGTTCTCAATTCGACTACCTATATGTTTTTTTTTTGTTACGCGATCATTCCGCCAATTATGAATTAATTTTGATTCTTTTTTTAGTTTGGTAGATCACACTTCAGAGCCCAGAGGTCGTCCCATATACCTACTTAAATTTTATCGAAAATCAACAAAAAACAAAAAATATACATACCTACCCAGATAATGTTTTTTACGTTGGTACTTATAGGTATAGTTTCGAAGTCGTTGCTTTAGATGAAAGCGAATAATTTTTTCAGGGTTCTGTTGTAAAAATGGACCTTGTAATATCTTCCAGTGCGTCTAGTGACTAATGTAATCCGTCAGCTTTCGGTGTCTTG